>CM075668.1:28390866-30890866 GCA_037954105.1 Canavalia gladiata | reverse complement strand
GATAAGTGGACTAAGTTCCTATGATAGATTTCTCATAAAAATTAAGAAATAAAGTCAAATGGACAAACTTTTGGAAGAAGGTTGTATGCTGTTCAAGAAATTTACATCAAGGGTAATTAAGAAATATTGAATAAAAGATAAGTTTCTAATTAAAAATAATTATGCTAATTTGTTATGTTTCTTCTTGAGTACACAAATATGTGTGTAAAGTATATGAAATATACTCTTGATTATTTATAAAAGCGATATGTTACATGATGCTCAAGTGTGGATGATAAATGTGAAGCTTGAATGGATTAGAAACTATATGTTCATGGCATACTGGTTGGATTTTTTAAGCATGCATGTTATTCAAAAGCTTTAAAAAGGGACCTAATTAACTATGGGAATGCTAAAGAAAGAATTTGTTTGAAAAGTTAATATTACTCTTAATGTGCCTTGTACATATTTAGGAGGAAAAATGGTCTTCTAAGATGGAGACAAAAAGGTTCCCAAAAAATTCTTATATTATGAAGTGCCAAGTTTTCAATGATTATGATAGTGACGACCATTAAGGAATAAACTCATGTCCTAAGGATAGAAGGTAGATTAACAGAGCTAGTAAACAAATATTGTTTGATTAAAATGTATGATCTGCCTATGATATAAATTGTCACTAAGAGAGTGATAGAGAAATTAGAAGAATTATTATGATTAAGGAATCAATGAAATTTTAATCAAATGATATATGTGATATAATGTAATGTGATCTCAAGAGTATGTAAAATGTATGAAATCCATAATACGTAACTTGTATGCTTATGATAGAAGTTAGTTCTTACATCTGTAAAAAGAAATCCACTTCAGCTAAAATATTTTCTAATTAAAAGTGAACCTATTTGCAGGTCATGTTTCTTAATAAACTAAAGTGGCTGGGTTGAAAATCTTGACACTAACTTTAGGTTAGAATCCTATTGAGACATTTAGTTTGTCACCCCTATCTCCCATCATTTTCTTTTCCAGACCCGAATAAGGTTGTTCATGGAAGCAATAACGTTCATAAAGATTAACAACACAAATCGGGTGGTTAGAGCCTCAAGGTACTCATAGTTGGAGTGTTACTAAGAATTTATCCTTATCAAATAATGTATACGTCGTAAATAATTATGTATTAAGTGTGATAGTAGTAGTTATGTGTAATAGTATGCAGTATGTAAAATATTTGTATAATATATGTATGTGATGTGTGAAAGGGGACTAATACCTTAGTATTAACCACTAAACTTAAGGACAAGAATAAATTATCTAGGACTATATAAGTAACATGAACTGGTACTGTATGCATGATTACATTTTATATCAAATAATCAAAGCAAGTTAAGGCATGAGTTACCAAGGTCGGTCATTTATATTCTGCTACAACAATTACTATGGCGAGACTTGCATTTTAGTGAAGTTTTCTAAAAAAAATTTACCATATTTTTACTATTAGTAAATTCTAAAAAGATTCTGCACCATGAAGTAATAGTCTAATAATGAATCTGCAAACACGACTTAGCGTAAAACGAGCTTTATTTTTAAGGTGTTACAAATCGTACCACTTCCCAATTAAAATAGTTATAAGGTAATTGGGTCTATGGGTTCTGTAGGATCAATCGAAATCCTAGGCTTCTAACTGATCATAAAACTAACAAATCTGGAATGCTTTATCTTGCCTTACTTATTTACCTTTTTCTATCATGGGATAGTACTTAGGAGAAATATTTTTACAATGTCATGATCATTAGGTAGTAATAGCATTAGAATGAATAGTTAGTAATTGATGTTTAAATAATTTGAAAGAAAATTTGGAGATTAAAAAAGGTAAAGTTATAAGGGGATCCAAAAACTTGATGCATGTAAAACAAGATGACAAGGAACATGAATAATTATAAATTCTTTTATTAAATTTTTCTGTATCCTTATTAAGTTCAATTAATATCTATTAGAAAATTTTAGAGGTTTCTAAAGCTTACCAACAATCTAGGAAAGATGAGGTTATCACAAGGTACAAGCATTACAGAAAAGTTGAAAAGGGGTATTCCTCCTCACACTTCATCTTCTACCATTCGATTAACTTATTTGGAAAAATTATTCATTAAGACAGAAAGTATTATATAAACGAGAAGGGATAAGTGATTTTCAAAAAAGATAATTAGAAGGAAGAGGATCTACCTCCTCAAACTTAAGCCCTTACATACCCATATGTAATACAAGTATAGTTTGAGAGGGTCTCTGTAACATTCTAATAATAAAGTTTGTTTTATGCTTCAGATGTATTTGCAGTTTCATTACTATATTATTACTTCATAATGCAGAATCCTTTTAAGCAACTACTTGTATTAAAAATATGATAAAATTTTTATTTTGTTAAAATGTTATTAGAAATGTGAGTCTCATTGACTTATTTGACTAATTTCATGACATTCATTGTTATGCTAAGAAAATGGTAACATTAAGAGTTCGTATTTGTCTATTACTAATATTGTACATTCATGTACTCACTGATACTTATATAACATCATTTTTACAAACATTATATTTGTACAATTGTATAAGTTTAAAAAGGTCAGTGCAAGGGCATCAATACCCTTTCATACATCACACATACCTATTACATAACTACCATACATAGTACATGACTATTTACAAAAATTTACATGGGTAAAACCAATAATCTGCCATCATAGAAGTTGGTGAACACTTTAATAACGAGGGACTTAGGGCTCCAACCACAAACTTTTGTACAAGGCATAGTAAGGGCCCTCTCCATACTCATGGTAAGCATTGAGTGGGTACAAAATCCAGTAAGGAGAACTACCTTGCGAGGACCAGACATATGATGAGCTATAGTAATGGGATAGAGTCAGCAGATCATCTCACCCCAAATGATGAAGTCTCTTCTACATGAGGAATCGGAGGAGCTTAATACCTTGGTGGTGGAGGAAAAACCACGTTCAGATGAAAGGCCTCAAGGGGTATTGCAAAGTTCATAGTAGAGAAATATGGGCTCAATAGGGAAGAAACAATGATTTTTCTATAAGAGAAGTAGATCTTTACGTTTACTTGGGCCAAAATTAGCATTCCATAAGAATTTACCGTCCAGTTCACATTATTAATCTTGACAAACACTACTACCATCATGCATGACATTATCGAGGTCTGGGAAAGAAAATGGTGGTAGGGGATGAGAAATGTAAATTTCTCACTAGGCCTCTACCCTAAAGTTAGTGTCAACATTTTCAACCCAGCCACTTCAGTTTATTGAGAAAGGTGACATGCATATAACTTCACTTATAATTTTCAAGAAGATCTTATCTAAAGTGGGTTCTTTTCTTTAGAAACAAAAATCAATTCTTGTACAAGAATGCATATTCTATTGATCTTGAAAATCATTCTTCTATCAAGATATTCATAAATTAAACCTCATGCATTCTTAAGATTAGTTTTAATCATATTATAGATATTATTTGACCTTTACTCCATTCATGCCATAGTCAAAAAATTTCTCATTTATTCTTCACCCTCTTGGTTTTTAATTTAGGCATATCATAACATTTAGTCAAACAATATCTTTTTATTGACCTATTACTCTACCTTTTATTCTTAGGACATGAGTTCATTCCTTAATGGTCGTTACCATCATAATTATTAAAGTACCAGCGCTTCATACTAGAAAGATTTTTGAAGACCTACGTCTTCCATAAGAGAACCTCTCACCCTTTTGACCATCATAATTATTAAAGAACCAACGCTTCATAATAGAAGGATTTTTGAATATCTACATCTTCCATAAGAGGACTCACCCTTTTGAATGTGCACAAGACACATTAAGAGTAGTAATAAATTTTCACATAATTATATTCCATTTTCAAATCTATAAGATAATATGCATGATCACACAATCTAGTCAATATAATATGCATATATAGCATCCCATCCATTGAATTCTCACATATTTCATAACATAAAAGATCATAAATCATATCACTTTTCTAAATAATTCAATAAAGTATTTCATATACTCTACATATAAATCTATTACATACTCGATAAGAAATTTGATAATGTAGCATAATTATTTAACTAAAAATTCATCCTCTAATTAAAATTACTTGTTTATGCTTAATTCTAAATTTTGGACAGAATATATCCTTTTTCTAAAAATTGCCAATGGTATTTTGTCTTTTGAGTTTTATGAGGAATTTTTTTATGGGAACTTAGTTTAGTCATCCTTCTAAATTATTTCTCAACCTTTCCTTTTCTCTAAAGCTAGGTTTTCTCAATATTTTTAAGTTTGTGAAAAGATAAACCATGTATTTAATTGGTCGAATGACCTACTTTGGTTTAACTTATCTTAGGTTCCTTAGTTTCAATATTTTATGAACAATCACTGTATTCCAAACTTTAGTGAAGATAATTTTATACTTCTTGATTATTAATCTAATTAGCTAATTTAAATTGTTAAAGTTGATTTGATTTATTTTTATCTTTATTTATGAATTCATGTTCATTGATTTGAAATCCTCTTAGAAATCTTTATACATCCATACTATTCATCCTAAAATTTGTTAACCACTTTTATGAAATTTCCTAAGTCTTGGTCAAATCATACTTTTTGTTTTTAATGCTTTATGGTCAATTTTTTATATCTTTGAAAGGTAGTTCTTGTGATATTATGATTTAGATTATTAGATGGGTTTATTTTGATAATTTTTAAGGCTTTTCCCCCTTAATTACCATGACTTGTTCAAATGGCCTCTTCAATTATTAAAATTTTTTAACTAAAATTCTATTCATCTTCTTTACTTAGAGGGATTTTTTAATTAAAATTTAAGCTCCTTTGTCCTTTAATTTTGGGAACTTGGCCGAATGGCCTTTTTGACCATTTAATGGTCCTTTTCACCAACTTCTCCCTCTTAAATTTTGAATCTTGGTTTAGGACACCAAATTATAAATTTTGATTTTGGTAATTTTTGTCCTTGGTTCATGGTCTTGGTCATGATTATGAAGAATTTGAGATGTCTCTTTCACCTTGTAAGTCCATAAGTCCATTGCTTGTCTTATAACCATAAAGGTCCAATTTATATAAAATAAAGTTTTAACTTTGTGGCTTAACTTTTAGAATCCTTTTGAATTATAATTATAATGGTCCATATATGAATTTTTATAAAGATCCAAGTTCAATATTTGAACTTTTCTTAATGATAGAAACAACCTTGAAACTTTGAAGAGAAAAGACCACACCACATCATTTTTCAAGACAACCAAGTTGAGATTCACAAGATCCACTCCAAGCTAGAATTATCCTCCACTTGAAAATCTTTAAATACTTAAAAAATTCCTTCAAAATCTTCCCAGGACATTTAAAAATCACTCTTAAGAAATTTTAACCGATTAAATTGCTCTAAAAGCTCGAAGAAGAATTTTAATCCATTAACACTTCACCTTGGCTTCCAAAAATTATTTAAAAACTTAATGATGCTTATTTTAAAAATGCTAGGGCAATTTTAAGAAATAAATTGCTCAATAAAGTTGGATCCATAGAGTTTAGAGAGATCCACAAAAGAATAAGATATTTTTGTCTAAATTATAGCTTAAATCTTAAAGGTGGAAGTTTTAGCTTGCATTAGTTTTTGTTCTTAAGGAGATTTGAAGGTAAAAGTGAGATTTATACGATTTGAGTGAGTGTTCAGAGGAGTAAATTTTGGAGAAAATGGGTCACCTTGGGGCCTTATCGAATACGACCACTTTTGGCCAAATGAGTATTAAATTCTTAACTAAGGGCATTTTGGTCCATTTACTTGTAATTTTCCTTATTAAATTTAATTATAAAATATGGATAATTATCCTTTAACTAACCGTGGTTGGTTTAACCTAACCATAGTTAATTTTGAACTTAACCACGACCCTTAGAAATAGAGGACAAGTCCTAAAAATTAACTAAACTTGGTAAAACTTGTAGCCTAAACTTCAACTAGAAGGATTTGTCAACCTAGGTTAATTAGAGATGAAATTTGATGCCCTAAACTTTAGAAGTGGCATTCGGCCATCTTAAGGTTAATTAGCCAAAGAGGATTTTTAATTCTTAACTAGGTTTAATTAAGGATCCTTGACATATAAGTATAAGGAATTAATAGTGTAAGGAAGTTTTAAAATAGTTAAGAGATCCATTCGGCCACCTTAGGGTAAATTGATCAAGAAGGAGATTTAATTCTTAACTAGTATTAATTAAACATCCTTGGCATATAAATAGAAAGGATTAAAATTAAGAATAATTTTTAAAAGGTTAAGGAGCTCATTTGAACAAATTAGCTAAGTTAGTGAAAGAAAGTTAAGAATTCACTATAATTCAATACTAAACCTAGGCATGAATAAATTAAGTGATTAGGAATGAACCATGAGGTTAGAAAACTACACTAAACCATTCGCCATAAATTTCAAGAGTGAAGAAAAAGTGTTAAAAAAATTTCTAAGTTATGTACCAATTAATGAATGAGATTTCAATTGGTAAACATCAACTTATAAGACAAGGAAAAGTAAACTAGAAGGTCTTAGGAATCAAGGACTCACATTCAGCCACTTAAAGTTAAATAGGAGGAACAGAGTTTGAAAGCTTGGTTTAGGAAAATTAAGAGGCCTTGTTATGTAAAAGTAAAAGATTAATAGTTTAAGTGAAGTTTGGCAATGACATATGCATCATTCGGCCATGCATAACTAAATTGACTTAAATAAGTTAAAAACTTAATCTTTAAACTTAGTATGAATAGGTTATGCATAAGACTTGCAAATTGAAAAGCACAAAGAATAAAACCTTAAAAAATGTCATTTGGCCACCTAGAGGAAAACTTCTAAGTTTGTAAAAAACCATATGAAACTAAGTAAACTTTGAGAAAAGGAAAGGCTGAGGGATAACTTAGAAATTTGAGCGAATTAAGCCCTTTGAGTGATTCTTCATAAAATATTAATGAGTTAAATAAGTTGGACATGTATGGGTGCATGTAGTTATGTTATTCAAATGTGATTGATAAGTCAACTTGTGATGTTCTATAAATGCACATTGTTTGATGTGAGTTAGATATGGAATGCTCATAAGTGTTTAAAAGATGATGCAATGTATAATGAATGTATATGATTGATGATATGATAGAATTTGAGATCTAAATGTGCATAGCACGTTGGTTGGATATTGATTGAGTATGCATGATTATTTAAAAGCCTTTAAAATTAACCTAAATGGTATAAGGGATCACTAAAGTAAACTTATGTGAAAAGTTAATCTACTCTTAATGTGCCTTATGAACATCTAGGGGACACTTAGAGTCCTACTGAGGGGGAGACAAAAGGGTTCTCCTAGGAGACAAAAGGATTCTTCAAAAGTCCTTCTATTGAGAAGACAAAAAGGTTCTTCACCTATTATGAGATGGTGATGACCATCTAGGAATGAACTCATATCCTTAAGAATAAAAGTAAAGTAGCAGAGCTAGTGAAAGATATTGTTTGACTGTTTATAATGTATGTCTATGTATAGAGAATTCCTCGAAGTTGTGGAATAGAAAATGAAAGAGACAATGTCTAAGACATAAAATAAAATATGAGTCAAATAATAATTGTATTATGATCCCAGATTTATCAATTTTAAGACAGACATATGCTTATGTATTAATGGTTGTTTCTGTATAAAACTAACCCACTTTAATAGGATTTTTGAAAGATTAAAAGAAAATATTGCATGCATGTCATGATTTTTCTAAAAAACTGAAATGGCTAGGAAGAAAATGATGACACTAGATATAGAGTAGAAACCTACTGAAAAACCTAGTTTCTCACTCCTTCTTTCCCTACTTTCTTCCCAAACAACAACCATGTCCTATTTGACGACAGTGGTTTACATCGACATTAGTAACATGGATTGGTTGGCAAACCCTTATGATATTTTAATCACAGCACAAGCTAATGTAAGAATTTATTTCTCATTAGTACATCTGTTCATCTCGAAGGTATTGAGTTTGAACTTTTTGACAATGGGGTTTGCAATTCCATTAGAGGCATTTCACCTTAACAGAGTCTTTCCACATCCTCCCGGGTATCGTAGGCAATGAACAACCACTGTTAAAGAATCCTCTTCTTTAGAAGGAGAGATTAATACCTAGACTCTGTCTCATTACCATAGTTCGTTATATCTACGTTCCTCCCAAGAAAGCTCGTCTTACCCAATGTCATATCCATTTCAAGCCTACCAGGAGATTTCTGACGAGACATTCATGTCGTTAGACCAGAGCATGTGGCTAGAACATTTACATGATTAGGCTTGGGGAGGTTCACTAATGGCACTATTTTTTTCAAGGAAGCAGAAGTTTGGAAAGTCATACTCATAATGTAAATGTTTCTAAATAGTTGGATGCAAACATCCCAGTTATTAATATGTAGTAGTGTGCTAGATTATGTATAGTTCATGTATTATAATGTGTAGTAAATATGTATATAAATTTAGTATGTACATTATGTTTTCTAATAAAGAGTATGTAAAGGCCTTAATGCCTAAGACAGTTATATGTATGTAAACGGACTGTATAATTATCTAACATTTGTGTGTTATGTGAATAATTTATGATTAATTATTTTCTATTGATTAGAGACAAATGAAATACAGTAAACGATACAAAATTAAAATATTTTATATGTGCGCAAGAATGCCTAGTAAATTTTTTATTGACATGCACGTTATATCGACAAGGCTCGCATTTTATAAAAATTATTTTTTAAAAATAAATTTACCGTATTTTCTCTAACAAGTATTTTTCAAAGATTTAATGGAACCTAATGAACGATTTAAGCGTAAATTTGGTATTCATTTTTAGGGTGTTATATGAGATCTTCCTCTTCTCCAAAATTTTCAAGTGCTCGTCTTCCTTGCTTCACAACAAGTAGGACTTCTTTCCTAAATTTCTAAGTAGTTTTGTTGAAAAGTGTTAGCTATTCTAGCTTCGTTTCTCTTATCTTTGAGATCTATTCTCGAAACTTCATGAATAACCTTCCTTGAGTAATTTTTATCTCAAAACTTCCCACCTCTCATAAAATATGACTTTTATGTTTTAAATGATTTTAAGAAACCTCAATGAAGTTTTATAGAGTTAAAGTGCCTAGTTTAACTTCTAGAACATTTTAATTAATTAAAACTTCTCAAAAATTATTTTTAACCTTTTTGGGAAAATTTAGGGTGGTTTAGATAAAGTCTTGAAAGATGCTTGTGGGAATTTATTCTAGAAATTAGAGACATTCCTTTGAATCTTGTCTTGTTAGATAATAATTCTTGAATATGTTTCCTTTTTCCTTAAAAATGCATATTTGTTCTGTTTTTTTTCTTAAAAAGCAAAGAGCATGGACCATAAACTTAAGAAACCTTAAAACTAGACTAAAAAGGGACTGGTCTCAAATTCCTAAGGAGAAAAGTTAAAAATTTGGTCACTAAATCATAAAGACTTGACGTTTAAGTCACTAAGTCGACATGGAAGCTTTAGAAACAAAAGAAATGAAGTAAAGGTTAAATATTTACACCAAGGATAAGATGATTATGATGAGAAAAAATGACATAGTATAACATATAGGATCCTTGGACAAAGGCTTGATCAATAAATCACTCAAACTTCAAATCTAGAAGATAAGGTGAAATAAAGAATAAAAAAATACAAGACTTGGAAGCATGAGCTCTATTTGGCCAATACCCTTAAATTAAAGGAAGAAAAAGTTAAAAATGATTAATCTTGATTATTTTATCTGCCTAAGCTTAGATCTTAAAATAAATAACCATTAAAGTTAATAAACATAAAGTAAATGGGCTTAACAAGTATGAACATCCAATTATGTTCGAGACTCCATTTTTTAAATTAATTAGTTAATAAAAAATAATTAGATATATTTAATTAAAATAAAAAAAAAGAGAAAAGAAAAAAGAAGAAAGGGAAAAAATAAAAAGAAGAATAAAAGGAAAAAGGAATTTCAATAAAAAAAAAGAGGATGATAAAAGAATAAATAGATAAAATAAAAAAAATACAAATAATAATAGCAAAAAGAAAAATAAAGGACAAAGGAAAAGATAAAGAAAGGAGAAAAAGAATAAACGGATAGAAATAATATATAAAAACAAATAAAAATAATAATAATAATAAAAAAAAAGAAAAGAATAAAAAGAAAATTTTCAGTTAGAAAACTATTAGGTAGTTAAAAGTTAGTTAAGGTGGTTAAGAATTAGTTAGGAACAAAAATAGAATAGAAGAAATTGAAAAATAAAAAGAATAATAAGAAAAAAAAAGAGAAAAAAGTGAAATAGCGGACCCGCCAAAATTCTAATATTTAAGAAAGGAAGGGGATTCCTGAGAGGGGACTTTTTTTTTGGATTTTTGAAAAATCAGAGTTGGGAATTTCTCTCGAGGATCCAAACTGGGAACTTCTCTCCCTAGGCTCTTGACTGTTGAAAAACCCTGAAGTTCTTAGTTCTTTGAAAACTAGCAGCCATGGAAATCTAAAAAACTCTCTCGCTATCATTCTCGGTGGTGGAAGGAGTTTTGAATTTGACATTCTCAATCAAGAAAATTGCGACATTGCATCAATCCTTGCCAGAACCTACTCCATTCTCACTTCAACGGAAAAAAAAAAAGCATTCGTTCGCTCTAGTTCTAGCATCACTCAGGAGTGTTCTTCAACTAAAGGAGGATGCTACCAAGATTATTGCAATAAACTCAGCAAGAACTCATTATACCTGTGGTTTCTCAATCAGTTCCAGTTTCAATTAAAAGAAATTCTACTTTACTCAGGCCAGTACTATCACTTTGAAATTGGCATGAATTGAATCTGGTGTTGCAATGAAATTAGCAAGAATATAATCCATCTGTTTTGTCACTTATGTTCTGGAAATCTGATCTGAAACTCATCCCTGATTGATATGTGGCTTAAGCAAATTGAAATATAACCTTACCATTAGTATGACATTGCGTAAGAGAACTCAATTGCTTATTATAAGATTTAATCATTGAAATGTGTTAAAGAATCTCCTACTGTTTTGGTCTAAAACCTGTTAGAAAGTGCTACTAGTCAACAGTAGTTCAGGTTCTAATCCAAGGCTAAGTAATCACTAGTAATTCATAAATACAAATTTCAGTAAAATATAAATGGAAATCATACTATTAGGAAGGTCTATTGATTCGGCAAAGTAAATTGCATCAGTTGAATGCATAGACAAGTAACTGAAATGATCTCGTAGTAATAGTATTACTGGTGGGAATAATTAGTCCCAAAATTGTAACATCCCAATTTTTCTATGATTAATGTTTGAGGCTACAAATGGTTTCTAGAATAAAACTAGGTGAAATTAGGAGCCAAAAGTAGAGAAATTAGAAAGTTTGGTGTAAATGACGAAAATGCCCTTGCACCTGGGCAGCTCAAATAATGAGCCAGAAAAATGGAAATACAAGTATAAGACATCTTGGAGGGATTATAAACATCATGTATGGTTATAAGTAGTGAGAAAATTTTAGAAATATGAAAAGGGACGAAAACGCCCTTCGAAAACCTCGAAAATGACCAAAATGCCCTTAGGAGCTGTACTTTTTGCATAAAGCTAGACAGTTCCAGTAAAAATAGAAAACGACCTTAGATTAACATGGGAATGAACCAAAAAGTCTTAGAAATATCAGAGGAACAATTTGGGAAATTTTTCGACAATGCTAAGAAAAATTACGAAAACGCCCCTGGAAGGCCGGGATGGCAAGATAAGGTGATAAACATGCCAAAAGTGGGCCCCACACCCATGTGCACAAAATGCAACAGCTGGAAGGTGGTGGTGAGTCACCAAAATGAAGTCAACCAAATCTTTCACAAAAAGACAAAAGTGAATAGTAAAAAGGTTACTTTAACCATGGTTAAGACTAACTAACCTTGGTTAATTAAAAGTAAAGCATGCTTAGGTTAAATTAATCATAATTAGAGGAAATATCAGCCTAATTAACACTAATCTAAGCCTAAAAGGATAATTCCTTGAATTTTTATTTATTTTGGAAAATAGGAAAAATCTAGGCAAAATTACCAAAATACCCCTAAGTGCAAAACTAATTCCACTTGGCCCATAAGTGTCCAAAATTTTTGGGGCCCTTGGGACCCCATTTGCTTTAGATTTTTCAGCTCAGAAACTCATCAAAATCCTCTCCATTCTCTCCAAGCTTGCCATAACTCCAAAACACCCAAAACTTACACTTTAAGCCTAAGTCTTCATCTTTAAGACTTAAGCTATATTAAAGTTATAAACACTTAACCCCACCACCATCCTTTGTCCACATCCAGAGCAGACCAAAGGGGACCCAAGGCAGCCTTTAAAGCACACAAAAACACTAAGGAGGTCTTCAACAAGTAGGATCTTTCTACTTGTCTTTTTGTGCTTTTAACTTGCCTTTTTATGGTGTGTTTGTTTTCTTTCATGCATCTTTCCTCCAAGATTTGTTTGCATTTTTTTTTCACTTGTGAGAGTTTAAAACTTTATTTAAACCATTCAAAATCAGCCCCACCCATTTTTAGTGATTTTTGAAAAGAAAAACAAAGTTTGTTCGGTTAAAAGTGCTTCTATGGCACTTAGAAGAAATTTAATCGGTGGGTTTTGTTTTAAAATTATTTTTGAAGCTTTGATCAGTTTTATGCTCTCATGAGAAAGGTTTTTGAAGCTTATTTGAAAGAGGAGATGTGGATCTTGGAGTAGATCATGAAGATCTACCCTTTTAATGCTTGAGAAAAGTGATGTGTTGCTTGTTTTCATGCTTGTTTTGATGATTACGTTTTAATATTGTGATTTATCTCTTGTGATGATTTATGTTCTGGATCTGCACCTCTGATTATGTAAGTTCAGAGCTGAAATAAAGTTTTGTAATAAGTTCCAAAGGTTTCCTTTGGACATTAGTTAGAAAGCTACCAAGAAAATGATGTAATTTGTAGCCCAAAAGTGGCTAAATCCTTGTATGGCACCCAAGACTCATCATGACCAACACCTAAGCATCAGAACATGAAATAAATAAGCATGGATCAGAGGCTAGAGGGGCTGCAAAAGCACAACAGCATTGAACCAAGGAGGTGTGAGGTGAAAGCTTGGAAGAAATCACCTTGGCTAACAAAGGAGGGCTTTTGGCCACCACTCCAAAAGCATAGTTTAACTTGGATAAAATTTTTTATAAGCAAATCAAGCACTGCAATTAGGTTTTAAATTAACAAAATAAACCTTTGAACAAAGTAAATCAAAGCAAAAATAGGTAAAAACCCTCTAGGAGTGCATTCGGCCACCCTAGAGAGATTTTGGCAAAAAAGAAATGCGCTTAAAATGTGATTAAGGAAAAATCAAGTATTTTCAACTAGTAAATAACTTATTTAGAGGTTTAATCATTATTTAAAAGGTTTAGTTTCAGAATATATGGCCTAGGTAAGCTTAGGGAAAAATCTCAAAATTACTAAGTTATAAAATTTCCAAATAAGCTTAAAATGGGTAACTAGGAAATCTACCATAACTTAAGCAAGGGTAAATGTCAAATTTGGCCATGCCATTAAATTTTGAGTAAAAATAATTAAGATTAAATTATAATATGTCAATTCTAAAGTTTAAACTTGGCCCCTAAGTAAAGGTCAACTAGGGTTAAGACTTAAGTCAACTAGGGTTAGGAAGAAGGAAACCCTAAACCTAAAAGAGTGGCATCTGGAAAATTAGTAGTTAATTAACTTAAAGGAGGTTTTAATTTCCAATTAGGGTTAATTAAGGACCATTTTTATGTGAATAGGACGAATTTAAAGTATAAAAAAGTTTTAAGGTGGATAAAGAGACCTATTGATTTTTTTAGGCAAATAATTTTATGATGAAGAAGGAAATTGTGGAAACCTAAGTCTAGGAGGTTGGAATTCGGCTACCATGTTTTAAATTAACTAAGAATGAGTTTCAATCCTTAACTAGGCCCAAATAATGATCCTAAATATGTAAGCAAAATATAATTAAGGTGTATGAAAGGTGGAATTTGAGGAAGTAGGTCATTTGTCCATTTAGGAATAAATTGTCCTAGAAGATTAATTAATTTCTACTTAGATATTATTTGGTTTGGAATGAAAGAGACTTTAAAAGTTTAAGAGTCAATTAGACCTAATTATTAAGGTAGTACAAAGGAGAACATAAGGTAATATATTTCAAAGGTTTATTAGAGGCATGATTAAGAAGGGTGGATATGACTTAAACTTGAAGTTAGAAGTTCACTAAGTAATTTGATCATAACATACCTTAATGAGAAGAAGTTATAAAAGATTTGTGAATACTTAATACTTGAACTTAGAATAATTAGGATATGCATAAGACTTGAAACAAAAGAGAACACAAAGATAAAAGAACTTGAAAGGTGCCATTCGGCCACCTAGATTAAGATGTTAATACGTAAAATCTTAATGAACAAATATAGAAATGAGAAAAGGAAAGGACGAGAGGTAACTTAGAAGGATGAGTGATGTAAATCCTTTGTGTGATTTCAACATCATACCGAATTGAAGCATTAGATTGGTGGTGTAAATGTGACATTATGCTATGTGATTTACCAATCAAATTTCATTATTAGTTATGACTGCTCACTATCTATGAATGAATAAATGATGAACACTCATGAATGAGAAAGGATGATGATGATGTATGAGATTGGTTTATGATGATGATTGAGATGAAAATTCGAAACCTATATGTGCATTTCATATTGGTTGGAAATTTGTTTGAGCATGCATAATTATTTGGAAGCCACTAAAATGAACTTAAAAAGATTAAGGGATCACTAAAGCAAACCTTATGTGAAAACATAATGCTACTCTCTTTGTGTCTTATGCGCACTAGTATCCAGAGGGCCCTAAAAATCTCTACTGAAGAGAAGCCAAAAGGTTGCTTCTTGAAGCCAAAGGTTGCTTCTAGGAGCCAAAGGTTGCTCCAAAAATCCTTCTACTGTGAAGGCATTGAGTCCTTCACCCCTTATGTGGTGGTGACGATCACCTAGGAATGAGCTCATATCCTTAATTTTAGTAGGAGGTGGGAGTAGAGTCAGTGAGAAGATATTGTTTGACAAAATTTAATACATGTCTATGTCTAATTGTTTTCTCCCAAAGGTGGTGAAACTATATTCATAAAGTGTCCCAAAGGTTGGACAAAGAAATGATAAAGACAAAGAAAAGTAGTAAAGAACAAAGTTTAAGACATAGAATAATTGTATGTCAAATGATATCTTATTTGTGATCCCAAAGGTATGAATGTTAAGAAGAATGTATGGTGAGACACTAAGTTGTATGTTTTGAATAAAATTGATCCACTTCAGAGAAATGTTTTCAAAGAATTAAAAGTAACCTTTTATGTAAGAAATGATTTTTGAAATAAACTGAAGTGGTTGGGACTAAAGTGATGACATTAGAACTAAGTAGATAGCCTACTGAGAAACTTAGTTTCTCATCCCTACTTCTTCCCACTTTCTTCCCAGACACCTTGGATGTTGATCATTATGGTAGCAGTTCACGTACTTGAAGCAGACGTGAGGCGCTCTCTTTAGGAGGTGTACATCACACTAATGTCAAAAAAATAAATAATTGGATGCGAGCATCCTAACTACTAATATGTAGTATTAGCTAACTTATGTATAAATATTGTATAATATTTGTAAGTTTATGGTTTGTAATAACTACATGATAAGGCCCACCGGCCTATGACTTATGGTATGTATGAAATATTATGTATAATTATTGTGTGACATGTGCGTTATGATTTAATCTTGTTTATTTATTATAGGAAAATGATAAACTAAAAGAATAATATAAACGCTTAGTATTCCTAAGGTTTTAAACATATGTAGAAATCCGCTTAATGATTTACTTTACCGCTACGCACATTTTATCGACGAGGCTCGCAGTTTATATCAAACAGTTTTAAAAAAAAAATTTACCGTATTTTCATACAAGTATTTTCTAAAATGAATTCCGCATCATGAGATAACAGACTAAAAATGGAACTGAATGATCGACTTAAGCGTGAATTCGATATTCGTTTTTAGGGTGTTATAAAAATGGTGCTATGCGATGTTGTTATATGCCGTCAAGGCCAGTCCGAATCCTTAGAAAAACTTGAAGCAAGTTAAGAGAAATGGAGCTAATTTGCCATCAAAGAGTTCTATTCTGACAAAGCCTCAGAAAACAAGTGAATGTACCTTGAACATGGCCATTAATGGCAGCTGCTGTATCAGTCTCTGGCCTACTGTTTCAGTTTGAAAACCCATCTCAAAGCCTGAATGCACATGGAATTTTTCCAACTTACCTGCACCTGCCATAAGAGCCTCGACCACTTGAGCTTTAGAATTATAAGGATCCTAGAACGGGTTTTGTCTACACCTAACAGTATAAATCTACCAATAAACTCTCATTGAATATCGAAAGGTGCAGAAAAGTAGAGTTTGAGTCTCTATAGGAGTTTAGCATAAATGATTGTTCAAGCTTCAAGAAACTGCCATTGTCATTCGATTTAATTAGAAACTTGGATTTGAGTAGATATGCCCATGCTTTTAGTCTCTTATAATATGTAGAACTTATAAATGGGCTTATTAAACTACACAAATTGAGGAGCATTCCAGATTTCTCCACTAAACTTGTCAAAGGCATCGTATTGTTGAGATCCTGGCTGTGCCAAGTCTCGGTTTTTAAGTATACTTCAGGCACAGTTCCAAGATCCGAGTATACATTTGGAAAATCATCACCTGCGGTTGGCTTAACTACAACTGCTGCTAAGGGACCAAAAGCTATAAATGACCCTGAAGTTCTGAGCAAACTGGATGATGGAATTAAAATGAGTTGCTAATACTGAATAAGATCAGAAGGCTTGAAGGGATGGAAATGATTAGCATATGAGGCTACTTGCAAGTCAAGAGGTTTAACTTAAGATGGTGCTAAGTTTCATTCTATTTACAAATATTTTACACTGCTAGCCATTGAAGATGGGCACCCAATTCTGCAGTGTATATATCAGTTTCGTTCGAATGGTCCTCCAGTTTTACTTAATTAAGATTGTGAATACTAAGACTAGGTTGGGAGCGTACCTTAGTGGTTCGCTTGCTCCCCCCAAAATGCCAGGCCCCTGGTTTGATCCTCCTTTAGGGCTTTTCTTTTAAATATCCTTGCATATCTCTGCTTATGAGTACTGGATCCTGCCACCCGTCATAATGGGCCAAAGAATCGTAATGGGCTTCCTGCGTATTGAATTAAAGCAGGCCACTGCCAGGCTAATTGGGTTGCCTTGAAGGGGCCAGGCCTTATATCATAAGGGATCAAATACTACCTTTTAATTGGGCCATGCCAAAGACAAGCTAGTTGCTCCCTTTCAATTGGGCCATGCTGGGCTGATCCAAAATAAGCCAAAAGGACTACCTTTTAATTTAATTGGGCCATGTTGGTAGCCCTTTCAAATGGGCCACATTTGGGTCAAGCTAATATTTGCCCTCTTATTGTGCCATTCTAAAATTACCAAAATTTCTAAATGAGAAATATTAATAATTTAAATCAAGTCCAAGTCCATTTTTAATTTGGGTCAAGCCCAATTCTTTTTTTATTTTAATTTGAAATCAAATCCAATTCTTCTTAATTTGGGTCAAGCCTAATTCTTTTCTCTAATTTTAAATCAAGTTCATTTTTTATTTTATTTTGGGTCAAGCCCAATTTCTTTTTTTAATTTAAAATAAAATCCATTTTAGTTTGGGTCAAGCCCAATTTTTTTTTTTCTAATTTTGAAACCAAATTCAATTCTTCTTAATTTGGGTCAAGCCCAATTATTTTCTCTAATTTTTAAATCAAGTCCATTTTTTTTATCTTAATGTAGGTTAAACCCAATTCCCTTTTCATTTGAAATTAAGTCCATTTTTTTTAATTTGGGTCAAGTCCAATTCTTTTTTTAATCTTAATTTGAAATCCAATCTAATTCTTCTTAATTTGGGTCAAGCCCAATTTTTTCTCTACTTTTTAAATCAAGTCTATTTTTATCTTAATGTGGGTCAAACCCAATTTCCTTTTTCATTCGAAATCAAGTCCATTTTTTTAATTTGGGTGAAGCCCAATTCTTTTTTTTTTAATTTTAATTTGAAATCAAATCCAATTCTTCTTAATTTGAAATCAAATCCAATTCTTTTCTCTAATTTTTAAATCAAGTCCATTTTTTTATCTTAATTTGGGTCAAGCCCCATTCTTTTTTTTAATTTGAAATCAAAATTCAATTTTTTATGTGGGTCAAGCCTAAGCCCTTCTTTTTACTTGAACCTAATTACCTCTTTTTCAAAGACCATTTTTTTTTCTTTTACATTGAATTTGGGTCAAGCCCATGACCATTTTTTTTATTTTTACTTTTATTTTTTCTCTTTTATTTGGGCCATTCCCAATAGGCTTTATAAGTCAAAATCATTGTTTTACTAACTTTGTCTAAAAATGTTTGTTTTTACTCTAAAACATCTGTTTTCTTTTGGAAATTCGTCTAAACGAATTCTAATACGGGCAAACAGCCTTCTTTGTTGTTTTGCATTTTAATTTGTGCAAGTTCAAACGTGACTTACGACGGTTTGGACTTTGCACAGGTGTTTTTGCGGAAAAATCTCTGTTTTCATTCCAAACATCTGTTTTCTTTTGGAAATCTGTCTAAACTAATTCTAATACAGGAAGACAGCCTTCTTTGCTGTTCCATATTATAATTCATGCAAGTTCAAATGCGACTTATGACGGTTTGGACTTTGCACAGATGTCTTTTTGAAAAATCTCTGTTTTCATTCCAAACATCCATTTTCTCCTGGAAATTCATCTGAACGGATTCTAATAGGGGCAGACAGCCTTCTTTGTTGTTCCTTATTTTAATTCATGCAAGTTCAAATACAACTTACGATAGTTTGGACTTTGCACAGATGTCTTTCCGAAAAATTTCTATTTTTTATTCCCAATGACTGTTTTTCGTCGAAAAATTCATCTAAATGGATTCTATTACAAGCAGTCAGCCTTCTTTGCTGTTCTGTATTTTAATTCGTGCAAACTCAAATGCGACTTACAACGGTTTGAATTTTGCAAGCACATGATTTTAATCCTTTTTTTAACTAACTCCATTAAAAAAAATCAATTTCGCCTACAAACATATTTTTTATTTTTCTAGGGTATCAAGTCCCTCCACCGGAACTACGTATTCTTGAATTTTCCATTGCACCAGGGAATACATAGGAGCAGTACCAAGGCCTGTCAGGCTATCTTCCAAAACATATTTATTTATATTCTATTTAAAGGGATCAAAATTTTTTCAAAATATCAAATCATACACCCAGTTTAAGGGTTTTTCCAAATATTTTTCTTTAAAATAAAATTTGGTGGCAGCTCCACAAATCAATAAAATTATTTCTAAAAATTTTAGCGAGTTCACCATTTCGTTATAGTTACGGTTACGACAACAAGATTAAGTGGTCATTCAACCTATTTAATTTAGATAAGAAAGGAATACATCAATGTTAATATACCTAGGTCCTTTAACCAACTTAGATTATGGACACTTGAACCAATTAAGTGAATTAGAATTAAGTTCGACCAAAAAAGGCCATTCGACCTAGACAAAAGAAAAACAAAAAAAAGGTTAAATTGATAAAAGACTTGTAAAATTACTTTTTCTAGGATTTAATCCTAAAAGGATGGCCATTTGAGCATAAAGAGATGAACAATTATTATTTTTTTATGACAAAAATGGTCATTTGAAATAGAGAGGTAAATTAAACAAAATAATATTTTAAATTAATAACACACGTGTTCATCTTTCCTAGGAAAATATCTTGAGAAATAACTCATGGTCTTAAGGTTTAGTTAAGCAAAATTCCACTTGTGGAATATAAAGGAACATTCGGCCTACATAATAAAATTAATGAAAAAGAATACTAAAATTCCTTAGAAAAAGGAAAGGTGGTCAAAGGTAAAACATATAAGGAGAAGCCTAGGAAGATTGATGACAAGAGTAATGCAGGTTTCCTTTATGAAACTTGAGATCAGATCCAACTATTTGAAATGACTTGGGCTAATAAAATGGAAAACACATGTTGTCCAAAATTTAAGAATTATGCATAAGTAAAGATCTCAATAACAATGAGAAAGAACCTCTTTGTTTAATGCTTATGCTTGGAAGATTTCATTAGGATGCATGTGGTTCTTATAAGGTCAATGGATGTGTGAAAATGTATAATTTTGTGCTTGAGGAAATTATGTTATGTGGAATATACTTTGAATGAATTGTTAAAATATGTGTGTGTGTGTGTGTGTGCGTGTATGTGTGTGTATATAAGTTATAACTACAAATACTTTGAATGTTTTCTCTTGTTTGATGTAGCATAAAACTTAAATAACTATGCATAAGTGAGACCTAGGGCCTCCTATGCAAACAAGAGAAACAAAACATATATGTGTTATGTTTGGAAATACTTAATTTGTGTAGCCCCATTCATGTTGAAGCATGATGATTCTAAGTTATAAGGGATAACGACAATCATCAAAAGTTAAGGGATGGTGACGACCAGAGCTCATAACCTAGTATGAATGTAATGAATGGGTAATAAAGTGAAAAGATAATTTGGTGCATAGTTTTATGTTCCTTAAGTAGTTAAGTCATTCACTGTCTATGTAATTCATTATGAGAAGAAAATATTTTGAATGATGGCCTACTTGGAGGTGAATATGTCTTAAGAAATTTAATGAATTTAAGGCTAATACATTTTATGAGTGTTTTCAGCAAGTTATCTAAAGTATATGAAATATATATTATTTTACAAAATATTTGTACATTGGAAACTCATAACCCTAATGATTATGTGTTTTATATTAAGTTAAAATGAACTCATTTTACAAATATATGCTTATTAAAGTAAAATGAACTTGTATGCTTGTCACATTTTTCACAATAAGCTGGGTTAAGGACTAGATTTTGAAGGTATCTTTCATCTTAAAAAAGGTGTTTCTCGAAATCCATGATATCAGCTAGAACTATGACAGCTAGTAGAGCAAATTGGTAGTCATGGTACTAGTATACACATGCACACTATAACACCATAAAAATGAAAACCGATTTTACGCTTAAGTCGTTCATTCAGTTTCATTATTAGTTTGTTATCTCATGATGCGAAATCTTTGGAAAATACAGAAAATACGGTAATTTCTTTTAAAATAAAACAAACGCTTTGATATAAAATACAAGTCTCGTCAATAACGCTTGCATCAGTAAATAATTACTAGGCATTTATGTGCGCGATAGGTTACTATCATAACAAATTACTTCCTTTATCTTATTTGTCTTTAATCAGTAGTAACACAAATTAAACATAATCCATACATACACATACAAGTTTTATATAATTATACAATCCTTTTTACACATACATAAATAGCCTTAGGCTCTAAGGCCTTTACATATAGTCCATTACATACCATAATGTATATACCATGTTTACATACATATTTTATTCATATTCTAGTACATGAACTAATTTACATCTAAATAATAATAACTAGGATGCATGCATCCAACTATTCACAAAAATTTACATTATAAATATGACAACTTCAACTTCTTCTTTGGAAAAGAAACAAAGGGGACCAGTAAACCTCCTAAGGCCTAGAGGTGAAAACATTTCAGCCACATGCTCTGATCAAGAGAATAAAAAGTGCCATCAGGCATCTCCTGATAGGCTTGAAGAGGATAAGACATAGGGTAAGTAGAGTTCCATTGTGAAGACCAGACGTGTGAGGCGTTGTTGTAGTGGGATGGAGTTTGAGGCTCTATTTCCCCTTTTGAGGAAGAGTAGTCTTCAATTGTTGTAATTCATTGTCTTCTGTAACCAGGAGGAGGCAGGAAAACCCCATTTGAACTTCAGAAATAAAAAGATGTCCCAATGGAAAGTAAATCCTTACTCTAACTTGGGTTGTGACTAACCACCTGTGGAGGTTTGTTGACCAATTCACATTATTGATATCTGTGAAGACCATTGTTGTCATGAAGGACACGTTGTTCATCTTGGAAGAAAGTGGGGAGAGAAGGAGTGGGAAACTATGTTTCTCAATAGGATTCTATCCTATTCCTAGTGTCATCACTTTCATCCCAGCTACTTAAATTTATTAGAGAAACATGTCATGCATACCAAATTGATTATAATATTTCAAAAACTTTTATTGAAGTGGGTTATTTTTATACAGAAAACAACCATTATTATAAAAACATGTAATTTCCTTAAACATCATAAATATTTGGGATCATATTATAGATATCATTTAACTGCCATTTTTTTGTCTTACATAATGGCTCATTTAGTTCTTCCACACCTTTAGAGAATTTTATTTTTTATTCCACACCTTCGATGAATTTTATTTTCCATTCCGCACCTTTGAGAAATTCTTAGGACAAGCCCACATTATAAATAGTCAAAAAATATCTTTTCACTAGCTCTGCTACTCTACCTTCTATTCTTAAGGTTATGAGATCATTACTAGATGGTTGTCACCATCTCATAATAAGTGAAGAACCCTTTCGTCTCCTCTTCAGTAAGACTCTATTAACCTCTGGATGTGCACAAGGCATATAAGAGTAGATTAACTTTTCACATAATTCTCTATTTTAGTGATCCCTTAAGTCATTTAGGTTCATTTTAAAGGCTTCCAGATAATCATGCATGCTTAATCAATATCTAACCAATATGCCATGCATGCTCAATCAATATCTCACCAATATGCCATGCATGCTTAGGTCTTAATTTCTATCACATCATCATTCATACATGATCATCATACATAGCATCATTCCTTAAACACTTATGAGCACTCATCATTCAACTCACATTAGAATTTATGCATCATAAATCAACATAAGTTGGCTTATCATTCAATCCTTAGTAACACAATCACATACACTCATACATGTCCAACTTGTTTAATTCACAACATGTACGATGAATCACTCATTGGAGCTTAATCCATTCAATCTTCTAAGTTATTCCCTCATCCTTTCCTTTTCTTAAAGGTCAATTTGTTTCACATGATTTTTATAAAACTTAGATGTTCTCCTTTTGGTAGCATAACGACACCTCTTAAGTTTTTTATTCTTTGTGCACTTCATTTACATGTCTTATGCATAACCTAATCATACTTTATTTAATGATTATGTGTTAGCAATTTTTTAACTTACTTGTGCCAATTTAGTTATACATGACCGAATGATACCCATGCCATTGTCAAGCTTCATTTAAACTCTTAACCCTTTACTTTTAATAACAAAGCTTCTTAATGTACCTAAACCAAGTTTACAAAATCATTCCTACTTACTTAACTTTAGGTGGCCGAATGCATGTCTATGGTTTCTAAGGCCTTTTATTTCTCTTCTCTTTATTTTAGAAGATGATCTTTACTAATTGAAGTTTATATCATTATTATTACCTAACTTAGAAATTTTTAAGACTTACCCTTCTCACTTGAAGGTCATGGCCGAATGGTCTATTGTAGTAGTTTTTCAACCCCATGGTTCTTTCCTAATTACTTAATTTATGCATGCCTAGGTTTAGACTTAAGTCATAGTGAAAATTTCAACTTCCTTTCACTAACTTAGCTATCATGGCCAAATGGACTTCTTACCCCTTTCTAAAACTTTCTTACACCTTTAATACTTTATGTTTATATGCCAAGGATGCTTAATTAACCTTAGTTAAGAATTTAAACTCCATCTTGTCTAATTAACCCTAAGGTGGCCAAATGCCACTCCTAAAGTTTAAGGAACCATATTCCATCTTTATTTGACTTAAATTGGTGAATCCTTCCATTTAGAGTTTAGGCCATAAATCTTTAACAAGTTTACCTAATTTTAAGGCTTCCCTTCTACCCTTAAAGGCCATGGCCAAATGACAGTCTTCCTCTTCTCAACCCCATGGTTCATTTTTAATTACCAACTTATGCACCCTTGAATCTAGCTTAAGTTTAATTATGGATTTCACACAATTTCGTCAATTTTGGCTACTATGGACCTAGCCACTTCTAAACCTTTCTTACATATGTAAATCTTCTCAATTACCTTATGGTGGTTCTTAATGCACCATTAACAAAATTTAAAACCCCTTTTCCATTAGGTACCAAAGGTGGCTGAATGCGCACCTAGTGATTTTAGGACATTTTAGTTAATTTTTTTTCTTAAGAGTTGTTTCACACCATTAAAACTTAATCATATAGTTTGTACCATCTTTATAATTTTTTATAAATTTTACCCTTAACTTGGCTCATGTGGTCAAATGCACACCTTGAGCTTCCAAGGTCACTTTTTCAAAATTTCTTCTCATAAAACCTTGGTTCCAAGATTTTTTGCACTTATAGCATCTTAAGCACTTGATCCACACAACGGTTGTCCGAACTCCTTACCTTGTGTCATGGTCAAAGAGAGTCATAGGTGTCTTGTGAAACTTATGCCATTCTTAGTCCTAAAATTTCAACTTTCTCTGAGTAGATTTTAGATCTATGCCCAAAGCAAGCTTATGGGACTTAGGATTTATTTTTTCTTAAAATTTTAGGTATTTTAGTCCATGGGTTCAGATCTAGAAATTTTATCACACAATTCCTCAATAGTAAGAAAATCAACAACTTTCAAGCTTTATGCATAAAAATCTTCAAGATAGAATTTTTCAAGACAAATATGTGTAGATCCATTAGATCTACTCCAAGATGCATCCATGTCATATCATGAACACTTCAAAATTTTCCTCATTACCTCTCAAAATGGCCCAAAGCATCAAAATGGATTTTTAAAGAATTTTAACCGATTAAATTGCTTCTACGGTGGCTAAAAGTACTTTAGTCCATCCAAACATCACTTTAACTTTCAAAAATCACTAAAAATGGATTATGCTTATTTTCAAAAATTCAAAGGAAGCCTTAAGCTTATGATTTAAAACAAAAAGAGATCTATGGATCTTAGAGAAAGGATCCATAAAAAGAAGGAAACCAACCATAAAAATAAGATTTAAAGCTTAAAAGACAAAGTAGAAAATCCTACTTGATGGAGACTTGGTGTAGCATTTTTGTAAGGATGTGATGGCTGAACTTGGTCCCCCCCTTGGTGGTCCACAAAGAACTTTTGGTGATGATGGTGGGGCTTAGTGTTTAGAGGTTGATTTTCGCTTAAATTTCAAAGATGGAAACTTAAGCTTAAGGTGAAAGGTTAGGGTTTTTGGATTAGGTTTAACTTGGAAAGAGCTTGGAGATATTTTATAAGTGTTTAGGGAGTTAAATCTAAAACAGATGAACCCTCCCAATGTGCTAAGTGGATTCAACTAAGAAAGGGAAATTTAAGACTAAATTTCTCACTTAAGGGCATTTCGGTAATTATGCATGGAATTTCCATTTTCCAAAATAATTCAAAATGTAAGGAATTATCCTTTTAGAAATAGATTAGTTTTAATTAGGTTGATTTTGTTACTAATAAATTTTAACTTACCCTAAGCATGTCTAATTTTAATTAATCAAGGTTAATTAACCTCCACCATGTTTAAAAGAATCTTTACATTTATTACTTTTGTATTGACACATATGGTGAGTCATCACCATGTTTTCCACATGAAATTTTTGTGCAAACCATCTGGGACCCATTTTTAGCTTCTTCCTCACACTTTCTTGTCCTTCACGGGCATTTTTGTAATTTTTCTCAACATTACCCGAGAAGTTCCCAAATTGTTTCTCCAATAATTCTAACACTTATTGGTTCATTCCTGAGTTAATATAATTTCATTTGGTATTTTTTTTTTGGAACAATTTAACCCTTGAGAGAAAGCAAAGCTTTCTAGGGGCATTTTTGAAGTTTTCTAAAGGATTTTTCGTCCCTTCTTGTTTCTAATATTTTCTTATGACTTTTTTATCATTATTAATGTTATTCTAATCCCTTATAATGTCTTTTAACTCTTGTTTTATATTTTTCCTGCATATTATTTAGGTTTCCCAAGTGTAGGGGCATTTTCATCATTTGCATCAAACTTTCTAATTTCTCTATCTTTTACTCTTATTCCTACATTGTTTCTCACTAAATGTTATTTGTAACCATAAGGGTTCATAAGAAGAATTTATGGGTGTTACACACCCACTCCTACTGGGGGAGGATTCTTAGTGCAACTTCTTAACTAGAATCATTAGATGGGTTAGACAATAAACACCATGAATTACCCTTTTACCCTACTAGACTATCTAAAATTCTAGTTTCTATCATAACATGCTATGTGCATCTTTTATATTTTATCTTTACTTAAAGGGACTTAGTGCCCCAACTTGTATTAACTATGACCTATAACGAGATAATATGTACTCTTAATAATATTATCATATGAATGTATGATCCTTCTTATCTTTATTGATGTTATTATTTCTCTTATATATATGAGAGTATCCACACACGTTTATTTCATGTTCAGTATTGATGAACCTTGCATTTTCAAGAAAGGCTTTTATAAAAAAAATTGCACCATGTTTTTAATAAAAGTAATCTATGAAGAAGTTTCGCATCATGAACTAGCAAACTAGTAATAAATTAATGATATGAATTAAGTGTATGATGAGCGTCATTATTAGAGTGTTTCATATGATATAAAGAAAACTTGGATAAGTTTTTTTATGAGAATGGTAAAGAGTTCATAGAATTAAAAGTTTCTTCCCAACGGGGAAAGTGTCAAGTATGTTGAGCTAAGACATATCAAACTATTTCTAAGACGGCCAATTTTCAAAACTTAATTTGGAGCATATGAATAATTATTGTGGGGGACCACATTCATTTAGAAAAATTTTGGAGGTAAAAAGAGGAAGGAGATTTAGAGGTCTTAACCCTTATGCAAAGTTGAATTTGCAATTTTATAATGGAGGAAATTTCAAGAATAAATTTTCAAAATTAGTTTTACAAGGATTATAAAAAATTTATTTGTGTTTTACAACTAATTTTGAAATCTTTTCATGAGGTAATTTAGTCACCTAAAAAATCATTTTCGAGATATTGTAGGGAAGATAGGAAATCTAAAAATACTTCCCAAAAGATTGAATTTCTTGAATATGCATACCTTTAGTCTTCTTGGTAAGGTCGTGTTTCTACAAAGAAGAGAAATCATTCAACATCTTAGCTCGATGTTCTTCTATGTTTGCAGGAGTAAAATTCTATAAAATTTGGTTTGTAGTGAATGGACAAGTTAAAGGTCATAGATGAAACATATGGCCTCTTCTTCTTGTAAAAGTAGGTGAGTTTAATTTTGCATCCTCCTTGTTTTTTATTTTTATTCGATCTTATAAGAAACATGGTCCCATTTCTTGAACATGGATATAGGGATAAATTAGCTCAGTCCAAATTAACTAGCCATTGATTCTGGTTAGTGTAGAGACCAATGTTAGTGATTTTTCATTGAAACTAGAGAAAATAAGTAGGCATGTGAGGATCTGGTTCCATATCCCAAGGTTGTCATCTTGTTTCCCTAGAGTTTCATAACAAAAGTGATATAAATGTAAGCACCATGTTAAACAAGAGTGATCATTTGAAAGATCCTCTACAAGGAATGGAAGGTCCAATGACTAGGAATAGGATTAATCATATGGAAGAAGCACTTTAGGATCTCATCAAGGAAGCTTAAGAAAAGGACTACGTTAATCCAAACTCAAATCTAACATGGGTTATTTATGTAGTCATATTATTCAGCACATTAAGTGATAAGGTTTATTATTTGTAATTGACTTGTTGTAGACTATATTAGGATTTTATTTCTATTTATAAGTTATTTGTTTAAGTTATTTTCAAAACAAATTAAGATTTTAGATTGATTTGTAATTTAATTAAGATTTTGTATTTATTTTTATTAGATTTTCTTTCAATTTAGGAAAATTAAATTTTCTATATAATAAGATTTAGGGATTTAGTGTAATTTGAAGAATAATAATATTTTCTCTTTGAGAGTTTTCATCTCCATGTGAGTTGTTTCTCTTAGTTCTTGGGCAAAGAACTATCCCTAATAACGTTGGTTATTCCAACAGGTCTCTCTAAGGGTCATGTTCCTCCTTCATAACTTTGATGCCCTCTTTTTTGTTGAGTTCCTTTACTCTATCCTATCTCGATTCTTAAGACGTTCCAAAATTAACATTTTCGCATTCCAATTCATTTTGTGCAAGGTGAATCATTTTAGTTGGCATTAGAGCTTCAACTCTAGGAGTCAGGTGTAATATATCCTTTTTTTGTTTTGTATCTTTCCTATTTTTTAGTGTTCTTGTTCCCATTCATCTTTTGTTTATTCTTTTTTTTTTTAATTTTTTATGGCATATCCCATAAATTCTATTTCTAAAAACAGTTGTATCTTTATTTCTTACTATACTAAATTTTCTGCTTACCGAATATTCAATAAACAAGTGAAAGCATAAAAAATTAAAAGAAAAATGATTACTATGTATCCAAGCTTTAAAAAAATTATGATAAAAATTAAAGTTTAAGAAAAAAGTTCAAGGTAATTTATAAAAAAAAAAATCCTTTTGTCTTAATTTTGGATTAATATTTTAGTTCTTATTTATGGATGATCCTAATCCTTTACTTCTTTGACTAATACTCTTTAATCTATTATCCTTGATTCTTTTGTTACCTGTTAGGAAATCAACTTGTGAAGTTCTTGGTTTAAGAGATTATAAGGAGAATCAAGAGGTGAAAGGAAAGAGTTGGTGAGAGCATTATATAAAAAGTTGAATTGAGTGTAAACATGAGTGAAGAGTGTCAGCATTAAGGGTAAACACTAAAGGAGTGACTAGTGACACTTTACAATACTAATTTATTTATTTTTACGTTCAATTTACAGTACTGCCAACATGAGTGGCGAACTCCACCAAAATAAAACATATCTAAAGACACTCATAAAATCTGTTCAAGATCAATTCTAGAGGTTGAACAAGAGGTTGGATGATATGGAGGATCGATTAAGGAAAAGGTCTCATTCTTCTCATCTAAGTAATCCCAAAAGACTATTCGACCCTAATGTAGAAGCAAATAGGGAGGAGTACTTGAAATGAGAAGATGAAAGTTTCAGAAAAGGAAAATGGTATCAAGAAGGAAAGGATGGAAACTTAGGGAGTATTAAATTATCCTCCCACCATTTCAAGGAAAGAATGAGACAAAAAATTATCTTGAGTTGGAGAGAAAGATGGAGCACATATTTGATTTTCACAATTATTAGGAGGAGAAAAAGGTAAAACTAGTCACTATATCTTTTAGTGATTATGCTAATATTTAGTGAGATCAATTTATGCTTACAATGAGAAGTATTGAGAGAGACCTATCGAAACATGGGAAGAGATGAAGGTAGCTATGAGAAGAAGATTTGTGCCAAGTTACTACCATAGAGACTTGCACCGGAAACTGCAAAATCTTACTCAGGCTGCCATGGGTGTTGAAAAATATTGTAAGAAGATGAAAATTGTCATGATAATAGCTAATATTGAGGAAGATCAAGAAGCCACTTTGACAAGATTCATTTGAAGGTTAAAAAGAGTGATATCTAATGTGGTAGGGTTACAACATTATGTTAAGATGGAGGATTTGCTTCATAAAGCTATTCAAGTGGAAAAACAACTCAATTCTAGAAGCACTCACAAATATGTTTCTAGCTTGTCATGGAAGTTGACACGCTCGTCGTAAACGCGCAAAAATAATTTCTAGATTTCCCTCAAACTATTGGTATAGTATAAGGTGCAACCTAGGTCATCTCCCAAAGACCATTTCATATTCTTAAGCAAATTAGGAGAAAGTTAGAAAAAGGGGATTTTGTAAATATATGATATTAAGTGCGAAATGCAAAATACAAACTGAAATTAATTTGACTTAACAATTATCAACTCAAGGAATTCAGAGGCTATTTTCTTAACTAATCATTGATCACTAAAATCATGCATTGTGTTTATCAACCTAGGATCATCTGGAACCCCTAGAATGATCCTTGAATTCTCTACTGAGAAACCTCTCAGAATTTAATTGATTATGATCAACAAGATTTAGTAACCACTTAATCTTTTATCTAAACCAATTTCACAATCAGAATTCAGTTGAAGTAAGTAATAAAATGAAAACCTTCAATTCAATTACTTAATTTCTACTCTTCAAACTTTTGGAAAATGATTTACCAATCAAAAACCAATTATAAATCAATTATACATTAATCAAAATACGTCAACCGATCAAACTTTGATTAAAAGAATAAAATTGAAGAATATAGTAAAGTAGAGTAGAAATCACTCAATAAGCATGTAAATAAAGATCAAGACCTCAAAGTTAAAATGAAAATAGCTTGAATCCTTGAATTGAAACTACGAACCTAGCCTTCCATGAAGGAGACAAACTAAAAGAGGCAACTAACAACAAATAAATCCTAAGCCTTCCATGTAGGAGGCAACTAACAATAAAGAAAAACTAAGCCTTCCATGTAGGAGGCAAACTAACAAGAAAGAAAACCTAAGCCTTCCATGAAGGAGGCAAAACTAACAAGAAAGAAAGAAAGAAAGAAAGAAAATGGTATTGGAGTTAATCTCCAAAATGGTGTGTGTCTCCTCTTGCAAACCCTTCTATTTATAGAGGATTTTTGAGGCATCATCTTCAGAAAGTCACCAACTAGGATATTACTTTTCTACCCTTTTCTTGCTTTCACATGGGATTTGTTGAAATTGCAAAACACTTTTTGAATTTTTGCCACCAATGAGCACAACAATTTTGACTTTCTTGCACCGCAATTTTGGATGTTCACATGTCCGAATTAGAGCTTGACTTATGAACAAAAGTTGTAGCCCCGGATCTTAGCTGTCCAACAAAGTTGATTTCATCTCAATATGACTTCTATATCTCAAGATATGGCCGGATCTTTGCACACTATTCAAATTCCACGTCAGCAACACTATCTCATCTTTTGAGATAATTTCGGAGTCCTAAACATCCCATTTAGAGTCTGCTCTTGCTTTGTAACTATGGACACTTCTTTAAGCTTTCATTCAAGACAGATTTCATGATTTGTGGATGTCTACAACTCCTATTATGCTCAAAATACTATAATAGTGTCATTTTAATCGGGTAAGCAAAGAAATTCAATTAAACTTCATATGAACCCAAACTCATAAAATATGACAAAGATCACTTAATTGAACATATAAGAAGTCTTAATGAGATAAAAGTGAGAGATAATTATTTATGAAATCTATGCTTATCAAATTCCCCCACACTTATCTTTTGCACGTCTCGGGCAAACTTAAGTTAAGGATTGGTGACTATTTTTTTTTTTTTTTTGAAAGAACATCAAAGTTTTGAGTTGATTTCTCAAGAATTCACAAAATTTCATGAAGCATCCTTTCATCACATTTTTGAAATTACTTAGAAAGGCAACTTTAATTTGAAAAACATAGATTGAGAAAGATAAAACCTCACACGATATACTCTGAATCTCTCAAGTGTTTGATTTGGTAAGTGTTTCTCTCAAATTCAATCCATGAAAGATGAACTATCATAGGCTTGCATATCTTCTACTTCTCTACTACTATGTACACATGCAATGCACAAATCAAGAGGTCTTTATTTTGGTTCTAACGGGATTAGAAAGATGAAATGATATATTGAAGAGATACAATGTTAGACCAAGGAAAATGGTGAGGATTGAGAATTGATTGTAAGTGTAAGTGTGAGAAACAGATATCACTTCTTCATTTTTATTTTTTTTTTCAATATAATAGTTTATTTATTAATTTATTGCTTTAGCTTTTTTTTTTTTTTCAACCATGATATTGATGAACATAACAATAATCTCCCCCACACTTATTGAAACACTTGTGGTATGATAAATCCAGTATTCCTCACCTTCTATGGTCAGACAAAGTTGTTTTTTTTTTTTTATTTATGGTGAGCTAAAAAGAAGAAAAGGCTAATCGGCTCAAAGGGCTGATCAAAGGATAAAATTATATGGTTTGGTTATTTGGCCAAGTGGTTTGTTCAAGAAAAACAGTGCCTCAATCATTTTTGTACAATTCATGTGAAAATGTAGCTTCAAAAAGAATCAATGCAAGTTCTGAAGTAACATATTCCATGGATGAAAATCACACAAGAAAGAAAATAATAATAAGGCTCAAAATCTCACAGGTAATATATTTATCAAATCTAATCTATCCAGTTCAAATATGTGTTGCCAAACTAATTAATCTCGAAATGTAAATCATTTTGCTTCAATTATTTTATAAAATCTAAAGAAAAACATACTTCCACATTCAAATTTTTATTTTATTTTTTTAAATCATAAGATGCGTATCAAGAGTCAAGTGTAACTCCTTACTCAGCCATCTTACTCAAAGCAAGTTTATGAATCTAACCTAATTTTTTTTTTGTTTTTTTTTTGTTTTTTTTTTTGGGTTTTTTTTTTTTAGATATCGGACCATCTTCCCCCCAACCTATCCAAGACATTCTCCCCAATGTCTTAGATGGAATTTCATATAACAGGAAAAGAAATGTAAGAAAACCATCAAGTAAGGAAAAGTTATAACCGAAGAGTGGTATCTGGTTCTCTTTTATCTCTGCCATCCTGATTTGGTTGGTTCACCAGCTGCATTGCTTGACTGAGCTCAGATGTAGGATTTTGCAAAATCTCAAGTAGTTGTTCAACAGTTGAAGCAGATACTATGATGTTGCGCATGGATTGTGGCATGAACTCCTGCTCTACTGCATGATCTAAAAAGGATATCAAACCATTATAAAAGCCATTAATATTCAATAAGCCCAAAGGTTTTTTATGAAAATTCCGATAGGCCCAAAATATAATGGTAAAAATTTCTTCCATTGTTCCAAGACCACCAGGTAATGCAATAAATGCATTAGAATTAACCAACATGTGTCTCATATGGTCATGCATGGTTGCAACCTTCAATTCAGTACCCAGGGTGAAGTAGGAGGTGCTCCCATTTTTTAAGCCAACACCTAAGACGTTACACCCCTTTGTGAGTGCAGATCCTGCAACACATCCTTTTAAACCCTGAATCTCTCCCCCATAAATAAGATTGATTTTTCTTGCAGCTAATGCCTTACCAAGGGTATAAGCTGCATGTTGAAATTCTCCATCCTTTCCAAGGTTAGACCCACCAAAAACACAGATAGTATTGATCCTATCCATATACGGTGTTTCTATCTTTTTTGAAAAAATATGTCATAGAGGTTGATAATTTATAGGGACTCAATATCAGACAAGGAGATCGCTTGAATAGTGCGGGATCAGGATTTGGTAGCAAAAGTTTGAATTTTTGTTGCAAAAGTTTGAATTTTGTTGCAAAAGTTTGAATTTTTGGTTCAAGGAAAAGGTGAATGTCAGAGGGGAAAGACTTTAAGCAGGGGTGAAAATTTCAAAAAAAATGGTGGCCAAATAAATTGAAAAGACAATGTAAATGACAAACATACACGTATGAGAATGAACAGTAGTTGTGATTGTGGCTCACATCTTCCTCTGGTTTTACGTCCAGTAACGGCTGAAACGCCTTCTAAGAGTCGAGGATGTGCTTCCCATTCAGTTTTCTTGTAAACTGACAACAGGGTCTTTTAAAGTCAGATTCCCAAGACTATAACGTGCTTTTTCCTTACGGAACAGTTCAAACAAATCAAGAAGGACTCCTTGTACATGCCCACTAGGATGCGTCTCAAGAGTCTGAATGATATCATCCAATGACTCCTTACTCAGTCCATCCTTTATGAATTGAATTTTGTCCTCTCGATTTCTTGAAACCATTCCAGGGTTCTTGCATCTTGTGTTACAGGTCCATCTTGCACACCTGTAGCAAACTCCAATTCTTTTTGCCCTTCTCTTCTTTGCATAGGAACTTCTTCCCATACCTGGCATATTTTTAACAAATGATTCTTGAAATTCACCTGCTAAACGTACCTTAGCTTCAATGATCCAACAGACATCTTCTGGAAGGCCTAAGAGTGTTAATGCTCTCAATCGTTCAAGTCTGCAATTGTAAATGTCTTTAAGAAAATTTCTGGGGAGAGTAGGGAACAAAATTTTGATCCTGGTGAGAGCTTTCTCCATTTTTTTTTAAAACACTCAAGTTATTATTCCTGCAAGCTCAATGTGGTGTAATAGTTGGGATGATTTAAGAGGTAAAGAAGGAAGTTGAGAGATTAGTTGAAACTTATAAGCGAGGAATGTGAGAGAGGGAGAGGGAGAAAGAGAGAGAGAGAGAAAGAGAGAAAGAGAGAAAGAGAGAGAGAGAGGGAGAGAGAGAGACTTCTCTTGAATTTATTGCAGGTATGTGGCATTGTGCAAATGCACTTCTTCTACCGTGTGCTTTTGAAAACCTTCGAAAAATGGTTTAAGACGATGTCCATTCACCTTGAAGATTTTTTCAGTTACCTCATTTTTTATTTCCACTGCACCATAAGGAAAAACATTAGTAACTACAAATGGTCCTAACCATCTAGAGCGTAGCTTACCAGGCATAAGCTTTAGCCGAGAATTGGAAAGGAGAACTTTTTGTCCAACGGAAAACTCCTTTCTTGCCAACTTTTTGTCATGAAGAGCTTTGACCTTTTCTTTGTAAATTTTGGAGTTTTCGTATGCTTCTAATCGAATTTCTTCAAGTTCCTGCAATTGAAGCTTCCTATGGATTCCTGCTTGGTCTAGATCCATGTTGCATTTCTTTACTGCCCAAAATGCTCTATGCTCTAATTCAACTGGAAGATGACATGCTTTACCAAAGACAATCCTGTAGGGAGACATGCCAATGGGTGACTTGTAAGCTGTCCTATATGCCCATAATGCATCAACAAGGCGCAAGCTCCAATCCTTCCTGTTAGGCTGAACTGTTTTCTCTAAGATTTTCTTGATCTCTCGATTAGAAACTTCAGCTTGACCATTTGTTTGAGGATGATATGGGGTGGAGACTTTATGCATGACTCCATATTTGCGGAGTAGGGCTTCCATTGTGCGGTTGCAAAAATGAGTACCTTGGTCACTAATTAGAGCTCTAGGAATGCCAAACCTGCTAAAAATGTTAGACCTGATAAAATCTGCAACAACTCGAGCATCATCAGTACGGGTGGCTTTTGCCTCCACCCATTTTGAAACATAATCAACAGCTAGCAGAATGTAAACAAAGCCAAAAGAGATAGGGAATGGACCCATAAAGTCTATACCCCAAACATCAAATACCTCACAAAAGAGAAGTGGTTGTTGGGGCATCTCATTTCTGCGCGAAATACTCCCTATTCTTTGGCACTGCTCACAAGTTATGCATAATCTATGTGCATCACGAAATATTGTAGGCCAATAAAAGCCTGAGTCTAGTACTTTTCTAGCTGTCCGTTGTGGCCCAAAGTGTCCACCACAAGCTAGGGAATGGCAAAAGGTAAGTACAGACTGAACTTCATGATCTGGAACACATCTTCTAATGATTTGATCACTACATGTCTTCCAAAGGTATGGTTCATCCCATATGTAGTGTTTGACATCACTTTTCAACTTGGCAATTTGCGATTTGGTGAAGTGTTTGGGTATTTCTTTAGCAACCAGATAGTTTACCAAATCTGCATACCAAGGATCTTTCCCGTGCAATTGATAGAGATGCTCTTCTGGGAATGAATCTGCAATTGAAGTTTCTTCACAAGGTTGCTGGATCTGACTTAAATGATCTGCTACAAGGTTCTCTGCACCACTCTTGTCTTTAATCTCTAAATCAAATTCTTGCAACAAAAGCATCCAACGAATCAGTCTTGGCTTAGCATCTGTCTTCTTCAGCAAGTATTTCAAAGCTGCATGGTCAGAGAAGACAATAACTTTAGATCCAAGCAAATAGGAGCGAAATTTATCTAATGCAAACACAATTGCCAAAAGCTCCTTCTCAGTAGTTGTGTAATTTGATTGGGTTGCATCAAGTGTGCGAGAGGCATATGCAATGACATGAGATCTCTTGCTAACTCTTTGAGACAGGACAGCACCAAGGGCATAATTAGATGCATCACACATTAATTCAAATGGAAGCGTCCAATTAGGTGGTTGAATGATGGGAGTGGTTGTCAACCGCTTCTTTAGTTCATCAAATGAATCCTTGCATGCTTGATCAAACACAAATTTGGTATCTTTTTGTAGTAGTTTAGAAAGAGGTTGTGCAGTCTTGCTAAAATCCTTGATGAATCTTCTGTAAAAACCTGCATGACCAAGTAAAGAACGTACTTCTCGCACAGAAGTGGGGTAAGGTAGAGAAGTAATAATGTCTATCTTGGCCTTATCAACCTCTAAACCTTTGCTAGATACCAAGTGTCCTAAGACTATACCTTCTGTTACCATGAAATGACATTTTTCAAAATTCAAAACCAGGTTAGTCTCAATGCATCTGTCCAAAACTTTAGAAAGGCTTTCTAAGCATGCATCAAAAGAAGAACCATATACAGTGAAGTCATCCATAAACACTTCCATGCAACTTTCTAAGAGATCAGAGAAAATGCTTACCATGCATCTTTGAAAGGTTCCAGGGGCATTGCATAGACCAAAGGGCATCCTTCGATAGGCAAAAGTACCAAAAGGACAAGTGAAGGTGGTCTTATGCTGGTCTTCTGAGGCTATATGTATTTGAAAATAACCTGAAAAACCATCTAGAAAGCAATAGTGAGATTTTCCTGCTAATCTTTCCAAAATTTGGTCTATGAAGGGCAAAGGGAAGTGATCCTTGCGAGTAGCTTGGTTAAGCTTCCTATAATCTATGCACACTCTCCAACTGTTTTGTATTCTGGTAGGGATTAGTTCATCATTATGATTTTTGACTACAGTCATGCCAGTCTTCTTAGGAACTACTTGCACCGGGCTTACCCAATCACTGTCTGAGATGGGATAGATGATACCAGCTGCCAAAAGCTTACCTACTTCCTTCTTTACCACATCTAGGATGGTTGGATTCAAACGCCTTTGTGGTTGTCTAACAGGTCTGGTGTTTTCCTCCAGCAGTATCCTATGCATACAAGTAGATGGGCTAATACCTGGAATATCAGCCAAAGTCCATCCAATTGCTTGTTTATGGCTTTTTAAGGTTTGCAGTAACCTTTCTTCCTGTTGTGGTAGAAGGTTCTTCGCTACAATGACAGGAAGCTTCTCATTTTCCCCCAAATAAGCATACTTTAGATGTTCAGGCAAAGGCTTCAATTCTAAAGGAGGTGGTTGTATTATGGAAGGAAGAGATCTATCTGAGATTGAAATGTCTACAACACTTGCATCTAACATGTCATCTTTCAACGAAGGTTGGTCTGCAGCATTAATCCTGGAACACACAATACATGAATCAAATTCATCACATGTGCAAGTAAAATTATCTAAGTAATCTAAATCAAAATAAAAAAAATTTAAAAAGTAGATTGTCAATAGAATAATCATCCGCAAGAAGGTCTATGGCATCAAGTTGAAAGAGTGAATGATTCTCTATGGGATGCTTCATGGCTTCAAATATGTTGAATTGGATGATATCATCTCCAAATTCCATAGAGAGTCCCCGTATGCACATCTATCTTTGTTTTTGCAGTTTTGAGGAAAGGTCTCCCTAGGATCAAGGTTGCTCTATTGATGGATGACTCATCTTCCATATCCAAAATGTAGAAGTCAGCTGGAAAGATCAGCTTATTCACTTGAACTAGCACATCTTCAAGTACTCCGGCTGCATGTGTTGTACTTCTGTTGGCTAATTGAATCACCACACCAGTTGGCTTCAGTTCTCCCAGATTCAAAGATTTATAAACTGATGAGGGCATAACATTAATGGAAGCACCTAGATCCAGCAATGCATCACCAAATGTAGAGTTTCCTATTGTGCAAGGAATGGTGAAAGTTCCTGGATCTTTACATTTCTGAGGGAGGCTGGGTTGAATTAAGGCAGAAACATTGCGTCCCACACTGATCTTCTCATCCCCTTTGAGTCTTCTCTTATGCGTGCACAGGTCCTTTAGAAATTTGGCATATTTGGGAATTTTCTTGATAGCATCTAGAAGTGGTATGTTGACTTCCACTTTCCTGAAAGTATCTAGAAGCTCCTTATCCAATTCTGCATGAACATTGGGCTTGGATCGAACCATTCTATTTGGAAAAGGTAAAGATACCTTCTGATCAGCACAATTTGGGGTTTTCTTCTCATCAGATGCTTCAAGTGCAGATCGTTTATAGAAAGCTTCTTTTTGTTGATCATTCGATGTCTTATCGAAGGCTGGTGTATTTTTTTCATCAGACTTTCCCTCTGATTCAGATGGCTTATCAGAGATGTCTCCAGGTGTGGAGATAAATGCTTCTTTTTGGTGTGGATTAGTCTGATTGAAGCTTTGTTGCTTTAAAATTGTAGGGTCTGTCTTCACTTTCTTCCCACTTCTCAAGGTCATGGCATTCACACTTTTGGGATTTATGATAGGTTGAGAAGGTAGTTGACCAGAACCTTGAGATTTCAATTGGTTGACAGTGGTAGCCAACTGCCCAATTTGAGTTTGTAAATCCTGAATGGTAGAACTTACATTTTGTTGAAACTGAAGATTGTTGGTTGCTAATTGCTTCATCAAATCATCAAGAGAGGGTTCAGAAGCATTAGAGGGTACAGATTGCTGCATATGCTGTTGTTGTTGTCTGAATGGCGGTGGTTGGTATTTATTTTGGGAGTCAGATGTTTGAATCCTTTGTTGTTGTGGAGGACCATATCTCAAGTTAGGATGGTTTCTCCAACTAGGATTGTATGTTCCAGAAGGTGGTTCAGACTTCTGTTGCTGATAATGTTGAGGAGGCCTGTATTGTTGTCCTGTGCCAAAAATACCATTTACTGTAGCCTCAGGTGTCTCACTTTCTTGCAATGTTGGGCATGCATCAGTAGGATGATCTGCAGAAGTGCAGATGCCACATGTTTTGGTTTTGTCAACAACATTAAGTTGTTGTTGTTGTCCGATCGCCAACTGTCTTACGATGGAGGTTAGTTCTTCAATTCTGTTCTCCAATCGTGTATGGTCTGTCTTGGTGGTCATTTCATGGACTCCTTTAGACAAGGAATTAGTTCGAGAATTGAATTGCTGAGAATTTTCTGCCATGTTGGCAATCAAATCTCAAGCTGCTGTAGGAGTTTTGTCCATAAGTGCTCCACCACTAGCTGCATCAACCATGCTTCTGTCCATTGGCATGAGTCCTTCATAGAAATACTGAATCAGTAATTGATCACTGATTTGATGGTGTGGACAAGTGGCGCATAGTTTCTTGAATCTCTCCCAATACTCATGGAGAGTTTCTTGGGAGTTCTGTCTGATGCCGCAAATCTCTTTTCTGATAGCTGCTGTTCTGGATGCAGGGAAGAATTTCTCCAGAAATAATCTCTTCATATCATTCCAGCTTGTAACAGATGTTGGATGTAGATAGTACAACCAGTCCTTAGCTCCATCATTTAAGGAGAAAGGAAATGCCTTCAACTTGATATGATCTTCTGGAATTCCTTGTGGCCGCATTGTGGAACACACAATGTGAAATTCCTTCAAATGTTTATGAGGGTCCTCACCTGCAAGGCCATGAAACTTAGGTAGCAAATGTATTAGTCCAGACTTCAGTTCAAATGGTGCATCAACATCAGGGTATTGAATACACAATGGTTGATAAGCAACATCAGGTGCAGCTAATTCTTTTAGGGTTCTATCAGCCATGTTCTTAGCAGAATATTTGAAACTATCAAAATTTAAAGATGAAAAATCACTACTGTTACTTTCTTGGTTATTACTGAATGAATGTCTTCTATGTGCTCTTTTCAAATGGTGGAATGTTCTATAAATCTCAGGATCATATGCATATAAATTTTCAGGATTGGATCGGGTCATACACAAAAAGGTGAATTCATACAGAAAATCCAAGAATGATATACCTAAAGTAAAAACAATTGTTAGAAAGATTAAATTTTTTATACAAACTCCTAAATGAGCCTAGGAAATTAAAATGGTCCCCGGCAACAGCGCCAAATTTTGACACGCTCGTCGTAAACGCGCAAAAATAATTTCTAGATTTCCCTCAAACTATTGGTATAGTATAAGGTGCAACCTAGGTCATCTCCCAAAGACCATTTCATATTCTTAAGCAAATTAGGAGAAAGTTAGAAAAAGGGGATTTTGTAAATATATGATATTAAGTGCGAAATGCAAAATACAGACTGAAATTAATTTGACTTAACAATTATCAACTCAAGGAATTCAGAGGCTATTTTCTTAACTAATCATTGATCACTAAAATCATGCATTGTGTTTATCAACCTAGGATCATCTGGAACCCCTAGAATGATCCTTGAATTCTCTACTGAGAAACCTCTCAGAATTTAATTGATTATGATCAACAAGATTTAGTAACCACTTAATCTTTTATCTAAACCAATTTCACAATCAGAATTCAGTTGAAGTAAGTAATAAAATGAAAACCTTCAATTCAATTACTTAATTTCTACTCTTCAAACTTTTGGAAAATGATTTACCAATCAAAAACCAATTATAAATCAATTATACATTAATCAAAATACGTCAACCGATCAAACTTTGATTAAAAGAATAAAATTGAAGAATATAGTAAAGTAGAGTAGAAATCACTCAATAAGCATGTAAATAAAGATCAAGACCTCAAAGTTAAAATGAAAATAGCTTGAATCCTTGAATTGAAACTACGAACCTAGCCTTCCATGAAGGAGACAAACTAAAAGAGGCAACTAACAACAAATAAATCCTAAGCCTTCCATGTAGGAGGCAACTAACAATAAAGAAAAACTAAGCCTTCCATGTAGGAGGCAAACTAACAAGAAAGAAAACCTAAGCCTTCCATGAAGGAGGCAAAACTAACAAGAAAGAAAGAAAGAAAGAAAGAAAATGGTATTGGAGTTAATCTCCAAAATGGTGTGTGTCTCCTCTTGCAAACCCTTCTATTTATAGAGGATTTTTGAGGCATCATCTTCAGAAAGTCACCAACTAGGATATTACTTTTCTACCCTTTTCTTGCTTTCACATGGGCTTTGTTGAAATTGCAAAACACTTTTGAATTTTTGCCACCAATGAGCACAACAATTTTGACTTTCTTGCACCGCAATTTTGGATGTTCACATGTCCGAATTAGAGCTTGACTTCTGAACAAAAGTTATAGCCCCGGATCTTAGCTGTCCAACAAAGTTGATTTCATCTCAATATGACTTCTATATCTCAAGATATGGCCGGATCTTTTCACACTGTTCAAATTCCACGTCAGCAACACTATCTCATCTTTTGAGATAATTTCGGAGTCCTAAACATCCCATTTATAGTCTGCTCTTGCTTTGTAACTATGGACACTTCTTTAAGCTTTCATTCAAGACAGATTTCATGATTTTTGGATGTCTACAACTCCTATTATGCTCAAAATACTATAATAGTGTCATTTTAATCGGGTAAGCAAAGAAATTCAATTAAACTTCATATGAACCCAAACTCATAAAATATGACAAAGATCACTTAATTGAACATATAAGAAGTCTTAATGAGATAAAAGTGAGAGATAATTATTTATGAAATCTATGCTTATCAGAAGTCTAATTGGTCCAACAAGAAGGAAATCCTTAAACCAAAGGAGGAATCTAAGAAGAGGTTAGTAGTACATACTCCCAAAGGTAAATATAAAACTAAATCCTCTTATAAGTCAAGTCATATACATTGCTTTAAGTTTCAAGGTCTTGGGCACATTTCTTCTTAATGTACAAATCAAAGGACCATGGCCATTCTTGATAACGGTGAACTAGAGAGTGTGAGCTTGAAGGAAAAAAAGACGTAAGAGTTAGGGAACTGTAGTGATATTGATGTAGCATAACCTGTGCATGAAGATATCTTTGTCACAAGATATGATTTGAATATCCAACCAAAGGATGGAGGATATTCAAAGAAAATGAAACATATCTTTTATAGTCATTTTCATGTGAACAACATGGTATGTAGTATGATTATAGATAGTGGTAGTTACACCAACGTTGCTAATACCTTACCAGTAGAGAAATTAAATTTGCGTGCTAAAAGAAGCATCCTAATCATTATAGGTTGCAGTGGATGACACAAACAACGAAAATGCTCGGGCACTAGGATGACACCAATAAATGTGTAGGAAACAAAAAAAAAAAGTTAAAATAAATTCTAAAGGATTAGAATCCATCAATGATGGTTAGAAAGTCATAATAAAATAATAGAAATAAAGATATGACAAAAACACCATAAAAAATGTTTGAAAATATCCAAAATACCCTTAGAAAGCTTTATCTTCTATAAGGGATAAATTGTTCTCGAAAAAATAGAAAATGATATAAGAATGATTGAAGAAATAATCATTAAGTGTTAGAAACATCAGAAGAACAATTTGAGAACTTTCTAAAAAATTCTCAAAATTACCAAAATGTCTCTAGAAGATCGATAAGGCAAGATAATGTAAAACAAAAGCCAGGAAGTGGACCCCACCCATTGAGCACAAATTGGACATGTAGAAAATGAGGTGGTGACTTATCCCATGAGCCATCACTTCATTAAAGTCATATAGGATAAAAATATTAAGGGAAAATTATATTGACACCCCCTGAGATATATCAAAAAAGCACTCGATACTCCTTTGTTTTTAACATTTCTTTAACCTCTCTTATGATATCATATTATAAGAAATTAGGGGCAGTTAGTGTAGAGTTGTATAATTGAAAGGGGTATATAGTGTTATGTCTTTATATAAATTAAGGGAGGTTTATGTAGGGCCAACAAAGGAAGGGGTATCGAGTGCTTTTCCAATGAATCTCAAGGTGTGTCAATGTAATTTGCCCAAACATTAATGAGAAGAGATAAAATTAATCATGGTTAAAGTAAATTAACCATGTTTAGAATAAGTTTACCTTAATTATTTAGATTGATTATTTTTAAACTAATCCTAAAGGATAATTCCTTACATTTACATTTATTTTCAAAAATAAAAATTACATGTAAATGGGCTAAAATGCCCATAAGTGGGAATTTAATTCCCACATGCCCTAGATGGCCAAATTTTATTAGGAACACAAAGGAGGCCTCATTTTCTCCATTAACACTCTTCTAAACACAAGTGATAGCTCTCAAAACTCATCCAAAACTCCAACTTCTCTTAAAACACCACAACCTACACTAAGCTTGAACTTCCATCTTTGGAATTTAAGTTATAATAAGCCAAACCAATAAAGCTTCACCACCATCCTCAAAGACATTTTTGTGGATCACAAAGGAGAGAAAAATCAACTTCAAAAGACCCACCAAATCCTTTCATAAGTCTTCAACAAGTAGGGTCTTTATCATACACTTTTCTAAGTTTTTAGTTATGTGTTTATGGATTATTTTTCTTTTCCTTTTGGTGGACTCTCTCTAAGTTCTATGGATCCATTTTTCTTGAGTTTGATGGAGCTTAAAACTATCCTTGATGGTTAAAAATGAGCATCACCAAGTTTTTAGTGATTTTTAGAAGTTAAAGAGGAGTTTTGATGGATTAAAGTGCTTCTAGCAACCTTTGGAGAAATTTAATAAGTTACATTTCTTTAAAAAATGATTTTTAATGGTTTAGGGTAGATTTGAGAATTTTTGTGAAAATTTTTAAAGTGATCAAAGTAAGATCTAAAAGTGATCAAAGTAAAGGATGGATAGATCTTGCAGTAAATCTACATTTGGTTGTCTTCAAAAATGCTTTCTTTAAAGTCTTTTTGTTCAAAGTTGTAAGCTTGTTTATATCTTTTTTTAAAAGTTTTAATATTGAAGTTGGACTTTGATAAAATTCTAGATCTGGACTCATGATATATATCCTAAAAGACTAAAAATGTATATCATAGAAGCTATAAACTTGGAGCTTAGACTTTAAAACTAGTAAAAGCAAAGGTGGAATTATGGACCCAAAGATGAACAAGACACTTAAGACCTTCCATGACCATGACCAATTCTATGGAGTAAGGACAAATCGTGATGGATCTAAGGACATGTGATGTACCAAGTTCTACAATCCATAACAAAGGTCAAGTGAAGAGAAATTGAGTAAAGGGCCCTTGTTTTGGTCACTTAGTGCATTTGGACACCTTCTACATAATTAAGGAAACTTGAGTTTAAAATTTGAATTAACGTGTAGAGGAGCATAATCAAGTATAAGAAAGGAATTATAAATTTGGAAGAGACTTGGAAATGGTTGGGTAACCATTTAGCCATGTTGGTTAAAATTGGTGAAAATAAGTTAAAACTTTGCTAAGACTTAAAAATGAACCCAAATACGCATAAGGTGGTGATTAGAAATTGATTATGAAGTAGAGAGAGGAAGATGGGTATTCGGTCATACTTACTAAACAAGTTGGAAAAGAACTAAAAATTTCTAAGATTAGTGGAAATTAATAGCCTAAGTCCTAACTAGTGTACATCACCTTCTAAGGGAAGAAAAAAATGAACCATGATATTTTAGGACCTTAGGAAGAGGATTTGGCCATCTATGAACTAATTAGGAAAAAAAGGCTAATTTTTATGCTTAAAGATATATACACAAGACATGAGTAAGAAACTTGGAATTCTTAGGCAAGAAGGTAAGCAAGTAGGTTCATTAGTGGTTCAAAGTTGATTAGAAAATTTATAAGTCAAAATGCATAAAATTTCTAATATTTAACTTTGAATTAAGTAAGTTATGTATAAAACATTCAAATTAATGAACAGAAATATTAAACAAACAAATAGGCCATTTAGCCAACTAGAATAGAGAACCAATATTTCATAATATTACACAAAACTTTAAGAAAACTTAATCTTGAGAAAAAGAAAGGTTGGGAGGTAATTTATAAGGATGAGTGGATTAGGTTCCTATGAGAGATTTCTAAAAAATCTTATGAAATAAATTAAGATGTACAAACTCTTGGAGGGAGGTTGCATGCATCCAAGAGATTTACATCAAGCATAATTAAGAAATCTTGATTAGAAGGTAGATTTCTAATTAGAATAATTATGCTAACTTGTTATGTTGCCTCTTGAACTCACAAATATGAGTATAAAGTATATGAAATATACTCTTGATTATTTAGAAAAGTGATGTGCTATATGGATGTTATTTTTGCATACCATATTGATTGAATATTGAGCATGCATATTGTTGTAAAGACCTAAAATGGAACCTAATAAATCAAGAGATCATTAAAGAAAATCTTATGTGAAAATTTAAGACACTACTCTTACCATGCCAAGTCATAGGGCTTGTGCACATATGGAGGTCACAAGACTTTCCACATGGAAGCCATAGGGATTTTAAGAAATTATGATGGTGACAACCATCCAAAATAAGTTCATATCTTAGAATAAAAGGTAGAACATGTGGAAAGTGAAAGATATTATTTGATTAAGAATGTTAATGATATACCTTAAATTAAATTATCACAAAAAGGATGACTAAAGAATGAGAATGAATTATGATTAAGGAACGAATGAAATGATAGTCAAATGATATCTATGATATAATGTAATGTGATCTTAAGAGAATGAAAGATGCATAAAATTCAGAATAAGCGATTGTATGCTTGTGATAGAAGTTAGTTCTGCAACTATAAAAAGAAATCCACTTTAGCTAAAGATTTTCTAAAAATTTAATAGTGAACTTGTATGCATGTCATATTTCTAAAAAAAACTAAAATGATTAGATTAAAAATGTTGACACTATAGTTAAGGTAGAATCCTACTAAGAAACTTAGTTTCTCACCCTTCTCCCACCATTTTCTTTCCCAAACCTCAATAATGTCATCCGTGAAAGTGGTGTTATTCGTAGAGATTGAAATTGTAAGCTGGGTGGTTGGAGCCTCGAGATCTTCATGTCTGAAGCGTTGATGGAAAGTTAGTCTCATCCCAATAATGTATATTTTGTATGATACTCAAGATGACTATAATAAAAATAAGTGATATGTAGATAATAATGAATTAGATATGGTAGTAGTAGTTATGTGTAATAATATGTAGCATAAGAAATAATTGTATGGTATATGTTTATGATGTATGAAAGGGTATTAATGCCCTTCCACTAATTTCTGAACATAAGATTATGTATAAATTATTAAGGTCTACATAAATAATAAGGACCGATTTTGTATGAATTATTTTGTTATGTATCATGTAATCAAAGTAAATTAAGATGTGAGTGACAACGCTCAATCATTTATTTTCTACCACGACAATTGCTAAAAGAGGCTTGTATTTTCAACCAAGGTTTTATAAAATAACTTACCGTATTTTTATTATTAGTAATTTCTAAAAAAGATTCCACATCATGAAGTAGCAGTCTAATAATGAAACTAGAAATATAGCTTAAGCGTAAAACGGGCTTCATTTTTAAGATGTTACAATATGAGTGGGTTGTCATGTCATTTGGTCTTTCTAATGCATCAAGCACTTTTGATAAGATTAATGCATCATGTTTTGTGAAATTTAATTGGAAAATTTTTTGCGGTCTATTTTAATGATATTTTAATTTATAAAAAGACAATAGATGAACACCTAAATCACTTGTGTGTTGTGTGTGTTACTTTATGAACCCATGAATTGTATGCTAATCTTGATAAGTGCACTTTTTGCATTGAATCAATTATCTTCTTAGGATTTATCATAAGTTTTTAGGGAGTTAGTGTTGAAGAAAAAAATCAAGACAATTAGATAATGGTCTAGGCCTACAAATGCTAATGAGGTGAGGAGCTTCCAGGTTTTAGCAAGTTTCTATAGAAGGTTTGTACAAAATTTTAATTCTATAGTTATCCTTTTAAATTAACTTATTAAAAACAATATCTTTAAATGGGATTAGAAACATAAAACTACTTTTAATTTGTTAAAGGATCAATTAACCAATACCCTTTATGTTAAGTTTATCTAATTTTGATAAAGTATTTTAGATTGAATGTGATGCCTCTAGAATGGGTATCGGAGCTGTTTTGATGTAGGATTCTAAACTTGTGGCATATTTTAGTGAGAAGCTCAGTGGAACTACACTCAACTACCCAACCTATAATAAGAAGCTCAACAAAAGACATGTTAAGTGGCTAGAATTTATTGATATGTTTTCTTATGTTATCAAATACAAAAAGGGAAAGAAAAATAATGTAGCTAACACATTGTCTCGAAGATATATGTTACTTACAACTCTACAAACCAAATTACTTAGATTTGAATTAATAAAAAACATTATGCTAATGATCGTGAATTTGAACAATTGTGGAAAACATATTCTAAACATGGTTTTGAAGACTATTTTAGGCAACATGGATATTTATTTAAGAAAAATAAGTTGTGTGTGCCTACATGTAGTGTGAGGGAAATGCTTATTATAAAGGCTTATGGGAAAGGGTTAATGGGATACTTTGGCATTCAGAAAACTTATGTTTTACTTGAACATTTTTTTGGCGTATTATGAAGCATAATATTAAGCTTATTTGTGAAAAAAAGTCTTACTTGTTTACAAAGGTAATGTTTCATGGTTTGTCTACGCCTTTACCTATTCTTGAATATCCTGGACTAATATTTATATGGATTTTGTACTGGGCTTTCCTAGGATCCTAAATGGAAAAGATAGTATTTTTGTGGTTGTGGATAGGTTTAGCAAAGTGGAACATTTTATTGTTTGCTCTAAAACTAATGATATCACTCATATTGTTGATTTATTTTTCAAAGAGATTGTGTGTTTGGCTAGCTTACCAAAAACTGTAATGAGTGATTAGGATGTTAAATTCCTCAACCATTTTTTGAGAACTTTATGGGATAAGTTAGGCACTAAACTATTATTTTCTACTATGGCACATTCACAAATAGATGGACAAAATGTGGTAGTGAATAAAACATTAAGCACCTTATTACATGTTATAATTCAAAATAATTTAAAAGAATGGAAAATTTGTTTGCCTTATGTATATTTTCCATATAATACGGTTATTCATAAGTCTACTTCCTTTTCACCTTTTAAGGTTGTATATGGTTTTAATCATTTGTCACCTTTAGATGTTTTACAATTGTCTACTATTGGTTCTGTTAATTTGGATGGAAATCAAAAGGTCAAATTTGTAAAAAAGTTACATACCAAAGTTCCCACTAATGTTGAGAATAAGAATGAACACTATCCGGTAGGCCAAAAAAGGACTACCAAGATGGACTTTGAACCTGGTGATTAGGTGTGGGTTCACTTACGAGAGGAGAGGTTTCCAAGTTAAAGAAGTTCCAAATTACATCCTAGAGGAGATGGTCCCTTTCAAGTAATTGAAAGGATCTATGATAATACCTATAAGATTGATCTTCCAAGTATCTATGATAATGTGAGTGCTACTTCAATGTTTGTCACTTATCCTTATTTAATGTAGGTGACCTTCAAGATTTAAGGATGAATCCTTTCAAAGAAGAAGGGAATCATGTGAATGTGAGAACTACATTAAACAAGAGTGATCATTTGAAAGATCCTTTATAAGGAATGGGAGGTTCAATGACTAGGAATAAGATCAAGCGTATGGAACAAGTACTTAGGATCTCATCAAAGGAACTTCAAGAAAGGGACAACATTGATCCAAGCCCAAATCGAACATGATTTAATTTATGTAGTCATATTATTGAGAATGTTAAGTGATAAGGTTTATAATCTGTAATTAATTTGTTGTAGATTACATTAAGATTTGATATTAATTTATAAGTTATTTGTTTTAAACTATTTGCAAATCAAATTAAGATTTTAGATTGATTTTCAATTTAATAATGATTTCTTATTTGTTTTTATTAGATTTTATTTCAATTTAGGCCAATTATGTTTTCTATATAATAGGATTTATGGATTCCATGTAAATATAATTTGATGAATAATAATATTTTTCTTTGAGAGTTTTCATCTTTGTGAGTTGATTCTCTTGGTTTTTAGGCCAAGAACTATATTTGATAAGGTTGGTTCTTCTGGCAGGTCTGGTAAGGGTCACATTCCTCTTTGATAAATTTGATGCTCTTTGACAGGTCATAGTTTATGTCGAATTCTTTTACTCTATCCTATCCTGATTCTCAAGGTATTCCAAATTAACATTTCTGCATTTCGATTCATTCCATGGGGTGAATCATATCAAGAAGGTTCTTATGAACTAGGATGGTTGTATCTTCAAAAGTCAAAAAGAACATAGGTAAGATTATACTTCTCGAATTTGAGGAAGAAGGAGAAGAAATTGAAGAAGGTATCAAATGTATTCTTCTTCGAGATGGTACTAGTAAGGTATGAGATTCTAAAGCCATTGTCATTTCAAGGGGTGTTAGGAGGAATGTTTTCCCCAAGCCATTCCTTCAATGTTAGTGGGAATCCTCTCAACCAAACAAAGCTCTTCAACTGCCTTTAACATTGAACCGTAGAGGTTTCCTAGAAATAGTTTTCTAAGTCATATAAGTGTTCCTACATGAAGAAGTTAGGCCAATGGTAGTAGTGACTTTAGCCCCTGGAATGAATTCAAGCAGAACACAAGGTAGAGAGTGAGTATAGCAAAAATTCATATTTTTATTTTATCATTATTATTTAAAAAAAAACAAAAGGGACAAATATTAAAGGAATCACATGAAATATCCTTTCTCCATAAAGCTACTTCACTGGATAGCAAAGCCACTAAAATTTGTTTTCCATGCTCCACATGTATTTCTCTTCTAAATTTACGTCATGCAAGTAGCAAGCCCTTTACTCCTTAATTGAATTAAAAGATTTCAAGTCCATATTTTTTTGGCTTTCTTCCTCCTTATCCCTTGTCCAAAATTTTACTCGTTATAAAGCTTTGGATAAATTTATCATATAGCTAGCCTTTATTCTTACCATATGCATACCACATCAAGTGGTTTCTTGTCCTATAACTAAGTCATTGAACAACAATTACTTACCTTTACAATTGGAAAAGAAAATGCGAACAAAATTCCAAAGTCCTTCTACTTCATTTCTTCTACTATTGCTTCCAAAAGTCTAAAGCCCAATTTCGAAGCATCATCACTATGTATATAGATAGACCGGAAGAGTATTGAAAATGGGAGACCGGAAGAGTATTGAAAATGGGAGATTACATTTGATGTGGGGACTCAAAAGAAAATATAATCAACTTCAAACTTCAAGGTCAGGTAATGAGAGGAGACTCAAGTAAAATGTAGTAGTTATAGAGAATTAGATTAGAGAATTATTTAAATTTATGTAAAATAGTATACTAAGAAAATAGTATACTAAAATTTTGAATTTAAATTATCTCAGTCTCACTCATAGGTAAGACTTTGAACATAAAATTTTAGGTGTATGACTTTATGTGTTTATGGACTATGTCCACAAAGTTTCGAAGGTAATAGAAGTTTGTACAATTTTATATGAACTTTTAAAATTTATGACTCTTCAATTTAGAGTTGTTAGAAAAAATTTCTAAAGGAAACACCATTTAATTATTTGTAAATTATATAAATATATTTTTGCATAGTAGGTATAAGGAGGTATTTACTGAAAAGTTTGGTAAAAAACTAAATTAGTTTCTATTTTATAAAAATATTTGAAAACTATTAGTGTATTTCTTTTTCCTTCCAATCTTTTAATAATATTTTAAAAAATATATAGTTAGCTTTTAATTGGCCTATTTTATAAAAATATATTATATTTATAGCTTGATATGTGAGGATAAGATATGAAACAGTTGAAGTAATGTTATGTTAATATTTATTCTATAAACATTTTATAAGTTAATTTATCAAGTGATCCTATATAACAATTTAAATTTTTATTCCCTTTAAATAGTTTCTAAAAATTTAGAAAATAGTAAAATTCTAAATTAGTACCTTGAGAATGGGTATACACGCTTTAAACACAGTTATGCTAGATGATAGAGATGAACACAACTAAGAAGAAGACATGAAAAACTGAGGAAGTATGGATGTGTTGAAAATTAACATAAGCATTCAAGAACGAGGAAGCATGGATGTGTCGAAGATTAGCATGGGTGTAGGAGACCGGGGATGCTTAAGTTTGTCAAAGATCAACACAAGCCTACAAAAGTATGATTGCATGATCATTCAGTGTTGTGCTAGTGCAACCGTGCAATATATTGAGCATGATCGTGCAACTTACTTAATGAGTAAATATTGTCATATAAGTCACTATAAGGAGTAGTATTAAGTATATTAATATTGAATAGACTATAAATCTGGAATATCAGTAATGTGTATTATTGTTAATTGAATTAAATTGATGATTGAAGGCTAAGCACCTCAATTCATATGTAGACATTATATACTAGATTTTGTAACTTTTAAGTGAAATATATATATATATATATATATATATATATATATATATATATATATATGTGTGTGTGTGTGTCCGTGTGCGCGTATGTGTGTGTGTATATGTGTGTGTGAATGGTATATTATATAAAATGAGATAATGAAGGGAGGATTAATGTCTCATATGATTAAGTAGTAGATTGAATTGTGTTTTAATGAAAATTAAGTAAAGCTCACATGTTAGTGGAAGAGGATAATGAGGTCCTGAGATTTGAATAGAAAGAGAAACCTTTGTTTGAAGAAGAAAGGATGAATGAAGTAATTGAATAGATTGGTTGTCATGCATCATATGTATAAAAATATTATTTTGGAAATCTTCAATATGGGAGATTGTCTACGAGTCCTTCTGTGAGAAGGAGTCGAAAAATCTAGGGGTCAGCTCTTATGGAAATATACCATGGTTCATGAAAAATGGAAATTTTCGAGCCTAGGGGGAACATGAGTTAAGTTTGAGTCTTTCTAATGGTATGGGATTCCTCCCTATAACCAAGATTGTTTTGATCAAACTTAGCTGCTTGGACGAAACCTTGAAGATTATCATTATTGGTTGACCAATTTCGTGGTTTTATGATTGATGACGAGTATGATGATGATTGGAGCGTTGCTAAGGATACGTTGTTATTGAGGAAATTGGATCCTGATAGCCCTCATTTTTTTTTATAATATGATGACAGTAATTTGGACCCACATACATGTGCATATTGTAGGAATGACCAACTTTAGATTAGTGAGGATTATTATGATATGGGATGCAGTAGATCTCAACCTACTTCTGAGTTTATCATCATAGGAATGATCGAAGAGAATGATAAAATAAATACATGCATACATTTCATACAATGATTGTTTTATGAGTTGAATTTTATGATAGCTCTTAATAAATATCAAGGAACTTTCATGCATCTTGTTTAGATCTTGAATCAGGTTGGTATTTGACGTAGTAAGACTTGTGTGTTAGATGCAGATTTTATAGATATGTACAACTTTTAGAGAATGTGATTGAATAACTTCATGCATAAAATGTATGCTAAGATTGATTTGTGATAGTTCCTTGTGATTGTTCAAGGAACTTTTATGTTTGGTATCTTAAATTATAATGTAACACATTATTCCTATGTTGATTTTTACTTGAATAAAAATATCTAACTTCCTTCTATTATATTTTTTTTATGAATTTATAATGAATCTGTGATATAAAATATATTTACCACAAATGAAGATAAATGTAGAATTAAGAAATAGAAAATAGTCCAATACTTTAAGAATTTAAACAACAATAGTGACTCAAAATTATGAAATGAGGAGATACGAAGAATGATGGAGCTTATAATCGAAAATCATATGATGCAATCTCACGATCTATAAAAATAAATATAAAATTTTTATATTAATAACATCGGCTTAAATTGCTTATATCTTGAATAAGTTTAAATTTACGTAAATAATCTAAAAAGCTGTTACAATATAAGTTTTGTGAAGTTTGGCTCAACGTTGGATCATATTAGTTTAATTCCAAGTTGAAAATTATATCTATAGTTCAAAGTCTAATGATTGCGACTATCTCTAAAAAAGTAAGGGTGATCATGCCATATAAAGTATAGAAGTGTTGGTCAGCTAGTCCTAAAAGAAGAGCTAATTAACGAGAGTGGATTGTAACTTGAAATGTAATGGGATAGTTTCACCAATATCCCGCTACCTTTATAAAGGGCGGTCTTTTTATTTTGGACTCTTCGTAGTTAGGGCAAGTAATGATCCTTCACAACTAGAGGGGTAGACCTAAAGATATTGGAAGGGTTTTCAAAGAAGCTTAAGTCATAGGTATTTGTAAAGGCATAGATCTTCTCCTTGAGAAAACCAGTAGCATAGGAGGAAGTGTCTTCCAAGTGTTGAGGTCGTAAGAAAGCATACATTTTATCCCTAATGATTATTGGAATGAGTACCCAGGAAAGGAAACTGGCTTGCTGTTCTTCCACCACCACAAGGTCAAGAAGCAGCTGTTATGACTGATGACCATTATATTACCGCTAAAAACAAGGCTTATAGCCTTAGTAGAAGATATTTTCTTGGATAAATTGAAAGGAATTTTAAGAAAAGAGCACATAGGAAACAGAGAAAGACTTGTGAGCTTTGAAGAAAGGTAAAAGAAAAAATGGTATCAAGCTAGTTAATGCATTTATAGAGAGGTTAATCAGGTGAGGTTAAAAAGATTAGGTTAAATGATAACTAGCTCGTTGATGTATTGGTAGTCATTCTAGGTAGTGGAAAAATGTTGTGTAGATCAAAATAATCATGGGTGAGTGTGATTTTACCAAGATGTGGCAGTTGAAATGAAAATACAAGCACATAAAGGTAAATTGATAAAATATTTCCACCAAAATGAAGAATAATGTGTAAAAAGTACGAGATCTTTCTAAATATTTTTTGAAGATTAATATTTTTAAAAGGTATTTATTGGCACAACTTAAACTTTTATAAGTTTAATTTATTAAGGATGGAAAATTTGATCACAGACGAATAACTAATATAAAATTATCTAGAAAGAAATTGAGATTAAAGATTAACTATAAAGACTATACCAAAATTACATACTACAACATATTTTTTTATAAAATATTTTATAAATAAAATGTTTTAAAAAATAATATAAATTTTTTTACAACACTTATAATAATAAATGCTTTAAAATATAATACTTATTACAACATTTTATAATTAAATGCTTTAAATATAAACATAAAAAATAAAATAGTATTATATAACCATTTATTTATAAATGTTTTAAATTTTTTTACAACAATTCTTAAATTTAAATGTTGTAAAAAAATATTTTTGATCACAACGTTATGATAAGAAAACGTTTTATGAGAATTATTATTTTTTAATTTATTTAATCCTTCCTTTTGTGCCTCGTTTTCTAGTTACATACCTTTCTTTTTTCTAGGTTTCCAGAAAGTAAAGAAGTTGATTGGGTCTGCATCGCAAGGCAAGTTTATCTCACCAACTGTTTGATGTTTTACAAGTTTATGTTTTAACAATTAATTTTTATTTCAAATATTATTAATTTTGTATAAGGATCATATACATATCATGGACAATGAGAGAAATTTGTTATTCATCATTTGCTAACTGTAAATTCAACCTTTTTTTATTTTGTGATGATGAATGTTTCTTTACACAGATATTAATGTCTTGATCATTAAATCATACTAAATTTAGTATAATTTTTCAAAATTGTTTGAATTTTTTGATGTTGAATAATATTATTGCTATTCAAGAAATAAATTATAAAAAAATGGTAGATATATGAATTTATCTAAAATTGTAACAACAATAATACATGAATCAAGTTTCTTCCTGCTAAATCTTCATCTCTCCTCATTTTTATCCTGTGACTATATAATTATGAAGAACTATAAATTTATGGAAAAGACTCTTCAAGTGTATGTATATAAATAAGGAAAAAAGTTCATAATGCATTTACCATATCTTTTGGAAATTTATGCTTCCAAAGAACAATTTATGAAAGCCAATAAAAATTTTGTTACCAAACATTCAAAAAAGGCTCACCCATTTTACTTACCTTTCAATTCTCAGATGCTAGAGAAAACTTCGTACATACAAAATTCACATAATTATAGAAATCTATTTCAGTATTTGAATAATTATGTAGACTTAATTGTCAAGAAATTTTGTTTATTTTTAAAATTTTTGCTTAAAATTAATAAAAATAAATAATTATTTTTTTATTGTTCTATGATCCTCGAGGTAAGACTCTTAAAGCAGAATGTTGCCAAAGCTCTTGAATAAGGATTTTTCAATGATGTCGTACGGGTACATAAAATTGGTATATTTTAATATTGATAGTTGTTCAATTTGGTAGATGTATTCTTGGTAGCTTTATAATGTTAAATTCTTGCTAGTCTCTGCTACAGACTCTCTGTCATTACATAACAATTGCATGCTTATTTACTGCAGTTACATTTTTTGCTTATGGAAAAAAACTAGCAGTGGAAAGACATACACTGAGAGGAATAACAAAGAAGATTGTCAATGATATCTATGAGGCATATGATGAATGTAAACTTTTCCAAAACTAATACATTTTGGTATTTGATTTATGTCATCTCAGTTCTTCATAATTACATTGAACTTAAAATGGGTCCATTCATTGTTTACGGTTCAATCAAAGAACATGAGTGAGGTGGCATGCTAAAGATTTAATAAAACTAATTTTGGAATTCCTTTTGGATATTACTTTTTTTATGGGCTAGTAAAATTTATATGTGAGTGATACTCTTTGCCACTCTTTGACTTATTAGAATTGAACATGTTATATTATTATTAATACGTCGTATTTTGTATTCAGCTTTAACATATTTTTATTTAAATTTTTTAATATAATTTATGCAGACTCTTAATATTTATGACTCAAAACAAGTGAGAGATAAGCAAATAACACAAATTATTGGAAAGGTATGCTTATTTGGCTCTCTTCCTTTAAGTTCCTGTTTCCAATAGTCTTAATATGCAAGTTAACTGAATGTTAACACGTTGATTTAATGGATGGACTTCCAGTAAGCTCAAAGCAAAAATTCAAGGATATATGACTAAAAAATAACAAATTTCTATTATTTTTAAAACTGAAGTTGTAGATAATATTTGATATTTAATTTCTTTAATTATAATTTTAATTTAATTTTGCTTTATAGATTCATTCATTCATTTGTTTGTTATTTTTTTTCAGTGGAATGCTCTTTGTTTTAAAAATTCAGTGGAGGAGATTCTCCGCTGGAAATCACTCTAGCAACTATATATCAATTATTCAGATAGTTAATTATCAAATTTTTTTTAAGAATTAATGTTTAATTTTTATGTATTTAAACTATTTTATTAATTTTGATATATATATATATATATATAATAATAATAATAATAAGTTATATATAATAATTTTTTATTAAAAATTATAAAATTTAAATAGAGTAAATTGTCACTTTAGTCCCTGAGATTGTTATCGAGTTTCATATTAGTCCTTAACTTAAAGAAATTAACTCGTTCGTCCCTCACTTTTTAAACTGTGATTCACGTTAGTCCCTGGGGTCAATTGTTGTTGACGGTTTGTTGATGTGTAACGTTACATGACGTTAAATTATAACGTGGCCAGTCAGGTGGACCTTAAACGCTGTCGTTTTGTCACACACATGGATTTAAACGTTTAACAAGTCAGTTTCATTTTCGTATCAAATGGTTTGAGATTTGGGATTTTAGAAAGCACCCCTATTTGAAATCCTAATTTTTGCAATTGATTTGTAATTTGTAAATCCAAGCTTCAGCCATTGAATTGATTCGTAGTCAATGTCAGGGGTGAATGATAGAAGGTACATACGAAGTATGGAATCAAGAATGTCACATACAACAGAACACACAAATGACGTCCTGAAATGTCACTACAGATTGCGATGTGTGATAAGGGTTTCAGGGTTTGAAAAGAATCTTGGAAAATTGCACTATGGTTGCCCAAAAATAAAGGTAGGTGCCTGCATGTCTGAAATAAAATTCCACCCATATTGCAAGTGGTCTCCTAAGTCTTTATGCAACAAATCCAAGAACCAGGTTCAGTTTTCTTTGTTCTCAACATCCACAACAGCATAAGCAATGACCCATATATGGTTGTTTGAGTCTTGCCCAACAGCAGACAAAAGTATACCACCATAGTATCCTTTCAGAAAAGCTCCATCAAGCCCTATAAGTGGTCTGCAACCCTCTTTAAACCCTTTTTTGCAGCCATCAAAACAAATGTATATTCTACGAAATTGTGGAGGGCCATCTGGTTGTGGTGTTGATTCCATCTTAACAGTGGATCCAGGATTCCACTTTAATAGCTCATTACAATAGTCTCATAGTTTAGCATATTGTTCTTGTTCACTTCCTTGTAGAATTGACTTTGCTCGCTTCACTGACCTCCATATCTTTGTCTTATCAATATGGACTCCAAACTTTTGTCCTTTCTCAATTTTTTGACTAGTTTGCCAATTACCCATGTTTGATCTGCCTGCTTATTCTTAAACACTCTTCCACAAGTATGTTGATTTTGAAAAGTTTTAATCTGAAAACAATGAAGGGCATTGCTGTAACTGCAGAAAATCTCCCACCTGCAACTAGACTCATTACACTTTGCTCTTGCACGTACCTTGTCATGTGACTTGTCTACCAAGCTGGATTGTGTAATCCTTGACAGCTTTCTTGAATGATTTAATAGTTGGGAATTCTATTCCAAGTTCCAGCTGGATATGCCCAAATGGTGACTCCTCATTCCATTGTGGGTTTACCTCCCTATCTATTTCTTCATTGTCTGAATTAATAGGAGTTTTAATTTCTTCAGATGTCGATGAGTGACCTTCATCACTATCATCAGTTCTTTTTTCAGGCACAGTTTGTATATCATCATCACTATCATCAAATACTTCCTCCACCAAACACTCAAAATTTTCATCACTATCATTAGAGATTTCATCAGACCATGAATCAGAAACTTCATTAACAACCTTTTGTTTTCCTTTCCCTTTATCATATTTTTGAAGACCACTACCTTCATCAACAACCTTTTGTTTTCCTTTCCTTTTATCATATTTTTTCAGACCACTACCTTCATCAACAACCTTTTGTTTTCCTTTCCCTTTCCCTTTATTAGATTTTTTAAGAGGACTAGCTTCAACCTGAACCATTGGTTCTTTTCCTTTCTTCTTGGGAGATTTTTTAGGAGCACCAACTTCAACCTGAACAACCTTTTCCTTTCCTCTGATGCTATCAGACTTGTTGTGAGGAGTCTACAGGTTCTCTTTTTCTTTATCTGCAAATTTTTCTGAAATCCTTGTACTTCTTCTTATGTTTTCCACTATTTTTAAGGGATTTATTTGCTTTTCTGCACTTTTCTCTTTCTCTGTTGCTTTCATATCAGGACTTCTTGTCCTTCTTCTAGGACTTTTTTCTTTTTCACAATTTTTTTCTTTCTCCCTCAAATCCTTGGCAGGACTTTTTTTTTCCGTTGGACTTTTTACTTTTTCACCACTTTTTTCTTCCATCCTTACTCCCTTTCTTCTTTCCCTTACCTCTTCACTACGACTTGCATAGGTTGCTTCTACTGTGCCTTGCTTTATCTGCCCTCTAGCCATGTAAGTTCTTTTCTCATGATGACATGTGCCAATAGTTTCAACAACACCACCTTGAACTGATTCAACATGCATATCCCCATCATCACCTTCAACATTTTCAGCATCCTCACTTGTTTCTAACTGCACAGCCCCCTGCATTGTTTCATTGTCAAAACCCTCACCAACAGCCCTACCACCCTCCTCTTCACCACCTACAAATGCATCATGTCCACCATTTGCAGCATCAATATCAGCAAAATCCCCTCTACCCTTAACATTATCACCAGTTTCAAAATTTTCAGTTCCCACTTCCTCACCACTTTGTATCAAAACTTTTGTGTCTGCAGCTTCATTCACAGAATGCTCAAAGTATATATCCATTTTGTAGCCATTTATCTTTGCTACTTCTATCATATTTAATAAATCATCATCAAGCTCTAAAATCTTAATGCCATCACGAAAACTCAAACTGGGATCCAACCAATAAACACTTTTCACATTATGGTAACCAAGAGAAATACCAAATTTCTTAAAACTGAAAACATCCAAAGTGTTCTCATCACAGTCCTCCCAAACGTCCACACTGCCTCATTTATACTTCATTCTTCCATCTTCCTCAACAAAGTTCCCACCATGATGTATAAATAAAGTTAAGTATTGCACCAAAAATAAATAAATCAATTTTACAATGAATGACCACTATAATAAATGCATTTTAAAACACATACCAACCAAAGATAAAGGACTCAGGGACATCTTTAAACACATGCATTTTTAAACCTCTTGTCAATCAAACACTCAGAAATGACAGACTTGGGGACCACAACCATTTTATTAATAACAATACCAGTCAGGAATCAGACACAAGGTCCACAACTATTTCATATATTAAGGACAGAAAATTGGGACCACACAAAAAGCACTCTTCCAATAAACAAACATTATCATTCAGCAATGTCAAAAATTTTATTCCCAATGTTTGCATAAAAAATTACCCCCAAATTTCCAACATTCCAAAAAACCCTAACCTACACAAACCTCATGATAATGGTCACAAAACACACAAAATTTCATGCTTGAAATTGGCGCAAATACCTGATCCATTTCCACTTCAATATCAGCAATACCAACACCTAAATAGGAACTGCTTTCTTTCTCCCTTTCCAAAAGCTGATATAATAATGCAACTGTCAATCCAAAAATATGTTTTCCCTCCAAGGAATTGTTAAACGTTTAAATTCATGTGTGTGACAGAATGACAGCGTTTGAGGTCCACCTGGCTGGTCACGTCGTAATTTAACATCATGTAACGTTACACATCAACAAACCGTTAACAACAATTGATCCCAGGAACTAACGTGAATCACAGTTTAAAAAGTAAGGGACGAACGAGTTAATTTCTTTAAGTCAGGACTAATATAAAACTCGACAACAATATCAGGGACTAAAGTGACAGTTTACTCATTTAAATACATTAATATATAATATTAAATAATATAATTTTTAGTAAATATTTATTATTTATTAATTTTTTATTTCTCTCTTGAAAAATGTTAATGTAGGTTAATTTTTTCAGTTAATAATCCTTTGTCAATAGAGGTATAAGATTATTTATTGCATTCTCGTTAATTTTAAAATAAAAAAAATGATTGCAATTTAAATTTTACTAGAATTATATCATTAGAATTTTAATGGTAAGTGAAGTAAATTTAAATTTTATTATTTTTATTATTATAAAAAAATATCATATGGATTTGCCAATTTATTTCACCTAAAATTATAAATAGTGAAATTTATTATTATGATCATAACTTGGTTTTAAGAATATTGGATATATCATATAGAACAGTGCTATTGTTTTGATTTATATTTAACTCGGAATAATACAATTTGTCTTGATTTTACTATTATTGCTTCTTGTATAAACATGATGAAAGTAACTTTAATTATTCATTTGGAGCAACCTCTCGATCCTTCTCCAAACAAAGTATTGATTATTCAAGAAAGTTTCATAGATCTCTTGGGATTATATATTGTGTATTCTCCGGTTAATATACAAGACTTGAAAAAAGTTATAGATGGCAAAGATGTATCAATGGTGTGGGTTCTTCCATCAAGCATAGTGGTCTCAGAAGATGGAATTCTATTGCTGATGTTCGAGTATTCTGTTACAGCGCCCAAAAAATGGAACGTTTTAAAAATAATACATTTTTTATAGCATTTCTAGATTAAGATGCTTTAAAATACACTTTTTTACATGCTTATCTTTTTCTGTGCTTCTGAAAATAAGTGTTTTAAAATATCATTTTTTACAACGTTTGTAAGATGCTTTAATATATTATCTGCTTTTTACAACTCTCAAAAATACAGCCTTTAAAAAATTAATAATTAAAAAAAAAACGTCGTAATAGACATGTTATGGGTTGAGAATTGAAAGAATCTTATTTGTTTTGAAGATGTAAGAAATAAAGAAATGAAAGTTGAAGATACTTTGGATTGTAAGAAAATTTAAAAAAAAAATATAAGGATATTATGAAGTTATTTTAAACTTATAATTAGTGGTAATTTTTTAAAGTTATTTAATGTTACGTTTCGTGAAAGGTGTGGATGTACAAAAATAGTGATAGGGACACATGTTAGGTATATAGTTTCTTTTTTTACCATAATAAACAATAGCATATAAATATATAACGTCATGTCAATTTAGGGATATATACAATAAAAGTGAGACTTTTCTATTACTCATTAAATTATCTATTATTAGTAAAAAAAAATCTTTCACTTTCTATTGTTGAAATCTTCTTCTATTTCTATTCTACTGTTAATTTGTCATAATAAAACTTCCTTTTAAGGTCCATATATACTTCAATGTATTCAAATGAATAACAATTCAATCTCAGATTGTATTGGATAATATAAATTCAACTTTCATATTTCCACAACTACATTATTCATTATGCAAAGCACTTAAAACTTCGTCAAGGTAATTCCAAATTCATCCTATTAGGAGATGGTAAAGTAATTTTAAATTTAAAAAATAACAATAAGCTTTAAATTATTTTTTATCAATTATTATTATATTAATTTTTAATTTTATTTTCCTAGATCATATAATTTTTAAAAATTTAACTACTTAAAAAATAACATAAACTAATCAAAAGTTTCATCTAATATCCGTCAGTATCATACTGTCAAGGATCAAGCTTTAGCAAACATTAAAAATAATATTTAAGGAAATAATTTTATATTTAATTTAATTTAATTTATGTTTGAATATCTTTTATTATACAGTAATCTTACATATATTTTATTTTATTTTATCACATAAAGTAGGATTAGTGATACGGTGATAGCAATCAGAAGAAGTTCCCGTATTCTCCGTCTCGGAATCCGGATAAAATCGCTGTTAAAAGAAAAGAGCACATGAAATATATGGGCGGCTGCGATTTTTGGTCTCGCTTTCAATGCTCTGCTCTATAAGTCAATTTATATACAGTTAATAATGATTTTAATTTATTAATTTAAAATTATTTATATTAATTTTTTTAAAATAAAAATGAATTATTCTAATCATTTTATAAAAACTAAAAAACTAATTTTTATTTTGTAAAAAATTAAAATGGTTAAACATTTATCTTTTAATATTAAAATTATTTTTATCTTTAAAGTAATATAATTGATTTCTAATCTTTTAAAAATCACAATAACTCTTTATTTAAATATATATTAATAAATATATAAAATAACATTAATTAATCTATTCAATTTTTAAAAATTACTATAGGATTCTAAATTTATCCTTGTAAAAAAATTATTCTATATTACTTATATCACTTTAAAATTATTAAATTTATGAAAGATAAATACATTGAAAATAGTAAAAGTTTTTAAAAAATATATTAAAATTAAAAAAATCTTAAAAGGATCCTATCGGAAAAATTGACAGAAATATTGCTACTGCAATTCAAAATAGAGCAATGTTATTCTTGCAATTAATTTATAAATAGATATTTTATTTTTACAAATTCTTCTAATTATTAAATAAAGAAATTATAAAATAATTATTTTTAATTCAATAAATATATTAACTTTTTATTTAATTTAATTTTATAATATATATAATTACATTAAAAAAGATAACAAACCTTTAATTTATACTATATATTTTTTATATTATATCATCTATTATATTTTTTAATATGATAATTATTAGATAAAATGGCTGTAGAAACCATTTCTCTTCATAATATTATCCGTCTTCAGAATCCATTTCACTTTTCACATCAGTTACTATATAAAAAATTATATTAATACATTCTAAAATTTATTAAAAAAATATCTGATATTTTTTTATCCTACTTAAATTTCTGTTAATTTATATAAAAAAATATTTTCGTATATTTTTAATTATATAATTTTACATAAAATTTTATAATTATATATATAAAAAACTTAAAATAATATAAAAAAACAAAAAATATTAAATATGTTTTAATAAATCTGAATATTACTATAATTGTTTCTGAGGATTTAGGTGTTTTCTTTTTTTAGTTTTCTGTGTATAACATCAGTGTAATGACGAAAATTAATAAGTAACTTAATGACAACGAAATTGAGAAACGTTTTAATTGACAAATTCGATTAACGAGTCAACTGTGGAAGAGATCATCCAATGCAGCTAGACTAATCCATGATTGATGGGATATTCTGTTCAGTGTTATACATTATGTATATTTTTTCATAAAATTATATTTATATTTTGAGATATATTTAAAAATATTCGATATTGTTTTGTTTTTAATATTTTTTTAATATTTTATGTAGATAATATTATAAAAATTTAAAAAATTATAGAAAATTATATAATTAAAAAAATATACGATTTTATGTATAAGGATAAAAAAATTGGATATTGATATTTTTTCACCGGAGTTAAGTAGATGTAAATATAATTTGCTTTTAATTTTTTGAACCGATCCAAAATTTTTACATCCTCTTTTATTAACGGTTTTTTTAATGTATCTTTAAAAAATATATAACAAAAACTAATAAAGGATATTTTTTTATTAAAATATAATATTTATATAATAAATAATATTTTTTTTATAAATTTATATTATCTATTTTTAAATGCATAAAAAATTGTTTTATTAAATCTATATTTTGAAAATTAATTATAAATTTACCTTTTAAATATATAAAATATTTTTAAAATATTATTTTTATTATAAAATATGCTTATAAAACTCATTTTCATAAATATATAAAATTTATTTGTGAAAAATATTATTTACAAAAATATAGAAACGCTTTCAATAATTAATTTACAACAGCATGAATCGATTAGTTTTCAGGAAGATCACCATCAAGGCCTTTTCTTTTAGTTTCCGCAAGTGCATGAATCCGTTAGTTTCACGAAATCAACGATCAAGGTATAAATTTTCCAGAAGTGCACAATCAAACAGTTAGTTTTCCGCAAGTGCACTAACCAACATGGAGAGCATGAATCGACTTGCAGCTTCTGGAATCAATTTCCGAAAATATATAAAATTATGTTTTCATAAATTAGTTTCTAAAAGATATAATATGAGTCTAAATAATGATTTTAGAAATTATTTTTATAATATGAAAATTATTTTAAAATCTGACCTGTTTCATAGGATAACTTTAGAATTTAATTTTTTTATAACGTACACAATTCAAAATCGCAGAAAATCTTGAAGAGGTACAGAAATTACCAAAAAACTAAATTTAATTCTGCACAATGATTTTCAACGGGATATATCCTAATATAACATGTTCGTAAAAAAAATTAAGCCGTCCAATCTAAATATATGGAGGTCGAAATTAATGTGGATGAAGAAATCACTTCTCCAAAAATTAACCCTATTTCAAGCATAGGTGACCTCCAATTGAAGATACCTGTGATGTTGATTGTTCTTAATTGGATTGATTTTTACATCTTCACAACACTTCTTAATGCATGGATTTATTATCGATGATGTAACATTCTAAATTTTTTCTAGTTGTATGATTAAAAAATAATTAATTTAAAATTTTTTTTGCAATTTTTAAAAAAATTAAAAAATTTCAGTAAACAATGAAAATGTTTCTACACTTGAACAGCTTAGATGATATGCAAGAGAAATGTAAAGTAAAAGTAAAAAATATTCTAAAAAATTAAAGAACATAAAAAATATCCAAAGTAATGAAAAAATTTAGAAAATAAGGAAAGGATAAAAACACCCTAAAAAAATTCTAAAAATACCTACAACATTCCTAGAAAGATTTATTTTCCACACAAAGCTAGTCAATTTCCAAAAACATATCAAATGATCTTAAATTAAGTTGGGAACAAAAAAATAATAATTAGAATTGTCAAAGGAATAATTTGAAAACTTTCTAGCAATGCTGAGAAAATTTACGAAAATGCTTCTAGGAGGCTAGGGGAAAAGGAAGTGTGAGGAAGAAGTCAAGAATGGGTCACACATGGACTACAGAAAATTTCCATGTAGAAACCATGGTGGTAAGTCACCAAGTGAAGTCAACTTAAGTAAATCTATAAAAGACAAATAATTAATACTAAGATTCCTTTAACTATGGTTAAGACTAATTAATCTTGATTAATTAAAAATTAACCATGCTTAGGATAAGTTAAATATGATTAGTGATAAACTTAACCTCATTAACACTAATCAAGATCTAAAAGGATAATTTCTTAAATTTTGAATTATTTTGAAAAATAAAAATCTATGCAAAATTACCAAAATGCTTTTAAGTGGAAATTTAATTCCCACATGCCTAAGTGGACGAAATTTGTTAGGAACACCAAGGAGGGGGCTCATTTTCTGCAGTCCCAACCTTCTAAACACATGGAGAAGCTCTCAAAATTTTCTCAAAGCTTAATCCATCCAAAAATTACACCTTAAGCCTAAACTCTCATCTTTGAAGTTTAAGCTGAATTAACACCTAACCACCAAGTCTCACCACCACATTTGGGAGCAATTTTGTGGACCATCTAAGAAGGGCAAGATCAATTCAAGAAGCCCCACCAAAAACCAATCACTAAGTCTTCATCAAATAGGATCTTCTACTTCGTTTTTGTTAAGCTTTATTCTATGGTTTGTTTTCTTTCTTTTGTGGATCTTTTCTCTAAAATCCATGGATCTCCTTTTTTTTAACTAATGGTGGCTCACGGCTTCATTTAAATAGTTTAAAATCAGCATCACCATTTTTTAGTGATTTTTGAGAAATAAAATGAAGTTTGGTTGGTTTAAAGTGCTTCTAAGTAACTTAGAAGAAATTTAATCGATGAAAATTCTTTTGAAACCCATTTTTGAAGCTTTGGGAAGTTTGAGAACTCATGAGAAAAATTTTTAAGTGTTCTTGGTAGGAGATGTATGGATCTTAGAGTAGATCTTGTGGATCTACCCTTTGTTGTTTGAAAAAAAGGTTGTCTTGCATGTTTTTATGCTTAAAACTTGAAAGTTGTGATTTCTCTTCTTATGGTGGATTTGTATATTATTTTATCCATATTTGAACCCATGAACTTAAATATTAGAAAGTAAAAGCAAAATTAATGTTTAAGTCCCAAAAGCTTACTTTGGGCATGGATCTAAAAATTACTAAGTAAAAGTTGGAATTTTAGACCATAAAATGGCATAAGCTTTACAAGACACTCAAGACTCATTTTGGCCATGACCCAAGTTGTGGACTTTGGACAAGCCTTGTATGGATCAAGAGCTTAAGGTGCTACAAGTGCATAAAAATAAGGAACCAAGGTTGTATGAGAAGGAAAATTGAAAAAATGACCTTGGCAAGCTAAGGGAGGCAGTCAGCCATGCAACATACTCAAGGATAAAACTTAAAATTTTCATAAGTAACACAAATCATGTAACTAGGTTCTAAAGATTTAAAGAAACCTATGGATGAAAAGGATTTGAGCTAAAATGGCCTAAAATTCTCTAAGTGTACATCCGGCCTTAAGGGAAAAATGAGTTTAAAATCGGTTAATAGTGTATTAAGGATTCTCATTAAGAAAATGGACTAATTGAAGGTTTAAGCAACACCTAAAAGTGACTAATTTTATAATAATCAACATAGATAAAATAAGATGAAGTTCATAATTAGTATTTAATCTAAATTTAAAAAAAAAACATAAAATTGTTAACTAAAAATGAACCATGACTTAGGTGGAGGAGGAAGTGTCAATTTGGCCAATGACCCTTAGGAGTAGGGAAAACGACCTAAAAATCAACTAAACTTGGTTAAACTTGAAGTCTAAACTTTAACTATAAGAATTGGTCAACCTAGGTTAATTAGAGTTAAAAATGAAAATCATAGACCTTAGGATAAGCATTTGACCACCTTGTAGTTAATTAATCGAAAATGAGTTTTAATTCTTAACTAGGTTTAAGTACAAATCCTTAGTATGTAAGTACAAGGTATTAAGAGTGTAAGAAGGTTATGACATTAGCTAAGGGACCAATCAACCACTTTAGGATAAATTGACCTATGAGGAGATTTAATTCTTAACTACCTTAACCAAACATTCTTTGGTCTATAACTAGAAAAGATTAAAATTGGACGTAAGTCTTACAAAGATTAAGAAGTCATTTGGACATAATCACTAAGTTAGTGAAAAGGAAGTCAAAACGTCATCATAATTCAAGCCTAAACCTAAACATGCATAAGATAAGTGATTAGGAATAAAACATGAAGTTGGAAGTTAGGATAAACAATTTGGCCATGACTTAGAAAGATGGAGAAGAAGTCTTAAAAATTCCTAAGGTATCAATAAATGAATTATTCTACAATTGGTAAAAATATCTCATAAGACAAGGAAAAGTAAATTAGAAGGCCTTAGAAGCCAAGAGTTCACATTCGGCCTCTCTAGGTTAGATAAGAAGAAGAGAGTTTGAAAACTTGGTTTAGGTAACTTAAGAAGCCTTATAATGTAAAGTAAAAAATTAAAATTTTAAAAAAAGCTTGGAAAAAACATGGACAATCATTCGATCATGTTTAAGTAAAATGTCCTAAACAAGTTAAAAACTTTCCAATTGCTAATAATTTTTCTAATTCTACTATTAACCAATGATCAAATAATAATATTCTTTTTTTCCTTTACGTATCATCATCAATTCAATGATCATGAAAGATAACTAGCTAAGAAAAAGAATAAGGAAAAACCAAGTTTGTTAATTAAATATTTGATTATAAACTTAGAATTTCAATTGATCCTCAAAACCTCAAGTTTAGTTTATCCTATAGATCTAGCAATCATGTAATGGTATGATCTCCTCTTACTTAATTAACTAAAAATTATTAAGATTTATTATTTTTTAACAATAAATAAAAATAATAGGATAAGCATAAATGTGGGAAATAATATCTTTTTAAACAAAAAAATATGATTCAATTGGTTATATCGTAAGATCTACCAAAGATTCTTAGAAGTGAGATTAGTTACACATGATAGAAATAAAATTATAAACCAATCTAAAAGAATAATCCATAATTTAGAAAAGATAAAATAACTTGTGATACAATTCGTTCCTCTAATAATGTGTCTAAAGATATCCTATAGGAGGAACAAGATGTAAAGTATGTTTAAGGGAAGATAAATAGATGAATTAGATGGATTAATGGAATTGATGTAGTGGTTGGTGTTAATATTTATGCTTCTACCTCCTTTTTAAAGATGAAAAATAGAAGTTATACTAGAAATATAATTCTCTTGTTAAGAGTCTCATTTTTATTGATAAATTTTATCTTCAAAACAAATATGATAAATATAATGTGGATAAGATATTTATCTTTAAAACAAATCATATGTTTATCTTAAGGATAAGATATTTATCTTTAGAATATATCATATGTATATCTTATAGATAAGATATTTATCTTTAAAATAGATCATGCTTACCTTATCAATAAGATATTTTTCTTAAGAATAATGTTGCGCATAAAATATGCATGCAATGTTTTATCCATAGGAAAGTTCATTCATTGGAGTTAGAAAGGGGTATTTAATACCCCTAGTTTAATTTTCATAGAAACCATTCCAACAATTCTAAGACTAAGTGAGTTTAGACTTTTGAGTTTTACAAAAAAAAATTGTTTGAGAATATAATTAAAATATAAATAAGGACAAGAATAAGGAAAGGGAAATTAAAGGTAGAAGATAAATCACAAATACTTGGGCAATTATGGAAGGCATGGGATTTAGGTTTTCCTTGTTATCTAATATCACTCCTAACTTTCTTATGAATGATAAGAGTCAATTCTTAACCATTTATTCTAACTCTATTACTATCCAATGATCATGCAACAGTAACATTTTTTTTCTAAAGTTATCACCCTCAATGATCATGCAAGATAAATAATCAAGAAAAATATACAAAATAATCGAGTTTGTTAATTTAATAACTAGTTAGAAATCAAGGATTCTAATCGATCCTTCGAAACTTTAGATCCAGTTTACCTTATAGTTTCATTAATCAAGTAATGATATGATCACCTCTTCTTAATTAACTTTGAAATTAACAAGTGTGGCCAATTCTCATAAAATAAAGCATAACAAGGTAAATATAATTGAATAGGAGAAACATATGCATTTGTAAGAGAGAAAAAAGGTTCAATTGGTTACCTCATATGTTCCACCAATGCCCCATGACAAGGTGTTTAGTTACAAATTCTAGAAAAATAAGTAATAAAATTCTAATTAAAAAAAAAATTCATGATCCTAATTCTAGTAAACTAGAATGACAAAATTGTATGCCAACAGGTCTGGTAATAGAATGCTATAACTTTCACTGTGAAGGATCCTCTTCCTCCAAGATTCTATGGGAGGATACTTGAAAAAAGGTGAATATAGGAGTGTAAAAGGTAATGATGGTGTATTTTTGGCATGTCTTCTTTTAAGGCCTTACCTCCCTTTTATAATCTTTTAATTGATATTTTCTACCATAAACCAAGTTTTCCTAGGACATCTTCTGCACTATCAATATTGACATGGTTGTGCTAAGGTTTTCACGGCCATGTCAAAAGATCACATACGTTGCAAGGGCTTTATAGTTTCAACATGAGCAGGCTAGTTTCCTTTAGGAATATTTTTGTCCTTTCATTAATCCTTTATCCATTTTATGCCTCTTTTACCCAATTTATGCTAGGTTTCAGATTTTCTACTTATGTGACCATTCTTGAAAGAAATAAATGTAATTAGGTAAAATTACCAATAAATAAGCAATAATTATCTTGTCATTCTAACTAATTTTTTGCAGATAAATCAACAAAATGATATTTTATCAAATAGATCAAATGGTTATCTTTTGAATAAGAATTTTAATTTTAATTTTAATTCTAATGCCACCCATAAGAGCATGACATACTTAATTTTGCACGACCATGTCGAAAAGTTCTCCAACACTTTCTAGTCATGTTAAGTTAGCGTTAGCATGTTTTCTTCTTTCACCTTTATTGTATTATCTTTAATTGTTTTAGGACCATACTGTCTCGAATTTGTCATATCTCTATGTTACCATTCTTGTAAGAATTAAGAAAATTTATATTAAATCATAAGAAGTAAACTATTAATTACATAGTAAATGAGTCTAACTTCCTATAAATAAATTAAAAGAATGGTGATTTATCAATCGCTTCAAAATTAAGCATTTCTTTCCCATTTAATTAAGATAAAGAAGTTTTAATGCAACGGAGATAAAGGAACCATAGAATTTCATAGCATATGAAATATATATATATATATATATATATATATATATATAATTACCATAATCAAAATAATTTATAATAATTCAATTAAAATCTTAGTTTTCTAAAATCAAGTTTCACAATAAATCTCAAGTTCCTAAGGGTACTAATCAAATTCACCCTCCCCTTATAATTGTGTACTTACTATAGGCATTCCAATAAACCTCAAGCCTCTACTAAGAGTCTAATTATACACAATTTATAACTTCTTTTATTTTGATTGTAAGGTGGTCAAACTTTTAATTAAAATTAGATGGGGTATAAGAAAGGAGGAAAGCACAAATGATTTTTTATTATTTTAGATTCCTAACCCCTTAACTATAAGTGATGTTTTCTTGCATTACATTTCGAAATTTTCCAAGATTATTTTAAATTTTTTTAAATTCCTAACCCCTTGAATACTTGTTTATGCTTAAGTCATTCATTCGGTTCCATTATTACTTTGTTATCTCATGATACAATGTTGTTTTAGAAAATACTTGTATGGAAATTACAGTAATTTTTTTTTTAAAACCGTTGTTATAAATTACGAGCCTCATCACTAAAACATATATAGCAGTAAATTAAATAATTAGATAATTTTGCACACATACAAACATTAAGAATACGAAATGCTTATGGTACTCTATTTGATTCTTAATTTGCAGTAAAATAATTAAACATAGCTTGATCATGCCACACATAACATCTCATAATTATATAGTCCATTCATATATCTCAAAAGTCTTAGGCACGAAGGCCTTATCATACAATTTATTACAAATCCTAATTTACATTCCTTATTTACATACATTTTTACTACATACTATTATATATATATCAAATATACATATCATGCTATTTCTTACTAATATTTAGGATGCTTGCATCCACCTATGCACAAACATATACATTATTGGCATGACATTCAAACTCTTTTAATTCCTTGAGAAAAATTGGGAGATCCACGAACCTTTACTAGCCTAGCGATGGAATTACTTCATCCACATGCTTGGATTGACAACATAAATGTTTCGATGTGGGTTCACTGACCAGTCGACATTGCTAAAGCCGACAAGCACCACCGCTATTGTGAAAGACATTGTCGTTGCCTGGAAAGAAAGTGGGAAGAGAAGGAGTGAGAAACTAGGTTTCTAAATAGGTTTCTAAATAGGTTTTCTACTTTATTATTTTTTTTTTGTGTCATCATTTTTATCCCATTCACTTCAATTAATTAGAAAAATCATGACATGCATACGATATTGCTTTTAGTCTTTTTCAAATATCCTATTGAAGTGGGTGACTTTTATATAGAAACAAACTCGTTAACTAGGCATATATCTATCTTAACTTCATAAGTCTAAGATCACATTAAAGATATTATTTGACCTAAATATTATTATATGTCTTAGACTTTATTTCTGTCATCTCTCTATTCCATACTTTGGGAAAATTATGGGTCCAGCCCCACAACTTTGGGAAAAATATTTAGACATAAACATGCATTAAAATTGTCAAACAATATCTTCTTACTATCTTTACTCTCACCTCCTACTATTAAGGATATGAGCTTACTCCTAGGTGGTCATCACCACTTTAAAAGGTGTGAAGAACCTGACACCTTCACTATAGAAGGATTTTTGAAGAACCTAATGTCTCCTAGGATAACCCTTTTGGCTCCACTTCAGCAGAGCTCTAGGTACCCTCTGTAATGTCATGTGCACAAGACACATAGAGAGTAGCTTAACTTTTTCACATAAGTTTGCTTTAGTGATCCCTTAACCTCTTTAGGTTCATTTTAGTGGCTTCCAAATAATTATGCATGTTCAAGCAATTTATAGCCAATATGGTATGCACATATAGATCTCAACTTCTAACTCATCATCAATCATAAATACTTTTCATACATAACATCATTGTTTCTTACTTATGAGTATTCAACATTCCAACTTACATAAACAATGTGCATTCATGAAAGCATTACAAGTTAACTGGTAAATCACATAACATCATTACATGTTCCAAGTACATGTCCAATTTATTTATCACTTTAGAATTTGATGTTGAATCACTCAAGGGACTTAACTCTCTCACTCTTCTAAGGTGCTCCTAAACCTTTCCTTTTCTCAAAGTTATATTAGTTTCATGAGATTTTTACAACTTAGAAGTTTACTTTAGGTGGTCGAATGACACCTTTTAAATTTTCATTCTTTGTGCTCTTCAATTGCTCAAGTCTTATGCAAGTCCTACTTATACTAAGTTCAAATGTTAAAAGTTTATAAGTTTTAACTTTGTTTGGACATTTTACTTACATATGGCCAAATGGTTGTCTATGTTTTTTCCAAACTTATTTTGAACTTTTAATTCTTCATTTAACATTATAAGGCTTTTTAAGTTACTTAAACCAAGATTTCACACTCTTTTCTTCTTATTTAATCAAGGGTGGCCGAATGTAGATCCTAGGCCTCTAAGGTCTTCTAACTTATTTTCTCTTGTCTTATGAGTTGGCTTTTATCAATTGAAGGCTAATTCCATTATTGATACTTAACTTAGGAATTTTTGGGACTTCCTTACCATCTTTGTAAGTCATGATCGAATGGGTAAACCTAGATCCCAACTTCATGTTTGAATTTTTAACCATCTACCTTATGCATACGTAGGCTTAGGCTTGAATCATGATAACATTTTAACTTCCTTTTTACTACCTTAGCGATTAGGTCTAAATGACTCTTTAGCCTTTGTAAGACTCACTCCCCACTTGTACTCCCTTATAATTATATACCAAAGGATGTTTAGTCAAGGTAGTTAAGAATTAAATCTCCTTCTAGTTCAATTTATCCTAAATTGGCCAAATGGTCCCTTAGCTTATGTCATAACCTTCATACACTTTTAATACCTTAAACTTACATGTCTGAGATCATTGATTAAATCTAGTTAAGAATTAAAATTCCTTTATGGTTAATTAATCTCATGGTGGCCGAATGCCACTCCTTAGACTTAGGGTACCACATTTTTAACCCTAGATCCATTTACCTAAAGTGGTCGGATGGACCCTTTACCTATCTTAAGGCTTTCTTAAACTTTTAATCTATTATGTTTGCATGCTAAGGATCCTTAATTAAACCAAGTTAGGAATTAAAACTTCTCTTAGGTTAATTAACTGCATAGTGGTCGAATGCCACCTCTAAGGCTTTAGGGTTTCTATTCTTAACCCCCGTTGACTTAGGTTAACCAATTTTTGTGGTTGAAGTTTTGAATTCAAGTTTAACCAAGCCTAGATTATTTTTAGGTCTTTTTCCTACTATTAAGTGTCTTGGCCAAATTTTACCTTCCCCTTGTACCTAAGTCATGGTTTAATTCTAGTTACCAATTTAAGGCTTATTTGAGATTTAGACCAAATACTAGTTATGGATTTCACCTTAGTTTAACTATGTTGGTTATTATAAAATTGGTCATTTTTAGGTGTTACTTATAACTTTAATTAGTCCATTTATCAAATAAATTCCTTAATACACCATTAACCAACTTCTTAAACCATTTTTCCTTAAAATATTTCTAAGATGGCAGAATGCACACCTAGAGGTTTTTGAACCATTTTTGCTCCAATAAACTTCATTAAAAGGTTGACTTAATTTATTTAGAACCTAATTACATATTTTATGTCACTTATAAAAGTTTTAACAAATTTTATCCTTGATTATGGTAGCATGGCCAAATGCCTCCCTTGGTTTGGTAAGGCCACTTTTTCAAAATTTTCTTCTCATTCAACTTTGGTTCTTTGGTTTTGTGCCCTTGCAGCACCTTATGCTCTAGTTCCATACATATTTCATTCAAGGTTCAGAGCTTAGGTTATGTCCAAAATGAGTCTTGGGTGTCACACAAAGCTTATGCCATTTTTGGATCATTAAAATCCAACTTTTACTTAGTAACTTTTAAACTTTTGCCCAAACCAAGATTTTTGGACTTGGTGAATAATTTTTTTTTTCACTTTTTAAAAATTATGTTCAGGGGTTCAGATCTAGTCCATAGATTTCACAATCCACCACAAGTAGAAAAATCACAACTTTAAAAACTCAAGCATAAAAATGTGCAACATAACATTTTTTCCATAAAACAAAGTGTAGATCCATATGATCTACTCTAAGATCCATATATCTCCTACCAAGAAGGCTTCAAAAACTTTTCTCATGAGTTCTCTAAATTAAATCAAGCATGAAAATGGGTTTTTAAACAAATTCTACCGATTAAATTTCTTCTAAGTGCCTTAGAAGCACTTTAAACCAACCAAACTTTATTTTTCTTTTCAAAAATTACTAAAAGATGGTGGGGATGATTTTGAACGGTTAAGATACAGTCTTGGGCCCTAATAAGTTAAAACAAAAGGAGATGCATGGATTTTTGAAAAAGGACCCACAAAAGATAGAAAACAAATCATAAAAACCAAGTTTTAAGCTTAAAAAGATAAGTAGAAAGATCCTACTTGATGGTGACTTTGTGTAGTGGTGATGGGGCTGTGATGGCTACCTATTGTCCCCCTTTTGGCTGGTCCAAAAGGTTCTCTAAGTGGAAGTGGTGAGACTTAGTGTTTAAGGCCTTGTTTTAGCTTAAATCTCAAAGTTGGAGACTTAGGCTTAAGGTGTAGGATTAGGGTTTTTTGGACTTAGAAGGATTTAGAGAGATTTTGGAGAGTTGGATAAGTGTTTTGAGAGATGAAAACTTAGAGCAATGAGGTCCAAAAGTTTTTTAGTGGGTTTGGCCATCCATGGGCAAAGTTGGAATATTTTTACACTTAGGGGTATTTTGATAATTTTTCATGGATTTTCCTATTTTTCAAGATAATTAAAATTCAAGGAATTATCTCTTTAAGCTTGGATTAGTGTTAATGAGGCTGATTTTACCACTAATCATATTTAACTTAGCCTAAGCTTGGTTAAATTTTAATTAATCAAGGTTAATTAATCTTAACCATGGTTAAAGAAATCTTTTTACTATTTATTTTTGTCTTTTATGGTTGACTTGAGTCATCACCAAGTCTCCCACATGAGGATTTTTCATCCAGCCCATTGTGAGACCCACTCTTGGTTTATTTCTCACACTTTCTTGCCTTCTCGGCCTTCTAGGGGCGTTTTCATAATTTTTCTCAACATTGTCAGAAAATTTTCCAAATTATTCTCTGAAAATTCTAACACTTTTGGTTTGTTCCCATATTAATCTAAAGTCATTTTCTATTTTTCTGGGATCTAATTAGCTCTGTGCAAAAAGAAAAGCTTCTAGGGGAATTTTTGGGATTTTCTGAGGGCATTTTCGTTCTTTCTTAGTTTTCTAAGTTTTTCTCACTACTTTTGGTCATCCTTGATGTTCTATAAACCTTTAGAATGTATTTTAATTAAGTTCTACATTTCTTTGGTTCATTATTTGGATTGCCCAAGTGCAGGGGCATTTTCATCATTTACACCAAACTTTCTAATTTTTTTTGTTTTTGGTTCCTACTCCTACTTGATTTCACTCTAGTGATTATTCGTGATTTCAAAAGTTCATAATAGAAAATTGGGGTATTACATGCATTCCCAACCTTCTAAATATAGATAAAGATATTAGATTATGATTAAATCTCATAATGTTCTATTAGTATAAGAATTACCAATAATGCAAAGAATACTACAACTCTTGAGTCTTTGATATTTGGTGGTAATTTTCTAAGGAGGATGGTAGATCACTCTTCATCAAGCTTGATCATTTCAAATTCTTTGATCATATTATTATTAATTAAGATTTTCTCAATGAATTTTGCATACTTAGGAATTTGAGATATAACCTTCACAAATGAAACATTAATCTTCAATATCTTCAAAATGTCCAAGAACATCATAAACTAAAGGTCATTCATATTGGTCTTCAGAATTTGTGGGAAAGGTATATTAAGCTGATAGGGTCTCATATAAATTTTCTTAGAAGCCTCATATAAAGTATCTTTATTAGCCTTTCTTTCATTCTTTGTTGTAGGAATTCAATGGTTATTAGTAACTACTTTCTATTTTTTTTATTTTCTCATAGGTGTCTTTATCTCCTTTCCACTCTTAATATTGGTTACATTAACTCGTTCCTTTAGGTTTGTCCCTAGCTAACTAGGCAATGTTCCATGTTGTTTTCTAACTTAGGAGATTAATTATTTGTTCTAATTAATTTTTCACATTCTAAAATCTTGATTCCATGTTTTTAAAGCATAAACTTCAGGTTTGGAATTTCTAGTTCATAATCTTTTGAAAGAATTTTTTTTCAATCTGTATCCCCTTTAATTTTATAGATGAGAAGGCCTATAAACATTCTGATTGGAGCCTAGATGCTAGTATTATCTACCCTATGAGAGATTGGTGTGATTCTTCCAACTTGAGTTCTAACTATTACCCACGTTATTGTCTTATTCTTTCTATTGAGAAAAATGGGCACTTACTAATAACTCATCATCACCATGGCTTACAAACCCATAAATAACGCAAGAAATAGATGTGGTTGGGATAAACTCAAAGAGAGGTGAAGCAACATAAGACTAAACAAACATAAAGTTCTCAAACTTCTTGTTAGTAGCTTCCATCTGATTAGCCAATACTATGTTATGATCAATATAGTACATTTTGAAAGGTTATTTCTCTCTCTTCTTCATATATCTATCACTTGAGCGTTATTGATAATTGATGGGAGAAATATCTAACATGATCCTCCAAGTATCTGCGATGAATTTATGTAGTATTCCCTTTCCACATGCAACATCTACCATGCTTCATAAATCGATTCATTTTCATATTAAGAAAAAGCGATAATACTTATCAAAATCTTGGATTACACAATTGAAAGGAATTATTGTTCTAGGAACTATCACTAAAGTTAATCCCATGTAGTGATGGATATCTCAGGACAAAATTTTGTTAACCAATCATTGACCATATTTGTATCTAAGAAAGACAATAGCTTCAACCAAATAGCATATACAAGGACATCATTGATTCTAATGGTATTTGTGAATAAGAGGAACTTTTTGAGGCAGGTGTGGTGACCTTTTGATGGTGTTCCTTTGAACTATAGTAATTTTTGTATTAGGTTTATTAAAGTGAGCTTTAACTCAACGCATGAGCTTTTATTGCTAGAATTACTATAATACTTCTTATCCCTCCACTAACAAGGGTTATGAAATCTAGCAAATTTCTCCTACCTTATACTTCCATTGTTTTTCTTTAGTATCCTCCCTTAATCTCTTAACGATCTTTCCTATTTCAAAATTGAAGTGAAATTTAGGAATTTGAGAATGAGTTAACATAAATAGATAAGAGTCAAAATAATAGTTATTTTTATTATTATTTTTTATATTTGTCTCAAGCAACCAATATTTTATCTTTCTAGACTTATTGGGAATATTCTCCAATATTGGCATTAAAAAATTTATAACTTTTACCTCAGGTAAATCTATCAATTAGAGTTAGTAAAAGAAGGTATTTTAGATTCTAGAATTGTTCGCTCAAAGACTATCTTAACAACTACTAAATGGATTGTATCTTGAGCTTTAAGCTTACTAAAAAGAGAGTTGTTACAAATAAAAATTAAATAGAAAAAGAAAAGATAGAATTAATAAAATTAGACAAATAAGAAAAGTTATGGATTTGATTATGGAATAGTCTAAGGATCTTGTTTCACTTACGATATTATCCAATATTAACCCTTAATTTCTTAAAATTTGTTAAAAAATTTCAAATTATTTGTTGTAATTCTACTTTACCTAATGTTTGCTGCCATTCACACAAATGTAACACTTATTATGTAACAACAAAACTTTTTGTTTTTGTTTTCTATAGGGAATGAGAACATATCTTATTTTCACTTCCTCTCATTCAATAAATTGTTTTACTATGTTTATATTCTATCATACATATATCATATGTACATAACATACTACTTCTTACTATTATCTAGGACGCTTGTATCCACCTATTCAAAAAAATGTATATTATCGGTATGACTTCTCATCTTCTAGTTCCTTGAAAAAATGGTAGGATCTACAAACCTTCCTAGGCCTAATGGTGAAAACGTTCCTGCCACATCCTCTAGTCCAGAGACATGAACATCCTATCGAGCATCTCTTGGTAAGCATGGAAGGGGTATGACATCGGATAAGACGAGCTCCTTTGCAAGGACCACATGTATGATGAACTATGGTAGTGAGACGAAGTCTGGGGATCTATCTCTCCCTCTGAGGAAGAAGATTCCTTAGCAGTCCCAGTATGCTACCTTCGATACCCAGGAGGTGGCGAAAACACTTCGTTTGAATGAAAGGCCTCTAAAGGAGTCACAAAACTCGTGGTGCTGAAATTCATGCTCAAGACTTCTGTAAGAAAGAGATGTCATAAAGAAAAGTATATCTTAACACTTGCTTAGGTAGTAATCAGAAGGTCATGGGGGTTAGTAGTCCAGTCTAAGTTGCTAATGTCAATAAACACCACCGCCATTGTGAAAGACATCATCGTTGTTTGGGAAGAAAGTAGGAAGAGAAGAAGTGAGAAACTAGGTTTCTGAGTAGGTTTTCTACTCTATTTTTAGTGTCATCACTTTCATCACAGCCACTTCAGTTTATTAGAAAAATCATGACATGCATGCAAGGTTGCTTTTAATCTTTTAAAAACATCCTAGTGAAGTGGGTTATTTTTATACAAAAATAACTTATTATTTGTGCATATATCTGTCTGAAACTTTATAGATCTGGGATCACATTGAGGATATTATTTTACTTATATTCTTCTATGTCTTAGACTTTATCTCTATCATTTCTCTATCCCACAATCTCGGGGAGTTATAGATTCAATCCCACAACTTTAGGCAAAACATTTAAACATAGACATGCATTAAAATTATCAAACATTATCTTCTCGCTGTCTCTAGTCTCACCTTTTACTACTAAGGATATGAGTTCATTCCTAGGTGGTCGTCAACACCTTATAAGGTGTGAAGAAATTGTTGTTTTCATTGTAGAAGGATTTTTTAAGAACCCTTTTGCCTCTTCTTCAATAGATTTCTAGGTGCCCTCTGGAATATGATATGCACAAGGTACATTAAGAATAGCTTAACATTTTCACATAAGTTTGCTTTAGTGATCCCTTAAACTATTTATGTTCATTTTTAATGGCTTCCAGATAATCATGCATACTCAAAAAATTTCCAACCAATATGGTATGCACACACAGATCTCAACATCTTTCACATCATCAATCATAAAATACTTCTATACATAACATCTTTATGTTCTTACTTATGAGAATTCGACACTTCAACTGACATAATCAGTGTGTATTTATAAAAGCATTAAAAGTTGACTCGTAAATCACATAACATCATTGCATGTTTCATGTACATGTCCAACTTATTTATCTCTTTAACTTTTTATGTTGAATCACTCAAGAGACTTAATTCTCTCAGCCTTGTATCTTACTCCTTAACCTTTCCTTTTCTTAAAGTTACATTAGTTTCATAAGATTTTTACAACTTAGAAGTTTCTTTTAGGTTACCAAATGGAACCTTTTAAGTTTTTATTCTTTTTTCTCTTCAATTGTTCAAGTCTTATGCATGTCCTACTTATACTGAGTTCAAATGTTAAGTGTTAACAAGTTTTTAACTTGTTTAAGACACTTTACTTAAACATGACTGAATGGTTGTCTATAATTTTGTGAAGCTTCTTTTAAACTTTCAATTCTTCATTTAACATTATAAGGCTTCTTAAGTTACCTAAACCAAGATTTCAAACTTTTTCCTTCTTATTTAACCCAGAATATCCGAATATGAACACTAGACCTCTAAGGTCTTCTAGTTTATTTTCTCTTGTCCTATGAATTGATTTTTATCCATTGAAGGCTAATTTATTAATTGATATCTAACTTAGGAATTTTTAAAACTTCTTCTTCATCCTTAACATCATGGACGAATGACTTATCTTAGCTTCCAATCTTCATATTCTATTCCTAAACACCAATGTTTTACATGCTTAAGTTTAGGCTTGAATTATGATGACTTCATGGATTCCTTTTTACTACCTTAGTGATTATGTCCAAATGACTCTTTAATGTTCGTAAGACTTACTCCCCGCTTGTAATTCATTCTAGTTATAGTCCAAGAGTGCTTAGCTCATGGTAGTTAGGAATTAAACCTTCTTCTAAATCAATTTATTTCAAAGTGGGAAAATGGTCCCTTATTTATCCTTAAGACTTTCTTACACTTTTAATCTATTATACTTACTTGCTAAGGATCCTAGATTTAGTCAAGTTAGGAATAAAACCTTCTTCTTGGTTAATTAAATGCATAGTGGCCGAATGCCACCTTCAAAGCTTTAAGGTTTCTATTGTTAACCCTAGTTAATTTAGGTTGACAAATTATTGTAGTTAAAGTTTAAACCTCAAGTTTGACCAAGTGTAGTGGATTTTAGGGTCTTCTCTCCTAATTCTAAGGTCATGGCCAAATTGACATTTCTTCCTCCACCTAAGTCATGGTTCAATTTTGGTTACCAATTTTATGTCTTCTTGGACTCTAGTTCAACTACTAATTATGGACTTCTCCTTATTTTATCTATGTTGGTTATTATGGACTTAGACATTATTAAGTGTTAATTATACCTCTAATTAATCTATTTACTTAATAATATCCCTTAATACATCTCTAACCAATTTTTAAGCTTGTTTTTCCTTAGTTACTCTAAGGTGGCCGAATGTACACCTAGAGATTTTTGGCCAATTTTAATTCAAATTATTTTCATCCAAAGGATAATTTACTTCATTTAGACCTAATTACGTGATTCATGATTCTTATGAAAATTTACACAAATTTTATCCTTGAGCTTTCTTGAATGGTCGAATGGCTCCCTTGACTTGCCAAGATCACCTTTTCAATTTTTCTTCACATCCAACCTTGGTTCCTTAATTTTGCGCAATTTCAGCACCTTTGGCTCTTATTCCATATATGTTTTATCCAAATTTTACAGCTTGGGTGGTGTCCAAAATGAGTCTTGTGTGTCATGCAAAGCTTATGCCATTTTTGGATCCAAAATTTCAACTTTTACTTAGTAACTTTTAAATCTATACTCAGAAAAGTTTTTGGGACTTAAAGAATAATTTTTCTTTCACTTTTTAACAATTATGTTCATGGGTTCAGATCTAGTCCAAATATTTCACAAGTCTACCATAAGTAGAAAAATCACAACTTTCAAACCTTAAGCATAAAAACATGCAACATAACATTTTTTCCATATAACAAAGTGTAGATTCACAAGATCTACTCTAAGATCCATATATTTCCTACCAAGAACACTTCAAAAAATTTTCTCATGAGTTCACAAAACTTCCCAAAGCATCAAAATAGGTTTTAAAATAATTTTCACTGATTAAATTTCTTCTAAATTACTTTGAAGCACTTTAAACCAACCAAACTTCATTTTGCTTCTCAAAAATCACTAAAAAATGATGGGGCTTATTTTGAACAGTTCAAATGCAGTATTGAGCCCTCATGAGTCCAAACAAAAGGATATTTATGGATTTTAGAGGAAGGATCCACAAAAAAAAAGAAGTCAAACCATAAAAAGTAAGTTTAAAGCTTAAAAAAAAAAAACAAAGTAGAAAGATCCTACTTGATGGTGACTTTGTGTAGTGATGGTGGAGTTGTCACGATTGCTCCTTGTTCCTCCCTTGGCTAGTCCACAAGATTCTCTAAGTGAAAATGGTGGGACTTAGTGTTTAAGGCTTTGTTTTAGCTTAAATCTCAAATTTGGAGACTTAGGATTAGGGTTTTTTTTTTTACTTAGATGGATTTGGAGAGATTTTGGAGAATTGACAAAGTTTTTTAGAAGGTGAAAACTAAATCAAATGAGGTCCAAAACCAGTTTAGTGGGTTTGGCCAAGCTTGGACACATTTGGATTAATTTTGTACCTAGGGGTATTTTGGTAATTTTGTATGGATTTTTCTATTTTTCAAAATAATTCAAAATTCCAGGAATTATCCTTTTAGTCTTTGATTAATGTTAATTAGGTTGATTTTACCACTAATCTTGTTTAACTTATCCTAAGTATAGTTAACTTTTAATCAATTAAGGTTAATTAGTCTTAACCATGGTTAAAGGAATTTTTATATTAATTATTTTTATCTTTTATGGTTGACTTGACTTGGTGAGTCACCACCAAGTCTTCCACATGCTGAATTTCTCTCAGCCTAATGTGGGGCCCACTCATGACTTGGTTCTCACACTTTCTTGCCCTTCCCACCTTCTAGAGGTGTTTTTGTAATTTTTTTAACATTGTTAAAAAAAATTTCAAATTATTTCTATGAAAATTCTAACAATTTTCAGTTAGTCCCCACATTAATCTAAGGTCATTTTCTATTTTTTTGGAAATTGGCTAACTCTGTGCAAAAAGCAGAGCTTTAAGGGGCGTTTTGGGTATTTTTGGGGTTTTCTAAGAGCGTTTCATCCCTTTTTTTTTATTTTTTAAGTTTTTCTCATTATTTTTAGTCATTCATGATGTTTTCTAATCCTTTAGAATATATTTTACTTATATTTTATATTTTTCCGATACATTATTTGGATTATCCAAGTAAAAGGACATTTTTATCATACCAAACTTTCTAATTCTCTATTTTTGATTCCTAATTCTACTTAGTTTCACTCTTCGGATCATTTGTAGTTGCAAAAGTTCATTATAAAAATTTGAAGGTGTTACACTAGACATAGGTATGTCCACTTTATTCAAAAAAATTATACCATGTTAAAGAAACTTCCATGTTAATCTATAAAAAAATTCATCAAGGTTTTAAAATTTTAAAACTAATTTCAAAATACAAATATTATATATTCTTGAATTATTAAAGAATATATATTATTTATATTTTGAAATTATAATTCCAGAACATATCTTGTGTTACTAATGAAATTATAATTCTAAAATACTTCAAATATATTTCAAAATTATAATTCTGAAAGGAACACAATATATGTTTCAGATTTATAATTCCAAAAACTAAGATAATCATCCTACTGAAATTAAATTTTAGAATATATCTTATGAGCATCAACGACGACAAACCTTTCGAGCTTCTAAAATCCTTCTGTTAGTTACAACTAAAATTTTAGACTCTTATATGATACATTTAATGTGTATACTACGGAAGAGGAAGCTTATGGATCGGAAACCACACAAATAAAAATGATATCAAACAGTTTAAACATATATAAAAAGTAAGGGCATACGTGTAATTTTATAAAGGGTGCGAAATTCTGTTTACTTAAGGGGGTGCAAATAAAAATTGCCTTATATTCTTAGCCATCTGAATTCGTATGTCCAACTTTAATTGGAAAGTGAAACTACAACTCTTTTTTCCAAAGTTTTTCATAAAATACGCTTTAAAAGAACTCTAAAAAATTGTTCACTTTTAATATGCTTGCATTTGATTTTTTCATTTTTAACGGACGTAGGAGTGTCTAATATGAGTTCCTTGTCACAAATGCATCTCTCTTTCTCTTTTAATCTATGAATACAATCATCTATCTCTCTCTATCCGTTTATAATCAAAATCAAATTTCATCCTCTCCTGTTCTCAACTTCGTTTTTAATATCTAATTCTCTCTCTAGAAAAGCACTCAACAAAAATGTGGATGTCATGAGTGAGAGAAAGAAAAAAGAAATTGTTGAGAGAGAGAAAGGGTGAAGCAAAGGCAAATCCATGACAATGCTTCCTTGATTTCTTCAGCTATGGATACTCTATTTTGCTTGCAGTGATTTCTACATTTCTAGAGTTGGTTTTATGTCTCCTTATTCCATTCCACTGAGGAAAACAATGCTCATAAATTATTTGATATAATGTCTGAATCACGCTTGTGTTGATTCTCACTTGTTCTTGTTCATGCTTGCTTCTTTTCTCCTGTCATCGTGTGATTATTATCTTCTCTTATCTTATTAGTGCCTTTATGGTCCACAATATATAAGTCTAATCTTGTCAATTTTTTCTCTTACTTTTTCACAACCTTCTCTTTAGCACCTTTTTGATTTAGTGTAATGAATTAAATACACAAGATATGCATGCTTTATTTGTCAACTTAGAGTTTTAAGTGCTTCCTATTTATTGTAACATACTGGGAGTTTATGTACTTGATTGAAACCTATATTGTTTGAAATATCAGTTCTATCAAAGTGTTAAATAAGTTTTCAACTATGTTGCAAATATAATGCACAGTACGGCTGCCAACTATTTATTTAAATTGTCAAATTTCTTGTGTTTTCTAGGATTAAGATGATGACTAACTTCCTAAAAAAGCCTTAAAATTTAGTAGGCTACATGCTATAATAATCCTTATCAGATTTGCGTCTAATTCTCTTCAAAACTTGACATTTTCTGTTAAAGATTTTGGTAGAATTTCCAAATAGTAAATACAAGATTTGGTGCTCCTAGCTAGTTCCAATGATGAGTCATAGTGCCAAGGTCTAGATGGTCTTGTATCTCACACAACTGCATACTACTGGCAAGGTGCCCCTTTCTTCAAATGGTGAGTGTGTATCCCCAATCATAGTTGGCAAAAAAAAAAGTAATATATATATATATATATATATATATATATATATCATGCCTCTTTTTTACATCTTACCAAACTTAACTAGTATTTAATTTATCAATTATAGGTCTACTATTATAACATCTATTTATACAAATTTTTAATCTCTAATTAAGTATCAGATCCAATGGGATTATTTATTTATTTCATGTATGTAATGAATTAGGACAATGGGTTGGTCCCAATTGTGGAGCCAAAGATCTTGCTTGATGGTCAACATGGCATTGATAGGACATTCGAAGTAACCAAGAAGATGTGGCTGATGTTAATATCCTGGTCGAGGTTATTCTTCTCAAGCCTAGTATGGTTATTCCAGGAGAAGAGTCAAGGACAAGCTCACTCCATAACAAGTTGCTAACTACACCTTCAAGCACCTCCATAGGAGAATTTCAACATTATAGTCTTTTTTTAAATCATTGTAATTTTTCTCATGTAGTATTTTTATTAATTTTTCATTAGTTTTGTAGTTTGTTATTTTAGTTTGCATTCTAGCCATTTTAAATATCACGATTTTTTTTATAACTATCATGAGTTTTCATATTTGAGTTCTTATTTTTTTTAAAGTCATGTAAGTACTTAAATGATATCTTTTGCCTATAATTTTTATAATTTATGCAAAATGGTTAAACATGAAATTAATTTTTTTCTATGATCTACTCCTATGTGTTTAAATGTTGATAACTACTTCTATGTAATTATGACTTGTTTATTGCATGTTTCTTTATATTACATATTTTATCTCACTTGGTATTATTATTCCAAATCTTCAAGTGCTTGTATGTTACTTCCAACATGTAAAGTGACTTTTTTTTTATATTTGATTAATAATTTTTTTTCTTTAATATACAAATCATTATAAAGACCGTGATATTGCGTTAAACTTTATTTATTATAATTACTAATAAATTTTAATTTTTTTAAAAAAAAATTTCTTTGAATTCAACCATGTATATTTCATAATTATGTACTTTAAAATATAATATTTTTACTGTATTTTTAATAAAAATTATTGTAAAATATATATTTTAATTATACTTTTTTACAGAATTTTTAAAATAAAACATTTTAAAATATAATATTTTTATAACACTTCTAATAAAAAGTGTTGTATAATATATCCTTTTATTATAATTTTTACAATAAGTGTTGTATAATATGTTCTTTTATTATAATTTTTACAATATTTTAAAGTAAAATGTTTTTAAAAAATATATTTTTACAACATTTTTAAAATGCTTAATATAATTACTTAGTTTGTACAATATTCACATATAAAACATTTAAAAAATGTTGTAAAATAGCTTTTTAGATATAGTAACTCTTTGTTTCTCCAAAGTTTTTTATAAAACTTTTTTTTAAAAAAATTCTTGGAATCTATCTAAGGATGTTTTAAGATAACAATCACATCTAATTCTTTAATAATATTGTCTCATCTACAACAATCTTATAATGATTGTATCGTTCGATTTATAATGTTATTTTGTTTAACACAATGTCTATAGAATCACATATAAAAAATCCATCTACAAAATTATCTATAAAAATTCATCTATAGATCTGTGTATAGGAACTCTACTACAAACTTATCTAATATTAGACTTAGCTGCAAATTCATCTACAAAGTTATCTATAATAATTCGTTTAATATATTAATCTAAAATAAAACCTAAAAATATTTAATCTCAAAAATATCATTTTAACATTTTAAGAACATCATTCGCTTTTAGTTTACAAAATAAAGTGTCTAAAACTTTAAACTTTAAAAATGAAAATAGATTAGAAAAATTTTATAATTACATAACATTAATTAATAGTCAATGTTTTAGAGCTAAAAAAAATTTTAAATTACTCTTAAATTTTTACTTGAATTTCACCCTCTTTCCTAGAGTTAAAATCTGAAGCAGAATTTTTCTTTTGAACTCCTTCAAAACTTAATTCCCAATATCAAAGTTAATTCTGATTCAATCCGTGATAACTAGATGTTGGAGATACATTTGATCAACAAGAAAAAGATTAAGGAACCATTGGAAGAGTGAGCGGAAGCAGAACGAGAGAAGGAAACCGAGATCAAATACTTTTGCAAAACTGTTGCAACAAAAGCTTTTGTGTAAATTTGCCACAGTTAGGTGACAACTTGTTGAGATCTCCCTGCGCATGCACCCTTGACGGGAGGTCAGGGAAACAATTCTAGTGTCGACTAAAATGTTCAGTACGTTGTTGCCTTCTTTTTTCTTTTTTTTAAGAAACCGAGTGTTACATTATTGATACAAAAATTAGAGTTTAAAATGAGAGGATTAAATTTTAGAAATAAAAATAAAGAGATAAAAAAAATTAAAGAAAGAAAAATTTGAAAAAAATTATGATAAAGAAATTTATATCAAGAGAAAAAAGAAAATAAAGAAAAAAAAATAAACCGCTTGACTTGTGAAAATATTTTTATGTCTTTATTTTTTTTAACTAGTATAAATAAGTTATCAATGAATTAGAAGAACAATTATCAGAAACTGAAAGAATTTGAAAGATAGTGAAATATTTAGTGAGAGAAATGGGAAAGAAAAATTAGAGTGTTTATGGAAAGAGACAGAGATTTTATAGTAAAAAAAATATAGGGAAAGAAATTTAATAGAAAAAAATTAGAATTAGAAGAAAAAATTTTATTGATAAAAAAATTAGAGAGAGAGAGAGTTTAAAATGAGAGGAATAAATTTTAGAAATAAAAATTTAGAGAGAAATTAAAGAGATAAAAAAAATTAAAGGAAGAAAAATTAGAACGAGAAAAAAATTTAAAGAATGAGAGAAAGAAAATGGAAATCCTTTGATTTGTTAAAGTATTTTTTGTTTTAACTTTTTTTAACTAGTATAAACAAGTTATCAAAGAATTATAAGAACAATTATTTTTCATTGATCTCGATCATTCGTCCAGCAAAGAAAAAATAATATTTCAAATAATTTTAAATGTTGAAGGTAAATGTCTCTCTCGATCAACTGTTTTTCCTCTATACATGAACTACATAATGACTGAACGACCACATGTTTTAAGGATCCAAATCTGCTTTTTTTTTTTTTTTGGGTTCAAATGTTTTACATGTTAAAAATGAAATAGAGCAAAAGAAGAGGTTGATATAACCAGATACTAACACGATAACAAAAAAAAACGAACGTGTGGTGTAGAACGAATAAGGTCAAAGGAACCAACATACGCGTTCATCTTGAGACCCATGAGTATATTTTGTGGGCTTAATTTTATATATTCATTTGAGGCAAAGCTGATGATTATATTTATTGATAAGGAGAAAGGGAAGGGAATTGTGAAACTTAACAGTGGGAATTGATGGTGGCTCTGAGCTTGCAGATTGCGCAGCCAAGTGGTCTTCAACGCGTTTCAGTGCGTGGTGGTGGAAGAGAAGGATATGGTGCGATTAGGATTCGGTGTGGGATAGCTGAGCCATCTGGTGAACCTGCTCCTTTAGGACAGAAGACAAAATATAATGATGGCATTTTTGAGAAGGCATTCATGACTCTTTTCGCGCGTAAGATGGAAAAATTTGCGGAACCTTCTAGAGAGAAAAATAAGGGTTGGTGGAATTGGGGATATGACTATGAGAGTTTCGTTGATGTATCAAAGAGGGTAATGCAGCGTAGAACTCGTATCCAGCAGCAGCAAGTGGTTCGAGAGGTTCTCCTTTCTATGCTTCCTCCAGGTGCGCCTGCTCAGGTGGATCATTTTCACATTATTTGAATTTCTAATTTACTCTCTCTCTCTCTCTCTCTCTCTGTGTTAGGATTTTTCCATTTTTGTGAACATATAATGTTTAGGTTCAGGAAAAACTCACAATCTGTTTAAATCTGCTTTAACTTTGTTATTGCAGTTCAGGAAATTATTTCCACCAACAAAATGGGCTGCAGAGTTTAATGCTGCATTGACAGTGCCTTTCTTTCACTGGCTAGTTGGACCATCTGAGGTGATTTCTTGCTGATTTCTTGTTTCTTTCCTACTTGAAGAATCAATTTTGCAATTTCCAATACAAAACACATTTCAATAAAAATTTGTAGTTAGGATTAATTTATACACATATCTCCAAAATATTTGACGGTTTAGAATCATTTTTATCAAAACCAGTTCTGCCTAACTTTAAACTGAAAAGGCACTGAATTCTGTTTGTCAATGTAATTCACATTTTGTCTGAATTTACATCCGAGGCTGTATTTTTATTAATTTTTTTTGGATTGCAGAATAAAGGTTTACACCCTTTCTGCTATTCAAGGTTTTGGATCAATTATAATTGCTTGTTTTGATCCTTGTATTTGTTGTGAGTTGTGACAGTGGATCAGAAACAGTTTTCAAATGGTAGTAAATGAACTGTATAAAAATTTGCTAAATTGTTGATTCTAGTTAGAGTTAAAAAGACATAGGAACTTGTTTCTCGAGACTTTTCAACAACATTAATGTTAAAGGAACCAAACAGCATCTCAATTTTCTCATTGTCTAATGATTCTGCCATTGTGCAATCATGCATACTTAAACTTCTCCATCTCCATCATATGTAATACTGTCCAAATGCTTCCGTTTTTTGGTAAGTTTTGCAGATTTGAAGAGCTGGATTAATAGATGTTAGGGTAGATTACAAGTAACCCTGATGTTTTTAAGTCATTTTCAACTCTGTTACATGAAGTTACTTTGTCACGCAGTAAATGTTAGATTATACGAATTTTAAGATCTTTTAGCTACGATTGGAAGTGAATGAAGCCGGCTTGCAAGTAACTTAACCTTCTCTTCTGAAGGTACATGTTTTTCAGGTTACGTAAGGGATGTTAGTCAATAAAATTAAACGTTATTCATTCTTACTCAAACTTAATACGATTTTATGTCTACAAAATAAACTTATGTATGAAAATGGGAAATGACTGAAATATTACAGTTGATCCTATATGTTGTTATATATTTTCTGCTATATTATTTAGTGCTGTCATTGATTTTGAGATTCTTGAGATGCACTAGGTTATTGAAGTAGAGGTAAATGGAGTGAAGCAGAAAAGTGGCGTGCGTATAAAGAAGTGCAGGTAGATTTCATGTCTCCTAGATTAGTAATTAAACATGTGACTCCATTAATTAAGGCCTTTGTAACGATTTCTCACTTTCTTTCTGTTTGATATATACTCTTGCCAAGGTACCTGGAGAACAGTGGCTGTGTTGGAATGTGTGTCAATATGTGCAAGATTCCCACCCAAGACTTTTTCACCAATGAATTTGGACTTCCACTAACAATGATTCCTAGTATGTCTTCTTCTGTTTACATTTTATTGGAACATTTTTTCAAGCGAGCTTGTTTTAAACTTTTGTTCAAGCACATCTGAATTTAATCTCAGATTTTGAAGACATGAGTTGTGATATGGTGTATGGCCAAACCCCACCTACATTTGAAGAGGACCCTGTTTCTAAACAACCTTGCTATGCTGAAATATGTAAGTATGATCCTCCGGTGTTCAATCGAGCAAAAGATTTTCATATTCTAACAAGATAATAACTTGCAGGCTCTATGTCAAATCCAAACTCTGGTGTGTGTCCTAAACTAGAGACATGAACAGACAATCCTTTTGGATTCAATTTTCCATGATAGAACTTCATTTATCACGTGTGTGATAGTACTTTTCTTCTTTCATATAGTTATTACACTAACAAATGCGAGGATACTCTCTACAAAATACTGCATTGCAAATTTGTAATTATATTGTCAAATATTAGCTCCATATCCCTCAGCTATGTTGCCCTCTAATTAAACATCTACATTGTAATTTTTTTTCATTTCCACAAAATTTAGGATTTTTTAAGAGAAATTTATCTTCAATGGTAAAGAAAATATCTCCTTTTCTTCTTGGTCAACTCTTGTCCAGGATGTGTCTTCTACCATTCTTGAACTTCACCCAAATAAAAAGAAAAGATAAAAATAAAAAGAAAGAAACTAAGAACTATCAGGTTTTATTTTATTTTTTGTTTTTGAAAGTTATTCTCAAAAGCATTACTTAAAAATTAATTTTTAAAACCAAATTTATCAAATGGTCGGTTGAATATTTAAAACACATTTTAAATGCCAATAAATCTAAGATTGGTAAAGGACAATACAGTATCTTTTGACTTTCCAAAGCCTCACATGTATAATTCAATTATAACGAACATAACACTATAAGAGCTCTAGGATTGTTGTCCTATATAAGAGAGAGGAACCATAACAGCTTCTTCCTTTGCGCGGATAGCACATAACAATCAACTATACATCTTAATAGCTAATAAGCATATTATAGGATTTGAAAACCAATCTGAAAAGGAAAGAGTGAACGCTCTCTCCTATCAGATTTAATCCATCACCAGGATCTAGCTATAAGATAATTATAAATGCTTAGATTAATTAACAATATGATGATTTAAGCTAACTAGGGATCTTGAGTTCAAACAAAAAATTGTAGTTACAGGAAAACTCAAAAGAGTGAGCTTTCCAACCTTGGTAGTTTTAAGCAACCTGATTCTAAAACTTAAAAGATTACATGATTAAGTCTAAAAGGTAGTGATACAATTCCACCTTCGTGGAATAAATTGGTTTGTTGAAATTTTAATTTTGGATTATCTTGAGAATTAAGCTAGATCAAGGAACTTGATGTAAATCGAAATTTGTTAAATAGCATCAAAGCTATCAAAAGAAATACGATCCTCGTGAAAATTTACTAGAAGATTATTGTGTGCAAATTATGTATATCAAGTTTTACTCGTGAATAAGTGCATCCATTAGTGTAAAAAGAAGTATTGAAGATTATTGTCGTTCTCATAGAAACTGTTTTAACAATCTTTAAAAAAATGTTTGATCTCCAACTTTTGAGTTCATCAAAAAGGAATTTTGTTTGAAATGTATTTTTAAAATAGAAATGTTGATGTAAAATAAAGAATGCAAAATGTAAAGGAAAGAGAATATAAACACAAATTCAATTATGAAAAAACATCAGACTTTGATTTTCCTTTTAACTTTACACAACTTTACCTCAACTCCCTTATGAATGATTGAAAATCAATTGCTAACAATTTATTCTAAATCTATTACTACCTAATGATCATACAATAGTAATATTCTCTCCCTTAAGTTACTATCTTCAATGATCATGCAAGGTATATAATTAAGCAGCATAAAGAACATTTGGACTTGATAATTTAATAATTGTCTAGAAATCTAGAATTCTAATGGATCATCCAAAATCATTAAACTCATATTACTTTATAATTTCATTGTGAATACCAATTTTTATCTGAAGTATTTTTTGATTTATTTAAATTATAATAATATAAAAAATAAAAAACCACAAAAATAATAAAAATAAAAAAGAAAAAAAGAAGAGAAAAAAATTGGGCTTAAAGCCCAAATTAAAAAGGTTAGGAAAATAAAACAATAAGTAAAATATAAAATACAAGCAGCAAATAAAAAAGAAGGAAAAAAGAAAAAAAATTGTTATTCTGTCAGAGGTGGTTATGAATTAGTTACAACTAGGGTTAAAAATTAATTAGAGATTAGGTAAATAGAACCAAGGTAAGGTTAATTAGTTGAAGATATAAATAGAAATTGAAAAGAGGGAGAAGGGGTTCGTTTCATTTCTTTCAAAAGGGATTCTCTTCTTTTGTCACTTTTTTCTCTCGAAGCGTTTGAAAGTTGGTTTTCATTCTTGCAAAAGATCCTTCTCTCCACTTCTCTCTTTGCTCTCTCATACTTCCTGGAACCTACTCCATTATGGCTGAAGGAAGAAGAAACCATCATATTTTCGGAATCAACTTCGTTCATAGCATATTCTAGCTTCATTTGGACGAAGAAGAGTAGTAGCACTTTGTTAGTGATATCATCATTTAGGTTAGATCCTTCGAACACACTCTTTCTCCTGTTATACTATCGAATTTGGTTATATGTTTGTTCATTGCGATTGTGTGTGTTTTTCTGTAACTTGAATGAACGAATCTAGTTCATTACGGAGGAGCAGAGAAAGAAATAGAAAGTGCAATCAAGAAAATAGAAATATATATATATATATATATATATATGCTACTGCTAACTTTGTTCTTTGATTCTTTTCATTTTATATACTAACCAATAAGTTTTGTGCGCGCCGAGTCCTAAGCTAGTCCAGATTCATTGATATGAGATTGTAACTAACGACTTTGTATGTTCAGGAGCTTAACTTATCTCATGCATCATTAGTGTAATGGCTAGCTTGATATATCCAAATAGAGAGTGTGTATCCTTTGGTTAGAAACAGTGGTTATATTTTACCCGAACTTATAAGAAACAAGGGAGGCAAATATGTAGTATACTAGGAATGTCGTAGTATGTCTACATGATTATGGTTTATAGATTAATTTTTTTGAATTCGAAGTATCTCTTTATGAAAATCTTTTTGCTGTTTCCTTGAAATCTCTCTCATGACCGAGCGGTTTAGTCTGTGAAGCTTGTCTCTGTAGTGCTTTTTGTTCCTAGTTAGTGGTTGTGTGGGAGATAAATTAGGGACCTAGAAGGAGATTGTTTCGCATTTCTCTTCCATCCACAATTCCTTCTCTCGACGCTTCCTCTGCCTTCAACCCCTTGAATCTAAGAAAAACCGCAATGAATTGGATACTCTGCAACAACATGGATAGAAAATAATTGAGGAACTATGTCAGGGAGCACTTGAGAGGCAATTTTGGGAGGAAGGTTCAATTTCAGAAGAGTTTCAATTCTGCCTCTGATTCTACTTCCGTGCTCCTTGATTCCCTGAATAGGTTGGGGTATAAATGCAGGGAGAGATAAGAAGCAATTGTGCTTGATGAAAAGGAATTGTAATGTGTTATTCCAACAACTCATAATTGTGTCCTCGTTTTTTAGTACCAAGGTGAGAAAGAAAGCCAAGACATTGAGTGTAGAGTGGAAGAGAAGCTTGCTCATTGATAATGTTAATGCATTTGGGGCTATGGCTTTCTTGCAATTTTTTTGGGCCATTTATTCTTTGCTTTCTGAATTTCCTCTTAATGAGTTTGCCATTTCCTTTGTCATGGATGTTGCTAATGATAACCTTCCTAAGCAGTACCAAATTGTTGGACTGACTAATAAAGTTTCAGGTCTTGTTCAGAAACTTATTGACAAGGGCAAATAGTATCATACCTCAAACTGTAGTTTGGGTAACCAACAAAAAGAAACCACTTGATATTCCAATGGAAACTTCATCATCGCTGTTGATAGGAGCATTGCAGTTTTTGATGGAGCAGGTAATAAAATATGTTTTTCACAGTCATCAAGATTCAATTCAAGAGCTGTTAGATTCTAGAAACTTGATCTTGAATAAATGGAAAGATTGGTGGTTCTGACAGTTATATATGGAAAAGTTTTGATTAGCCAACAGACACAACATTATCTAGTACAAATATGGGGCTTGGGGCACAGGTTATAGCCTAAGTTGAGGCAAAATTCCAAGGAAGGAAATCAATGAGTGAGGACAGTTTTTTTTTAATCCCCGAAGGCCTTTGTCTCATCCCCACAAATTTGTTGGCATTGCTATTCTATTTTTCCCTTTGAACCTCTCTCCTTCAATGATGGAAATGCCTGCTGTCTGATGCTTCAGGTCTGGTTGTTGGAATTGAGCTTCCATGATCGATGTATTCAACAAACGCGTACTTTAATAGAAAATTTATGATGCCGATATAGTGAAAGGCCAAGGGAAATGGCAAAATGTTTGTCTGTATTAGTTGACTAAGCATTTCTAGCCAGGAATCTGTTCATCATTCTTTTAGTCATGTTAATTACCCTTATGTGAAAAGGCAGCAATTAAAAGAAGTGAGAATCTGGTTGGTTAGAATTGCATACATCAGGGAGCGTCCTTATCACTCAGATTGTGGGCCCTGGGGAATAATCACATGAAAATGCATATTAGACATTTGGAAATGTCATATGCTTGGAGAATGTCTCATCTACTTCAATGCACTGCCCCTAGGAACTGAATACTCTCCTCCCTTATCATGCACTAATAGCTTTAGTCAATATTTGTCGCAACCGTAATTCCGACGAGATGACGAACTCGCTAAAATTTTGAAAATTAGAATCTTAATTTATTGTGTGGAACCGCCACCAAATTTTTATTTAAGGGAAAGGATTTGGAAATAAACCCTGACTTAAGGAAGAGATTTAGGTTCGGGAGTCGATTACGAGTGGGGAAGGTGTTAGGCACCCCACTCGCCCGTTCCGAAGAACGGTACCCTTAAACTGAGTGTGTGATTTTTGAAAATTGTTTGATCCCTTAATTAATGTGAAAATAAATAGATTGATAGAGGTTAGCCTGACAGGACTTGATCCTGCTCCTACGTATTCCCCAGTGCAATGGGAAACTAAAGTCTTACGTAGTTCTGGTTTGTTTTGAAGGCTTGACCTTCGAAAGTACCTTAGAAGGATTATGATATTTTGAAAAGAAGTTTCTTGTTTAGAAAGGGCCTTCGATCCACTCATGCACAAGATCTAAGGCGGCTAAGGCAGCACGAGGGCCCATACAAACTACTAAACGTCGAACAGCAGGTGGACCGCCAGTTCCTCGTTTAGAGCTCGTTGCATGAGACCGAAGATCCCAAAACATTTGAAAAAGAACTTTATTTTTGAAAGGACCTTTAGTCCACTCATGCATAAGGTCCGAGGCGGCTAAGGCAACACGGGGGCCCATACGAACTATTAAACGTCGAACAGCAGGTGGACCGCCAGTTCTCTGTTTAGAACCCGTTGCGTGAGATCGAAGATCCCAAAACATTTGAAAAAGAACTTTATTTTTGAAAGGACCTTTAGTCCACTCATGCACAAGGTCCGAGGCGGCTAAGGCAGCACGAGGGCCCATACGAACTACTAAACGTCGAACAACAGGTGGACCGCCAGTTTCCCGTTTAGAGCCCGTTGCGTGAGACCGAAGATCCCAAAACCCTTGAAAAAGAACTTTAATTTTGAAAGGACCTTTAATCCACTCATGCACAAGGCCCGAGGTAGTTAAGACGGCATGGAGGCCCGTACGAACTACTAAACATCGAACAGCAGGTGGACCGTCAGTTCCCCGTTTAGAGCTTATTGCGTGAGACCGAAGATCCCAAAACCCTTGAAAAAGAACTTTAATTTTGAAAGGACCTTTAGTCCACTCATGCACAAGGCCCGAGGCAGCTAAGACAGCATGGGGGCCTGTACGAAGTACTAAACGTCGAACAGCAGGTGGACCATCAGTTCCCCGTTTAGAGCTCATTGCGTGAGACCGAAGATCCCAAAACCCTTGAAAAGAAACTTTAATTTTGAAAGGACCTTTAGTCCACTCATGCACAAGGTTCGAGATGGCTAAGGCAGCACGGGGGCCATACGAACTACTAAACGTCGAATAGAAGGGGGACCGTCAGTTCCCTGTTTAGAGCCTGTTGCGTGAGACCAAAGATCCCAAAACTTTTGGAAAGAATTTTAATTTGAATATAATAAGGATAAGAAAATAAATGACTTGATATGAAAAAAAAGGAATTTGTTTTGAAGTGAATTTGATTTTGAGTTTTAGGAAATGAAACTTGACTCGATCAAGAATGAGCTTGACTCGGGCTTGATAATTTTGAGGAAAGACATTTGAAGTTGATTTGGAAATAGGAGAATTAAACTCAAAGTTTAATTTAATTTTGTTTGAAAAAAAGAGTCGAAAAGGAGAATTTATTTTGAATATTGGGCAAAGAATTTGATTTTTGAAGAAAATTTTGTTTGACATTTGGGGAAGCACATGGGTTTAATTGGGAGTACGGGAAGTATGGGTTTAAATTTGAATTATGGGAAATTTCAGGGTAAAATTAGAATTATGGAAAGTTTGGGGGTCAAATTAGAAATTACGCGAAGTTTGGGGGTCAATTTGCAATTATGAGAAGTTTAGGGTCAATTTGCAATTATGAGAAGTTTCAGGGCTGATTTGCAATTGGGGGAAAGTGTAGGGGTCATATCAGAGTTATGGAAAATTTAGAGGTTAAATTACAATTATGGAAAGTTTGGGGGTTAAATCACAATTATGGAAAGTTTGGGGTCACTTTTGAATTATGGAAGTTTTTTAGGGTTAAATTAGAAATTTAAAGAATTTATGGGCTGATTTGCGATAATCGGAAGTATATGGGCAGAATGGTAGTAAATGGAAAGTACAGGGCCTATCCGCAATATCGTGGTTCGGCCATGTTTGGGCTTGAAGGTTGTCGGCGGTGTGGGATGGCATCTTCTCCGGCGTGCCCCTGGACGTCTCACTTTTGGAAGCGAACAAGCTTGCTGGAACCATGCTATCGGGGGTCTCGGCCATGGAGGACTTCCTGTCATCAGACCTCACTGCTAACCATCTCGTCGACGAGATTCCGACTAATTCCTATCAGTTGGAGAACCTTACTATCTTGTATCTTTGCCAGCACAAGTCGCGCAACTCCGTCCGATTCTTTGTCGGCAATTCCCGGGTCTGGAAACACCTCAACTCGGGGGGGGGGGGGGGGACGGCTTCTCCTTCGTGCTGCAACAACGCTTGGGAGCAAAAACAGGGGGTCCTAATTCTTTGACGCTACGTAGAAACCTTCGTCAGATTGATTTCTCCGGGTCTGTGCAACAACGAGGTCCATGGTCACCTGCAACCTTCACGCTCCGGCTTCGAAAGACGTTGACAGCCGCAAATACTTCATCGTGATCCTAGCCTCACGCAGCTGCCCGATTCTTGACACTCTTCGACGAGGAATGGTCGGGTCCTGATTCATGAGCCACTCCTTGACCGTAGGCATAGTTCATCATCTCGCCGGATTACTCCACCGTTGTGTCCCTGTCTTGGTTCGGCCGATTGTCAGGTTTGGTGAGGTCCTCTATTCTGCGCTATAATGGAGTCTCTAGTGCCATGGCAAGCTCGTGCTTAGCTGGAACTCTGAATCGAAGGATCAAGATTTCAATTGATTCTTTGGTTGTTCGCTAGTTATTTTTTTCATCTCCAAGCTAATCCGAAACGATTTTAAAATAGATTCATATACTCATACAGTACAAGTGAGTCTTTCCTAAACTTCTCTATTTTACAAAGTTCTGTTATTTTTTCAAGAGATCAAGTCTCTTTGCCAAAACTACGTAGCCTTGAGTTTCCCATTGCACCAGGAAATATGTAAGAGCAGGATCAACTCCTTTCAAGCATTCTTTCACCAACTCACTCATTGTTATGTAAAGGATCAAATGATTTTCAAAATACTAAAATTATGCACTCAAGTTAAGGGTACCATTCTCCGAAACGGGCAAGTAGGGTGCTAATACTTTCCATATTCGTAATCAACTCCAGAACCTAGAACTCTTATTTTGTTAGGGTTTTTTCTAGATATTTTCCCTTTAAAATAAAAATTTGGTGGCAACTCCGTGATCTTACGAATTTATTTTTACCTTTTAACGAGTTCGTTATTTCGTTGTAATTACGGTTACGACAAATGGCAACTCCACCGGGGATATTAGAGAGTCAGATCCTGTTTATAATTGAGTGTATGCTATATTGATCCTTTTCTACTCTTTATTTATTTATTGTACAACCCTAGGATATAATATTTCTCTCTCTCTATACATATATATTTGTTGCAATCTCTGCACTTGCAGGAAACTAAACCCAGTACACATATACATGCATAAACATGAGTAGGGCCCTAAACCTGGGTCTGAGCGAAACCCAGTATTAGAGGGGTCTAGTGGTGTCACTTGGGATGCACATCATATTTGACTATCACGAAAATTACAGCTAGAGTGCGTCCTTTTCATAGTGTGCTATAGTTGGTAGCATTATTTAGGTTGTAGCAAGCACTAAGAATTGAAACTTAGCTCTAGTGACCTTTATACCTCAGGACTATAGTCCACCATCTGAGAGGTCTATAAATTTGAAGCCCTAGCTCCATAGGATAAGTAACCCAAAATAGGACACAAGGAGAGCACACATTTCTCTTATGATGCTTGGTTTATTTTTTTCCTCGCATGCATTTATATGAATAAAATTATCCCAAAAATGATAGGGGATTGATGAAATTTGAAAAGATTAGATTATAAGGAACATTAATTGGAGAGATGAAGAGAGAAAGAGAGAGAGAGAGAGAGAGAGAGAGAGAGAATGAAAAAAATAAAACAAAACAAAAAAACACTAAAAAAGAAAGAAAAGTAAAAAATAAAACAACAAAAAGAGGAGAGAAAAGAACAAAAGAACAAAAGAGGAAAGGATAAAGAACAGAGAAGTGGGAGGAATAATAAAAAAAAAGAGAAAAAAAGAAAAGGGGGGGTCTAGGCCAAACCTATCAGAAAAAGAAGAATCTTATAAGAAGTTAGAAAAATGACAACCATAAAAATACATTTACATTATCTCGTACCATGAATTAGATTATTCCATCACTTGTTTATTTGTTTTCTTCTTTGTAAAAAGAATATGGAAATATACTGACCTTTGTAAAAAGAATATGGAAATATACTGAATTTTTTAAATGTCAAGGTGCAAGAGAAGGCCATTACTGCTCTGGGATAGTACTATGATCCCCCGCTGAGGTGTTTTACATTTGTAGATTTCCAGTTGGCATCCATTTTGGAAGAATATGAGTAGATCATGGGTTTACCATTGGAGGGAAGCAAACCCTATAATCATCTGGAACACAATACATCCTTCCAGGTAGTAGCTCAATCCATAGGGCTGCAAACCAATGATCTCCTCACAGATTTCCAAGAAAAGAATCAGGCTAGAGGCTTCACAAGAGAATTTTTGGAAAATTATTTACATTATGTGGCAAACAATAACAACTAGGATATTTACATGGATGTGCTCTCCCTCGCCATCTATGGTTTGGAGCTGTTCCCTCAAATTGAAGACTTTGTAGAATTGGCCGCTGTTGACATTCCTAACTCGAAAAAACAGATTTGAGAATCCAGTTACGATGTATACTGCACGTTGGAGCTTTGCTAAGAGAAAAAGAAAATAAAATTGATGTGTTGTTTGCCACTTCTATATGTCTGGATAATGGCTCATATGTTCAAAAGAGATATGAGTCCAATGTCCAATCTCCAACCTACTGTGTTACTAGATAAAATCTATGAGTGGAAGAGAATGGGCGGAACACTTCACCAACTTGATGGAAGAAAAAATCAGATGGCTGCCTACTTGGCAGCAAAAGGCAACAATTATTTACGATTGAAAGGCTTCCATAACGTGCCTCTCATAGGAACAAAAGGATGTATCAACTACAATCCTATACTGGCACAACGTCAACTTTCCTACCCTATCATAGGACCTCTGATGAGTTGCTGACTCCTTTCATCCTGTATTATGCGAGAGACTTCGTAGAACCACTCCAAAAAGTACGGGAAGCATGAGAAGTTGTCACTGGTAAGGGAAAAGAGTTGGGGTCAGAAATTGTGCAGCTAAAGAAGAATACAAACGATAGGTAAGAGAAAGGGGGAAAAAATTAAATTACCATTCAAACCCCAAGTTATTGCTTTAGGGAGTCAAGCAGTCCCGAAGACATTCGAAGATGAAGGTGTCAAAGAACTGAAGGTGAAGCTAGAAAACATGACCATAAGAAACAACCGGTTGAAAGAAGAGCTACTAAAAGCACGATAAGAGTGTGCCACACTAAGGAGAGAGGGTAAGAGAAGGACACTACTCTTGAAGGCATCCGAGAACAGTAGAAATCAAAGCGAGAACACGTTGCCAGGATCCACTTGAGTCTTTAGGCGGCTAATAAGGAGCTTGGAATGAGAGTGCATGAAAGGGACACGACCCTCCAGGGAAACCAAAGAATGAGGGATATGATAAATCAAATGAGTGATAGGATTCACCAGGTCAGATGAGAGAAGGATCAAGCAATTGGTGAAAGAGACCAAGTACAAGCAGGGAAGAGTCAAATGGTCGACGAAAGAAATGAACTATGACAGCAGGTGGAGGATCTGAAACAGAAAATTGAAGACTTCGTAGTGGCATGTGAAAACAAGGTGATTGAGGAAAAATGGAACATCATAGAAGTAATAAGAATGAAAAAAGGGGGTAAATGATTTGCAAGACGAGATCAATGGACCATTGGACCAAATTCTTTGGGAGGCTAGCTAATTTAACAAATACCAGAATAGAAGAAGTTCCGTAGTTACTCAAGAAAGTAGAGACTTCATTACACCCACTCCATACCCCACCAGAATTCAAGGATTTCATCCAATTTTGTATAGATTTGATTCTAAGGATGAATAGATTTATTGCTCTAGCAGAAAAGGAAGATCAAGTTGTACCATAAACATCATATTATAAATGAAGAATTTGTTTTCTAACAATATCTGATGTTGCATTAATTTCCATTTCATACATAATCTCAAAAACGTGCCCAACGGACAATAATGTTCATTGAGATATCTGGTCCTTAATATTTAATTCATGTTTTAAATTTTATGATTGTTTTCTTTAATAATAATTAAACAATGTTAAAATTTCAAAAACAAAAATAGCGAACTCACAAGTTCCTTAACATCCTTATAGCACATGTTCTAAGACTAAAATCATGAATGAACTAGAAGAACAAAATGAGGAGCTATGAAATAAGGTGGCCCAGTTGAAAGAGTAGATGGATAAGATGATGAAACTACTAGAGAAGAACAAAATAGACAAACCCTCTTGGGTAGAAGCACAAGGCATATCTGGTGTATCGATGCCATTACATATGGTTGCTGACCATGAATGGCCCCTATATGGACTGCCACCTAATCACATACCCCCATTCATAAACCCACAATAGGGATAAGGTGTGTCTATAAACCCTAAAGAAAACCTCCATATAAATCCTCGAGCTTTCTCCTAAAACACCAACCCAAACTACACCAACCATACCATTGCTGAAAACCCCATATACTCTGTTGCCATGACCATTCATCCATCAAATCCATATCAACCACCACCTCACCAACCAATCCCCTCTATCCACACCATAAAACCCAATGGTCCATATGGGTTTCAATATTAGAGCAACTAGACGATAGGAAGGCAGCAACCTAACCCCCTCAACCAAGAGGCTCATTTTTGTGGGAGATGGAAATATCTGGAAGAACGAGTAAAGGCCATAGAAGGCAGTGGCTATGGTATCGTGGAAGCTTCTTATTTATGGCTGGTACTTGATGTGATCATTCCTCATAAATTCAAGATGCCAGAGTTTGAAAAATATAGAGGAACAGGCTGCCTAAGAAGCCATCTGACCATGTATTGTAGAAAGATGGTTATGATGACAAGTTATTGATTCATTACTTCCAGGATAGCCTCACGAAGGCAGTAACTAACTGGTACTCTCAGTTGGAGCAGACTTATATCCTTACTTGGAAATATTTGGCAGACACCTTCCTCAAGCACTATAAGTATAGTATTGAGATGGTCCCTGACAGGACTCAATTACAGAACATGATTAAAAGGGAGGATGAAACTTTTAAGGAGTACACACAACGGTGGAGAGAACTGGTTTCCCAAGTTCAACACATTTGTTTGAAAGGAAGATGATTAGCATGTTCATGGAGACTCCCTGCATCATTCTACGAAAAAATGATGGGCAATTTATTCGTGAACTTCTCCAACATGGTGCTAATTGGAGATATCATACCAACCTCAATTGTGGCCACATCCCAACCTAACTACCAACCACCTCATACCCCCATGTATCCTTCTGACCAATGGTCCCGTTTATGACCCCATCATCATAGATAACTCCTTAATAACCATAAAAAACCTGGAACCAAAACACCAACTTAAACAATAACCAATTCATAAAGAGGTCGAATAACAGAGAAAGAAAAATAATCCAATTTGACCCCATCCCCATGAGATATACCGACCTCTTACCTCACCTGATCAAAAACTCATTGATTGTACCATGTCCCATGAAGCCACTAGAACCCTCATATCCCAAGTGGTACGATCCTGAAGCCAAATGTGAATATCATGTCGGGGCATTTGGTCATTCTACAAAAAACTGTCAGGGGCTGAAGCATAAGGTACAAAACTTGATCAATGTCAAGTGGCTAAGCTTTGAGAAAGATGCTCCTAGCGTGGGGAGCAATCCTTTGCCAAATCATGGAGGGCCATCTATGGACTATATTAAAGCTGATTCGGAGGTGAATATGCTTAATAAAGCTTTCGTAGGATGTCCAAGGTCTTTGGTCATTCGATACACTGATACCCTGGTCGTGCCAACACTTAGCAGGTTGAAACTAGTCATTATAAAGGTACCTAGGCCATCTAGTACAAGAGTAATAAGGAGGTACCAAGGAAATATGACGTTGAGGTATCTGGGGGTAAATAGAAGAAAATAAGTTTGAAACGGCCAATGATTCCACTCCTGATGCGGTGAACATTGCTGGGGTTGGAAGCATGACCAGAAGCGGTCGCATCTACATTCCCATAGAGGAAAGAAGAGGGCAACCCATCAATAAAGAAAGGGAGATTCTGGCTAACTCAAAACCAATAACTAGAAACAAGGAAAAGAAAAAAGAGTTGAAAAAGGTTGTTTCAGACGAAGAGGCTTGAGAATTCTTGAAGTTGATAAGGCAAAGTAAGTATAGAGTGATTGAGCAGCTAAACTGTATCCCTGCCAAAATATCATTGCTAGCACTTATGATGAATTTGAAGCCCTATAAGAATGTATTCCTAAAGATACTAAATGAGGTTCATGTGGTGCACAATTTGTTAGTAGAAAACTTTGAAGACATCGCAAATAGCATCACTACCAACAATTTCCTTACCTTTACCGATAACGAGATTCCTGAGGAGGAAGCAAGACATAATAAAGCATTACATATATTAGTGAAGTGCATGGACCACATCCTGGCCTAGGTATTAATAGATAATGGCTCATCGTTAAATGTGATGCCCAAAATAACTTTGGTGAAGCTACCATATGAAGGGTCCCACATGAAGCCAAGTTCCATGGTAGTAAGGGTCTTCGATGGATCTCTGAGGGAAGCCATCAGAGAGATTGATCTACCGGTTCAAATTGGCTCGATCATTTTTGACGTAACCTTCCAGGTGATGGACATCCTACCTACATATAGTTGCCTTTTAGGGAGGCCCTAAATCCATTTTGCCCAAGCAGTGTCGTCAACTTTGCACCAAAAATTGAAATTCATCATAGATGATAGGCTAGTTATCGTCTCGATCGAGGAAGATTTCTTGGTCAGTAAACCTATAAACACCCCCTATATTGAGGTTGTAGAAGAAGCTTTGGAAACTCATTTCTAGGCTTTAGAAATTTCCAGTGTCACTACCATCAAAGAGGGGAAGTGGTGGATCAAATTCAAATGCTAGGAGCACTGATGGTGATGGCTAAAATAATGGTGAAGAGTGGATTCAAACCCGGAGATAAACTGACGCTAAATAGTGGTGGACTAGCTCAACCCCGGCAATTGAGTAAGAATAAGCATAGATTTGGGCTAGGGTATAAGCCTACTGATGATGAAAAAAGGAAGTTGAAAGAAAAGATGGAAGAAAGAAGGCTGGCCAAACTGGAAAAGAGAAAGCCCTAAGCTAAGAGGGTCCCTCTATGTCATATTTCTGAAAGCTTTCGGAGCGCTAGAGTTGAAGTCAAAGACCTCATAGCTGCTATAGACAAGGAAGGACCCCCAAGAGTTGATGACCTGGTGAGTGTCTGCTCGCTAGGAAGGGAACTAAATAATTGGGAGATCATCAAACTCCCCCTGACTTTTAAATTAGTTCCAAAGTAATTTGTAATTGCCATAAAGAATTCTTTTTCAAAAAATAATATTTTTGTACATATTTTTATAAATACAATTGAACTTTTGAGAATACATCTCTCTCTTTCCAATATATCCCTGCTACAAATATCTTATTTTCTTTCATACATTTATCATAATGCAAATCCAAAAATAACCTGCCTAGTGTCAACAATACTAGTGTTGTATCAAGTAATTTTGATTGTCTTATTAACCAAGCGAACGAAGAAACAGAATTTGACTACGAACCTTCCGATGAGTTGCTAATGTTGATAAAGGGTGGGTCTAAAAAAATACAACCTCACGAGGAATCTATTGAGTTAATAAATCTAGAGACTGATGAAAATAAATAAGAAGTAAAAGTTGGCACATTCGTTACTAGAAACAATCGCTCTTGTTTAATGTCACTCTTGCACAATTACAACAATATTTTTGCATGGTCCTATTAGGATATGTCGGGGCTTGACACTTCTATTGTAGAACATAAATTGCCTTTAAAATCTGAGTGCCCACTGGTTCAGCAAAAATTGAGAAGAATGAAGCTAGAAATGTCTCTGAAATCAAAGAAGAAGTGAAGAAGCAATTCGAAGCTGGTTTTCTAGTAGTATCAAAGTACCCGCAGTGGGTTGTAAATATAGTGCTAATTCCCAAAAACGACGGGAAGGCTCGAATATGTGTGGACTACATAGATTTGAATAGAGCCAATCCAAAGGATGACTCTCCACTACCCCATATTAATGTGTTGGTCGATAATACTACTTAATTCTCCTACTTATCTTTCATGGACGGTTTCTCAAGATACAATCAAATCAAGATGGTTGAAGAAGATATGGAGAAAACGACTTTTATTATGGCTTGGGGAACTTTCTGTTACAAAGTCATGCCTTTCATATTAAAGAATGTCAAGGCAACTTACCAGAGGGCCATGGTGACAATGTTCCATGATATGATGCATAAAGAAATCGAATTCTATGTAGATGATATAATTGCAAAGTTAAGAACTGAGGACAATCATATCAGCGACCTACAAAAGTTGTTTGAACGACTTCGAAATTCCAAGTTGAGATTAAACCCAACCAAGTGCACTTTTAGGGTGAAGTCAAGGAAACTATTGGGATTTATTATTAGAGAGATGGGAATTGAAGTTGACCCTAATAAAGTTCAAGTCATTCTTGACATGCCTGCCCCATGAACAGAGAAGGAAATTCGAGGATTTATGGGAAGATTGAATTACATCGTCTGGTTCATCTTCTAGTTAACGGCAACCTATGAGCTTTAGACTCTTGCAATAATCAACCCATAGATTGGAATAAGAATTTCCAAGAGGATTTTGAAAAAATTAAGCTTTATCTGCAGCATCCTCCGATTTTAGTACCTCCAGTCCCAGGGAGGCTGCTGATTTTGTACATGACAATGATGGATAAATCCATAGGATGCGTACTCAGCCAGTATGATGCATCCAGAAATAAAGAACATGTGATTTATTTCTTGAGCAAGAAATTCATTGATTTTGAGGCAAAGTATTCCTTACTAGAATGTACTTATTGTGCCTTGGCGTGGGCTGCTCATCATTTGAGGCAATACATACTGAGCCATACCACCTGGCTGGTATCCAGGATGGACCTTATCAAATATAGCTTCAAGAAACCTACTTTGTCTGGAAGGATCGCCTGATGACAGGGTTCTTTTGTTTGAATATGACATTGTATATGTAACGCAAAAAATGATTAAAGACTATGCACTCATAGATTATTTGGCTTAACAACCTATAACTGGTTACCAATCTATGCAATGTAAATTTCCTTATGACGATTTAATGGTCGTGTTCAATGAAGAGGAGAATATGACAAAACAAAGGTGAACTATGTTGTTTGACAGTGCTTCCAACATGATGGGTCATGGCATCTGAGATATTGATCTCTCTAAAGAAACAATATGTACTGATCACGATTAGATTGGCCTTCAATTGCACTAACAATGTGGCCGAATATGAAGCTTGCATCATGGGAACCTAAGCAGCAATCAAAGCTAATATCAAGAACTTAGAGGTTTATGGTGATTCTGCTTTGGTTATTCATCAAATCAAAAGAGAATAGGAAACCCAAGATGCGAAATTGATCCCATACCAGGCCCATATCAGGCAACTGTTAGAGCACTTTGACGATGTTACCTTCTCGCATATACCTCGGGTGGATAATCAGTTGGCCGATGCTCTTACCACTTTGTCATCTGTGTTCAAAATAGGTCGAGAGAAGGACATGACCGTTATCAAGATCCAACACTGAAATCAACAGGCTTTTTGCCAATCAATTGAAGAAGAACAGGATGCGAAACCATGGTACCATGATATCCGACATTTCTTAAGAAATAAATAATACACTGCCGATGCCTCAAAAAATGATAAGAGAACTCTGAGAAAATTGGTCATGAATTTCTTCCTTAATGGAGAGGTTCTTGACAAAAAAAATCACGATATGATTTTGCTCAGGTGTGTAGATGCAACAGAAGCAAATAAGATTGTAAAAGAAGTTCACGAGGGGTCCTTTAGTACTCCTGCGAATGGACACACAATGGTAAGGAAAATTCTCAAGGCCAGATACTACTGTTTAACTATGGAAGCTAATAATTATAAATGTGTCAAGACCTACCACAAGTGTCAGATATATGCCGATAATATCAACACACCACCAGCTTCTTTAAACGTGTTGTCACACTGTGGCCCTTCGCAATGTGGGGAATGGATGTCATTAGACTGATTGAACCAAAAGCATCTAATGGACATCGCTTCATATTGGTGGACATTAACTATTTAACCAAGTGGGTTGAAGCTGCTTCTTACATCAATGTGACTTGAAATGTGGTGATGAAGTTCGTTAAGAGTTCATCTACCAATACGGATTGCCCAATAAGCTCATCACAGATAATGACATCAATTTGGATAACAAAATGATGAAAGAATTGTGTGACAATTTTAAAATCTAGCATCATAACTCGTTCATACCGACCCAAGATGAATGGAGTTGTAGAGGCAGCTAACAAAAATATTAAAAAGATTGTCCAAAAGATGGTGCTTACGTTAAGAGACTACCACGAGATGCTTCCTTATGCTCTCTACGCTTACCATACTTCAGTTCGTACCTCTACCTGGGAAACTCCATTCTCTCTCGTGAATGGAATGGAACTGTACTCCCTATTGAAGTATAGATCCCTTCATTAAGGGTGTTGATGGATGAAAACTTGGAATAAGCTAAATGGGTTCAGGCCCACTTAGACCAATTAAATCCTATTGATGAAAAGAGATTAGTTGTAGTGTGTCATGGTCAACTATATCAAAAATAAATGAAAAGAGCATTTGAAAAGTGTTGTAACTGTAATTACAACGAGACGACGAACTCGCTAAACATTTGAAAAAGAATTTGATTGATTGTGGAGTTGCCACCAAATTTTTATTTAAGGGAAAATATTTGGAAAAACCCTAACTCGAGGAAGAATCTAGATTCGGGAGTCGGTTACGAATAGGGAATGTGTTAGGCACCTTATTCACTCATTCCAAAGAACGGTACCCTTAAACTGAGTGTGTGATTTTTTCAAAAATTGTTTGATCCCTTAAATAGACTAAAAATAAATAGGTTTGTATGAAAATAGCCTGACAAGACTTGATCCTGCTCTTACGTATTCTCTGGTGCAATGGGAAACTCAAGGTTACGTAGTTTTGGTTTAAGAAACTTGATCTCTTGAAAAATAGAGGGATGATGTCAAGAAAAATTGATTTCAAAATTACATGCTTGCATAAGTCAAACTGTCGTAAGCCACGAGTGAGTTTGCCCGAATTAAAATATGAAATAGCAAGGAAGGCTACCTGTTCATATCAGAATCCGTTTCACAACTTCCAATAAAAGAAGAAAAAAAAAGAAATGAGGATTTTAAGAAAAATAGAGGTTTATCGGAAAAACATCCATGCGAAGTTCGAACTGTCGTAAGCTACGCTTAAACTCGCACGAATTCAAATATAGAATAGCAGAGAAGGTTGCCTGCTCGTATTAGAATCTTTTTGGACGAAATTCCATGAGAAGGAAAATTGGGGTTTTGAAAAAAACATAAATTTATCGGAAAAATGTCTGTGCGAAGTTCAAACCGTCGTAAGCCGCGTTTGAACTCACACAAATTCAAATACGGAACAGTAGAGAAGCCTGCTTACTTGTATTAGAATCCGTTTAGACGAAATTCCAGAAAAGAAAAATGGAGGTTTTGAATAAAATAAACATTTATTAGGAAAACGTCCATGCGAAGTTCAAACCGTCGTAAGCCACGTTTAAACTCGCACGAATTCAAATACGGAACAACAAAGAAGGCTGCCTGCTCGTATTAGAATTCGTTTAGACGAAATTCTAGCAAAGAAAAATGGAGGTTTTGAATAAAACAGAAATTTATCAGAAAAACGTCCGTGCGTAGTTCAAATTGTCGTAAGGTGCGTTTGAACTCACACAAATTCAAATACGGAACAACAGAGAAGGCTGCTTGCTCGTATTAGAATCCATTTAGAAAAAATTCTAGAAAATAAAAATGGAGGTTTTGAATAAAATAGAAATTTAGCGGGAAAACGTCCGTGCGAAGTTCAAACTGTCGTAAGCCGCGTTTGAACTCGCACGAATTCAAATATGGAATAGCAGAGAAGGTTGCCTGCTTGTATTAGAATTCGTTTAGATGAAATTCTAGAAAAGAAAAATGAAGGTTTTGAAGAAAACAAATATTTGAAATTTAGTTGGGATCTTTGACGATCCTTCATTATAACATCTTTATTTTTTACCAGGCTCAAAACGCAACCTTTACAATCAGAAATGATGTTATAAACTAATCCCGATTTATACTTTTGATAGAACTGCACCTACTAATTTCATAGGTTGGGACCAGGTTTATACTTGATGGATCTTAGCCTAAAGTCTATCTCAAGATCACAAACCTTAGCATATGGCTGGCCTAAATCAGTTCAGGTTTGCTTTAGGGGAATTTCTTCATATATCATGATTAGTTTAGTCCCTTAGGAGCAGGATGAGGCGAATATAGATAATGGGAAACCGCTGCTACAACTGGCTTATGACTAATTTATTATCTCACCAGCTATAAATCTTACATCTATTCTAATTTATTTATGATCTTTACCGAACCTAAAAAAACAAAAAATACATTTGCCACTACTGAATCATGGCCAGTCCCTATCTCAAATTCTTAAATATATTTCAAGTGACACCTAATATTTATCCAAATGGGTGCCAAAGCTTCTCTCCTGGCTTAGGCACAAAGCTCTTCCCCGACCATTTTCAATCTCTATTTCTATTAGTTAAGACTCTCCCATAGCACGTACAAATGCTGATATAACTATTCAACCCCGAAGATTAGCCAAAAACTAAGAGTGGAATGCTATAGTTGGTGAGCCTATTTGACTTTGACCCTGAGCAAGTTGCCAAACTTGGTACCAAGGCATAGCAATGAACCAGCTGAGTAGCACAAACTCCCAACATGTTTCCAGGTGGGGGTTCACAATTGCATATGATAGACTCTGTGCATACCCAAGGAAGTTTTAATATAAAATTGGTACTTGACTATGAATTGAGACCCAAAATTAACCCCCAAAGATTAGAACTTAATCAGCAATTGCCAGACAACTACACATCTCATATTACCATGAGGGATAGGAGTTTCCTACAGGTACTTGAGATCAAGGGGCAAACTGCCAAAACAGAAATAGGAAGCGCATGGATCAAACTGGTGGATCAGCTTCAGACTAGGAACAAGTCTACAACTAAGGAATTCACAGTTATCTAGCAACCTAGGTGTATCAAAGTATCAAGCAATGGCTTAACAACTGTCACAGGAGCTAGCAGATAACAGACTCCAGATATTTTTACAAAGATTCTATGTAAGGCCAGCTAGTTTTCACATCCTTAAACTAGGCCTAGAGCCATCAACTAGCTTGAGCTAGTTGGAAACTCTTGTTGTAGCAACCTGTGTGCTCAATCTATGGTTCTGTTCTAAATCTCTTTTGGGCAGGTTTCTTCTTAGATTTCTTTCTTCCTAATTTGGATTGAGCTTTAGCTGTCATGACATACTTGAGTATGCAATTCAGTAAGTACTTACATACCAGTACTCCTTTTATTTCTATGATCGAAGTAGCAAGTCTAGGAACTCTGAATAATTAATGAAGCCTGCCACAAGATCTATTATTATGGTCTATCTACCATCAGAATTTGGGTTCCTACATGCTGATCAGGTATCAATTCCCAGGTTCTTTCACTCCTCCTAGCCTGGTTTTCTAAGTTAGCCTCCCTTTTAATTGTACTGCAACCTAACTGGCCTCTTTATGGTAAATTCAAATCCATTTTTATACCATTACTGGATTTCTTTGGCTGCCATGGGTCTTTACTCAGTAAATGGTCAAAGACTCCTCACTCCTTATCCACTGGCCCTGATCCTACATACCCTTCCCTCAAAGTGTGCCAAAACCTGCCAGTTTGAAAATTTAGGAAGAGACAATGATTTCTGGGCAAGTTACTAGTTTGTTCTTAGTCTCTACCTATTCCTATCTACCTCTTGTTCTTGTTCATTTTCCAGGTTCAGCACAAGTAATTATTCAATCATGTTGGTATCTTCCCTAATGTTATTAACTTGCTCTAAGATTCTCCTGTATAAGGTTTATCCAAGCCTGAAAAGACTTGAAATTTAGTCAGCAGAAATCTGATTTGGCTAAAAGATCATAGCTAACCAGAAAACTAATCCTGTCGTGACAAAATTTGCTTGGTAAGCTTTTGCTATTTTTTAGGGAACTAGATCAATAGGGAGGATTCTGGGGTGTCTAACAACTGGAATTCCTGTGAGACTACATAATTATACTATGCTTACAGGATTATGCTAAGCCTTAACAACAAGATCACTATTCTCCTAATGTGCCTTCACACATCAGACTAATAATAGTTGGGGTATCTTTATAAGTTCACTAAGGACCAGCTCATCTCTAATCCTCCCCTCACCCGAATTACTTGATCAGTGACATTGATATAATTCACCCTACACGAATGAATTGGAATGCGGAAACGATAATGGAACATCTTGAGAATCAGGATAAGATAAGAAAGGACAAGGTAAGATTAGGATAAGATAAGATAAAGGAACCCGACACAAACCGCGACCTGCCGGAGAGCACCGAAGTTATCAAGAGAAACGTGACCCTTACCGCGACCTGCCGGAAGAACCAACGTTATCAAAGGTAGTTCTTTGCCCAAGAACCAAGGGAATCAACTCACACAGAGATGAAAGTCTCTCAAAGAGAAAATATGATTAATACTCAAAATGTGTCATTTCACTGAATCCCTAACCCCTATTTATAATAAACCTAATCTAGTAAAAAAGATAACAAATTAAAAATCCTAATTAGATTGCAATTTGAATTGCAACCAATTTAAAACGAATAACTTCTAGATAAATATCAAATCCTAATGTAATCTATAGTAAATCATAAACTTTATCACTTAAGATCTTCAATGATATGACTACATAAATTAACCCATGTTGGAATTGGGCTTGGATCCACGTAGTCTTTTCCTTGAACTTCCTTGATGAGACCTTCAAGTGCTTGTTCCATACGTTTGGTCCTATTCCGCGTCATAGGACCTTCCGTTCCTTGTAGATAATCTTCGAGATGATCTCTTTTTCTTATCGTGGTGCCCACGTTCATATTAGACATTCTTTCAATAGTTATCACTCTTTCTATTCCCATTTGTGACTTGGAGCTGCTATATTGTTGAAAACCGGTACTTCCCTTTTTATTCAAGAATCAGCCATTTGGAAATTTAGATTCATGCAATTCAAATAAGACATTATGACCGATCTCAGTTTTTGGAATAGGTCTACTCACTGCATATCTACAAAGAAATGCAGACTGTCACTGGCTCATCTCTAATTTGCTCTAGGTTATAGCCAAGTCCTCAGCTGCTCATCTGGCCTGATTGCTGCTTTCTCCTATTTGGCTTGTTACAGACCCCCAAATCCATTTATCAGTGCTTATTGATGTCTTCTAGGTGTGGGTATGACAGGATTCAGTTGGTATACAGTAATTGGTCCTAGCTCAATATTTTCCAAACATCAGGTATATGAAAATGATCAGTACAGCAAGTAGGAGTTCTTTAAGTATGTCCCTCAGGCCAAACGAGCACTACAGCTCAAGATTCCTCAACTCCTCATTAGCAGGAGTGGATGATGAGGACACCAGAGATCTCTAGGCAGATTTTTAGGTTAGGACTAGACCCTCTGCAGGATATTAATCCCAAATACATGGATCAGCAGCATATTTCTAACTAAAAAGCTCATGACCATCTGTGAAAAAATCTATGCGTATACCTCGAGGACTTTAAGAATAGAATTGGAGCCAACTTGTTGCTTAAGGATCCTAAACGCACCATATGAGGTTGAATCAGGGTTGTATTTTCTAGCTGTACAACAGGCCGAAGGAATCCAAAACGCCACATCTTCACCTGACCAGGGGTCTCGTAGTGGATTACCACGCTTACTACCAGGACCAGGGGTTTCACAGTGTACCCAAACTGGAATCAAATCATATACTGCCACAAGGATTAGCATATAACAAAAACCAGGTCCTCCGCAATCATTTTACAAAGATTCTACGAATTAGACTTCCAACAGAGAGGAGTTCTATAGTTATGTATTTGAGTTGAAGTTTACCAGGCCTGACACAAGGACCTAGTAGGTAAGGAAATCAAGGACCTTACAGTGTGTTTTACAGCTCCAGATCATGTTTAAAATACGCTAGAAATTAATGCAAATAGAACTAAATCCCTTATTTATGATTAGATTTGTGTTTCTCTCCCACTTTTGTTATGATCTATTGTAAGTTTAAGGTTTTGTTGCCAGGCCAAGGAATTTGTAACCAAGATCAAGCTTCTATTAAAGGAATCTCGCAGTTGTACATCCCAGATTGATGAGAAGAGCTAGGAACTATGAGCTTTAAGAATAGAATCAGTTACATATTCCTACTTAGTGTAAATCCTGAATTCAGGTTTTCAGCTCCGAGTATACACTAACAAGTGGATGAAAAACTAGTTTAATTATAACAGGCCTTCAGACAGACTAGTCATACCTTGGTAAAGAGTAGGGTGACCAAAGATATCTAATATTAGGGGAGAGAATTGATGGAGATTCCTATGCACTAATTATCAACTTTTGGATAAGATTATCCTTTAATATTCATTTGGTGTAGTTTATTGGATTGAGATCTTGAGATTTTCCTATAATTTTTGAATGACCCTTGACTATGGATCTTTATTTGTGCTCATGTCTGATGTATTCTATGCATACTTAGCAAGGTATCATGAGCCTTATGCTATGTTCAAAAACCAATCATTTCGGAAACACAGTGTGCTTGTGCAGGGAACACATTAAGTTTCATTACTTCTTAGTTTCCACTTATGCAGCAATCAAACAAGATCAGAATTTTCATCATAATTCATAGTAGCCTATTACTGCACTTATTTTGAATCTTTACAAACCATGGAACAAATTCTAACCACAACACAACGATCTGTTATCAAACTCACCTAAGTCATCCATCAATTGGTATAAGGCTTCATGCTATGAATCTTGTTGTACATACACATTGATTAATCCAAGCACATCCTCTACTAACTTTATCATGCATAAACCTATCGTAGCATCATAATCACTGTAGGTAGGTTTTATCACATAAATCACAATCGTGTTTCTACGAGAGGAGTTAGATGAGAACACTAACCTAAGCAAGGTTTGTACTCAAAGAATGTAGAACTTCCTTCAATTGATGCTGGAGTATGTATCTCAGAGTTAATTCTAGCCATATTTATGAGAATGGAGATGCTTGGAGAAGAGGAATCGAAGCAGCGAATGCGATGTGAGGCAGTGAATGCAACGCAGAGTGAACGTAAAGAACCAAGAATTCAAAAGAAGGTCCCGCGAGAAATAGGAATTCGATGCTTTAGAAGGAAGCTTCGGAGAAACTTCTTAGAAGTCCAATCGAATCCAAAGAGCAGAGGAATTCGTCGAGGGACCTCGAAAGAAATCGAAAACCAATGAAAGTAGAGCCAAAACCGCTACTTAATTCCCAGAGAATTTGCTTCCTCTCTTCTTTTTTATTTTTTGAAATTTGTTTTTTGTATCATTCCTTTAACCATGATTATTTTGATTTTAACCCCAGTTATTTCCTAAACCTGCTTTTAACCCCCTTACTAATTTCTAACAGTTTCTACCTCCCCCCTATTTTGAATTTTCTGAAAGTTCTTCTCTTCTCTTTTTTTTTTATTATTTCTATTCTTGTTTTTTATTTACTATTTTCCTTTCTTTCCCTTTTTATTCATTTGTGCTTGTTCATGCTTATTTTCCTTTCTCATTTATTTATTTTAGTTATTTTGTTTATTCATTACATATTTAATAAATTAGAAAGAAACGATTTATTTGACCTTGGACAAAAATTGGAATTCACAAAAAGAAAGTACACCCTTAAGAGTTTCAAGAAGGGGATTTAGTACTCAAAAAGTTGTTACTAATATAGAAATGCTCCAGGAAATGGCCCCAAACTACCATGGGCCTTATATGGTTAAGAAAGCTTTCTTAGGAGGTGCATTGATCTCAGCAGATATGGATGGGAAGGACCTCCCTAATCCAATAAATTCAGATGCTATTAAAAAATACTACGCTTGACCACCCAGGAAAGACAAGAAAAAGCCCACTAGGTCAAAAACATGAAAGGGTGATCTAGGCAAAAGTTAGGGCTAACAAAATGCTCGTTAGGTCAAAAACTCGAAAGGGTGATCTAGGAAAAAAGTTAGGGCAAACAAAAAGTCTGTTAGGTCGAAAACCCGCAAGGGAGATCTAGGAAAAAGTTAGGGCAAATAAAAAGCCCATTAAGTCAAAAACCTGTAAGGACGATCTAGGAAAAAGTTAGGATAGACAAAAGTCTGCTAGGTCGAAAACTCGCAAGGGCGATCTAGGCAAAAGTTAGGGTATAAAAAAATCTCACTAGGTTGAAAAAGCACAAGGGAGACCTAGGCAAAAGTTAAGGCAGACAAAAAGCCTGCTAGGTCAAAAACCTGCAAAGATGATCTAGGAAAAAGTTAGGGAAAGCAAAAGAGCTAAGGTGTCACCACAATTCATAAGTCATGACGGGACAATCTTCAGGATTGACATGGTCTTGGGTGTCATACTAGGGCAAATCATTATAGGGTAGAAATATCAGTTTAAAATCAATTAGGTCAAGATTAGGCCCATACTGGGGCAAAATTTTGTTTCTTAAGAAGCTTGGTTAATAAGTCAGGAGAAGTTGCTGAAGTATAATACTAGCATTATTCGCTTCAAAGGCATAGGACTATCAAAAACTCTGTTACCTGCAATCAAACATTTTCCCTTCCACTCTAGTTTAATATGTCATCCCTGGTTTTTAATTCCATCCATCTATTATTTAGTTGTGTTTCTTTGTTCAAATATATATACAAAAATTAATATTTCAATTATAAAATGGCAATTACTTATTCTAAGACTGTCTTAAAGTCATGGCGAGTTTGAAAATTTTAGAATGATTAGAAGTACTTCAACAATTGGAACTAACTCTTCTCCACGCAATAACAAGCATGATGGCTAAATTGGAAAACAAGCCATAAACAGAAAGCAGACACTAGTTCTAGCTCATTCGAAAGAGTTTTAGGCAATGTTATAAGGAAGCATAGAAGTCTAAGGATTGCAAACAAAAAACTAAGATTAAACCCTTACCTAATTAATAATAAGTTTTTCACTCATGAAAAATTTTTCAACATCTACATTTTAATTTTCTTCATTTTAGTCTATCACATCAAGCCCATCATGTTTAATTTTCTATCATCCTATCACATCAGGCTCTGCATTTTATTTCTCTACATTTTGGTCTATCACATCACGCCCAGCATGTTAAAATTCATGTTAGCTTATCATATCAGGCTCTATATTTTAAATTTTCTACATTTTGGCCTATCACGTCAGGCTTGACATGTTTAATTTTCTATAAGCCTATCACATCAGGCACTGCATTTAATTTTCTGCATTTTGACCTATCACATCAGGCCCAGCATGTTTAAATTGTTGCCAGCCTATCATATCAGGCTCTGCATTTTTAATTTTGTACACTTTAGCCTATCATATCAGGCTCAGCACATTTAAATTTCTATCAGCCTATCACATCAGGCACTGCATTTTAATTTTCTTGTTTTCATTTTGGCCTTTCACATAAGGCCTAGCATGTTTAAATTCTGATCAACCTATCACATCAGGTTTTGCATTTTGACTTTTTTGCATTATGGCTTATAACATCAAGCCCAGCATGTTTAAATTCTTGTTATACTATCACATGACGCTCTACATTTTTAAATTTTCTGCATTTTGACCTATGACATCAAGCCTAGAATGTTTAATTTTCTGTCAACTTATCACATCAGGCTCTACATTTTAAATTTTTTGCATTTGTTCCTACCATATCAGGCCAAGCATGTTTTACTTTCTATCAGCCTTTCACATCAGGCTCTGCATTTAAATTTTCTGCATTTTGGCCTATCACATCAGGTCAAGCATTCTTAAATTCCTATCAGCCTATCACATTAGGCTCTGCATTTTTAATTTTATCCATTTTGTCCTATCATATAAGGCCCAACACGTTTAATTTTCTGTCAACCTATCACATCATGCACTGAATTTGAATTTATTTATTTTTTGGATTTTTCCTATCACATCAGGCCCAACATCTTTGAATTCTAATCAACCTATCACATGGGGCTCTACATTTTGGCCTATCACATCAGGCCCAACATGTTTAAATTCCTGTCAACCTATCAAATCAGGCTTTGCATTTTAATTTTATGCATTTTGGTCAATCACATCAGGTCTAACATGTTTAATTTTCTATCAGCTTATCACATCAAGATCTACATTTTCAATTTTTTGCTTTTTGGCCTATCACATCAAGCCTATCATGTTTAAATTCCTATCAGCCTATCAAATCAGGCTCTGCATTTTAATTTTTTGCATTTTCGCCTATCACATCATGCCTAACATATTTAATGTTCTGGCAGCCAATCACATCATGCACTGCATTTTAATTTTCTATATTTTGGCCTATCACATTAGGCCCAACATGTTTAAATTCCTATCAACTTATCACGTCAAACTTTGTATTTCAATTTTTTTGCATTTTGGCCTATCACATTAGGCCTAGCATGTTGAAATTCCTTTCAACCTATCATATCAGACTCTGTATTTTATTTTTTTGCATTTTGGGCTATCACATCAAGCCCGGCATGTTTAAATTCCTATCATCTTATCACATTAGGCTCTGCATTTTAAATTTTCTACATTTTGGCCTATCACATTAAGCGCAAGATGTTAATTTTTTTTGTTAGCCTATCACATCAAGTACTGAATTTTAATTTTCTTCATTTTGACCTATCACATCAAGCCTAACATGTTTAAATTCCTCTCAGCCTATCACATCAGGCTGTGCATTTTAAATTTTCTATATTTTGGCCTATCACATAAGGCTCGTCATGTTTAAATTCCTGTCAGCCTATCACTTCAGGCTTTGCATTTTAAATTTTTTACATTTTTTGGCCTATCACATCAGGCCCAACATGTTTAAATTCCTATCAGCCTATCACATCAGACTCTACATTTTAACTTTGAACATTTTGGCCTATCACATAAGGCCTAGCATGTCTAAATTTCGGTCAGCCTATCACATCAGGCTCTACATTTTAAATATTCTACATTTTGGCCTATCACATCAAGCCCATCCATGTTCAAATTCCTGTTAGCCTATCACATCAAGCTCTACATTTTAATTTTCTACATTTTAGCCTATCGCATCACGCCCATCATCTTTAAATTTCTATCAGCCTATCATATAAAAATCTTCATTTTAATTCTCTTCATCTTATTAGCCTATCATATTAGGCTCTGCATTTTAAATGCCTTTTTAATCTATCACACTAGGCTCTGTATTTTAAATTGTCTACATCTCGGTCTATCACACAAGGCCGAGCATGTTTAAATTCAGTCTGCCTATCATATAAGGTCCTCCATCTTAATCTTTCACATTTTGGCTATCTTACAAGGCCTTGAATGCTTAACTTTTCCAAGTGTATCACATATAACTTTATCTATTCCGAAATTTTGACCTAGCATAAGAGGTCTGGAATTTTCTTAATTATTCATGATTTCCGTTTCTCAAGTTGCTATATATTGCAATGTTGGGATATTTCTCATGTCAGGCTTAGTTATCTGTTAGTTTTACACGCAAAGCTTCCTAGGTTCACAACTCTGTAAGCTTCACACCCTTCTTATCTCAGACAAAATTGGTTCACATCTTTACTCACTTCTTACCATGATAATATTAGAAAATATTCTCATATTATAAGGTAAAAACTGAGTAAAGAGAGGCAAACTATGAATACCAATTTTTGTCTGAAGTATTTTTTTCTTTAAGTTATAATAAAAAATAAAAACCACAAAAATAATAAATATGAAAAAGAAAAAAGAGGAAAAAAAAAAGGAGAAGAGAGAATATATTTTTAGGCTTAAAGCCCAAATAAAAAATGTTAGGGAAATAAAAAATAAGTAAAATATAAAATAGGTGCAACATATAAAAAAGAAAGGAAAGGAAAAAATTGTTATTCTGTTAGAGGTGGTTGTGAGTTAGTTACAACTAGGGTTAAAAACTAATTAGGAGTTATGTAAATAGAACCAAGGTAATGTTAATTAGCTGAAGATATAATTAGAAATTGAAAAGAAGGAGAAAATGGGTTCGTTTCATTTTTTTCAAAAGGGGATTCTCTGTTTTTGTCACTTTTCTCCCTAGAAGCGTCCGAAAGTTGGTTTTCATTCTTGCAAAAGATCTCTCTCTCTCCGCTTCTTTCTTTGTTCTCTCATACTTCCTGGAACCTACTCCATTGTGTTGAAGGAAGAAGAAACCATCACACTTCAGGAATCAACTTCGTTCAAAGCATATTCCGACTTCATTTGGACAAAGAACAGTAGTAGCGCTTTATTAGTGGTAGCATCATTCAGGTTAGATCCTTCGAACACACTTATTCTCCTGTTATACTATCGGATTTATTTATATGTTTTTCGTTGTGATTGCATGTGTTTTTCTGCAACTTGAATGAACGAATCAAGTTCATTGCAAAGGAGTTAAGAAAGAAATAGAAAGTGTAATCAAGAAAATAGAAATATATCTATTACTGCTATCTCTGTTCTTTGATTCTTTTCATTTTATATACTAACCTCAGTTTGAAGTTTTAGCAGAATAACCAATAATTTTTGTGTGCTTGAGTCTTAAGCTAGTCCAGATTCATTGATATGAGATTGTAAATAATGACTTTGTATGTTTAGGAGCTTAACATATCTCATGCTACAGTAGTGTAATGGCTAGCTTGATATATCCTAATAGAGAGTGTGTATCCTTTGGTTAGACACGGCAATGACATTTTACCTGAGCTTATAGGAAACAAGGGAGGCAAATATGTAGTATACTAGGAATGTCATAGTATGTCCACATGATTGTGGTTTATAGATTGATTTTTTTGAACTAGAAATATCTCTTCAAGAAAAGGTTTTTGTTGTTTCCTTGAGATCTCTCTCATGATCGAGTCGTTTAGTCTATGAAGCTTGTCTCTATAGTGCCTCATGATAGGAGCATTGCAGTTTTTAATGGAGTAGGTAACAAAATATGGTCTTCAAAGTGGTTAAGATTTAATTCAAAAGGCAATTGCAAAGTTGTTAGATTCTAGAAACTTGATCTTGAATAAATGGAAAGAGTGGTGATTCCAACAGTTATATATGGAAAAGTTCTGATTAGCCAACAAACACAACGTTATCCGGTACAACGGTGGGGGTTGGGGCACAGGTTATAGCCTAAGCTGAGGCAATATTCCAAGGAAGGAAATTAGTAAGTGAGGACAGTTGGAATTGAGTTTCCATGATCAATGTATTCAACAAACACATACTTGAATAGAAAATTTATGATGCCAATATAGTAAAAAGCCAAGATGAAATGGAAAAATATTGGTTTGTATTTATTGACTAAGCATTTTTGGCCTGGAATCTGTTTATCATTCTTTTAGTCATGTTAATTACCCTCATGTGAAAAGGAAGCAATTAAAATAAATGAGAATCTGGTTAGTTAGAATTGCATACCTCAAGGAGTGTCCTCGTCACTCAGATTGTGGGCCTTGGGGAATAATCACGTGCAAATGCATATTAGACATTTGTAAATGTCATATGTTTGAAGAATTTCCATCTACTTCAATGCACTACCCCAAAGAACTGAATACCCTTCTCCTCCCTTGTCATGCACTAATAGCTTTAGTCAATATTAGGATTTTTTTTTTTTGGTTTTTTTTGGTTTAGTTGTTGGGCCTATACTTTTTTTATTTGAATCAGCATTCTTTTTTTTTTTTGGAACAATATTTTTTTTATCCGTAGAGTTATAGGACCTAATCAATTCAACCTTTTTTATTGGGCCTAATTCTTTTTTATTAATCTTCTTTCCTTTCTCAAGAGTAAAAAGTGAACCTCGATGTTGGTAGCTTGGATACTTGGGCTTATAAGGCCTAATCAATTCAACCTCTTTTTAGTTATTGGGCACATCCTTTTTTAGGCCACTTTGCTACAAAAAACATAAATAAGGCTAAACTCATCCCACAAATTTGCCAAGCAATAATTAATCAATTAACAATTTTTTTCTAATTTAATTGGAGGTAGTGATTATTGCATGATTGAGCTTAGTAAATAAGTTTGGCCTAGTAGGTTGTTTTGTTAAAAAAAACAAAATCAATTCCGCTTAAAAATTATTTTCTCTTTTTTCCTCTAATTTCTAATTTTCTAATATTCGCATGATGAATTCTAATACGAACGAGTTGCGTTCTCTACCATTCTGTATTTTAATTCATACAAGTTGTGATGCAGCTTACGTTTGGCTTGAACCTTATCTACATGTGAGTTTTAGGAAATTATATTTAAATTAATTCCGCCTAAAATCATTTTCTCTTTCCCCGCAAAATTCTAATTTTCTAAAATTCGGGTGATGAATTCTAATACGAACGAGTAACATTCTCAACCATTCTGTGTTTTAATTCGTATAGGTTCAAATGCAGCTTACGTTTGGCTTGAACCCTGTCTACATGTGAATTTTAGGAAATTATATGTAAATTAATTCCGCCTAAAAAAATTTCCTTTTTCCTCTAATTCCTAATTTTCTAAAATTCGTGTGACCAATTCTAATACGAACAAGTAGCGTTCTCTACCATTCTGTGTTTCAATTCATACAAGTTCAGGTATAACTTACGTTTGACTTGAACCCTATCTACTGGTGAATTTTAGAAAATTATATTTAAATTAATTCCACCTTAAAATTATTTCCACTTTTTCCTCTAATTTCTAATTTTCTAAAATTTTCATGACAAATTATAATACAAATGAGTAGTGTTTTCTACCGTTCATTATTTTGATTCATATAGATTCAGGTGAAACTTACGTTTTTCTTGAATTTTGTGCACATGTAAATTTTAAGAAATTATATTTTAATCAACTTTGCTTAAAATTTTTCTTTCTTCTTCCCCAAAATTTTGGATTTTCTAAAATTTGCGTGATGAATTCTAATACGAACAAGTAACGTCCTCGACCATTCTGTATTTTAATTCATATAGGTTCAAGTGCAACTTACGTTTGGCTTGGGTCTTGTGCACACGTGACTTTGAGAATATTTTATTCAATTTAACTTCATTTGCAATAGTTCCTACATTTTCTCCAAATATCCTAAAAAATCACAAAACAAAGTCTAATATAAACCAATAGCGTTCTCTACCATTTTGTATTTTAATTTGCACAGGCTCAGGTGCATTAAGGACTTTCATTAGATAAATTGATGCTTTATAGGTGGAAGTAAGGTCTAAAACTGGCTAAGTCTATAATAACCAAAATAGATAAATTAAGGTGGAATCCATAATCAATACTTAATCTAGATTTCAAAAAGACATAAATTGGTAACTAAAAAAATGAATCATGGAGTTAAGGGTAGATGAGTAGTATTCAGCCATGACTCTTAGGATTGGAGAAGAATACCTAAAAAATTAAATAAACTTGGCTAAACTTATAGCCTAAACTCTAACTAGAAGAGTTGATCAACCTAGGTTAATTAGGGATGAAACTTTGGTACCCTAAACCTTAGAAATGGCAATTGGAAACCATGAAGTTAATTAATCAAAAAGGAGTTTTAATTCTTAACTAGGTTTAATTAAGAACATTTGGCATGTAAGTATAAGGTATTAAAAGTGTAAGGAGGTTGTGACAATAATTAAGGAACCATTCGTGCCACCTTAGACAAAATTGATTATGAAGGAGATTTAATTCTTAACTAATATTAAATAAACATCCTTGACATATAAGTAGAAGGGATTAAAAATTGAGAGTAAGTTTAAAAAGGGTAAAAGAACTCATTTGGACATATTAGCTAAGTTAGTAAAAGAAAGTTAAGAATTCACCATGATTCAAGACTAAACCCAGACAAGCATAACTTAAGTGATTAGGAATGAACAATGAAGTTGGAAAACTGACACGCTCGTCGTAAACGCGCAAAAATAATTTCTAGATTTCCCCCAAACTATTGGTATAGTATAAGGTGCAACCTAGGTCATCTCCCAAAGACCATTTCAGATTCTTAAGCAAATAAGGAGAAAATTAGAACAAGGGGGTTTTTGTAAAGATGTGATATCAAATGCTAAATACAAAATACAGAATGAAATTAATTTCACTTAACAATTATCAACTCAAGGAATTCAGAGGCTATTTTCATAACTAATCATTGATCACTAAAATCATGCATTGTGTTTATCAACCTAGGATCATCTGGAACCCCTACAATGATCCTTGAATTCTCTACTGAGAAACCTCTCAGAATTTAATTGATTATGATCAACAAGATTTAGTAACCACTTAATCTTTTATCTAAACCAATTTTACAATCAGAATTCAGTTGAAGTAAGTAATAAAATGAAAACCTTCAATTCAATTACTTAATTTCTACTCTTCAAACTTTTGGAAAATGATTTACCAATCAAAAACCAATTATAAATCAATTATACATTAACCAAAATACGTCAACCGATCAAACTTTGATTAAAGAATAAAATTGAAGAATATAGTGAAGCAGAGTAGAAACCACTTAATATGCACGTAAATAAAGATCAAGACCTCAAAGTTAAAATGAAAATAGCTTGAATCCTTGAATTGAAACTACAAACCTAGCCTTCCATGAAGGAGGCAAACTAACAACAAAGAAAGAGGCAAACTAACAACAAATAAATCCTAAGCCTTCCATGTAGGAGGCAACTAACAACAAATAAATCCTAAGCCTTCCATGTAGGAGGCAACTAACAACAAATAAATCCTAAGCCTTCCATGTAGGAGACAACTAACAATAAAGAAAAACTAAGCCTTCCATGTAGGAGGCAAACTAACAAGAAAGAAAACCTAAGCCTTCCATGAAGGAGGCAAAACTAACAAGAAAGAAAGAAAGAAAGAAAGAAAGAAAGAAAGAAAGAAAATGGTATTGGAGTTAATCTCCAAAATGGTGTGTGTCTCCTCTTGCAAACCCTTCTATTTATAGAGGATTTTTGAGGCATCATCTTCAGAAAGTCACCAACTAGGATATTACTTTTCTACCCTTTTCTTGCTTTCACATGGGCTTTATTGAAATTGCAAAACACTTTTGAATTTTTGCCACCAATGAGCACAACAATTTTGACTTTCTTGCACCGCAATTTCGGATGTTTACATGTCCGAATTAGAGCTTGACTTCTGAACAAAAGTTGTAGCCCTAGATCTTAGCTGTCCAACAAAGTTGATTTCATCTCAATATGACTTCTATATCTCAAGATATGGCCGGATCTTTGCACACTGTTCAAATTCCATGTTAGCAACACTATCTCATCTTTTGAGATAATTTCGGAGTCCTAAACATCCCATTTAGAATCTGCTCTTGCTTTGTAACTATGGACACTTCTTTAAGCTTTCATTCAAGACAGATTTCATGATTTTTGGATGTCTACAACTCCTATTATGCTCAAAATACTATAATAGTGTCATTTTAATCGGGTAAGCAGAGTAATTCAATTAAACTTCATATGAACCCAAACTCATAAAATATGACAAAGATCACTTAATTGAACATATAAGAAGTCTTAATGAGATAAAAGTGAGAGATAATTATTTATGAAATCTATGCTTATCAAAAACTAATATAAACCATTCAGCCATGACTTTCAAGAATGGAGAAGAAGTCTTAAAAATTTCTAAGTATGGTATCAATAAATGAATTAGTCTTCAATTGGTAAAAATCAACTCATAAGATAAGGAAAAATAAACTAGAAGGCCTTAGGAAGCAATGACTCACATTTGGACACTCCAAGTTAAATAGGAAGAAATGAGTTTGAAAACTTGGTTTAGATACTTTAAGAAACCTTGTAATGTAAAAGTAAAGAATTAAAAAGTTTAAAAGGAGCTTGGCAAGGGCTTAAGCATCACTCGACCATGTTAAATTAAATTGACTTAAACTAGTTAAAACCTTGTTAACATATAATATTTGAACTTAGTATAGGTAGGATATACATAAGACTTGAAAAATTGAAAATCACAAAGAACAAAAACTTAAAAGATGTCATTCAACCACCTAGAGAAAAACTTCTAAGTTGTAAAAATCATGTGAAACTAATGAAACTTTAAGAAAAGAAAAGTTTGAGGGGTAACTTAGAAGGTTGAGAGAATTAAGTCCCTTCAGTGATACCTCATAAAAAGTTAAAAAGTTAAATAAGTTGGAACAAGTATTGGGCACATGTAATTATGTTATACGAATGTGATTTATAAGTTGACTTGTGATGTCTTATCAAGACACTTTGTTTAACGTGAGTTAAATAGTGAATGCTCATAAGTATTGTAAAGATAATGTTATGTATGATAAATTGATATGATTTATGATCTGATAAAGTTTAAGATCTAAATGTGCATAGCATATTGGTTGAATATTGTTTGAGCATGCATGATTATTTGGAAACTTTTAAAATGAACCTAAAAGGGATTAAGGGATCACTAAAGAAAACTTATGTGAAAAGTTAATCAACTCTTAATGTTCCTTATACATATCTAGGGGGTACCTAGAGTCAAACTGAAGGGGAGACAAAATGGTTCTCCTAGAAGACAAAAGGGTTATCCAAAAATCCTTCTGTTGTGAAGACAAAAAGGTTCTTCACATATTATAAGGTGATGACAACCATCTAGGAATGAGCTCATATTCTTAAAAATAGAAGGTAAAGTAGCAGACTCAATGAGAAGAATGCGAGATAATGTTTATTACATAGAAACAAATTGTGACTCAAATAATATCTGTATTATGATCCTAGATTTGTGAAGATTAAGAGAGATATATGCTTACGTAATAAGGTTGTTTTTTGATTAAAAATAATCCACATCAATAGGATGTTTTTAAGAGACTATAAGTAATCTTATATGCATGTCATAATTCTTCAAATAAACTAAAGTGACTCAGATAAAAGTGATGACACTGGAGGTAGAGTAGAAACCTACTAAGAAACCTAGTTCCTCACTCCTTCTCTTCCTACCTTTTTCCTAGATGAAGATCATGTCGTTCGTGATGGTAGTGGTCTATGTAGCCATTAGCAGTGTGGACTGGATGAAAAACCCCCCATGACTTACTAATTACTAGTCGAGCCAACATTAAGATAAACTTCTCATTGGGTCATCTCTTTCTTACGGAAGTCTTGAGCTCAAACTTTACAACAATAGGTTTTGCGATTCCACTAGAGGCCTTTCTCCCTAACATAGTGTTTCTACCTCTTCCCGATTACTGAAGACAATGAACTGCGATAATGGAGGAAACCTCATCCTCAGAGGGAGAGACCAACCCTTAAACTCCATCTCACTACCATAGTTCATTACATTTATGATCCTCGCAAGGAAGTTTTCCATATTTGATGTCATATCCATTTAGAGCATATTAAGAGATGCCCGACGGGATGTTTATGTATTTGGACGAGAGCATGTGGCTAGAACATTTTCACCACTAGGCTAGAGAGATTTGTTGGTTTAACAATTCATTTGCGAGGAAAAAAGTTAAAGAGTCATACCAATAATGTAAATTTTAATAAATAGTTTGGTGCAAGCATACGAGTTATTAGTAAGCAGTAGTATGCTAAGTTATGTATAATATATGTAATATAATGTGTATCACGTATATATGAAAATTTGGTATGTAAAATTATCGTGTATAATATGTTGTATGCAAAGGCCTTAGTGCCTAAGACTGTTTGAATATGTAAGTGGACTGTATAATTATGTGAAGTTATATGTAGGTTATGTTTAAATGTTTACTATGGACTAAAGATAAATGGAGTAAAGTAAATGATACCTAATTATAATATCTTGTATGCGCGCAAGAATGTCTAGTAATTTATTTACTGACACGTACTTTATATCAACAAGGCTCGTAATTTATAACAAACGATTTAAAAAAAATACTGTATTTTCTCTAATAAGTATTTTCTAAAAAATTCTACATCATGAGATAAAAAACTAATGACAAGGAACATGACTAATTATCAATTATTTTATCAAAAGATTCCATGTTCTTATTAAGTTCAATTAATATCTATCATAAAATATTCAAGATTTCTTACAACTTACCATCTAGAAGAATGAGATTAACACTAAGTATAAGAAATTTATAGAAAAATCAAGGAGGAGTATCCCTCCTCAAACTTAATCTTCTACCATTCTCTCGATTTATTTAGAAAAATTATTTCTTAAGTTAAAGAGAATTATATATAGGAGAAAGAATGTGTGATTTTCAAAAAGATAGTTATGAGGGAGAGGGTCTCCCTCCTGAAACTTAAGCATTCGTATGCACACAAACTATACAAGTATAAAGGAGAGAAAAGAAAATAGGAACTTCCCTAAGTGGTAGTTAAGGAGGGAGAAGGTCTTCCTCATCAAACTTAGAGGTCAATAGTGCCCCCAATGTATTTCCCTTGTTGGATGCTAACGATTGGGAAAGAAGTCCTTAAACTTTAACTCTACCTACTTACACTAAACACATGTGTTTGAGTTAGAGAATCATACATAGAATAAAAGAATAAGATCAATGCATATGGAGATAAGTTTTATACAAAAATAAAATAAAAATACATCAAAGTTAAAAATATCCAATAATTATAAAATAAAATCCTAAGAAAGAGAAAATAATATAAAAGAAGAAAATATAAACAAGCCACTAAAGTTGTGGATGACTCATCTAGACTTGCAATAACTGGAGTAGTATGAAAAATTAGGCATCTATTTTTTCAAAGGTTGCATCCTATAAGTCTACTAGCACCTAATTGTAGATGTTATCCACCTATAGTTGTAGATGATCAAGGAATTTGAAGAGGGAATAGGCTTGTGGATGCCCATCTCCTACATCATCATCCATCCTCTCCTCTACCACTTGCAGATCCTGCTAGTGTGGTTGCGGAGGTGATTATGGTTGTGATTGGGGCTATTATCGATGAGCTTCTTCTCCACCATCATGAGCAGCCATGGATGAGGAGGTTCCTCAACCCTAAATCTAGTTCTAGAGGAAGGATAGGGAGATAATTGCTTTCAAAAATCTAAGTAAAAACTCAATTTCATTAAAAATGAACTTAGAGTTGAAAATTAAACATGTATTTATATAGGCAAAATTAAGGACGTACAAAATGGAGGGAAGGAAGGGGTAGCTTTAAATTCGAATTGGGCTTGGAAAGTCCAAAAATCTTGCACTAATATACAGAAAAATTAGGCCTAAATCCAATACACACAGGCTTGCTAGTTCTTAGAATATAAAAAAGTACTTAAACCTTATTCTACCATGTGAAGGGTCAAGGATGAGATGGATTGGGCTTGAGGGTGCTCATTTTGAAGTCCCAAGAAGGTCTCCCCATTTTCTTATAGTTGCTTGGCTCTTATTTTGGTGATGAGCCCAATAGATCCAGTAGGTCTCTATAGTGGGTCTTCCTCTACTGTTGGGACCTCTACATCAATTTTTTGCATATATTGAGAGGTACATAATTTGATTTTTCCTTTTAAATTCCTTTCATCTAACCTTAGAGAACACCTTCCTTATTGAGGATGGAGGCTTTCTACCAAAAAGTCTTCCTCTCAATTCATCGACAATAGGGTTTAATCTAACTAAGAACATATACACCCCCTATCATTCTCCTCTCTTTCATTAAATCATGTACCATCATTAAGATTTTTCCAATTGTCTTTATAACATTGGTCTAGTTCCTACCAAAGTGTGACCATGGCATTATAATACATTGTGACATCATGTTATCTTTTTTTTTTACTACCTTCAATGTGTTTTTAGGTTAAAGATCTTAGAAGAATTTTCCAAATCAGAATAACATTCTTTAGTGGCTTCCTAAATATCCTTAGTTATCATTAGAAAAAGGTAAGACTTTCCAACAGTTGGATTCATCGACTTGATCAGCCAGGTAATGATTAAAAAATTTTTGGACTTCCTTCTTTGTTAAGTAAGGTCATGTATGGTTGATTAAGAAATAACTCCAGTATGGTAGCCTGGCTTTCTTTTTCCTTGTAATGTGAGCTTGATTGATTGTGCCCATTCTAGGTTATTCTTCCTATTCAATTTCTAAAATATAATATGCAAACTAGAATTAGAAGATAGAGTCTCAATCACAATAGCAAAGGATGTGTCACTATTTTTTTATGTTGTAGAGATCATTCCAGGGTTTGATTTTATGTCTACTTTGTCCATTTTTATTGCTTGGGTTTCTTTGGGCATAGTTGTCTTCACCATGATAAAATAATCATTGGATCAAAGATGTAAAGCTTTCATACCATATAGGTTAAGAGAAGAGAATGATTTTTTCCTCTATTGATCAATCAAAGAATTACAAAGGTAATAAATAGATAAAAGGAGAATCAATTCTAGAGATTCCCTAGCCTAAACAAACTACAAAAATAATCTAATAAATAAAATAGGGAAAGATTAGGTTAGATTAAGGAAAGGTCTAGACCTGATTTTATTCTATTTTAAATTTCTAAAATTAAAATATTTACACAATTTTAAAAGGAAACATTAAAATCTAATCTCTTGAAAGGTTGTAGACCATTTATAAGAATTAAAGGTTTCCACTTAAAGGGTGCATATGAAGGAGTTTTATTTACTCTTAACGATGGCTAGTTGTAACCCCTATAAATTCGCATAATGGACTTTTTAGGTAACAAATATCCTCAAGTAAGAAATAAAGTAAAGATAAGAGCAAAAGATAGATAAATTAGAAAATTATACACAAATGACAAAAATGCCCCTGCATCACGGTAACCCAACTAATGTAGGAAAAATCTAAAACAAAGGGTAAAATACATTATAAGGAATTCAAATACAGCAAGGATGATTGAAAAGTCATGAAAGAATAATAGGAACAAATAAAAGGCAAAAAAGCCATAAAAAAAAGTTTAAAAATGTTTGAAACGCCTTAGAAAGTTGTCTTTCATAAGAGCTAAATTGTTTCCAGAAAAGTGGCAAATGACATTGGAATGATTCAGGAACGAACCAAAAAATGTTAGAAACATCGAAGGAACCATATAGAAAAGTACCAGAAATGATGAGAAAAATTACCAAAATGTTCATGGAAGGCTAGTAGGGCAAAAAAATGCAAAGAAAAAGCCAGAAAATAGGCCTCACACCTTGTGCACGAAATTACCATGTGGAAAATCTGGTGGTGATTCACCATATGAGTCATCATTCCATTAAATACATATAAGATAAAAATAATAAATAAGAAAGATAAAATTAATCATGGTTAAAGTAAATTAATCTTGTTTAATTACAATTAACCATGCTTAGGATAGGTTAATCTTGATTGGTGACAAAATTCAAAACATTAATAATAATCTAATTCTAAAAGGATAATTTCTTACATTTAGATTATTTTGAAAAATGGAAATTGCATGCAAATGTACCAAAATGCCTTAAGTGTGAAATTAATTTCCAAGTTACCCTGAAGTGGCCGAATTCCATAATGGTCATGAAAGGTTCATTTGTTTCACTCTTCATCTTCTAAACACTTCAAGAAACTTTATAAACCCTCTCTAAACTTAATCTACCCCAAAAATCCAAAATGATACACTGAGCTTAAACTTCCAACTTTGAGGTTTAAGTTAAATCAAGACAAAACCACAAAGTCCCACCACCACCACTAGAAGATCTTGTGTGGACCATAAAAGGAGGAAAAAATCAGCCATAAAAACCCCATCACAAAGTCTTCAACAAGTACAATTTTACCTTATATTTTTCTAAGCTTTAATCTTGTATTTATAGTTTATTTTTTTCTTCTTCTTTGTGGATCCTTCTTTAATATCTATGGATCTCTTTTTGTTTGAACTCATGAGAGCTCAAAATTGTCCTTGGATGGTTAAATATGAGCATCATAATTTTTTAGTGATTTTTTAAAATAAAAGAGAAGTTTTGATGGATTAAAGTGCTTCTAGAAATCTTAGGAGAAATTTAATTGGTTAAATTTTCTTAAAAATAAATTTGGATGCTTTGGGAAAGATTTGAGTGTACATGACAACATTTTTGAAGTGCTCACACTAGTGGAAAAATAACATTTTATAACAGGATTTTACATCAATTGTTCTAAAACCGATGTAAAAAATGTGGTGGCATTTTTGTAAATAAAATTGAAATTTTCTATATCAATTCTAAAAACAACCGATGTAGAAAGTAGTGTTTTTATAATAATATTTTACATCGGTTCTTAGGGAACCGATATAAAAATTTGGCAATGACATTTTTGTAAATCAAATGACAAAGATTTTACATTGATTATTTATTCAACTGATATAGTAAGTGGTTTCTACATCATTTTTAAAAAACAACCGATGTAGAATGTCTTTCCCTTTCCATTTCTATTCGACCATTGTCGTCTTCAACCTCATTTTCTAAATCTTCAGTTTCTCGTCTCAACCTGTTGACCCCAGTTCTCTTCATTCTTGTTTACATCTCAGTCATTGCCTCTGTCGTTACCTTTGTCGTCATCGTCATGGTGACCATTGCCTCCGCTTAAAATCATCGTTCCGCACCCTAAGGTATGAGCTACCTTCGTCGTCGTCGTCGTCGTTATTTTCCATCTCCCTCTGTTATTATGTATGAAGTTTACATTCCAACTCCTTCATTTTGGTTGTATTCTAGAATTTGCAAGCTTTTTCCCCACCGCATTGCCTCTACTTCGTCATTGCCGTGATTTCTCATTGACCGCATTGCTTCCGCTTTGCCATTATTATGTTTATTGTGAGGTGTTCTCTCTGCACCTCTCCTTTTCCATTTCATATGCGAGAGTTTGTTTGTGTTACCTTGAACAAAGAAGCGAGATATTTGAAGACTGTTTTGTTTTTGCCCACTTAAATAAGTAATTTTGCATGCTAAAGAATAAAACCACTTGGTATAATAGATGAGTTCAACTTTATGTAATAATAAATAACATGGAAGCTCCAACACAAGCCTTATTGCCCTTACATCAACCAATATAGGACCTCAGTTGAATAAAACTTTTTTTTTATTTTGTTTTCTAACTTTTATACTGGAAATAGATTAGAAAGGTTGAATTCTGAAGCATTGAGATACTAAGGTTTAGGATTTTATCTTGCACTTTGCTTTATAGGCTAATGCAATTGCTTAGTTGAGTAGTAAGGGCAAGGACCAGGAGTCCTCCTACAGCCAATCCACTCCTTCATTTTGAGGAAGTCTATTTGTTGTTTGATTTATTTCTTTGTCTCTTATCCACATGTTAGAATTAGATTTAGCTTTAACTTGTTCCAAGGAACCAGCATTATCAACCCTAAACCTCATCCATTGATATGTTCACACTCCCATGGGTTGGTTTGGTAGTTTGTGTTGGGGAAATGGTTAGTGATAATTAGGAGAAAGTGTCAGTGGAATAGGTAGTAGACATGGGTTACTATATAGTCTTTATTTTTCTATTTTCACTTGGTACTGATCTTGTGAGCTGGGTTACTGTATTATTACTTGTTAGTTAATCTCATAATTAACTTTTATTAAGTGATAGATATATACAAAACCAAAATTGTACTTAAATTGCAATGGTGGTAGCAAATAATCACTAACATGTGATGAATTACTAGCATGTGATGAATTAGAAAGGGAATGACCATTTAATTACCAATCTTAAAGATGGGTTTAGTTCTAACTTCCTTATTTATAGACATGAACTAAGAATATGTGATTTGAAGAGGTGAAACCCATGAAACTTAACATTTGTTCTTCTCTTTTGCTTCCCTGTACATAATTGGATAGATGAAATAACAACCTATCCAACAATCTTTAGTCTTAAAATATTTAGAGATAAGAGGGGAATGTACTGTTATGCATTTGACTAGCCCCTATTTCTGAAGTTTAGTTAATTAAAGTATAAAGGATGATTCATACGTAAGGTTGTAGTATTGAGAACCGACCCCTTTTCCTATTTTGCTCTCTTTGTTTGTCTTTATCTCTGATTTGTGTAATTGTAATAAGTTAAGTAATTGTAATTTGATTTTCCATTTTAGGAATCACCTTGGATAGTGGAGTACAGAGCTTCTTGTTCTGTTATCTCCATTGGTGTTATATTAGCTATATAAAAAATTTGTCCCTTATCCAAGGTAAGAATTTTGTTGTCCCTTATAGAATTTTGTTAGTTGTTTTGGTAGCTGGTTTTCATGTCTTCAAGTTTGCTTCATAATCTTTCATGTTAACCAATTTTGTTACCTCTTCTCCTAGTTGCCAACTTAATTCAAAACTTGTTTCTTAAACTTTGAAAATAACTAGTTTAGAGTCAAATTAAATAATTGTAGACCTTTGAACCTCAACAGATTGCACTTGTAGTTGTAGCTAGCTATCTTTTGTACCAGACAAGGGTTTCATCCTCTACAACGCTGCCCTTGCTTATGGTGCTTAGAGTATCAGACACACATAACTTCTAAATGATTGGATTTGTTATGAGGTACTTTGTGGGTGTAGGGGATTTTAGTTCACAAGTTGCCAAAACTTCTAAAACCAAGCTCTTAGTGAGATACTATATTTCAAACTAGCATTAACTAGTAGCTAGATATGCTTTATGAGATTCTAGATATGCATGTTGAAAATACAACCTATCCTCAAGGTTAATCACCAAGATTAGTCTCTATTCTCAAGGTCTCCAACTCATAATAAATTTAGCAAGCTTAGGCATCCCCTACAACACAACACCAACCATTCACATTCTTAGTACAATTAGTAGAATGATAATTAGTATAATTATACTTGTCTTGAATTATTGTTGATCTTTCCAAGTTATGTTTCTTTTTTTTAATCTTGAATTCAAATATGAGCATACCCTTAGTTTCCAGTTTGAGGTTGAATACAATGAGTATATTGCAGAATAAGTAAACCATTCAATTGTATTCAATCTAGAATTGTCCAAGTTGGACAATTTGGAACTAAAGTTTTTTATTCAGTTGTTAACAATTTCTTCTGAAATCTTATAAATTATATTTGATGAAATTTCGGTTTAGTTCATTTTTCATTATCCCTAGCTACATGCTTAATTATGGTAAATGACACCACAATCAAGTTATGTACTTGGAGACTAATGCAAAATGTAGCCAAAATTTCATCAAGTATGATATTCAAGATTTAAGAAATCTGTTAATCGATGAGTAAAAAACTATTTTCTAGAATGGGATAGGGTCTTACCGATAGTGAGGAAAATAAATTACTAATTATGAGTGACAAGGTTAATGGGTATCCTACATCACGTGTTTATGATTCTTGTATAGTATGGATTATAGTTGGATAAATGCTAAATGGACAAGTGATTAATACGAGAATGGGGTGGAAAAGTTTTTGAATTTTACACAGATAAATCTACCTTAAAGTAATGGACGATTTTACAGTTTGTGTGTTAATTGTCTAAATGAGAGACGATTGACTGTTGATTAAATTAGAGAACATGTTCTTTGTGATGGGTTTTACAAAAGTTATACAAGTTGGACATAGCTTGGTGAATTATTAAGCATGCCAAGTGTGTTGCAAACAGTGGAGGTTGATATAGATATAGAAGATCGGGTAGAGGATATGATCTGTGATATGGGGCATGAGTTTTTTCAGCAGGCAAATATGTATGGTAACTTGTCTAGTGATTCGGAGAAACCTTTGTATCTGGGATGCACTAGGTTTACATGATTATCAGCAGTGTTAAGATTATTCAATTTGAAGGCAATAAATAGGTGGAGTGATAAAAGTTTCACAAAATTACTTAAACTATTGGTAGAGATGCTTTCGGAAGGTAACATATTACCAAAGCATAATTATGAACCAAAGAAGGTGTTGTGTTTGATGGCTATGAAGTATAAGAAAATACAAGTTTTCCCCAATAATTACATACTATATAGAAATGAGTTTGAAGGGTTACATGAATGCCATGTATGTCAAGTTTCACGTTATAAACTAAAGGATGGTGATTCTAGTTGCGATGAAAGCACAAAGCGGCCTCTAGCCAAAGTGTTGTGGTATCTTCCAATAATTCCAAGGTTCAAATGGTTGTTTTGTAATAAACATGATGCAAAGAACCTTAGATGGCACGCAAATGAAAGACAAATTGATGGAAAACTTCATCATCCAGCTGATGGTTTGCAATGGAAGATGATTGATCAACTATATCCGAATTTTGGGAATGAGCCAAGAAACCTAAGGCTTGGACTTACAACAGATGGAATGAATCCGTATGGTAATTTAAGTAGTAAGCATAGTTCATGGCCTGTTCTTTTGACAATTTACAATCTTTCTCCGGAGTTGTGCATGAAACGTAAATACATCATGTTGTCTATGATGATTTCAAGTCCACAACAACCTGAAAATGACATAGACGTTATCTTGCCCCCTTGATTGAAGACTTGCAAAATCTATAAGAAGAAGGTGTGGGTGTGTTTGATGGGTATGGTAGTGAAAATTTCAAGATGCGGACAATGTTTTTTTGCACTATTAATGACTTTCCAACATATGAAAATTTATGAGGATATCGTGTTAAAGGGCACAAAGCATGTTCTATATGTGAAGAAGGCACAAGTTACCATCAATTGCATCATGGAAGGAAGACAGTTTATCTTGGTCATCAAAAATTTCTTAGGACTAATCACCCTTATCTTAGATTAAGGAAAGCTTTTAATGGGTTGCCAGAAAATAAGGTTGCTCCAAAAGCCTTAACTGGACAAGATGTTTATCAACAGGTTAAAAACATCAACACTGTTTTTGGAAAGACTCAAAAGAAGGCCAGTAAGACAAGGATATGGAAGAAAAAATCAATAATTTTTTATCTTCCATACTGGTGCAATCTTGATGTTAGACATTGTATTAATGTGATGCATGTGGAAAAAAATGTGTGTGATTGCGTCATTGGAACACTCCTCAATATACAGGGCAAGACTAAGGATGGTTCAATTCTCGACTGAATTTGGTTCAGATGGGTATACGACATCAGTTAGCGCCACAGTTTGTAAGGAAGCGGATATATTTGCCCCTGGCATGTCATACATTGTCAAAAAAAGAGAAAATAAGTTTATGTGAGTGCCTACATGGGGTTAAAGTGCTACAAGGTTATTCTTCAAATTTCAAAAGACTTGTCTCCATGAAAGATCTAAAGTTAGTTGGGTTAAAATCTCATGATTGTCATATGTTGACGCAACAACTACTTCCAGTGGTTATTCGTGACATTTTGCCTAAAAGAGTTAGACACATCATAAGTAGGTTGTGCTTCTTTTTCAATACAATATGTAGCAAAGCCTTTAACCCTCTGAAATTGGATAAGTTGGAAAATGAAGCTTTTACTATCTTATGCCAATTAGAGATGTATTTTTCTCCATCATTTTTTGACATTATGGTTCACTTGGTTGTTCATATAATGAGGGAGATTAGATTGTGTGGTCCAGTTTATCTAAGGTGGATGTATCCAATTGAACGATACATAAAAATATTAAAAGGGTATATGAAGAATCCACACTATCCCGAGGTATCTATGATTGAAAGATATATTGTAGAAGAGGCAATTGAGTTTTGTATAAAGTATTTGTCAGAGGTGGAACCCATAAGACTTACTAAGTCTCGTCATGGGAGAAGACATGGAGGTAAAGGTACACAAGGCATAACTGTGAAAATCATGGGTCGTGCAAAACTCCTTCAAGTACATTTGTATATTTTGAATAATACCGATGAGGTTTAACCTTACTCATTTACTCACAAAACTATTATAAGGGAAACGAATGTTTGAATGAATGAGAAATGGTTGTTGAATAAACATAACAAAACATTCTTAAACTAGTTTGATGAAACAATTAAGAAGGATGATGGTGCCTTTGATACATTGAAGTGGCTAGCAAATGGCCCAAACTTTGATGTCATATGTTGGAGTGGATACGATATCAATAATTTTTCATGTTACATAAAGTCTCAGGATGATAAAAGTACCATGCAAAACAATGGTAGCAGAGTCAATGCATTTTTCAAGTTTCAAAGATAAAATTTTTGTCATGGCTTTCATATCTTACCTTAGAGTGATTGAAGAGATTTGAGAGATTTATCACACCAAATTTATAGTGCTTGTTTTCAAATACAAGTGGGTTGATAGTAACAATGGTGTGCAAGTTGATGAATTGGGATTTACATTGGTTGACCTTCATAAAGTAGCTTATAGAGATAACCATTTTATTATGGCCCCCAAGCAAAACAAGTGTTTTATGTTGAAGATCCTTTTAACAAAAGGTGGTCAGTTGTTCTTCAAGAAAAGATGACAATTGCTAGTGATGACACCAATGATCTGGCAAATATTGATATTTCTCAAGCTCCATTAACATCAAGGATATCTAGTATCAATGAAGAAAATGAAATTGATGATGTACATGCTATTCGAGATGATCGTCATTATGGAATATGTGAAAATGTTACTACATGATACAAGTTAGTTATTTATTTGATTATATCATCATTCTATGTTTATTGTTTACTTGTTTTAAAATGTTTATTACTTCTTTCATATTCAGTATAGTTTTTAACATATATTCTTTTCTCTTCTTTCAACAGGTACATGGTTGACTCGTCAAAGAACCCTCCTTCCCAAAGTGGGTTCGATAACCATTCTCGGCAGAAGAAGGGAAGATGAGCCACAAGGTTAAGTATAGCGTTTGAATCAATAGAGAACCCTTTCTTCTGTATCTGTATGAATCGATATTATCACATTCCAATTCTTTCTTGATACCTCCCAAGGAAAATCCCAAATTGGATCCCAAATTGACGGGTTAGTGTGAGCTTATCCATGCAGTTATGCACCCTTCGAATAGGAATCCATTTTCTGAAAGATACCGGCTTTTGTGCGTTGGTGGGTCTTTGAGATCCTTTCGATGTTAGCTGGAGTGGTGAACATAGGATTCCCACAGAGTTTGATTAGGCCACTGGGAATCCTTTAGGGCCAAACAAGACAAAGTTTAAGAGTTATGTGACCCTCCTTGGACGAAACAAAGCTAGTATTTTGAAGAAGGATTAAGATGATGTAAAGATGTGAGTGAAAGATCAAATTTAGGAGACTATCATGGTATTTAAATTTAAAGTATTAAGTTTCTCCATATATTTATGATTCACTAACTAATCACATCTTGTTTTATGTAGCTTACATATGATGTGTCAAATACTAGCTTGCTGAAAAAGAAGTGGGTTTCATTTGCTGGTGAACGTTGGAGGAGCTTCAAGACACATCTCGCCAATATATACACACACACACATATATATATATATATATATATATATATATATATGTGTGTGTGTGGGGGGGGGGGTCATTGAAAGATATGTCTCCTTGTGAGGAGTACTAGTTCCTTAATGATGACACTTGTCAGAGATTTGTTGAGACCCAAAAGGATCTTGCATTCATTGTATGTATCTTTACAAAATTTATGTTTTGTTTTAATTGACTAATATAAGGTGTATTATATGTAACTTATTTGATTTCTTATAACAGGAGAAAAGAAAGAAGACTCAACAAATTTCTGCCAAAAACTGTTACCCCATAAATTATCTTGTGGGGTTATGAGTTGCTTGAGAAAATGTTGATGGAACAGAAGTTGAAAGAACGTTAACAATCATTTAAAGCAAACCTATTTACACTTTTGTCTCCACCTTTACACCATGAAAAATAGAAGAAAGCATGTCAAAAGGCTTCCATTGAGTATACATCAAAGTCTTCTTATATTATTGTTAGGAAAATTGTAAGTAATTAAAAAATTTAATATTTTTTTATTTAGCTTAAAATATGTATATTAATGATAACAGACTTTTTTTAATTTTATAAAATTCTTTGGTTGAACAAAACTTATAAGTTATAATAATTAATATACTTTATTATTAGTATTTTTTTATCATATAAATAATATAATATAGTTAATTTATATTAATTTAATTTTTTATATAATAAAAATCAAATCTTGAATTTTTTTAAAATTATTCTAATATTTAATTCCTTATTAATTGATTAATTATAATGATTTATATTAATTTAAAATTTAATTTATTTTAATTGTTAAATATTTTATAAGATATTTTTCAAAATTTTAAAAACATTTATTATCTTCTTTTATATTTACTTTCCATAAACTTAATGAGATTAAAATGTTAATGAAAGATGTAAAAATTAATTTAAATAAAGATAAATTTAGTCTACTTTACTAATATATTTTTTTAAAAAAATATTAGTTAATTAATATTATTATATATTGTCTTAATATATATAATTTGGTAAGAAAATATTATATAAAGAATTTGATACATTATTTTTTAATTAATTAATTTATTACTTTATGTTAAAATATATTTAACTAAATAAAAAGTTTGATGAAAAATTATAAATATTCATATAATTTACCATTAGTATTGTTATTTTTATCATATAAAACGCATAATATAGTTATTTTATATTAATTAAAATTTATTTATTTTTAATTTTTAAAATATTTTATGTTGATTATTGTTTAATATAATATAAACTATTAAAATATATATTTAATTGATATTAAATCGGTGATTCAACTATTAAACAGCAGCGAATTAATATCTTTATAAGATTAATAATTGGTTTTGTTTTTAATTTTTTTTATAATTGTAGTATTCAACTATGATGCTTAGTAAATTTTATTTAAATGTATAATTGATTTTTTCAAAATTTTAATTTTTTTAAACTTGTTGCGTGAGTATCTTTATAACATTACTTGAGAAAATAAGATAAAAAATATTTAATAAATATAAATATTTATTATTTTTTAATTATAAATTTTTGAAATTAACAAACATATTTAATGAATTATGTGAACCATTTCTGAATTAGTAAGTTTGTAAAACTCTTTAGTAAGAACTATTTCTTAATTAATATTTTTGGAAAACTCTTTAGTAAGAGAATCTAAATTTTCACTAGTAAAGTTACTTAATAATAAGTATTTATTAATTAATTTAATTCTATTTCTCATCAAATTGTTTGTTGATTTGAATAGTTAATATATATTTTTATAGATCATAATATTTTTTTTAGAGATAAAGTAGAATAATTATAGAAGATATTTTTTTCTTCAAATTTTTAAATTAATTATACATCTAGAATTTGAATAAAAAATTTTGGTTAAATTAAATCAACTTTTATCTGATTTATGTGCTCGATGATAATAATGGGAATTATTTTAAAAATAATAATTTATTTTTATCTAAATTTTCAGGAAATTTACAGAAAAAGTATTTATTTTTCGAAAATAACATACCATTTATTTGTCTATACTATTAAATACTTCCGCCTTGTTTAATTTACTTCTAAGCTTGAGATTCACATTCTAGAAGTGCCGCTGCGATAATTATAGTTTATTCGGATTCACACGTGCGTCACTGAGAGAATTTCTCCATAAAATGGAAAAAAAAAAGGTTAAAGAGTAAGAGAAAATAAAACAGAAGAAAAAATATAAATATGTCATGAGAAAAAAAGTAATATACCAAAAAAATAACAAGAGAAAACATGGAAATAAGAAAAAAGGACAAACCTAAAAATTGAAAATTGAATAAATTAATAATAAATAATATATTATTATTATTATGTAAGAAAATGAGAAGAATCGAAGAAAAGACAAGTAAATATCATTATATATGTTCCGTTAAGAGAACTCGAGTGTTTTTTCGTTTCGCTTTTCGCAAATTTTCAGATCTCCTCTGTTTCTTCGAATCAAAACCCTAATTCGCTCAATTTCAGTTTTCAGCCTCGAGAAACCTATCTCTCTCTAACTTCTCAACGGTTTTTCCCATTCAACAGCTCGATCTACAGGTTTGTTCTTCTTCTTCTCCTCCTTCCTCCGTTTCTCTATTTTCTCTGTTTTTCGCGTTTAACCTGAATCCGTAGATATGATGTTCTGCAAATTAGACTCTGTTAAATGGTTTCAGATTTCCCCCCTAGGTTTTGGGTTTTATTTTTTTTTATTTTTTTCGGCAAATGTGAAATTTCGCGATTCGCGTTCCGTGATTATCGAATTTGCGGTTTTGAATAAGGATTCTGGGGGCGTGTTTGGATTGAATTAGGTTTGTTTGTACATGGATCCTTGAGAGCGATTCGCGGTGGCTATTGCGTTGGTGTGGATTTAGTTGATTTCTTTTTGTATTGGGTGCATGTTGACAGTCTGTTTCATTTTGGGAGAAAGTGGAAATATTTTCATGGGCTTGAATGCGAATATTGTAATATTTTGGGGGGCATCGTGGTGTTATGGGTTAGTTGTGTAGTCAGAGCTTGGATTTTTATTTGAGAAAATGATTGGTACTTGTGAAAATTTTGGTGTTGAGCTTTGGGAAAGAACTTTTCAGTGTTTGAACTGTGTTACTAGCTATGGCATGGTATCTGTGTACATCTTCTGTTTGATTTTCGGAAGATCAGTTTCATGAGAAAGTTCTTTTTTGCTACTAATTGAAATGTTAATAATAATATTTAAAATTGCTGAAGGGAAATGGTGCAGTGGAAGAATAATAATTGTTGATGGTTGTATTTTGTGGGGGAGCCAAAAGCTTAATGTTCTAATTGATGAATTAGTGTGGCTAAAGTGGTGGGTTGTTTTTGAAGGTATAATGGTCTTTACTCTTTAGTGTTTATGAGAGTCATTCAACAGAGAGAGTGTCTGTTTGAGTTCATATATATGATTCTGCTGTATTTGAAGTCTCTGATGATAATACTTAATTTGTTTCAAGCATGTTCAGTGCCGATTCAGTTCTATCTGCCACTTTAGTGACTGACTATATTGGTTATTTAGAAGTGGGATGGTAGAAGGATGAAGGACAGTTAATGGCACTAATTAGTAGCATTGAATATCTTGTATTTGAAATCTGAAATTGAGTTTTTTTCCCCATTACTATGGCTGTACAATTGTTCTTGTACTAACATGTGTATGGCGGTTGTTGAGTTTTGATGCAACTGAATCTATATGTCTTGCTATATCAGTGGATGTGATCTTTATTGTAAGGCATGTCGCATTTATAGGTGTCTGTCCTTTCATTAGTATAATACTGTCACTACTGTATTAATTGCATATCATTCAAAGGTAGTTGAATGGTTGCATACAACTGTTATGAACTTTTGATCTTTTCTTAAGCTGGAATCATAGTTATCAATCCTGGATAGTAGCACATACAGCTGAACCCAAAAGTGCTATAGTATATAGTGCTAGCAGGATGACCACTATCTTAAAATTGTTTACATACGTATATTATATACTTATGCACAAAATTATAACTATAATGCTAAAAAAGTACTCATAAATTCATAATTTATAGCATATCTATAATGATCAACAAAAAATCATAGGACTTAGGTCTGGTCTATAGCAAAATATTCAAATACACTGATGAAGAAATGGACAGTAACCAAGAACAGAGAGAACAGGAAAGCACAGCATAACAGATAAAAAAAGAAATGGACAGGAAAGCAGTAGCAGAACAAAGACAGGAGTGTGTTGAGACATGAGCAGAGAAGACGGTAGATGATGCTGCTGGAAAATCTTGCATAGATGGTGGGCAATGGAGAAGAACAGAAAGAAAGCACAGAAAAGAGACTATGGAGAGGAGCGTTGAGTAGAGAACAGAGAAAAAGTGGCAGAAAAGAGTAGGTTTCAGTCTGGGTATTTCAAAAGTTCTGAAGTGGAGGGCAAAATTGGAACCCTAACAAAATTTCAGTATAGTGCGGCTCTTGTGTCACAAATGCTTGCAGTCTTGGCCTTGTAATAGGCGGCGACAGCAAAACACTCCACTACGGCGGAGAAGAAGTGGCCAGAGGCTGTCCCGCTCTGCTCGTCTGCAGTCATGCCATCATAGCATGCAATTAATAACAATGGTTGGAATTTGGTTTTGTTCTGGATGTACATTACTTTAGTAGGAGTGTATTGGTTTTTTGCATCTATTGTTGTTTCCTATCCTCTCCGTAAAAAGGTTTTGGAAGGTAAACAATGTTAATTAATAAGAGTGGGCTGGAAGGTGACTGAGTTTATATAGGATTTTTAACTTCAGTATATCCTTTTTTACGTGGGGTGGCATGCTAAAAAAGAATATAAATCAACTAATGATAGTTCTGTTTTTGTTTAAGATAATTTTCCTTCAACTGATCAATATGCTGTGAGGAAGTCTATTAAAGACAGAGTCCTATTCTGATTGTTTGTTTCCTTGTTTCTATCAAAAGATTCTGTACAAAACAGAAGAATGGGAAATTGGGTAATAGATTAATGTTGGAGTAATGGTAGGACTGGAAAGGGGCTGGGTTTTTCTGCAAATGGATCATAAGTCTCATTGTTTTGGGGGGAGGGGGTTGTCATAGATTCCTCTTCTAAGGTTTATCTGCAATGGTTCTGGTTATATTTCGGACTTGGCAAGTATGTTATAATCGAACCTTTGTTTGGGGGTCAGTAATTGTATTTGTATGTCTTTTATGATAGTGGAAGTCTTTCTGATTGGGGAATTGTAATCTGTAATCATTATAAATGGAAAGGCTGTGTTGGGTTGTAAACAGTTCAAAGTTATCATGTGATTAACCTTAAACTTACACTCTGGTGCTTATGGGCCATATAAATGATTAATATTCTCATATAGAAAGATTATTAGAAAATGCAGTGCAGTGTGTCTTTCATGTAGCATGGCTATGATAGTTTGGCTTGATTTCTGTAGTGTGTACGGCTTTCATCTATTGAATGATTCTTGTATTGGGTTGTGTATTATTGCCAATCTTAAAGCACCATTTGTTGCCTAATTATCTAGTAACCTTGGATCAGCTTGGTTTTTATTGGGTAATTTATTTGGTTGCAATTTGTATAAAATTCTTTCCTTCAACACTATATTTGGTTTCATGATTGTAAACCCTAAAATCCAAACTGGATCAAGGGGTTTGACTGTTTCCAGTCATGGTGGACCAGGTTTAAACTGGAAATCCAGCTTTTTATCAAACAAGAAAAAGCAGCTGGTTTTTGTAATTTTTCTAAAAAAATTGTCTGGCTTAATTTTTTCCGCCTTTGCCAGAAACCGGCAATTGAACCAATGATCTGATCCTTTGTGTGGAACAGCTCTCAGTCTCATTAATGACCTTGGTTTTAAGTGATGATATTTGGCAGTTAATGTTTCAATATATTTGTACTTGATTGAAGTGCTGTCTGTAATTGTACTTTTGTAAGATATTATATTGCCTTATGTTAGGAGATCTCTATTAGCGAGGGTGCATGTGAGGAAGAAATGTGGGGGATCTGAGTGTTATGTAAGCAAGGGAATAATAGGCATGACTGGTGTTAACTTAACTGCCAGCATGGCCATATAGTAAAATTTGGGGGGAAATTCTGTTGTAAGCTATATAGACATTAAACAAGAGAAGAGTAGAGAGAAGGGAAGTAGTGACTAAGGAGTGGATTGAGAGATCAGGGCCTCTCAAATGTCCTCTGTTACTGTAGGTTTTTTTTTTTCCCAGTTCAGTCTCATAATCGATTGTATATTCATGGTGATATTCTTTTCTTTCTATGTGTGATCTGATCCAGTTCTTATGACTATCATTTTCCATCCTTTCAATAGTTGTTTATTAGTAAGGGATAAAATATGAGTGGATCCTTGGTGTTGGTTCTTGATGTTATTTGTTGTAGAATTTCAATGTTGTTATTATACCTGATTGAAGCTGTAATTTTATCTATGTGAAAACATATATTGGACTATATGGTTTGTGCACTATTAGATTCCATCCTTTCAGTACTTGGATTAAACAAATTGACTACTTTTGTTTTCTATCCTTTTATAATTCAAGTGGCAATAACTCAATTTCCATACTCTGCTTTGTACTTCTGTAGAGAACATAATTTTTTATCATCAAATAAATTATGTGATACTGCATAATTTTTCAGATTACCATGCATATAAATGAAGTTAGTCATCATTGGTAGAAGAAAGTCATGTGGAATTAAATTCCTTTTATAATCTATTATAGTCTTGGAAACATGATGCAATGTCTAGGAAATTCCTAAACATGTTTTCTTTATTTCTCTTGCTCCCCCTTGTGTGACATTCTTTCTTTCCTTTTGATAATAAACAAAGAATTCATTGAGATAGAAAGGTACTAATGCAATTTCAAGAGGATAAGGAATCCTCAATAATTAAACAAATCAAGACCAAGAATAAAGGGGGGAAAACTTAGTGCAAGGAATATATAATTCATCATGCCAATCTCTATAGATATTACAATGACCCCCCTCTCTTGGCTAAAAACCATGAGCAAAATGCCACAGAAAAGGTAGAAAAAAGACAGCCAGTAAAGGTTCTAGCATTTCTTCCACTCATACACCAAAGGGCCTCAAATCGAGGATGGGGCCAAATCCTCTAAAATTAACATGCAGAAATTGTTGTAGCAAACTGATTGCTGGCCAAAAATTAAAAGTGTACATTAGGAGATACAAAGAAAATGGGCTCCAGGTAAAAGGGCCCAACTGATGGGTACAATAGTTAGTTAATTGGGGAAATGGTTATTTGTACAGGGGAAGGGGAGAAGTTAATTAGATGAGAAGTCAGTTAGTTGAGGAGAAAAGGGAGTCTCTCGAAGTGCTCTTGACATTGTATCTGATTTTTGCCTAGCTTAGTCATTGGGATTACGCTTGAAACTCTTTGCTTTGAATAAACACAAATTCTTCTTCACTCTTTGTTTGGTACCATCATAACAACTAGCATCAGAGCTTCTTTTCATGGGAGCTTCTTGATCTGGTTTTTGGATTGGAATGGTTTGAGCAACTTGGTGAGATCAAGGCAAATTTTAGAGACTTTATCTTGAAGATCAAGAAAGAAGGGAAAGAATAAGTAATTATGGGAGATCCAGCCCTTTCTACGTCAATGGCTTCCTTAAAATCTTTGATGAAAGGGGCAAGGGAGAGAAGGAATACTTTCTGGTGGATTGTAGAAGTGAGGTGGGGGGGGGGGATCAACAACCCATAGAAGAAATATCAGAAGCGATATAGGAGCTATTGACTAGATTTGAAGATGTATTTCAGCAACCACAAGGGCAGCCACCTCGAAGGGAACAAGATCATGTAATAACCTTGAAAGAGGGAGCAACAATACCTAGCCTAAGACCCTATCGCTACCCCCACAATCAGAAATCAAAAATAGAAAAAAATGGTGAAAGAAATGCTCCAATCGGGTAACCAGACCCAACGTCAATCCTTATTCCATCCCCATTATCCTGGTAAGAAAGAAAGATGGAAGTTGGTGATTTTGTGTGAACTACTAAGCCTTGAACAAAGTCATTGTCCTAGATAAGTTTTCTATCCCCATCATTGATGAATTATTAGATGAACTAGCTAGAGCTGTTTGGTTTTCCAAGTTGCATTTGAGATCCGGATATCATCAAATTTGCATGAAGGTGGAAGATGTGAAGAAAACAACATTCAAAACCCTCGAAGGCCACTGAATTTTTAGTGATGCCTTTTAGCCTTACGAATGCTTCTACATTCCAATCTTTGATGAACAAAGTTCCAAATCCCCTTCTTACGAAAATTTGTGTTGGTTTTATTTGATGATATACTAATCTTTAGCAAAGATAAAGAAAGTCACTTGATGCGTTTGAAGAAGGTGTTAAGCATTTTGAGATAATCAATTATTGTATCTACTAAGGAGTGGAGGCAAACCCAAAGAAAATAAAGGCATTACAAACGAAGTGTGTATCGAAAGATATCAAAGGATTAAGGGGATTCCTAGGTTTAATAGAATATTATAGGTTTGTCAAAGATAATGGAAAGTTAACCAAACCCCTAACTGAATTGCTTAAAAAGGATACATTTTGTTGGTCCAATGAAGCTCAGCAAGCATTTGAGAATTTAAGAAATAAGATGACATCTTTGCCTATATTACCTAACCCAAGTTTTTCTAAGGAATTCATGGTGGAAACAAATGCATCTAGCAAAGGTTTTGGGAGTAGTTTTGTCTCAAGGGAAAACACTCTCAAATAGGGCTCAATTGAAATCAGTATGAGTGAGAACTCATGGCTATTTTTGATGGCAGTGCAAAGGAGGCATTACCTTATGGGAAGGCATTTTGTCATCCTCACAGACTAGAAAAGCTTGAAACTGCCAACTAAATAAAGGATTTCCAATGATAGCAAACCAATAATTAAAATAATGTACACTAGGGGATATAGAGAAAATGGACCTCAAGTAGAAGGGCCCAGCTGATAGGTACAACACTTAGTTGGGGAAATGGTTATTTGTGCATAGGAATGGGAGAAGTCAGTTAGTTGAGGAGAGTAGGGAACCTCTTGAATTGCTCTTGGCATTGTATCTGGTTTCTGCCTAGCTTAGCCATTGGGGCTAGGCCTGAAACTCTTTTCTTGAATAAACAGGATTCTTTTTCACTCTTTTTTCGGTACCATCATAACACAAACTCAATGTTCACAAGGAAACTCCTGTGCAAAGCTAGAACTAATGAGACTCAATTTCTGAACTCAATCTACATGTAACACAATAATCAAACAAGCAGCTTCTTTTGAAGGAAACTTTGTTAAGGAGAAACCTAATCTATTTGGTTTTTGTGGAATTATATTAATGCATACTTTTTTATTTATTACCCCCCCCCCCCCTTTCCTTATTCTTTTTCCTTTGTAGTTTTTTTTATATTTTACTCTGTATGCCTCTCTCCAATCCTTAAGCGCTTGATTGTTTGCAAACAGATAAACACTCATGATGGTATTGATGTTAAAAGAATGTTATCTTGTATATATAGGTTTGTTTTTCATTTTGTTAATGCATGTTCATATTTGTTATAAATCATTACTCTGTTAATTTTGCAGTCCATTAGAGACAATTTGGTCTAATTCTTTTTCTTTTATGTCACAGGGACATATTTGCTTCTAATTTTTAAGGAGATGTCTCCTGCTTCCAAATCTAAGCCTAAAGACAAAAAGGCGGGCAAGGAAGCACAGAAGTCTTCTGGCAAGTCTTCAGGATCTGGTAATGCAGTAGCTGGTGTACCAGCCAGTGCATATAACCCTTTATTGGGAACATTCCATTCGCTGGAGATGTCACCAACATCTACTTCGCCAGTACATTCTAATGGTCGTTTCCGGAACATAGATGAGACAGATGAACATCCTGCAGGCTCTGTGGTAGTTGGCGTGGAGTATGATTCTGTTTCTAACAATGGTAGCTGGTCTGGTGAGTCAGAGGACCATAAAGAGAAAGGTTCTAATCCTCCTGCCCGACTGGAAGCAGTACCAGGAGCTGATAATGACAAGCGAGAGAAAATCCGCCAGAAGAATGAGAAGAAACATCAAAGACAGAAGGAAAGGCGAGCACAAGAGTTGCATGATCGCAGCAGTGGATATATTATGTCAAGGAAGCTTGAGGCACTTGCTCAACAGCTTGTGGCAATGGGGTTTCCTCATGAGCGTGCAACAGTGGCATTAATACTGAATGAAGGAAGGGTGGAGGAATCAGTAGCATGGCTGTTTGAAGGTGGTGATGAAATAGATAATAATCATAAGGATAAAAATGCAGATGGCGGTAATTTGAAAATTGACATATCAGAAGAACTTGCTCGGATTGCAGATCTAGAAACCAGATACAGTTGCTCAAAACAGGAGGTTGAAAGAGCAGTTGTTGCCTGTGAGGGCGATCTTGATAAGGCTGCAGAGTTTTTGAGAGAATTGAAGCTGGATCGATCATCTGGTCCATCAAAGCTAGAGGAAATTGGTGATCCTCCCCTTAACAGTAAGCAGTCAGAAGTTGTGAGTCAGAATGCTAGGCCACAGACAAAACCCATTCTTTCTCCAAATCAACCTCAAAAAGATGAAAAGGATTTTAACTATACAAAGCAAGCAGTTATGTTAGGAGGATCTACAGAATCCAGCAATAGACATGTGCAGCCCCTTAAGAGAATCCAACCCAAGCCTGAATGGGCAAAGCCTCAACAAGCTGCTATACCTGCTGACAAGAGATGGCCGAGTGCAGGATCTAATCCTTCAGTTTCTTATTCATTGGCATCACCATTGCAAGTGTCACCCACACCCGCTAAGGCAGAAGCTGCTTATATGGCTGTTGGAGGTGATTATAAGAACCTTCAATCTGGAGCAGCTAGGGAGCCAGTAATTGTGATGCAGCGGCCTCAAACTGTAAATGCAAAGCAGGTTCCTGCTGCCAGCATGAGTTCTTCTCCTCCTGGAGTAACGGCCAGTTGGTATCCAACTAACAGTGTAGAAGTGATGAGGTCTAATGGCTTTATGTCTCACACTCCTAGCACTAGAAGCCTCAGTTCAAACTATGTCAGTTCTAATCAACTGTACCACCAACTTCAGTATCCACCTCCGCAACAGTTTGTGACTGGCAGCAGCAATTCAGTAGATCATCAAGCAACCAACCGAGGGAATAGCATATGGAATAGAACGAGTACATCTCCGATGCTTGCTGCTGCTTCTTCTCTTGGACTCTTTTCTGGGCTAGGATTGGCAGCAACATCAGGAGCAACTTCTCCGGTAGACTGGAGCACTGGTGGGTCTATGCAATTTGATTATACCAACATAGACTGGTCCTTGGATAGAGGCTTATCTCCACCAGGATCTAATGCATTATTGCTAGGGCTTTCGCCTTTTACAAAGAGTAGTGCTCTATACAGCTCAAATGCTTCTGGTGTGGTTGCTCAGCCATCGATTAGATCATTACCCTCTAAAGGTAGCCTTGTTCCCTTGCCTGGATTGCAAGATGGTGGAGTATCTTCTGCTGAGACATCAGGTTCTCGGGAATGGAGTTCTCCATTTGAAGGGAAAGATCTTTTTAGTTTACCGAGACAGTTTGTTTCATCTCCTTCTCTGTAGAATGAGGGGAGAAATTAAAATGAATAAAAGAAAGACCAAAAAATGTGTGGATTTGATGTTTGTTATGATGCTCTACAGTTGATATGATGTTGGTGGTAAGCTTTCAGTGGAGAACAGGCATCTAACTTTTCACACCATTACACATGCACAGTGCACAATACTCGTCACTCCCGGTCACATGCACAGTGCACAATACTCGTCACTCCCGGTCACATGCACAGTGCACAATACTCGTCACTCCCGGTCACATGCACAGTGCACAATACTCGTCACTCCCGGTCACATGCGCAATCCACTTTGATACCCTAGCTCGTTCACTGTCCGACCCAGATGCACTATACAAACTGAGCATTCCATAGTTATATGCTGCAACCACGAGTAAGGACACAACAGCATAAACCGTGCAGAGCCTTAGCTTTTCAAAGCTGATGGCTCTGCTGTATATTTAGTAAATTAAAACATGATCAAGTCACACTCGATATACAGGCAAGTTTAGAATGGATGTCCAATTTCAATTGATTACTGCACGTTTGGTTTTGCGTCTCATTACTGTGGATGCACGCATCACACACATGCCTGTGAGCAGTGTTAGAAAAGTAAACGTACGTTTACACTATTTTGATGGTTATCCAGACATACGCATAGATTAACAAAATACAACCCTATTGCAGCCTTCAACTTGAATGCAATAATATATAATTGAAAGGTTATATTTCAATTAGGGTGGTTATATGTAATTTGTCTTGATTTAGATATTACATCAAGAGTTAAGACGGGACCCCTTTTCATTTTGCAAGTTGCCTTTTTTCTTTTTCACTGGGCAGTAGAAATATAATAAACTAAAAATGAAGGAGGATCACAGAAGAGAGTACCGGAGGTACTGAAAAACCAAAGACAACATTAGAAAAACAGAAAATTAAACTCCGCCCAAAATGTTGAACCTGATAAACAAGAACCTAAGAATATTAAGGGCAATCGAGACCAACCAATCCTTAATGGATTAACATCCAATCGTTAACGGAGTGGCTAAAACTGGGATTCTTGGCTTTGATCCGTTGCCAGGTCTCATTTTTGCAGCATATAAAATATCCGAATTATCCTCCACGTTAAATTTGAAAACGACATTGTTTCTGGTTAAGCAGACGATTGCAAGTAAGGGTAAAAATAGATCAAGTTAGGTAGGTTTTATACTTGATCTGTTTAAAATTTAAGTCTAAGTATAACTTTGTTAAGATTTGTTTTTTTTTTTTAATTAAGATCTAATTTCTTATACTAAAATTACGAGTGTGTCTAAAAGATTACAATGTAATAAGATTAGTAAATAAATTTAAAATATATAAACAAATATACATATGTATATATAAATATAATATGTTAAAATTAATATAAATATAAATATAATATTAAAATAAAATAATATATATATATAATTAGACTTTTTAATAGATTTAAGAGATTTTTTTATAAATTTAAATTTAGTTTATTTTTTTAAAATGTTCAAGTTTATTTAAATTAAATTATAAACAAATTAAGTCGTAAATATAACTATTGTGCATTTAAACATGAATAGAATCAAATCCAATAAGAATTGGTCAACGTAATCAATCTTGATGATGTAGATTAATAAAGAAGAAAATTATGAAAGGATAATTAGTAGAACTTGACGTGTTAAGCATAAATACACAAAATTAATGTCCAACCATAAATAAACAAAATTAATCCATACAACAACGCATATTTGTTAAGCATAGATTGAAATACTTTCATAGAATTGAATCACCAACCTTATAGAGTTATTTATACATGTACAATCACTAATGCAAAAAAAAATTATGCAAAAAAAATTATGATCAAATAGTAGAATCTCTTAATCTCTCATATAAGAAAAGTGTGACCAATTCTAATAAAATCTATCTATAATATGATTTAAATACTTAATATAATTTTAATTAAAACTGAATATTCTATTTAAATAATTTAAACAACCTAACAATTGGAAATAAAATCAATTAAAACATTTAACTAGAATCGGTGTAAAAATCAAATCTTGTACTCTTGTTGTGGATGAGAATTTCTTTGGCTTAGACAAATAAATTTATAATTTTATCTATGTATTTTTTAAAAAAATATACATTCATTTGAACTCTAACTATCTTTTATATCATTTTTAACTCTTCTCTTTCTAATGAGCTTTTTCTAAGCTTCTATCAAAATTAATTTTTTTTCTACTTGAACTTGCTTGATGATATCCAGCTTTCCATCAAGATCTTTCTTCTTCATCTAAACTATAATTGGTTATAATGGAAAATGAATTGTAATATTACACAACTTTTTTTTACAATGTTAGGTTTTAAGATCTTTCTTCTTCATCTAAACTATAATTGGCTGCAATGAATTGTAATATTACATGGTTCACTATACTTCCACTTTCAAAAGTTTATTTCTTATCATATCTTTTTATCAGTCCAATGTGAAACTGATTAGAAAATATGTTCATCACTAATAAAACCGACTAGAAGATATGCAACAATCTTATCCTTTTTCTATTAACGTTATCACAATAACGAACCAACTATTTATTTAAAATTCAAATTTCAAAATTTTAGAATTTTAAATTTTATAGTTTTAATTTTATTCAAAATAAAATTAAAGTTTCTTCGATATTATCATATTATTTTATTCTCAGTACTAGCGATGAATATAATAATATTTTATTTAAATCAAAAACTTATTTATTTGGTTAAATTAAATTCTCTAATTTAATTAATTCAAATAATAATTATATTATCCTTTAACAAATATTGGAACATTCGTTAGTGTGTGACCTTGTAAGTTCAATACTAAACTGGTAGCAAATTAGTCGTACTAATTTACTGCTCAAGATTGGCTTCTAGCAACATTTCTTAAGACTTTTTTTACTTTTAAGAATTATAAAAGAATAAAGAAAATTTCTTTCATCTTTCTGGCTCTTGGTTAACCTTAAAGTATGGTCCAATTGTCAAATTCCATTTAGTTAACCCATGAATGACTTAAAGAAAACTCCTTTCTTTGTTCACTCAATTTTCTTAACCAAAGTGTTAGTTACTATAGAGCTCAAACTCATTATCGTGAGTTAATGAATTCCTTCTTGACCAATTATTAATTCTACAAGTATTCAATTACATCCAGTATCCTTTCAACCAGCATCCTTAGACATTAGGTGTCTAGAATTAAAGTATAACAAATAACTTTGTTAACTATTATAACAGTTTTAAGTCAGAGGAATTCCAAATAGTGTATTCTTCATGAGAATATCAAAGGAATTTCAAATAATGTATTCTTCATGAGAATATCCTATTGACAAATTAACATTAATCGCAATTCTTTATGTATATAACTTAACAAATAAGATTTATTAAAATGAAGACTCCTACATACATATTAATCTATCTAAATTATTAATATCTTGATAATAATCCAACAATCAAGAACAATTTAGATTAAATTTTAAAAAACTTACCTCTCATTATTATAATTTCTATCATAATGTTAATTATCTAAATCTAATTAAAAATTATATCATATCAAATAACTAAATTATAAATTAATAATAAAATATTTAACATATGATACATTAAATTTTAAACATACTTATTTATTTTCAATATAAAATACGTTAAATAGTTTCTAAATTTTTTATCAATCATTACTTTTAAAAAACTAATATGATCCAAAAAAAAAATATACTAAAGTTGAAGGACTATTTCTAAATTTTTTATCAATCATTACTTTTAAAAGAATAATGTGATAAAAAAAAATACTAAAGTTGAAGGACTATTATAATCAATAAGGAAATAGGAGAATGTAATTGATATTTTACTAAATCCAAGAACTAAATTGAAGTGTATTAAAAGCGATGAAGATGAATTTGGACATTTACCTCTACCGCATTATTTTTGGGTTTCTGACCACATTCCTTACCGTCATGCTATAAGACCAATTACTCGACAAGATAACTTTATTCTTTCTTTCTTTAATTTTATTGATTCAGCAAGTAAAGCATAAAACATAAGTTTTACATCATTAAATGATGCATTAAAAAAGACAAGATATTGCAATTGTACATTAATATCTTGTATCTTGCTATCTTACAAGATGATTGATTAATCAGACACGGAAACAGCAGAAAGAGAGGCAGAAGGACTTGAAACAGGTTCTCTATACCACTGATTTGCCTCTCTAGTGAGAAAATAGGCATCTGCAATTGGAAAGAATAAATGTTAGAAGTTTCCATTAGAACCAACTCCATCATGAATTTTGCTATATATCAACTTAAAATAACCTCCTAATTGCTTAATAAAGCATTTATAAAAAATTAGATGCATTCGGCATCTTGATAACATAAAAAACATTCAATTCTTTATTCATTAATTAGGAGGATTCAAAGGAGGTGATATTCTAATTTGTCAAAGCTAGTTTAAGGGGTGAACATTTTTTGTTCCACCTGAATTTGCTAAATGCTTAGAAGTCAATGTGTGCTTATAATGAAAAATAAAGGCCCACATCCCACAGCCATTCAGTGCTTTGAAAAGATGGTTCTTTGTTCACCATTTTTCAATCAAATAAATGCAAACTATTGTTATAATAGTAGGATCCAATTGTTAGGTATGAAAATTAAATTTAATATTGGAAATATGAAATTCTAGTTTGAGATTTATAAAACCTTGAACTCTCCAACTACAATGGCTAAGACTAACTTTATGGTGTGATTCTTCAAAGGTTCTTATCATATAATTACAGCCTTTCGTGCATCATTCATGTCTTCAATAACCATAAATAAGAAAATATATCATATTTGTCCAAGAATAGGTGTTTAAGGACCATATAAAACACATCATTAAACACCAGTACCAACAAATAGCATTGTCTAAAATGTTTAATGAGACAGAAGCAGTATCCTCTCAATTAAGGTGGTGTTCGGTTTGTAAAAACGTTTTCTATTTTTATTTATATTTACAAAAATGTCACCTTGTTATCATTTTCTTTTCTATTTTTAAAATTTTACACTAGAAATAGTGAAAATAGAAAATAATTTTTCTTGTTTTCACTGTTGCCCGTACAAAATGTTTAAAACAGAAAACAAAATAAAAATAAAGTGGCATTTTTTGAAATAAAAAATGAAAACAGAAAATACTTTCACAAACTAAACGTCACCTAATGTTGCTAGTGACAAACTTTTCAGCAGACTCCACCCAAAATGCCATTTGGCTTACCGGAATTCTAATGCCCTATGAGAAAGAACTGCATTCAAAGGGGGGCTTCAGATATAGCCACATGGCTTATTGTATAGAGTTTGTGTTGAACAGAGTATATTTTCCAAATTAAAATCAGCTACTGTGAGGGATTTACGTTTCCTAACAGCTCATTTTGGAGAGCTTCTAATGTATGTGGAAACTCTGCATGATCTTATTATGCTATACAAATAAAATTAGCAGATGTTAACTAAATTTGTCTCCCACTTTCCAACAAAACTGTTGCAGCATATGAAACACAGATTTAATCATTTTAGCTTCTGGTGGATATGTACGTATGAAACTAGAGATTCAATATACTAGAGACAATGACAGTTTTCAAGGTTCATTTATTGAAGCTTACCTGACAAGAACACATCTTTGTATTCATCATCATCATAAACAAATTGAGGAGGATCAGGTGAACCAATTCCAACAATGGTGCTTCCACTGCATGAGATGTATGAAGACAGCACATGAGATGATTGCATCTTTTAAGATCAAAACTCTATTAAGGCAACAACAAGAGCAAAACAAATACAAATTGGACTACTTCAGCACAATTGATATCCTTCAGAACAAGAACACGAAAGTGTTAACCTCAACATATTTTTTGCTTAGGACCTTTAATAAAAATAGAACTGCAATGTAAAGGAATAAATTCAATAATTCAACCTACATGGCTATGTCTGGAAAATCCACTACTGAGGAAATTCATGGAAAAGAGCATACAACTCTATTTGCTAGAGAGATGTTCTGTAACCAGAATTGCAAAACAAAATGAAAGATAGAAAGAACAAAGAATAAATCTGTTATTGGAGAATGACATCTGAACAGAAAAGGAGAGAAATCTCCGTCTTGGGGTTCCCTTTCACAAAGGGATGTTTCTACCTATGAAGCATAGACTCGGACACGGACATGGACATGGACAATCCAGAACTGCTAATGCCCAAAATATAGGACACAGGACACCAATGTGCGCGCACATGTACATGAGAAAAGTCAAATGAAATTGAAGGTGAGCAACAAGACAAAATATCTAAGTTGATAATCAAGATTTCCAAATTAACCTTCTTCCTATAATAATGATGAACCTAGCAAACAATACCAAGGCATCATTTTGGTAGAATTTTGTCCTTTACAAAAAGAGAAGAAAAAGAGATCAGTTAGATCATTCTAGAAAGGTATATTGACCTTTTCAAAACAACTTGTGCAACTTTAAATTTTCCCTATGATAATGAATCTCACAAAAGATTACTAAGAAACATCATTATTTAATATTTTATATTATGTTTTAAGCTGACTCTTCTAAGTTCTAAATGTTTCCCTTTTTATAATACTAGTGTCTTGAAGTATCTATCCACATCGAGGTGTTGACTGAGTGCCTGAAGTGTCAAAATATACTTTCTTAATCAAACACCCAGTGTCCAACATGTTCTAACGAGTAAGGTATCCATGTTGGAAGTATGTTCAACAATCTGACACCATAAGCAAGAGGAGTGTTTGTACTTCATACTTTCTACAACAAAGCAAATGTCTCAGCTCTAAAATGCTAACAAATCAGAATGATCTCTCTACCTTTACCGCCCTATTTATTTATCTAACCATCCCCCTCTAATTGAATAACTGCTTTAACTGTAATACTAACTGTTTTGTTTGTCTTCCCTTTATTCTTAGCAAATACCCTTCTATCCTCCACAATGTCAAAGCCCCTGAACTTTGAACAATTTTAGATGCCCAATTTTAAATTAAAAGCATGACTATCACATGAACTATTTATATTGTTTCTGTCTCTACCATGTGCTTGATTAACTTTGGCTAATATGCATAATTCTTTTTTAATAAAAGAAAGAAATTCATTATGACAAAAATGAAAATCACAAGGGTTTTGGTGGATAAGGGAATTTCCTTATCAAAGGGAATGAAAATAACTATGAAAATGCAAATAAATAAATGAAGCAGTGCTTCCCAACTTGTCTTTGCTTTACGCCAAATAGAAGCCAATTGCCTAATCCTTAAAGATAAAGCATTATACTCAAACCAAATTTTGCATATAGTAGCATAACTTGCAACTTGCCATAAAAATTTAGTATAGTACTTCTACCAACCCATTAAAGCCAGTTTCAAAAAATTGGTTCAAGGTTGTATGGCACACCTAAAATTCATCAAAAAGGCCAAACAATGTATTACAGAAAGAAAAACATCACCAGAAGAATGTAAGAACAGATGCGGAGCTGATTCCAAACAAGCACCATCACCACATGTGTTAAATTCTCGTAAGTTGGTTTTTGAGGTCTGACTCCATACAAATTTCAGTCATTTCAGTTGGTTTGGGAGTGAGTTAGACCAATTCCATTTCTAATATAAATCCAATGCAACCCTTAGATTTTCAAATCATGCATGATGATTTGTATTATTCAGAAGGCCTTCTATCTGAAATTTGATGGTCAAGTTTGATTCCAAGAGGTTCTCAAAATTTGAATAACTAAATTGTAGAACTAATAACTAAATTGTTCAAGCATTATAGTTGGATAACTCAGAAATCTCATCACTAATTCCACAAACCAAATGAGGCTGAATGTGAAAGGTGTATCCACAATCCATCTGAAAGACAACAATAAGTGCAACCATGAACCAGATGCTACAATCAAAATTATTGTATTTTTTCTTGAAAAAAAATATCAAAGCTGCACATCAACTTGGGTTAAAAAAAAAGATACAATTTTATAGCAATTTACCAATCATTTGACGTAATTAGATATCTCTACATTGGAATCAAGGTAAATACAAACCTAGATATTCCACCTTATTAGCAGAATGTAAGATAATGAGTTTTAAGGAACTGCAAGAGTTGTTAATTTGTTTGGTAGAGATAATACCAAAAGCTAAATCATAAGCGCAACCACCAATGAGATGCTATAATTAGTATTATTGTATTTTTCTAAAACAAAAAAGTATAATATTGTTAGAAGTCAACTTGAGTTAAGAACAAGGATACAATTTTATTGCAATTATTTTACCAATCATATATCTTGCCATCTGAATTAAGCTGAACATAAACCCTGAATTCATCTTACTAGCAGAAAGTAAGAAAAGAGGCTTATGGAACTGAAACACTGGTGAGATATAATGCAAAAAAGCTAAGCTCTTGCATAACAGACTCAATTTTAAACAATAACGAATTGCCCTTTGAGATCCTCTGCCCAACCTGCATTCACCTTTAATGTGCTGCATGACTCTGCAGCATTTAATATTAAGTTTTGGTAGGTGGGAGGGTGTCTTAATCTGATCTATGTGGCACAGTCAAAACTCAGGAAGAGAATTAATCACAGGACATTGTTTGTAATTGAAGATGGAATTCAAAAACAGCGATTATGTCAAAATACTGATATAAACTTAATATTTGACAGTTCACTTAATCTATTTTATCAATCCATAATGGCTTACATGTCCTTGTCATCTAACAACTAACAACTCATACATAATAGGTTTGCACTATACATGCTTAAGGATATAAATTGTGTAAATAATGGTTATCATACATGGTAAAGTAATTTAAACAACTCCAGCATTTTATATCAGGTTAGTAGAGCCAAAATTTAAAGAATGATTCATCCTGCATTGCCAGGCACATGCAGAAGCACACACAGAGAGAGAAAGAAGACAGAGACCCTACAAATATGGATATTAACATATAATATATATACATCCACAACAGGTTGGGCAGTAGTAAGTGAACTGTACTCCAGGAGAGGATGGCAGGTTCAGTCATGGAGACAGTACTTATGGAGAGGGTCTAAGTGTATCTCTCTAAGGCAGAAGGGATTAGTCTCACACCCATAGGGTGTGGAGACACCCCGCGAAACCAACATATAACTATGTTTGCGTCCAAGAGCACTAGCAAGTATATTTCACTCTTACAAAAATGCCAGACTAGATATTATGGAAAGTAAGGTTTTCCAGTGTTTCACCTTCCTGACATGAAAACAGCATCATATTCTCCACGGCCAGCTGCAGCAATTCGCTGCTTCAGTCTTTTGAGAGAAGGAAGAACTTCGAATGCCGGAGGTTCTGCAGATGAAAAAAGAAGGGAAAACGTGAAAAGAAAATTTAAAATCAAATGAAAATTTTTTAAATGCATTATAACACATTAGAACTGTACCAACCAACTTTTATTAGTATTCTGATGCTTGTAAATGTATCAGGATCAAACATAACAATGTCAATGATAGGAAGGATTGGTTTGCAAGACATTAAGGGGCATATTTGATATTTCAACATGTGGTGTAAATATAATTATGTAATGAGACCAGAATCTCAGATTTGCTAGTGTTAGATTACCTTCACACTAAACACCTCATGGAATTATGTACAATGAGCATTCAAGAAGATCAAATCAAAGCTAAAGTGAAAAAGAAAAGGAAAAATGACAAACACACAGGTAGAAGCATACCTAAATCATTAATACAAACATCTTGTGAGATACCATTCCTTGAGATCTTCTCAAGCAATGTTAAAGGATCAACATTACTAGTCTGGTCCAACCGTAGACGCTGTATCATTGGAACTTGTTAAATTCATGATAGTAAAAAATTGGGGGGGGGGGGGGATATGGTTTCGTTACTATTCTTCTAGAAAGTAAAATACCTTGTAGACTTCTGCAGTTGAACATGCTTGTGGGGGCTTTATGAGAACCATTGGAATGTCCAAAGATACTGGTGGGCAAATATCCTGAACAACCTGCAGAAGTGAAAGGAAAAATCTTGAATAAATATAATGATCTAGAAATCACATTAAATAAGTCTAGTTGCCTACACTAGGTTAAAAGGGTGTGTGAGTTCTTGTTGTAATTGTCAAACAGAATAGTTGAATACTTTCAAATTTCAAAATTTTAGGAACAGACAAACCCCTTCCCATCCATGAAACAATGATCTGATGTCTTCTAGTGCTAAAATATCAAAGGCTTCAGGAATAAAGATCAATCTAGGTGATCTGAACTGACAACTGTAAAGCTTGGGTGCACTTGCTCATACTATACAATGAATATCACTAGCTCATATTTAATCAGTAATGGATATCAAAGTTTTCTACCATGACTCTTATGTTGTACAGCAAGCCAGTGAAGTCTATTCACAGCCTTAATCCATTGGAGCAGGTAAGCAATCAGAATTATCAGATTTCATCAGTTGGCAGCACACATTGAGATTCACACAGCAAGGTATAACAGTATAGAAGAATCAAACATCTTGTGGTTTTTCTCAAATCTGATTTTGAGAAAGGGTAGGTACCTAATATTTGGACTAACCTCTCCTCTACCAGTGCAATAGGCCGCCCCCTGAGAGAAAAAAAATGGAATATCTGATCCAATCTCACTTGACCATTCTTGTAATTCTTCCTCTGAGGCAAGACAGCCACTGAATTGATTTGCGGCCCATAGTGCAGTTGCAGCATTGCTACTTCCACCACCAAGCCCCGCCCCAGTGGGCACCCGTTTATCAAGATGAATCTGACAACAACATGAATACAAACAATATATGTTAAATCTGGTGCTAAGTAGACAATCCCAATTAAGATAAAGGAGCATGAAGTTTCTAAATCAAAATAATAAAAATTAGGAAGAAAATAGTATCAGTACTTCATACCCAAAAGAACTTGTCACTGCCAGTCTTCTTCCTGTAAAGATTAAGCGCCTTAATAATCTGTAAAACGAGCATTTCCACATAACATTCTCTTAACAAATAAATGATCATATGAAGAAAAGGCTGAGAAAGAAAACAGCAATACCAAATTTCTATCATCAAGGGGCACCCCAGACACATTGGTTGACAAGCTATCCTTGGTTTTTGAAGGTGACAAAGTGAACTTAATTATGTCACCTAGACTTATCACCTGAAGACTCAAAAAGATACAACTAAGACATGCTCAAGACTACATACATAAACCATATTAACAAATAGATGAAACCAAAATGATATTGAAGCATTTACTAAATAGTCATTCCAACTTACATGAAAAAGAGATGCCAAATCATGGTACCCATCTTCCCTCTTGTTGGTTATTCTCAAGAAAACATTTATCTGCAGAAAAAGGGTTACCAATTTCAACAAAAAGCAAACAAATTTGGGTAAACTCTAAGAAAAAGAATGGAGGGTTACCTTGCAAGGAGAGAACAAAGTAAGCCTTGAAAGAGGAGCATCCTTGTCCACTTCATCAGCCAACTTGTTTATCCTTCCTTCAGGGTCATACACAATCTAATTTTACCAACACACAATCACATTATTTAAAATACATAGATTAAAAAAATCAATGAAACTCTATCCAAAGCATAACAGATTTAAAAATTCAAACTTTATCTCTAAACAAGTGCCATTCAACAAACCAACCACACTGAAACTTCAATCCAAAGCATAGCAAACAAGAAAAAGGAAAAAAGAGGGGGGCAAATGATGCAACCTCTACTTGTTTTCTGGAAGGGTTGGAGTCAGAAACCATGGCTCTGACCAAATGGGGTCTATGAAACTGAAGCTTTGAGGGAAAATTGGATGACCCATTTGGTCTGGATTGAGGTAAATGGATGCTCCTGAAAGGGTTTTGGGAAGTGGGGAAGACATGGTTACTGCATAGAAAGTGAGAGGAAGCCATGGACAAGTGAAAAGATTGCAGCTTTGATTCAGCTGAAGATTTCTTGGCACATGGAAAAATGTCAACGATGTCAACCAATGTGCTTTTTGTTACTTTGTTACTTCTTACTAGTTAGTAGTTACTGCCAAATCTGGTCACTCTTTTGAACCGGTAAAAAAAAATAACACATTATTATTTTTAGAAAAACGTCATTATCTTTGAATTAATTTTAAGCATTTAAAAGTGATAAACTATATTAAAATTATAAAATATAATAAATATTTTTTAAAAAAATTATCATATTTAAATGCTCAAAATTGACCGATTAAAAAGAACAAAACCGTTATTTTTAAACTAAATATATGATTTTAATTCATAAAAATTAGGTAATTTTAATGTCAGTCTTTATAAAAAAATTATTTGACCTCTGATTCAATAAAATTTTGTTTGTTTAAAATTTCTGCTGTTCATTTCTTTTTTATTAAATGGTGATGTAGCAAATAAATCATTAGATCCAATTTAATTATGTGATATCATCATTTAATAATAATATAGACTAGAAACATGTATTTAACTTGTACATTCTTCTTCAAGATAATAATACATAAATAGAAATTTTTTAATAAAAAAATATTCATTTCATGAAAAATATATAAAAAATAAATACTAATTAAAATTTTCATTTTTGTATTTTATTATTTTGTACAATATTATATTTTTTAAGAATAATAAATTAAAAATTAACTATTTTATAAAAATAAAAACCCATATTTTTTTAGTATAACTTAAGATAATTTAGAAGAGAATTAAATGAAGTAAACACATTTTTGAAGGGTCCATATTAGTATAGGTATATTTACTGAACAGAAAATTATTATTATTTTAAGTTTGAGAGTTTAATTTTATTATATTATTAAAGTAAAAAAAATTATTTATTAATTAAATAAAATGATTTTTAAAATATATTATTATAAAATAATAATAATTTTGATATGATTTTTAAAAAATTATAATAAAAATAATAATTTTAAATTATATAACAATTTATGATTAGATGGTAATATAAATTTTTTATATAATCACTGGATTTTAATTAAATTCTAAATTTAATATACAGATTATCTAAAACATAAACTTGTGGATATTCATATAGTGATTTATAAAAAAAAAATGGTGCGTGAATTATTGATATTATATTATGCATTTTAAAATAATTTTTCTAATATTTATAGAAAAATATTAAATAAAAAGGAATTCATATAATATCTTACAAATATAAAATTAATATTTTCTTTTTTGACAATTAAGGAAATGTTTAGAATAGAAAAGCTAACTACGAGAATTTAGAATTTAATATCTTACAAATATAAATAAATATTTAATTATTTACTTTTTTTAAAATTAAAGAAATGGTTAGAAAATATGATTAAGAGAATTTAGAATATGATTTAATTAATATATGCAAATCATCTGATTAAGTCGTACTCTTGGGTGATTCTTGATCCAAAAATGTTTTTTTGGGTCCATAAATTTTTTTCGGATCCAGTTTATCATTGTATATTTCGATTTGGGCATGTTGTCTTTAAGCTCTTTTGAATCATATTTTTTTATTTATCTTTGTGGATTAGATTGATTGACCGGTTCTTAACGTGATCTATGTAACACATGATATATATATATTTCTTTTAACTTTTTTATATTCCTTTTATTTGTTGTAAGTTATTAAAATTTTAAAATATTCTTATTATTTTTTCTTTTATTTTTTCATCTTTCTTTTTCATATTCTACTTATCTTTTTTAAATTTAAAGTTTTTCTATTCGTCTTGTTATTTTTTATTTGAGAAATAAAATTTCAATATTAAATTTTATTTTATTTTTTTATTTCATTTTATGTTCTCGTAATTATTTGGATGTATATCCATCAAAATAAAATTTTTAAATGTAAATAAAAATTTAAAAAAATAATACAATTTTATAATCTTATATTTAAAATAGTAAACTATATTTTAAAAATAAGATTTTAGAATTATATTTTAATATTAAAAAATCATATTTTCATAAACCAATTACATAAATTCCAAAATATAATACAAATTATATTTTAGAAGTAAGATTTTATAATTCACTTATTCTTTACATTTTGAATTTTGTTTTCGAAACAAATTATCTTATTCTAAAAGAAGATTTCAAAATATAAAAAATGAACGAGTTTTAAAATTTTATTTTCAGAATAAAAGATTTCTATTTCATTTCCTCTTCAAAATACATTCATTGCCATAAATATTGTCAATATATTCATTATTACAAATATTGATAAATCCATTAATATTATTATTCGAGTTAGGATCCGTTGACGTTAAATGTCAAATTTTAGCACTTACACCAACTTAATAACTTTATATAAAATACAAAATTCATCAATCCAATCGTTGAATTATGTTATAATATCTTTATAATTATGTATATCAAAATTTAAATTTTGAAAATGTGTAAGTATGTTATTCAACTATTGATATTTATATATAGTTAAATAATATATGAGTTGTTAAAATAAAATCATGAGATGAAGTATCTATCATTTTTGTTTTGTATGAAATTTTATATACATGATCTAATTAATAATAAATTTTAAATTAATGGTTGGATTAATGAATTTTACATTCTATATAAGATTATTAAGTTGGTGTAAGTGCTAAAGTTTGACACCAGGGTTAACGAATCTCGACTCTTATTCTTCCATAACATTTAATAGATTAAAAATCATCTTAAAAGATCATATTGAAGAAAATAATTTATTGATGTATCCTATTTTTAAAATATGGTATATTATTTCTTTCTTTTTATTTAAAATAAAATACTTATATTTTGTACTAATGGTAAGTTATTAAAATACTAGTTTCTAATTCTAGTTTTTAAACACATATAAGTTCTCACTAACTAAAGATTGAGTTTAAGAAAGACATGCTTGTGTTGATGCGGTTAATTACAATTCGTGATTCAGGAGATGTCCATCCATACAAAGAAGCGTTAGATCAATTGCATGAGAATGACATCATTTGGACATCATATTTGAGTTATAGAGCATAGACCATTCTATGAGATATGTTGGTGTAGAGAAAGAGATGGCACATGGAAGGAAGATTGAATGTGATATCATAGGAAAACTAAGTTTAAAAAAAAAAAAATAGTTCTATTATAAAACTTACTCGTCTAACAGAATTTAGAGACAAACAAAGAAAGATTCACACTAAATATTAAACTGGTTCACCCTTATCAATCTAAGGGATAGGTCTAATCCTTATTATCACACAATAGGTATTTCCATTGTTATCAAACAATATAGTCTTCCAAAAATACAATCTCTAATATTTTTGCACAAATCTCTCCAGGCTTAATATACCTAAGGAATACAAACTAGACACTTCCTATCTAGCTATTCTGATTCCCCAAATAAAGCTTGAATACCATGGATAAATATGAAATCTATAGTACCTTGTGAATAAAAAAGACTTCTAGACGAGTAAATAATTTAGGTTCAGATTGGTTATATTTCTTGTCTCTTGTTCACAAACTTTTCTTTTTATATATAAATGGACAATGTAACTGTTGAGAGGGTGAGATGGGTTTTCAACATCTTTTACTCATCCATTAAATGCATGACCTTAGTTTAGGTGAAAAATTGTTATTGTGAATCAAATAAATAACTATTGTGACATGGTACTTTTTACTTTTACCTTTTGCTTTTCGTAAGATAAGTTAGTTCTTCATTAATTGTTTGATAACTACTTTTTGTCTTGCATCAATATTAAAAATCATGTCTTTTTCCAAGGTCAGCTGGATGAGCTTGTTAAGTACTCCTTCCAGAACAAGATGCTTGGACACTTGTAACGTCTTAACACACTTAGATGTTCGAAGATGTTTTTCTTTTTGTACTGATAAACCACCATTCCGTTGATTTATCTGCGGAAAATTAGTTATAATTAAGATATAATTTATGATTATTTAATTGTAATTCTACCTAATTTTCCTTATTTTTGTAGGAATGGTCACATAAGCTAAGAATCCAAAAATAGGCAAGTTTTGGACCAAAAAAGGTAAAAGAAGCATAAAAAGATAATACATCTAATGCGACAATGACACGTCAGTCCTACGGTGCTGCAAGATTACGTAGATTGGTCGCGACGACTTAGGAAGCGGCTAGGTCAAGCCCAGTCCACCACATTGAAACCCTAATCCACGCCTATAAAAGGGAGGCTCTACTACATCATATGACACCACCCTAGACTCCAAAGGCCACACCACTCTCCGGGGCGTAAGCCTATCACTACCTCGGAGACACACCATTCCATTCTCATCTCTCTTTTGGTGTTCTCCCGTAAGATTTCAGAGGTAGAAGTTCTTCACAGTGTTAGTTGCAACGTCCTATTGCCAGCTTTGCTGACATTATGGTTTTGTCATTCTCTTGTAGAATTAGGATTACAGATTGTTTTATGGGATTAGTATATTTTTATTTGTCTTATCTCTATGTGTAACTAACCCCAAATCATGGGGCTTTGGTGAAACTTATAATGTAACCAATTGAACCCATTTCTCCTTTTTACGAATGATTCCGTATTTCTATTCAATTGTGCTTTCCTTATTATGCATAATTAATTAATGAGAATTAATTTCTAAGTTAATTAGGGGATAGACGATCGTACCATTGCCTAATTAACAGAACTATAAGGTAAACTGAATCTAAGGGTTTTGGAGGATCAATCAGAATCCTTGATTTCTAATCCGTTATTAATTTCTAATCTGTAAACTTGAGGGAAAGAATATTGCTATTGTATGATCATTGGGTAGTAATAGAATGAGAACGGATAGTTAGCAATTGACTCAAATCATTCATAAGGGAGTTGGAGTGAAATTGGGTAAAATTATAAGCGAAACCAAAGTCCAATGTCTCTCCGTAATTAAACTTGTATTTGTACCCTTTTGTCTTTAAATCACTTCCTCTTATTTTAAATCACTAGGATTTAATATTCTTTAAGATTGTTGAAATAGTCTATGTGAGAACGATATTAAGGGTTTTAAATACCCTTTTTACACCGCACTTGCTCGTGGGTAAAACTTTGTACGCACAGTAAACGCACAACAGGTACCTTTCTAAATATACAATTCTACGTATATTTTTATTCATCATTACAATATTAAATATTACTTGAACCTTTTAATCAATATTTAATTAAATTTTAGGTTCCAACAATTAGTATTCATTAGATGTGGTGGTATGTTTTATCCACACCTACTAGGAAGAGTGTTATGTTCAAGGCATACCTCTATCACCATTTGATTGGCTTAATAAGGAATCAATGGTGCCATAAGAGATCAGTCGTGATGTTTTCGCTGAAGTCCAATGCATTGAGAGATAAATAGATTGGTTTCATAACATCTTACATCCGTATTTGATTCCTTCATTTGAGGATCATATCAATGCACAACCTTTCGTATAAATGGATGTGTCAGATAGCAGCATTTAGGATCAAGATACTATATCTTCCTAAGTATGGATAAATATCTTTCAAATCTATGTAAATATATTTTAAATATTAATATGTTAATATCAATACATGTTCATATGAAAAAAAAATTTGAAAAAATTGTTTAAATATTATAAGAAACGGTTGACCCGAGATCCATCCTAAAAGACACAGGTGAAGCTAACTTTGCACATAAGGAATTAAACATAGCATGTGTGGGTTTAGAAAAACATAATTACCAAAGGAAAAAGAAAACATGTTCAACTACCTAATTTTTACCTTTTTTAATATTATGCAATATTATGTAATAATATTTTATAAATATATGACTTGACTTTTATGAAATTTTTATCCATTTTAATGTTAATGATTCTTGAATTCTATATTTTATTATTTGATTATATTTTTGCTTTTATTCTATTATGTTATTTATTAATTTTTTTTATAATTTTTTATTTATTATAATATATATAAATAAGAATAAAAAATATTTTAAAATATCATTAATATAATTTTTTAAATTTAGTCTATATTCTGAAATGGTTTTGTTATTTTTTGAAAATAAAATTTTAAAGGTAAAATAAATATGCTTCTAAAAATATAATTCTAAAATATATCTTGTCTTTTAGAATTATATTTTTAAAAGAATGTTTATTTTGTATTCAAAATTTTATTTCCAAATATAATACGTATACTATTTTTAAAATTAGTTTACAGAATACATCTAATGCATTCCGCAAATTAGTTTACAGAATGTATTAGATGTATTCCGCAAATTAGTTTGCAGAATGCATCAGTTTAAAATTTTTTTTTTTTCTCTTTACATTTTAAGTTTAGGATTTATGGTTTAGGGTGTAGGGTTTAATTTATTTATTTAATTTATGTTTTTTAGGGTTTAAGGATTCATTATTTAGGTTTAGTTTGAAGGTTTACAAAATATAAAAAGCATCTTAAGTTAATTTATTTATTATTTGATTTAAGTTGACATTTTAAGTTTAGGTGGAAAAGTTTGGTTAAGGGAAACTAATTAAGCAATTGTGTTTTATTTTGATATGAACCTCGACACCACTTTACATGATCAAGTCCACCTAGAAAAAGACGTAACTCGGAGAGAAGGTTCATTGAAAAGAGAAAGGTTAAAAAAAGATAAAAAGAGGTAATTGGAATTCATGTAAATGTACTTTCAAGAAAAAGCGGTAAATATGATTGTGACTTTTATGGATGTAAATCAAGAAGATTTCTACAAAAGGACTTTTAAGAATATATTTTATTTATTTTATTAGATTTAGTTTTCAATTGTTAGGATTTGATTAAATTATTTGACTAAGATTTGTTAATATTTAATTAGGATTATGTTAAATATTTAAATTATATTATATATAGATGCTATTAGGATTTAGTTATAGTTTTCTTATATTAGTAATTGCACAAGTATAAATGGCTTTTTTATGAGTAATGAATAGGAGATTTATTGATGAATAATAGTATTCCTCTTTGAAACTTTTCATCTCTGTGTGAATTGATTATCTTGTTTCTTGGGCAAAGAACTATCCTTGATAACATTAGTTCTTCCAGTAGATCACGATAAGGGTCACATTCCTCTTGATAACTTCGGTGCTTTCCGGCAGGTCGCGTTTTGTGTCGGGTTTCTTATCTTATCTTATCTTGATTCTCAAGACATTCCATTATCATTTTCACTTTCTAATTTATTTAACATACGTCGTGAAGATCAAGACCTCATCGATTCATATCATATTCGGTGAATTTTAGATATGGCCAGGATTAGGGGTTCACATATCAGGGGTGGTAGTTCACATAGAGGAGGTAAGAGAGGAGATAATAAGGACAATAGAGTGGAAGTACATGTTCGTCCAACTACTTCTGCCCACAACCGACATGTTCGACAAGCCCGTGATGAGGACATTGAGGATCATGAGTATGTTGATGTTCGAGCTGATATTGTTGCTAAAGAAGAGACATTCCCAGGTAGTCCAGTGGATGTCTTGTACTTCGATCATACCGTAAGCATGTAGCATTTTCTATATGGTCTAGAGAGGTGAGAGTCACTGGTGTTTATGTATGTATTTATTTAAATATTAAATGATTTATTTATTTATTTAATTGATTGTTTCTTTGTTTGTTGGTATATTGTTTCTTTAATTGATTTATTTATACATTTTGACGACGTCATATGGACACTGCATGATGATTTCAGAGTACATCGACCATTTGTTGATGCATCTTGGTTCTCAGGTTACATTTGATGCGGTGATTTGGTGTACCCCCATGTTCAAGAGATCCCTATGGGTATATCGGACAGGTTGGGCATGGTTGGGAGTCCTTCCTTCATTGATGATAGTTTTCTAAACTATGAACTATCGTTGGTGGCACTAGAGGTTAGAGGTCCTGTTGCTACCACTCCAAACAATGCACTATTAGATATATGGAATGGTTCTGCAGGATCTCCCATCCATATCTTATACCTAGTAGTTAAGTGGCAGGTGTTAAAGGATCACATATTACGATGTCAGAGGCAGGAACTTCTCATACAATGGAAGAAGTTTCATTTTCTACTCAGGTAACATGTTTTAATTTGCAATGTTATGTTATAAATGATGTTGATATTAATATAACTAAATTTGTAGAATTGATTTGATAGAATCGTAGAACTATTGGAAGACATCATTGGTTCAGGAAGGCTCCTAGAAGGAACTGCAGAAGCTAATATGACACGTCAAGCTCTGAACATAACATTGTTGGAAGTCATGTTGGTGTTATTACCTATCGGCGAAAGAAGAGAAGTCATCCATCCAGTTGATGTCATTGTTTATTATGAATATTTGTTTATGGAAGACTATTATATATTGTATGTATTTACAAAATGATTGATGATTTCATACTATTTTTCTTATGACTTTAGCATCATTGTCGTATGATAATCATGTTATGTTCATCAACCAAAAGGTTTAATATAAATGGTTGAAAGTATATTACAACTAATTAGTTGTAATGTTTCATAATTATCTTCGTCTGAAACATGGTTGCTCCACCTCAACGAATCTTTCATAATTATCTCTACATAAAAAAGAAAAAAAATCCCATAACATAAGCATTTAATTTTTCAATTTTTTATTTAATTAAAATAATTAACCTTCCGCAAATTAGTTTGCAGAATAGTAACATTACATCCCGTAAATTAATTTGCAAAATACAACTATACCATTTTTCAAATTAGTTTACGAAATGTAATTTTTTTACCATTTCACAAACTAATTTATGGAATATAAAAAACTGCATTCCGTAAATTAATTTACGATATATATATATATATATATATATATAAGTATATTTTATATATACTATATATTAATTTATGGAATGTAATTTTTTATGTTTCGTAAACTAATTTATGGAAGGTGACTATTTTATGTTCCGTAAACTAATTTACGGATAACAAAAATTACATTCTGCAAATTAATTTACGGAATACACTAATGAATTTCGCAAATTAATTTACGGAAGGTTTTTCACGTTCCACAAATTAATTTGTGAAATGTAAAATTCAGTTTGATGATCATTTCATCTTGATCTTCTTTGACGCTTCTTCCCTCAATTCCTTATTCGGCCAACAATAACAACCCAACTTATATCAATTAACAATGCTGGAGAAGAGAAAAAAAACAACAATGGTGGATAAGAGAAGAAAGGAAAACGAAAAAGGATGTTGGGGGTGTTGTAATGATAGGGGCCTTTTAGTCTTTTCATTATGGGGATGCAAAAAAATAAATAAATTGAAAGTGTAAAAAGTAATTCCCTACAAAAATTAATAATTTTAAATGATATAAAATCCCATCATGAAAAAATTTAAACTACTAAGAAATTCTGATTAAGTTATAATGTTAAATATTTTTTAGTTTTAATATATCATATCAATAAAGATAATTATCTTAATTTTAAATTTTTTTTATAATTTTATCCTTATCTTTAAGAGTTTTTTTATGTTTAATTCAATATTATTTAATATAATAGAATATTTATAATAACAATAAAATATTTATCATTTTAAATTTTATTTATTTATAATTTTTATTTAAATTTAAAATACTTGTACAATAAAATTTAAAAGTTTACCATTAAATTGGTTAATAGAAAAATTAAAAAAAATATAAAAAAACAACACCATTATACATATGTTTAATTATTTTGACTATAATTCTTAAAATAGAATTAAAGAATAAAAAAGAAAAATTTTAAAAATAGATTTTTTTTTATATCGGGTTTCAAATAAAAAACACAAAGAATGCAAGTTTTTGCTTTTTTAACAACGAATTAAATCTTAAAAAAATAAATAAAAAGAGAAAAAAAATAAAAATTTAAAGACTGACAAACTGAAAATGTCCACCAAACACAAATGAAGCCCATTGTGGGCCAGTTTCCTGGTAGAAAGTGTTAGATTTGTAGTAAAAAAAATTTATAAAATATTAAATATATAATGATTTGCACCTCTAAGTTCCCAAATTTTGGTGGTATGGGTGATGCGTAAGTAGCAGGTTATAATTCCCCTTTGGATGCAACCCTTCACTCACGGCACACAATGTGCTGCTCATGATAATTAATGTATGGCAACATATGGTCCCTCATTCTGTGCTTTTTTTTTTTTTATATATAACAAAAAAAGGCAAAATTCCAAAAGGTCCTCTATCATTTATGAAAACTATGTTCTTTTATTTCTTCTCTTATCCCTTCCCCATTGGTTATCTATCAACTCATAACAAATTACAAGAACACTTTGAAGTTGAGGGGTAATATGAAACAAATTTTAAGATAGATCTAACCATTTTGATTTTGATTACATAACATATTAATATTAAGTGAGTTCAAATGGATGAAAATTTTTTTTATGTGAAATATATTTTTGCTTCTTTTAAAATTATAATTATAATTTTTAATTTTTTTGTTTTTTTAAATAGATTAATTTATTTTTTAAAATAACTTATATTTGACATGTGATATATACTAATGTTTAATATGTAATATATATTCAATAATAAAAAATTAAAACTAATCTATTTTAAATAAATAAAATATTAAAATAAAATTTTTTAAAATGAAATATTAAAATTAAAATTTTATAAGGACAAAAATATATATAATATTTTTTTTATTTTGACAAAAACGAGGTTAAAAATAATATATAAATAAAAATAAAGCCTAATCTTTAGAGGATTGTGCTAACAAATTTTTAGTTTTCCACAAAATCATAGTTCAAAAATAATAATGGCGTTAAATCTTTTTGGATTTAGCTTTCTAAAGCCAGCATTAAAAGTGAGGAAAAAATACATTCATTTTTTAGTTAAAATATATTAAATTTATGAGATATTTCATTTTGTTAATAAATAGATATATTTTTACTTTTTTTTCAGTATACATAGTTTCTCACTTTAAAGTTTAAAGTAGTCAAACACTATTATCTTACTATGGAATCATTGCCTAAAAGGGGTGTGGAAATTGTTGGGTTGATGCCCTATATAGTAGAATTATGTTGCTAATTACCTATTTAAGGGGTGTTTACGGGTGGATTACCAAACTATGACTTCAAGCACAAGCACAGCAGGAGCCAGTATCTTGCTCAGCATAGCCAAATATCTCCCAAAATAATGTCTCCACCACAAATGTAGAATATAGGCATACAACTAAGGTTCGACTACAAAGATTCTAATATTCAAATTGCTTTTAATATAATCATGCAGTGGAAGGGATAGTTAGCTTGGCAACATTCCCAAGAGCACTAAAAAAACTTGGTACAAATTACATAAAAATCTTCTTAAGTTTAATGAAATGTTATTTGATATATTTTTTTAATTCATACAAATTTTTCTTAATTTACATAATAATATAGTATTATATATATATTTCTCAATTATATAAACTTTTTTAATTTCTAGGTAGTTATATGAATAAAAAAAATTAAAATAATGTAAAAAATAGAGAGAATATAAAAGAAATTTTCATTAATTCTTAAAAAATTTAAAAGCTTAATATTTTTAGGAAACTTTACTTTTAAAGTGAACTTATCTTTAAGGTGAATAAAGAGATATTCACTCTTGGATATTTAATAAGATCATCATACACTTTATAAAAGAAAGATACATCCTGCTCACTTTAGAGAACCGGACACAGACACAGTATTCCAGAGACTATAGTAGCATGGTTATATCATCAAAGCATCCTCTTTCTGTCGGCTATTTTTGTATCTAAACGTTTAGCCATATCTAATTTGCAGAAGATAAAGGAATAATTCAATACTTAAAAGCTTCATCCAAGAATGGTTGAATGAGAGATTTAAAAGAAAAATAAGGGAAGACAAGAGTTACTAATAAACTTTATTTTGTTTAAACTGATGACAAGAATAGACTTTATTTTGTTTGAGAAGCTCTTAAAGGGTGTTGGAGAAAAGGAGATTTCTCATAAATTCTCTAATATCCTCCCTTGGATATTTTGGAGGAAGAATATAATAACATTTTATTTGAATTAACCCTCTATTTCCTTCTTCTAATTTGGTACTATCCTCCTATCTTCCAAACACATGCTAAAAGGAACAAACAAAAAAGAGAAAAAATTCTATCAGACTGAAATAGATTGTCTTCTTTAAAGAAGCATCTAAGATAATAAAAAAGTTTCATAGCAAAGAATTACCTATGCACCAAGGTGAAAGCAGCTAAGATAATAAAAAAGTACAACGAAAATTGCTTCCAAGAAAATTGTATTTACAAAGACTTTCACAAACTTCTATGATCTAGTATCTATGAGATCAAATTCAAAGTACAATCTTGAAACACCTTCTTTATGTCATTTAAATTACAAGCATTACACTTCATGCTTCATCCAGGAGAAGAAATGAAACGTGTAGTTATCTTCTCCATTCTTCTGGTCAAGTATTTGAACTAGAAGAACGGAAAGGCCACAAAAATGATAGTAGATTTCTCCTACCATTGTTCATCTGGCTACTCTCCCTGCCCCTGGAAGCATCATTGTTACCACTGCGATTCGCATTCCTTCCTCGCCAAATTCGACTACCACGAGAACTACCATGTCCTTGAGCTGGAAGCTCAAGGCGGCAAACAGGACAGGAGTTATGCTGAACTAACCATGGAACAATACAGTCTGAGTGGTAAATATGGTTACATGGCATCTCCCTTGCCTCAGAACCAAGTTCAAATCTTTCTTTACAAACTGGACAGTGTGAATCAGAGCGGAGATGTACCTGTGTGATCTTAATTGTTGGCATTGCATCAATTGAAGAGCGCGATGCAGGGGGCGGGCCAAGCCTATCATTAGTAGTAGTGAGTTGTTCAACAAGTCCTTCTAATCCAGGACCCATAAAGTAGTTGCCAACATCAACATGCCTAGTACCTCTTGTGCGTCCATCAGACATGATGAATCCTGGATGAAATATCAAATAAGGACCAACCATCCTTCTACGATCGAAGTTTGGATCAGCCATTCTTTGTATCATTAAATTGTCAACAGCTTCTCTAAGTCCAATTCTTCTTTCGGAACCTCTTCGTTCAGAACCTCTTTGTGCTATGACAGTTTGTATAGCATCAAGAATGTCAGGCATTTGTTGAAACTCTTCCACTTGTGATGGAAAACCGTGTCGAAGTGCAGTTCCTTGTATCTCATTAAGTTCTTGCACAAAGCCTCCATCGCAGAAAGGGCATGTGGCATCCCTCCCTCCAAGCCAGACTGGTTGCCTGCATGTATAACACCAGTATGCAGCTCCACCAGACATCCTTTCTCTTTCACTAGAAATTTGCCAAAAATTCACTTTGCTTCTGCACCAAGTATAGGACTTCAGAAATAATAGTCACCAATGAAGTGAAAAAAAGGGTCATCATAAAATTGACAACAATAGTACTAAGTTCATAAGACCTAAAGATTTAATATATCAGCAGGCTGTGCTGGTGCAGTCTTTTGGCAGAACATTAGATGGTCAATATTGATATGCATATCCTTAAAGGGAGTAAAATGGTAAACTTGAGAGAGATAGGAATAAGGGAACTCCAACTATTTAGAAGTTAGAACCAGCAAGGGAGCAAAATAAAATCAAAACATTAACTTCAATTATAATGTTCTTCTCACCCTCAAAAAATGCATTTTGACATTGGATGCCATAACAGTTGCTCAAAAAGAAAACAATATGAACAAGAAATGTGATTTTTCCCCCTTCAATTGCAGAAAACAAAGATTTTGATTGGATTTGATGCAAATGACAACTTATTTCAAATTGAAAAAGAACTACCACAGAAAAAAGGAAATTTTAAATGAAGTCTTGTAATGAACACAAGGAAGTCAGGAGCTGCTAGCTTATAGCCATCTCTCTCTTTTAATCAAATCATGAAGAATTACAACAAATTTGACAATAACTACAGATAATCAAAGTAAACAATTCAGAACCATTTACATCAGCTCAAAAAGATGCAAGATTTCACATAGAATGAATTTTGGATCTATTTATTTATTTGTTATATTATCAGACAAAACAGGAAACACTTGGTTCCATCATCACAACAAAGAACAGGTAGAGTCCAAAAATTACAAAAGGGATATCAAATTTTATCCTTACAAAAAAGATTCAATTACTACAGTTAAATTAAGGAGGAACAAATTCATGCAAGAAAAAGATATAGCTTCAACCACAGGAATAGAACTTACCCTCAGTCACCACCAAAAATACAAACAGGAGAGAGAAAGCAGCACAACAAATCCAAACAGAAAGCCAAAACACAATAAAAATCACACCATATTGTCATCAAAGCACATAACTTTCAAATGGGATCTAAAAAAAAGATTATTCCAAAGACCATATTCAGTTCACACCCACATACAATCCCCTGAATAAATATCAAAACACCAACGTAATAATAATAATAATAATAATAATAATAATAATAATAATAATAATAATAATAAAAAGAAAATTTTAAGGAGAGGGAGCAATATTCAGAATTCATGAGTGAACTTACCAAAGGAAGGGAGAGAAAACAGAAAGAAGAAACTACAATGAATGAAAATTGAGAACAAAGAAGCGTGAGATTCTGAAGTAGTTGGAGAGAGAAAGTAGAAGACAACCTTCTTTCTCTCTATACAAAGTGATGGGGTCTCCCCACAGGGGAAAGTCTTTGTGATTTTCACCCATTTCAGAAATTTGACTATTCTGTTTATTTAATTTCATAAGAAAAAGAAATATCCATGAAAATGAAAGGATGCGTGTATAAATGTATATTGTAATATTATTAAAGAATATTTATTATTTATGCCACGTGTCTTTTAATTTGATGCGCATGAATTTATACTTATGCATGGTATGATGAAGGAGAAAAACTTTTTGATTTTCATTAACATTGATACTTAACTTTATTGTTTGAATATTTAAAAGACAAGTTGCGTTGTTTTTTCTAATAACGTATTTTGAAATTGGATAAGTTATTATTTTAGTTCTTAAAATTGTAAATGTTAGTTATTTAAATTTCTGATTTTAAAAAATTATTTAACTCTCCAGTTTTATAAAATATAATTTACTTTTGTTCATAATATAACAAAAATTATAATAAAAAAGGATTAAGTTAAAAATTTTATATCATTTTATAAAATAAGGAAAATAATTTTTTTATACAAAGTTAACAACCAAAATAAATAATCCTTATAATTTGAAATATTATAATGATAATTTAGCCTTTTAAAATTTATTGTCTTTTCTTTCCAATATTTTGAATTATATTTTGTTTCTTCAGAAAAATAAAATATGCTATTCTCTAGTTTATGTTGATATAAGTGAACACTTCAAGGTGTGGAGTAAAAATGACAAGCTTTTAATAGAATTTTTTTAATTTTTTAATGTTATGAACTATTAAATTTGAATATTATTAATAAATTTAAAATTTTATACATAATAAAAATAATTTATATATAATTTTTTTATGTAATTCTCAATTATGATCAACCAAATAGTAAATTTTTTTGACAATTGTACAATAAAAAAAAATATGTAAATTGAGTTTTGACTGATCTTCAATGGATTAATATTTATTAATTGTTTAATAAAATAAATTTCCAAATGCTTTTATCATATGATGAGTTAACCTTGTTGACAGATAAAAATAATTTTAAACCATGTTTTTTATATCAAGAAAGAAAAGCCAAATAAGGATTAAAAGCAAATGTGAACTAAACTCATCACATAAAATAAAATAGTTACAAAAGATCATAGGACAAATATCATATCTACAAACCAAAAGAACCAAGTTTAGTTAACTTGTACACACGTACACTACCTTCCCTTTAAGGTATGGATGAAAACCATACGCCAATATTGAGAGACTAGATCTCAAATCTTGTTGATGAAAGGGAGTATCAAGATGAAAATCCAAAACCTTTGTCCTTAATCCTTATTAAGGATAAAACAACTTGATAGTTAGATTCACAAATAGTATCTTTTCCAAGCTAATAGAAGACTATGGTAGATGGCTAAAATTAAATTCAATGTGTAAATTATTGGAGAATCTAAGAAAATCAAAGAACCCAACCAACCATTCACCAAGATCATTTCAAATAAAACCACCAAATTCTAACCTATCAAAATTACCAATTGAGCTATCATCAGCATTAAATTTAACCATGCCAAACAAGGCAATGTCAAATTGATAAGATCTTTGAATGCCTAGTCTACCATTCCATTTGGATTAAGTAACAATATCCCACTTCACTAAGCTCTAGTGACAAGATGTATCTTTCAGACAACCAGAGATTTTGCATTTATATATAGAGGAATAAAAGATAAGAGTGAAAAGGCTAAAGGTGACTCTCTACAAACTCTGTTAAGAAGTCTACCTTTCCACCTTACCATTCTAGAATAATTTACTTATAATGAAGTTGAAATCATATTTCTTCATCCTGTTGATAAAATTGAAAATCTCATTTTTTTTTAGCATAAGTATGAAAAGAAATAATAGAAGCAAACTTGCTATACTTGGATCTGGGAACACTTTTGGAAGCCAAAACTTCTCAACATCAACTTTAAGCCTGAAGCCAAACAGAACTCCTAAAACACCTCCTTAATTTGATTTGAGATGTCTTTATTCTTGTAAATTGGAGACACTTATCTACTAAAAGTAAGTAACTAGACGATCGCCATTTCACTTTAAACATAGAGAAGAAACCATCACACAACTTTTAATAAGCTTAAGAGTCAAAGAAAGGAAGCCAAAATCCAATAATTTTTTTTTTCAAGAAAACGCCAATTCACCTTATTATAAGCTTTTTCTAAATCAATCTTAGATTACCTTTATTTCTTCTCATGTAATGAACAATCTTGTGAACAATGATTGCATTATCAGTTGCTCCTTACTAAGAATGAAATTACTCTAAAGGAGATCAATAAAGTAATTAAGAAAAGCCTAATTCTTTTGATAGAAAACCTAGTAATGATTTGCAAAATAACGTTTTACAAAGCAATGCCACAACTACATCAAAAATAGTTTTAGCTAAGTTCCTTGCACTAAAATATATTATGGGGTATAAGTCCTCTTCCAAGGTTCAATTCAAATTTCTCAATTAAATTAGAAGGATTAGAATGATTAGGATGATATTAATTCCAAAATAAAATAAATTCACTGGGATATGAAAAAAATTCAATTAACAAAAGTAATATCAAGTATATAAGGCAGAGTTCCTCATTAAATTTGAAGGATTTTGTTAAAAATTGTAAAATTTGTTACTAAGCAAACTTAAACCTGGAAATCACCCAAGATTCAATTAACAAAAGACAACTCAAATTAATATCATAATTTTTAATTAATCAATATTAATTTAAGATCAATTCAATTAATGTAAATATATATATATATAACTATTCTTGCTAAGTTGGATAAATTTAAAATTGATTAATTTATAATACTAAAAGCATATAAAATTTTTTTAAAAAAATACATCTTGAGAGCCTTATGGACCGTTAAAAGGTCATTCTATCTAGGACTAATAATTGGTTCAACTCAAAAAATATTTGCAGCTGTTACATTTTTACCTGGGTTTAGGTCTATTAATATCTCTAAATGAACATAAAAGTCGTAGATAGTTATTTTATCTTTCCATTCATGTAAAAAAAAAAAAGTCATTGAATAATTACAACTCGTTATGACCTATAAAAATATTTAGAAGGGTCTAAAATTCAAAAATTATCATGAATATATTTAATGTTATAATTTAACACTATGCTATAAAATTTATATAAATCATTTAAATTAAACAGAAATAGTAAATTAGATTAAAAATAACATAATAAAATATATAGTTTATTGCTCTAGCAACATTTTAAAGATTAATTTGATAATTAAAAATCTTGTGTTGTAAATATGAAAAGCTTTTTAAGTGTCTAAGTAACCTTGCTTACCTTAAAATCAAGTTTTTCAAGATTATTTTTCATGTTTAATATAAAATACTTATATTTTAATGGATGAAAATATGTTATGTTTGATTTTTTTATTTTCACAATTCATAGGAAATTTTATCTAGACCAGATCTTATCAAAATGCAATTTTATATATAGCAAACAATGTTTACAACTTTTGTCCAAAAGTATTTTAGAATGAAATTTTCATAAACCATGGTTCTAGCCATATTTAATAATGTTCTATTTTTTTCTTTCAAGGACCCCATTTTGCTAAGGTGTTCTAGGAGAAAAGAAGTTATGAGAAATGGGATGTTTATTGCAAAACTTATTGAATTTTTCATTTTCAAATTCTCTTCCATAATCATTTCTTATCGATGCAATACATAATCATTTTTTATTTTAAATTTGTTTACAAAAAATTTTGAAAACTTTATAAGACTCATCCTTATGTAATGGGAAGTATACCCAAGTCAGTTTAGTGTAGTCATCTAAGATGAAAAATCCATACTTTTTACCACCTAGACTTTATATATTTGTAAGTCAAAATAGATCCATATGAAGTAATTACAACGGTCTAGAAGTAGAAATAAGATTTTTATTTTTAAAAGGGGTTTTAACTTTTTTTTTAACATACTTCGTAGAAAATGTCCTTTTTAAAAGATGCATTTGGCATGCCTTTGATTGGGTCATACTTATGAAGTTTTGAAATATGTTTCATATTTATGTTTTCTAGTTTTGTGTCAAATCCATCTTTCATTCTCGTTTGAGAAAAAATAAGTTACTTTTTGATCATATAGTTCTTCTAGATGTTGTAGTGTCTTTTGACAATGAATAGTATACATTCATCATCATTTTTTACTATACACTAGTTTTTGTTGACAGAAACAATATATCTATCATCATAAAATTGACTGATGCTCAATAGATTGTTTCAAATTCTCAACAAATAAAGATTTTAAATTAAGGGTAGATTATCTTTACCAATTGTACCTTTTTCTTCCACTTTTCCTTATTGATTGCCACCGAAGGCAACACTTCTTCCATCATACAGTTCCAGGTCTAGGAAAATAGACTTTTCTCGTCATGTGTCGTGAGTAACCACTATCCAGGTATCATTGGTGTATCATTTTCTTCTCAATAATGATATTTGTAACAAGAATGATCATATTTTTAGGTATCCATATCTTTTTGGGTCCTGTTATGTTAGCTAGCAGGTGTTTGTAGTGTCACACTCTTGAAGTGTGTCCAGACTTGTTACATAGGAAATAGAAAGAATGTAAATAAGAAGTAAAACTTGTTATTCTTTTATGATATTTTTGAAAATCAATACCATGTTTGTCTTTAGGGTGTCTTCATCTTCTTAACATTAAGTTTAATTTGTTTGAGCTTTCCGTTAATTTAGACATGTCCTTTTAAGTTTTATCTTTTTAGGGAGTTCATCGATTTTGGTAGATGAGTTATTTTTTATTTATAAAAGAGATTTTTTTTCATTTAAAACTTCTTAAAACTATTTTTTCTTCTCAAAATATTTATTTTTCAAGATAGAATATTTTTTTAAGAGAATGTTAAGGTCATTTAAAATATTTTCAAAAGCATATTTGTGCTAATTCTACAACTTCATCTTATGAGCTACTACTGTCTAGGTCATCCCATGTAGAGATAAAGCCTTTCTTTCTTCTTGACTTGGTAAACTTTTTATCTTTCCTGAGGTTAGAACAATCTGCTTTCATGTGTCCTGACTTCATACATTTATAATAAATAATATCATATTTTGATGTATTGTTAGAAGAAAATATTTTACCCTTGCTTGCTTTATAAGGTTTTACTCCTTTCTTCTTATTGTTCATAATATTGTTCAGCCTTATAGATATAAGGGATAGTTCTTCATTGGTTCCTTCACTGTCACTCATTTCTTCTAAGTTGAATATTTCTTCAGCATTCATAGCCTTGGTAGAAGTGTCTTGGTCATGAAGTTTGAATCTTAAGGCGAGACTTTTCCTTTTCTTATCAAGTTTTTCTTCATTTAGTTCAACTTCATAGATCCTAAGAGATCCTTTAAGTTCATCTAAGTTGATTTTGCCCAAGTTTTTTTTATTCTTCTATAGTAGTTTTCTTTAGTCTCCATCAAGGTGGAAGACTCTTAAGAATATTTATCATGGTATCTTTCTGATCATAAGCTCTGCCAAGAGATTTAAGATCATTTGCTACCATTTGGAATCTTCCAACCATTTCGTCAATCATTTCCTTTTCTTTTTATCTTAAAGTTCTCATACTAAGACAAAAGATAACTAATGCTAGATCTTTTTACTTGGTTTATTTCTTCATGGACAGTAGCAAGACTATCTCATATTTTATTTATAGTCTTACATCCAAAGACTTTGTTGTACAAACTTATTCATAAGGCTCATGTTAAGAGAAATCTCGCCTTAGCTTTTGCATTTTCATAGTTTGTTCTTTAGTCCATGGATCTTTAGGTATTTCTACACCATGTTCATCCAGAGGTATATAGTCACCTTTTGTGATGAAATTCTAGAGACTCTAGTGAGTGAATTTGATGAGTATTTCCATTCTATCTCTCTAATAATGATAATCTTCCCCAAGGAAAGCTAGAAGGCAAGTAATAAAATCTCCTTCTAGGATAAGCTTTTTTTAGAATTCTTCCATGGATTAGTAGTTTCTCTTCACTTGTTAAAGTGATCAACCCAAGAGGCTAAGTTCTAATACTAAATGTAGAAAAAAAGATAACACATAGAAGGGGTTGTTGAATGTGATGTCATAAGAAAACTTTGGGTTTTTTTAGAAAATAGCTTAACTACAAGATAGTAATAGTCTTAAGACAATAGGAGAAAGGTGAAGAGAATCACATAAAAGATTTATACTAGTTCACCTTTATCAACTCAAGGGTTATGTCCAATTCCTGCTATCACACGACAAATTCTTTCACTACTAAAAGAATACAATCACCAAAGAATACAATCTTTAGTATTTTTGTACAAGCCTCTCCAGGCTCAAATATTCCCAAGAATACAGACTAGACACTTCCTATTTAGTTATACTATTTTTCTAAATCAAAACTCAAATATAGAGAAATAAATGCAAAGTTTATAATAAAGGTTACAAGTAGGTAAGATAATAATAATTTATCTTAATTATTTCTCCTATCTTTTGCTCATAAGATTCTTTATATAGGTAGAGACAAAATATTTATTATGAGCCGAGAATGATTTGCAATGTCTTCTACACGTGCATTAAATGCATGATCTTAGTTCAGGAGAAAGATAACTATTGTTTGTCAATTGTGGATCATGTAGTAGAGAACTTTTTCTCTTATTTTTTTATTACTTTTCTATCAAAACAGTCTCTTTCCTGTTCTAGCTTAGGTCTCATTTTCATTTAAAAAGATTGATTGTTCTTTTTGTCAAATAGTAGTACAAAAATAACTTTTTTCTGTGAGAGGCCAACTGGACAAGCTTACAACATACTCTTTTTCTCGTTAAGATACTAAGACCCTTGTATTGTCTTAAGACACTCTTCTTCTACACCTATCTAAATACATACTTCTGCATGTATATTTTTGTCATCAATTAAAATGTTAGGAAATTGCTTAAATAATTATTATTATTATATGACTTCGTTCCAACAGGTTTGATAGTATGCAATATCCACAACATGAGCATGGACTAGATTGTCCACCAATCCTCCAATTATGGTGTTCCTTTTGCTGGTTCTTTGTGGATTCCATCAATGAAATCTTACTTCCTTCAAATCCGTAGAAAGACCTTCACGACTTTGACCCACTCCTCATAGTTCTCACCTCGTGACTACATTTGTGTGATGATGTTCCAAGTTTGTCTCTAGCATTCAACTTATAAGATGATGGAGTTTTCTCACCTCTATTACTTTGCGCCTTCTCACCTAATTCTACCATTGTTGTAGTAGAACTCTCTCCCTAGTGTTTTGGAATATTAGAGCTTGGTTGTAGCTCTAATACCATGTCAAAGTAAATCTCAAAACTGATATGTTTTATTTCTTCGTGATATGTATGTATTTATACAAATTTGGGGCTCTATACTATCTTCCAACTTTCTTAATATTAAGCTAAATAAACTTGCTTAATTTAGTGGGTCAAAAATATATGCATATTCTAATTCTAGTTACTATAATATCAACAACAAATAACATCATAACTATTGTGAACATAAATTTGTATTCCTGTATTAGTTATTTAACTAACTTTGGATACTCTGCAAGCCTTTTAAAAGAGACTACCTACTAAAAATATTCCCAAAAACTTGTCTATTGAATTCAAACACATCTAAAATAACATTTTTCTATAGAAGATGGGAAGACCAAACTGCTTGAAAATGAATAGCTTTATCCCTACAAATAACAATATTAGTGCCACCTGCATGACTCCACAATTCTTGAATACAAATAAAAAAATACCTTTAACTCCTACCAAGTCTTTGTTACTTTGGAGAAATCTCCAAAAGTATCAATTAGGATAGTTTAATTAAAAAAAATATATATTCTTTTTGGGATATCTATTTTTCGCATGTTAGATATCTATATTATTTGAACTTGATTTAACAAATTTATTGGTGAAAATAATATCATTTTTTTTTGTTCTTTGATTGTTTCCTATACTTATTTTGTTTTGCATAGCTCTTCACTCTTATACCTTGATTGATATCACCTCATTTCTCTTTATCAAAATTATTTCCATAATTATTCTTTGCATTTTTTTGTTTATTACGTTTTTCCTCCTAACAAGCCAATAACCATGTACTGACTAATTAGTTACTTTGGATGCTGCTACTGTTATTCAGATATGGAAATAAGTCAAGCTGAGGTAAACTTTGAGTGTTCAAGTTTGGTCTGTTTAAAAATTTTGAGGCTTGAGTCTAAGATTTGCTACTTGTCATAGATTTTTTTTTTGTTAATGTTTGACCAATTTTAAAACCTACAAAATCTATAAACTTCATTAAAAACTTACGATACAAAAAGACTAATAAATAAACTTAAAATTTATATAAATAATTGATTAAAAAAACTTAAACCTTAAAAGTTACAAAATAAAAGATTCGCTAACTTAACTATATAATTTTAGAGTATGTATATTAAAGACTACCTACATACAAATATAATAACATATTATAAAAAAATATAACATATGCTATATATAAATGTAGATATACATAAATATTAAAATAAAATATAGAATACTTATTATAAAAATTTAACAAATTATGTAAATATATTAATATTATATAAATATAACATATTAAAATAAATATATAAATATATAATATATAAAGATAAATAGATCTATAAATAAGTTAAATAAATTTTTTTATAAACATAAACTTAACTTATTTATATAAAAATAATTTTTAACAAATTTAAGTTTATTTATTTATTAAAAAATTTAAATTAATCTAGATTTTAAAAATAAATTAAGCCTAAACATTGACTTTTATTCACCACTATTATTATTATATATAATTTTTTATTTAAAAAATAATTAAAACATATTAATAATATAACTTTGTATATAAACGTCTAATCATTATATGTGACTAAAAAAATTATTAATTTTTTATAATAAATTTAAAATTTATATATAATAATTTTTAATAAAAAATTTATACTAACAATCTATTAAAATTAACTAAAAATAGAATAATATTTTAAAATATTTTTAAAAATTAATGATTTTATTGATTAGGAAAGTTATTCAAACTTCGTCCACGACGCAGATTTCCTGCCCAAGAGCCGTTGAATGTCCAAAACTTTGAGCATTAAAATAAGTCTAATATAACTAATGCATATCCCATGTGAATTATGATATAAGAAACTGTTATATATATATATATATATATATATATATATGTATATATATATATATGTATGTATATATATATATGTATGTATATATATATATGTATGTATATATATATATGTATATATATGTATATGTATATATATGTATATGTATATATATGTATATATATATATATGTATATATATATATGTATATATATATGTATATATATATAATTTTATATGATTTTAAAAAAATTATACGTAACTATAAAATTTTATTTTAATAAATAATACATTTTTAATATATAAAAATAAGGTTATATAATAAAATAAATATTTTTTAAATTTTATAAAATTTTGTATATATAATAAAATATATTAATTTTATAATTAAATTAATAAAATTTAATTTTTAAAAAAATTATAAATATTATTTTTAAAGTAACTTAATCTCTCCCTATATATATATATATGAGATAAAATTAATCTAAAAAATTTTAATATAAAATTATTTTATTATTCATTATTTTTTTAAATAGTTTAATTTTATTAATCTAAATATTAAATTAATATATATATATATATATATAATTTTTTAATTTTAATTTCTATACATAACACATTTAAGTAAATAATTGTTTAAATTTTTAATAGATTAGAGATTGATATTTTTGTTAAAATGATTGATTTTTTATTTTTTAATTAAACATCAACATGATTAATTATTTATTTTTAAAAAAGTAAAATAATTAATTTATTTATTTTAAAATGACTAAAATAAAAACTACCGTTCTTTAAATATTAATATAAATAATTTCTAATCATTTAGGAAATAAAGTAATTGTTTAAATATTTTTTTATTTTATTTTTACAAATAATATATTTTAGATAGAGGATTTGTATTTTGCAAATTTATATTTTGTTTAGGTTATAATATTATGATTTGCTTGGTTCATCGTAGAAAGAAGGAAAGAAATGGAAGAAAATAAAAGAAAGTGAGTGAAATTAAAAAAAAAAATGAGTTGTTTGAATGAGTAGAAAGAAGAGGAAAAAAATCCTCTTTTTTTATTTGAATAAGTGAAAAAAAAGAAAAAAATATATTATTAATATAAATTTTATTTTATAATTTTTTAAAAAAAGTTAAATTTTTACTATGCTTTATATAAATAAAACTTTTAATTTTTGTAATTTTTAGAAGTATATAATAATTTTAAAAAATTTAAATAAATAAATAAATAAAATCTTTCTATTTATCTTTCTCATCTAATGAGGAAATTAAAATTTTTTGAATCCTACAAAAAATATTTTCTTCTCTTTTATTTTTATTCGCAAACAAATAATAAATAAATGTTCTATCTTCATATTTTTTTTCTCAACCTTTTTTTCACCTTAGTTAAACAAACCCTTATAAACGTAAAAAAAATTTTAATTTTTTTTTATCATAATTATCAATAACTTGAGAAAAAAATATGTAAAAGATTAATTTATCACAAGCCACGTCATTAACCAAATCTGAATAATAGTATTATGCTTTAACAATTATAATATTTTTAACATAATTTTTAAAATTTAAAAAAATCTTATATACTAAATATATTCTATTAATTTCCCAAAACATAAATTAAAATATAATATAATAAATTATTTGATTTTATCTTACTTATCCTAACTTTAAAAAAAAATCTTTAGAATTAAAATTTCCTACTTTTATTAAAAAGTTTGATTTGTAAAAAATAAAAAAATAAAAAAATCTTCAATGTAAGTTAAATGTATAAAAGAAAAATAAGAGAGTACAATAATTTTAGGTGAAATAATATAAAATTATTTTATGTAATGAAACATTATTTTTTAAAAAAATTAGGCTTAAAATTTCATTTTAGTTCTAATTCTTACTATTTTTTATAATTTTAAACTCTTATTTTATAAAATTTGTTGATTTTGACTTCTTTATTCTTTTTTCTAATTTTTATCCTAAGATATTATACAATTTAATTTTTAAACTTATGTATTTGATCATATTATAATTTTTAAAAGATTATTTTATTAAAAAATATCAAATATGTTAATTGTTGCAACAAAGACAATACAAGATGATAAATTTGTAAAAAATAAATTTAGTTTTAAAATGATATATAAGTGAAATTATCATCAAATATTATTTTTGAGAAAAAAAATTTAGAAAACGATCTTAGGATCAAAGAAATCCAAGTATAAAAGTTAGTTATGAACAAGGAAAATATTAATATCCTACTTAACCATTACACAAAATGATGTCCAAAATTAAATATGTAATTTTGAAATAATTTAAAGGAACAATTTATTTTATTATTTTTAAAATAAAAATTAATTATTTAAATTATTATATATACACATAAAATTATAAGATAAAAATTAGCTACTTAAATAATATAATTATACATACATAAAAGGAATAAAATAAAATATATATTAAAAATAGTTTGATAGAAATTAATTCTACTCTTGTGTGTTCTTTGGTAGTTGAAAAGTTTAAGGTTACTTACTTCTATTGGTTTGATTTGTTTGAAAAAAAATTCTATTAAAAAAATTGAAAATAGTTTTAAAAAATTCTACTTAAAATTAAAAAAAAAATTGGAAAGATGATTTTAATTAAAAAATAATGATTTAAAAAAAACTAAAGAGAGTTTACTTAAAAACTAAAATTTGAAAAGATAAATTTAATTATCCAATAACGATTTAAATATTTTGGAAAGAGTTTTTTTAGAAACTAAAATCTGAAAAGATTATTTTCTTAATTTCATTTGAAGAAGAAATTCTTGAAGAAAATTTTCAAGATTTTGAAGGAGAATTAATTTTTTTTATGAATTATGAATTTTTCTAAACTAAACTAGAAGATATATGTTTTATTTAATTTTATAAATTTACGTATGCACATGATTTAAGATAACAGACAATTGCACTATAAATCTTTATAAATCTAAAAAACATGTAACTGTAATAAATGCTACAAGTATAAATTTAAGTTTCATTACATGAGATTTAGAATTAAAGTATTATTTAAAGTATATAATTTAAAATTTTCATATTTAAAAATAACATTTAAAATCCGTTTTATGATTTTAAAAATATGTGATGGTAGATAATGCTATACATTCAAATTAAAGGTTTATTATGTGAAACTTAGAATTTATTTATTTTGGTAATTAATTACAAATATCTAGAAAATATCACAAATTTATGTGTACAAGATTTCAAGCAAATGTATCGATCACGGAGAATTCTTATGATTCCAAAAACATGCAATGGTAGAAAATGTTACACATGCACATTTTAAAGTTCTTTTCAGGAGATTTGAAATTAATTTTTTATTAAATAATACAATATATAATTAAAATTTTTGAAATTAAAACTATTCTAGATTTATATATGCATGAAATTTAAGAAAAACGAACTACTACACTATAAATTCTTACAATTCCAAAAACATGTTATGGTAGAAATACTGCACATGCATATTTAAGATTCATAATGTGAAATCTAGAATTGAAATATTTATTTAAATGATAAAATAATTAATTTTTTTAATAAAAAATATCCTAAATTCACATATGCATAAGATTTAAGACAACATGTTGCATTCTAAATCCTTACTATTTCAAAAACATGTGATAGTAGAAAATGCTACACACATAAATTTAAATTTGGTTGCATGAGATCTAAAATTAAAATATTTATATAATTTAAAATTTTTATATTTAAAATCTTTCATATTCACACACACATATATATATATATATATATATATATATATATATATATATATATTAAGACAACAGATGATTGTACTTAAACTCATATAATTCTTCAAATACAATACAAGAGTGTAATCTACACATACATGTTTAAAACATGTTGCATGAGATTGAAAATTAAAATATTTATTTGAATAAATGTAAAGTTAATTTATTTAAAATAATTTTTATTCAAAAAGCATGGAACTAAGAATAATATTCCAAATCTACATTTGTACAAGATTTAAGACAAACGAATATTACACTTAAACTTATATGATTATTTAAATAGATATGATAGAGTAATCTATACTTATGTATCTAAAATTTAATACATAAAATTTGAAATTAAAATAGCTATAAAATATAATATCTCAAACCAATCTATACCATTAGTTAATGAGTTAACAAGATGAATTATTTTTGAAAATAAATTAAACTAAAAAAAATATTATAAAAAGGAGATAAGAATTGTTTATTAATAAATATGGAAATAAACTGAAATTATCAAATTATAAATTTATGATAAAATATAATTATAATATTGTAAAAATAACCATAAGAATAAGTTAAACATTTGTATAAAATAAATGATTGATAAATTAAACTTGTTTGACAATAAAATAAGATGTATAAATTTATCTTGTATTTGAGAAAGAAGAAGAAAGTAAACCAGTGATATACATCATATATGAAGAGAGTAAAAAGAATTTTAAATATATAATGTTATAATTTCTATGATTAACATTAACAATTATTAATTTTTAATGTTTATATATATATATATATATATATATATATTAAAATACATTTGTCTCAAAATAAATAGATGACACTAAAGGAAGGAACCAAATTTAACTTCAATTGAGCTTAACTACAAGATTTAACCAAGATAGCATATTGGACTAACTAAAATTAAATTCAAAAGTAGCATTTAACCAAGATAGTATATTGCTTCATATGGTGAATTCACATGAATACCACCACCCATGACTTTCACTTTCCATGAGAAACAATATATAACCTTGAGAAGAAATACTTCAATTGAATTTACATATATAACCCTTGTCCATTAAATAGAGAGAAGAGAGAAATGGTGGGAGACCTTTACATGTGAGTGTACATGACTTGGTTTCTTGTGAGAGTCTATCCATTGGGTTGACCTCCTAAATTAACTCACTAGGTATGCATTACGGGTCTTTGAATTTGCATGAAGGAGTTTTGGAGGAGCAAGGGGTAGGTGTTGGGGGCTAGAAATGTGGTGTGGTGAGTGCATGAGTGTCTGAGTAAGTATTGGGTGTTGCTATGGGGTGTAGGTGTTGTATAAGTGAGAGCATCTAGAAGAGTGGATGTGAGAGAGTTTTCCCATGGGTTGTTGTTGGAGAGAATAATATAGGGGTGTAAAAGAGGAAATTGGACGTTATTTAATGTAGAAAGGGAATTGTTGGTTAAAGAGAATGAAAAAGTGTTTTAGATGAGCGTGTAGAGGAGAGATGGATATTATGGGTTGTATGTGTGATGCAGAGGTAGAAGGAGGTGGTTGTTTTTTATCAATGGAGGTACAATTTGGTGGAGAATGAAGGAGGAATAAATCTGAATCATGCCTTAACTTGAAAGCTCCACCTCTTACGGAGGATGAACTTTTTCTCCACCACCATGAGCAACGTTGGATGAGGAGATTCCTCAATCCCAAATCTGGTTCTAGATGAAGGATAAAGAGAAAATTGCTCTAAAAAATGAGTGAAAACATAATTTTGTTCAAAATAAACTTATGTTAAAATTTACACAAGTGATGCCTTTTAGGCAAAATGGAAGGAAGGAGGGGAAGATTTGAATCTAAATTGGGTTTGAATTTTATCCTAATAATGGTGTCTTCTTTACTCCTTAATGCAGCCTCAAATTGGGGCAGAGAAATCTCAAAAAAGCCTAAGCTAAAATGTAGAGAAATTGGATCCCAGCCTATATATATTTGGGTCCGCTAGAACCTAAAATAAAAGAAACATCTTAAGTCCCAGTCTAAGGTGTGAAGAATCATGGGAAAGGTGTTTTGGGTCCGATGGAGCTCCTCCTAAAGGCCCAAGAAGATTCCCACCTCCTTTTGCAGTTTTCAAGCTCTTACTTTAGTGATGGGTGCAATAGCCCAATAGGTCTTTGCAGATGGGCTTTTTCTCTGCTATTGAGACCTTTACATCATCTCCTCCCCTTGGAAAACATTTGTTCTTGAATGTATAAGCTCAACTTTATCTACAACAAAGACATAAGTGAGTAGAGGAGATGTTATTAATGAATGGAAACAATATGAATACATGGGTCAAATACTAGCCTCTTGAATTTTCCAAGAAACATGCAAGCACAAACAATTAGAAATAATAGGTAGTAGAGAACTATAAACTCCTAACGAACATAAGAGTAAAATAGAGGATCAAGGATTGCAAATAGGTTTATGAGTTTTTATCCTAGATTGTTTCTATAGAAAATACCTGAGATGTTTTCTAGGATTTTATCTACTAGACTCGTGTCTAGCATTACCCTAGATGGGGCATGATACCTACCAATATGCGGAGAGGGAATCTTGAGCCCTTTATACAAGGGTAAAGAAGGTTGATGTAGTAATGGAGTGCTTTCTAAAGCCTTAGTTAGTTGACCATACCAATCATGGGTGTTGACATTCCCACTCAAATGAGACAACGTAGATGCAAAGTCATATGACAAGTATTGGTGCATACTAGGATCCTTATAAGGTGCAATCATACAATAAAACATATAAAAAGGTGAAGGTTGAAACAAATGAATGGCTTTAATCATACAACCCTTAATATGTCATGTAATAATGGTGCCCCAAGTAGTAGAGGGTAGTTGAGGAGATTGGATCTTTAAGATGGTCATCTCATGACTCCCTCCCAAAGAATATGGTACTTTACCTATAGGGGTACTAGACCCTATCTCAATGGTAAGGTTCAAAAGGAAAAAACTTACAGAAAGAGGTTTCCTAATTAGGAGGATTTTTCTCACACCATCATTTTTTATAAGCCTAACTTCACCCTCCGTTATAAGAGATGTGGTGACCTTACTTGTCTTAACCTTTCTCTTTTTCTTTTTATTATTTTTTAGTTTCTTTTACTTCTTCCAACTTTATTTTTCTAAACCTTGTCCCGTTCTCTCCCTTTTCTAACTTATATGCATCTAGTCTTAATAGACTTCACTAGGGGATATAGGTAATAGGATAATTTTCTGGGATTTGAATTGGAAGGAATACCTATTGGTATGCTCATCATGATGGACATTTCCATCATATTGTCATGACTTTCCCAATAGCACATGACTAGCCTCCATGGGGACAACAACACAAGTAACATTGTCTTCATACCTTCCAATGGTGAATGTGAAGAGGACTTAATGATCAATCAATAAGTCTCCATTATTACTAAGTCATTGAAGCTTACATGACTTAGGATGGGGGTGGTTGCTAACCCTAACTTGGTAACTAGCCTAGTACTAGCTACATTAGTGCATCTACCCCCATCAATAATTAAGGAGCGATTATACCTCTTAATAAAATACTTAGTATGGAAGATTTTCTCTATCTAAGTTTCTTCCTCTCCATTAACAACACTACCTAGTAACCTCCTAGTTGCTAGGAGGTCACCCTTAAATGCATACTTTAGGGCTTCATCATTAAATGAAGAGGAAGAGAGACTAAAACTAGTAGACTCTAGCGATGAATAATTACCATTATCCTTAAGAATCATGGTTTTTTTATTTGGATATTGGAAAACAATGTGCCTCGTACCCAAACACTTGAAACATTTTACTGAAAATTCTTTGTCATAAGGAAAATTTGGAGTCTTGGCTTTAGACTCTTTGGAGTGTTTGACCTCTTTGTACTCCCTAGATTTAAAACTAGAGTCTTTTGAAATCCTTTTTCTATCTTTCCAAGTGTCTTATGTAAATGACTTGTATGTAATGTATTTGTCTTTACCCCTCCTATTTATTTAGGCTTCTACCTTTACAGTTTGATGGTAAAGATCATTAAAACTTAGATATTGGTAGAGTTCTACCATATCCTTGATGTCATGCCTAAGCCTATCTAGGAACCTAGCCATGATAGCTTCCTTACTTTCTTTTTTCAAATTGGCCCTAATCACTACAACCTCCATTTTCTTATAATATTCATCTACACCTTTATAACCTTGAGAGAGTCTCACTAGCCTAGTGTGGACCTCTCTTATATAATGGGGAGGTACATGCCTAGCCCCCATGATATGTTTCATTTCTTTTCATTCACTCAAGGGTCTAAACCTCTCTTTGTTAAGTTTATCCCACCATATTAGGGCATAGTCACTAAATTCTAGGGTAGCTAATCTCACCTTATGATTTTTCCTAATGGCATGACTTGCAAGATTTGTTCTACCTTAAGCTCTCAATCTAAATATGCCTTTGGGTTGTTCCCTTCTTAGAACTTAGGTATTTTAATCTTAGGTAGCTTTGTGAGCTCTAAGGTATCCCTATCCCTTGAATCTTTATTCCTATGACTAACTCTATAATTTCTATCATCTAAGCTATCTCTGGAGGAACTCTTACTTCTATTCTCCCTAGACCTATAGGATCTATGCCCATGAGTCTTAAGCCCAAAGGGTTTCCTAGTCCTAGTTTTTTCTTTATACCCATGATCCTTAGTTCTTTCTACTCTTGGTGCATGGTTATTGGAGGGTAATGTCCTCCTTTATGAGTGCGACCTATCCCTTTAGCGAGAATATCTTCTCCTTTCCATATAACTTGTGTGTTTTCTAAAGAAGTTGACATATTCACTTGATGTCTCCTCCTCATGATAGTTATCTCATTCCTAAATCCATTAGTCTCAATTATTCTTTGGTTTCTTGGTTTCTTTTTAGACTTCTTTCTTTTTAGGTGATCTAGTCTTTGCTCAATGAGCCTTATTTGGGTTTGAAAAACCATTTCTAGTCTATTGGTCAATTGTACCATTTGACTTTTAGGGGATTATTTGTAAGTACTCACTTGCAAAGTAGGAAAATATCTCTTCAAAAGAAGATAAAGGTTAATGCTACACAAAATAGTTCTACAAAATGAAAGTAACACTTAGCACACAACCTAGGTTCTAAGGCACACAATCACACAAAAAGTTATAACATGACCTTAGGTGAGTATCGTACAACAAGGTGGAAAGTCTAACTTCCTTCTTACAAACAAATTGCAAAGGAAAAATTTGAATTACACCAAAAGGAAATCCTACTACAAGACACCAGGATTTACAATTCAAATCAAACTTAATTACATATATTCAACCTAAAATTTACAATTCAAAAATTGGATGCTACTTATTACAAAATCCCTTCACTTTGGTCTTGAAATCCAAGTTTCAAGCCTTGGTTTCTTGACTCCCTCGGTATACCTTTCCTTAAGCTTAAGTTTCTCCAAGTTCCTATAAAATCAAGTACAAAAAAAAAAGACACTTGTTGCCCCACTTGGTTAATGTTGGAAAAATCAAGTTAAATTTCACTAGTCCTCACCAAATGTTTATGCTCTCCTCCCTCTAATGTCCTCACCATACAATTAGCCTCTCTCATGCCATTTCACTCACACAAATAATTCCCAAACCAATTTGAGGTCAAGGAACAACCAAACTCAACTTAGGTGCCTTAGTGACGTGTAAGTGGTGAAGAAGTGCTCATAAGTGTATGTGTGTGTGTGTGTGCAAAGGTGACAAAACTTAGAAAAAATTTAAAAGAAAAGAAAGAAAAGATGACACAAGAATGGTATACTCAATGGAATAGGCAAGAAAAAACTTAGAGGTCAATCAAATATAAATTAGAATTAAGGGCAAGCAAAGAAGGTAGGCATACAAAGAAAATACCTAGAAACTTTAAAGAGTGACATGCACATGCAATGAGAATATGCTATTCGACCAAGAAATTTAGGCATGCATAAACTAAGTAATTAAACCTAATAGGATGCAGAACCTATATCCTAAATGAAGCATGGGCAACTAACATACCACACTTAAGGAAAGCAAAATAAAGGACCTTTATGCAAGCCTTTTTCTATATGTTTTATTTTTTTCTTTTTAATTCTCTTTTATTTTTTCTTTTTTTGTTTTCAATTTTCTCAACTTATTTTTGTCATAATTTTGGTCCAAATTCTAGGAAGTTCAAGTCCTCAATTGTTCCTTGCATGGTCTCTTGTTAAGGTCCTAAGTCCACAAATTCATCCTAGTGCATTTTGCACTTCATCCTTTGCATAGGTATGCTATTTTAAGTCATAAGTTCTTATACAATTGTCTCCAATCCAATTCAAGTCATAAGATCCAGGGAAAAGAATTAAGTGCCTTTTAGTTTGATTCAAGCATACACTTAATCATTTAGGTTCAATGACTTAATCATGCATGACTTAAGTTAGACTTAATATATAGGATGCATGCATATTATCATACACTCTTAGAAATTTTTGAAAGGAGACTATTAAAAATACAAACAACTCAAAAAGAAATACACATAGAAGGGTAAAAACATGCAGAATAATGCCTAAATAAGGCTAAAAAAATTAGATCAACACAACAATTTCAAGAACATATGACATTTTGACACCAAATTTTGAATTCAAATATCAGATTTTTATAATTTTTTTTAGAAAATCTAAAAAATCCAGATCAATCAATTGAAAGATATGAATCACAAGAATAAAAAAAACTTTGACGAAGATTAGATAAAAAATGAGCAAGTTATACAAATCAAACAAGCTAGGTGCATTTGCGCACCAGGATGAACATACTCCAGTAATCAGGAGATAAAAAATTCATTTCAGATCCAAATCACATAAATGATATTAATTACGAAATTATAAAGAGAGATGAAGATACCATAATAAGAATCATAAAAATTGGACCGTTTGATTGATTAAAAATAAAAAAAATAAAAAAAACTTAGAAATTTGAGAAGAAGCATGAAAATAAACCCGAATTAAGAAGAGGATCTAACCTCCATTGCTGAAGCTTTGATACCAATTGATGCAGAGGTTGAATGTGGTGGTTTTTCTAGATCAATGGAGGTTGTAATTTGGTGGAGAATGGAAGAGAAATGAATCTGAATTATGTCTTGACTTGAAAGCACCACCTCTTGCGGAGGATGAACTTTTTCTCCACCACCATGAGTAGCCATAGATGAGGAAGTTCTTTAACCCCAAGTTTGATTATAGAGGAAGGATAGAGAGAGAAATGCTCTTAGAAATTGGATTGAAAACTAACAATTTCATTCAAAATAAGCTTAATGTTAAAATTTACGTAAGCGATGCCTTTATGTAGGAAAAATGGAGGAGGTGCAAAATAGAGAAAAGGGGGGGGGGGAAATTTGAATCAGAATTGGTTTTGGATTTTAGCTCAATAATGATGTCTTCTTCACTCTTTAATACAACCTCAAATTGGGTTAGAAAAGGTCCAAAAAATCCTAAGATAAAATACAGAAAAATTAGGTCTAAGCATATAGTCCACTAGAACCTAAAATATAAGAAATCTCATAAGTCTTAGTCTAAGGTGTGAAGAGCCATGAGAGAGGTGCTTTGGACCTAAGGGAGCTCTTCTTGAAGGCCTAAAAAGATGCTCACCTCCTTCTGCAATTTTTAGCCTCTTACTTTGGTGATGGATCCAATGGTCCAATAGGTCTCGATAGGTGGGCTTTTTTTCTATTGTTGGGATCTATACTTCAATGCACATGGAAGGATGAAAACGTTTGGGAGAAAGAACAACTTGAGCTAGAAGAGAAGATTCGAGGATTTTGTGAGAGAGAAGTTAGTAATTAGATTCATGGGTGTTTGTTAGTTTTTTATGGAAGCTCAAGCCCCTGGACATGGAAGAAGTGAGCATGATATAAAAGTTTGTGAATTAAGGAAGATTGTTAAATGAGAGCTTTTTAGGGGTTGTTCAAAGCTTGAGTGTGAGAGATTCATAGAAATAAATGGTGGAAAAAATATATTTATATGTGTTGATGAAAAGAGGAGCAAATATAGGAGCTCTGCTGTGTGTCCATGATTCTTTTCCCAGCCAAAATATGAATAGAGACCTATGCATGGAAGAGTTCTGATCCTTGAGCTTGTTGTGCCTTTGCAGATATTTCATGTCATGAGCAAGTATGACAGAGGGGGAGAGAATGAGTGTTGTTAAGGGAATGTGTGGCCAAAGTGAGAGTGAGAAGATTTGTCAAATCCTAGAAAGGTGCAAATTCTCTATGCTACTATATATTTTTTCAGCAAAACAATGGGACTCCTTTTTTATGTTTCTGAAAATGAATAGCCCAAAAAATAGGAGTGTGTGCAGTGCCTATGGGTGAGAGGGTTTTATTTTGGAGTAGGTGGATCCTATGCACGAGGGAAGAAAGCAAAGGTAGCTGGGTGCTATTGATGAAAACGTGAACCAATGGATTGAGTTCATATGATATGCATAGGAATTTGTCACGTCACCTTCCTCTTGCATAGTAGTAATGATGTATGCTATTAGAAGGGAAAGAGAAATTGAAACAATTTAAACAAGTTTAAATTATTTAAATTTTATTATGAATATGAAATTGTTATATATTTTGAAAATAAATTCGAACAAAATTTAGTATTTATATTGATTCTTGAATATATTAATTTTATTTAAATTTTATTCATATATTATCCATATTTGATGGAAAAGGATCAAAATATAATTAAATTAATATCAAATCATGTATATTAAAAAATTTAAAAAATTAAAAATTCATACGATATAATTTTTAAAAATTAAATTATATATTTATTTAGACAATATTATCAATTAATAAAAATTAAAAATTAAAAATAATAATTTTTATAAAATAAAAACTAAAAAATAACAAAAATAAAATAAAGGGAAAAATTTATTAAACCAATAATTTATTATTAATCCCTCCGAAACTCACATTAAATTTTTTTAGAATGAAGATAGCAAAACAAAAACAAATGTATTACGAAATTTAAAGTTAAAAGATCTCTTTCCATGTTTTCTCAGTTTTTTCCCCTAGAAATTTCCTGTTCAAGAAAACTAGTAGATTCATGGAAATTACATTACTTTCACCAAGAATACAAGTAGATTTGTCGAAATTACATTTCCCCCCTTTTCCAATAATTTTCAAATTCAGACTACATGAAATTAAGTTAAATCCAAAATTAAGAGGTCGCTCTCCTATGTCCGGTACTCAAATAATAGGAGCTTCTTTTTGTTATTAAATTATAAAATTATTTCATTATTTTAATTAAAAATATATCTTTCAAAATAAAAATGCGTTGTACATATTTCAATCACATCACATTCAACAATTTAAAATTAATTCAGTCAAAGTCAATATTATATAAGTTTGAGCCAAATCGGATATAGAAATTTCCTAGAAGCCTGCATACATTTCTAAAATATGAATTATCATCCATAGAGAAGGAGGAGTTTGACCTGTTACATTTTTTTGGCCCCCAAGGAAAGCCAAAAGCAAAAAACAGAATTAAGAGGGAATTTGTTTGTTACATCTGGAAAGTGATGAAATTTGAATATAGAATTTTTATATAAAATTTTTAACTTTTTGCCACTAAATGAATCCTATTAACTTATCAAGAGTCAATTTAAGACAATTTTAATATATCAAATGAAAAATTCTATAAAACTTAATCTTAAGAATAAAATAAATAAAAAGTTATTGATAATTTTAATACAGTATCCGTATATAGTATGGGTATAATTAATACTGGTGGATTACAGTTTTTTGCTATGTGATGAAATGAAGCATCACAATCCTATATTTAATTTGTTTTTTTTTTGGATTTTATCATAATATATTATTTTTCATTATTTTATATAATTAGTAATATATATTTTAAACGTATTCTTGAATATATTTTACATGATTGGTTAATTTTTTAAAAATAAAAATAATTATAAATATTTTAACTTTTAAATTCTAACCATATATAAAAAAATATATTATTAGTATTTATTATAAATAATATTAAAAAATTTGCTAAATTCATTATTTTAAATTTTATTCTTTTTAATTATCACCTCAATACATTTTAATAGTATTTTAACATAAAATATAGTTATTTATCTCAAAAAGCAAAACAAATATCTTACCCTGAAGATGCTTTTGCATCCCATGCCGTCAAACTTAAAAGCCAATATTGAAAAAGAATGTTTCAATAATTAATACAAATAAATGACTCTAACATAGTAAAACTCAACTCGGATTCTATTAGTGAATTAATAAATGGGTTAATTAACTATTCTAATAAGAGGAACACTAACCCTATGTTTGGATTAAAAAAAATAGGGGAAAGAAAGTTAAAATTTGACTAGAAAATAGGAAAAAGAAAGTTCGGAATTATTATTTTTAGCAACCATTTTTTTAAAACTTTTTTCCCGTTTCGTCATTTTTCAGCTGAATAACAGAAAATTATTACGAATTGATCTTATTAGTTGACCAAATTTTGAGCAATCTTAATCACCCGATCCATTTTACGTTAGCCAGTTATGTCAACATATTTTTTAAATTTTTTTATAAAATCAATCTCTGAAATCAAGACCAGTACGTTTTGGTACTGTAATAAAAATTAAGAATAAAAATACATTTTTAAATTTTGTAAATAAAGTTTTATTTGATTTTAATCTTTTAAAAATATTAAATTTTATTTATAAATTTTAAAATAATTCTCGCCCCTACTAAATCATGATATGATATGGTATTATATTATGTCATGTTACGTCCTCTACTCCTATTATATTACTTTTTTTTTAAGTTTAGTTTAATTGACAGAAAATGACGAAATGATAAAATATCAACTATAATATTATATATCACAAATTTCTTAAAATTTAATATATTAGATATATATAATAATATTATTATTAGATAATGATAAAATTTAAGTCTTTTTTAGTTTTTTCTCCTTAATAAAAAATAATGATGGAATTATTTTTAAGAATTACAAATAATAAAGAACCATTTAAATAATTGAAATTAAATAAAATTTATATTTATAAAATATAAAAAATATATTTAATTAGTAAAAAAAATAAGTATATAATTAAAAATTAGAAAAAGGTACAACGTAAATCATGTCATGCTTTCATATTTATCTTGCATTAGGTATAATAGGAGATATTTTATCCTTCTCAGTCTCGTCTCACAAAATATTGAAGACACGGATTTAAATATAATAAGTTAAGAGAAGGTCAAAATAAAAAATTAAAACTCAAGCATAATTCTACAAGTAGCAGGTTCGAGTAAATTTATAACAAATCATATCTTATCTTCTTTTATTTTTATAAATTTTATTTATTTATATATATTTTAAATAAATTATATATCAAATATATTTTAATTTAAGTAATATATAAAATAAACATAAAAATTAAAAAAAGTATATATTTTAACAAAATACAAGTATTATTATATATATATATATTTATGAATTGATGATAAAGATAAAGTATTATATTTCCAAACCCATTTCATAATTGGAACTTCAAAACCAGTCAAAAACAAATTTTATTGCCATACCTATCTTGCCGAGAAAGAAACACTCTCATTCCAGTAGTTCTTCATTGAAGGGATGGAACTATCTTTCAGTATTCTTGCAATTCTTCATTTTTGTTCTGCAATTCTTCATTTTTTTAGGATGGATTTTAAATTTATTAATTTAATTTTTCTATTTAAATAAATTATTTTAATTTTATATATAAAATTTTACTTTTAAATATTTATGAATGTTTTTAATTTTTCTTTTATATTTTATTTATTATATAAAATAAAATAGAATACAAAATATATTTAAATTAGATGTGAGTACGTATGCAAATATGATAAAGATGAGAGAGGATAATTGAAAAGATAGAATAAAAATTAATAAAATAAAAAAAATATGTGATAGATCAATAAGAAAGAATAATAAAAAAAATTATATATACGAATGAGTTAAAAAGAATAAAAAAATTTTAAATTTTACTTATTTTAAAAATAATAAATTTTTTCAATTTAATTTATTAAAACATTCTATTGAAATTTTTAAAATTTAATTTTTTTTTATAAAACTATCCAAATAAAATTTTAAAATTTAAAATTCTTTAAAAAAAATTCTCCCGTATTCGTATAGCGATAAAACTCCCGTTCGGCTTTCAGAAATCATGATCTCTGATAAAAGATAAACTATTAATTAATTAGAGTATAAAGTTTCAAGAATTCATAATCCAAATTATAAATCGAGAATCAAGTATAAATTTTTTGAAGGCTTGACGCTTCTCGCATCATGTTTCCGATTACTTGTTAGAGGGTTTTTGCTTCTTATAAATTTGAAAACGACTTTTGCTTTCACAATGATTTATTTTTTATAATAATTTTGTCTTTTTGCAATTACATTAGTAAATGCTTCTACACCAATGTGTTTGGCATCCATATGGTGTTTTGTGGGATAGAATTTTTTTTTCTTCAATATACTCATTGGTTTGGTAGTTTTAGTATGAAGTTATGGATTCATATATACAAATTCAGTTTTAGTTTTACTAATAACTCATTAGTTAAACAAATAATTCAATATTTCAGCTAAGTTAAATTTAATAACATTGTCTAAAATAATGAAAACTTTTGTTAATATTCTTTTAGAATTTATAAATTGGTTCTAATATTTTAATTATAATGCTTTCTTATTTCAAGTTAATCTTATTTATTATTTATTTTAATATTTATCATTTTCATAAATTGCTTGAATTAATCACTCATTATCTTAATAATATTGAATTTATGTTAAATTTAATAATACTATTCAAAATAATGAAAATTTGTTAGCATTTTTATAAAATTTTATCAATTAAATGAAACAAATAAAAAGCACAGATTTTATAAATGCAAAAAATATTGTTAACAAACAAAATATATATATATATATATATATATATATATATATATATATTGATATTTAAGAAGAAACAATAATAAACAGACCATGTCACAACGTTTTTGTAGGATGAAATTTTTGCTCTATATATAGTCCAAAAACAAAATAATAATTACTTGTTATTATGCCCCTTTACCTTTTTAATACTCTTTGGAGTATATTTTAACTAAGAGATCCTATCTCTTCACGTCATTCACTAATAATTCAATATGCATTTTTTTTTTCTTCTAAAATATACTCTTCAAATAGGAAGATTCTCTCTTCATTGACAAGGCTTCCCCTCTTTCCATAATCTTGAATTTCTAATATTGCTATCTTTTGAAATAGAAGCCTTGGCCTTAGGAATAAAATCTAAAAACTAAACAATAAGTACTTCCTTATCCTCCAGAGGCGGTGTTCTTCATGAACTTATCCTTCCATTTAATTAAAGCGTTGTTAAATGTCCATTTTATCCTATGAATAGTTCGGTTAACAATAATAGTTTTAGGTTCCTCAAAATGATCAAGTTCTAGACCCATAAGCAGTGTGAGTTCTACAAAATAATTTTCCCAGTCCATTTAAGTTGAGAAATATGAAAAATAGGATGGATTTTGAAATTGGAAGGAAATTGAAGAGTGTATGAAACATCATTATACTTGTTAAAAATTAGAATGTTCCGTAAAATCGACGATCCAATTTTTGACTAATTCTTTTTATACTGAATGCTTCCTATAAGGATGTAGTTTAAGAAAAATCCACTCACCTACCACGAACGACTTAGCAACTTTGTGTATCAACAAAATTCTTTATGAATTCCTTTGCCTTAGATAAATTATGTTTAAGTTGTATAGAGTTTCATTCCTATCCACTAACTCATTATCTACTACTTTCATCTTTGTTTTATTGCCTAAATATTTAATAATGGTTGTTGATAGATAAATTATTATTTTATTGATTTATTTATAGAAAATTAGTTTTAATAACCGTATAATTTATTATTATTTAATTATAATTTTATCTATTTTTTTTTATTTTCTTTAGGAATGGTCATGTCAGTAGAGAATTAGAAACTAGATATATTTTAGACTAAAAAATGGCATAAAAAGAACAAGAAAGTAATGAAAAGACCAAAATACCCTTGAAGCAAGTGAGCATGGTTGTGTTGGACTTAAGCATGCCTTTTAAAACATCTTTGGTTTTCTAATACGATTATATAGATTTAAGCATGATCATCTCAAATGGTGAGCACAATTGTACCAACCTGGAACATGACCTTAAAATATCTTGACTTTTTCAACATGGTTGTGCAAACTTGAATGACCATGTCAACTCTGGATGACATAGATAATGATCCAGGTCAACCTTAATGACATAGACATTGATCCCATACAATCCTAACGACATGGTGGATAATTTAGAACAACTTTAACAACTCAGAAGGCGACTAGGTCAACTTGATTCGTAGCAGAGGAAGCCCTAATTTATGCCTATACAAAGGAACGCTTGAATTGGAAGAGACACATCCTTAAACTGTTGGCCACAACCATACAACCCTCTCTCATATAGCTTAGAGAAACTTTCCTCTATTTTCATTTCTCAATTCTCATTTCTCCTGTCTTTCATTTTCATTTCTTCTTCCAACATCCTCCCATAGGATCTTAGAGGTAGAACACCTTTCATAGTACGAGTTTCAAATCCCCTTTGCCACCTTTGCTAGCAATACAATTTTGTATTTATATCTTAATATTAGGATTGAATTATTTTGTTGGATTATCACACTTTTATTTTATTTCATTTATCATGTGATACTAACTCCCAAATCATGAAACTTTGTTGAAACTTGTGATGTAACTACTTGAACCCCAATTTATTTTATGAATGAGTATATGTTTTTCTTATCCAATTATGTTTACTTTGTCACGCTTAATCAATTGATAATAATTAGTTACTTTTATTGATTTCTATCTTGGTTGGGGAGTACGTGTTCATACCATTTTTTAATTAGCAAAATTATAAGGTAAACTAAGTCTTACAATTTGGGAGGATCAATCAAAATCTTAGGATTCTAGTCGGCTATTAACTTAGCAAATCCAAAAATGTTTTATTCTTCTCTTATACACGCGCGCGCACACACACACACACACACACATATATATATATATATATATATATATATATATATATATATATATACCTTACATGGTCATTGGGTAGTAATAGCATTAAAATGGATGGTTAGTGTAACATAATAAAAATGAAGCCTGTTTTATGCTTAAGTTGTACTCACGATTTCATTATTAGATTGTTACTTTATGATACAGAATCTTTTTTATAAATTACTGATATTGAAAATACGAAGAAAAAAAATTCTTTTTAAAATTTTGTTAAAAATGCAAGTCTTGCCATAGTGATTGTTGTAATGGAAAATAAACAATCAAATGATGTTACTTATGTCATAACTTACTTTGATTGCTAAATATAAAACAAAATAATGCATACAATAATCGGTTCATATTATTTATACAATCCTTAATAATTATTATGTATTCTCAAGTTCAGGAATTAATATAGGGGTATTAGCCCTTTGTCATACCTCACATAAATATACACTACAAGTATTTCACACATTACATACTGTTACATATAATTATCACTATCATACTTAATACATGATTATTTATAACATACACATTAGTTGGTGAGACAAAATTTCTAGCAATGCTTCAACTATGATGACCTCAAGGCTCTAATCATCCAGTTTTCACTGTCAATGTCTACAAACACTATTGTCTCCATGAACGACATTATTGGAGTCTAGGAGCAAAATGAAAGGAGGGGGTGAAAATTTTAGTTTCGAAGTAGGATTCTACTCTAGATTTAGTGTAAACATTTTCAACCTAACCACTTCAATTTATTAAGAAACATGACATGTATACAGGTTCGCTTTTAATATTTAGAAATCCTTTAGCTGAAATGGATTTCATTTTATAGATATAGGAACTAACTTATATTATAAACATACAAGTTATTTATTTTGGATTTCATATGTTTCAGACACTCTTAAAATCACCTTACATTATATCATAAATATTATTTGACTATCATTTCATTTATATCTTAACATAATTCTTCTCATTTCTCTATCACTCTCTTAGTGATAATCTAGATCATAGACATATAATACATGTTAGTCAAACAATATCTTTTTACTAGCTCTACTACTCCACATTCTATTCTTAGGACATGAATTCATTCCTTGATGGTTGTCACCATCATAATCATTGAAAACCTAGTGTTTCTTAATAGAAGGATTTTTGGAGAACCCTTTTGTCTCCACCTTAGAATGACCATTTTTCCTTTTAAATATGCACAAGACACATTAAGAGTAGTATTAAATTTTCATATAAGTTAGTTCTTTAGTGACCCCTTAGTTAATTAGATTCCTTTTTAAAGCTTTCAGATAATATGCATGCTTAAACAATCCAACCAATATATCATGCGCATCTAGTCTCTAATCCAAACTACCTTCATATTTATCATCCACACATGAGTATCATATAACACCCCACTCTCTAAGCAATCAAGGATATTATCCATACACTTTACATTCATTAGTGTGAACTCATAAGGAAACACAACAAGTTGCCATAATTATTTTAATTAGAAACAAACCTTCTAATCAAGATTTTTTTAATTATGCTTAATGTAGATTTCTTTGACAGCATGCAACCTTTCTCCAAGAGCTTGTCCATCTTACTTTATTTCATAAGATTTATGATAAATCTCCCATAGGAACTTAGTCTACTCATCCTTCTAAGTTATCTCTCAACCTTTCTTGTTCTTAAAAATTAAGTTTCTCTTAATATTTTTAATGTAAGATTATGAAATGTTGGATTCCTATTGGTTGAATGACCTCTTTAGTTATTTCTTCTTTGTGTTCATCAATTTGGATGTTTTATGCATAACTTTTTTATTTCAAGTTTAAGTGTTTGAAGTTTTATGCTTTCTTAACTAATAACTTTGCTAATCAAATTGAACCACCGATTAACCTAGTTGTTTACCTCCTTACCTATGGATTTAAAAATTCTTACTCATGTCTTATTTAAATGTATTTAAGCATCCAAATTAACCAACTTTACCTAATTGTTCTATAGATGGTCGAACCCACTCCCTAAGCTCCTAAAACATTATAGTTCAATTTTTTCTTACATTAGAAACCGATTTATACTAGTCAGGACTTAGGCTATTAATCCACACCAACTTAGAGATTTTTAATATTTTTCCTTTTTATTTAGTAGGCATGGCTGAATAGTCCTTCTCACTCCCACAACTCCATAATTGATTCCAATCACCACCTTATACATACTTAGATTCATTTTTAAGTCTGAATAATATTTTAACTTACTTTCACTAAATTATCTAAGTATTGCCAAATGGTTACCTAAGCCATTACCAAGTCTCTTTCAAACTTATAATTCTTTTTTTATACATGGTTAGACTTCTCATTACACCTAAATCAAAATTTTACACTCAAGTTTTCTTAATTTAATGGAAAGTAGTCGAGTCCACCATATTTATCCTTACTCCATAGTTTTGGTCATGATCATGAAGGATCTTAGGTGTCTTGTTCAACTTTGAGTTCATAAGTCCATCATTACTCTTACTAGTTTTAAGGTCCAAGTTTTAAGTTAAGTTTATAACTTTTGTGACTTAATCTTTTTAGTATTTTAGGATATTTATCATACAGGTCCAGATATTAACTTTTATTAAAGTTCAAGTTCAAGATTAAAAGCTTTTAAGAGGAGACATAAGCAAGCTTACAACTTTGAATATAAAGACCATAAAGAAAATATTTTTCAAGACAACCAAGTGGAGATCTACAAGATCTACTCCAAGATCTATCCATCCTTTACTTTTAGCATCTCAAAAATTTTCATAAAAACTTCCAAATCTTCCTATGCTTCAAAGGAATCATTTTTAACAAATTTTAATCGATTAAATTGCTCCAAAGGGTGCAAGAAACATTTTAATCCATAAAATTTCCCTTTTAACTTCCAAAAATCACTAAAAACTTGTCCATTTTCATTTTTAATCATCAATGACAGTTTTTAACTCCATCAAACTTAAGCAAGTGGGATCCATAGAACTTAGAGAGAGATCCACCAAAAAGAGAAGAAAAACAAGTAATAAACACAAAATTGAAAGCTTAGAAAAAATGTATGTTAAATACCTTACTTGTTGAATATTTCTATGAAGGTTTGGGGCGTATTTTGAGGTTTTTTCCCTCCTCCTTATTGATCCACACTAAATCTCCAGAGATGGTGGTGGGGCTTTGTTGATTTGTCTTGTTATAACTTAAGCTTTAAAGATGTAAGTTCAAGTTTAATGTAGGTTTTGGTGTTTTGAGAGAAGTTAGAGTTTTGGGTGAGTTTAAAGGATTTTCTTAAGTTTTTTGAAGGTTGATAATGAAACAAATGAGCTTCCCCTTGGCCTATAGGAAATTCAGCCTTTTTAGGGCATGTGGAAATTGAAAATTTTCACCTTAGGGCATTTTGATCCATTTACATGTAATTTCCATTTTCCAAATTAAATGTAAATGTAAAAAATTATCCTTTAGGATTATTTTAACAATAATCAATCTGAATTTAACAATAGTCAAGGTTAATTTATTTTAAGCATGGTTAATGTTAATTAATCAAGGTTAATTTTTGCTAACCATGGTTAATTTTATCCCACCTCATTAAAACTTTTGTCTTACATGTCATAAATTGTGTGATAACTCATGGGGTGAGTCGTCATCTTTTTTTACACATGAAAATTTTCGTGCTAAATGGATAAGGTCTAATTCTCAGCTTTTGCTTCACATTTTCTTGCCCTCCCGGCCATTCGGGTGCATTATGGTAATTTTCTAAGAATTTTCCAGAAAGTTTTCAAATTATTCTTTTGATGTTTCTAACACTTATTGTTTCTTCTTTGAATCATTCTTATGTCATTTTCTATTTTTTTGGGAATAATTTATCCCTTATAGAAAACAGAGCTTTCTAATGACATTTTTGGACTTTTTTTTATGACGTTTTCATTTTTTTTTGTTTCTATTCTTTTCCTATGATTTTCTAACCATAATTGATGAATTATAAACCTTTAAAATGTCTTTAAGCTTTTTTTTGGGTTACCTGCATATTTATTTGTGTTATCCTAGTAAAGGGAAATTTTCTTTATTTGTTAAAAATTCTCTAATTTCTCTCAGCTTTTGTTTTTATCTGTGCTTTATTTGTTGCTAAAAATATTTGTAACTTAGGAAATCTTTCATGAGAAATTGTGGGTATTATAGTTAGAAATTGATATTTTCAATTATTTATAAGGAAGATTGGGAGTAAAGGTAGGTAAAGTCATAAAGGGATTCAAAGTCTCATGTTTATCCATAAGTTCGTACATGTCTTCTTTCTCTTTGAATTTTCATCATACTTTCGATTCTCATTTTTATACTTTGTAACAAAATTTATTTTGGTGAACTCAAAGATTGATATTTAATCTTCTTTAAAGGATTTTGATATTGTTCATGTGAGATTAACAGTAGGATTCTAAATATCTCATTTCTACGCTGACAAGTATACTTATCCGTAAGTAAAACTTGGCATACAATTTTTATATATAAGTTTCACACACATCAAGTTTTTAGCATCATTGTCAGGGACTATTCCCCGATGATCTTAGAAAGTTTGAATTTTGATTGTTTGAGACGTATAAATATTTTATTTTGAAAAATATTAAAAAATTAAAAGATTAAAATTAAAAAATTATATATTTTTGCATAGTTCTATTTATTTATGCCAACTCACTCTTAAACTTACCATTTGCAGTTTGATTAGTTAGGAGATTAGGACGAGAAACTAAAGCAAGAAAGATGATAATGCTAGGGCAGAGGATGTTGTTGGATTATATGGCCCAAACGATGAGAGCCTAAGGAGTAGTATAATAATTCTAACATTTCATGGAGTCCATATCTTTGAGTTAAATCTTGCACTCATTAGCATGATCCAAAGTTCGATTTAATTTGGAGGAACAAGCTTGGAGGACCTACCCCTTCATATCACAAAAATTCTAAGGTTGACTAATGCCATAAAGATGAATGGTGTTGCCAATATACCATTAGATTGTAGTCGTTTCCCTTTGTTATCACTGAAAAGGTGAATGACTGATTGAACTCTCTTCCAGAGGCATCCATTACTACCTAGGAGCAATTGTAGTTTCTGTTCTTGATGCAATATTTTTCACCATCAATGTAGTTGAGAATCCTAATAGATATTTTTGGTTTCAGTTAATGCAAGAATGAATCCTTATACAAACTTGGGAGAGTTTTCAAAGTCTTTTTTCGAAGGTGCACATATCATGGGTGTCAAGTTCCCCATCTTGTATAAATTTTATACAACAGTCTTTTCTATGTCAATAGAGTTGCGATGGATGAAGCTTGTAGTGAAGCATCCTATATAGACCCCTTAAGAATACGTAGGTGATCATAGGAAACTTGGCTACCAATACCAACCAGTGGTGATATGCTAACACACATTAAAGAAGAAAGATCATTAGCCTATGAGAATGTACTAGGTTAATTATACTGCTCTATTAAGTAGCTAGGTAGAGACTTTGAACAAAAAGATGGAGGCATACATATAAGTACAAGCACAACCTATCCTGGTTCTCCAAACTCCAGTTTCACCTGAACCTATCCTACTTCTCCAAACTCTAGTTTCACCTGAACCTATCCCATGTAACCTTTATGGCTCCATAAGTCATGGTGATGAAGGATATATATATAGTAGAAGCTCATATGACTTAATAGAATGTGAAGGTGGACTACTAGGGAAATACCTATAACCCCACCTGGAACAATCACTTCAATCTCTCATGGGTAGAATGTTAAGATAATAATTTAACAAATAATGTTCAAAATATTTACAGGTCCCTCATGTGCAGAATCAAGAAGGCTACAAATATGAAAAGAATGAACCATCCCTTGCAAATTCAGGGATTCAAAATTTAAAGGCATGACTTTAAAACAGAGACACAAATGTCCTAATTTCAGAATATTGAAAATTATTTGGGATAGATGCTTAGGTTCTTGGGATAGAGAATGACCAGGACATTGCCTAGCCAGCACGAAGTGAAGCCAAAGGATCTGATCAATGCAATAACGCTTAAGAGTACGAAAGAGCTTGAGATGCTTATGAAAAAAGAGAAGGAGAAGGTGATTACTGATGACCACCAAATGGTTACTAAAGACTTCTTAGCTTCGATTGATAAAAGCCCAAAAGAGAAGAAGAAGGAGGTTGAAGAGATCGTAGAAAAGACTCTTGAGAAATCTTTTGTGGAGCCTTACTAAACTAGAATACCCTTTCTTTAAAGATTGAAGTCCAACAAGAGTGATCCACACTTCGCTAAGTTCTTAGACATTCTAAAGCAACAAAAAATTAATATTCTACTTGTGGAGGCCATCTCTTAAATATCCATATACACCAAATCTTTGAAGGAAATATTAGGTAACAAAAAGAAGCTTGAGAAACATATGACCATCAAGTTCAATGAGGAGTGTTCTCCTATTCTCCTCCTATTCACTATACCTTGTACTATTGATGGTTCTTATTTTGATAAAATCTTGTGTGATTTAAGGCACTAGTATTAATCTAATGTATTTATCTATTTTATAATGTTAGGTATGAATGAGTCTAAACCTACCGCTATTTCTTTACAATTTGTAGATAAAACCATTACATATCCAAGAGGGATAATGGAGGATGTTTTAGTAAAATAGATAAATTCATTTTTCCTACCAATTTCATTATGCTTGACATGGAAAGAGAATGAAGAGATTTCACTAATGTTATAAAGATCTTCTTGGGCCACCTGGAGAACTATTATTGATATATAGTAAGGAAAGCTCATGTTAAGGCCAAATGATGAGGAAGTGGTGTTTATAGTCTTTGTCATCCAAAGAATTTTACCTCTTGCAATTTTGTTAATGCTTTAGAACCCTCTCTCTCTTTCTCTCTCTCAATTTTCCTTTTATATAGAAAAAACCTAAAATGAAAGCATATGAGAACTCAAAGCTTTACCAAGAAAGGACAAAAAAGGGCATCACAAACAAATTCAGAAATATGAGTTTCAAGTAGATGAAAAAGTATTAATTTATAACTCACGACTTTATTTGTTTCCAAGAAAACTTAAGTTTAGGAGGAATGACCTATACAATGCGAAGGGAGTATTCCCTAGTAAATTATTGGAGCTTATAAAAAAGAATGGACAAACTTTCAAGATAAGTGAGCAAAAAGTCAAACATTATAATGAAGATGCATTCGAGGAACGCATCTTTATGTCGTTGGTAAATTCTAAGGTAACCTCCTGTGGTTCTACTTATCCGTCGAGTGTACATACATCAAGCTTATAACGTAAAACAAGCGCTTACAAGAGACAACCTACTATTTGATGCACATTTGTAGGTAACCATTAGATGAGGAGATAATAATAATAATAATAATAATAATAATAATAATAATAATAATAATAATAATAATAATAATAATAATAATAATAATAAGTGCAATTGCATAACCATTTGCACAACCTTGCACATTCATATATTGATGTTGATTATGAGTTAGCATGGTTGTGCCCCTGTTTGCTTAGCTGTGTAGATTCATATGTTGCATATGCTCATTTATTGGCACAATCATGCATTATTTTTACATAAACATGCTAATCTTGTGACTCTTAAATGGTTAAATTTTCTTATTTTGTAGGAATCCATGCCTCCTACAAAGGGTAGACAGTCTTTGTGACCATTTAAATGAGTAGGCCACCCATTGTCAGGAGTTTGCAGATTCACAACATGCATCCTTCATTTAGGTGTATGATTAGCTCACTATCATTCTCTAGTTGTTGTAGGACCAGATGGGTCATCCATTACCTCAATGACTGACCTTTATTTATATTTTCTTATGCGTTGTTCTATGTTTTAGGATTATATCCTTTTCATTATGTTCTTAAACTTTATTTATTTTTTATGTATCGTTGTTATCTCCCTTTTGTACAAACTCACTTCGATATGCATTGTCATTATTTTGGTCTCATTTTGTATGATTTTTTGAATCTAATGTGTATGTTTAGTGTGAGTAGGCTAACTTATAGTAAAAGGAGGAATTCTTTTCCAATCGTTGGACCTAACGAGAAATATATTGAGGATACCATTGACCTTTAAGTTTGAGGAGGAAAACCCTTTCCCTCCTCAACTATATTTCAGGAAAGTCTTTCTTCTTTTCTTTCTCCATTATAACTTATATCCTTGTGGGCATATATCAGAGCTTAAGTTTTAGAAGGGAGGACCTCTCCTTTCTAATTGTGTTTTCAAAAATCACTTATCGCTCCTCCTATTTGTATTACTTTTTACATTAATAATTAATTTTTCTAAATAAATTAAAGGAATGGTAAAAGATTAAGTTTGAAAAAGGACACATTTCTCCTTAATTTTTCTGAAAAATTCTTATACCTTTGTGGTGACCCTGCATGCTTAGTTATTTGGATTATTAGTGGGTTTTGAGTTTAGGAATTTCTAATATTTTGTGGAAGATATTAATTAAACTTAATAAGACATGATAACTTTTAATAAAAATAATTGATAATTAACCATGTTCCTTATTACCTTGTTTCATACTTGAGCATACTTAGAAAAGGATTTGAGGCTGACTGAGGTTCCATCCAACCTCTTTTTCTCATTGTTGAGTGATTTTCCTCTGACTTGTACATTCTATAACTTTTCTTGTAACCTTGTTAAAACTTACATAAGCTAATTGCTTAATAGGAATATGGTAAAGACAAATTATATTTCTTTGAATGAACACAAACTTAGAATATCACTTAATGTTCCTTTGAGTTTGAAAGATTAAAAGTTAAATCTTTGGTGCCTCTCAAATAATTGTTATAATTTCAGGTATCCTTATATTACTAAAAATTAGATGTTTAGGGATGTATAAGTGGTCAAAAAAGGAAAGAAAAGAAAAATAAAAAGAAGGAAGAAAAAGGGGAAAAAATGAAAAAGCTTGGAAATATAAAAATTGAAAATTCATGAAGTCCAAGTAAAAACGCATATAGTTTAAGAGTTTAGGGCGGTTAAAGATAAAATTAAAAATAAAACCCTTTGTATTTCTTTCTTTCTTATATTTTACCTAATTATATAATTCTCTTGACTGCGTTTCAACCTTAATAGAGACTTTTTTTTATCATTGTTTGTGATTTAACTTTTTAGTGGAGATTTAAGCTTTATGTACAAACTTACGGTAGCGTACAATTGTGAAAAGTGGAATGGTAAGATCTATACCCTTATACACTTGAGAGACATCGAGAAGAATGATCCCCTTCTGCATGTGGAACTTGATTTTAGGAAACTAAGACCCTAAATTGAATTATTGATGATTATTCCTATGATGGTAATTGTATTTTCCTGTTACATGTTTAATATGTGAGGTTTCTAGATAATATACTTGTTATATTCTCATTCCTTGGGTTATTACTAGGAACAAGGAATTGTTAAATTTGAGGATGTGATAAACCATCATTCTGTTAATTTATAAGTGAAAAACTAGTTATAAATACCATATAATTCCTGATTATTTAATTGTAAATTCATCAAATTTCTCTTATTTTTTTAGGAATGGTTACACAAGTAAAGAATTAGAAACTAGTTATATTTTGGGCTAAAAAATATATAAAAAGAACATAAAAAGAGTAAGGTAGTAATGGAAGGATCAAAATACCCTTAAAGGAAGTTAGTAGGGCGATGCTAAACTCAAGCACACCCTCACATCATCCTTGATTTTTTTATACGACCACGCATACTTAAGTACAGTTATGTTGGATGATGAGCATGACCTAGCACAGTTGACACGATTGTCTAGACCTTAACACAATCTTTTTAACCCCAGATGACGCATAAAATGATCCTAGTCAACCTTAACAACATAGTCAATGATTCAAAGCAACCCTAGTGGCTCAAGAGGTGACTTAGGTTAACCTGATTTATAATAGAGAAAGCTTTAATTCATGTCTATGAAAACGAAGGTTCAACATTGGAAGAGACACACCCTTACACCATTGACCACAACCATACACCCTTATTTCATACATCCCGAAGACACTTTCCTCCATTTTAATTTCTCATTTCCCACTTCCTCGTTTTCTATTTCAATTTCTTCTTCCAGCATCTTCCTATAGGATCTTGGAGGTAGGAATGCCTTTCATAATGCAGATTGCAAATCCTCTTTGCTAACCTTTCTAGAAATATGGTTATGTATTTCTATTTTAGGATTAGAACTATCGATTATTTTGTTAGATTAGCATACTTTTAATTGATTTCATTTATCATGTGTAACTAATCGTTAAATCACGGGACTTTAGTGAAACTTGTTATGTAACTACTTGAGAAATTATTTTAGGTAATGGTGAAGTTTAACTATGATCCTAACATGGTTATCAAATCACAATTCGTATTGCGAATCAGAAATCTTATTTTTTGAATTGTGAGTCAAATCGTATCGTGAATCGTAAGATACATGATCATTAAATATAACTGATATATGTAACTTGAATAAATGAATAACTCAATACATACATATGATATGTCATAAATAAACTTTAAATTAATCTAAATTGAACTATAGAAAATAAAATCAAAGTGATTAACATAAATTTAATCCTTAAAAAAACCAATAAGAACCTAAAATTCATAACTAAATGTATGTCATTGTTAATCATCATTTTTGAGATCAACAACAATTAATTCATCCTCTTCTTCCCTTGACACATGCTTCTCTCCTTCCTTTCCATTTGTAATTATCTCTTTGGTTTCACTCTTATCATCGCCTATGATTGATTTTCTCTTATCATTCTTAGCATTTAAATTTCTTGGACCTATATATAGATAAAATAATTAATAAGTAGAAGAAAATATATTATTAAATATTAATAAATAACAGTAAGTGTTATGTATTGAATAAGTACCTCTCTTCCTTTTCTTACTTGGAGCTTTTTTTCCAATAGTAAAGGACTTATGTATATCCATCCATGAGGTATCTATTGGTAAGCAAGGATCCTCTTTTTCTGTAATCCATTCATCATCTGATTCAATATCAAATAGGCAAATAGAATCATATGTATCCCCTTTCTCTTCTCTAGACTTTTATCTCATGTCAAGTTGAAGATTATACTTAACAAAGATAAAATAATTTAATCTTTGTTATTCTAGGTGGTTTCTTCTTTTAGTATGAATTTGATCAAATATGCTCCAATTTCTTTCACATCCAGTTGCACTACAAGTAAACTCAAAACTCTCATTACTAGCTTTGGTAACTGTTTGCCTTCTCCACCATAACTTTCCAACCAAAGAGCTATTAGAAAAAAAACCAAATTAATGTATTAGACTTGGTTATCACACCCCCACTCTTACAAAATTATAAAGTTTAATATAATAAAACTTACCAGGATGTTTCTTTTCTCTAGTTTCTATTGCCATGCTCTTTTTAAAGAGTCCTTTAGTTGTCTTGAACTTATCAAGTTGTTGATCAATTATAAATCTAGTTCTTCTATCTGGCCTCATATAATCTAATTAAAACTTCATTATTCAGATTGATATGTGAAGCTATAACACCTTAAATAAAACCTAATGATCTAAGAGAATGGAGGTTGAATTTTTTTGAAAAATTTCCAGAATTTTGAAAAAAATTTGGCGCAAAAAACTAACTACATAAATTTGAAAATTTTAAGCATTTTGAAGCAAATTTGAGACAAATTCATCGATTAGTTTTTATATCAAATGTATATCCACAAAATCAAGTTTAGATTTACACAAAATCAATACAAAATTTGTCCAAATTTGAATAGAATTGAAAAAATGAAAAAGAGAGCAGAAATTGGAGTTAAAGAGGATGTTAATTGACACAAGTTTTGGCTTAGGATCTTACCTCCATTGATACGCTCCGTATACCACTTGATAGCACCTTGAAAGGTGAGAAAAATATGATTCAATAGAGGTCAACATACTGTTGAATTGGATGTGAAAATGAAGAGTATTTTAGGATAGTTTTAGGCACCACTTCTAGGAAGATAAGTCATGGCTACTCCTCCATCTTGGAGTTCCAAGGATAAAGAGGTTCTCACTTCAAGATTAGGCTAAGAGAGAGAGAGTTTGAGAGAAAAGTTTCACTCTGGAAATTCTGATTCCAAATTATGACTTCAAATCCTTCAAAAATGACTACAAAGTGGTCTATATAGACCAAATGAGAGGCATCAATTTGAGCCTTGGATATGCCTCATTCCTTCCTAAAATGGGCTTGAATTGGCCCAAAATATAAGTCATGTATCCAGCCACTATGCAACCTATAGTTGGGCTTGGATAAACCCATGTTATGAGCTCAAAACTTATAAAAAAGAGATAAGCCAATTTATGGGCCCAAATATTACACATAAAAGTTTCCCTAAGCTTATATAAGTAGGATCCTCTAAACTTATTACAACAAACTTATTCATAAATTATACATTGTCATGGGCCAATAGGCCTAATGGTCCTTTGTAACCCGGACCTCTCCATCACTTAAGATGGATTTTGCACCAAAAAATGAATCCTTTAAAATATGAGTTGGACTTAAAGAAAATTAAATTATGTTTGTAAAAATTATTGGATAGTGAAGAATGACAAAAGAAGAAAAAAGAAGTAAAAAACATATCAAAAACTTATATGAATCTAACATGCAAAATTACATTAATTAATAGGATAGGATATGACTTACAACAACATCCACGGAGAGGAAAAATATGTTGAACATTACAGATCAAGAAACATCTCCATCTTATACCAACTTAACCCAATATAATATTGGCATGCATCCAAATGGCATAAATGAGAGGTTTTTCTCCCTCAATTTTGATTTGTTTAGGATCCTTCATAAAGACACAAAAGGTAAAGACACTATTTCTTCTTCAAAATCGAAGGATTGTGGTGTCATATAAAGATCTTAACGGAATGAAGAAGAGTGATATGGATGACTTAGAAAGAGGGGTTAGAGATTGAAGAACATTGTAAGACTTTAAGTTTGTGGTGGTGAAAGAGTAAGAGATAAATGGATGAAGGTAGTGAAGGGTTGGGGAGGAAGAAGCAAAGAGAGGTATCCAAGGTTGAAGATAAGACATTTTTGGAACAAAATTTAATTAATAGACATATGCAAGACACATGATCAGGTGTTATTTATTTGGTTAACGTTGTCAAACCCAAAAGAGTAAGTGATATAAAAAACCTCAAACAATCAAAAAGTTTTGTATCAGTTTAAAAAAAAACATAAGTATAGTACATAATTATTTTAAAATTTAGAAAAAATTAGTATAATTATTCCATTTATTGTAGTGTAGGGCTAAAAGCATGGTGCAAAAGATTAGGAAAAGGATGTAGAGATTAGATGGTATATTTTGGTAAATGAAGGAATAGTCTTTTAACCTTTCTTATTTAATAGCCATGTTTTGTATATGTATGTTGATATTTTAGCCTTCTAATCACTTTGTATAAGCATTATGGTGACTACCATGTATATATTTTCTATACAATGATGCATCTTCCTTTTAAGCTTGCAAATCTATTTTTATTTGTAGTTATTTTCATGGGTGGGGTTATTACAAAATTTTTATTTATAAAAAAATAAAGTTTTGATATTTTATATTTATAGAAAAAAAATCATTCCATATATTCAAAATAAAAATAAGCTTATATATAAAAATTGGTAGAGAAAAGAAGTAGGATGTTACATTTTTGATATCAAAGTCTAATATTTTTTCTTAGAGTTAAGATTATGATCTCTTTTTTGTTATGTATATTTGAATAATTGATATAATTTATTAGAAGAAGTAGAATTTATTTCACCTAACATAAGTATTTGTTATACAATTATATAATACTGAACCCGATTTTTTGTGTGCATTTTTTCTATATATACATATAAGAATAAATGGATAAAATAGAAAAATGTAAAATTAATTGAAATTTTAAGGGTCATTCAAGAAATGGTCCAAACAACCAATAATGTATTGAATTTGATAGGACCAAATCAATCAACTAATATAAAAAGAAAATTTGAATATTGAAAAATTTTAAAATTTTAAAAAATAATCCTTCTAAGTTCACAAGTGAATTTAACCTTGTGGCACTTGAATAATAACTTTAGGAGCTAGATAAAAAAAATCTTTCAAGTCATGAATTGCATTTATGCTCATAAAAGTAATCTATGCTACTTTTATGTCTATAGAAGAAGCCAAATATATTGGCGAAGTTAAGCCTATCATTTGTTGAAAAATGTGGAAACTTCTATTATATAAAATATATTTAAGGTTCAATTCTACACTAAGTATTATTTTAATGATTTAAAATATAATAAAAAAATATTAAATTTTATATATCTATAATAAAGAAACATAATAATAGGATAAATATTGTCAAATTTAAAGAACTATTAAAATTTTCTAAATATTATTAAAAAAACGACAATAAAAAAAAAAGTAATTTAAGTTTGAATCAAACTTATGATATAAAAAAAAAAATCGGACCTCAATCATTCTACAAGTAAATTTTGTTTATGCATTAAGAAAATATCTTTTAACTATAACATTATCTTACACAACAAAGTGCATTATAAAAAAAATTACTTATATTCAATATTATACAATGTGAAAAAATAAAATTAATTATCACTTTCAATTAATTTTTTAAAATTAATTTAACTATTTTTAGTAACTATATTCAAAATCTTTTTTCAACTTAATCAAAATATTTATCACATAATTATATTTTCTATTAATTAATAAAAAATAAAAAATAATAATCATATATAATTTTAAATTTATCCTCATATATCATGATATTTTTTTTATTTTGTATAAAATCTGACAGCATAATATCCTAAAGGTATCATTATTAAAAATATAATCATATCATATGATTAAATTTTAAAGTAAATAATTAGTTTGATTTTTTAAATATTAAAAATTGATCATATTAAACTTTAACATATAAATTAATATTTTAATAGTTAAAAGTAAATAATTAATTATTTTAATTTTAAAAAATAATAAATAATTATTTTAATTTATTCCGAAAAACCAAAATAATTAATTTTGTATCTTTTAAAAAATAACAATGACTCTATCTTTCTGAAAACAAATAACTCATTTTTAGTATTTTATCATATGATATTATATACATATAAAGAAGATGAAACAAACAAGAAGCAAAATAGCGTTACCGAACCGAACATTCCTGACCTTGACAGTGAGACTGTTTGTTGCATTTGCATGTGCTACCTTTTTCATTCCATTTTTCAATTTCATGAACCCTTCTTCTCAAACCCCTTCCCTACCCAACTTTTTTCCTTCTCTCTCCCTCTCTCTCTCTCTTGATCACTAATCTTTCTGAAAAACCATGGTGGGTTTCTCTCTCTGAAGGGTAAAATTAAATTTAAAAAAATGTGAATAAATTTGGATCCTTGCAATTGTTTCATGAGGTGTACTAATCAATTTGCCTCACATGTGTGCATTGTTCGATCAGAATTTTATTGCCGGAGCTTTCAAGCCACCGTGCAAGATCTCAATCTCTTTTGGTGATGGAGGAACACGCAAGCAGGTGTGTGTGCTTGTTCTGTGCTGCAATTCACTTATGATGATAGTGATATGAATGGATGAATGAATTGTTTTTGCCATTATGTTGTGTGGGGGTGTTCAACTTCTAAAGTTTTGTGCATTTATGGGGTTTCCATGTTCATCATATTTTTCAGGTCATTTGGTTTGAAAAATGGGCCTTTGTGTTTCTCAAATAAGTAGTTTTTTTTTTTCATGAAGGAAGCTATTTGTGCCTGTTTCAATCATGTAGGGTTTTCTGAATCAGAGTACCTAGTTAAACATTTGACTTATTACTGTGAATTATGGGAGATCTTAATGGTTTCTACATTAGGCCTTAATCTAACCCTCACATGACATGAAATTATAATTTTTAGGACAATCTAGTATCAGGTGTAATGGTTTAGCGGCTAGATTGGCATGTTAATTTGTGATACATGCGCTAATTTATGTAACACAAAGTGGCTAGCTTGAGTTGATCTCTATGCCTCGAAGGGATTGGGATTTGGCTATTAGCTTGAGGATACCCTTAATGCACAGACCAAAAAAGTGGCTAGTCCGAGTTGGTGTCTTGGTCTTTATTACATACCAATGTGGCAATGTTCAGTTTCTGAATTTTCATTTGAGGATTGGGATGCCTAGTTAGGTATTGTGTTGTTTAACCTTTCTTATAGTAACTTGTTAATCCCTGAGTATGCTATTGCTTTGGAAAAACATTCTTTTGTTTGTTTTGTTTCTTCCTTATTACTATTAATTGTCATTTAGACATTATAATTATAATAACACTAAGTAAGATTTGGTTTGCTGAGAAAGGGTTATATCATTCATTTCTGTTCAAAAGCTTTAATAAAGCTATCTTAATTTACTCTTTTGTACCCTATCTTTTTTGCTAGGTTCGCATAAAGAAGGAAAATGGCCAAATGGCCACTGTTCGTCTCTTTCAAAGTCAGGAGAATTTAGTTGGGGAGGTACACTGCATGGCATCATCAACTATTGTGTTTTACTTTTGATGTGGGTATTTCGTACTGTAAGTAAAACTGATTTTAATTGTTGACATTTTGGTACCAGGTTATTATAGAACCTGCGAATGGGAAGAAGATTGAACATAATGGTGTAAAAATTGAGCTTCTTGGTCAAATAGGTGTGTTCCCTTTTTTTGGGTATAAATCTAGGATAGCTTTGTGTAAACTCAATAGCCATTGTCACTGATGGCAGTGCCCTTAATTGCATCTAATTTTTAATTATGTGGTTGTCTGTAATTTTAAATTAAAAATAAAGTGTTTAGCTTGGATTGGTACAACAAATATATCTACATTCTTTTATTCATTGATTAATTTTGTTTACCATTGTCTTAACTTGTGGTTAAATGTGTCTACATCATATTCAAGATATCTAGAATGGCAGCTGGATCAGGAATTTCTTTTTATTGATAAACTGTACTTTGATCTTTCCTTTTGAATCTCTTCTATCCCTTTATTCTTACTCTATACTCTCGCTACAGAGCAGAGCCCTCTAAATGCCATTATGAAGTGTACTTGAAAGCTATTGTATTTATTTCATTTTATGTTTTGTTTCCATGGGAATTGTTGGTATATATGAAGTTAATTTTGTGTATACTGACTTCAATGGGGCACTATTTTAGTATTGTGTATATAGGTAATGATGCTTCATTAGTTCATTTCCTTCTTTGCAGAGTTGTATTTTGATAGAGGCAACTTCTACGACTTTACTTCTCTTGGTAAGTTTAAGTTTATATAGTTGAGATCTTTCCTTTAATGTCTTTCCCTTTTTATTCTCTTTCTGTTCTCAGATTTTTGTGATAGAGGAATTTGAATAATTACATAGATGCTTATCATATTTGTAATACATGGCATATACATCTAAACCATGCTTATATTTAGAAGTTCAAAAAAATGCAATCTGTTTTCCTCTTCTTGTCCCCTCCAAAGTGTCTCACTCCCTTTGTGGGGAACATCATGATCTTTCCTTTAATGTCTTTCCCTTTTTTTCTCTTTCTGTTCTTGGATTTTTTTAATAGAGGAATTTGAATAATTACATATGCTTATCATATTTGTAATACGTGGCATACATCTAAACCATGTTTATGTTTAGAAGTTCAAAAAAATGCAATCTGTTTTGCTCTTCTTGTCCCCTCCAATGTGTCTCACTCCCTCTGTGGGGAACACCATGATGCTTTTGATATATCATTGGTTAGAGTTTATATGATATTTCTCCGTAGATTTTAACTCCCTGTAATTTATGTGCAGTACGTGAACTTGATGTTCCTGGCACTATATATGAAAGGAAAACATACCCCTTCGAATTCTCCACTGTTGAAATGCCATATGAATCATACAATGGAATCAATGTTAGGCTTAGGTATGATAGTTATTTACTTCTATGGTAACCTTGAATTCTCATTTTTTCTATGTTTTTCTTTACTTTTTAAATAAATATATTATGGAATAATTAGAATTTCTAATGTTATTTTTTAAAAAGGTGAGCAGCTAATGGTTGTCGGTTGATACATTCTTGTTAAAAAGCAAAAAAAAAAGAATGTGGTGCTGGAGGTAAAGGGTGTCTATTTTCTTGCTATTACAGAAAGGGTCCAGAGTTAAGACCACTTGATCAACTTGGCTCTGATAACATACGAAATAAATATATCACCTAGAAGCATAAGCTGCTAAGATAGGGTGGGACAATTACTTTCATGACTCTAGCGTTCTTCTAAACTAATATCTAAGTGGTATCTTATTTAGAAAGAAAATAAGTTTTCTTGCATAATGTCAAAGGATCACCAAAATATTTTGATATTAGTTCAATGGCTTATATCAAAATTTCCCTACATAATTGCAATGCTTGTTAGTATTGTTGCTTTAATATCAGTTTATATATACAATTTAACCCACACATTCTAGAATGATAGAATAATAGTTAATGAGAAGGGGCAAAAGTTTGAAAGCTGTAGAAATCTATTTTCCTTGGTGAACAGAAGCTTGGCAAATTCACTTTGTTTCTCTTGGTTGACTTATTCATCAAACCAGTGCCTTATCATGTTAACCTTTTCTTTTGGCTTCTGAGCCATTCCTTGCATTATAAAAACTACAATACAGCAAAGGGTTGCTGTCCAAGAGTCATATGACTCCTATAGTACATAGAATATTCTCTGTCCAGGTTTCCAGAATTACAACACACATTCCTGTTTTCATACACCACTAAAACATATATCCTAATACACAACTGCTGTCCTAATGCATAACTGCTATGCTCATTCATAATTGTTATTCTAATAAATAACTGCTGTGCTAATACGTAACTGCCACCTAATACATATCTGCTTCTAATTCCTCTCATTATAACTGCCATCATATCAGTCATTTTTGCACTCCATTCCATCTTCTAGAATATACACACCAAATGGATACTTTAGTTGACTTGTGGACTAATGGATCTGTCCTCTGACCCATTTAATTCCCAATTCCCATTGTTTCTCGCTCCTGAAAAATCAGCCTTGTCCCCACTCCTCAAGACTGAATCTCAGAAATTGTCTCTTCAAAATGGTTTCTTCCTCCCAAGTTGCATCTTCAGTTGACATTCCCCTCCAGGGACCAAAAACTGTAACTTTTCTGTTTCCTTTTTGGAGGAAACATGGAAAAGTAGGAATTGCTGAAAAGGAATCTGTGAGGCCAGTGAATTGACCATTTTATAATGGCTATAGTTTATGAGCATATATTGGAGGAAAAAGTGGAAGGACTGTGAAACGATGTGGTGCAAATGGATGAGAGGATAGGATGCATGGAAGAGAGGTTTCTTGCTAAGATGCAGAGGCTGTTTGGGAAGAGAACAGTGAAGGAAAATGAGAATTCCAATTATAAGGAAGAGAATTCTGCCAGTCCTGGGTTAGATTCAAATTACCATGTCTTGGATGAGTATCGTATGTCAGCTGAGAAAGTGGAACTGCCAGTCTTTATTGGTGAAGACCTAGTGGGATAGATCACCAGGGCAGAGACATACTTTGAAGTGGGAAATACTTTAGAAAAGTGAAAATCAAATTGGGAAGCTTGAGTATAGAGGGATCAACCATCAGCTGGTTCAATTTATGAGGGAAAACCGATGATTTTCTTACTTTGGAGGAAGATAGTTTGACAATCCTTACCAAGAATTATCTGAATTGAAACAAGAAGGTATTGAAGAGTATATCGAAGCTTTTGACTTCCTCTCTTCTCAGGTTATTTGGATGCATGAGGAACAGTAGTTGTGGTAATTTTTGGGAGGTTTACAGCCTGATATTAAGCTCTGGGTTCACACTTCTCAGCCTAAATCTTGTCTCCAAGCCATGTAATTGGCTAGGGATTTGGGAGCAGAAAAAATATCGCTCTTTGTGGACTGGCAGTTTTATATGGCATTCAAAGAATGGCTCTCCAAGCATTTCCACCTAACCTTTGAAATGAGGAGCCAGATTCCATGGTTGGGAGGTCAATTTTTGTAACTGCCATGGGTAAACTAAATTCTTGATGTGTGTGGGACAAAATCAGAGCACTGCCAGGCAAAGATTATCACAAACCTATGGATCCTCTTCATCCTTAGTTTCAACAGGAAGAAGAATCAGGAGATAGAAACAAGGGATTGAGTCACTTGACTTATCAAGAATTGATGCACAGAAAAACAAGAGGACCATGCTTTAGATATGGGGAAAATTCTTCCTTTACACCACTGCTCAAAAAACAGTTGAGATTGGTGATTTTAGGAGACAATAAAACTCTTAATGAAGTGATTGCTATTGAAGTGAATGATGAGAATGCTTTGTATTGGGGCTGTTTGGAGTGTCTAGCAGTGTGTTGACATAAATCACTTCTGCCTCAGGGTTCAAGGTAGAACAAACTAAGTAGTTAGGGGTGAAATTGGGCAATGGAGACCGGGTGGAAATAAAGGGGAAATGTGCCAAACTGTTGATGAAGTTGGAGAATATTAGTATAACAGTGGATGCATATGTGCTGGACTTCTGAGATGCTGGTGTGATATTAGGCATTGTATGGTTGGAAATGTTGGGCAAGGTACTTGTGGATTGGAAGAAGATTGACTTTCAATGTTGAACAGATGCTGAAATTACTGGGCAAACAGCACTGGGAAAACTGAATAAGAAACAGAAAAATTCCAGACTTGTAACAGCAGCCTTCAATAGCATTTTGGAGGACTCGGCAAGGGAATTTGGAAGATTCTATGGGCAGCAGAGAGTAAAAATGAAGGTGAACATGACAGTGATCTTAATTCTTGTCAGCAAAAGGATCAATTATTGGAGGATTTTACTCTGGTTTCAAGGAGTTGGAGCCTCCTTGCAAGGATTTGGTTCATTCAATTACATTGCAGCATAGGCCTGGTCTAGTGAGTGTACAGCTTTATAGATACCCTCACCATCACAAGAATGAAATAGAAAAACAAGTTTAGTCCCTGCTCCAACAAGGTTTTATCCAGTGGGCCAGACCAAAACTGATAGAATGCCGATTGATAATTGGTGGTTTTTTATTATTGAATCACCAAATTATCACAATATAGCAAAGGGTGTCTGTCCCAGTCATATGACTCCTACAGAGAATGTTCTCTGTCCAGATTTACAGGATAACAAGTCAAACATCTATTTTCATGCACCAGTATAACATATATTCCTAATAAGGAACTGCTATCCTAATACATAACTGCTATGCTAATACATAACTTCTGTTCTAATAAATAACTGCTATGCTAATGCATAACTGTCATCATATCAATCATTTCTTCCCTCCTGACCTTCTCCTAGAATACACACACTGAATGGGCAGTTTAGTTGACTTGTGAACCAATGGGCCTGTCCTCTAACCCATTTAATTTATGGTTCCCGTCAGACCATGTTAATGGTTTATTGTGTTATGGATGGTTCTTATTGAACTTTATTCAGATTTCAGTCTATATTATCATCTGCGAAAAAATTACTTCAAGGTGGAAAGAAATGAACATAATGACTTAACTGAATGCATAGATCCTTTTTTGGCAATCATGCAGGTACATTTTGAAAGTGACAATTAGTCGAAGTTATGTCAACAACATTGTGGAATACATGGATTTTGTTGTGAGTTGATTTTCTACCATATAATCATGACTTTCGTAGCTTGCCTCCTACATATTTCTCATTGTTTTGATTATCAATACAGATTTTTTGTGGTTTTAGCAGTTGTTCTTGACTGCATTTTTGCATCATGTGAAAGCAAATATGATCTATATGATTAACTTCATAAGAGAACTGAATAGTATATTATCTTATGACGATATTATAGACTGGAAAAAGTATATTTTTCATATATCTCACAAGAATTACAGAGGCTGATTAAATACCGAAGGAATACACCTATACAAAATTTTATTCCTAAAAATAAGGAAGGAAATTATCTTCCCATAAAATGGAAATAAATTACAGATTCTAATTATCATATGAAAGGAAAGAATCAATCAACCTAGTTTGTATAGATATTGAAATAAAAAGGAAACAGGATCAACTTAATTCCAGGAAACAGGATCCTTAATTCCAGGAGACAAGATCCTTGATTATCAACACTCCCCCTCAATCTGGGTGGTAGATATCTATCATGGCCAGATTGGATCTTAGACTCTCATAACTTAGACTTGAGAGTTAAGAGAACCTTAGTTAGAATATCCATTGTTTGTTGAGATGAAGGTGTGTACTCACTACTCAAGACATGCAACCCCATTGTCAAGTTTTTCTGTTATGAAATGGCGGTCAATCTCCATATGTTTGGTCCTGTCATGATGAACAAAATTCTTGGCAATACTGATGGCTGCTTTATTGTCACAGAGAATTTTCATAGTGTAGACTGAGAGGATCTCAAGTTCCTTAAGCATCCTTTGGAGCCAAATCCCTTCACAAATGTCATTGGATAGTGCCCTAAACACAGCTTCAGCACTGCTCCTAGCAACCACAAGTTGCTTTTTGCTCCTCCATATGACAAGGTTTCCCCACACACAATATCCCGTAGTGGATTTTCGGTCCTCCATGGAATCCGCCCAATCTGCATGTGTAAACCTCTATATCTCTACTAGAGCTCTTTGCAAAGTGTAGGCGTTTGCCTAGTGTCCCCTTCAAGTATCTAAGGATTCGGTTGACTACCTTCATGTGGTTTTCTGTGGGATTAGTCATAAAGCGACTTGCCATGCTTATTGCAAACCCAATATCAAATCTAGTATGGGTTAGATAAATCAATTTTCCCACAAGTCTTTGATACCTGTCCTTATTTGTAGGAGGAATTTCACCTTTTGGCTCATTTCTCCTTGCTGGTTCTATTGGGGTGTTTACTGGCTTGCTCCCCAACATACCAGTTTCTTTTTGCAAGTCAAGAGTATACTTCCTTTGGATACGAAGATCCAATTTCTTGTGCAGGCTACCTCCATTCCTAGGAAATACTTGAGGTTTCCTAGGTCCTTAACCCCAAATTCCTCGGATAGAAGCTTCTTAAGGTGTTCAATGTCCTCATAATCATCCCTGTGATAATAATGTTGTCAACATAAACTATAAATAGTGCCATTTTACCTTTTGACAAATTCTTGGCAAACATGGGGCAGTCAGTTTGACACTGTATGAACCCGTCTTCTCTGACAAGTTGTGTTAACCTTTCAAACTATGCTTGAGGTGACTGTTTTAAGCCATATAAGCACTTGCAAAGTCTGCAAACCTTTCCTGAAGTCATTTGAGTTTCAAGTTCAGGAGGGATGTTCATGTAGACTTCTTTCTCAAGTTCACCGTTGAGGAAAGCATTCTTGATATCAAGCTGGTGCTAAGGCCAATCAAGATTTACAGCAAGTGATTGGATAACATGAACAGAATTCAACTTTGCTACTGGGGAAAAGGTCACCTCATATTCTATGCCATATGATTGGGTGAATCTTTTTGCAAGAAGGTGAGCTTTGTGCCTGTTAACACTCCCATCTGCATTGTGTTTGATGGAAAAATCAATTTGCATCCAATGATTTTCTTCCATTCTGGCAAGGTTGAGAATTTCCATGTACCATTCTTCTCTAGTGCTTGAACTTCTTCCTTTATAGCAGCTGCCCATTTAGGGTGTTGAAGAGCCTCCTATATGTCCGTAGGAACTTGAATGCTGTCAAGGACTGCAATAAAAGCTTTATGGTCTTATGATAACTTATCATAAGATACAAAATTTCCAATTGGGTGATTAGTGCAAGGCCTCACACCTTTTCTAACAGTAATGGGGGCAGATCAAGATAGGTAATTCTTGATTAGGAAGAACAAAATTTATAAGAGTAGAAAGTATGTTACCAGGGTGGTTTTCTTCAAACCTTGGTGTTTCTAGTATGTTTGGACCCCACGCGTTGCTGTGAATTAAGAAACTTGGATGGGATGGTTTGTCTGGTTGTAGAGGGTAAGTGTTTCTAGTATGTTTGGACATTTGACATACTTCACAGTTAAACAACTTTGAATGTTTGTTGAGTAAAGATGGGAACAATTTTTCCAGATGCATAAAGTTTGGGTGTCCAAGATGGTAATGTCACATCATTATGGAATTTGCTGAAGGTGGGGCTGTTGCATTAGTGGACCTTGATTTTTCCAAAGGTGTACTCTTGGAGTTTTTGACAGGAAGGAGGTAGGGTTCCCCACATTCTTTAGCATTGCCAATCCTCTTCCCTGAACCGAAAGCCTGAAATTCACACAAGTATGGTAGAAATTTAGCAACGCAATTGAGGTCTTTGGTTAATTTTGTTACGGACAGCAAATTACAACCAAGTTGAGGGACATAGGGAACATCCTTAAGGACAATGTCCTTAGAGGTAATTACTAAACCTTTACCAGCCACTTTTGAGTGTGTGCCATCAGTTATTCGAATTGTGGAATTATCATGACAAGGGGAATACTTGCTGAAAGTAGTTTATATCCCCTATCATCTGATCAGAAGCCCCTGAGTCCACAATCCAAGATACAGTCTTCCCTTTTTGGATGGACAAGGTAGTTAAACAATTACCTTTTTGTACCAGGGATGCATTACCGTTACTCATGCACTCATTTCTTAAGGTCTGTTGGAGTAATTTTTGCAGCACCTTCATCTGCTCCTTGCTGAATGGACTTTCCTCAGGTGCAACACGGTTTGTGGTTGATTCTAGTGAGTTGAAAGTGGCTGTATTGCCTCAGGGATATTGGCCTTTGAAGCTTTTTGCATCTGCTGGTTTTCCAACAAAGAACCAACATGTGTCCTTTATGTCCAGTCTTTTTGCATATTCACTATAAGGAGGATTTTTCTTTTGTTAGAAATTTTGGCCTGGTCCTTTTGTAGCTAGGGCTGAACCTTCAGCAGCCTGCATTGTACTTGAGCCTCGTAACATGATTTTCCTTCTACTCTCTTCTTCTTACCTCAAAAAACTTCTTGAACCTTTGGAAGAAGTTTGGTACCGAGGATTTTCCCACACACTTCATCAATATCCTTTTCAAGGCCAAGAAGAAACTTGTAGACTTGCTTCTTTTCTACAAGAGCCTTGTACTGTATGTTGTCTTCTGTGCAGTGCCATTCAATTTCCTCCAAAGTATCTAGTTGTTGCCAATATCGACTGAGAGTATTAAAATATTCAATAATGGTGGAGTTACCTTGCCTCAGGTCATGAAGGAGACTCTTTATCTCAAATATTGTAGAGATGTTGTCCACATTGGAGTAGATTGCTTTAGCCTCATCCCATATCCCCTTTGCTGTGTTGTAATTCATAAAGTCTTCAGCAATTTCATTTGCCATGGTGTTCAGCAGCCATGACATTATCATGCTATTCTTTGACAACCACTTCTTGTTTTGGCCTGTTCCTTTCTGATGCTTTGGTTTCACTAGTGATGTATTCCTCTTTTCCCTTGCCTTGAAGGAATATTTGGACCAATTTAGTAGTTTTGGCCGTTGAGCTTGTGACCAGTTATTGGGAGAGAGGTTCCCTCAACCGGGCTGGCTATAGTTGAGCCACCAATCGCCGGTTGGGTCATCCCTTCTGGTTTTCCATCAATGCTGGCCATGATAATGAGGTAATCAGAGATGGTTCAGATCACTGCTCTAATACCATGTGGAAAAAGTATGTTTTTCATATATCTCACAGGAATTACAGAGGCTGATTAAATAGGACAGGAATACACCTATACAATGAATTCTATTCCTAAAGATAAGGAAGGAAATTATCTCCCCTTAAAATAAAAATAAATTACAGATTCTAACTATCATATAAAGGGAAAGAATCAATCAACCTAATCTGTATATATATTGAAATAAAAAGGAAACAGGATCCTTAATTCCAGGAAACAGGATCCTTGATTATCAACACTGAAGTAGGTACAAAGTATATATAGACATGAAAAATAAATGAAATAAATGCTAACATAGAGATTTGAGGCTACAAATTTGTACATAATAACAGTAAGATGGAAATTAGGAAAATTAATCCTAATTACAACGAAAAAGGAAATATTATATACATAGATGTATGCCTCAATTTTTTATCTTTATGATTCTTTCTGTATTATCAAAATATAGGCGAAAAATGCTGTGTTGTCTTCATTTTGTGGTCCTTATATGCGGATAACTATTGTGACCATGAACAATGAAAAATCTTCTGTCTCTTTAAAAGGGATCTCTTTTTTGGGGTTCAAAGTGTGAGCAGTTACTAAAGATTACATACATTAGTAAAATATTTAAATTTTTTGGTATTTAAAAATTATTTTGGTGGAATTGCTGTATTTCCTGATGTGTAACTATAATTTGTTACATTCTGAGTCTTTTAAATGTTATGCTTGCTGACTGAATGTGGAAATAAAATTGGGGATTCATATTAATATTGAAGACACCTCTACTCCCAACTAATTTTGAAAATTGATTGAACTGCAACATGAACACATAATCTGGAAAGCTTAAGCTGTTATGAATGGTTTTATACCTTCAAAACATCTCTAAGAGGTGATTTTAATTGGAGAGTAGCTCTCGGGAATTTGAAGGTATGAGTTCTAATTTTATTTTATAATAAGACAAAGGAGAGAGGGAGGTGAGGCACTAGATTGTTGGTTCTTTTATTTCATATTATTATTAGGGCTTTTGCATTTCTTTGTATTGTATTCTATTTTTACGAATGTTCATCCTTTTTTATAAGTTGTCTTTTCTCCCTTCATAAGTACTTGAACTTTCCAAATTGTACATTATATTATAGAAGTAAATCCCATGCATCTTTTGGATTTGTATAGTACAAAGGAAAATAAACAGGTGTTTTTGTGCACCAAGCGGCAAGCCTCCAATATACTGTTTCTTGTTTGATCATGCTATCACAAGATTCTATATTTTTTATATTCTGATTTTAGGAGTAAGTACTGTATATATCCCTTTTTATATGCCATTTTCAGATTAATACAGATTACAGAATATGATTTCCTCCACCCAAGTTATCCTTGTTTTTTAACTACAATTTCTTTACAGGTCCGCAATTACACCCCAGCTCCACCAATTAATAACAGCATTAAGGTGAGGAACCTATGGCGGTTATCACTAGGTGCATGTCGCTAATTACCAATCAATAGTTCCATATTTTATAGCTCTAATAGGCAATGTCCTGGAAAATTTTGTTGTCCACATTCCTGCTACTAATATAACCTTAATGTTTAATCGCATTAAACTTCTATTTAATTTCCATTCATGCTATCAAATATAAATGCCTTACCATGATTGGTGCTATTATGAATTGGCTTAAAAAACTGCTTGGATTATTTCCATTTTCTGCATTCACCTTTACAACAGTAGTGCTGTACAAGTATTGTGGTTGTTAATCTAATGGTATGAGTCTGCATGAGAATTGATATTATTTAATATCAGTCTAACTTTTTGTAATATTTGTGCTTCATGCAGATGGAAGTAGGAATTGAAGATTGCTTACACATAGAATTTGAATATGGTAAAAGCAAGTGAGTCTGAAATAGCTCATGATTAATATACATATTTAAAGTTTTTAAAGAAGATTAAATGGAAGTTGCTTTTAGTAATTAAAAATTAACAGGTATCATCTAAAGGATGTCATCGTTGGCAAAATATATTTTCTTCTGGTGAGAATCAAAATAAAAACCATGGAACTTGAAATCAGGCGGCGAGAGTCAACTGGATCTGGGACCAATACATATGTTGAGACAGAGACCCTTTCAAAGTTTGAGTTGATGGATGGTGTTCCAGTCCGAGGTTTGCAGTCCTTATAGTTTTCTTCTGTTTTCATTTAGAAAAATGATCCATTACTCTATTAATATGCATGATGTTTGTCTTATAGTGATTAGTGAAATGACATCCCGGTTCTGATCCTCTGTTAACAGATTGATGAGCTTGACTATGCATTGGATGTTAGAACCTATCTCTAATAAAATGAGTTTTATGCTACAAACATTAACTGAGATTAGCATCAGAGGATGCACAAAAACCTACCAAGTACTATCAAATATTAAAAGAGGAAAAGGGAAAAAGGAAAAGAAAATAAGTACAATTAACATAGATCTTGAGATCTGTACTTCTGTTAGATTTTCTCTCTCTACATTGTTGTCTCAATTTTTGTCTTTTCACTTTTTGCTTTCTAGAATTTTGCAAGGGCATAATAAAGTTGGGTTTGGTGTGTACGTTATTGTTGTTTTGCCTGGTCTATTGTAATGGTTTATTCAATATTTGGAAATGGCTTTATATTATTAATTAGTTGAAAAATTAATTGAAGGCTAAATTATGTTTTTGATCGCTCAAAATATCACAATTATCTCATTTGATTTATTCCTTATAAATTTTTTTCCTTTCTCATGTAGATCTAATAGTCTTTTGTTAGTTTTATCTGTTGACTGTTCTTTATTGTTTACTTTCAGGTCCCACTAAATATCTTGCATTTTTCCATTTGGTGTTCCATTTTTTCGAACCACACAAAACAAACACAAGCCTTATAGAGGGACTACATGAGAACGATTTTGTTTTTTTATTTTTTTTTAGGACCAAATAACAGCTTTCAAAAATGAGAAATCAAATGGGAAATTTGTGATATTTTGAGAAACCAAAAACATAATTTAACCTTAATTGGAGTGCTAGTTTGTGGGTAAGTTTTATTTAGGGAATAAAAGGGCACTGGATGATGGGGACATATCCAAAAATGAACCCTTAAGTTAAGGGGGAGTGGGGAAAAAATAAAATCAACCAACTCTTTTGCAAGTGAGTAGGACTAATACTAGTGTAAGATTTTTTGTAACAGGGTATGTCTCAAACTTTTGATAATTATTCTCTCAATACAAGAAACCATGTTTTCCTAATCATTTGCTACTGTAAATGATATTTTAATGGCTGTAATTGAAGAAAGGATAAAACTTATGTACAAGATTATAGGTACTTTTAATATTGTTCTCTAATTAAAATTAAAATTTTACTTCAGCAACTTACCCAAAAAGGTTGACATTAAATATTGGAGATAATTTCTAAAATGAAGCTCTAATTTTGATCGGAGAATAATACCAAAAGCATCATGAAAACATCTCTGTTTTTCCCTTGAAAGAAATACTAGGATAACTAAATAGTTTAACATTTTAACTAATATTTTACATTAGTATTTCAATTCAGGCTATTGTAAATTGTCAAATGTCAAATTTATATTCATATTTGTTATCTGAGATTCAAAATTCTCTCTTCCTTGTTTTCTGCTTTTGAAAATGATGCCTGTATTTGTTTATTTACTTTGTAATTAATTAAATAGATGTTATTCCTTTGCTCGTCAAAATCACTACATATTGTATTTCTAATATTGGTTTTTCAGGAGAATCAATTCCTGTGAGATTGTTCCTCAGTCCATATGAGCTGACACCAACATACCACAATATCAATAACAAGTTCAGTGTGAAGTATTTTCTAAATCTTGTTCTTGTGGATGAAGAAGACAGACGGTACTTCAAGCAGCAAGAAATCACAGTATATCGGCTAAGTGAAAACAACTCTTAATTTTTTCTCTGTGTCACCACTTGTCAGTGGAAAGTTTTCTAATAATTTTACTGTATTTACCCAAAAAGTAGGTATTATTTTTTTTCTTTGACAAGTATGTAACCATCTCCTAAATTTTAATATCCAACACCATCTCCTAAATTTTAATATCCAACACAGCTCTGTTTTGAAAATAACTTGCACTACCAAATGAATTACAGCAATACATATTCTTTAAATTTACCTTCTCGTTTGGTTCTGTTTATTTTTGAGAAATAATAATTATTTTATCTGTTTGAGAGAGGTTATTTTAAAAAATAAACGATTATTATTTTAGAATTAAGCTGAATCAAGCATTCTACAGTACTATTTTTTCTCTAGAACTTTGTGAAAATTTGATGGTTTTCAATTTCCTTTTGTTGTTTAAATGCAATCTGGGGATCTCTTTTACCACCTCTTAGTTCAGTTTATTATGGTTGTCAATTGTTATATGATTGCTTTTGTACTAGTTCTATTGGAGTCTTCTTTATTAGTTTAATATTTAAAAGAATTGGAGTGAAAATTGAAATCTTAATTTTAAAAGTTTTATCACGTTAATTTTTTGTTATAGAAAGAAATAAAATATTGATTGTTAATAATGAAAATGTCTATTGTTCTCTTTATTTTGTTTTTATTTATAAATTTTAATTAAATTAAAAATTAATTGTATTTTGTAAGGAAAACTTAACGAATTCTATTTGTTTTTACTACGATTCCCAAAAATCAAAGCTTCCCTTTTAATGGCTTATGCATTTTTAATATTTCCAATTGCCAGCATTCCATCTTCGATAATGGAACTGATTTAATCGTCGTTTTCAACATGATTTTTATAGAGATCACCCTTCGTATATTAGTAGTATAAATACATGTATATATATGTACTGGTGGCTGTAATTAGCGATGACAATGGTAAGATATTGTAATATCTTTTTATTACAATACCAGAAAAAAAAAATCTGCTTTTATACTTATATCTTAGAAAGTTATTTATATAATCTGTATATTTGGATGGATAATAATTCAGATTCTTATTTCCATATGTTTAGATATCTAAATTTCATATTTATCCTTATTATTTATATGTTAGATAAATAGAATACAATATTGTTAATATTTTCATGAACTAAGAAAATATAAATTATTATAAAAATATAGGTTAAGATTTTCATTATTAAAATTTTAAAAAAATTAAACTCTAAAGTTTTTCTTAGTTAATAAAATTGTGAAGTTTAGTTTTATTTTTTTTGTGTGTGAAATAATTTTTAAATCATAAAATTTTATAAAACACATTTACTTAATGTGAATCCTTAGTTCATTGATAGAGTTAATAGAATTTACTATCTAAAAAAATTATTAAATGAATTATATTAAACAAAACTTATTCTTAAATAAGTGATCTCTTCGCAACCATATTGATAATTACATAATGTTCAAATTGATACATCCCAAAATAACCTAGATAACTGTAGCCCCTTCCAAAAAAGAAAATCCTACATAATGCTGTTATTTCTAAGCACACTTACAACCTCAAATAATTCCAAGAGCATAGTCACAACTAAATGGAAGCTATCAATCTACCATTAACTTCATTAATTTCGAACATCAAAAGCCATCACATGGCTACAATTGTGTAACAAAGTTAAAAAAATCATCAAGGTTGCCTTCTTTAAAAGAGTCTTATATAGAAGTATTGTTTAATTAAAAGTATTTTTAAGTACTCTATTATTAAATACCAAGATCTTTATTGTGGAGTCAAATTCGTCTTCATTTTTTCTTTTTAATTTTTTTTCTATCTATTTCTATATTCTACTCACTATGACTATCTCTCTCCAAATAGACGTCTTTATTAATTGAAGATAATTCCTTCTCCTCACTATTAAGCACTAAGTTCTTATGGAGGATTGTAGCATGTTACATTGTTGATAGTACTTGCAATTTGTGGCCACATAGAGTGAACCACTAGTACAAGCAACATCTTATTCTTATCATTCACACCTTCCTTCATATGTTGAGCCTAAAAAAATTACATTAGCAACATTACAAGTGATGAAACTATCATGTTTCAAGCAAGGTTTCCAAACGACAACGTTTTCAAATGAAGACGAGTCATTCAATGTATTTGACTGTCATTCTCTAAATGGTATTTTGACCCCGTTGCAAAGTTTGCTTTTTGATGCTTTAACTACCTACCCTTTGAAAAAAAAGGTTACATTGAAATTCTTAGGATAGCAACAAATTACAATAAAATCTTCCATTCTAAAGTTCTTAACTATTGGGAAGGGATTTATGGTAGAATTTATTAACAAATTTGTGTCTCACTTATTTATATTTTCCAGATAAGTCATTAATTTAAAAAAAAAATTGTTAATTTTTGATTAATTATTTCATCATGCAAATCCACCTTTAAATTTATTTTTTATTAACAAAATGCAGATATGATACGTTAAATGTCAACTAAAAGATAATGTAACACCAAAATAACATGGTTTTGTTATTTAAAAGGGTTTGGATAGCTAAACAGTGAGGTTCTTTATTTCTTCTTCCTCCCACCTCACCATTTCACATAATAGGAACAACACCATAACAAGTCTCCTCCAATCCCACCTCTAAAACCTTGCCTCCAATCCTCACCAAGCCACACCCAATTGGAACTAACATTAAGCTAAATTTTAAATTACTTCTTTGTGAGGGGTCTATGGAAATTGGAACTGACATTCCAGACATATGATGAGAGGATCTTTGACACAAAAAGAGCACATGAATTAAAATGCTTTGATGTGTTACCTGCATGTATGTGGCAGAAGTGAAAATCTTTTTATTTAAGGGTTACTGAGTTTTTTATTTTATTTATATAAAATGGCATGAATTACTAACCAGAACTTTGAAAATTTCAGAAAACCATCCTATCATCATTATCTATTCTCCATGTGTTTGTGCTTAAATGGACAACATTTGAAGGTCTTGATGCCTTTCACAAAGCGTTTGTTGGTAGAAGATTGCACTCCATTGCCTTTACTTTTTACCCATTTATGGGGCCTCTTATTGGTTGTTGCCATTTTCAGCTAGATCATTATGTCTTCGTTGTTAGAATTTTCTACCAACACATGCTGATTGTTGAAAATTTACAATCAGATCCATATTTCACTATTAAGAAATTTATAATTAATAATTTATATAATATTTTTCTATCTTTATCTATTATATTACTTATTATAGTATAATCTTTTTAACATTTTTATCTCTTTTGTTATATTATTTATTGTATAAATAAAATTTCTCTTTTATTAATTGGTTTTTTTGTTTTATTTATTCTTCATGTGCATCAAGTTTTGAAGGGACGAAGCAGTTTCTAGAGAAAGAAGTGTATGATTTGTTTCATTTCTTTATCTTTGTTGAGCATTTTTACCTCAATCATATTGTTACAAGGTAGAATGGGTCCAGGGACCACCAAACTTTTCCAATCCATCTTTAAGTATTCACTAGATTATTCTTTTCCTTTGCTTCAACGTTTTGATGGAGATGATGTGTTCAATGTAAGAATTTGGGTATAAATCGTGAGAAAATGACCTCGCTAGTTCGTTGGTTAATGATTGAAATATGCTCTTTCTCCGGTATAAATTAAGTAGTGGTAATTAATGACATTCGGCACGTTCCATCTTTCTCCGGTAAAAATTTGAAAAGCTTCATCTAAATATGGATCTACCAGGATGAGAGAAAATACATTGTCATTCTTTTTGATGTATTGGTGTGAAGAAGGGCGTTTTTGAGTCCATTCGGTGATCTTAGTGAGGATTGGTGGTAGGTTTTAGAGGTGAGGTTGAAGGAGGAAGAGATAATAAGGTATTATTATTTCTTTGTAAAATGGTGAAGTAGGAGGAAGAAGAAATAAATAATGATATCATTTAGCTATTTAAATTTTTTTTAATTAATAAAATGATATTATTTTAGGACTACATCACATCCTAATTGGTATTTAACATGTTAAATTAGCATTCCATTAAAAAAAATAGATTCATGAATAAATTTGCATGATAGAGTAATAAGTTTTTTTTTAAGTTAGAGATTTAATTGCAAAACGTAAATAAGTAAATAAGTGAAGGACGAATTTGTTAGTAAATTCAAATGCTAAAGATGATTTCGCACTGTGACCATTCTCAATTGTAATGCGAGTCATCCAAATTTATTTGATAACAAAAATAGTCTACGTTTAAAATTTTATTTTTTTATTTTTTCTTTTTCACTTTATCATTGTTTCAAATTTTGTGAAGTTAACTATACAAGAATTTGCTAGAATTGTCAAAGATTTAAGTTATTGAAATGAAATATGAATATATTTGTTATTTTATTTGTTATGCATTATTTTGATATTTTTTATGACATTGGAAATTACTAGGAGAAATTAGAGGGAGAACGATGCAAAGTAAATTCAGGATCTTCTTTTGCTTAGATGTTCCATTTCTCTTAGTTGGATTAAAGCTAAGGAAGTTCATTTTACAAGGCTATAGATAAAGTGATGTATTAGCTTTATGCTACTTTTTATCGTATGATTGAAATAACCATGTCATGTAGACATTTGGCATAATCCTAGTAATGCTAGGAATCATGTGGGTTCATTATACTTGGTGTCTAAAAACAAATTCAAGTTCATTGATGAGATTATTCCTATACTGACTTCCTTTGATTGACTTATGAGTGTTGGGAAAGCTATAACAACTTTTGATACAATTACGCAAAACATTATGTACAATGATAATGCAGTTAATGTCTGGAATGATCTTTGAGATCATTTTGCTCAAGGAGATTTAATCTACATTTGAGAACTTTAACAGGAGATCTACAACCTAAGGCAAGGAGAGTTTACTGTGGCTAATGTTTTCATTAACCTGAAGAAAATCTAAGAAGAGCTTAAGAACTACCACCTCATGCCATTGTGCACATGTTTGCATTCTTGTAGATGTCCAACCATGAGGAATTCTAGAGAATACAGATGATAGGATCAGATGATTAGATTTCTCATAGGATTAAATGATGATTTTATTCAGTTAAATCTTAAAATCCTTCTAATGCATCCTCTCCCTCATCTCCATAAATCCTTCTCAATGGTATTCCAATGTGAAAGACAAGCATGTGTGAATGTGAGTCCAAAATATCCATTAAGATGGTAGACAACACTTGAAAAGGATATAACATAATGGGAAAAAATCATAAAGGTTTTGCACTCATTATGGTAAGCTCGGTCACACAATTGATGTGTGCTATAAGAAAAATGATTTTCCACCTAGTCTCAATAAATTCAAAGGAGGAACCTCAGTCAATATTGTTGCTGGTTCTAAGGATGATAGGGACAACACATTAGCAGAAGATAGTGATAAGGACATACAATTCTCATTTAGGGAGAAGCAATGTTAAGCCTTATTAGCACTTATATGTCAACTTGAAGGTGATGACCAATCTGCTCATAACGTCAATCATGTGATGGTACAATTGTGAAATATCATGAAGAAATCAGTGAATGTTATGACTGCCACCCTGTGTTATATGAATAATCTTAGTTTAAATGACCCGATCCTTGATTTAGGAACAACTCATCACATATGCTCCAATAAAAGTTGGTTTGTTTCATGTTAGAGAATTAATCCTTTGCATGTAAGATTACCTGATGGGAGCAATGTAACAAAAATCTATGTTGAAGTAGTTCGACTTACTCCTTACCTTACAATTGACCATGCTCTCTCTCTAAATACCAAAATTTTAATTTAATCTTATTGCAACATAAAAGTTATTTTATGTTTCTCTCTTACATTTCACGAGTATAGTTGTGATATTCAAAATTTAAGTAGCGGGAAGAAGATTGGTTCAGGTGAGCTCCATAATGGAGTTTATTATTTTAAGATAGACAAAGGAATATGTTCAGAAGGCAAATCGGTACATGTCATGACCAGGGAAACAACATTTCCTTCCTCTCCACTATGGCATTACTGACTTGGTCATATATCAAATGATAGGTTCTTAATCATGAAAAATAATTATCCATATGTATAGGATGAGGATGTAAACCATGTGACATATGTCATTTTTCAAAACAAACATGACTTTCATTTTTCTTCGTCAATTCAATGGTAAGAGAAATTTTTTTGTTAGGGCATTTGGGCATTTAGGGACCATTTCACATTAATTTTGTGCATGGGCATCTCTCCTTCTTAACTATATTAGACAACTATAGTTGGTGCATATTGGTGGTATTAATGAAACATAAATTGGAAACCAGAGGACAAATTTCTCATTTCATTAAAATGATGAAAGTATAATATAATAAGAAAATTATGACAATACAATCAAACAATGTCATGGAATTTACAATGCTTGAATTTTACAAATCAAGATGAATAAAGCATGGTATAAGTTGTGTAAACACTCAAATAAAATGATAGTGAAAAGAAAGCATCAACGTATATTAGATGTTAGTAGGCGACTTATGCTGCAATCAAATCTACCAAAGTGTTACTAAATTATATGGTGAGACATGTAATTTTTTTAATCAACCAAACCCCATCTCAAGTGCTAAAGGAAGAAAGCTTGTATGTGAGTAGAGAAAAATCTTTATTAAGGTTAATAGAAAGTCTGAAATCTGATATGTCTTTCATTGCTTATAGAAGAGCTATTCATATTTATACAATTACTAATATAAGGAAACTATAAATAAATCATAATATAATTCCTCAATCCCTAATATGAAGAATTTATGATCAATCCTAATAGAATTTATCTATAATATGATTCAAATCTTCAAAATAATCCTAATTAAATCTTACCAAATCTTAGTCAAATGCTTTAAAAAAATCCTAAAAAATTGAAAACTAAATCTAATAAAAGAATAAAATATATTCTTAAATCTTGTAGTCTTTTGTGGAGATTTTCCTGGTTTGTGTTCATAAAAATTACGATTTTATCTACCTCTTGTTCTTGAAAATGCATTTATGTAGATCCCAATTTCTTCTTTTATCTCTTATAACCTTTCTCTTCTTAATAAGTTTTCTTTCTGAGTTATGTCCTTTTCTAGGTGAATTTGATCATGCAAGATGGTATTAAGCATAAAACATGCTTTTTTTTAAGTCATCTTTTTCTAAGTTTGACCAAGAAGAGAGGACACTCTTTGGCTTTGCTAAACTCTTCCCAATGATGGGAATGTAGAGATGGTTAAGGTAATATACATGTAATTTCCTCATAATTTATTTTTTATGATTTAGTTGATTTCCTTTTTTGGAAGGAAAAAATGGATTGTGATAAATTTATCAGGCTAGCAACAAATTATATTATTTTTCCTTTCTAAAATTATTAATTATTCGTAAGTGATTTATGATGAAATTTGTCTTTGGGTGAGAAAGCTTAAGCATGTAGAAGTTCAAAGGCTATGTGAGTAATCAAATTTAATTTTGTTCAATGATCAATATAATTTATACTCAAACTTTCAACATTTTTCATTAAATTGTTTGAAGTTAACTATAATGGTATTTACCATAGTTAGTTGTATGAGATTTTGGTTAATAATATGAAATGTAAATTATTTGTTATTTTTTATGTTATATTATGTAAGAATATTTATGATATGGTTTGATTTATTTTTTTAAAAAAAGTTGAAATAATTATAAAAATATTTAAAATTTGATTTGATTCAGTTGAAATATATTGTAAAAATCAAATTATATTAAATAAATATTTGATGACTTGTTTTGATTTAGTGATTTTGATTTTTGATTTTGTTAAAAAAATTAAATAATAAAAATAATGTCAAATAAACATAAAATGTTAGGTTTAAAATTATAAAAAATAAAATAAAATTTATAATAAAGAAGATTAACATTTCATAATAAAAATAAAAAGATTTATAATAAATAAAATAATACATGTTTAAAATAAGAATATATACTTAATAGTTATTAAACTAAAGATAAAATTAAAATACATATGTAATTACATGTGATTTAGTTCAGTTTGATTTTGCACATAAAAATTGTAAATCAAATTAAATTTTCAAAATCATTACAATTTTTAAATTTTTAAATTTTTTTAAAATCAGATATACAATTTAGAATGGATTGGTTTGATTTCTAAATACTATTAATGTTTAATCTCATATATGAGCTTATCATTTATTTTATTTATAACATGTAAAAAAATATTTTTTATAAATTAAAAAAATGAGAGGAAAGGTTCTGGAACACTCTTAATGTTTAATGCAATGTATGAGTTCATCATTTATTTTATTTATCAATTGGAAAGAAATATTTTTTATAAATTAAAACAAGCCAGATGAAAGGGCATGGGAAGTAAATTTATCTTCAAATGAGAATTTCCATTTCAAAGCTCATTCTCATGGCAGTTTTATTGTAAATAGAAACTATCGCAACCATAATTCCGACAAGACGACGAACTCGCTAAAACTTTTAAAAAATGAATTTATTTGATTAAAGTGGAGTCGCCACCAAATTTTTATTTAAGGGAAAATACTTGGAAAAAACATTGACTCGAAGAAGAGATTTAAGTTCGGGAGTCGGTTACGAGTGGGGAAGGTGTTAGGCACCCCATTCACCCGTTCCGAAGAACGGTACCCTTAAACTGAGTGTGTGATTTTTGAAAATTGTTTGATCCCTTAATTAACGTGAAAATAAATAGATTGATGGAGGTTAGCTTGACAGGACTTGATCCTGCTCCTAAGTATTCCCCGGTGCAATGGAAAACTTAAGGCTTACGTAGTTCTAGTTTGTGAAGCTTGACCTTCAGAGGTGTTTGAAAATGAGTGTTTAAAACTGAATGGTGCTCGAAAGCTTGACCTTCGAAGCTGCTTGAAAAGGAATGTTTGAAAATGGCTAAAGTATTTTGAAAATATTTTAAGGAGAATCCTTAGTCCACATATGCACAGGATCCAAGACAACTACGGCTGCACTGGGATCCATACGAATCCCTAAACATCGAACAACAGAAAAAGCTACCAGTTCATGCTTAGGGTTCGTCGCGTGAGACTAGGGGTTCCAAAAATGGATTTTTTCTTGAAATTATTTAAAGGGATTCTCAATCCACATATGCACAGGGTCCAAGACAACTACGACTGCACTTGGAACCCAAATGAATTCCTAAACATCGAACAGCAGAAAAAGTTACCAGTTCGTGCTTAGGGTCCAATGCGTGAGGCCTAGAACAAAGATAAAATATTTTGTCTTGATTTGAAGAATTGAATCTGATTTGAACTTTGAAAGAAAAAGAATTTAATTTGAATTTCGAAGAAAAGAGTTTTGGTTTGAACTTGAAGAATTGACTTTGATTTAAAGTAAAAACTTGATTTGGATTTCAAAAAAGTTAAATTTTTATTTGAATGAAATGCTTGATTGGAAATTTGAAGAGAAGGACTAAACTTGATTTGTATTAAAATATATTGGAATGAAACTCGAAAAGAAAAAATAAACTCGACTTAAAATTTGCTTGGCTTAAAATTGAAATCTAGGCTTACTTTGAATTTAATTTTGAAATATTTGGACTTGAAATACAGTCAAATGGACTTGGTTTTAGAATTTTAAAAAATCACAAATAATTTTAAAATTACTTATTTTGGATAAAAAAAATTAAATCAAAGATTCACTTGTTTTTATTGGTGCTTGAATTGATAAAATTTATGTTTAAATTGGACTCTATAAAAGGATGGGTTGACTCTTATATGAGTGGGAGTCCAAAGACCAGCGAGTAGGCTCCTAGTGGCACGAAATTGGGCGCGGCCCAACCCAATTCCTGAGCAGCCCATTCCAGATCAAACGTGATCCTCATGTGCGCACAACAAAAGAAAAGGGAGGCATTTGTGGAAAATGCTCGATTGTGGCTCGAACCCAGTATCTGGGCATTAGGGGTAGCCAGCGACACCACTAGGCTATAGTCTTGGTTGGTTTCTTAACACCTCGGGTTTAATTTAACGCAAGAAAAATGCATGTGATCTGCCATCTTGTGCATGGGTTTGCATGGGATATTCGCCTCTTTCTTTTTTCGACGTGCAGGGCCTTCAAAGCAGATATTGAAGAGGTCAACGTCTGCATCCACATGAGACTCCCTCCAATGAAGCTTCAACGTCCGCCTTCACCATCAACCTGATCCTACAAATTTCGTTTGGTCCCCCCCATTCTCAAACCAGCATCTTCTTTTGAATAACGTTAGTCACCTTCAAGGATGCAGCATTCAGGACTATCCTCTCCAAATTAACCACCCAGCATCGCTCATGTTCCTTAGCTCGTTGAGGTTTGCCATAGAATCACATGAGGGATGAAGATGAAGAGCCAATATGGAGACTAGGAACTCGTTGTGTTTATGAGGGTGGATATATAGGTCGAGGTCAGTATATTTGGATTCGAGATGATGACTTAGATGTCCAGTGCTTCCAGGGGGGTGGTTTAGGTTTCGTTTTTGACTGGATAATTGATGCACTCCGTAGAATGGGCATTGCCCTTCTCGATCAATCCCCCCGAACTTCCACGTCCGTGCTCCCTATCTTGATCAAAATGGGCACGAATGGGGCATGCACGAACTACGATATTGTCTAAGCATCTTATTGACAAGGTGAGGCAGTGCCACTTGAGAGCCGTGCACTAATGTGGCCAAATTAGGACTTCGCTTGGCTCATTTATTAACCAGCACATGAGTGTGGCCTAACTTGGCATGGCTCACCTGTAATGGATCGGAAGAAATTGCTGTTCTCTTGGACATCACCCACAACATATTTCAGTGGAGCACTCCGTATGGCTTCTGCATGATTTCATCTTACTGCTCAGACTGCATGGACGAGTGTGCCCATGACGGTTCTTGATGCTGCCCACTACGAGCTACAAACTGCATAGTTTTATATGGTTTGCACCTGACTCATCATTGCACCCACAAGCTGAATTGATATCTGCATGAACCCTGGTTGTCAACATGACATTCTGGTTCATGTTGTTTGACTACCCCAACAAGCATGATCTTGATTGAAGGCCACCTCATGAGCTAGGAGCTACATGGGTTTGCATAGGACATGCCTTTAAGGGTTTGAGGCATCCCACCCTTTCCTGTCGACAACTAAACAAGAATCGAACGTGACCCAAAACAGGCTTCCTCCTTCCTAATGTCTCTGGAGATTTTAGTTCATGCTGCCCTCTCCCCCTAGAATCGGGATGAGCATCCAAAACTGATAGATGTTACAGAACCTCAAGATGACATCTCACAGGCCTTCTAGCATTACTCAGAGCAATATTGCAATATTATAGAGTCGAACTCCACTACTTAATCAAAGCCATTAAACGTTCTTGTTGAGTCTGATCTGGGTGGAGCGAGATACCTAAATAACTCCCACAATAACTTGCTCAAGTGTTCAGCAATGCAACCACTGTTCCATGACCCAGCTCATGAATCCAAGCCGGTAGGGATAACATTGTGGAGTATAAAATTTTCTAATTTTACTACACATAATCTTGGACTCTACTCAAGAATCAAAAGTATATGGATGAAAACCAATATATGTTATCAGGGATTTGCATCATGATAAAAATGAAATTTTCCATGGCGTTCATGCAATAGCTCAGGCCATATTCACTTGATCCCAATCAGCGATCGTACTAAGCTAGATTCTATAAGAAGTGGTAACAAATGCTTATCTAGACTAGCTATGGAAGGATTTAAACACTGACCTGGGTGATGCTGAGAACTGCCAGGGAGATCAGATTCCAGAAGATCCTTTTTCTGACCAAAGAAACCAAAGAAACCAAATAAAGCTCTAAGTGGGAGAGAATCTTGATCAACCTCCCTCCTTTCCCCAATTGCACCAATCCTGGTTGTTGGTTGTTTCCTCGCCTAACCTCTGTTGTTGTTGACTCCACTTGATCATTGTGAACCAAAGATAATAATTTGGGCTTACCTACCCAAGTATTGCGTCCATGTTCTTTAGACGTTAACTAGTTTGGCCTCGATGAATTTGCTGGAGCCGAGTTGATCACCAGTGCATAATGAAGCTATATGAGGTTGATCCTTCTTCTTGCTCCCTGCGATCCTTCTCCTTGACTTTGTTCGCTGCTAGTTTTTTTTTAACAGCAATGCCTTAACACCTCCTTAAGTCTCTATGCTCTAGAGAGCATGAGGAAAGCCAAAACTCAACCTCCTTCTTCCGAACTCCCTTTTAGCCTAGGGTGAAAACAAAAGGGGTCTTCCCCTCCAAATCTTCCAAAACCCCCCAGCAAACCCTTTGATCATTCAGAGAAAAAGAGCCCCTCCTTTTTTTCGTTCCCTTTTTTTTCTTTCGTCTTTTTCCCTCCCCTATTTTGTTCGTTTCTTTCTTCTTTTCATTTTCTGTTATATTTTTTTTGTTATGTTATTTCTGTTAATTTGATTTTTGTTTTTTAATTCCCTTTCTCTTTATTTCTTTTCAGTTTCTTATGTTTTATTCTATTTGTTATTTTAAATTCTGTTTTTTTTATTTCTGACTTTAATTTTCTATGTTTTAATATTTTCTTTTTTCCTTTTTCTTTTCCCCTTTTTTTATTACTTTTTTTCTTTATTATTTTTTCAGATTTGTTTTGTTTTTCTTCATTTAATTTATTTTTTTTTATTTCTTCATTAATTCTGTTTTATTAATGATTTTTTTATTTCTTTTCTGTTTTTTTTATTTTATTTTGCTTTGTTTTTAATTAAAATATTTCCTTTTTTTCTTTTTTTTCTTTTATTTATTTTTATCTTCAAATTTTTCCCAATTTTTCTTTTCTTTTAACTTCATTTATTTTTCTATTTTCTATTTATTATTTTTTCTGCTTTTTCTTATTTTGTTTTTGTTCTATATTTATTTATTTTTTAAGTTTCAATCTTTTTTCTATTTTAATTCTGTTATTTTTTATTTCTAATTTTAAAATCTGTTTTTTTATTTTTATTATTAATTATTAAAGTTTTTATTTATTTATTTATTTTTTTTTCTTATTGTTATTATTATTTATTCTGTTTTTACTTCTCTTTTGCTATATTAATTAAATTATTTTGATTTTCTGTTTTATTAGTGTCAATATTTTATTTCTTTCATTTTTCATTTGTTTATTATCTATTTTGCTTTTTTTTGCTTTTTATTTATTATTTATTTATTTTTATGCTTTTTATTTTTATTTCAGTTTTATTATTTTTATCTATTTTTCTGTGTTCTGTGTTGCTGTTGTTTGGTTATTTAATTATCATTTAAATTAGTATTGGCTTCTTGCTTAATTTTAATAATTGGAGACCTCAGATATAATTGAGTGTTCACAGAAACCAAATTCACGTAGGTAATCTTGATAAGTATAGATCCTTTCTAGGATTGGAAAGATTCATTTATGGGAGAGAAAGGGATGAATGTGTATATGTGAATCCAATGTATATACAAGAGAGAGATAGAAAAAACGAAAATGAAGAGAAGGAAGAGGAGAAAGAAAAATTAAGAGGAGTTTTGTTTGATCTTGTTTGGTTTGACTTGATAGATTTTTATAAAAATTGATGAACCGGTCAACTTGGTTATATTGATTAAATTTAAAAAATTAAAAAAATCAAAACTAAAACATAGTTTGAGAGTCAATAACAAGTATTTTATATTTTTTATAATCTCAAATTCTTAATTTTATCTCAATTATCAAACTTCAATTTTTATTTTTCAAAACTCTATCTCAATCGTTATTTTAACTTAATTCAAATTTGTTATTGGAAAATTTTTAAACTGATAATTTTTTTTAATGTAAAGTTTATATTATTTTAGTTGTATTTTTTATTTTTAAATATATTTTGGTAAAATTTTAAAATATTAATTATTTTTTTATATTTGAAATTTATAATAAAAAAATAAAAAAAATTAAGGGGAATTCGGGGTCGCATGCACACTACCACCAAACCCGCCACACACATCCACACATCATTATAAAAAGGGGAAGGGGCAATTGAACTGCAATTTCAATTTACAATTGCGAATCAAATTGAAAGTAAATTTGGGGTCAAACAGTAAGCAAATGAAGGTGCAACAAAGGCTTGAGACTTCATCAGGAAAAATTAAAAGAATTACATCGTTCTTCAAATTCCAAATAAGGGGAAGAGACTCAAGTAGAGTATAGGCGTAGTTCTAGAACTCTTTGCTCTAAAATGAAATTTATTAATTGTGTGATAAATTTAGAAGTTGGATTTAATTATATCTAAATTTAATTGTGGATGAAATTTAATTGTTTATGGGATAGTTCTAAAACACTATTACTCTATAACAAAAATTTTACCAATTATGTGCTAATTTAAAATTTATGTGTGATTATATTTAAATTTGAATGTAGATAAAATATTATATAATTATAAATTGGTAATTAGATTAGTTAGGGATTAAATTGATTAATTTTAGGTGCGAGTGTGATATAAAAATTTTAGGTGCCTAAAAATATATACATATTTATTTATGAATTACGTTAGTAAGTTTTATAGGAATTATAAAATTATATACCCTATATAAATTAATATAAATTATAGGGGTTATACTATTTACACGTGGAGTTGTATAAAAAGATTTTAAAATAGGATCCTATTTAATAAATTAAATTCATACAGATATATTCCCACATAATAAATTTAGGGAGGATACCCAATTAATAAGTTTGATGGAAAAAGAGAATCATCTACTATTTTATAAAAATGTTCAAAATCTAATACCCTATAATAGGTATTACTTTTCCCTCCGATATATTTCTACGATATATAAAAAAATATAGTTAGTATTTAATTGGTTATATATATATGTATATATATATAAACCATTGTATTTAAACCTTAGTATAAGGAGATAAAATATAAAATTATTGGTCTAAGTTTTAAGGGATATTTATTGGAGGTTGAAAATCTCGTTTAAGCTGATAGAAAATACATAATTAAACATAGAGAATATATACATATAGAGTTGAACAATAAAATAATTGATTGAGAACTATAAGGTCATGATCCTTGAGAAGAATGCGAGGCCTTCAAATATGATAGAGATATGAATTAGAATAATGAGTTGACATGCATCATTTGCATAAAAGTGTTTTGTAAATTGTAATGAGGGATAATCTATTATCTCTTCTGTGAAAGGGAACTGGAAGATCTAAGGGTCGGTTCATATGGAAGTCGACGAAAGTTCATGATAGTGGGAACTTCCGATCCTAGGAGTACATGACTTGGGTTTGAGCCTCCCAATGACCTGAGGTTGCTCCTTGTAACCGTGACTGCTCTGCTCAGACTTAGCCGCCTCAAAAAGACCTTGACAATTATCATTAACGGTCGAGCAATTTCGGAATGTTGTGAAACGAGGATGATGATGATTTTAGTATGGTCAAGGGCACATTGTGATTTGGAATTGGATCCCGGTACCCCTATTATTTTGATAAAGTTGTGAAGATGTTAGGGCCCACATGCATGTCATAAGAAATTCTCAATCTGTAACCAGGAACAACAACTATTATGCAGAAGTACCAGTTTGAAGAACAGAAACGGATTCCTGTAATTTTTAATTTGGATAAAATAACATATGTTGTAGGTACCTATCTTATCATCTGATTCACAGTATCCTAGATTACAGAGTAAATGGTCAAATTAGTCCTTAACTTAGTTATGACCTTGCAAATTGGTCCTCAACTTAAAAAAAATCATCATTTAGTCCTTAACTTTTTGATCCGTCATGTAAATTAGTCCTTCCGTCAACTTTGGTCTGATGACTGTAAACACTCAATTATGTCTGAGGCCCCCAATCATTAAAATTAACCAAAAATTAAGTTAATTAAAAATTTGAAAAGATATAAAATAAAAAGCAGAAAAAACAGAAAGTAGAAAATACAGAAAACAAAAAGCAAAAAATAAATAAATAAATAAATAAAAAATAATAATAATAAAAGGGAATTAAAGAATAAGTAAAAATGATAAATAAATAGAAAAAATAAAAAGAAAAAAATGAAAAAGGTAAAAAACGAAAATTGAAAAAAAAAAGTTGAAAAATCAAAAACAGTGAACAAAAATTTTGAAATCAAGGGGGTTGGGTTTTGGCTCCTGGAAAGGGGGTGGCTTTTGGCCCTTTGAAAGGACTTGGCCCTTGCTAAGAGAGACGGAGCTGGCCTTTGGCTCTTTGAAAGAGCTTGACCCTTGCCAAGAAGGGGAGGTGTCTATATATACCTACAAACAAGAAAAGAAGGGGTTCTTTTTGCTTCTTGACATTTTTTGGAGAAGAAATCGGGGACCAACGCAGAGAGGAGAAACACTTGAGGGAGGGGATTTTTAGAATTTTTGAAGGGAGGACCTAGGAGACTTTCTACCTCTTCCTTCAAACCAGTTCTTCATCACCTTTCAATCGAGGTTAGATCCTACTTTTATTCTGCTTAAGTTTCTTGCTTCTTCTCGGATTTCCGAGCTCATTTTCGTCTCTGGTTTTCGTTCTCATTTTTTATCGATCAAATGATCTCCGATTTGGATGATTTTTGTTGCGTTCTCTTCAAATTTCTCTCTAGTTTCTGGAATGATATTATTTGCCAATTTGGATCTAAAATGAAATTTTAATCGCCTGATTACCGAAGCATGTTCATCTTGGTGCACAATTTAACCTAGCTTATTTGATTTGTGCATAACTTGCTCATTTCTGGTTGGATTTATGTCAAAATTGTTTTGTTTGATTCCTATGATCCATATATTTCAATTGATTGGTTTTTATTTTTCATATCTACCAAAAAATATTTTTTAAACATTCTGAGATTTGAATTCAAATTTTGGCGTCAAAATCTTGTGTGTTCTTGAGCTTGATCTTCATCTCCGTTTTTCGTTTTTATTTTTAATCGATCAAATGATCTCTGATTTCCGTGATTTTTGTTTATTTTGTCTTTTTATTTCTTTCTAGTTTCTGGAATGATATTATTTGTCCCATTAGGATCTAAAATGAAATTTTAATCGCCTAATTACCGAAGCATGTTCATCTTGGTGCACAAATTAACCTAGCTTGTTTGATTTGTGCATAACTTGCTCATTTCTGATTGGATTTATGTCAAACTAGTTTTTTTTTATTCCTATAATCCATATCTTTCAATTGATTAGTTTTTATTTTTCAGATCTACCAAAAAAATATTTTTTAAAAATTCTGAGATTTGAATTCAAATTTTGGCGCCAAAATCTTGTGCGTTCTTGAGGTTGATCTTCATCTCTATTTTTCATTTTCGTTTTTAATTGGTCAAATGATCTCTGATTTTGGTGATTTTTGTTGTGTTCTATTTGTCTTTCTCTCTAGTTTCTGTAATGATATTATTTGTCTAATTTGGATTTGAAATGAAATTGATATCGCTTGATTACTGAAGCATGTTCGCAATTCTTTTCATTAACTTCAAATCGAGTCAAGTTTATGTTAAATCAAGTCCAATTCAAGCACGACATTCAAAATAAATTCCCCTTTTTGACTCTTTTCTTCAAATAAAATTAAATCAAACTTTGAGTTTAATCCTCCCTCTCTCAAATTTCCAAATCAACTTCAAAAATAAAAAAGGCTCTTTTTCAAATATTTTGGGATTCTTGGTCTCACCCGATGGGCTCTAAATGGGGGGCTGGCGGTTCACCTGCTGTCCAACGTTTAGCAGTCTGTATAGGCCCACATGCTGCCGTAGCTGCCTCGGGTCTTGTGCATGAGTGGACTAAAGGTCCTTTCATAAATAAATAAGCTCTTTTTCAAATATTTTGGGATCCTTGGTCTCACGCAACGGGCTCTAAATGGGGGGCTGGCGGTTCACCTACTGTCCAACGTTTAGTAGTCTGTATAGGCCCCCGTGCTGCCGTAGCCGCCTCGGGTCTTGTGCATGAGTGGACTAAAGGTCCTGTCAAAAACAAAAACTCTTTTTTTAAATATTTTGGGATCTTTGGTCTCACACAATGAGCTCTAAATGGGGGGTTGGCGGTTCACCTGCTGTCCAACATTTAGTAGCCTGTATAGGCCCCCGTGCTGCCGTAGCCGCCTCGGTCCTTATGCATGAGTGGACTAAGGTCCTTCCGAAAAATAAAAAACCCTCTTCAAAATGTCATCTCTCTTTTAAGCACCTCTGAAGGTCAAGCCTTCACGAACCAGAACTACATAAGCCTTGAGTTTCCCATTGCATCGGGGAATACGTCGGAGCAGGATCAAGTCCTGTCAAGCTAACCTCCATCAAGCTATTTATTTCACATTAAATAAAGGGATCACAACAGTTTTCAAAAATTACACGCTCAGTTTAAGGGCACCGTTCTTTGGAATGAGCGAGTGGGGTGCCTAACACCTTCCCCATTTGTAACTGATTCCCGAACCTAAATCTCATCCTCAAGTTAGGGTTTTTCCAAATCTTTTTCCCTAAAATAAAAATTTGGTAGCGACTCCACTTTATCAAATAAAATTCAATATTTTAAAATTTTAGCGAGTTCGTCGTCTCGTCGGAATTACGGTTGCGACAATGACGTGCTGAGGTTGGTCGTTAAAAGCCATGTAAAGTCAACGTAAGTTAATAAAACGACGTCGTTTTGCTGGGCAACTTAGTAAATAACAGCATTGGAGGGAAAATTTTGTATTGTTAATGTTAACGAGGAATGCTTCTTGAATTGAAAACAAAGGAAACCAACTAAACTTCCTTGACAATACAACTGTGTTAAGGCTAAATTGCTGGAAGCACCATTTTGGAACGTTTGCAGAAAAATGGACAACCAGGTTGGACAACAAAAATTTTCCAAATGTTTTGAATTTGGTGGGATGGTTTAGGGTTTACATTGATAGACTTTGTTGGATATGCTTTTTTATGGTCCCTGAGTGTTCAGATTAAATTTATTTATGGAAAAAGGATTTTGTGGGAAAAGGGAAATTTTGGAGGGTAGTGAATGAAAGTGTGGATAACGTTTGTTTTGGTCCTGATGACTTATGGAATTTTTGAATTGTTTATATGATGTGGTTCCCTGTTCTTTAAAAGTAATATTTGTTTTTTGAAATTGGTACATACAGAACATAACAATCTATATACATCATGGCGGGAATTTTGTGGAAGAGGATGGGTGAAGAAGAAGAAGTTATAAATGGGGGCAAGTTGAAGTATGGAATGATTGTGATGAAGACATTCTGGATGTATTTAGTTTTAGAACGTTTGCTGAAGCTTTGGGTTATAGGAATGTTGATAAAATTTTTTGGTTGGACCCTTCTCACAGTTTTTGTGATGGCCTGAAAGATTTGGAATGTGATCGTGATTTAATACAAATGGTGCAGGTAGCAAAGGAAAATAGTGGAACAATTGATATATATTATGAACATTCCGTAGATGAAGTCGATGGAGCAGACCTACATGTGCTTTTACCAAGTTCACAGCCAGAAGAAGATGATGGTGATAAGGTTGAGGTTGGCAATGGTGGTGATGGTGGTCAAATTTATAAGGATGATGCAAATGTTGGTGTCTCAGATGAAGTTTTTCCTGATGTGGGTATGGTTGATGTGGCTGGTGGCAATGTAGAAGGAAATGATTTGGAAGGTTTAGGTGTGAGGGGTGCTGATGTACAAAGGGCTGAGTTTGAGGGTGTTGATGTTCAAGGGCCTCATTTGCATGATGGTGAGGATGGTGATGTTGAAGGGGATGAATTGGTTGGTTCTGATGTGGAGTTTGGTGATGCTGAAGGGGTTGATGTGGAGGGTTCAAATCTGGATACAGAAAAATTGGGTGAGGCTGCTATTGAGGATTCTGATTTGGAAGTGGTCCATATACAAAAGACTAGTAATGCTGAGGTTAATGTTCCAAGGAAAAGGACCAGGGGTAAGGTTAATGCTGGTGAAGGTCAAAGTGTGAAGACTAGAAGTGAGAAAAAGAAGAAAAATGCAAAAGAGGTTATTGCTAGGGATGTTGAAGCTGTCCAGAGTAGGGGTGGAAAAAAGAAAAAGGGGTCTAGAGTTGAGGATATTGCTGGTGGTCATGAAGGTGTCCAGACTAGGAGTCGAAAAAAGAGAAAGACATGTATAGTTGAGGTTACTGGTGGTGGTGATGAAGGTGTCCAGACTAAGAGTGCCAAAAGGAAGAAGAGAGTTATGGGTGGTGAGGGTAGTGGATCAAAAACCAGAGAAGACATGAAAAGTAAGGGAAAGGGAAAGACAGTCATAATGGATGACTCCTCTGAAAGTAAAGAACAAAATGGAAGAGATGACATTGAGGAAGAAGCATCTTGGAGGTCCAAAGAACTTAGAACACCTCCAGAGTCTGATGATGAAGCATCCACTAAAGAAGTTTACCCTCAATTTAATGAGGAAGCCAAGTTTGGTAATGTCAAATTAGAACTTGGGATGGAGTTTCCAATATTATATTCCTTCAAAGAAGCTGTTAAAGAGTATACAATACAATTAGGAAGAGAGATTAGATGGGTTAAAAATGATAAGAAAAGGGTCAGGGTTGTATGTAAAGAGGAGACTTGTGAATGGACCATATTTTGCAACTATTACATTCCCAACACAGTTTCCAAATAAAAACATTCAAGGATACACATAATTGTGGAAGAGTGTTCAAAAATAAGCAAGCAACTCAAGCCTGTGTGACAAGGAAACTTGTTAAAAAACTGAGGAAGGTGAAACACATGAGACATAGTGATATTGTTGACTTCTTTAAAAGCAAATATGGTGTGCACCTGGAGGATACTAAAGTTTGGAGAGTTAAGAAAGATGCAAAAGGTATTATCCAGGGAAGTGAAAAGGAACAGTATGCCAAATTATGGGATTACTGTGCAGAACTTTTGAAATGGAACCCAGGATCAATAGTGAAAATGGAAACTATTCCCCAACCTGATGGTCCACTTGAGTTTCGAAGGATCTATATATGTCTTGATGGATGTAAAAAGGGTTTCAAAGCTGGTTGTAGGCCTTTAATTGATCTTGATGGTGCTTTTCTGAAGGGTTATTATGGTGGCCAACTGTTATCAGCAATGGTTCAAGATGCAACCAACCACATTTGGGTAATAGCTTATGCAGTGGTTGATATTGAGAACAAAGAAAATTGGAAATGATTTTTGACCCACCTGCATGAGGATATTGGTGATTATAATCAAAATAAATGGAATTTTATTTCTGATACGCAAAAGGTAAACAGTCTGCATGGCTTGTATGAAATACTTGTATATGTTTACTGATAGGCATATGATAATTTCTTAAGGACAACTTTACAAGATTTTTAATTTTCCAGGGACTAATTGGACGTTATTTGTTTGCTAGGGTATCAAACAGGCAATACAAGAGGTTATGCTTGGAGCCCCTCACAGATACTGTGTATGGCATACATGGCAGAAGTTCTCTAAGCAGTGGAAGGACAAGGAACTCAGATCTCTATTGTGGAAATCTGCAAGAGCAACAACTCCAATTGAGTTCCATAGGCATATGAATACCTTAAGGATTACAAATGCAAAAGCATATGAATATTTGGCTGAAAAACCTAAAGAGTCATGGACTAAAGCATATTTTGATACTTGGTCTAAGGTTGACAACATATGTAACAATAATTGCGAGGTATTTAATGCAAAAATTTTGGTAGCAAGGGACAAGCTTATTTTAAGTATGCTTTAGGAGATCAGAGTGGTGATTTTCAACAATATTACTACAAATAAGTTTAAACTTGCAAGGCATGCTGGTCACCTTCCACCAATACAAAAAAGTAGATTAAAGAAGGAAAAAAGAGAAAGTAATAAATGGAGGGCAACTTGGTCAAGTAATTTAGTTTTTGTACTTTTTTTCTTAAGTTGATGAGTGCTGGAACTTACTTGGATTTGACTAATGATATATTTGTAGGAGATGATGATGGTAATAAATTTGAAGTCCAGGGGTTATCAACTAAGGTTGCTATTAATATTGGCATACAATCATGCACCTGCAGATTCTGGGCACTAACAGGTTTAGTCCTTAATCATTTGTCTCATTTGTTAATATGTTCAACAAGTAACATGGTTAAATATGTTAATATTATTATAAATTTCATGTATGCCTTGTATGCATGCAATTGCATATAAACATGAACATCCTAAAGACCATTGTCATGCTTGATTGACAATGGCTTCTTATCAGGAAATGTACAAAAATCATGTTGAGACATTGCCAGGAAAGGAATACTGGGATATTACTGACCACATCCCACCAGTTCCACCTAAAATGAGAAAGAGAATTGGAAGGCTAAAAAAACAAAGGAAGAAGTCCCAAAATGAAGAAACAAACAATCCTTACAAGTTAAAAATAAAGTTAAAAAGGAGTTTAATTGCAGGGTATGTGGACAACCTAACCATAACAAGCAGACGTGTCATGTTGCTAAGCAGCAAAGGTTGGAACAGTTGCAATCCAACAAGTGAATTCAGCTGGTGATGTTGTACTTGGTGTTGGATCACATGGTGGACCTAGTTCTGGAGTTGCAGAGCAAAGTGTTGGCCATGCTCCTACACATGTTGGATCTAGTTTTGGAACTGCAATATCAACTGTTGGGCCTGCTGATGTACCTTCTGCAGCTGCTGAGTCAACTGTTAGGCCTGCTGATGTACATTCTGCAGCTGCTGAGCAAGGTGTTAGACCTACTGATGTACCTTCTAGAGCTAGAGAGCAAGGTGTTGGGCTTCTTGATGTACCTTCTGGAGCTGGAGATTAAGGTGTTGGGCCTCCTGATGTAAGCTTTGGGCCTGTTGAGCAAACTGTTGGGCCAGCTGATGTACTTCCTAGAGCTGCTGGACAAAGTGAAGGGCCTATACTTGATGAGATGGAAATCTCTCAATCCCAACCACCACCACCTGAAGTTGAGTCTCCAAAGAAACATCAAGAGTTTGGTAGACCTAAGTTACCCGTCAAAAAAGAAAATGTAGCACACTCAAGTTCAGAACAAAAAGACATTCAAGGGTCATCTCCACCACCAACACAACCAGCTGTACATGTTGAAGATGATGCTAAGGCTACAAAGTTTATGTCAACCCCAAATTTAAGGGGTTGAACCTCTTAATGTGATAGAACTAGTTGAACTCAATTATTGTGATCTTTTTTTTTTGTGAATCATCTACAAATGGTGTTTGCTTTTGTTATAGGTGTTTATGACTGATTATTATGATCAAATCCAATTACCTTGTATATTCATGCTTTAATGTTAATTCTATCATTTTGTCAAATTGAATTAACTTCTATATTCAATGTATTCGTCTTTTCCATTCTTATACTATAATAATACAAAGATGTGACAAAATGGATAACATTGCATTACATTCCATAAATTTCAAGCATAACATAGTAGCTTCATTACATTCACCAAACTTCAACAAAAGTCTACATATCTACATACACCTATGAACCTAATTCCTTACAAAATCCCAAATAAAATGACTTATACATTAAACAAATAACTAAAAGGGCAAACTAGTACACAATTATCACCTTGCAAATGGGTCATCCACCACATACACCTTTCAACCTAATTTCTTACAAAATCCCAACCAAAATGACAAATCATCAACCCACAAAAAAAACAATGACTATCAAACTCAGTTTCCTAATTTCAAAATCCAATGTCTTAATCTCCTTTGCTAGATTCTTCAACAATTTTTCTTCCTCATTTTCACCAACACCCACTTGCATGATAGATGTAGCTTCAAAACCAACATCAAAATTATTTTCTGGAACAACATTATCATCATACCAAAGGAAGAATCCACATCTTTCTTCCACCTAAAAATAAACATATTATACAAGTTAACAACTTTAGAGATGAAGCACAATCATGGTAAACAAAAAATATTTTGCAATAAATATCCACTGACCTTCATTTTTGGACAACCAAAGAATAATTTTCCAGGATTTCTGTTTGAACCAGAAACCCTTATCACAACCTTGTGTTTGCAATAACATTTTACATGTTCACTTCCCTTCTTACCAGCTTGCAAGGTTCCAGAACTCTAGCTTCGAATTGGCTTCTTATCCTTGTCCATTCCACTGGTAACCAAAGAAATAAAAAAAGAATAATTAACCAATTTCACGAATTTCTGAAGTTTCAATTTAAAGAAGATGATGTTACTTTTCTAAACCTAATAATGTCTTCTAAACATTGTGAAGAAGATGACGTCCTTTTCAGCATTTGTAACAGCTAATATAAGTTGCCCAACAAAACGACATCGTTTTAATAACTTACGTGGCCTTTACGTGGCATTTAACGACCCATCTCAGCACTTAACACTCCAACTCAGCACATCGTCAGGCCAAAGTTGACGGAGGGACTAATTTGCATGACGGAACAAAAAATTAAGGACTAAATGATGACTTTTTTTAAGTTGAGGATCAATTTACAAGGTCATAACTAAGTTAAGGACTAATTTGACCATTTACTCTTAGAGTATATATATTTTGATATTGTGGAACTGATGTAATTTGAATGAGGATATACATACATGTATGTATTTACCAAGAGTTTCTTCATATATACGTATGATTGGTAAATCAGGTACATCATGAGCGTACGACTATTCTGTACAGGTACATATACGTAAAGAATGATGTACGAGTAATGTTGAGAAAATATAGGTAAGTCAGAACTGTGACAAAATTTATATTTTAATTTATATTATAATAAAAATTTAACTCATATTTATTTAATTAAATATTTATATGATAATAATTATTTTATTTTTAAATTTAATTAATTTTACTCTGTTAAATTATATATTTAAAAAAATTAAATATAAATTTAACAAAATTTTACCTATACCGATGACTCACTAATCTAATGGTAATTCATTAATCCATTACCCTAATCGAGTCGATGTCATAATCGAATTTTACAACGTTGCTTCAAGGTTAAATTTGTGCTGCTATAGAATTGATTAGCAGGATAAGAAAGTAACAATCACCTCGGGAGTAATTGATAAAAGTTGTTTTGTTTTGAATTTAGAATGGTGATCAGTATTTGAACTTTGGATTTTAAGTTAAAATTTAAAAATAAAATATGATTGATTAAAAAGTATTAAATTCATTTTTATATAATTTTATTTTATTTTTTAAAAGTAAAAAAGATTTTTAATTGTTGTATTTAATATTATTTTTTATATATAAAAATTGTGATTCTATTTTAATTATTATTATTATTCTTTCTGTCATCACCATCAATATAAATTGTTATTATTATAATTATGGTAATAATAATAATAATATATTTTAATTTTTTTAAAATTTATAATTTTTATTATTTTAAAATTGTTCAAATTTTTTTGTTAGTTTTTAATTAATAATTTTTATTTTTTTAGATTCGTTGTGAAAGGATAGAATTCACCTTTTTAATATTTTTTAAAAATTAAAATTATTTTTAATTTTTAAAATTTTAAAATTAAAAACTATAAATCGAGACCTTAGTTTTTAAAACTAAAAAAATACATTGTTATAACATACTTTCACATGTAAAAACGCATAAATTTTAAAATCTCTTAGCATAATATTTTTTAATAATAAATAGATGACTATTATAACATAATACAAGATTTATATATAAATTAGTTTCTTTAAATTTGATGATGGTTGAAAGGCATTTAATTTAAATATGAAGCAGAAATAAGTGCCTCTCCCACCATAGTCCAGACCATTTCTTCACTTGTTTTGCAAATTGCTTACAACTCTAAATCTCTGGTTATATGTTGAACGTGATAATTGTTATACATCTATGGTGGTCAAAATTTGACTGAGGTATTATAATGCTGAAGTCTTGTCAATGTTTTAATTTCACATTCATTGCTTTAAGCGCGTCGACCTCTTTTTTGTTTTTGTTTATCATAAATGTTGACTGACCCAAAAATATGGACTTCGGTGTATTTGTAGTCATGTCCTTCTAAGAACAGTTTCCTTATTAATTTTTCTTCAATAAAATATAAGCAAAATCAAATAGCCATTATGCCTTGATTTTAATTCAGTGGTTGGTAATTAAGTATGTAATCTCTTCTATCGTCTAATATAACTTCTTTCTTGTTTTAATATCTAAAATAATTAAAAGAAAAAAACCTTCACTAACTCTAGAGGTTCATTGGCACAAAAAAAAAAATTCAATGTATATGTAAAAGAGATAAAAACATAGATTGAAACAAAATAGATAAAGAAAAGAAAATGAAAAGAAGAAAACAAGAGAATCTTTAACCTATTTGGATGATGCTATTTATTTTATTTTTCTCCTGGTTGAGAGAATTTGTAGCAAAATACAAAAGTCTATGACTTGATGAAAGTAACATAAGAGGGCTTTTTCTTCACAACATTCATAGCAAGCAATATATTCTTCCCCCAACGGTGGCCATCCAACCACCCACTTTGCATTTCAACCTTCTCAGTGTATGCATCTTTGTAATTTAACCGAAGAAAAAATCTTTCAGCAAAAAAAAAAACAAAAATTACATTCCTAAATACACGATCTCTTGTTTGCTGAATGAGGCCGTCATGTTATCTTCTGTTTAATTGGATTCTACTCGGGTATAGCATGGCTGATATGAAATTTAATCAAAATAAAGAAATGTTTTAAATTCTAAAATGAAGAACCTATAGAATATTTATACATTTTTTAAAAATAACCATACGAGAAAAATAGAGCCAAAATTCTTAGGTCTATTTTTTGCTCTTTGCAATTGCTCACGCAATTTTGGATCAAGTGTGGTAATTAAGCATCCTTAAAGTAACGACTTCATGATTAGCCAACCAATTTATAGATATAACATCAAATATATCCTTCACAAAGACACTGAATTAGCATCTCTAGCTATCATAAAATATCGAAGGCCTGTTCCTAAAAATAGTCCCTGTTTAAATTTTATTTATTTTTATCCTTAAAACTTACAAAAATCATATACCTTTATTATCTAGTGAGAGGGAACACACTTGTTTTGTTAAATGTAGGATTCAAAACGATGAAATTTAAGTAGAATCTAAAATAAAACAATGTTATATTTTGAGACCAAAACATAAAGTTACATCCAATAAGGTTTTCAGATTCTTATACCACATGTATCTTGATAAAATTATGTATACATTTTGACTACACAAGATTAGCTGCATTTATGCTAAATGACTATTCATCTCAAATTCAAGATGAACAAAGCTTTATAGTTGCAATCACAGACCAATTTCCAGTTGATTTAAGGAAACGAGTCAAAAAAGAGGGGGGGGGGGGGGAATAGAAGTTCAGCAGTATAATCCATAAAACACTTCCCATGATATCAAAATACTCTGTATGTAGGCAAATGATCCTGCTCCTATTAAATTTTATATTTGAAAGATAACAACTACCTACAACTTTAAACCTCATCTATGAAACACCAGGAAAAATATAAGCCAGTAAAAAATTGATATGCACCTAGGATCAGTTTCCTGAATCAATAACAAATCCCCACCTCATCGTAGACTGGGAAAGACAAATTTCTATCATGGCAGAATGTAAAAACCATAAGTAATGCCATTGCCACACCTTAGAAACAACGAAAATAGTCACAGAATACTATTTGCTCCTTCAATGTTGTGGTTGATGAAAAACATAGGAAGTAACCTAATTGCATTATATCCTACTTTAATTGGAGTTTTGACCTCATAATAACCTGCTGAGGGACTTGATAAGTAATTTCAAATTCTTTCTTGTAGCTTCATCACCAGTGAAACCCAAAATATCAGAACTAACATTCTGCAATAAAGCAACAAATGAGTATCAATAAAATAATAAAATTATTCATTCTAATTATATTTATATACCATTTGAAAATTAGGGTCCTACCTCAATGTTCTTCAGGGTAAAAATAAGAGTATATATGGACTTCTGGATCAGTTCAGTGTTCTCCGGTGTCATAATGGATGAATGTACCCTTCTACATAAACATTGGATGATTTTTATTAATTGGAATACAACGAGAGAATTAAACTAACCATTATACTTAAAGAATGTTGGGAGTGTAAATTCAAGATTAAAATATTAAATGGACATTTTAAATCTGTTTACTTCTCTTCTACATAAACATGAATGATCTATGCTAACTTCCATACTTGAAGAAGTTTGAGATCCCTTTTCGGACAATTAAAATTCTTATGGATCTTCATGGTTAAGATATGGCACTAGAAGAATGATATTATCTTTGGAGTACTCTGAATGTGTTTGTTAGGGATTTTTTTCCTGAAAAAAAAACACTTTTGATATTTATCAACATGTTTAGGTATTTTTTTTATAAGAATCAAAATATATATAAAAAAGCAGGTTGTAGATTTTTTGAGAAGCCAAAATGAGTGGCTTATGAAAGTTTTCTAAAAAAATAGTGTTTTTGTACAATCTTAAAATCACTTTTTTATTAAGTATAGACAAGCAAGCCCTCAAAAGTTTCCATTTCATATTCTAAGTTAAAAAAAAAAGCAGTAAATAACCCTGACTTTTCCATGTTAATTTTGAAATTAAACATATATGTCATTTCACCATTTATTATTTCCTTAAAGAAAAAGGAAATAACCCACAGACAATGAAACTCATCATATTCTCTATAAATGCAGCTCATCATTCTCCTAGTTCTTCACCTTTTTCTATCCTTATAATTTTTCTTTTTCCAAAATAGTAATTTCATTTTTTTTCTTCACACCTTTCTTTTGGACACACACCTATCCAAACTTCAAAAACAATTCCAACTTTTAAAAGGTTAAAAATACAACACAATACAAGTTAAAACCACAAATTGTTACCACAAGTCTCCTCACTCAGGATCTATAGCAAGATTAAAATGATGACAGGCTTGATGGCAAGGCTACACTCAGATCACCATGATACATGGATATGTGTATGCATGCATGCCAAATTAAAAATAAACTAGGGCCAGAGAGGTTTACAAATTAACCTCAAATCCTCAGAAGCTTGTGTAAGGCTTCGGGTTAAATTCTCAACTTCCTTCAACAAGTTACTGTCACGGAGTTCAGTCAACAAAGGTTGAACATCTTCAGACATGGCTTTGATCTGTGACATCACTACATCAATGGGAAAATATGGATGTGAGAATGCATGATAAAATGGTATGGATATAAACAGTATATACCTACTACAGAGAACATGTTATTCAGAAATATGATGCAGGTGCATTTAAGACACCACAGTTTATAGATAGTTTTATTACCACTCCAGTTATCAATTACCAAATTGTCCATAATCTAAGACACGTTACTATTTAACTGCTAGTGACTCCATGAAAAAAAGTGTAAATCCATAATATGTTCCCCAGAATCTGGATGAGATGTTGTTTGCTTTTGCTACAATAACTTGATGCAACGGGTATGCTATATGTGAATGGAACCAAAATAAATAAAGTGTCTATAAAACATGGATTTTATGTTCCAGAATGCAATGATATATCTATGAACATCAAGTTCCATCTGTTAAGTTCTTATCATTAATTGCCCTAATTAGCAAAATCTGGCACTTTTGCTGAAAAGGGGGATAGGTACCATAAATATATAATAAGATCAGATAATAAGACTAAATTCTCAACTCAAGGCTTTCAAACAGAGAATTCTAAGGCATTAACAGACAATCTTGTTTCTAGTTTCAAGTTTTCAAATTTCAAAAACTATAACAAACTCAAAGTTGAGCACCCATCCATTCTGTACTGGAAAGAAAATTGCCTGATTCAACAGTCTAGTTCAGAGGATATTTTACCATCAATCAAGCACACCAGTAAAAGAAAATTACATCACACCTTTGTAAGAAGTGGTTTTGCTTCTTCAATAATCAAAGCAGCTCGTTCAGCCAATGAATAGCTATTGGCAATACCAATTTTCTCTACATCTTGCCCAAGGCGGGTAAATATTCCAACCAATGCATCCAAACTTACTCCTTGGTAACCCTTAATCTTTTCTCTATCACACACAATGAGACCTTCTTTAGGACATTCTTGGTCAAGAGGTCCAGCTGAAGGTGTTGGAATGGGATCTTGAGGAGTAATGTCAATTATAGTTTCCATAAGAAGACCAGATTGATTAACTTCAACTAATGAATTCCGTGGTATGATTGTTTTATCATCTTCAATCTACAAATAGAAGAAAGCCAAAGGTTTAAAGTAATATAACACACCAAATTAAAATAACAAATTTGAAAGCCAAGCAATATTTTAATACTGGAATGTGATGTTAGGGTATGTCCACGGAAAAGATTATTTATCAAAAGACACCTCAACAACTGCTTCAATACTTCTTAAGGAAGGATTCACACGAATGACATCGCCAACAGTCACCCCTCTTATCCTCACAGGTGTTCCAGTGCATATACCACAAGCCTGATCAAACTCAAACGTTGCCAAGTACTTCCTGAACTTGGACCGCATTTGGAAACCCTTCAACCAGGCCAAACTAAGCGCAAACAGAACAGCACCTGATACTATGAACAGTCCGACCCCACCTTCCCATATGCTCCTGCCACCAAACCCAAAATCACTTAATGGACGAAGTGTTTGCCTCCAAATGGTGCGTGGAATGTCCAAAACAGTTGCAAATGGATTGTTTGATCCCGAAGCCGGAGTGGGTTCAACATGCCCTGCATCCGCAGATGTAGCTCTTATCCTGTTGATTTTTCTCCGGGGCGTAAATGGAAGGGAGGGCATACAATTTAAGGAATTTCCTTGTAGAGTAATAAGAGATGAAGATAAAGCACTAGGCAATGTTGAAACATGCAATGGAGTGTTCCCAATCCCAACCATCTTGACCAAAAGTCTTAACTCCCAAGTACTAATATACCCCAAAGTTGAACTGGAAATGAATCCAAACACAAGTGACTCAAGCAGCAAAAATTTCCCTACAAATCAAAATCCATACAAACCTATCATTAATATATTGATAATTAAGGGACAATAATAAACATAATCAATTTCAATGGTTCTAAATTCTAATCTAACTATACAAGCAAAACTCAAATTGATTGCAAATGGATCCAACATCCAATGAGGTATACAAATAAGAATACAATACACGACAAAAACCCCATATAATAGATTTTAGTTATAAGACTAATCATGCGTTTGGGAACTAATTAATTCTGGACAACGCTGTTTTTCTCTTTTTCTTCTAAAAAAACCCTTCACAAAACTAACAAGAAATAATCGATTTTATTACTTCAAAATAAACCGAATTAAACAAAACACGCACTAAAGAAAAAAAAAATCTTACACTAGAGTTGAAAAGGCATCAAATATACCCACGGAGGATTGTGGAATTCAAAATTTCTGACGGAAACTGAAAAACCAAGTAAAATAATTTCATAGTGTGGAATGACAGTGATTAGTGTTTCACGCATTTCATTTCTATGCAGTCAAAGGAGAGAGAGAGAGAGAGAGTACTGTGTAAGGAGGCTAAGCTACAGATCCGTATGCAATAGCAAGAGCCATGGAAATTGGAGGGTGAGTGAGAGTGAGAATTCGAAGAGAGAGAGAGAGAGAGAAGAAGAAGAAGAAGGTTTTTCCCAATTTTGAAGTTGGAACCCCAAACGCAGCCCAACATTAATCCGTTATGGGCCCAACCTTATTTTATTTTATGCTAAATTAATGAATTGCGATATGTTCATTTTTATCCATATAATTTATGGACCAAAACAAAAATATTTATATAATTTTTAACTTTAAATTACATTTTGTCTTCTTAGGTTAAATTATGTATAATTTCTATTTTTAATTTTTTTTAATCAAATAAATTACTTCCTCTTCTTTTTTTTATTTGTTCGAAAGAATATGATATACTTTTAAAAAATATAATTAATATTGTTAAATTTTTTTTAAAATTATTTATTTTTAATTTATTTTATATATAAACATTTTTATCTTTTCTTTTTATTACAATTGACAAATATAATAATATATATATAAAAATCAATTAATACTTTCTTAAAATTAAAATAGACAAATAAACAGAAATAAACTTTGCATTTACTTTCTTAACAAGTAAAAAGGAACCACGGGAGAATTAATTTTAAAATTAATTAATTTTGGTTTTATTTTCATTTTTTTATTTAAATTTTTAAAATATTATTTTATATCTAACTATTGAAACTTTTGTAAATGGAGTTGAGATATTAAATATTTTTAAATAATTAGAAATTAAAAATTTAATTTAATTTAAATATATTATAAATATAAATATTTTAAATTATTAATAAATTAAAAATTATGATAGATATAAATTTTAAAGTAATTATGATTATAATAAATTATTTTTAATTATATGATAATTAATAATTTAATAATAATGTACAAAAATTAAATTTATTAGTATATTTTAATTTAATTCTTAAAAATTTAGTAAAATTTTAAAATATTTTATAGATTATAATATTAAAGTTTAAAACAGAAAAATTAATTTTTATTTTAAGCAAAATTTAATTTTTTTTATGAGTATGAAAGGTATTCTATATTTGATAATAAAAACAAATTCTTTTAAGGAATAAGATCATCAAAATAAACTTTTCTCTCTTAACAAATTTTTTTTCTATATACACAATCTAAAATCAAACACTCATTAATATATTTACTAAACACAATCTATTAGGTATATTGATTTTGGAGGAAAAATTTTAATTTTTATTGATAATTTTACACTAAAAAAATATATAATTAGAGACCTAATTTTGCAACTATGTAGATTTGGTTGCTAATAGAAACCAATTTAGTGACCGTCGTTATTTACAATCAAAATATTTTATTAAATTGCTTTACTACTATAATAGAGACTGAATTTTCGGTTGCAAAATTAAAAAAAAAATTAGAAGTAACTAATTCGATCACTAATTAATTTATTTAGCGAACACTGTTTGGTGACTAACATATTCGGTCTCAACAAAATTAATTTGGTGTTATTCAATTTTTTCCCTTATGCTGGTAATTTGAACCCTAAGAAAGAATGCTTACTCTCTGAAGCAACCCCCTATGCTGGTCTTATCGTGTCTAACCATGTTGTTACTGGTCTCCCAGCGTTTAAAGCTTTTCTTTGGTTCTCTTTCTCCAACGTTTGAAGCTTTTCTTCCCTTGTCGTAAAATGCTGTAAGTGGTCTTCTTTCTCCTGGTGTTTAAAGCTCCTTTTCTTTTTCCCAGTCTTTGAAGCTCCTTTCTTCTTTTCCCAAGCTCCACTTCTTATCCTCATTACTGCTCCTCTGAAATTTTTTTGAGGTAAAATTATTTTCTTCTTTTCTTTCTGTATTTAGGGAGCTAGGGACATAGTTTGCAAAATTTCTTTGGTTGATTTTTTTCTGGGCTTATGCAGAGATATTGAAAAGTTTGTTAAAGTTAAAGTTGTGCAGAGATATTGGCAATGTTGCTTTGTTTCAATGAAAAGCTAATTTTGGAAGATAAGGTGAGCATTCTATCTTTAAAAAAAAATTCTAAGTAAAATTACTCTTGGTATATTCTTGCACATTTGTTTCAGTTTAGTGTTTGGTTTCTTTTTCCCTACAAGTATAGAAAACAAGAAGGAAATAAAGCTTCATCTCATATGATCTGTTTAAACTTCAAAGCACTTTTCCTATATTCCCTTATCCCAAAGGCTTTAAATAACTAGATTAAATGTGTATTTTATTGATAAGAGGGATAATCTATACCTATGACTGGGTAAGAAGACCTGAGTTTCCATTTTCTTTCTAATAGTTATTAAGCGTTCATTCACAAGGTTGGCTAGTCCAAATATTAATGGTTAGTGTTTGTAATTGTGAGCCTGTGAAGCCTTTGCTTTTCCTCTAGAACATCTTGGGCAAATGTGGCATCCATGATTGATGGCGATAGCTTAGTGTGCTTGCAATGACTTAGTGTACTACACAAGTGCAGCATCACGATGCCAATCTTCTGCTTTGTATATATATATTTGAAAAATTACTCTAAATAGTTTTTATATTTAATAGGACTATGTTATATATTTTTAATGTTATAATTTTATATATAAGTATTGTTCTCATGATTTTTGCTGGGTAGGTTAATGCAATTTATCTTTATCATTTTGTTGAGATGTTTTGTGTCTGTAGGATTGGTGTATTTGGCTAGAATTCAATGTTATAATTTTAGCTTGCATAACCTGTCTCTGATTTCTGGATAGAGTTGTCTTCTTGACTTCCTTATGGTTTAGCAGGAAAAGCTCCTCTAATAAAGGAATGGTGTATTCACCCTTAAAATTTTAGTGGCTTAAGAGCACAATGCATTTTAAAATAAATCAAGGATGGGTAGTGGATGCATCTTTACTTGCTTACTTTGAATGAGCCTTATCTAGGTTAGATGGTGTGATTTTTTACTTTCTTTATGGGTTTGCTTTTATCGTAAGCAAAGGCTATGGAGATTTCCTTTTGAGTTGATTATTCTCTTTGTTATTCTTAATGTTTTTGTGGATGTCATTGGAGGTTTTTCTTTGGCTTTGTACTAGATGTCTCTTTTCCATTGATTTTCTTTTGGATAAGGCTCCTTCAATGTGAGCTTATCTCTAAAGTGAGTAAGGGTATGTGCACCTTTAATTTAAAGTGCATTGTAATATTAACTCACTAAAATTCAAGGGCAGATATGCCTTTATTTACTCACTTTGAGACATTATCAATTTAGAGGAGCTTTTTCCTTTTGTTATCCCGATTAAAAAAGTTCAATATGTAATTTATTCAATTATATATGACAGATGTATAATGAGGTTTAGCATTGCTTTCTGATAGTTGACATGGTGTATCCAAACGATTTGTTTTTGTTCCTTGTAAATGTAAGTACTTGAAAATTGAATAGTATATCTGCATGATGTTAATTCTTGACAAAGTAATTTTTCTTCCCTTTTTTTTGGATGAAAAAGAGATCTTACTATGATTAAAAGAAGAATAATATAACAGCTGGGGATATATGATGTTAATAAATAACACATCAGGCTGTAGTAATTAAATTAGTGGAAGAAGCTTGAATAGAAACTTCAAATCGCACAATGGCATAAAATAATCAATCACATTAGGGGATTTTTGGTTTATTTTCTGAAATCCTACACCATCTATACTAACAAAGCATTGTGAACAATCATTGTGTTCCTCTGAATCCGTTAATTGTTGGGATGAGCCAATTGGGATGAGCCAATTTGCATCCTTCCTCTGTTTGTTGCTCTGGCTGCTGTTGAACGGATAAGCCAGATGATTTGTGCTCTGCCAAAACATGCCAAGAACATAAATGAAAATGACATTAGAATAGGTTTAGACATGTAAGTTGGTATACGGTAAGAGATACAACATTCCAAAATTAAAAAAGAAAAAAGAAAAAAATATATTGGGCAAAATGATAGGACCAATTCATTATCTTGAAGTTCAAAGCAATTTTTATTGTAGCATAGTATACAAGAGAATCATGATAGAATTAGATATATTAAATAATGCTTATAATGAACATTATATGGTTTATGCCAATTTGCCAAAGATAGCAACTGAAACACAACATCAAATACAGAAAATAATGGATAATAATTAATAAGGAGTGATTTAATCAATTATGAAGTAGAATAAACATGCAAAACTAACTATATGCAAAGTTAATCTTTATAAGCAAATTGACACAGACCATTTTATTTTTTTGTTAATGCAATCTGATTTAGCCCAGGGACTTAAATTGAAATGTGGTGTTAATGGAAAAGGACAGTGGGTATGATAGAGTTGGAAACAGAGAAGGACATTAGAAGTACAAAAAGGTGTCAAAAATCTATCTAATCCTAGAAATAAAATGCCATTCTATACAAAATAAATAAATTCAACTTGGAAAACTACACTAATATGATGAAAAGTAAAAGGAAACATCTATTTATAAACTCCTGTAAGGCTAACTAGACTTTTAGTGGTTTATTTAATGAATTTTGCCTAACATTTAAATTACCTTTTGTTATCTGCCCCTAATTATTTAATGATACAACATTGAAACACTCAAAGTCACCATACAAAAGTGGTAAATTATGGTCTAATTTAGGGGAAAAAAACAACTGCAACGGAACAGACTTAACTCTTAAAGTTGCAAAGTACTTTAACCCATATAAATATCCTTTCGGTTGAAATCTATCAAGTTGTAACTCTTTAATTTTTTTTTTAGACCGAAAATTTCGGTCGCTAATATGCCTAATTTTGCGATCGAAAATCTATTTCGGTCGCAAATGTGTTTTGCAATTAGGATTTTAGCAATTATTTCTATTCGATCGCAAAATCGGTTGCAAAATTAATTAGTGATTGATTTTTTAAAATTAGGGACCGATTTATTTGGTTGCTAAACTTTATTTTTTTGTCATGTTAAGTGAAAAAATTAAAACAATTTAATTTATTTAATTCATGAAAAATTTGAATAAAAACTCTAAATTTAAAATTTTAACAAAAAAAAAAAAGAAAAATGACCATAAGATTAAATTTACTTAATTTTTTTAAAGATGGAAAAATTTAATGGGGTAAAAAAAATTGAAACATCAAAGTTGTACACAACCCAAACTAAGTAGAGAAAAGATAAAATTAGGTTTAATTTTTATATTTTTCATGATTTTATTATTTATCTTATAGTTGGTTTATATTATTTTTTTCATTATTGTACTATATAATTTTTTCACTTATACCTAAAATACGGTGATGGTGTGAACACTCAATTATGTCCAAAACTAATTTGATAAAAAATAATAAAAAAATATATAATGAAAAAAGCAAAAAGAAAAAATAAAGGAAAATAAATAAATAAATAAATAAATTGATAATAAATGAAGGTTAGAATGGCAGTTAGGCAATTAATCCATTTGTTAAGGGGTGTTAAAATGGAAACCATGATTGAGGGAACTTAACTACCAGGGTTGAAACCTATAAATACCATAGGCTAAAGAAAAACAGGAGAAAGCTTCTTTTTTCTTAAAACAAAAAAAAAAGGACTCAAGGCTTCGAAATCGACCTCTGAAGCATATGAAATTTCTCTCTACTTCTCTCAGCTTTGCTTCGCTCTTTGATACTTCCCAAGAGCTAGCTTAGTGCTGAAGGAAGAGGAAGGAACCATCACGCTTTGAAGAATCTACTTCATTCAAATCCTGTTCCAAGTTGAAAAGAGGAATCTTAGATCTTGAAGTTGGCCTTGTTCAGGTAAGTGCTCGCTTCCATGGCTTCTCCTTTAGGCAATTAGTCCTCTCATAGAATTGGTTTTGGGATATTGTTGTGATTCAAGCAAAGGCAGCATTACTAGGAAATTTAGAATGAACATATTAATATCACAAAAAAAAAATGAAATCTATAGATGATTATGACTTTAACTTTCGTTTTGAATCTTGAGGTAGAATTTTCGGATAAAACCTGCATGCACTTAGTTAAGTCATTGTGTTAAAATTTGAATGAAGAGGTAGATCCTCTATTCATGATTAGCAAGGGTATATTCACTGCATCCATGCTTGCACCTCTGCATTTGCATCATAATTTGAGAGCTTCAGTGGATGATGAGCCATTTAGAAGAGTTTAGATTCAGTTTTGTTATTGGCGTTATCCTATGATTTGAGTTTATTTGACAAATTCAACTTTAGAAATGCTATGAAAAAGGCTTCCTGTCTTTTTGCATGAATTCCTATTAAAATTAAATTATCTACAAGTCCTTGGGTGAGTCATAACAAAAAATGCAAGATACTAATATGAGTAGTTCAGTACCACGAGCCTTTGGCTAGGCTCAGATTTAATAGTCAAGTTCCATAAGGCCATCATCTATAAGATCAGGTCCCTGCCAACAAAGAATTAGATCCAGAAAAGAAGCCATTACCCGTGGCCTAGTCTGTGGCTCAAAAGCTGGTACAGTTGGTGTCCTCGTTGGTACAGTCCCTCATTGCACCCTTAAAGTCATTCAAGGAAAGGTCCTTAAGTGGTCACCTTACCCTCACAAGAGTCCGTTTTGATTGTTTTGGGTGCTCAAGTTGATTCCAAGATAGGGATAGAATACGCATGGTACTAGGAAGACATTGCTAGCCAAGGCTGTGGCAAGCTCAAAATCAGCAATATTCCTATGTGTGGTGGATATCGACTTGATACAAAATACTTGGGAGATGGTCCGAAACTTGTGAAGGACCTTTCCAGAATTGTTGAAGATCTTTCACCTCCTATTCTCTTCATTGTTTATTGTCAGCATTCATATATGATTATAGAATTTCTTTTGAGCTATTGGGAAGTCTGATATCAGCAGGTAACATCACCATCTTTTTTATAATAATGGAAGCATTATATACAAACTAAGCCAAATCATGTTAGAAGATAAATCCAACGGCAGGGTAGCAATATCCCTTACTTGTTTTAAGCTGCCCACCAATCATTCAGGCAGTGATTCATGTATAATCTGTGATAAAATGGATGCCATTGATTATTGGTGAAGTCCTGCCACCAAGTAACATGTCTAATCCTCTAAATCCTAGAATTTCAAACTGGTCTAAATTTAGTGCTAAATATAAAGAGTTTGATTAGCAGCATGTGGGGGTCTAAATATGGGGGTCCGTCTTTGCATGTCATGAACACGCACCATGAAGTCAGTACTCGAGTCAGCATGCACTCCCTTCCGATGAGGGAGCACTATATGGAGTAGACATGGTCACTGGTGGGATTGTTAACTCTTTTGCTAACTTTGTATGGAAGCTCGGAATTGTGAAGATCAATGTTATAAATGCTGCCACAGAGGCTGCTTGCCTTGTCTTAAGCGTGGACGAAACAATCCAAAGTCAGAAAATTCCCAAGGAGAGGCTGCTACAAGTGCCATGGGTGGTAGAGGTTGTGGAGATGCATTCTGTGGTCGAGGACGAGGAATGGGGAGATAACAAAAAAGGCAAGATGGAAGTCACATGCATTATCCTTCTATTAGATATATGGAGGACCACCAAATGCTTATTTATGCTAAGTTGATGATGCGAGGACGTTTGCTGATCCAAAAAAGGCTCAAGAGAAGAGGTTAAGAGTGATTTTCTATACCAGAGACATGCAACAAAGTTACACTCCTCATTAATGTTGTCTTCTCCATTTTTAATTAAGTGAATGAGCACTAAGTCTTAGTTGGAAGCCCAACTTAGTGGTTAGCTCACTGCCTACTACTCACAGGTCCTAGGTTCGATTCTCAACTGTGACTTTTTATTCTATCCTGATTTATGACTGTTGGGCAGCAATGAGGCCGCATATCATAAGCCAAGCTGGCTACCTCTTCAATTGGGCCCTAATTCAAAATGGGCCACGCTGGCTCCCTTCTCAATGCCAATTCTAATTGGGCCTAAACCCATGATGAAAAATAAGTTGCTAAATTGTTAATTTGGGTCAAGCCCAATAATTTTTGTTAATTTAATTTAAAATCAAGTCTATGTTTTATTTTATTTTGGGTCAAGCCCAATTTCCTCTTTTAATTTGAAATCAAGTTCTTTTTTTTTTATTTGGATCAAGCCCAATTTCCTTTTTTAATTTGGATCAAGTCCAATTATTTTTTTAATTTAAAATTAAGTCCATTTTTTATTTTATTTTGGATTAAACCCAATTTCCTTTTTTAATTTGAAATCAAGTTGTTTTTTTATTTTGGGTCATGCTCAATTCTCTTTTTTTATTTGGATCAAGCCTAATTCTTTTCTTATTTAAAATTAAGTCCATTTTTTATTTTGGGTCAAGCCCAATTTCTGTTTTTTAAATCAAGTCTATTTTTTTAATTTGGGTTAAGCCCAATTCCCTTTTTTATTTGGGTAAAGCTCAATTCCCTTTTTTATTTGGGTAAAGCCCAATTCCCTTTCTTTTTTATTCTTTTGAAATCAAGTCCATTTGTCTTTGTTACATTGGATTTGGGTCAAGCCCATTACCTTCAATTTTTGATTTTCTTTTATCCTAATTCGGGTCAAGCTCAATAGGTTCCATAGGCCAAAATTAATCATTTCTTGAGGTAAGTTTGATTTAAAAGTTGATTTACAAAGCGATTTTTTAAGAAAAAGGAAAATATACCTTTCAAATTTTCTGAAATTTGTGCAACGAATTCTAATACGAACATATAATGTTCTCTATTATTCTGTATTTTAATTCGTACAAATTAAAACGCAGCTTACGACGGTTTGAATTTTGCAAACACGTAATTTTAGAAAATCATTGTTTCAACTAACTCACTTTAAAAGACATCTTGTTTTAAAGATGTCTGTTTTTTTTTTTAATTTGTGTAACGGATTCTAATACGAGCAAGTAGTATTCTCTACTGTTCTGTATTTTAATTTGTGCAGATTCAAACGCGGCTTTCGACAGTTTGAATCTTGCAAGCACGTGATCCTAGAAAATCACCGTTTTTCCTAATTTCGCCTAAAAATGTCTGTTCATTTTTTGAAATTTCTGAAATTCGTACAATGAATTCTAATACGGGTAAGTAGCGTTCTCTACTATTCCGTATTTTAATTCATGCAAATTCAAACACGACTTACAACGGTTTGGATTTTGCAAGCACATAATTTTAGAAAATCATTGTTTCAACTAACTCCGTTTAAAAAGATGTCTATTTTTTTATTTTAATTCGTGCAATAGATTCCAATACGGATAGGTAGAATTCTCTACTGTTCTGTATTTTAATTCGTGCAGATTCAAATGCGGCTTACGACGGTTTGAATCTTGCAAACACATGATCCTGGAAAATCACTGTTTTTTCTAATTCCGCCTAAAAATTTCTATTCTTTTTTTGAATTTTCTGAAATTTGTGCAACGGGTTCTAATACAACCAAGTAGCATTCTCTACTGCTCTATATTTTAATTCGTGCAGATTCAAACGTGACTTACGACGGTTTGAATTTTGCAAGCATGTGATTTTAGAAAATCATTATTTTTTACTAATTTTGCCTAAAAATGTCTGTTTTTTTTAATTCGTGCAACGGGTTCTTATACGGGCAAGTAATGTTCTCTACTGTTCCGTATTTTAATTCGTGCAGGTTCAAACGCGGCTTAAAACGGTTTAGATTTTGCGAGAATATGACTTTAGAAAATCGCGGTCTTAACTAATTTCATTCAAAAATCAATTCCAATTGCAATTACCTTTTCTATTTTCCAAGAGATCAAGTCCCTTAAACCAGAACTACGTAACCTTGAATTTCTCATTACATCAGGGAATATGTAGGAGCAGGATTTAGTCCAGTCAGACTAATTTCCAAACCTATTTATTTATATTCTATTTAAAGAGATCAAACAGTTTTTGAAATATCAAAATCACACTCAGTTTAAGGGTACCGTTCTTCGGAACGGGCGAGTAGGGTGCCTAATACCTTCCCTATTCATAACTAACTCCCGAACCTAGATTTCTTCCTCAAGTTAGGGGTTTTTCAAATATTTTTCCTTGAAATAAAATTTGATGGTGGCTCCACAATTATTAAATTCTTTAAAAAAATTTAGCGAGTTTGTCATTTCGTTGTAATTACGGTTACGACAATGTGTCTTATTAGTTTGTTCAAATTTTCAAAGCAAGATAAATAAATAAGTAAAGAAGTAAGTAAATAAATATAAAAAGGTATTAAAATCCAAAATATGCATTTTTTATAGGAAGAAAATATAATTGCATGAAGATATAGATAAGTATGAGGTAAAACATAAAAATATAAAATTTTAAAAATAACAGTAAAAAATAATATCCTTTAAAATTCTTGAAACTAAAGAGAAGCCACAAAATATGTAATTAATTTTAACTTATATTTCAAAAGACTTTCTTATAAATAATATTTAAAGTAGTGCTTGAAATTTTCCTTCATTATAATTTATAAGTATCTTGCAAGGAACAATAAACTTGAGAAGATCATATTATATAAAAAAAGTCAAATAAAATTAACTAATTTTTTAAAAATCAATTATATATTTTAAATTTTATAATATTCTCTTGTAAATTTTTAATTTCATAATATTAATATTCAAACACCAAAATTGAAGACGAAATCCCTACTTAAAATTAAGAAAAGGCACTATCATATTTTGGTTTCTCTCTTTAGCCAACCACAATTAATTCAGTCATGGCATGTTTAGAATTGTCTTTCATTATGAGAAGCAAATTATTTAATAGGTAAAAATACCCATACATTCAAGTTTTATTAAAAGCCTGACAAATAATTTGCATTGGGTTTCAAAGATTGTTTTGGTTTGACTTCAAAATTTTCCAATTCAACCATTAGATCTGCATCTTCTTTAGCAAAATCAATAGGCCCAAAGCTTTTCTCATCTCTACATTATCATTTTGTCACCACTGCATCTACTCATAGTTAATTCAGTCATGGCATGTTTTGAATTGTCTTTCATTATGAGAAGCAAATTATTTAATAGGTAAAAATACCCATACATTCAAGTTTTATTAAAAGCCTGACAAATAATTTGCATTGGGTTTCAAAGATTGTTTTGGTTTGACTTCAAAATTTTCCAATTCAACCATTAGATCTGCATCTTCTTTAGCAAAATCAATAGGCCCAAAGCTTTTCTCATCTCTACATTGTCATTTTGTCACCACTGCATCTACTCGTAGTTAAGTTAAGCTTCCAATACAATTATTATAATGAAAGGAACTACAAAAATGAAAAGGTAAAGTTAACTTTTGTATACAACTAATTAAATGATTATTTTAAATTTTTTATTTTTGGAAGAGTGAGTTGTTACTTTAGTTTTTCATTTTGTTAATACGTTTCAATTTAGTTCTTCATTTAAAAAATTAAGTTGTTAATCCTCACATTTCACTATGTATTTCACGTTAGTTCTTGGTCTCATTTTTCGTTTACGGCACGTTAAAGTGTAACGTTAAATGTCACATTGACTATTATGGTAGGAATAAAACGTTGTCATTTTTATTTTTTATTAATTAATTATTTATTTATATATTTTTCTTTTCTCTTTTTATCTTCTTTCATCATCATCATCCCGCACCACACCTTCATTCAAAAGTTTCAACTGTGTGCTTTGATACTTCTTTTTTTTTTATATGAGAAGAATCTCCCCCCAACATCTCTGTTTCAGGTATGAAAACCCCTGTTTCATTTTTGTCATCGGGTTTACCTTTAAGTTTTAAATCCAACATCTTCCAAATCTAAAACTTTAGATTTTTTTCACAATCTTTTTCACCCTAAACCCTATATACTAATCTTGGAACCTCATCCCAAAAAGCTTCCTAGTATTACCATCTCTAAAAAAAAACAGAGTAATAAAGATGTATTTTGTTGGAAGAGAAGTGTTGCGTTCTGTATATGACGTTTGGGGTTTTAGATAGAGATTTTTCGTGAATAGTCAGAAGAGATTGCAATAGGGTTGGGGGAATTGAAGGTAAATTTCTTGTGGGTGATGGGAAAAAATGTGTGTGGGATACGTGTAGGTTTGAAGAGAGAGTGAAAGGAAGAGAGATGGTGGTGAGAGAGTGAGTGGATCATATTCTAATGCAGGAGAGTTTGTTAATCACTGTGGATGGAATTCTATGTTTGAGAGTATATGCTCTGGTGTTCCCATTCTAGAGTGGCCCATGATCGTAGATCAACGTTTGAATACGAGAATAGTTGAAGAAGATATAAAAATATGGTTTAAGGTGGAAACATGAGAATGTTCCGTGAAAGGGTTTGTGAATTAGGAAGGCATGATGAAGACAGTGAGGGAACCGATAGAAAGAGAAAAAAGGAGAGAAGCACGAAAAAAGGTGAGAATGCTAGCGGAGATGACTAACAAAGGTGTGCAAGAGGTGATTTATCATTTGAGACGATAATATCACACAATACAACGACGTTTAATGTCAACCTGGTTATCCAACGTGACATTCAACATTATATTTCAGCATGCCGTTGATGGAAAATGAGACCAAGGACCAACATGAAACATAAATTAAAATAAAAGGGACATAAAGTAAAATGTGAGGGACTAACGACTTACATTTTTTAGGTCAGGGGCTAGAGACTAGATTAAAACGCATTAACAAAATGAAGGATTACAGTGACAGTTTACTCTTCTTAGAATGTAAAGAAAGTAACTGGGATGTGTTTCTTTGATGAAGTTTATTTTAGCAAAATGTAAACACACGTAAAAATTATAAGTACTTTATTTTAGTAAAGTATAAAATTTCATGAAAATTATGTTCGTAAAATATTAAAAAAATAAAAGTTCTTTCATAAATAATTCTTTTTCTCCGCACATGCCTATTATTCATGATTAGTTATAAAATGATCTTATAAAATTTGACTTAATCAAAATATTAAGTTAATAAGTTATTGGTTGAACCTTTGAACCATTAATTAAACTTGCTATATATTAAAATTTACAAAATTTTTATTTTTATTTACAAAAATTTTAGAAAAACTATAACACTATTTAAGTAGAAAATATCTTTATACTTTAGCATAAAAGTAATAGAATATATAATTCAATTTGCATCAATAAAAAATTGTTATAAAATAAACTAAAAAATAAGTTTAAAATATAATTAAATAACCAAAATTTATATGATGTAAAACATTTTAGACAAAATAATTATCAAGAGAAAAATGTAAAAATACATGTTAATTAATATATTTTTGATATATTATTAAGTTAATTTTATGTAATTTTTTTTATCAATTTTATAAAATAAAGTTCACAACGTTAGTTTGATTTATAATTTTAACATGTTAATATAAAGGTTTATATATTACTTTTAATTTATTAATTTAAAAATATAATAATATCTGTTTATTTATTTCACTATAGTGAAGCGTGAAGTTGTAAATCAATTTTAAAAATATTTCAACATAAAAAATTGAAAGAAATGAACAAATGATGTGATGATCATAATGTTAAATTAATAAAATATTTAAAATATTTAGTTAAATTTGTACAAGCCATTGAATTAACGAGTTATTGATTTTTTTAATAAAATCGTGAGTTATACCGGTTTAAATCAACTTCATATAATCGATTTTTATCTAAACGGTTCAACTAGTAAAGTTAAGGTGATTTTAATAACATTAGTATATATTAATTTACGAAAAACTATTCTTATCAAATAATATTGAGTAAATTTTTAAATTTAGTATTTGAAAATTCATCAATTGTATACTTTAATTTTAAAATTTTTAAAAAATAATTTTTAACTATAAAAAATTATTTATTTTAATTATTTTATTTTTATTATTAAAAATAATTAAAGTAAATATCATTTAGCAAAATCAAAAATTAAAAGTGAATAATTTTTAAAATTTTAGAAACTAAAATATATATATGATTCATGCAATCTCAAGATCTAATAAAAGTTTATTTAAATACTGTTGTTTCTTTAATACAAGAAAGGTAATAATTTTAAAGAAAGTGATGCTGTTGTATGAAGAAAAAAATATTTTATTTAAATAAAAAGGTAATATAATTAACTGTGAAAATATTTTAATGTGATAAAAAATATCTTAATCCCTAATATGGCTGCATAATGGCCATGTTTCAAAAAAAATTTATTATAAATAGATAAATATTATGGAGTTTTCTTTGACAAAGCATACATATATTGTTAAAAAGTTTCTATTGGTTGTCAAGTTAACATATGTTTCATATATTCAAATTTTCAAATTCAGTTACAATGGAAATCGATTTAAAAATGTTATTAAAATTATATTAGAAATTAAAAAGAAACTAAAATAATATATTTATACAAATTAGTATTTTTCTTTATTGCAAATAAACTAGCTAGGTTATAAGTATCTAAACATCATAGCAAAAAGTAATATTATAAAAAAAAATGTGAAACTATATTAGAAAAGATGCCTTATTCATTAGATTATATTTTAACTAGTTAAGTAAAAAAGTAAAGATGATAAAGATGTCTTATTCATTAGATTATATTTTAACTAGTTAAGTGAAAAAGTAAAGATGATAGCTCATGAGAATAGAAACTTCAAGATAAAATCTATCACAAATATGTCTTTGAAAGAAAAAAAATATACATATATTGTATCAAATCATTTTATTTTAAATGGAGCTTTTAATTTATCAAATAATAAGAAAAAAAAGATATCATCTCAAATAAATTAACTATATAAGTTATAAATAGATTTTAGCTTTTCTTTCAACATTATAACAGTTTAAATCATAACATATATGGATACACAATAAGCAACAAATCATTCTTTACATTATAACAAAATATATAGGACGTATGTAAAAAACTTTACCTATTAGTCTTGGATTTGGATTCTTCTTTCTATTCTAGCTATAAAGATAACCAATATCACATATACCCAATCATTTATGTTGTTGAAGAACTGAAATAGACATATCTCTATAAACTTTTTATAATTAAAGTTCCACAAACTCTCCAAAATCCAGCAATAAATCTAATTCCCAAAATGATGTAAAACCTAAAGGTTATGAATTCATCTTCACCTTCATTAGCATCATTTTTGTAAGTGCTTCCATTTGGTGAAATAACATCACCTAGACATGGGTTAGTGAGTGGTGGGCCACAAAGTCCATTGTTCCCTTTATATAAAGAGACATCAAAGGATTGTAGTTGAGTGTTTTTTAGAATTTTCCTTGATAAGTTTTTGAAAGAAAGATTAATGTAATCAAGAAAACTTAATTTTGAAAAGCTTGATGGCATTCTACCATAAAGATGATTTTTTGACAAGTCAAGTGATTCCAGCATCTTCATATGACCAATGTTGTTGGGAATGGATCCTGTAAGACTAATTCTTGAAAGATTTAAGGAAGTTAATGCCACAAGTGTTGACATGATTTGTGGTATCTCTCTAATGGGCCTTTAGTTCATGTGTCCAAAGGAGTAAAAAAGGGAAAAAGTAGAAAAGTGAGGCAGGGAAACAAAAGGGAAAAAATGAGACTAAAAATAAGGTTTTTGCAGGAAGAACAGAATTTCAGGTGGCAAGCTTGTTGAGGAAAGAGGAGGAAAATAACAAGATGATAGGTGGCAATATGTGAAAGAGGGATTCTTGGATGATCAACAGGAAATGAGATAATAAAAGGAGGGGAGGGGGGAAATATGGAAGCAAGTAGGTGGTAAGGAGACAAGGTCTAAGACTTTGCCTTTCTATTATTTTTTTTTGTAAGGTTGTTTTTGTTTTGGGAATTTAGAAGAAAATACAGAGACAAGCCAAAAATATATGTTCAGTGTGGATGCATATTGTTTTATGGAAGGGCTGGGAATTGGTAAGTGTGCGAATAATTTTGCTATGCTGCTCTGAGATTTATCAGAGTGGTATCAGAGCTCCCGAGCTTGGGAGCTTGAATGCTATCCACAAGAATGGAGAATAGAATGGAAACTTTGGAAAGGAGGCTGGATGAAATGGGTCGAAATTAGCAAGAGTCTTAGAAAAATTCCATGGAGGAAATGATAGAAACCGGAGAGGGACAAAACAAAATAGAACATGATAGATAGGGTGGTATAAGCGAGGATAGTGTAAACCGAAGAGATAGGGCTGGAATTCAAGGAAACACAACAGATAATCGGAGGTGTGGTCATATGAGACGTTTGGAAGTCCCCTATTTCACCGATAAGGATCCTCATGGTTGGATCTCTTGTGCAGAATGATACTTTACTATTAATCAAATTCCAAAGGATGAAAAAGTGATGACGACAACAGTTTGTTTGGAAGGAAAAGCTCTAAATTGGTTTCAATGTTGGGAAGCCAGGACAGAGCTGGTGACATGGGCGGCGTTCTGATGTGCATTGTTTGCTAGATTCCAAGTGGTAGGTTCAAAGAATCCATATGAAGTGCTAATGTCACTGAAGCAAACAGGGACCGTGGTTGATTATCAGGAACAATTTGAACTTCTTTCAGCATCCTTGCATCATGCTGACGAGGAGGTTCTAAAAGGGAAATTTATGAGTGGGTTACGAGATGACATACATGCCGAGGTAAGATTGTTGCATGTTGCTGAATTGGGAATGATGATGACCACTGCCCAATGGGTAGAGGAGAGGAATATGTGGTTGGGCAAAGCAAGGGAAACTTTGATAAGGCCGCGTAATGGGCCAAATTACACCAAACCCATTTTAAGTGGGTGTTGGATATCAGGAGGTGCAACTAAAACCCAAAATGGACCAAGTTATACTGGGCCTACCTCAAATGAGCATTTGGCCATGGGAAGGGGAGTTGAAGCCCAAGGAGAGGAAAGGTCCATTAGTGGGTCTTCAACTAACCAATCATTAGGAGGAAGTAATAGAAAAGAAGAATCTTCCATAGGAAGCATTAATCAAGGATGGGCACCTCGTAGAGATAACACCCTTGAAGGAGGAGTTTGAGGAGAAAACAGTTTCGGGAGGTATATAGATGAAGAGTTCAATGATCGTAGGAGGAGAAGGTTGTGTTTTCGATGTGATGAGAAGTTTGTACCATGACATATGTGCAAAAATTGTCAACTTCATGTGCTAATTTTGGGAGAATATGATGTTGGAGAAAAGGTGGAAGAAGATATTGAGGATGAAGGAAAAACTTTACAATTGAACATGGGCCGTAAAGCAAGGTTAACCTCGAAAAATTTCCTAAAAATATAGGGCACAATTCAAGAAAAACGTGTAATTGTGATGGTAGATTCAGGCTTCAAACAACTTCATCTCTACTAACATAGCTCAAAAGTTGTAACTGCAAATCGAGCAAACCAAAGGGTACTCTGTCGAGGTGGGAGATGGCCATTAGGTCTGATCTCAAGGCGTATGTAGGCAAGTGAAATTGGACTTGCCAAATATTGTGGTTGTGCAAGATTTTTATCTATTTTATCTAGAAGGAGTGGATGTGGTATTAGGTTATAAATGGTTGGAAAGCCTAGGTGATATTAAAGCTAACTTTAAAGAACAAGTTATTAGCATTGTGCATAATGGAACAAATGTAGAGATAAGGGGAGACCCGTCACTATCTCGCAGAGTGGCATCATTAAAGGTAATGCTAAAGGAGTTACAACATGAACATGAAACATATTATGTTGAATTGGGAATGATATCCTTGGTGATAAAAGAACAAAAATAGGATGAAGATTTAAAAAAATTACTCAAGGAGTATCAGGATATTTTTAAAGAAGTTGCTAGTCTTCCTCCTTCAAGGCCATGTGACCATACAATCAACCTCAAAGAAGGCTCATAGATACTTAATGTGAGGCCATATAGGTACCCTCATGCATAGAAAGGTGAAATAGAAAAATTTGTGAAAGACATGCTTACTGTAGGAATGATCAAACTAAACACCAGCCCTTTCTCAAGTTCGTTGATATTGGTAAAGAAAAAAAGACGGAAGCTGGCATTTTTGTGTGGATTATATGGCTCTCAATAGTATCACCATTCCTGACAATTTTCCAATTCCAATGATAGAGGAGCTACTAGATGAATTGGGAGGGGTTGTAATTTTTTCAAATTAGATTTGAAATCCGGATATCACCAAATCAGGATGAGGGAATGTGATATTCCCAAGAAAGCATTTTGCATACATGAGGGGCACTACGAATACTTGGTTATGCCATTTGGACTAACCAATGCTCCGTCAACTTTTCAAGCTCTCATGAATGAGATCTTCAATCCCTTCTTGCGTAAGTTTGTGTTAGTGTTTTTTGATGATATTTTGGTGTATAGTTAGGATCCAGAATTACATGTGTAGCAGCTAAGGCAAGTATTTGAAGTGTTAAGCCAGCAATCCTCACGGATTAATCTTAAGAAGTGTTGTTTTGGAGTTGCAGAATTGGAATACTTGGGACACTTAATTTCAACTAAGGGCGTCAAGGAAAACCCCACAAAAATTGAAGCCATGAAGCAATGGCCTACCCCAACTGATATTCGGAGCTTGAGGGTTTTCTAGGTCTAACTGGATACTGCAGAATATTTGTGCAAAACTATGGGGTGTTGGCTAAACCATTAACCCAATTGCTTAAGAAAAGCAACTTAAAATGGGAACCAAAACCGTAACTTGCTTTTCAGGTTCCGTTTGTAGTTGAAACAAATGTTTCGGGAGTGGGCATAGGAGCAGTGCTCATGCAGCAAGGGAGACCCCTTGCCTACATTAGCCAAGATCTTTCCCCTCAATCTCAAGATAAATTTGTATATGATAAGCTTTTTATGAGTATATTCTAGAGGGAAATGTTCAGGATGCCAGGGACTCGATTTAAGTTTAGCTCAACTTACCATCCTCAAACGGATGGGAAAACCGAGGTAACTAACTATACCATAGAAGCTTATTTGAGGTGTTTTGTTAATCAACATCCTAAACAATGGCTCAAATGGTTGCCATGGGCAGAATTTTGGTTCAACTCTACATTCAATGCATCCATCAAGATGAGTCCATTCCAAGTTCTTTTTGGAAAAGATCCCCTGTTATTACTAAAATATCACAAGAATGATACTTTGGTGGACGAGGTAGACAAATTATTGGGTGAGAGAGATAGAATCCTATAGGAATTGAAGACTAACTTGTTGAAGGCCTAACAATGCATTAAGCTGCAAGTGGATAAAAAAAGGAAAGAAGTCATGTTTCAGATAGGAGATTTAGTCTATTTGAAAGCTCAACCCTACAGGTTGCGTTTTTTAGCTTTTAGAATTAATGAGAAGCTTAGTCCAATATTTTATGGGCCATTCGAGGTAAAGGAACAAATAGGAACAATTGCATATAAATTGAGAATCAGCTCGTGTGCATCCCATTTTTCATGAGTCTCAATTAAAAGCAACTCCAAATACTCACATCGTGAGTCAACAATGGCCAACATCTATGTATGAAGAGTGAGAGTTAAGAGTAATTCCTAAAGAGGTACTTAAGGTGAGACGACTTCTTAATGGGTCTTACGAGGTGTTGATTAAATGGCGCAATCTTCCACATCACGAAAATACCTGGGAAGAATTGGAAGCCATGACACAAGCATTTCCAAAATTCCACCTTGAGGACAAGGTGGTACTTATTGGGGGAGATAATGATGGGCCTTTAGTCATATGTATTCCCGAAGGAGTAAAAAAGGGAAAAAGCATAAAAATGAGGTAGGAGAACAAGGGTTAAAAATGAGACTAAAAAAAAGGTTGTTGAGGAAAGAACAGAATTCCAGGTGGCAAGGTTGTTGAGGAAAGAGGAGGAAAACAACAGAATGACAAGTGGAGTGGAAGAGAGGGATTCTTGGATGATCAACGTGAAATGAGATAATAAAAGAAGGGGAGGGGGTATAAAAGGGAGGGGGAAAATATGGAAGCAAGTAGGTGGTGGGTAAATAGGGTCTGAGACTTTTCCTTTCTATTATTTATCTTTTGTAAGATTGTTTTTATTTTGTGAATTCAGATGAAAATATAGAGAAAAGCCAAAAATATATGTTCAATGTGGGTGCATATTGTTTTGTGGGAGGGTTGGAAATTGGTAAGTGTGCGGGTAATTTTGCTATGCTGCTCTGAGATCTATCACTCTCCATTAAGTTGTTATTAGAAAGATCAATAATTGTTAAAAGTCCAAGAACTTTCCCATATTGTTCATCTCCTCCTTTCCATACCATTATTACTTTGTCAATAAACATGTTTCTACCAATTTCTTCAACTGAAATAGGTACAGCTAAATAATAGAAAAAAATGATTCTTGAAAAATTCATTTTTGACAAAGCAATTATGTAACCAAGGTATTGTGGTATTCCTCAATAATATTATTATCAGAAAGATCCAACACTTGAAGAGATTGTAGTTTACATAAACTTGCAGGTATATTTTCTTGAAACTTATTTGCCTTTAGATGCAAAAGAATCAAATGAGACAAGTTATGGCCTATCCATGCTGGTAAAATTCCTTGGAGATTGTTATCTCCAAAATCAATGAATGTCAACTTTCTACAATTAGTCAAATTTGGAATTTCACCAGAAAGATTGTTATTTAAATGCATTGTCTCAATTTGATGTAAAATGCCAAATGACTTGGGTATTTCTCCATACAAATTATTGTTAGCCAAATCCAAAACTTGTAAACTTTGAAAGTGGTACTAGTAAGTTATTAGACAAGTCAAGATAAGATAAAGGTTGTGGTGATGTTACACAAAAAGAGGATATTGACCCGGATAACATATTATTTGAGACAAATAAAGCATATAGTTCTCTGGAAAATGAGGTAATGGACTTGACAAATTATTGAAACTAAAATCCCATATATTTGGACTTATTGTTATCATACTTGGTAATGGTTTTGGCAATGCTCCACTAAGATTGTTATGTGAGATCAATGTCTTCAAGATTAGGCAAATAACCAAATGTTTTTGGTAATGGCCCAACAACAATGGTATTTTGAAGTGATAATGTCTTCAAAGATGATGAAAGCCTTGTTAAATCAGGAAGTGGCCTACTCTTAAAAGGGTTATGGCTAAGATCCAATGTTTGTGTACCACATAATTGTTATATAGAGTCATTGAGTTGGCCACACATTTGTTTAATTGTAAGCTTAACCCTTTAAGCTAACAAATTTTTTTAAAGGATTTTGGCATGCTACCCTCAAGTTCATTATTACGAGAGATCTAGATATTGAAAAGAAATCATATTTACAAAGCTATCAAGAATACTTTGTTGGAAATAATTATATGAGACATCAAGATGTGTGAGGATTTTACTAACATTTGAGTAACCCTAACGAAATTGATAAAAAGTTTAAATTATTTGTTAAAAGACTCAATATTTTGAGAGAGCTGAACAAATTTATGTGGATAATAAATTTAGAATTAACTTGATTGACCCATAATATTAAATAAAGTTTTGATAGAGAAGGAATTTGGCTTATAGATGATAGCCAATCAAAGGCTCTTTTAAGATTAATAACTGACAAATCAATGTATCTCAAATTAGAAAGGTGAGAAATTCATTCGAGGTTATTTGCAACCAAATTATAATTATACCCAATATTAAGGATTTGTAATTTGGAAAGGTTTCCCAGAGTATAAGGAATAACACAACCAAAATCATTATATAAAAGTTCAAACTCATTCAATTGACCAAGTGTAGCAATGCATTCTAGGATCTTTCCTTTCAATTTATTATAAATAACATTTAAGGTGGTCAAATGCTGCAATTCACATATTGAAGAATCTATCTTACCTCCCAATGATGAAATGATGAATAATCTAAAGATAGGAGATCCAACCTTGTTACATGACCAGTTAAATTATTGCATGAAACCCTTTTTTATTTGCAACAATCTTCATCTTTCCATGAGGATAGAATGCTCCATTCATTAATGAAGCCATCTTTTAAGTTGAGAAGAGCTTGCCTATCTTTTACAGTGTACTTCCTTGCATGAGAACTTCCAACATATATAGAAATACATAAAATGCCCACCAAATATAAAAAAAATGAACCTTTTGCTAAATATAAAGATCAATCGTGTTTGAAATATTAAAAGAAAAGAAAGTGTAGACAAGAATGAGAACTAGTTAGGACCATTTATAAACTACTATTTACAAATCACATGTAATCATGTTCATGAAAGTTTTTTAATAATGTCACTGTTTTTTGTATATTAAATATATTTTTTAAAATAATTTATAAATTTAATTAAAATATATTGATAATATAAATTTTTTACATATTATTTAATCATAAAATATTATATTATTAAAAATTATTAATTTTATAATTAATATAAAAACATATCTACATATTTTTAATTGGTTGATAATATAAAAATAATTATGTTCATACTATATTAAATTTAACTTTTAATGGATTATGGTTTACTACTTTAAGCCATTAGTTATAGTTTTTTATGAAAAGATATATTTTTTAATAATAATTCTTCTATATATAAATAGTATTATTTATATTTTTTATTTAATAATTAATAAATTTTAAAAAATTAAAGAAAACTTAACTATTTACATTTATATAATTTATATTTTTCGTTCAATGATTAATAAATTTTAAAAAATTAAAGCAAATTCAACGATTTATATTTATATAATTTATATTTTTCATTCAATGATTAATAAATTTTAAAAAAATTAAAGAAAATTCAACGGTTTACATTTATATAATTTATATTTTTCATTCAATGATTAATAAATTTTAAAAAATTAAAGCAAATTCACCAATCTACATTTATATATAAATAAATATATAATATTTTTTTATCTAAAAAGTTTTTTCTCTTATATCTTCTTATCATATTGTACTTAAACATCAAGTCAACAAAACATGTGCAGGGGGCAAGACTTTTGACTGATAAAGCAGAATGTGACATGAAAATTACTGCTAGTTTCAAGTCAACAAAACTTGATGAAGGGGCAAGACTTGTGCTCAATAAAGCAATGTGAAATGAACCATTGTCTCTCCTTTTTCCCTAACATTAGTATATGCTCTTTTCCCTCTTCTTTTAGGAACAAAGTACATTATTTATTATTTACCCCTCAACAGGTGTACATACACCATTTGCAGAGGTAAAAACAATAGCCAATGAACTTTAGCAGTATTCACTTAAGACAGAGAAAATGAGGTAATTAATGTTTATTCTGAAAAGAAAAATTTGTGATAATTATCAATTAGGGAATATCCATTTTAGTTTGGTGCGCAGGTTGCTGTCTTGATTGACTTTTAGACCATGGTGGGTAATTTCAATAATTTTTTTTAAAATAGTGCAAATTAAAAAGTCTCACTTAAAATGATAGACATTATTTTATGCAAAATTTATTATATTATAGTAGACTTCATAAATTTTTATTATTATATTTAAATAAATAGTATATTTATCCTCTAAAGTGAAACTTTATTTAAAAATCTCACTTCTCCTCTTGACTTACATAATTTTTGGATAGTTCTTAGTAAGTTACGTTATTGTAGGAATTTTTTGTTGAACTCTTTATTCCAATAAAATCATATATTTCTGATGAAGCACAGAGACCACAGCTTCAAATTGAGTCATTTGCTTTTCTAAATGGAAGGCTATTCAACACCATCACGAGAATGTTTAATATTCAATATCGTTCTATTTTTATTTTTATTTTAAAATTATGAAATTAGCTAGAAGATGTTTATTCAAAATGAAAAACATGCCTCGCTTTGTTTTTCTTTAAATTTTAACTTTCAAACATACTTTAAATTAAAAAAGGTTCAATGAATAAATTAAAATATATGTATAAGAATCAAGAGAATCATCAAATCAATTCCTACTCATGCCGTCGTATAAGTCTCTAAAATATAAAAATTGGTATATTAGTCTCAACACATTTCCAAAAGTTCATCAACCTGGTTATATAACTAATTTAATTTATTTTTTAAAACTTATAGAAATTAACTTGATAAATGTTTGTATACGTTAAGAATTAATATATATATATATATATAGAATAAAAACTTTATATGATAAAGTGAGTAAGTATTAAGAACTAATTTAATAATTAACTCAATAAATATCACCATAAATCACGAATGCGTATCAATCCAAATAAATGTTGTCATTTACAAGCATAAATATCTATATACGCAGATATTCAAATTGATATTAAAGTATGCGGTAAGTATATTCCATGTTGATACATAGTTGTGTTGCAGCTAATCATGGCAAAATTTACTATTTGATTTTGGAAACAGAAATGGACAATAATGTCAACATTCGAATTTCGTCTGGATTGTTTTCAGTTGTCCAATTTTTATTTAAAACTGCATAAAAATAAAGAATAGAAAAATTTTAAAAATAATATAATTTAAATAATTTAAAAATATTTTAATTATTTTGATTGTGTTTCAAAGATTAAATTTTTTTATAAAATTAATAGAATTTATTTTGAAATTTTAATAAATATTAAAGTACTTTGTTTAATTAAATTTTAAAAAAACTTCATCAAAATATTATTTATATTTTATTTTATTTAAAAAAATCTAAAAAAAATCCAATTCTCTCTCTCAATTTTGTTCTCACCAATTGAATATTTTTTCAAGTGATACACATGGTGTGTTTTTTTTTTTATGTTGATAACACTACCACATGGCTTTTTCTTTTTCACTTTTTACACCACTCCCAAACATTCCGTTCGGTTAAAAAAACACCTTATGTAAAAAAAATATTCTCTGAACATCCACACCCTTACATCATTAGTAATCGATTATTAATATTTAATAATATAGAAAAATATGGTTCACTATAAGTAATAAAAAAATAATTAATAATAATTTAATATATAATTAATGAATTATCAATGTAATTAATAATGTAAAAAATAATAAAATTTAAGTATAAATAAATATAAATTATTTAATTATAAGTATTTAAGTTAAATCAAAATGATAAAATTAATACATAACCTACTATTAATTTTATGACGGTTAGCGTTTGAATAATAAAATTTAGGTTGTAATGCGGTGGGTAAAACGATACTTAAAATTGTCATCAAACAATACTAATTTATGGTGATTTATGCTGTGCTCGATTAATACGATGGTTTTGACGATACTTTTCGGTAATCATTGTAGAATATTTTTCGACGGAAGAAATAACGACGGTTTTTAAACCGCAACAAAATTTTATTTACAGCGATTTTAATCGCCGCTAAATATCCACAAAATACAACTTTTCTTGTAGTGATGACTAGAAATTTGATCTGTTTTAAGATAAGATTAATAATTTCCTCCTTTTTAAATTTTAATTTTTTCTTTTATTTTTTAGTTTAATTGTAAATTATAAAACTTTTTTTTCATCATACATTTACGTGAGCAACCTTATCAATTTATAACCATGAGTTGTTTATAATTGGTCTAAATATATTTTTCTTAGTTTATTAAAAAGTTAAAATGAATGTTTATTACACTGTTAATAGTGATGAATATGTAGTATATATCATTATTGTTTATTGTTTTATTTTTATAAATCATTCATTTACCTTTTACGTAAAATTAATTTATGAATCTTTAAATAAATATTTTAATTTTGTATGCATTCTTTTTTTATCATTTATATTTTTTAAAAAAATTTAAAGAGTTTATAATGTATCAAATGTTTATTATCTAAATGTATTTAAAGTTTATAATTTTCTAAAAGTGTATCATTTCTAGCTATATTATATAATGAACTATAAGTACATAAATATTTATTTCTTTATGTTAAATCTCGTGCATATTTTATAGCTATCGTTGTTCATCATTTCTTGGTAATTCTACAATAATAATACTATTTTTGTCCATAACCATTCATCACCTTCTTTATCATCCAAAGCGTGATGATGAAGATTCATGATCGGGTCGATAATTCAAAGAATCAAGTTCCTTCCAGATTTATTAAGCATAACAAAGAAAATTCTTTATCATGTCATTGGTGTGAAATCAGTATGATTTTTATTATTTTCTAACTATTCGAAATTTTGATGCATTTTTGTTGCCTTTAAAATGATATAGTTTTCACATAATTTTAAAATAAAACATTTTAAAATATTGAACCTTAAAACACATTCCATAAACAAACATTATAAATAAGTTTAACAAAATGTATATTGAGAAATGTTCCAATGATACTATCACATACATTTTTTTTTACATACATCACATCAATACAATGTCTAACATCAAGTTTGCACTAGAATAGAAGATAAAAACAAATTGATTTTTTCTTCCATATTCATGTCTCAGTGATCTTTTTTTGAGTCTTTTCAAAAACAGTTTTGATATTTTTAACCCGATCATATACTTGCTGTCTAGTTAAAGCTTTTGGAGCAACATCATTTTCTGGTAACCTATTAAAAACTTTCCTTAATCTACGATAAGAGTGATTAGTCCTGAGAAATTTCCGATGACCAAGATAAATTGTCTTCCTTCCATGATGCAGTTAATGGTAACTTGTGTCTTCTTCACATATAGGACATGCTTTGTGCTCCTTAACGTTGTATCCGCATAAATTTCCATATGCTGGAAAGTCATTAATAGTGCAAAAAATCATTGGCCGCATCTTGAAATTTTCATTACCATACGCATCAAACACCTCCACACCTTCTTCCCATAGATTTTGCAAGTATTCAATTAAGGGAGAAAGATAAACGTCTATGTCATTTCCAGGTTGTTGCGGACCTGAAATCATTATAAACAACATGATGTATTTATGTTTCATGCACAACTTCGAAGAAAGATTGTAAATTGTCAAAAGTATAGGTCATGAACTATGCTTACTACTTAAATTACCGTACGGATTAATTCCATCTGTTGCAAGTCCAAGCCTTAGGTTCCTTGACTCATTTCCAAAATTCGGATATAGTTGATCAACCATCTTCCATTGCAAACCATCAGCTGGATGACGAAGTTTTCCATCAATCAGTCTTTCATCTACATGCCATCTAAGGTTTTTTGCTTCATCTTTATTACAAAACAATTGTTTGAACCTTGGAATTATTGGAAGATACCACAACACTTTGGCTAGAGGCCGTTTTGTGCTCTCATTACAACTAGAATCACCATCCTTTAGTTTATTACGTGAAACTTGACATACAGGGCATTCATGTAATCTTTCAAACTCATTTCTATATAGTATGTAATCATTGGGGCAAGCATGTATTTTCTTATACTGCATACCCATCGAACACAACACATTCTTCACCTCATAATTACGCTTTGGTAATGTGTTACCTTTTGGAAGCATCTCTACCAATAGTTCAAGTAATTCGGTGAAACTTTTATCACTCCACCTATTCCTTGCCTTTAGAGTGAATAATCTTAACACTACTGGAAATCGTGTAAACGTAGTGCATCCCGGATACAAAGGTTTCTCCAAATCAGTATACAAGTTACCATACATATTTTCCCGCTCAAACGACACATGCCCTATATCACAAATCATATCCTCTACCCAATCTTCCATATTTATATCAACCTCCACCATCTGTGACACACTTGACATGCCTAATAACTCACCATGCCATGTCCATTTTGTATAACTTTTGCAAAATTCATCACAAAGAAAATGCTCTCTAATTTCATCAACACCCAAAAGTCTCTCATTTAGACAATAAATACACGGACAGTAAAATTGTCCATTACTCTGAGGTAGACTTGTCTGCACAAAATTCAAAAACTCTTCGACCCCATTCTTGTACTAATCACTCGTTCGTTTAACATTTATCCAACTACGATCCATACTATATAAGAATCATCGACACATGATTTAGGATTAACCTTGTCAGTCATAATTGTTAATTTATTATCCTCACTATTGGTAAGGCCCTATCCCATTTGAGAAAAAAGTTTTTTATTCATCGATTAACACACTTTTAAAATCTTGAATATCATACTTGGTGAAATTTCGGCAGCATTTCGCATCAGTCTCCAAGTAAATAACTTCATTGTGGTTTCATTTACCATAATCAAGCATTTACCCAGATACAATGCAAAATGAACTAAACCAAAATTTCATCAAGTACAATTTACAAGATTTATGAAGAAATTGTTAACCACTGAATAAAAAACTTTAGTCCCAAACTGTCCAACTTGGACAATTCAAGATTGAATATAATAAATGATTTACTTACTTAGTAATATACTCATTATATTCAACCTTGAGCAGGAAACTAAAGGTATGCTTATATTTGAACTCAAGAAAACAAACCAACATATTTAAACTCAAAATCAATATTGTAACATACATATCACCTAAGCAAACTTTCACATCTGCAATGACAAAGTAGGTGCATAGAAGATAAGAAGCTTGAAAATTATAGAATATAACCAAAATAAATGTAGACTTCAACCGTAATAATAAAATGAGATGCATAAATAACGATAAAGACGACTTCGAACCTCAGGGTGGGCGACGACGACTTCAAACAGAGGAAATGGTTGCAACGGCGACAACGACCACGAACGTAAGTACAGAGTGCAACGATGAACAACAAGGACATCGGCTATGGCTAAGACTTAAACGAAAATAGAGAGAACTAGCTGAAACGAGAAACTGGGATTTTGGAGAATGGGGTTAAACACGAAAGACGTCAAAAAATAAGTGACAGGGAAAGACATTCTACATCAGTTGTTTCTAACAACCAATGTAGAAAGTATTTTCTACAACGGTTGTCTCCACAACCGATGTAGAAAGTTGAAAAAAAAATCCACTTTCTACATCGATTACAGTACCGTCGATGTAGAAAGTTTGGAAAATAATCCACTTTCTACCTCGGTTGTAATCGATGTAGAAAGTACATCGGTTCTTTTCTTAACTGATGTAGAAAGTTTGCATTTATTTACAAAAATGCCACCACATTTTTATTTATATCGATTTCTGAACAATCAATGTAAAATTCTGTTATAAAAATCTATTTTTGCACTAGTGTGATTATATTAAAAAAATCATATTTAAATAATTATATACTTGAGACATTGTTTAAAAAAATATATATATATATATATATATATATGAAAATATGCATTATAAAATAAATACTTTAAATTATTCCAAAATATTTTAAATGCTGACTAAACAATTTATTTAGAATACTTCAAAAATAAAAAGAAATTACTTATCACGATCTCATAAAAAGAAGTTGCTAATTGTTTCAATTATGGTTTGTTTATAATTGAAAGAATGACCAAAGTGATGTTGGGTATTTGCCTTGATTTTGAATTTTTTTATTATCACTTATTTACTATTTTTAAAATTCAAGAATAAGAAGTTTGATATTTAAATTTTTTATTAAGAGTGATGTATCTATTTTAAAAAAATTATTAATAATTTTTTATCAAAATATTGTTGTCAAATATTCAATTTCATTTTAAAAACTAAGATCTTCTTTCTTGTAAAATATATAATTTAGTTAATATTTTATCTTATAATAAAAAATATTACCTATATTTTTTATATGATAAAGAAGATGACTTTTCTAAATGAAATGCATAAAAATTTATCATAATACCTATAATTTTTTTAACATTATTAATTATTTATAATATTTTTAATACTATAAAATAATTTTTATTTATATTAATTATATATTTAATAAATATATTATAACTTGCGTAGAAAAACAACAAACTTAAGCTGTTTAATTGTTTACTAGAACAATTTGCTTAATATTAATTTAATAGTTGAAAAAATAATAAATTAAATAAGTTATTAACGAATATCATAAATTATCATTCTATTTTGTTATAAATAAAAATACATTTTTTATTTTTAATCTTGGAATAAATTTGAAAAATTAAATTAGACTAAAATAAGTTGAAATATTAAAATCTAGTATTTTTGTGGGATATTAAAATCTTACTTATAAGTTTTTATTATATATTATTATTTTATATTAAAATAATTTCTTTATTAATGTGGGGAGAAAAAGAGGGAGGAATTAATTTATTTTAATATTAATTTATGTTAGAATTATTATATTTAATATATTTTTATATGATAAAAATTTAAGTAATCTGATTATTAAGTTAAAAAATTTTATTATATAAATTAAGTTATATATTTTTTAAAGTTGTGTGTGCGATAATCGAGATTCTAATAGGGTGATAAAGAAAATACTATAAATTTTTACTAAAGTTTCATTTGAGAAAAATATTTAAAAATTCTTTAGAAGAAATATAAATTTAAGATTTGGTTACAAGTAAAAAAAAATATTAACATTTTATTGGTTATTTTAAAATAATGATATTATAAATTGAATGTGTAATTTTATAGATTTTGAATAATGATTGTTTAATTTATTTTAATAAAATAAAATTAAATATTTACAAAATATATATGAAGAGAAGATAATAAAATAAATAAAAATTTTAAAAAATAAAAATACTTACGTAAGTTTTTCATTCTTCGAACAAGTACACTATTTGAAGTATAAAAATGGAATTTTAAGATTCCAAGTATTGTGACCTAGAAATTATATAAAGTAAATTGAATTAATCAAATTTTAATTAAAAAAAGAATGAATAAAGCTCAATTATTATGTAAGATTCCAAGTATTGTGACCTAGAAATTATATAAAGTATATTGAATTAATCAAATTTTAATTAAAAAAATAATGAATAAAGCTCAATTATTATGTGCATCATTTAATTTTTTAAATGCAAATTGTATGTTGATGATAAACATAGGTGTTGTGAATGTTATATGTGTATTGAGTGATAAAATTATGCATTTATTATCTCATATTAATGATGAGTAGAAATAGTCGACTAAATAATTAAAATAGAATAATAATGTAAAACATTATATAATGATACCAAATAGTAGCTAAGTTAAATGTAATAAGCAATGATAAATATTAATAAATGAAAATAAAATTATTAAAAAATATCAATTTTATTAGTCAGAAATTAGAAATATAACAAATGCTGATTAAAAAATTTTATCTCTGATAAAATGGTTATCTTTAATCCAGTTGTCGTTAAAAATGTAACAAGAAAATCTGGTTATCTTTAATCCAGTTGTCGTTAAAGATGTAATAAGAAGATGTGAAAGAAGATGGAATGTTAATAATAAAAAATAATTTAAGATTTATTTTTCATTTTTAAATTTTTATATGGGCATAAAATTTTAAAAAAATTCTAAAAAAATAATTTATTTTTTATTTTTAATATTTTAAAAATGACTTAAAAATAAACTTACTTTTCAAGATCTCAATGACAAGCTTATAATAAGATGACAATATACAGCAACAGAGTATTCACTTCCAATGTGCGCAGACAAATTAATAGATTTTTAAATAGTTATCTTTATTTTTTAATTATATCTTATAGGTAGTTACCTATCTTTTATTTATTAGTTTTATATTTTATCATTTAGATTAGTTATATATTTTTATCAATTAATTTATTTTTTTATCAACTATATTAATAGTATATTTTATCTATTAATTTTATTTTTTATTAATTAAACTAGTAATTAAAAGATAAGAATAATATTATTTAAAATAATTTAATATATCATATGAAGATATTAAATAATATTTATTTAATATCTTATATTTATTCTATAAAAATTATCTTAGTATTACAAAATTGTATCATTTTCTTATCCAAAAACATAGTATATATTAAAATTTTATAAATTAAAACTATGATTAGTTAAATGTATATAAAATTGCAATAATCTTTATCTTATAATATGAACTAATTTTTGAATTAAATTAGATTAAATTTAATTTTTAATATATATTAAAATGTATTTTATATCATTATTAAAATACTTGCATAGATTTATTTCTACAATTCAATTATATTTACTTTTTTATATAAAAAAGTGATTTGAAATTTTACATTAACTAAAAATATCATTAAGTGTATGTAAAATAAAAATAATTCTATTTTGTACGCTAATCTGTGGTTAAATTAATATCAAATCCAACTTGTAAGATAGCCAATGAAATTGCAGCACTAACTTAAACATCATATCTCGAAAAAGGAAGATGTAAACTAAACCTGTTTTATCCCATAAGATGAATGAGGATCACTGGTTGTAATTTCAGCTACAAATCCACATCATGGGCACGTTTAATCATCAATTATTCCTTTTCTACACAATTTTAACCAAGAAATATGGATATCACTCGTAACACAAATATGATATGAATCTGTGGATATAACAAATTTTGAAAATTATAGGATACATCGTGATCGTGAGTATAATAAAATATATAAAATTAATTTAAAATTAATATAAAATAAAAATTTTAAATCATAAAAGTAAATTCATGATTTAAAAATGAATATAAATGGTTGTAAAAAGAATGAATCCAGAAATTATATCAGGAGAAATTGAAGATAAATAATTTTATTATATATAATTTTATTTTTTTAGTATATATTAAAGACATTTTCAGTTGATTATCGGGGAGTAAGTTCCTTTCAAATAAATATATTATTGAAAATATAACCTATCCCACAGATAATATATTTAAAGAGTCTAATTATCTATTAATTTTGTTAGCCTTTAATATGTATAATTATATTATTAAATTATATAACTATATATATATAGGATCCTGACTCGTGCGTTCTACGGGTTTTGAAAATATATTTTAATTATTATTATTATTTTTAATTTTATTAATAAAAAATATTTAATATAATTTTTTAAATTTATAAATTAAAAATAAAAAATATTTCAATTAAATAAATATAAAATAAAAATAAATTATATAAAAAAATTTAATATATAATATTTTGACCATTTTGTTATACAGTTTTTTTTAATATTTAATTAAAATATATTTAAAATGTTATTGATATTTTATGTCTATAATAACTTATAACTAATAAAAATATTTTAAACTTGTATTTTTTTACAAGTATAAAAGTTTTATAATATTATGTAAATTTGATATTACATTAATTAATTCATAATATAATTTAAATATTATGTAAATTTTTACATGTACATTAAATAAAAGTTATAAATTTACAAAAATTGTTAACCTACTCATGATACAGTTAAAATATCAAATAAAATAGTAAATTAAAAAATATTAATAAATTGTTTAAAATGTAATGAAATAATTGCAAAGAAGGTAAAAGAAAGAACAAACGAAGTTTAACCAAATCCAACATAGAAAACATTGATGTTATTATCATCACATAGGGATTAATAATATATCAAATGACTATAGCAAGTAAGGATTGAGATAATATCACTCATAGCAAATAAAAAACAACCATATGAGAAATTGTAATAAGAAAATTTACGTTAAACAAAAGTCTAAATTATAGGAATTCACTTGTTGCAGGTTAAATTGACAAAAATTATAAGAATATACTAAAATATAAAAAAAATATATTAAAGAACTAGTATATGATATATTTGACCAATAAAAATAAATACCAAATGAAATATTTAATAAAAGGATAAAAGATAAAAGAAACCATGTTACATATGAAAATTTTCATCCGTCAACCTTACATTTCATAATAATATTTTTTGTAATTTTTTCGAGCATAATACCCAAAAATTCTCTATCAGATTGTAACAATCCATTGATACTATAAAATGAAAAATAAATTTAAAAATTAAAATTTACTAGAAAATATCAAAAAATACTATAACTATATAATTATAAATAATTAACATCTTCTCCTATTTATCTTAATTTTTTTTTCTTTCGTTCGTCACATGTGGCAAATAAAGAGCATAACTTGTCATACTTTATCATTGAAGGGTATCTTTCATTTTTATTCAACTTCAATAGTTTGCATATGAAACTACATTAATACGTAAAAAACATTGGACACAATAAAAGGATATTTAGATATGAAAAACTAAGCCTCAAGCATTACAACTTTATGTTAAGCGTAATGCATAACTTACCGGTAATAAGGACAAAAGAGATCGTTTGAAAGAGGAGAAATATACTATAATCGCTACTTTATAATATAAAGGATTAATCATAAATAATAAACATATCATTTGTCTAATAAAACAACATACTATCTAAAAATAATAATAAATGAAAATAATTTCTTTTAAAAATGATCAAATAAGCTCACTTGATGTTTGTACAGTAAAGAAGGGTATATCTTTCAACAATAACATTAATCAACATCAGCTTTTCTAATAATACAACAATGTCACTCTTACATTTCTTTTAAAGTACTAAACAAACTACTTTTATAAACCACAAATTTGAATTGATCTATATAAAATCCATTATAAAATATCAAAACTTTCATACACAAAATATTACTTTTAACAAATGAACGATTAGTGGAACATGGTGGAAAGATATTTAGACAGTGATCACCTCTTTCAAACCAAGGAGTGGAATATATGAATGAAAGTCAGTTTCCAACAAAGAAATAAGAAAAAAAACAGTAAGGATAAATAATGGGCTTATTGAATAAAAAAATGAGAAAAAAATAATAAATGTTCATAAAATATAATTCAATTCATATATAGAGAAGACATGGAAAGGAGTGGAAATTAGAAACTAAGGAATAAAAAGAGAATTAAATAAATGGAAAAATAATGAATGTGTAACAATTAGGCAAGTATAAGCAATTGGGCAATATCAAGGAAAAATACTAAATATAAAATAGTAAGTTAGAAGTTTAAAAGACATTTTAAATATAACAGGCAAAATTGTCATGGTACCAACAAGATGAAGTAGAGACAGAAGAAGAAAAAACATGGGAAGTGAGATAATGTTACATAGGATAAGCAAAAAGCAATGATGTGAGAAATTATAAGAAGAAAATTACCTCAACCTACAACTTTTCCAATTGACCCACAACAAATTCATGGAAAAAAATCATAAGTTAAAAATACATGGTAGTATAAACAATTAAATCAATGAATACTTGGTATGAATAATGAGAATAGAAATATGAACGATTCAGATGATAAATTTTTAAATGAAACCTAAAAATCATACTTTACATCCTAAAAAATCTTAAAACCTGGTAACCTATGAAATCTAAAAATGATCATAGAAAAGGAAAACATTATAAGGTCACCTTAAGTAGATCAAAATAGGGAAAAAATAGAAAAATGGCTTGAAGGGTAAATAAAGGAATAGTGTAACAAAAGAGAACAACATTTCCACTTACCATAAATTTTTGTTTTCTAATTTATATTAAAACATTGAAAGTTAATACCAAAAGATTAAACCTTTTGAAGAAATTTTTGTTATTCGGCTATGATCTTATTGCATTAGAAAGTAAATCGTAAAAAAAAAGACAGGAAAGAGAAGAAAAAATATAATAAAATTTAAGACCTTTTGACTATATATCAAATGAAGTAATATTATATAGACATAAATACCACAAACAATATCTTTCAAAGCAAAGATAACACACAAAACTTATGTAAGGCCAATGATACTTATCCATGAACATGAATGTGCACAAAAATGCATATTAACATTGAGAGATAAATGAATAAAATTATAAAAAAAATCAGTGGTGGAGAACATGTCTTAAAAGTTAGAATATAAATACTAACACCTTTTATCTTTCTCTTCAAGTCATAAAAAATGTAAAATAGGCTTAAGGGTAAATAAAGAAATAGAGTAACAGAGAGAACATCATTATTACATACTTCAAATTTTGTTTTTCAATTTATAATAAGTACTATTAAGAAAGCTAAAAAGTTATTGGTCCACAATAAATTCATAACAAAAATTATCATTAAAAAAGAATAGGTATAAACAATCAAACATGTAAAAATAGGTACATAAAAATATTGCAAGTTGATATTAAAAGGTTATAACTTTTTAAGAAATTTTTGCTATTGCCTTATTACCTTTATACCTGCGAAAGTAAACTGAAAAAAATAGAAAAATTATAATAAAATCTAAAACTTTTTAACAGCATGCTAAATAAAATAATACTATATGAACATAAATATCACAAACAATATCTATCAAAGTAAAGATAACAGAAAAAACTTATGTAAGCATATGAGATTTTTTCATGAACATGTGCACAAAAAATGCATATTAACATGAGAAATGAATAAAATTGTATAAAAGAATAGTGGTGGAAAACTTATCTTGTAAAAAGGAATAGAAAGTATAGGAGCAAGAAATACTATACCTTCATCTTCTTCTTCAAGTCTAGTGAAGATAAAAAAAATGTAAAAAAAAACTTGAAGGTAAATAAAGGAAAATAGTATGAGAGAGAACAACATTCATACATACAACAAATTTTTATTTGCTAATTTATTAAAAGTACTATTGAGAAAGATAAAAGGTTATCTATGTAAAATTACCTTAATCTGCAACATTTTCAATTGATCCATATAGATTCATGAAAGAAAAAAAATCATCGTTAGAAAAACAATAAGTATAAACAATTAAACATGTAAAAATAAAGTATATGAAAACATTGCAAGTTGATACCAAAAGATTGTACCTTCTTAAAAAAATTTGTTATCAGTATGTTACCTTAGTACCTACCTGAGAAAGTAAAATGTGAAAAAAGATAGGGAAAAGAAAGAAAAGTATAATAAAATTTAATACTTTTTCATCACATACCAAATGAAGTAATATTATATGAACTTAAATACCACAAACAATATCTTTCAAAGCATAGATAACAGAAAAAACCTATGAGACTAATACCTTTGTCTTCATTTTCAAGTTTAGGTAAGATACAAAGTGGTAAAGACATCATACGGAACACCGCAGCAGGAAAATAAGAATACACTTCTTATTTCTATTCAAGTTTAGAACATGTTTTCGGCACATTTGTGATAAAACAAATTAGAGAAATTTAAAGAAAAAAGAAGAAAAATCATTAGGAAATATAGCCTAAAAATAGAATCATTAAATAGATGGTAAAAGAAGAATGAAAAGAATAGGAAAAAATGCACTAATACCTCTGTATTCCTCTTCAAGTCCAGAAAAGGTAGAAAATGGTAAAGAGATCATATGCACATGCAACAGGAAAGGAAGGACTCCTTATTTCTTTTCAAGTTCAAAAAATGCTTCCGACACATTTATGCTTAAACAAATTAGAAAGATTTGAAGAGAAAATAGAAGAAAATCATTAGTAAATATAACCAAAAAATAGAATCATCAAATATATGGTAAAGGAAGAATGGAAAGAATAGGAGGAAAAGATACTAATACCTCTATCTTCCTCTTCAAGTCTAGAAAAGATAGAAAATTATAAAGAAATCATACACACATGCAACAGGAAAGGAAAGACTCCTTGTTTCTTTTCTAGTTCAAAGAATGCTTTCGACAAATTTATGCTTAGACAAATTAGAAAGATTTGAAGGAAAAATAGAAGAAAAATTATTAGTAAATATTACCAAAAAATAGAATCATCAAATACATGGTAAAGGAAGAATGGAAAAAATAGGAGGAAAAGATAGTAATACATCTGTCTTCCTTTTCAAGTCCAAAAAAGATAGAAAATGATAGAGAAATCATATGCACCCCTTATTTCTTTTCAAGTTCAAAGAATGTTTCCGACATATTCTTAGACAACTTAGAGAGATTTGAAGAAAAAATAGAAGAAAAATTAATTAGCAAATATAACCAAAAAATAGAATCATCAAATACACGATAAAGAAAGAATGGAAATAATAGGAGGAAAACACACTAATACCTCCGTCTTCCTCTTCAAGTCTAGAAAAGATAAAAAAATGGTAGAGAAATTATACGTACATGCAACAGGAAAGGAAAGACTCTTTACTTCTTGTCGCAACCGTACTTCTGACGAGACAACGGACTCGCTAAAATTTTTTAAATGAATTTTTGTGATTAAAGTGTGAGTGTGGAGCCGTCACCAAATTTTTATTTAAGGGAAAAAGATTTGGAAAAACCCTGGATGAGATTTAGGTTCGGGAGTCGGTTACGAGTGGGGAAGGTGTTAGGCACCCCACTCGCCTGTTCCGAAGAACAGTACCCTTAAATTGAGTGTGTGATTATTTGAAAATAGTTTGATCCCTTTTATTAGAATGAAAATAAATACTTGATGGAGGTTAGCCTGACAGAACTTGATCCTGCTCCTACGTATTCCCCGGTGCAATGGGAAACTCAAGGCTTACGTAGTTCTGGTTTGATTCGAAGGCTTGACCTTCGAAAGTGTTTAAAGGAATGTTGGAAAAGTGCTTGAAGGCTTGACCTTCGGAGCTATTTGGAAAATGACGTTTGAAAATGGCTTGATTGTTTTGAAAATATTTTATGGAGAATCCTTAGTCCACATATGCACAGGATCCAAGACAACTACGGCTGCACTGGGATCCATGCGAATTTCTAAACCTCGAACAGCAGAAAAAGCTACCAGTTCGTGCTTAGGATTCGTCGCGTGAGACTCAGGACTTCTAAAACGGATTTTTTGTTGAAACTATTTACAAAAGGATCCTTAGTCCACATATACACAGGGTCCAAGACAACTACGGCTGCACTTGGGACCCATATGAATTCCTAGGAAGCGAACAGTAGGAAAAGTTATCAGTTCCTCCCTAGGGTTCATTGCGTGAGACCTAGAACCAATGAACTTGCAAAAAGGATTAATCTTAATTGATTAAAAAATGAATTTGATTTTATGTGAAAGAATTTGGGGTTTGTTTTGAGAATTTGATGGAAAGAGTTATATAGAGTGACGGGGAAATTCTTTTGGGGTTAGTTTTGTAATTATTAGGAGTTTTGGGGCAACTTGGTAATTATTAGGAATTTTGGGGCAATGTGATAATTATTAGAAATTTTGGGGTTTGTTTTACAATTATGGAATTTTTATAAATTTATTTAGCAATTTTGGAATTTTTATGAATTTATTTAGAAATTTTGAAATTTTTATGAATTTAATTAGCAATTTTGGAATTTCTAAGGGGCAGTTTGGTAATTAGGGCTTGAGGGATATATCTGGAATTATTGGAAAAGGTTAGGGGTAATTTGGTAATTGTACCAGCAAGGGTATGTTGGGAATTATTGGAAAAGGTTAGGGGCAATTTGGTAATTGTACTAGCAGGGGCAGTTGGGAATTATTGGAAAAGGTTAGGGGTAATTTTGTAATTGTACTGGCAGGGGCAGTTTGGGAATTACTGGAAAAGATTAGAAGTAATTCTGTAATTGTACTGAAAGTGTGGATAGTTGGCCTGCTTGGGAGCTTAATGCAATTAAAATTCAAAACTAGTCCCAAGGGGTTTCGAACCCTGGTCTTATAGATTGCAAGCAGCGCCTGTGGCCACTGAGCCAAGTCTCTTGGTTATGGTTTAAGGCTCTTCGATTAAATTTAAATCACACCTGTGGGGTTTGGGGTTTGCCATTATCCTGTGTGAGAAAAATGCAACGAGTGCAGCATTTGGGATTCGAATACTGGACGCGGAGTTATTCGACGCTTGCCAACCACTGTGCTAGGCGCTTGGATTGTGATTCTAAAGCTTGGAGGTTCTGTGCGAGATTGTTCCTAGGGTCTCAAGGATGCTGAACCCTCACTTGTCCTCTGTGATTTGTATGTTCATCCTGTTCTGATTTTCTTCTTGCCATTCTTTTCTTGCAATCTAGAACAGAATCCCGATCCAAGAACATCTTCTACGAACCTCAAGATCCACAGCGTTTGCACCGGATTCATTTTCAGAGGTGTGATGGTTTCTACCTTTTCTTCGTTGCCAAATTTTTTCTCCTCCAAGAAGCTGCTCCAACAAGCTTTTAGAAGTTCTCCGGTTTGGTACCTTTAACCTTCCCCTTCCCTCAAGAGCAATCTTGGATGCAAACTTTTAGATCCCCCTCTAACTGCAAGAACCAGAGTACAAAGCCAAAGGCTCCTCCCTCTTTTCTTTTCTTTCCATTCCTTTCTCTGTTTTTTGGCCAAAAACAAAGGTCCCCCTCCCTCTCGTTATTTTTGCCTTTTATATTCTGTTCGTTTGTTTTTCTGTTTTTTCAGTTTTTATTTTTTTTTTATTTTTTAGATTTTATTTATTTATCTATTTATTTTTTAGATTTTAGATTTTTTATTGAATATTCAGATTTTTTTATTTATCTATTTATTTTTTAGATTTTATTTATTTATCTATTTATTTTTCAGATTTTTTATTGAACATTCAGATTTTAGATTTTTTATCGAATTTTCAGATTTTTTACTTTTTCGTGTTTCCCTTTTTTTGTTTTAATTACTTGTTGTTTTGTTTTAACTTCAAATTTTTATTCCCAAATTTAAATTCTTTTATTATTTTTTTCAAAAACTATTTTATTTTTTAGTTTCTAATTATTTTAATTTATTTATTTATTATTTAATTTACATTGGTTTCTTAATTAATTTTGCGGCCTCGGACATAATTGAGTGTTTACACTTCTTTTCAAGTTCAAAGAATACTTCCGCATGTTTATAATTAGACAAATTAGAGAGATTTAAAGGAAAAAAGAAGAAAAATCATCACTAAATATAACCTAAAAATAGAACCATTAAATAGTTGGTAAACGAAGATGATTAAGAATTGAAATGTGAAGAAAGTAACAAAGATAATAATTCCTGAGCCCAGTAATCTTCAATCAAAGATAAAGGAAGAAAAATAGCGGAGAGCGAAGAACAGAGACAACGGAGAGCGGAGAATAGAGTGTGGAGAGCGCAGAACAGAGACAACAGAGAGCGAAGAACAGAGAGTGTAGAACGAAGAGTGGAGAATAGAGATCGGAAAACAGAAAGCAAAACAGAAAAAATAGAAACAAACCCTAATGTTGGTTGTTTCATTTATTTCATAGACCAAAACTTCAATCAAAGATAAAGGAAGACAAAGAGCAGAGAGCAGAGATAGCGGAGAGTGAAGACAACAGAGAGTGAAGAATAGAGAGTAGAAAACGAAGAAAAAAGACAACAGATAACAGAGAACAAAAAGCGGAAAAGGAGAACAGAGAGAACGGAAAGCGAAGCAGAAAGAATAGAAACAAACTCTAACGTTGGGTTGTTTCATTTATTTGATAGATAAAAATACCCACAGTTAATATGAAGGACAAATGTAAAGCATTAATTGGAAGATAATGGAAGATGCATTTAGGCGGAAACACTGTTTGCATTCACTTCTACTTTATATAATAAGGAATTACATTAAAAAAATTATACATATAAATTTTATGAAATATTTTTTGGGAAAGAGGGATGCAGACCTACCCTTGCTTGACTAAATTTGTCCCCTGTTGTAGATATAAAACAATGCTTAAATTTCTCCAACTATTATAATAGTTCAATATAATAGTATAAAAAAAATTAAAAAAAAAATACATCTAAACTTAAACACCAAAACTATATTCCATATTTTCAACTCATGATCATCATTCAATTATAGACATATGTTATCTTTTATGAATGTAAATTCAGTCCTGAGCATCTGATCTGGGACATTATGCACCCACCTATCTTTCCAAATGTTCATCTGATCTGGGACATTATGCACCCACCTATCTTTCCAAATGTTCATCTTCCTATCATTTCATATCCTCCAAAATTTCCTTTTGATTACCAAATATTCCTCCAAACAAAACTATGATTCAATCCAATTTTTGCCGTTACCACTCAAGATGTTGAAAAGTATCTTCCTTTCATAACATTAGCCATCCATAAATTATCAGATTTAATCAGCCTCCATCATTTTTTTTCTAAAATGGCCCTAAAAGCTTTTATATATATATATATATATATATATATATATATATATATATATATATATATATATATATTCAATATTTTAGGAATAGCACTCACCTTTTATATAATTTTTTTTTTCGATTTAAATTTTTTGAAATTAAAAATAAAAAAATTATCAAATAAAGAAAATTAATTGAAAAAGAGAAAGCACTACAAGAGCATAAAAAATTTACTCCTAAAACCCAGTCCACCAAAATATTTTGGTAAACCAATATTTTCCAAGCCCAGCCAATGAATTTTCTTACCATTTGGCTTAATACACGGAAGTTATTTTATTTTCATACAATTCAAATAATTTATCTTAATCAATTGTTAAATAATACTTAAACATAAATTACAAGATAATATACTATTACATATTATATTTTTTACGATATATATCAGATGTAAAATTTTTTAAAAATATTATTAAAATTAATAGGTAACACTTTTTTATATTTTTGTATTATTTTTTAAATATTACTAATAATATTTTACAATCAGATGCAATATTTTTTAAAATATTACTAAAATTAATAGGTAACATTTTTTATATTTTAATAATATTTTTTTAAATGTTGCAAAAAGTGTAACATGACGTAAGATAGTTAGTTGCAGTCGAAGCAAATTACAATCCCAAAAGTAGATTTCATCCTAGACTCGTCGAAACAAATATGAAAAAGGTACAATGCAACCAAAATATTATCCAATGACTTGCGTGAAAGTTTATAAAAAATTGTAAAGATGAAAATTTATAAGTATCTTAAATTCAAATTTTTATTTTTAAAAAATTTTCTACTTAATTAAGCTCTCAACTTTATTGATCAAGTTGCCTACATCCTAATGCTTTGACTTTCTAATTATTAAATAGTAATTAGCCCTAATTAGTAACTATGAAACTTACATTTTTTATTTTTCCTCCTTGTATTTAGATAGAATAATTTAAAATTTAAAATTTTATGTATTTAAATGATAAGAAATTATTTTTTTTAAAATACTTTAAACTTTTAGTTAAATAATTCTTGTATCAAATAAGAATAATTGCAAAAGACATATATTTAAAGATTATTTCTAAAATCTTCAATTATACTGATTTTGTTTTATTATCATTCATAATTCTTCTTATATTTCACTCTTTTTTGAATGATCACACATTTTTTATTTACAAATCATTAGAATATTAAAAATTTTATTTACACAACTCAATAATTTTTTAAAATTATTAAATTTTATTAATTCAACGATCAAATTAAAAATTTTATATAAATCAACTTTATATGAAATTTTAAAAAAAATAATATTTCATAATATTAGAAGGGATATATGCATTGCTTCCGCAAATTTATATACATGGTTGTTTTCTTAGCATCTTTCCCTCTTTCTTCTGTTTTCAGTTTGCTGTAATATGCACAATGTCATTAGCTAATACCAATAGCAATAAATGGAAAAGGGAACATTATTAACAAAAGGACTATATATACAATGTCCAAGTTTAGTAAAGTTTTTGGTTCCAAGAACACAGTTCAACATTTGAAGAGTAAAATGTGGACAAAACTGGATGCTTTCCAACAATAATTCATGGAAAACATTAGTATATGTCCAATCAAACCTACAAAGGATGCTATGGAGTGAAAAGGAATGAGGAAATTGGAATTCAATAAGTAACACTTGGTATAGTTTCATCAATTTCACTTTTTATCTTGCATATCATCCTCCGTTTTCCAAACAACATCCTCCAGGCGTGTTGAAAGTTTGTTGTAGAACTGCATGGTGTGAAACTCAAATTCATTAGAATTAGAATTATAGGCAAAACGAAATTCTGATATTAGTATACAAAGAACTTGATGCTGTGGTTTGATCACAACCCTGATGTTACATAATATATCATGTTGAGATTACAAACATTACCTGTCAAGTGTTTCACTAATTCACTCCCTAAAATCATATTTCAGAATTACTCTTTCTAAAGATTCGGAAAAAGCACAAAAGAGGCAAAAGAAGGAGAAAGATTTAGTCAAAATCCATGTCACACAAATAGGTAGCACAACCTAGACAGTCATCCATTATTTTTGGCATCATTAGCAAAAACATAATGAATGGAATTTGTAAAATGCTATTAAAAACTCAAGGGAGAGGATTGTCCAATCCTTATAAAGATTTTTTGAACCATATTCTTTAACTAATGTAGAACATCTTAACACACTTCCATTTGGTGTATGAAATTTGCAGGATTGGAGATCGGTGGATGATGCAACATTAAAGACCAGATATGTAGCTTATTAGAAACATATTGGACCTAACTCACTTTCAAAAATTAACTTAAGGAAGAAGGGTTATTTAAGCCCCATAAGGAATATTTTATCCATACTCCTGACTAATGTTGAACATCTTAACCATGCTAATGCTGACACAGTGATACCCTCCACCCATCCAACCACTAAAATATTTCAATGCATGACGAAGTCAAGGGGAGACTATTTTCTTCAACTGTTCTTTCAGAATATGAATAAGCTTTTAAAAATTTACAACAGTAAGTTCTGTTTAAAGTGTGACAATTAGAGTGTACAAGAATCAATTAAATAAAAAGTGAAACACAAGGATACCTTAAGAAACTCCAATGTATCGCCTTTTGCTTTCTGCACCTCAACCACATGAAGAGAAGGTGCCACTTGAAATATCTGGTTAAAATGTTGAATTACATCACTACAATATTACAAGAAATGAGGCTCCACATCACCAAACAATTGAAATTATGATCATGTACCTCTGTGGCAACATTGAGGTTTCCCTTCCTTCCAGCTTTCACATTTTCAAGCTTCATCTGTGAGTGATTATTTATCAATTAAAACAAATCAACATTAACTAAGGAATTAGCTGTGAGTGCAAGTGCACAATAATTTGTTCAAGCTTGGCTTACCTTGAAGTTGTTCTTCTGTACATCAAAACCAAGAGGTTTTGCAGCTTCTTCAATCTTGTTGATTATCTCATTTGCAGGGCACGTTGAAGTGAACCTTGCGTTCCTTTTAAATCCCTGCGGTCAACAGCTTTAGATTAAAAACCTACATATTTAATAAAGCAGGAAACCTCATAAATAGGCCTTGTGAATGAAGAATTCTCATCCAAACCAGATTCAAGTTTCAATAAAGTTAACTAATCTTTTTGTATAACTTAATACGTTAAAATTTACATTATAATCCTGCATGTGTTCCAGTATTTTATATTTTATTATTAAATCCTAAATTAATATTGAAATGGATTCATGAATAATAAACAATGTTGAAAGAGGTAAATATCGAGAAAAATTGTGTGTTGGCTGGCTGCACACTTGATCTTTTATTTATAGCTTGATTATAATCAATCAATGGAGTAATTAAGGGGAATAATTGGGAGTTAACTAGAAGCTAATTTGATTATCCTAATAATCAGTAACTAACTCATAGCCTGGTCACTGTCTAATCAGCATAATTATGGTTCACTGTATATTCTTCTAACATAAATGATAATATTTTGTATTATAATAAGAAAAAACCTGGATATCCAATGAGACATGCCTGTTGGGCTACACTCATTTCCCTGATATCTGGAAATCTTTAGCACATGTCAACCAGATTCCCAGTTGATGAGAATTAGAGGGAAAAAACAATGGACGCTAGAGAATCAATGTAATAGTAAAAATAATCTTATCATGTGAAGTTGAAAACCTGATCTGCGTCAAGCAAGTTTTCAAGGTTCAGCCCTTTGGACAAGGATATTAATTCAAATGCATTCATAGATGTTGGCTGCTCTTCCTTCTTCTCTTTTACATGGTGCACCTGCATTTTTGGGAAAAATTCTTAGTATGAAACTACTGTGTGTGAATATTACAATGCTTACAGAAAACCAATACCAAAATCATATCTCCCTATCTTTAACATACATCAGAATCTTTTGAGTCTTTAAAGACGCCTTCTACATCATAAAGGTTGGTCTCCTTTTTCTCCTCAAAAACTGGGGGTTTATAGTCTTTCTTAAACCATTCATCACGTAAAATCTCAGGTATAGTGATACGCTGCCAGAAGGTCAACAGAAAATCAGAAATGCAGACTAAAATCTAACTGGTAATGAAACAATAACAATAACAAAGAAAGTAGAATGATCATTAGTTTTCAGCATCTCTTTTCCTTTATTTAATACATTTTGTCATTTTGTAATGAAGAGTTAAATATTTGTGGTATATATAATCAAAAAATAAAACCTAAGGAGATTCCAACAAGTGAACATGGCGAGTAATGAATGATAAATGACATGGCCTAAGGCAGTTTGGAAAGGTATCACATGTTACAAATAAAATGACTATTTTACTTTTGGAACAAACATGTAATTTTACACAAAGATGTAGACAGAAAACCAAATACTATATCTTACAGTGACGGGGTTGGGATCCAAGATTCTAGCTATCAATTTCCTGACACTAAAAGAAAACCACGGAGGGAAAGTAAACTCAGCAGCTGAAATCTGCAAACCAAGAAATGAATGTAACAAACAGAAAATATAGGAGAATAATAAAGTTATGCAACGGAATACAAAGAAAATGCTCACTTTGTTATACAGGTTCAAAATATTAGAGTCATCAAAAGGCAAGTAACCTGCAAGCAATACAAAGAGGATCACACCACATGACCACAAATCTGCAGCTGCCCCATCATAGCCTCTGTCATTAAGGACCTACATAAAAAGAACATATGATTACAGGAATGATTTTAAATGTTTGAAAATTTGAATTTGCATACAATTGACATTAAATGAGCATGACATGACATTTTTCAGCACCTCAGGAGCAACATAATTTGGAGTTCCACATGTTGTATGGAGCAGTCCATCATCCTGTCAAAACAGCCAGTTTGTAGAATACAAATAAACTCTCTGAGGAAGAATTTATATTATTCGGTTGAGCCTACACTAACATTCCAAAAATATGTTAAAATTCATAACAATTGGTATGCTGGGAAGGGAAGAACTCTTATTCCAATGACAGGATCTGGCACAACTTTGTTTTGCTGAGAACTAGCATGCATATCTTTTTGAAATTCAAATTTTCAAGACCAAGTTCCCTGCTAACATAATTGAATATTTGTTTGGTTTTCTATGTCAGTTATATTTTAGTTATTTTCTCTAACATTCTGAAAAAGAAAATTAGTCATGACTTTGGACAACCATTAGTCAATTGAGCCCCCTAACAATAGTATGCATCAGGGACAAAACTCGCTCATGTGCACCAAAATTAAGAACAAAATTAACTAACAATAGACAAAGTCAGGGACTAAAATTGCTTTTACGTAATATCGTGGACTAAATTGACAAGTGGCGCCTATTTTAGGAACCAAATTGATATTTTACTCAAATTAAATTCAGAAGGCAATGAAATATTCTTACCCTGACTTGTTGGGAAAGTGCACTCAATCCAAAATCAGAAATTTTAAGGTTCCCAGAAGCATCTGATAGCAAGTTCTCTAGCTGCAGAAAGTTTATGAGTAACAATGAAACCAAAGTAAGAGATTCTGTCTTCTTTTATCAAAGCACAAATAAATGTGCAGGCATCTGCAAATTGTTAGTTGGCTGAAAGGGCCTCACTTTCAGGTCTCTGTGGTAGACACCCCTGCTATGGCAATAATCAACAGCATTTATAAGCTGCTGGAAATACCTACGAGCTTCCTTTTCACCCATCCGTCCATTGTTTACCTTCACAAAAAAAAAAGAAAAAAGAAAAATAAATCAATAGCAATAGTGTAATACCAATGGTTATAGAAGAAATGAACAAGCATCTTATTATGGTAGAAGAAGACTAATATGGAATCATATGCTAAACAACATGGTAGAACAAAAAATGTGACTCAACATGTTCCACTTTTCCTTTCCTGAAGTGGTTCAATAACTAAAAGAAAATGAAAGGATATCATAACTAAAATAGGAAAAAAAGAATTCATTTACTCACAATTTTGTCAAAGAGCTCTCCCCCAGTAACATACTCTAAGCTAATATATATTTTTGTCTTGCTCCCCATGACCTGCAAACAGAATATAAAATTTCATGTTATCCAGTTTCAGAACATCAATTTAGCAACACTATAAACTATTTGAGAAACAATTTAGTTTCTTGTCACTAATCACAGTTTCACTTCCCAGTAAAATAGTTTCCATTTTAGTTGAATAGTGTACCAATCCTATGACACATGGACACCTCTCTTGTATGAAATATCGTGATGACACATTTGTGAAACCAACGCATCTTTGACATGTCTCAGACACACTTCATTAGGACTCCAATAAAAAATTAATTTTGGTCGGCTTGGACACCTAAGTTGACACCTCTATATGGATGGACACACACTGATGTTATTAAAAAATATTTATTTTCTTAAAAAAGTTAACTTAAAATAAAATATTAAATATTAAAAAATAATGCCTCTGACCAAGCAAGTTAGGATGAGAATGTGAAGAGACGTTTTCTAATCAAAAGCTTTCATTGTAAAATAACGTCTCTTAATATTCCTTTGTGAGGTCATTACCTTAGGAAAAAGAAGAATATACAAATATTGATTATCAATTTAAATCTTTTGTTAAGTTACTCATTTTTCATTTCACTTGAGTTTATATATATATATATATATATATATATATATATATATATATATATATATATGTATGTATATATGTATATATGTATGTATGTATATATGTATATATGTATGTATGTATATGCGACATCTTGGGATCCTATGTTTTTGACATTAGCCGTATTAGTGTCCATGTCAAAATCCATGCTTAGGATAATAAAACAGCACCATTAGAAAATTTGAAACTGCACACAAGGGTTCTCATTTTGTCTTTTATTATCAGCTTGAAATGCAAATAGTACAGAACCAAAAATGAATGATGATGGAGCTTTGAGTTGACCTATAGAAGGTTGATTCATTATTGACCATCTAAAATCCACTTTGTAAAGTTGGGAAATGAATGATGATGAGAGGAAAAAAAACAGGACATGTGGATCTCTACTTAAGGAAAAAGATCTGGACTCCAATTCCAGATTTGTATATATGATGTACAAAGTCGAAAAGAAAATATAGCAAAAATACAAGTAAACCAAAAGGAAAAAGGTCATCTAAAGAGTTGAATTAACTCGTTGACAAGTCAATTCCATCTTACCATGCATGATGAATTAACATAAAAGCTCAGCTTATGATAAAAGGATAAAGCATAAAAACTATTTAAAATGCCCATAATGAATATAATGATGATTAAAGGTATTTGTAACTTCAAATTAAAGAGGTTACTTTTAACTTTTAAAAAACCTTTCTTAGCCTCCTTTGCTTTAATTATGGTTCAATGATACTTTAAGAAACTTTCAGAATGGTAAGCTAAATTCTTAGTTAAATAGTCAGTTTTTAAGTTCTGTGTCCAGACACTGCCACCTATTGCCTTTAAAAGAACCACAACTTCAGACAAGGATAAACTATAGAGAAGAATAAATGCAGCAAGTTAAATTATAAAAAGTTCAAAACATAGGCCAATAAGTTGAGTTCATAACAGATTTGCTAACTCTTTTCACCGGCAAGATTCGAGACTTAAGTTTATCCATTCTTTAAACAAAACAGAAAGAATATATTCAACAAAAAGCAAGAGACAAGATGTTAGTTGTGTGTGGTGCCACACACACAGAGAGAGGGAGAGAAAGACCTCATATAGTTGAACAACATTTGGATGCTTGATTAACTTCATTGTAGCTATTTCTCGCCTGATCTGTTAAAATACATCGAAAAACATCCAAGAGACTTGACATCACCATGCGTGGGTATAGCAACTTCATTACACAGATATATTCTAACATGAAGTTTCCATATTAAAGAACAAGACACATTTGAAGTATGAAACCTATGTTAAAGAGAATCTTAGCTTCACCAGTATCTTGAAAGCTTTATGGAAAATATGAGGAAGCAATTATGGCATAAAACTCTATGCCTTAATAGCAAATGGAAAGGGAGAGTCAGAATGCAAATCAAGATACACCATTGTCCAACGGCAAAAATTTTCTTAAACTACCTGTTCTGCCATCTTATGCTTGAGAACCTTCTCTTTGTCAAGAATCTTGAGAGCCACAGGGTCCCCAGTCTCAGAGTTTCTAGCAAATTTCACCTTTGCAAATGTTCCCTCACCAAGGGTCCTCCCTATATCATATTTACCAACTCGGCGCTTAATTTTTTGCCCATTCATCCTCTATGCCAGTTGAACTTTTTTAATAAATTGCCACTCACTTATGAAGAATCTACCTGAAATGCACATCAGAATCAGTTCCTAACTAAATTTCATCAATAGATTAAATTATCAAACGGTGAATAAAATTTCATGTTCTCAATCAAGTAACTGATCAGTAGTGAGTAGTTAGAAAATGCTACTACTCTCCCTATGGTTTCAAACAACACTAACATTGAAGCCATGGATGCATTACAAGTTAGCCAAAAGTCCCCAATTTACTTTCAACATACACCCTCTGGACTTTAGCTTTCCCTACTTTAACAGAACCCTTATTGGTGCAAGCATAAGTGCAAAACCAAACCTAGAAACCCCAATGCAGCAGTACACAATAGAGAGATCCAAGAGAACCATGTTTCCAAGTGAAAAGAAGCCAAAAGATCTTACAGCAGACAAGTCTTGCTTTCAAAATTGATTCATACTTTAGTGAATGTAAAGAGAAAATAGTGCAATGTTGACCACACAACCAGAATTCAGCTCGAATATGAATCAAAAAGGCCAATTAACTCAACTTTGGTGACTACATTTGTGATAAAAGAATCAATCTTCAAAGAAACAAACAAATAATTATAGAATACCACACAGATAGCTTTTCCAGCAACTCAGAATCCAAAATAGTCATAGAAACAAACACCTCTTGCAAATGCATGACCTAAATCATAAACAGAACAAAGTGAAGAAAAGGTCCCTTGCAAGAGAGAGAGAGAGAGAGAAAGACAGCACTCTACCCCTTTCACCCCAAAATATCAAATTTTCAGAGGCCCAGCAACACAGAATAACATCAAATCAAGTTAGTCCCTCATTTGAGTTTACAAATGAGGTGAAGAAAAATGGGGGGAAAAAGACACAAAAGCTAATAAAATCACCTTGAAAATGGAGAAAATAAACAACAAGGGGACCACTTTGCAATGATCCAAAAGTGATGCTGAGGATGACACAACAAAACAAACCCAGATCAAGCTTTCAAGTAATACCAACCACACAACACAAGCTTCACAAGGCAATATTCCAAATTTCCAACACTAAAGTCTGAGACTCTCACCTTCATATATAGATATGGAAATGTAAAATTACTAAGTAACAACTAACAAGGAAAAGAAAGCAAAAAAGGAAAAAGTGCACACTCAAAAAGATTAAGAGGGAGGATACAGTAAAATTTTGTATGAAATATAAGATATATGCAACGAAAGGTGAAAAATGATAATGATATATGATGTCATTGTTGTACTCAAAAGGCAAGAGATCTTAGTGAATTTTGAAACAGCAATTAATGACTACTATGCAACATGACAAAATTGTGCCTAACACAGGCATGTGTACCTAATCTCCTTTTTTGGCCTTTTCACAGAATTTTCAAGAATCAAGCTCAGACAGTAACCCTTCAACCAGTACATCTTATTTTGTACTGTTATAAATCTTCTTAATTATTAAACAGATAAAATATTAATTTTTTCATATTTTAAAATAATAAATATGTATTTTTATTTAATATTTACTTTATATAATAAAAATATATATAAGAAGATATGACAAAATTTATTTAAGCCACATTCATTAGATATCATGTGTAAAATTTATCACTTAAACAACTTTAATATCTTTTTATATAATATAAAATTTACTATTTTAACTATCAAATTATGTAATAATAATTTTATAATTATATAAGTTTTAAATAATTTCAATATTTATAAATATATTATTAAATAATTAATGTTTATACATATTTAAATAACATATTATATATTAAAATAAAATCATACGATAAAAATTTTTTATAAAAATTTTAAATCAACAATTAAATTAGAAAATCTTATATTTATAAAAATTTACTAAATAAATATAAATGTTAAGCATGAATATAATGTTAATGAATCCTAATTCAATTTATAATATCGGATATAAATACAACATAATAAAAATTAGTAAAATATAAGACACAATATAACTATAATATAATATATAAATTTTAATTTTAAATTAGTAAAATAAAATTTTTAAATCATAAAAGAAAATTTATATTTTAAATGAGCATGAGTCTTATAAAAAATACTGAAAGTTGGTAAATTATCATGTATTTTAATTGTACTAAAACAATAGTTAAAAAATTAGACATAAAAAAAAGTTATGAAAATATAGCTAAAGAGTTCAAAGCGTCCTTACAATATCAATGTAAATAAGATATTCAGCACATTATAAATAAAATTTATTTGAAGTTACAATCTACTTTTACTGTGATATTCAGCAATTTCTTTTTAAAAAGATGTAAAATAAAAAAAAATAAAAAACAGAAGATAAAACAAAGTATGCCACAGGTGTAGATGTTGACAAGTTGGTAGTGTCTGCTAAATAATAAATAGTATTATTATTATTTGATCTGTGGTTGCTTTCTGCTTTTGGGATTGGTCTTTTTAGGTGGGCGTGTGTTCATCTTTGGATCTCATTTTCCTTTTCTGTAATTTGTCTAAATCATAATATGAGCCAAAAAGTTTGGTTCTGGAGTGGATCGTTTTCCATGACTCATACCAAGATTCAGAGTCTCCACAATTATATATATTAAGAAAAACTTATAATAATATTAATTAATATATTATTTTTAAAAATTAATATACATGATTAATAGTAAGATAATAATTGTATATCAAATAATATTATTAAGTAGAAATAACTTATGTGAAAGTTAATTAAAATAATTTCATTGTATGCTTTTTCATTATAACATTCATTAAATATATCATTTGCTTTTCATTTATATTTTAAACATATTATTAAAAAAATTAATATAGATTATCTTGAGTTACCAACTCAACTGATATATAAAAAGGTTATTAAAGTGACTTACTATTTAAGGTAAATGTTCTTTTTTGCTATTTAGTCCCTAGATTACTTTTAGCTTTTATTTAATTAGTGCTAATCATACATATAAGTGGTTCGTAATTTGTATGTTTCTCTTCCTTTCATTCGTATTTTCAAATTGAGTAAAAACTCCCTCATTCTTTATAAATCTCTCTTTTGAATTTTTTTAAAACCTTTGAATTAATGAATTAAGAACAAGAGGTGTATCTATCAACAACTTTCATTGTAAATATATTTAATAGTATAAATTTTAATTTATATATATTTTAAAAATTAAAATTTATTTTTTTTTATATTTTTTTATTTTTATTAATATAATTTTTAGATTTTTTAAAAATTATGGTGGAATGAGTTTCATAAGGATCCTCTCCAATTGCTTTGGTATGGATCAGTGATTCTGAAATTCTTTATTGTATCAACTTGACACTAGCAGGTAGCAGCTTTTTCACCCTCTGCAACAAAGGTTTCTTTTCCCTAATTTCCAAGATTTGGTAATAGGGAATGACATGATCAACAGAGGGAACTTCTGTAATTGGTTTAGGATCAACTTAGATTTTTCGTATGAAAAGTTTGTGTAAGAATTTGATAAAACCTACATGATCTTTTTATTATTAGTTCAGTGTTAAATTAAAAAATAGTAGTTGAACGAAAATCAACATCAATTGCTATTTATGTTTTAATCATTTTGATTTACCATCTATCACTTTTCTTTCATTATTAACTATTAGGACACTTCAATTTCCAAATTAATGGCCAAGTTATATATCTTTCTTCCCACCAAAATAATACACAATTGAAATTGGAATATTACATAAATTTTATTTTATAATTACCAGAAATAAAATAAAAAATATTTCCAAAACTAAACTTTAATTATCAAATTATAATTTTATTAATTAAACTTTCATTAACTCAACCAATCAAAGAACTTAACTACATCATTAAACGTTATATAATTATAAAAAATTTAATTTTTAAATATTTCGTCAATTAATATTAATAAAACACTCAATTTGAATTTAAAATTTTTAAAATTTTATCTTAAGCAATTAAATATTTTGAAAACTTATAATTTATCATTTTAAAAAAATATTCAATATAAATGATCTAGATATATTTTTAATAGTATGAAAACTACATATAAAAATCCAAAAAATCTAAGGGTTTATTATATCCTAATAATAAATATCAAAAATAATTATAAAATGAATTAAATTAATAATATTGTAAATATACTAGTTCAATAATTGTGGAATCACTTGTTCACAAATATAATACATTAATTTAAATAAAATAAAATTTTAAAATTTAATTGGATAATAAAAATGCTTAGTTTAGACAAAAAAAAAATATATTCAACTAATAAGATTATAAAATGTCTAAATGAGTAAGCACTTATATTTATTAATCCAAACAAGAAGACTTACAAGCAATTTAATAATATAGAAAATTATACTCAATAAGAGTATTAACTTCATACATATAAAATACTTGATACAATATAAGCATAATAAAATTATATGTTAAATGTACAATATTAATAAAATAACCATAACATCTACTTAAAGTACCTTATTGAGATTCAATTAAAATGTAAATAAGAATATATAATAAGTATGCATAAAAATACATCTTACTCTATAATAGAATGAAATAGAATGAAATTAATATCAAGGTGTCTAAGAAAAATTTAATTTGATTGTGGAGCCGCCACGAAATTTTATTTTAAGGGAAAACATTTGGAAAAACCTTAACCTGAGGAAGAAATTCTAGGTTCGGGAGTCGGTTATGAATAGGGAAAGTGTTAAGCATCCTACTCGCCCATTCTGAAGAACGGTACCCTTAAACTGAGTGTGATTTTGATATTTTTGAAAACTGTTTGATCCCTTTAAATAGAATATAAAATAAATAGGTTTGTGAAAAATAGTCTGACAGGATTTGATCCTGCTCCTACATATTCCATGATACAATGAAAAATTCGTAGTTCTAGTTCGAAGGTTTGACCATCAAAGGGGATTGAATAACAGAGTATTTTAATATTTTAAGGAAAATCCTTAATCCACATATGCATAGGATCCGAGGTAAACAAGGGCTGCACTGAGACTCATATGATTTCTGAATCCTGAACAGCAGGGTATGCTACCAGTTCGTATCCAGAACTCATCGTGTGAGACTTAGAATTATTTAAAACATAATTAGTTTTTACACGTGCTCCTGGACCCACATATGCATAGAATCGAAGGCAAGTGAGGATTGCACTACGACTCATGTGACTCTTCAAGCATGGAAAGATAGGGTATGCTGCACTTTCAACTTCGAATTTCATTGCGTGATATATGGGATCGTTTAAAGCTTTGAAAAGTGTGTTTAGAAAAACTAAATTTTTGAAGATTTGATTTAGAAATAAGGACCTTTGACATACATGCACAGAGTTGGAGGCAAACGAAGGCTGCACTGCAACTCATATGACTCTCTGAACATTGAAAGAGAGGGTATGATGTACTTTCAACTTTGAAGCTCATTGCGTGAGATCTAGGATCACTTAAAGCTTTGAAAAGTGTTTTTAGAAAAACTAAATTTTTGAAGATTTGATTTAGAAAGGAGGACATACAAACACAAAAAAATCAGAAAGGAATACGTATAGAAGGATCAACACATGAAAACTAATACCTAAACAAAGTTAAAAGAACAAGATCTACACAAGAACTTCAAGAACACAACAGATTTTGGCACTAAAATTTGAATTCAAATCTCAGAAATTTTTCGAAAATATTTTTTGGTAGTTCTGAAAAATTAAAACTAATCAATTGAAATATATGGATCATAGGAATCAAACAAAATAATTTTGACAAAGATCAGACTAGAAATGTGTAAGTTATGCACAAATCAAACAAGTTAGATTCATTTGCACGCCAAGACGAACATACTTTAGTAATCAAGCGATAAAAACTTCATTTCATATCCAAATTAGACAAATAATATTATTCCAAAAACTAGAAAGAAAGACAAAAAGAATGCAATAAAAATCACCGAAATTAGAAATCATTTGACCAATAAAAAATGAAAATGAAAAATAGAGACGAAGATGAACTCAAAAATCCAAGAAGAAGCAAGAAAATTAAGTGGAATAAAAGCTAGATCTAACCTCCATTGATGTTCCTTGTTCAATTGCCTCCAATCTAGCTCAGGTCATGAATTCCACAGGTAAGAATGAAGTATTTTTTAATTTTATTTAAGCATACACTTAACTCTTTAGGTTCAATGACTTAATCCTGCATGACTTAAGCGAGACTTAGCATATAGGATGCATGCACATGGTCATGCACTCTTAGGAATTTTTTTCAAAGGAGGACATGAAAACACCAACAAATTAGAAAGGAATACATATAGAAGGATCAACACATGAAAACTAATACCTAAACAAGGTTAAAAGAACAAGATCTACACAAGAACTTCAAGAACACAAGAGATTTTGGCGCCAAAATTTGAATTCAAATCTCAGAATTTTTTTGAAAATAATTTTTGGTAGATTTGAAAAATTAAAACTAATCAATTGAAAGATATGGATCATAGAAATCAAACAAAATAATTTTGACAAAAATCATACCAGAAATGAGCAAGTTATGCATAAATCAAATAAGCTAGGTTCATTTGCACGCCAAGACGAATATGCTTCAATAATTAAGCGATAAAAATTTCATTTCAGATCCAAATTAGACAAATAATATCATTCCAGAAACTAGAGAGAAATACAAAGAGAACATAAAAAAATCACCAAAATTGTAGATCATTTGACCAATAAAAAATGAAAACAAATAACAGAGACAATGATGAACCTCAACAACATAAGAGATTTTAGTGCCAAAATTTGAATTCAAATCTCAAAATTTTTCAAAAATATTTTTTGGTAGATTGAAAAACTTAATATCGAAAAATTGAAAAATATGGATCATAGGAATCAAACAAAATAAATTTAACAAAAATCAAACCAGAAATGAGCAAGTTATGCACAAATCAAACAAGCTAGGTTCATTTGCGCACCAAGAACATGCTTCAGTAATCAGGCGATAAAAATTTCATTTCAGATCCAAATTAGACAAATAATATTATTCCAAAAACTAGAGAGAAAGATAAAGAGAATACAACAAAATCACCGAAATTGGAGATCATTTGCCCGATCAAAAATGAAAACAAAAACAGAGATGAAGATGAACTCGGAAATCCGAGAAGAAGTAAGAAAATTAAGCGGAATAAAAGTTGGATCTAACCTCCATTGATGTGCTTCGAATGCTACTTGATAGTACCTTAAAAGGTGATGAAGAATTGGTTCAATGGAGGCCAAAGACTGAATTGGATGCAGAAATAGAGAATATCTTAGGTGCTACTCTTAGAAAATTTTGAATTCCCCTAATGACTCAAAGTGCCTCCTCCCCTGAAAAATGAAGAAGACCCCCCTTATATATCCCTGGGGGTTCCTTTTTCAGCCACTTTATTTTTTCATATTTTTTCTTATTACATATTTTTTCAATTTTTTTGTTTTTTTTTTATTTTAATTTTTTTAAGTTATTTTAGACTAAATCACCTTTTGACTAAAAATAAAATAATTTATTTTAAGTTTTAAATTTTCGAACATAATTCAATGTTCATAATTAATATAAAATAGTTTAAATATACCACCAAAATTATAGAAATTAAAAAAATCTATGTTTTGGAATATTTATTCTTTTGAAGTAAATGAACTGTCAGACTAATTTTAACATTTAAAAATGTAAAAATAAACCAACAAAATAATAAAACGTTCCAATCAATTTTGAGAATCATTAGTAAAATGTAAAGATCCTAAAGATGAACATATAGATATGTTTATATTTTATATTTTATTTTTTATTTTTATTTTTATTTAAATAACTAAGTACTATAAAATGTATCTTTATTTGATTCTAATATCAATTATTGGAATAATTTAGTATAAAATTTAATAATTTAATTATTTTTTAAAAATATAAATTACAATGTATATCAATAAAAATATAAAAGATATAATTAGAATATGTACATCTATTTATCTCATTAAAATTCATGATTCTTAGTCTAAAGACAAGGAAATGAGAAAAAGATAAAAGAGTTAAGTGATTTTTTTTCTTATAAATAAGATAATTAGAGTATGTGTATCTAATATAGAAAAATGTATACATATATTATGTCTAAAAGCAATTTGTTAACATATGAAAAAAAAAATACATATCTTCTTTATAAGTCCATATTAGGATAGTCTAACCAGAATAGACTATTTATACTAGATATCAATTATTATTTTTTTGATGTATATAATTAAAATATTAATATCATAATTAATATAAAATAATTTATATTAATAATTTATTAATACTAATTAAATAATTAAATAAAAAATTAATTATAAAAATATGATATAGCATACTCTTAAAATTCAAGTCATTGTGTTGAAAGACCAAGTTAACATCGAAACAGAAATTTAAACTTAATTGGAGAATAAAAAAATCACTAATTCAAAAAAAAATTAAAATTTTACCTAGTTTATATTTATATTGTAATCAATATAAAAAGAAGATAGTAAAATTTTTAAAATTTAATATATAAATTTTTAAAATCAGTTGTTATTTAACCCATGAAATTTTTTTTTACATAATTTACAAATTATAACTGATGTATAAATCCTTTTTTAAATGGGTTTCAAATTGATCGGTATAAATAATATTCACATTTTAGCCTTTTCCTTCTAAGTCTTTTCCCTAGAAATGGATGTGAATTTGGAATTACATGCAACAATAGAGGCGAGAGGAAGAAATGACTCTAACCAACATCAACATCATCATTGAAATCCAAGAAGAAAACCTACCAAAGGGGTCTTCCCCACATAAATTTAAGTTACAGAACAAGAGTCCAAAACAACGTTGTTAACAGGTTGTCTCCAGGAAGTGGACAAAAGCTACATGATGTGGCTTGAGTCTCAGCCGGAGAAATAAGTGATATTGGCACTGCCACTAAGAAAAGAGAGAGGCTTAGTGAGGTTAGTTTGGCACAGTTTGGTATGATTTAAAAATCAAATGTTATGAATCATTTCAATTTGATGTAGAAGAATTGTAACTTGTTTGTAAATTGCAATGCATCATTTTCTGATGCTAACATATTATATTTTCATGATGAAGGTTTTAAAGATGCAAAACCTATTGTTTAAAAAATATCCTTTCCTATTATTGTCTTTGATTCTTATGCAATGGAGTATTAAACTTCTGGTGGCATAACTGATTATGAAAAGAATCTATTTTATATGGGAGATTTTTCAATCACTCTCATTATCTGTTTTGAATGGTTGAATAAAGACAAAGAAACAATTAGAAGTAGATAATTGACATGTTTGTATTCTAATAGTTAATTGTTAATGTTATTTTCAAGTGTTAAGATTCCAATTGTTATAGTTAGAACCGGGCTTGACATAATTACTCCTCCAAAGTTAATAAAACAATTTGAACAAGTCCTATCTTCTAAACCTGAGGTTGGATGAATTTTTTTTTCTTTTACCTTGATGATTTGCTAATGATATGATTTTATGGTAACGGTTAATAATTCACAATCACACACACTGATTCATGGATTGGTTTCTTAACATTGTCTTAATTTCATCATGATCATCTAAATTTTTATAGCCAAATATGTTAATTATCACTTTTCTCTTTCTTCTTGTTCTTTTCACACCATTCTACATGCTGACATAACTTGTGCTTGTTACAGCCTTACAGAGTTATGCTAAAGAGTGTTCTATGGAATTAGTTAAGAAATTAAAAGAAATCTATTCTTTTTATAAAAATAAATTTAATACATTGGAAATATGAAAATTTTTACTCTTCATTCAATATTTTTATTTTTAAATCCACAGCAAGTGTTTAGCACTTGTTGGCATTTATCATATTTTTATTTTGAGCCATTAAACTTGATTCATACTGATCATTTTAATCTTCGTTTAGAATTATAAATTTGGCTTTTGAAGTTAGGAGAAAAGTCTGCCTAGTCCGTGATGAACTTAACATTAGATGGGCATAGTACAGGGTTATAATTTGAGCATATCCGAAAATCTGAAAAATTTTGGTCAAATCTACCACCATTTGAATAAGATAGGACACAACTTTGAAACCAAATAAATAACAATTTATATTAGAATATCCTTCTAATATATAATTATCAAGTCTCAAACTTAATTTTCATTTGCTGAGTGATTAACTATAAAGATTATTTTTTCATGTGATATTTGTTTTCTATTCATTGTAGGTTCAGTTGCATAAAAAAAAGAAGTAAAAAGTTGAACAAAATTATTTGAATAAACTATCATGACCTTTTATATAATTTAATTTCTATTTGATTCAATGTAATTTGAAGCAAAGCTGTGGTATGTATGTAGACTTTTCAATTAAAAAGGAGTAAAATAGAAAATAAATTCTCTTTTGTCAAAATTTTTCTTTTACTTCTATTGTGGTCTTTTGCTTTTCAAGGTCATTCAATAATTAATATCTCTTACTTTTGTCTATATCTTAATTTTTTAATATATAGTTTAAAACTTTGTTAGTTAAAACTGTCACAAATTTTTTATATACTATATCGGTTTTATTTTTAATTGAGGTAAAAAATTCTCTTTTAACATTAATTAATAAAATTATTTATATAAAAATTTACATTTTATACTATTTTTTAACTAATTTAAAAAGTTTAAATTTTTTATATTATATCTCATGTAACTACACTACTTTCAAAATTTATATAAAATATGTATAATAATGAATGAAAAAGTTTTTTTTATATTAATGAATAAATTAAAATTATTTTTCATTTTAAAGTTAGAAAAGTGTACTCAAATATATTTATAGAAGTTATAATAATATAATATTTTTAATAATTTAAAAACTTATAATAATTTATAATTATTTTTATATTTAAATTTATAGTAATAATTTAAACATAGTAAAATTATTATTGAAAAAGAAATTATATTTTTATATTATAAATTTTGGATTTGTAAGATGAGCACGATTGTGCTTAGACCTTTATGACACATTATTTTATGTTAATTTTTTAGGTATGCAAGATAAAAATGATCATGTAAGATAATATAATTATGCAAGATAAGCATAACTATGCGAAATAAGCACAACTATACAAGATGTGCATGGCATGTAAGACAACAAGCATGTGGATGCATAATAAGCATCGGGTGTAAGACAATAAACATTGGATGCAATTAACGAGCATGGAGGTGTCCATTAGCATGGGGTACATATAATCATGATGAGGATGCAAACAATAAGCATAAGAGTCCAAATAATGAGCATGGAAATGTTGATAACAACATGGAGATGCAAATAACAAGCATGGGGTGAAATATCAATTGAGCATATAATCAAACATACACTAAGCATGAAAATTTACTTTATTAGAGGATTAATAATTTTAGGTTATAAACCTTAATTAATAATATGGAAAGACTTTTAGGATCTTGTGAAGAGAGTGAATAGTACCCATGTGATAGACATGTGGGATTAGGAGTATGGAAATCCATGATAAGGGTTTTGTAACAACTGTTTAACATGCATCATATTCATAAAATGATATTTTGAAGTCGTTCAATAGAAAAATAATCTTTGTGATCTTTAATAAAAGGTATTTGAAAAATCTAATGGTCAACTCGTGATGAAAAACCTCCTAATGGTCTAGGATTGCTCCATATAATTGGATTACTTTTCAAGCTTAGCTGTCTTGTAAGACTCTAAAGACTAACATTATCAATTGAGTAATTTTATATTTTAACGAATAATAAAATTATGATGATTCTTTTATGTCATCAATGGCATAATGTGTTAGAGAGTGACTTGTGATATTTTCCATTATTTTGATTAAATGAGAATGCTAATGAACATAGCAGTTTCTATCCCTCAGTTGGTGGTGTATAGGAGGAGATTCATCCTCCATCCTCCTCTGTTTTTACTTCATCCCGAGAGTCATTGTATTTCCAAAGACCAATTTATTCGATAATATATGTTATGAAAGTTAGGACTCCTCCTTCCACGCTTATCCCTCGTGGTGGACCTAGGTACCTTCAAACTCCAAAGAAGTTTATATTATGATGCATCCCACAAATCGTCCAAAACCAAGATGGTATTTGACCTTCTCACCTTTATAAATATTATGTAGAAGGAGAGAATATAAATGGCTAGAAAATAAGATAAAGGGAGAAAATGATAATGATGAGGATGGAGATCCATCTAAGCCTATGAAGTAACAATTAAGGAGATAATATGGTGGTATCATTTCTACTTTTTTTTTATACTAACGGGGAGTGGTAAGAAAAATGAACTTTCCATATCATCTTTATTTCCATTTGAAAAACTATTCCTTTATGTGTATTTTTTTGTTTCAACATATCTTGACTTCTTTAATAATAGGAACCTAGGTTGCTTATTGGTGGTGATATCAAAACCTATTATGACTTTGTTGAAAATGTATATATCTTTGAATTTCATAGAATTCATATTTATGTTCATATATACTTTCTTTTCACTTTATCATCCACGTAAAATATCAATAATGATGTTGATAAATGTAACATGGTTCCTATCCTTCTACAAGTGTAAAGAAGGAGATCATCCCTCCATTCTTCTTTTGTTCTACTTCATCTTGAGACTCATTGTAATTTAAAGACTTATTTTTATGTTAGTAGATATTTTAAAGGATAGGACCATCTGCTTATTGTAATTTAAATATTATTATACCTTATATCATACATATCCATGATATTTTGTATTTAAATATTAACTACTTTTCAACCTTCCAAAATTCTTTTATTTGATTAAAGCTTCAACAAATTTATTAATTGAAAAAATAAATTTGTTAATAGGTAGTTTAAAAAAAAAAAAACTTGCAGAATAGTATGTCTTCCTATATATATGTTATACCAAGTTTGCTCTGATTCAAAATTTATAAGATTCACTATTCGGTAGGAAGTTTTATTAGAAATACCTATTAATAAATTTCTTGAATACTTGGAACATAGTGATCATCTTTTCAATCTTTCTCGGTGTTGCAATATCATTAAGTAGTGTTTCTAATGGTGACAAACCTTGAAATCATAAGTTCCTAGACTTTCAACTAGAAATTGGAGAATGAAAACTTATGTTCTTGATATCCCACAAAGGTTAAGATACTTCAAATAATTTTGATCCCTCGGCTCTTCCATAAATTCTTCATTTTCCACTTTGATGTGATGTAAGGCAAAATCCTACCAATGATCAAGATAAAGCATCTGCAAATTTTTCATTTTAACCATCTCTTAAGATTCAAAATTAAGATAATCAGAAGCAACATTAAAATATAGCTCTCCAACACTTAGATTTAAAAACAAACTCATCACTCATCACTTAACTTTTTCTTCGTCAAGTGCTAAACAATCATCCTTAGCTTCATTGTGACGAGATGGGGCTATTATTTGTCAATAAATTCCATAAAATTATTCTTCATTTTATAACAATTGTATTACCAAACTTGTGATGGATCCAATGTTATTTGAAATTTATTCAGTGAGACATCAGTCATTACCATGTGACACAATTAAATTTACAATTCAAAATGTAATTAATTAAACATATACTCACTTTCCTTTGCTTTCCATTTGAAGTTGAAAAAAATCCATATCAAACAACATCTACCAATAAATTATATGCATTTCTTCGTAACTAACATTTTTATCCTATCTTAAACTAAGGATGTTAATATTTAAAAGAATTTAAAATACTTAAAAATTTAAATATTTTTAATTAAAATAATTTTATTTGGATAAAATAATTTAAATTTTTTATATTTTAAATCCTTTGTTTAGATGAAGAATTTTAATTTTTTAATTTAAATTTTTATTTTTCAATTTTTTATCAAAGCAATTAAATTTTAAAAATTGAAATAATAAATAATATTTAAAATATTTTATTGAAATTATTAATATTAATATTTAAATATAAATTATACACACTATAATTTATTTATTTATTAATTATTAATCATTATAACAAATTTAAAATATTAAAAAAAATTAACCAAATTTTAAATATTTTATTATTTGAAATAATTTAAACAAACTAATTCAATATATAAATACAAATATTTAAATAAATAATATATTTAAAAAACAATACAATCAACATTATGAATGAATAAAAGAAAAATTTATGAATGAATGAATCACGTTGCATTATTAATTTTATTAGGTGACATGCAAACCCTCTTAAAGTTGAAAGCAATGTTATTAGATTCGGTTTGATCTAGTTGTTTGAATTAATAATCGGTTAACTGAACGATTTGAATAATTTAGTTTGACTTTGCACTTTTTTTTGCAAAAAACAAAAAAAAAATCATTGAATCGGTCAACTTAATAACATTCATCAAAATTTTTAATTTTTTTTTTTGAAATAACATTGTTTGATGTTAATATTATATTTTTTTTAATTGAAATATAATTTAAGAATCAAAAATAAAAGTTTTGTATTTTTTTATAATTTTTAATTTTTAATTTAATTTAAATTATCAAATTTTTATTTTTATTTATCAAAATTTTACCTAAACTATTATTTAACTTTATTCAAATTTAGCATTGAAAATTTTTGCAAAATATTAATTCCTTGTATATAAATTCTAAATTATTTTAATTGTATTTCTAATTTTTGAGTATGCATTTTAATAAAATTTTAAAATATTAATTATTTGATATATTTTAAATTTACAATTTAAAATAAAATTTTTATTTTTATTTATTTAATTAAGTATTTATAGGATAGTAATTATTTTATTTTTAAATATAAATTATTTTAATTTTATAAATATTATCAATTTATATATTTAAATTTTTTTAAATATACATAAAATTTAACTTACATCAATTTAACTAATGAGTTATCGATTTAATCAAAAAAATTATTAAGGGTTAAATATGTTTTTAGTCTTTTTAAAATATTTAAATTTTGATTTTAATTTTTTAAATTTAAAATCTTTGATTTAGATCTTTCAATTTTTAAAATATATTAATTATAATCTTTATATTAACTTACGTTATATTAAATCAAAATAGATTAATTATAATTTAAGAATTATAATTAAAATATTTTATAAATAATCAAAAAAAATTTTAATAATGATATATAATTAAAATATTTTATAAATAATCAAAAATATTTTTAATAATGATTGATCTAACTTGATTTAATGTAATTTAAATTAATATTAAAGATTATAATTATAATATTTTAAAAAATAAAAAACCTAAATTAAAAATTTTAAAATTAAAAAATTAAAACTAAAATTTAAGTATTTTAAAAAGATTAAAAATATATTTAAGTCGATGATTAATTATTACTCTAACAATGGGTACGCAAAAAAAGCATCCATTCTTCTCTTTCCTGTGAAATTTTCATGAATGGCCGTATTTGTTGATACATACAATGATGTTAATGATATTTAGAGTCTTCTTCTCTATTAATTAGGATTTGCATTTCTTAGTGTGGGTCCCTTTTAGACTTTTAAAAGATTTGATTTTTTTACATATTTTTTATTTTAAAATAATTGAAAATCTATTCTTTTCATTCTGATTTTTTGAATTTGTTTTATTCTATTTCATGAAAAATAAAAACTGAACTAATGGGCTCAATAGAATAAGATAAGAAAAATTAATGTTTTATCATTTTAGGATAGGATAAGCTTAAATTATTATGATTGATATAGTAACTGAAAGAATAAATTAATTTATATAAAAAAATTTCTTTAAATTTTATTTTTTTACAGTATAAAAATATAAGATAAGTTTAATATTATTTATAAACTTTATATCAAAATTAGTCATCTAAATATTTTTCTTTTAAGTTAATTCTTTTATCAAAACATATTAATTTTTCTATTAAATTTTTCTTTTGACAATTGTTAAAATTTATTAGGTTTCTCTATTTATTAAAAACTACATAAAAAATTAAAATTCATATTAAAAAAATATAGTATAATAATTTTTAAAATATAATTTATATCATATCAACTAGTGATCAAATATTAAAAATTAAAATAATTTACATGTTAATTTTAAATTTCGTTTTTTTTATTGTACCAAAGAAAAAATTACTTTTAAAATCATCCTTGTTTTTGTTTGAATCTTGATCCGCTTAGGCTTCAGATCTTATATTGTAACAGGCAATATTTTCTTTATTTTTATTTCTTATGAGTTAATTTGTGTTTTATGTTTCATTAATCAAGGGATAAAGGTTGAAAATAGTGTAGTTTCTTATGATTGACTTTGTTATGGATAGAATTAGATGGAACGAGTTCTATTGAATTCCATTTTATTTCATTTTTTAATCAAAGTAATGGAATATAAATATATATATTTTTATTTTATTATGTTGGTTTCTACCAATTCAAACATAAACTTGTTCTATTATTTATAGTGAAAATATGTTATTATATGAATTACATAATTATCAATTAATTGTACAATTTTATTTCAAATACAAGCATGCTTGATTTAACTACACCTTTGACATATTTATTAAGATGAAGAAAATATCCTTCTAGTCAAAGGTATGATTAAATTAAACACATTTTTTATTGGAATAAAATGAACGAAAGAGAGGAGCTTCGGTTGAAAAACAAAAAAATATAGAAAAAGTAAACACATGATATGAACGTTCACGTGAAGAAGAAATGAAAGTTTAAATATACACGAATAAAAGTCAATAGATTTTTTATACTGTTTATTGAAGGAAACTTAAGCTTTATTTGAATAAGGTATGAAAATGAGAAAAATAATATAAAGATAAAAAAATAAAAAAAATATTATTTTGATAGATAAAAATAAAAAATAGAATAATAAATAAATAAATTTAATCAAAATGATTTAAACTTTTTTATAACATTTTAAAAATAAAAAATTATTTTAATTTATTTTCAAAATATTAAGTTAAATTTTTAAAATATATAAAAGTAATGGATTTTTATTAAAAATATTTACTGTATTATAAATATAAAAATAATAAATATATTTTTAATATAAATTTACTATGTTTAAGTATTTAAAAACAATCTTAAAAGTTGAAAATAGAAAAGAGATATTAAATTTAATATATTTTAAAATATTTTATTATGTCAAATATTATTAAATATTATATTGTTAGAAAAGTAGAAATAAAAAACCATCCAAGCCCATGTCCTGGCCCTTCACTCTGTTTCCCAAGTTATAATTTTCATATGGGAGAAAGAGTCAACAAATATTGGTAGGCCCAGCATGAATTTTGTTCTTATTTTTACAAAAATACATTATAACAAATTTATTAAATAATAAAATAATCATTTGTTAATATAAAATTTTATTTAAAAAAACTCATTTATAAATATATATTTTATATTAATACATAATATATTATATTAATATTTTACATCAATAAAATTATTTATTAATATAAATATTTTATCATTGATATGAACATGTCTATCTTCCTGTTACACACATTATCAATTCAAACGAGTCTTGTCCCCACTGATATAATTGTCTCCTTTTTCATATACAATGTATGATCAGTCCTTATCAATTCATATAAGAAATAATTTAATTTTTTATTAAAAAATTATAATAATAAAAATTAATATAATATTAAATATTAATTAATAACATGCTTTTTATAATAGAAAATTTTTTAAACATATAAGAATTGTATTTTTTTAAACAATTTTTTCCTTCTCAAATTTTCACCTTGGATATTTGATTTAATATGTGCAGAAATACTTGTACTATTGTTATACTAGTTTATGAACGAATCAACCATAAAAGTGCTTAATAATTCTTCTTTAAAATTAAACCTTTGCGCTTTTTTCAAAAATTATATTTTTAAAATGTATAAGATTAGTTAAAAAGTATTTTTACATCCAAAAAAAATTCAAGATTATTTATTACAATGATTAATATTTTTTGTTTATTACAATGATATCAATAAAATTAAAACCTTTAATTCTATATAGATTATGTAATTTTTTTATCGCTTTTAGAACATTTATAACAGTATAATTAAGGTCCAATTTTTTTTATAAAAATCAAAGTAAATAAAATAGAACACTTCACATCAATGACTGATACACGTAAAAAAACTTATCACATAAATCACATGCACTGTGAGCGTTGCACTTTTTTTTGTTTTTTAAAAATTAATATATATTTAAAATATACATTAAAAAATAAATAATATATTTTATTAAAATTTATATTTAATAATATTAATACATTAAACCTTATAATTTCTAATAAAAATTTACTATATACAACAAATTTTTATAATATACTTTTAAGTATGTTAAATAACCGTTTCTTTTATTTGTAATCATCTAACAAGTATAGATAAAGGTTTAGATAAAAGTAAGATTCTTAAATAGTTATATACTAATTTCAATTTCTAAAACCAATTTTAAACTGTCAAATATTTATAATTAATAAAAAAATTAAAATTAACAAAATTCATAATTTAATTCTGATGTAAATGATATTATTGATATATTTTTTTAATATATTTCTATATCATATTGTTTGTAAATGATTGAAATTTGTATATGTTATATAAGCTTCATTATCAATATGATGCAACTCAGTTTTTTATTCAGTGAGATTGACATAAATTTTAACCAATTATAAAAATTTCATTGAAAAGAATATGGTAAAGTTTACGTTAGTATTTTTTAAATGAATTAGAAAATACATTGAAGGATAATATTTCTGTTATAAAAAAATAAAGATATTGACACGTGGATAATTATGTGATAGACAACGGCATATCCGTGAAACCGAGTTCCGGTCAATGAAAGACACCGTTGAAAATGTGAGAGAGAGAGAGAGAGTATAAACACACTCTACGCTGAATATAAATATTAAATATAAAACTTGATAGTTTAAATTAATCTTAGGATATAATGTTGATATATTAATTTTCAAATGCTAAAATATAAAATATCCTAGTCAACTTAATTATATTTTTTAAATGATTCATTTGCTCAAAATTTTGGGTAATTAATAAATACAAAATAATATCCTTAAAATATTGATTGAAGAATTAAAAATTTGAAAAAAAAGTATTAATATATTTTTGTCATAATTTTAATATAATTTATAATAAAAATTTAAATTTTTAAACAATATTTTTAAGATACTAATGTGAAAAGTAAAAATAGAAAAATTTCAAAACCTTAATAATTGATGTTATTATTGGTTCCTAATTATTTATTGTAAATAATTATATGGCGCCGCCTGGTATGACTAAGTGCATGTTATTATATTTATAAGAATGCTAATACTCTTTACATGTAACGCCAAAACCGAATCATAATGAGAATTAAAATGTTAATCCAAAACCCAAAAAAGAAATTTAATTTTTGTTATCTATTTTGCCACGTCATAGCGTTTGAAACGCATGAATATAACCATGTAGTCAAAATCTGACCCCGGAAATAATGAATGAGTGTTTAGATATATCATCAATTGTTCTTGTTCTTTGAAGTTTCATAAAAGCAGCTAGTCTTTTTTAATTATTATTTGGTTCAACTTAGAATTGACCACGCTACCTTGGAAATTTTCCTCTTACTTAAATTAGATGAACACTTCCATTTCTGAGACCTTTTCTTCATACCCTTTTGCTTCCTCTTGTGTTTTTTGTTTTTTTATCATTCATGGTTTTTGCTGGTTTGGTTTAACATTACAAGACCCTTTTCATCATGGGAAACACTTGTGGGAAACCAGTTGCTCATGTATCTTCCTCCAATTTTGCTGGTTATTCTTCTCTCTTCTTTTTTAATTATCTCATTTGTGAAGTAATCATGCAACAAAGCTTAAATTTTGACCTTTTACTTGTTATGCTGCATTTTTTTATTTTTTTTATTTTGTATTTGGTTTATGAAGGTTTTTGTCTATATGATGTAACTCTGAAAGATTATAGGCTGTTTTATTTTATTTTTTGTTGTTCTCTAATTCTTGGTTGAGAAATTGAAGATTCTTAGGCTGCTTTGCTTTCTGGTTGCAAAGAATGTTGAACAAGTTTGCATTTTTTAACACACTTTACCTGTTAAGAATAAGGCATCAATGAATGTTTAGACTACTAAGTCTATGAAATTTAAACTTTTAACAAATTTTTGTGGAGCCATATCTGTGATTTTGTTAAAGCTTGTACTATGTTGTCATGTCAACTTCAAATTAGAGGCACCAGAATTTTTCTAGCATTGCTCCAGAACTTGTAATCCTAACTTTAATTTCTTTTAAAATTAGAAGAAAAAAAGTGAAAAAATTGATGCATGTTAGTTATTTCACTTTGCACCCCTTTTTTTTTTATACTTGATATGAACAATTTACATCTGATAGAGCTGATTTTAACTTGTTTCTCATCTACTCACAGGAAGCAAGAAGCCTATATGTAAGACAAAGCAGTATTCAAATTCTTCTGAGCAGAAGTCTGCTTCAAAATCTTCAGAATCAAATGTTGACAAATCCATCTCCAACACCCTTAAGTCCTTCAGCTTGAATGATCTAAAGGAGGCCACAAAGAACTTCCGGCAAGAAAATTTAATTGGTGAAGGAGGATTTGGTCGTGTCTTCAAGGGATGGATTGATGAGAATACATATGCTCCTACAAGACCAGGCAGTGGAATTGTAGTGGCTATTAAGAATCTTAAGCCAGAAAGCTTTCAAGGCCACAAGGAATGGCTTGTATGTATAACTAGAATCATAAACCATTTTTTTTCTTTTCCTGATTGATTATTGATCATGTTTGGTATTGATGACTGATTTTACATCCTTTGAGCTGACAGGCAGAAGTCAATTATCTAGGACAGCTTCACCATGAAAATTTGGTGAAACTTATTGGTTATTGCTTGGAAGGTAGAAATAGGCTTCTGGTTTATGAGTTCATGCAAAAAGGAAGTTTGGAGAATCATTTATTCAGAAGTAAGTGGATTTCACTCTAAGCATATTTGGTCTTTTGGTCTCTCAGTTGCTTCACTTCCCTTCCCTATCAATTCCTGATATTTGAGTAGTTTCTAAGCACTTATTGGATAATCACCATAATTAAGTGCTTATTCAATAAGCTCTTATAAGATCAGGGCATATGGCATAAATTTGATTGTGAAACTTAGCAGAATAAGTTCAAAAGAGCTTATTTTGATATGTTACGCAAAGAAAATCATTTAAACAAGTTAAAAAAAAAAAAAACTTATGAGTCATAAGCTATTTTCATAAACTCCTTATAAGCTCTTCCAAACGAATCCTAAAGCAAAGATTATGATAAGGACATTTTGAATGAATTACATGATTGTATGTACACATTTAAGTGATAACTACAATTTGGTTAAGTGGTTTATATTCCCAATATTTGATGCTTTTTAGCCATTTCACAACACCAATTTGAACTGAGCTATAATTGTTACTTATTCACTCACTATACCTTAAATTTTGTTTTCTTATTCCTGCAGAAGGTGTTCAACCTATGGCCTGGGTTACAAGGGTCAACATTGCAATTGGTGTTGCAAGAGGATTAGCATTCTTACACTCCCTGAATGCAAATGTTATCTTTCGTGATTTAAAGGCTTCCAATATCCTACTTGATTCAGTATGTGACATTTAAAGTTTGGTTTGTGAATCAGTAATGACTACATGCTCTGGTTTACATGTTAAGTTTCCATTCTGAAAGAGTGGCCTAATCTATATGTAGGATTTCAATGCAAAGCTTTCGGATTTTGGCTTAGCAAGAGATGGTCCTACAGGAGATAATACACACGTTTCAACCAGAGTTATTGGAACTCAAGGTTATGCTGCTCCAGAGTATGTTGCTACAGGTATAGTTCCTTTGATCTTGATCACTGTATTAAGATCAAAATTTAGCTAAGACCAGTTCCTTTTTAGTCATTCCAATATGCATATTTTGTTTTGGTTGACTAGTTTTCTCTTCTTGATCTTAAATCAGAAAAGACACATTTTCTCACTTAGGATTCCAAACTTGTCATAAACTATCTATCTCTAAAGCTTAAACTGTTAGGTGAAGACACATAAATGGTTTTATATTATATTTCTAACATGCCTCCTGGTGAGAGAGCCCTTTGGCTTGAAGTGTATGGAGAACGCAAAGGAGCACCTATTTTGTGCAGAAATTAAAGTTTTTATTAGTAATAGGGGGCAACAAGGATTAAACTATAGATCACTTGGTCATAGAGACTCTAACAATGTGCTACAAACCAACTATCCTAAAAGTTTAAGCAGTTAGGTGAAGACACATGAACTGTTTTAGGAACCTTCTAGTAACTCCAATTGAACCACTTAACAGTTCAGTGACCAGTTTAGTTTTCACTTTTTTAAAAGCATCTAAAAAGACCAAGCAACACTAGTGTCTAGTTCTATTATATCAGGTGCATATTTATATATATGTATATAGATAAAAATATATATATACTAGTATCAATGGATCCAGATCCTACTTATATATAAATATAAATTTAAATTTAATGATCATTTCTTTGCTTATTTCTAAGTTGGGTTTCAATTAAACAGGTCATTTGACCCCAAGGAGTGATGTATACAGCTTTGGTGTAGTGTTGTTAGAGTTACTAACAGGAAGGCGTGCAGTGGAAGATGATAGACCAGGATTTTCAGAGGAAACTCTGGTGGATTGGGCAAAGCCATTCATTAGTGATAGTAGAAGGGTTTTGAGAATAATGGACACAAGGTTAGGGGGTCAATACTCAAAGAAAGGAGCACAAGCTGCAGCTGCACTTGCATGGCAATGCCTTAACACTGACCCCAAATTTAGGCCACCTATGGTAGATGTTCTAACAACATTAGAAGGTCTTCAATCCTCAAGCTCAATGCCAAGGACACCAAAATCTGAAAGTCATGCAACCAAACATTCTGTTGGTGGTCATTCACAAAAGTAAAATGGAAACACAAACTATGAGCTACTTGCTTTTTTCTGTTCTCACTTGTTTTGGATCAATGCTTCTGCATCCTTACAAGAAAGAACAATAGATTCTACTGGAATTTCTATGCCTAAAAGAAGAATTGCCATCTATGAGGGTTATTCTATGTGAAGTATTACATTGTGGAAGCAGCTACATCCTTATGACATCTTGTATGAGTTTTTTTGGGCTTTCCTTTTTGGAGATCTACTTTTTGAGCTTTTAAACTGGGTTTTGCTACCTATACAAAATTTGAAATTAGAACTCTTGAATACAATTTTTTCATACATTGGTTTGTACATTAATGTAATAGCTCTATATATTGGTTGCATAGATTTTATTTATTTATTTTTATCAAAAGATATCTTTTTAATTTTGCTCTTTATAAGGTTAGTTTGAACTCTTTCTGCATCAAGTTTTAGCAAATTCAATATTAAAGTGTGTACGACCAATATAAAAGAATTATAAAATATGACAATTTAAAATCATATTATCATTACGTGTTTCTATTCATTGATGTTAATTTCAAAATTATATGTAATTTTTATATTTAATTTATAATTTATAATTGAGTCTTAACAAATTTGATATAAAAAGTAATATTTTTTGTACATTACACAATTATAATAGTCAATTTCTCCAATCAAATGAAGATAGTTATGCGGTCAATTCAATTCTTGCAATTTTAATCAATGGCGAAAGAAATCCTTGAGTGGATGAGGTCCACCGTATAACCATGTGTGATTATAGACCACAATTCAATCAAATATTAACAATTCAACCTTTTAATCAATTAACTCTAGAGAAAAAAAATGTGAATCATACTTTTCTAAAATATGATTTTCTCTTTTTAGATTTAATTGATTAAAAAATTGAGTTGTCTAAATTTTATTGAATGATCCATAATCATACAGGACATTGTGAGTCTGATCTACTCAAAAAAATTTAAAGAACAAACTATCAAATATAAAAAATAATAACAAAGTTCAAAATCATATGGAAAAAACATTCCAAAACTACAATGTTTTTATGGTACCAATTATAGTAATTTTTTGATTAATAAATTATAATTAGTTCTCATTAATATATCTTTGTTTACTACTAACTGGTCATTATGTTAAGTAATCTCTTGTGTTTTATGTATGCAAAATATTTTCTTTATATGTATTCTTTATCATCCATAATAATATACTTGTATCAAAGCCTAAATGTTCACACACATAGACACATACAAATATATTGATCAAAATGCTACTATGAAAACATGCTTAAGAAAAGAGAAAAATTTTAAAAAGAAAAAAAAAAAAAGAATCTGTTTTGTAACTCATACGTGTTTTCTTAATTTCAAAAAAATTTACAATAAATATTATTTATTTTATTTTACTATTTTATGATAATTTTATCCAATAAATTAGAAAAATTATTAAGAATAGGATAGTATGTTCCAAAGAAAAAATAAATTAAAAAGTAAAGATAAGTATTTCCATTTAATTTTAACAAAAAAGTATTTTGGTTCTTTCACTTAGTTTTTCTTTTTAAATTGATCTTAATCTTAATAAAGTGTCTTTACACAAATAATTAGATTGTTGAAACTTCTTGATAAAAATCCATCCGATAATCCGATCTTTATAGCATAAATTAAATAAAAAAATTATAAAAAAACAAATAAAGATAAATAAGTAGTTCAATAACATGGCAAAAGTAACTAATCAACCAACTTTATAAACTGCTCCTTAGATTTTTTATTCAACTATAAAGATATGATAACCAATTCATATAGCAATACATTAAGTTAAAGCATGAATTTAGAATTTTTTATGAATTTAAATCATCAACCTACTAACTTTATAGAAAATATTAACAAGATAATTTTTATGATAGCAAAAGAAGATATAATCTTCATGTTAGAGAAAAAATTTTATATAAGTGTATAGAAACTCAAATCCTCTCACACACAAGAGATATTTACATGAGTACAATCACAAATACAAGTAGACAATAACTAAATTGTATAAGAATCTCTAAGATTCTAATTTAAGAAAATTATAATCAATCTTAATTGAAGTCATCCATAATATGATTCAAATTATCAACATAATCTTAATTAAATTTAAACAAATCTTAATCAAATAATTTGAATAAATTCTAACAAATCCTAATAAATGTCAAATCTTTTTAAATCTTGAAATATTGCTGTGAACGAGATCTTCTTTAAGTTTCACAAATAAAATCATAATCACATATGTCTTTTATTTTTCATAATGCATCAATGTAGGTGTTAATTATTTTTTATAATTTTTTTATTCTTTCTCTTTTCAATAATTTTTGATAATGCATTAATGTAGGTCTTAATTATTTTTTATAGTTTTTTTTATTTTTTATTTTTTCAATAAATCTTTTTCTAAGATTAAATCTTTCTCTATTTATATTTAATTATATAGGGTAAGATTCAGCTCATATTACTCATTTGATTAAAAAAATATTGTAAGAGATGATTACAAAAATATTCTAACATTCACATTAATATTTATAAAATTATTCTAACATTCACATTAATATTTAATATTTATAACAATGAATATGAATAGTAGAACTTACAACAAATTCCATTCATAAAATAAACGATCACCTTCCGCAAATCATTACAATCATCCTCAAAGCTATTTATTTGTGACAAGTTTACAATAACATACATCTTTTTTCTTTTCTAGAATAAATTATGTCCTTGCACAGGTCATTACAATCCAGAAGCTATTTATTTGTTAGAGTTTACAATAACATAAATCTTACCATGTGACTGTTTGGCTTGCCGTTGGAAACCTCTCAACTTCCGTTAGCTGTTCCAAACTTCGTTTGTAATTTTTTTGTTTGTGTTTGGATGAAAGTAAACTCGATAACGTAACATAGTTCCAAATTGCTTTTAACTTATCATATCCAAACAAAAACCAATTTTATCAAAATCAATTTTACCAAGTCAAAATTTCTCAACTTTAGACTAAATATGCTCTATATAATAAGTTTAGGGTATATAAATACAATAAGCTAAATTATACTTTAAATTTCTTAAATTATTTTTTAATTTTAATTCGATCTTTTAAGTTTTTTAAAATTGGTGTCTTAATTTTGTAAATGCTTGCCACATTGAACCTTTTCGATAAAGTGCTTATGTGAATTTCATATTAACACGGTTGATTTTTTGTGAAGTGAGAATTAACTGTCCTAGATTACCAAACAAATGAACCAAAATGAAATATTTAAAATGTTAAGAAATCAAAATAATATTTTATGCAAATTTAGTTCTTTTATACAAATTGAAGTATATAACATACTTATATAATTTTTTTTCAAAAAATCATGCAATAAATTAACAAAAATATATAAAAAAATTAATTTACCTTATAAGTATATCAACCAATCATAAGATATTTCATATGTGTAATCTTTCTCGTTTTGTTTGAAAATTTAAAATATTTATATTATTTTATTTGCTTTACTTTTATTATTATCTTTACTTTATATGTCTCAATGAAATATAAGATTTCATTTATAAAATTAATAATCTTATATATAATTATTTTTTGGATTAAATATACTTTTTATATTTTTAAAATAATTAAATTTTAATTTTTCTATCAACTTTAAAATTTTTGGTTTAATTCTTTTATTTTGTAAAATATCTTAACTATGATTTCTAATATTAACTCGAGTTAAATTAAATTAAAATAAACTAATCATAATTAAAAAGATCATAACCACAATATTTTTAAAAAGGATTGATTTTTTCAAATAATGGTTAATCTAATTTAAGTTAATGTTAGAAATCATAGTCAAAATATTTTACAAAATAAAATATTTAAAATAAAAATTTTAAATTAAAAAATGAAAAAAAAGTTTGATTATTTAAAAAAAACTAAAAATATGTTTAATTATTTTTTGATTTTTTTGTTTCTTTATATGAACTTTATATAATAAAAAAAATAGAAAGACAAGAATTACATAAAAATTGGTAGATAGAAAAAAAATATGAATGAAATTATTAAAAAGCCGTTTGATTTATAAAAATATTTTTAATTTTAATTTTTTTGTCTCAATTTTTATTTTAAAAAATTCCATCTTATTCTCATTTTGTATCTTGTTTTCAATATTTTAAATAAAAAATACTTACTTTTTTCTTATTTAACTATTTCATGTACATAATTTTAAAAATAAAAAATAAAATAAAAACGACATATTTTGAATACCTTGTGTCCTTGAATAAAATGAAAAGGCCACAATCTTATAAACATAACTTGGATTGATATAACTACTTTTGTTAATTTGTTACACTAATTTATGAAAAAAAATCATATTATATATTTAAATTTGTTTAAAATATTAAATTTATACAAAATGTTTTTATGATACCTTAATTTTTAAAAGATTTCAATTTTATCTATTCATTTATCACCTAAAGTAATTAACTATCATGTCAATATAAAATTAACGTTAATATGAAATTCACAAAAGGGACAACATTGCTTATATTTACCAAATTAATAGACCAATTTGAAAAAGAAGTTAAAAATTAAATTGAAACTAAAAATTAAGTGAAGAAACCTAAAATATAATTTAATCAAAGTAATATATATTTTCAAACTTACAAGAAAAAGTAGAAAAATCTTATTTAGGAGTTATATATTCCTTCCTGATAATAGCGTTTGATGTGTTATTTTGCAACCTATTCAAGTTTTTTATATAAATATAAAAAAAAACATTTAAATTTTGATTTCTAATTTTCTCTTTTCTTGCAATTAGAGTTAATATGCAAAATATATACGTGAAGGTTAGGATGCATATATGTACAAATTGATTCTTGAATATATTAACTAGCTAGCATGTTTATTCTACCAAATTATCAATCTAAATAAATATACCTTGATCCCCAAACGATAAATTTGTACAAACAAAAATTTTAGAACTAAAATAACACAAGGCAATATTGTATGTTTACTCCTACAATGTGTTTGGCATAAGCAACTCACAAGGCAACATTTTCGGCCTTCACATTACAATATGAAACAGCGAGTGTGAAAAATAAAGGAAACAAAACTCGATACCATATTTACTAGAAAAATAATATCAACTAGAACACAGCTTGTTATATATCTTGAACCATACTGGTTTTATGAATACATGTGCCGCAGAGGAATCTAAGGTATAAAATATTAAGAATGAACAATTACAAATGCAATAAGAGGTTCTCTTCCCTTTCGCGATCTCTTTATGACATAATGACCAAACATGGTGTTAGGTGCTAAACAAAGGATAATACTATTATATCAATAAACAATAATGAATAGGGGTCATATGTTTTTCTCAACGACTCAATCCATCAATATGTCTCATATTTCTATCACTTGTTATCAAGTACCATCTCAACAAAGTATCACTATATTGCCATACCATGGTAAGAAAATGCTTTTACTGCTGCCAACCATACTGTTGGTTGCGGTTTCCACCCATCATATTTGAGCCACGACCAGCTGTTGACCCACCATAAGGACCACCTTGAGGATAATTTGGAGCTCCAACTCCATAGCCACTACCACCCCCACCACGAGGACCACCACCAGGTCCACCAGGCATACCACTCGATCCATAAGGTGCCCCCCGCCCTTGCGGAGGATATGGCCCACTGCCATAGCCACTACCCCCTCCTCCTTGACCTCCACGATTTGGGTGATTGTATCCTCCACCAGGGTTCCCACCAGGAGGATACCTTCCTGGCCCACCGGAGGGACCTCGGGGCTTCCCATAATGATGGCTAGGTCCTGCAGCAACTGCCGGTTGAGACCCATGAATATTATGGTTAGGACCTTGCCGCATTTGGGCATGCTGTTGCCCACTCTGCTGAATGGGGGGAAGACGGGTATGTTGTGGATGCTGCATTTTAAGACGCTTGGCATTTTCTTCATTTTGTCGTTGCTGCTGGCGCTTTTTCTTGGTCTGAAACTCATGTGACGACTCATACTTGGGTAAACTAAGCCAAACATAGGAATAAGTGAGTTGAATAAAAAATTAGTAAATGGTTAGTAGGTAGAAACAACAAAATTGGAGAAGGAACACATGGGATAGACATTCAATTCTCTGAAGATGACATACTCCAAGGAAAATTAATATTTTGAAAATAAAACTCAATCATGGGAGGCAATACCTCTTGGGATCACATGGTAATGGATCAGTCCAGAAATACTCAGCATCAAGTGCATCCTTGGCAGTAATTCTCTATTGAGAAATCAAATTGGCAAACAAATATTAGGATGCATTCCAAAATCATAATTATTCATCATGAAAGCATCTGTCTCAGTCTGAGTAATATTATCATTGGATTACACTTAAAACAAACACAATGAACTTCCAGTTTTAAATAACATGCATAGATATATTACTTCAGTTTTCCAAACATTATGCTAATGGGTTTTTTTTTTATCAAATTTTAATTTCACCATTTTGATCATGCAACACAATCCACTCAGAACCAAAACCAGAAGATATCATAAGCTCAAAAGGCAACTTGTCAAAATGTAAGATACATGATATGACTAAATATCAATAGTAGATACAAAAGTACAGTTTATATTATCAAATTAAAAGAAGCTGGGCAATGTAAGATAAACTGGAATACTGAAAGTTGAAACACATAAATAGATAACTCAACATTTATTTTGCAATTAAAATGATACCTGAGCAGGATCAAGTGTCAGCATCTTCTCCAACAATTCCAGAGCATGACGATCAAAACTATAATTCCATGTCACAGGAAGAAAAGCTATTCAGATTGAACAGGCAGGAAAAAAACAAAAACAAGAGTGTGCAGTACATCATTACTTTTGATTTGGGGGAAGGGGGGAATAAAAAAGCATACTGCTCATACTGCCACTTACTGTCTGAAAACTTCCCTGAGACGTCTCTTCATTGGTCTTGAAGGCTTAAATTGGTTATACCAAGGAGTCTTAGAAACACCAGGCCAGTTCACCTCATCAGGTGCCCCGCACAGCTCAAAAATCTTATTCAATTGTTCCGGCTACAAATAATTAGGAAGAAAGCAGGCATTACATTCAAGCTTGTACTAGAAACAATAAGCATGAGTATTTACAACATAGGCCACACATAATAAAAGGAAGAGATGGAATTAATGTAAAATATAAGCAAATAAATTAATGGAAAATGTTGACAAGGTTAGATCAAGTAAACAAGCCAGACTGTCATTAGCATTCCATCTAGCTCGGATGTATATAAAAGCCACAGTATAAATCAAGTAATGGAAACAATAAACATCATTTAACATAACAAACATTTTCAGATGAAAAACATTATTTAGAATGGCACCAAAACCTCTAAGTCAGTTTGATAAAAACAGAAAGGCTATGTAAGTAATATAAATAGCTGTACAGAGAACTGATAATATACTGTATAAAAGCATAGCTGATAACAACCGCTCATACTTGGACCCTAATTTCACTCAAGGATTATAAATACAGTATCACTAACCTCATCTTTCCCAGGAAAGATAGGCTTCCCGTGAAGAAGCTCTGCAAAAATGCACCCAACAGACCACATATCTACAGCTGGTCCATACCTTGTTGTCCCTAGTAGTAGTTCAGGGGGTCTAAATATATAATGAAATAAATCAATATGGGTAAAGGGCTGAAGTTTATGATCAAACTTAGAAACCAACTCCAGTATCATGATAACAGGAACATCAATTACCTGTACCATAATGTGATGACCCGATTTGTAAGATTTGCATTGTGCTCATTAGAAAATGATCGTGCCAGTCCAAAATCTGCAAGTTTCAGATTACCTTCATTATCTATAAGAAGGTTTGAACCTGTGACAGAACAAAATATATCAAATAGGTGTAATAGATTGGACAAGATCAAAAATCATAATCTTGCAGATGTAAAACTTTAGAAGACATTAGCAAAAGGGGGCACCTTTGATATCACGGTGAAGTACTTGATTTACATGGCAATAGTGCAGTCCAGTCAGAAGCTGTCTCATGTAACACTTTGGAAGGAAAAAGCAACTCAGGCATCGATAAAAGAAACAACTATATATGTATGTATGTGCGTGCATGCGTGTAGGTGAATGTGTGTGTGTGTATAATTGAATTAACATTTAATGTTAATAGTAACACCTTAATTTGGGGAACTGTAAATCTCATCCCAGGTCGATCAGCAAGACCTGTCAAATCATGGTCCATGTATTCAAAGACCATATAGATGCCACCTTTATATTTGTTACCATCTGCATAATTGGAAAACAAAACCAAGAGATAGATATATTAGGAAATATGAGAATCCATAGGGAGTTTATGGTTATATTCACACAGTAAAATCAGTAAAACATACTACATGTTACTGTCTAATTGAAAAATGAAGTAATTGATTATTATCATGAAAATGAATAACTTGCCTGGCCTCCCTTGTTCATCTTTCTCAGGACCTAGAAACCAAAATTTTAGAAGTGAATAAATTGAATAGTAAATCATTTTGATAAAAAAACACAGTAGATAGTGGAAAAATGTACCTGGAGAAGTCACAATTTCTTTCAACTTGATTACATTTTCATGGTGAAGTTTTTTCAGAATTTTGATTTCACGTATAGCAGTTATGGGAAACTGCAATGACAAAATTCACGGTACAATTCAGAGGGAAAACTCATTACAGACACAGCAACATATTGTTACTGCAACTTTAGACTTTGGTCCACTGAATTGCACAAATCATAAACAATCAAATGTTTGAAAATGCACAAATCACACAAGCAAAGTATCAAACCAATAGCATTAACTTATAAGTTATATTTCCAAAATATAATAAATAAGGAAACATTCAGTAACATGATCAAAGATATACCCCTTCTCTCTCATTGTCCATTCGTATTTTCTTCAAAGCAACAATTTCACCAGTTTTGATCTCTCTAGCCATGTAAACCTGACTGCAAGCAAAAGCATTTTAAAGTATATATTATTTCTATTCAGAAAATATCAGCAATGAGGTAGAAACAATTGCTGGAACATAAAGTATCAAAATAATTCCTATCCAAAAGTAAAATTTTTATGCATTACACAAAAATCTGATGTCATAGAAGGAACAAATATCAAAAAACTGAATAAAATTTTCTAGTAATAGTATTTAAGACTAAAATACAATTGGGAACTAAGTTCAGAGACGAAAAATAAGTATGTGATATGAGACAGAAGAATTTACTAAAGAAAAAAAAACTGCAGTAAAAAAATACAAGGAAATTTTTACAACCAACCAAAGAAACCCTAAAATATAAAGAAATAAGTTTAGCACAAGTGACAAATAAACTGCAACCTCAAAGCACATAACTTCTGCCTCACCTAAGGTTGAAAACATCTTCAAAACCCTTGTAAGAAAAAATCCTGCCAAGGGAGGGTTGCTGTCCCATTTTCTTTTAACATGCTGCACATGACATTACTCCCTATAGCCATTTCCTCTTTTCCACTAAGTGGGTGATTGGGAAGAGATTAATTGCAGAAAATAATATATATTTTTTTTCAAAAAACTCTAAGGAAGCTGCGAAAAGATAACCATTATTTCTCCAAGATTAGCTAATTCAAAAGCACACTAATATGATTGCTTCACTGATCAAAGTTGCTGGTTGATGTAGCTACATTCTCATCAATCAAGGGTTTTAAAATCCCATGTTTAACTTCAAGTTTTATTCAAGTAATAACCTGGCCCAAAAGTATCTTTTCAAAACTGGATAGAGGCAGCTTTGTAATTAAGCATGTGATAACAAATGAGTAAAGTAGAAGCAACCAGTGTAAAAAAATAAACTAACAAAAATAAACATTAAGAACTTTATTTACCATAATATTTTCATAGACTTCAACAGAACAGAACTAGAAAAATCATTACAGTGGAACTGGGAATGCTAGAATCAACAAAAATGGAACTTGGAATGAAATTCAGACTGACATCATAAAATTAGAAAAGTCCAACTACGGTGATCCAGTGCACAATGGTACAAAAGCATTGTAAGATTTCTATCTCTAAGAACTAAAGAGGCAGCTATTGTGTTTATTTTTCAGTCCATCACACCCACACTAACAAAGAAAAACGCAAACAAATAAATACAAAATTATAAAATAGAAGCAAATATTGAACGAAATTAACCTCTGAACCACAATGCGATAAAAAGAAAATACAAAAGAAAAATTAGGGAAAATCGAGAAGTGGCTATGATGAGAGATCAAAGAACACTGACCCATATGTGCCCTCGCCAATTTGCTCCAACTTGTCGAAGCAATCGACGCTTCGGGATCCCCAAGAAGGTGACTCGTTGACGTTGAGTTGCCCTGGCGCCGCCATAGCCATTGCTCCTCTGAAACTCTAGAAGGTCTCGTTCCACGCGAAAATTCCCCAAAAGAACACCGAAGCGGATAAAGAAGAAGATAATCGAAAGAGGGCCTTGTCGGTGATTCGAGAGAAAAAAAAAACTTTGCCGGAAAATCTACACGAAAATTGATGATAAAATAGGACCTGAGCGTGGGTACGAAGGCTGCGAATATAATTTGACGATGGGTTTAGCCTAGGGTTTAGATTTCCATGGCTTTCCCTCTTTAAAATCTTAGATTATAGGTTAACCATTATTCTGATTCTGATTCAGATCCATCTATTGTATCTATTTTATTTCAAAATTTAATTGAAATGTAGATACAGCGTAACAATTTCTAAACTATTATTAGTCATGAATTTATCATGTTATTTTTTATAATAATAATCATTTTAAATTTTATATTTGTGATGATTTTTAATTGATTAATTATATAAAAAATTATATTGACAAAATATCAGAATTAGACTTAAGGGTTAAACTCGAATGTTATTAACTCTTAGCTCGAAAATTCACTTTCACATAAACCTAAACTCCTAAGGAAATTTTTTTAAAATTATTTTTTAATTTCTATTGAAAGATTAGAATTTTAAAATTTTTTATATTTTTTTAAGAGATATTGAAATTCTAATTCTATTATTAACAATCCTTGAGATCTTTAATGAGATCATTTTTAGAAATATTAAAATCCTAATTCTTTCATAGAAAAAAAAAGATTTCTTTAAAGAAATATGAATATAGGACTTAATATATTAAAAAAATAATAAATAATAAATAATAAAATAAATTTTTATCTAATTATATTGATATTTCTTTAATCTATTCATTTTAATTTAATTGATAAGTATGGTAATCATACATGTATTTATCTTGTCTCCGTCCTGAATTTAATAAAAAAAACCTAAGTTGATCGAAGTATTTAATTGGTAGGCAGTGTAATCCTACATGTACTCATCTCATCTCGCTTCGAATTTGACGAAAACTCGAGTTGATCGAGATCAGAGATCGGGAACGAATAAAATCTGATTTTTAAAAACGAGGACGAACATGAAGATATTGATACGTGCATCATTCTCATCCACGAACTTGCCTCACTTTTAAAATTATTAAAATATTTTTATTATTTAAAAATATTATATAAAATTAATAAATTTATAAAAATAATAAATTATATAAATTTTAAAAAATATATAATAACTTAATAAATGATAAGGATTGAAATTAATATTTTAGACGGACGGGTAGAAGAGGGGAGACAGGGATAGACACAAGGTGTTAGAAACGAGGATAGGAAACATGATACATATTCTCCGCTCATCCCGTTGCTATGTTTAGTATTTAAGATTTACTAATCAAATAAAAAAAATAATTTTTTTTTATCATTTATTGACTATAGTTTAGATTTACAATTTATGTAAATTTTTTCTATCTAAATCAAACTTTCAACTCATTGATCATGTACTTTCAAAACAGAAATGGTGGATACCGCAGGCAGCCGTTAAAATTGGATAGGTGCTATCTATGGTTATTGGAGCCTCCTAATAAGATCTATTGTTCTAAAGAATTAAAACAGTTAGTTATTAATGGAATTCCTTTGGCTCTTTGGGGAATACTCGTTTGGACGGAGAGGCTTCCAAATACATCGTAAGCTACATTCGTGCTGACAAATAACCAACCTATAATGATTAGAAAAGGTATAATAATACTATGAATGACCTGTTATCGAATACTAGTAATAATATCAGCAAAGAACGTTCTCCTATGCTTTCAGGCATGTCGATTATACAATCAATTTTATAATAAATCTAAATTTATTAAAATATAATCCTTGTTAGATCATCCATTTTATACCAAGGCATCTTTTGACTATACCAAATCAATATAACTATCCTTATTATAACATAACAACAAAATTTCACAATTGATGTCAAAATCTAAGTATTAGGTAAGGTTTTTTTTTCTAATTAGTTGTCTTGATGTATTCTATAGAAAAATATAAAATTTTTCAATGCTTGAGAATAAAAAAAATTATAATTATAATAAAAGTATAAAATAAGGGTTATCCTATTGCATTATTATTTTCAGACTAAAAAACTAAAGATCAATTAAACAAAATAAAATATGAAAAGAAAAACAAACAATTGAACCTCTTTACCATTGATTGACTATAAAGAGAAAAAATTATAATATATATTTAAAGATAAATATATATATATATATATATATATTAAGAATTAATAAATAATAATTTTTATTAAAAAATATAACACTTAATATTATCAACTTATTAGATTATATGATTTTAAAAACAATATTATATACATATTTTTGTTGTATATTTTTTGACACAATAAAATATCGTTATAATTTAGGAAACAAATTCTTCTTGATTATTTTTCACATTACTCTTTTCTAAAAGGTAAAAACATGTTGAGTAGAAAAAAAAAACTCGCAAAAAGTGAAAAAAAAAAAAGGTTTTCGATAAAATTTATACAATAGCCTATTACTTCTAAAGAAAGGGTTTCAAGATAAATAAGTTAATGGGTCTTCTTAAATTTCAAATTTTTGTTTTGAAAGTTTATTTCCTTTACTTTCTTAATTTTTAAATTAATTTTTTTTCAAAAATTACTATAATATGTTTGAAGTTCATTTGATATTTTAAAATTAATTTTCTAGTAATATTTTCAATTTTTTAACCTTTCTCAAGTTTATTTGATATATTAAATTTATTTTTTGTATTTCTTCGAGTTTTGCATGTTTTTATTTTTCAAATACACAAATATATTTTTTAAGAATTTACTTTTGAATGAGTTTGAAAAAAAAACATGTTAAAATATCTAATAAAAACATGTTATGAAATATAATATAAGCCAAATAAAGGTTGGTGTAACACAAGTATACAATTTTTTTACTTTACATTAGTTTTTAATAATACAATTTTTTATTAATTTAGATTTTGTAACTTTTTTCAACTCACTAGTTATATACATTTTACATTATAAAAAAATATGTTATTTTTGTGGTTAAAAAATATATTTTTTAGCAATTTTTAATTATCACAAATATTATTACCAATATTTTTTAAAAAATGCTGTACAGGTGCCATAAATAATTTGTAATAATTTTTGGTTGAATGTTGGTAGAGTTAATAGAAATGATAGAAAAATTTTCTAATAAATTTTAACCGCTAAAAACTTATAAAAATTGACATAAATTACAACAAATTAAATTTATTTGATTGATTACAATTAGATCAAAATTTAATTCTAGATAAAAATATTGCAGAGGAATCATATTGAAATATGTTGTATATACATTCAACAAGAAGCAACATCACCGTAATCTACCTGTAAAAGGTATCTCCATATTAGTAGGCCTTAGGTCACGGGGTCAATTGTCCAAATTAAAATATTTTCGATTGGAAAATAGAAATCTTGTAACAATACATCTCATAACAATTATATTCAACTTTAATGTAACTAAATTCTATTTATAAATTTTCAAAACAATCTCAAAGTTATATTCAAGCATCTTTGTGGATAGACTTAAATAATAATTAGCATATAATAAATAGTTAAATAAAAATTTCTTCTCTTACATATCTTTTTACAACTCTATTTAAAAATATCAAAAAATTATATAACACTAAATAAATAAATAAAATAAATTTATATTAATATTAAACATCAAATTAAAATTTTTTATTATGAAGATTAAATTTATAAAATTTTATAAAATATCATTTTATTTAATTCTTTTTAATTGTGACCAAATTAAAATCAGTAGATTAATTAATCTCCTTTTATTTTTATCATTCCAAAATGTATTTTCTTGAGATATTACTATTTTTTGTTTATCAACTTTTCTTTTAATTAACATTAAAATTATATTCTTTACTAAAATTGAAAAAGGCAGTTATCATGGAACAATAATTCGCTAAAAAGTGAAAGCATATAAACTAACTTTTATATACATGTTTAGAAAGAGTAGCATAGTTTTACATCTTCATTACACTTTAATATATTATCAAGATATCTTATTTGAATATAATATCTATTATTATCATATTTTCAATTTAGCCTATTTTATTGTGTTAATTCAAATGCAATTTAGGTTCCAAATTTTCGTCAAATCCAAAACTTCTTCACCCAATTCCAGATTTTAAAATGGACTTTCAAAATCAAAAATTTGACTTTTATATAATCATTTATTTTTTAATATATGTGTCACAAAATTATGTCATAACTTCTTAATTTTTACATTTTTTTTTCGAGTTTAAGAGGTATTAGAAAATAAAATTACATATTTAAAAAAATAAAAAAAAACTAAATTTATCAAAGCTTATATTGTCATTGACACTAAAAACATACCCTATTAAAAACATAATACAAATAATAATCATTACTATAAATAAAAATAAATTATGTAGTATGTGTGTATCTACATATGAACAATTTCATGTTCTATATTTTATTTTAAAAAAATTTCTTAGTTACTGAATTAAAAAAATATTTAAATATCTTTTAGATTTTCAAGATAATAAATAATATATATATTGAATAAGAGAGAACCTAGCATGTGCTACTTTAAAATAATAGCTTCCAAATAAAAAAATACTAATACTTAAAATAGAAAACAATAGATAATTCAATGTCCTTTTTATTAATTTAATTGTTCATAAACATTGATACTTAAAAGAGAAAACATATAATGCATTATTTTAAAATTTTAAACTCAAAATTACGCAAGATTATTCAGTCTTATATTCATATTATCCTTGTTTCTTTAATAACGATTACTAAAGATTTTTTATAGTGTGATCCTATCTTGTTCGCTCATTTTATTCTATGAAAAATTAAATTATTATATTATATTATCTTGATTAAGAGATGTATACAAAATATTAAACATTAATAAATTGTTAATAATATATGAAATGATTATCACTGAATTAGTAGAGGTACCAAACAAAGCACCTAATTCGACAAGAATGTCCTTCATTTGTATGTATGAAAGCATTACATTTTGTAATGTTTTAACATTTCTCATATGCGGTTAACTTGGTTTTCAAAGTAAGAACCTCTTCTTTTAGTTGAACTAGAACTTGAATGACTTCATCCCACACCACTAAATCTAGTAGTGAATGGGAATGCAACACTATGAAGACCTCCTAAGCCTAAGCAACGTACATACACGTCTTGGATGATCTTTTCCCAACATTTTAGCAACAACATCAATAGTAGAAATTTCAGCAGAATCAACAATTTGACTTATTTCTTGCGTCACCTTATCTTGCACATTCACAATGTATAGTAGAAATATGAATACCATAATATGCATCATGTCATCTAATAGAAAACTAAAAAAAAACATACCATATTAGACCTAGCTTCCTCATTGACATAGGATCCATCTTGTTTCTTATGGGTTGCAATGTACAATTCACCTTGACCCACGACACATCCAAATTTTACTTCCTAACATATAAGATCATACAAGTTCAAATGAAAAATAAAATTAACTATCCACTAATACCAATAATAGATAATAGGTTACTTACCATTTCATGATGTTTCCTAAACAAAAGTTTAGATCCACCAATAAATAGGCTTATTTATTTTTTCTAGCTTTAGCATTCTTTCAACATAACTCCTACAATATGAGCAATTATTAATTGACAATAAGGATAAAAAATGAATACTAAGTAATTTTTATTTATTAAAACTATCTTATAATCTTCCTTCAAATGACTATCAACAAATGATGTCCATTGATCTTTGTGAATACCATCAAGAACATTAGCAATTAGTTGTTCTCTTAACAATGAAGGATCAAAAGCTTACTCCACAAATTTAGCTTTCCATTTCTATACTTTGTTGACATGGTAAGGTAACAATAACGTCTAGCAACTGATTCTGAAGCTTTAAAATGAAATAAATTCTATAAAAAAGGGAAAAAGAAAGAAGACATTAGTATCTTACAATTAAGATGTATAAAGATATTAATGCTTATGCATATACCTTCAAAATGTTAAAGCAGGTCTCCTTGTAGGATTTTGGTACTTTTGGCCAACTATCAAAGTTAATGGGAACATTTCTTACATTGGTAACAACATGATCATAAGAACTAGAAAGGAGGGTAATTGCTTCTCCAATACCTCGCTTTAGCCTATCAAATGGCATTACTATACGTTGACCACGTGGCATTTCATCTGCTTACCAATACAACATGCAATTATTTTTGCACACCTCTATCTTAGTATAATTCAACCCAAATTTTTGTATAACCTTCTTTTCCTAGTAAAAAGAAGTAGGAATTTTTGCTTATTCAAATGAATCTTTCAATAACTCCAAAATCAATATCATTGCCTTGTTAATCACACCACATAAGCACTTTATATGGTACAACCTTAACAAAAAAAGATAAATTTAAATATCTGTGACACCCTTTATATAATTCTTCAATACCATCTCCAAGCAAATCATCAATACCTCTATGTCCTTTTGTGGGAACAGTGTTTATAGGTTCCACTGGTTCATCTGAAGCGATGGGTTTCATAAAATGGTCTCTATTAATTCTAAATCCATCATTTATCATGTCCAAAACTGGATTTATGTATTGCATTGCCTCATCTATTACTCCAATTCCCTCTGGTATAATCTCTTTATACTTTTCACCATGCCATATCCAAACTTTAGAATTTTTTGGGAATGGCTTGCAAATTAAATGATCTCGAGTTTGTTAAAGTGACAATTAGGACAAGGACACCTAATTGTATCATTACTTGATCCATTTTAAAATGCAAAAGCTAGAAACTTATCCAACCCATCCAGATATTCAACTGTGTTTCTCGCTATATCGATCCATGATTTATCCATTATTACGACCATTCAACTACATTTAAAAAAATGTAAATATATTATACCATCATTTCAAATACAATTTTATTATTTAAAAAATCAACTAACTTAATAACATACTAAAATAAGATAATTGACAAATTATTGTTCAAAAAAAATAAATAAGATAACAAAACTATTTCACAATTCTATATTAATATATTTGATATATTTCACAATTTTAAATTCTAGAATCATTAATGCATCAAAATTTTAAATATCAAAATATTTAAATATCTTTAACTAAAACATTTAAAGAATATCACTGTATATAACTAATATAAAAAAAAACAAGCAAAATATGTAAAACAAATGTTTATAGGTTCTATTATATATTATAATCGTATTAAATATTTATTAAATAAATATTTAATTAAATTAGATTGATGCATCTTTATATTTTATTAAATATTTAAAGATATCAATATAATATGTATTGATAAAGATATGTAAAACAAATACAAGTATAACTGATTTTTGTGAAGGAAACTCCCTATAATTGATTTTATCTATTATAATTGCTTAAAAAGAGATTTATAAAATGATTTAATACCAGTCATAATATAATGATAAATAGAAACATTCATTTGTTCACCGGGTGCATAAATTTAAACATTTTATATTTTAATTATCTAATTTATTTATTTATTTAAGGTATTTTTACTTGAGCACCATCGTAACATACATGGTTGTCTCCCACACATATTAATTATCCTTTCAAATTTTTTAAACTAAAAATAGATAGATAATAATACAATCATTAATTCAAATAATTTCATCACTTTTATATTATATTTGTAAACACCCATTTATTTCTGAGGCTCCAATTGTAAAATTAATCAAGAAATTCACTAATTTAAATAATAAATAAATAAACCAAAAAAGCAGAAAATAAACAAAATAAGAAGATCTGGAAAATTAAATAAATACTAAAACAATAAATATTAAAACAAAAGAAAGAGATAAAATATGAAATTAAGAAGTGAAAAGAAAAGAAATAGAATAAAATCTAAATTTAAAAAGAAAACAAAATGGAAAACAAAATACGAAACATAAATAAGAAATTAAAATCTGAAAAAAAAGAAGAGAATTAAAACATATTCTGGAAAATTAAAGGTAAAAAAAAAAACAGAACAGAAAAGGAATTCAAAAACAAAACCCGAAAACAAAATTAAAAACAGACAAACAATTAAACAGACAAACAGAAAACAGATAATAAATTTCCAAGGAATAAAAATAAAACCTGTTTTTAATTCTAGACCTAAATCAAAAATGATAACAAAAATTAACTAGAATAAAAAAAAGAATGAACAAATAAAAAATAAAAATAAAAATAAAAATAAAAAATAATAATAATATATATAATAATAAAAAAGGTTAAAAATAGGAAAAATAGTAAAGAATTGAATAAAAAATAAAAATTGGAACAGTTAAAGTCTGAAAAAAAAATAAACAGAAAATTTAAGAATAAAACAGAATAGGAATTAAAAATTAAATTCCTGGAAATTAGAAGTCAATATTTTGTTTTTGCAGAAAAAATAATAATAAAAAAAGAAAAAAGCAAAAGAGGGGCGACCATATAAAAAAGGGAGAAGGGTGCAGAAAAGGGGTTACTGGTTTTTTTGGGGAGCTTCAAGAACAGAGAGAAGAGAAGAATTGGAATCCCTCTCGAGCTTAAAGAGGAAGGACGGGGAAGAGAAGGACCGGACTGATCGTCGATTTCCTCTCCGATCGCATAACAGGTTAGATCCTCTCGTCCTGCATCTCAAAAGCCATGCCAAATCAAGAACACCATGCTCGTTTGCCCGCTTGGTTTTAGTGCAAAGAACCAAATTCTTTTATATCATTAGCTGCATAGTGATTCTGTAACAATCTGCATGATGTTTGGGGGTAGAATCTTGATTTTTGCAATAGGACGTAGAGTGTTTATGACTACTGAGTGCTAGGAAAGAACTCAATCAAAAAGAGAGAACTAGCCACAAGGAACAGAAGACTCTGTACTTTTCCTGCTAAAGAGGTGCATGCATTTTGTCCTCCTCGCTCTGTAGTTGGTTGCTTGAATTCAGATAAAAGAAACCGAGCGTAAACACATCTTGATTAGGAATTTAGATCGCCTTGAAATTGGATCGCGTCCTCACGATAAACCCCATGGTTGCTGAAAGAGCCAAGAAAAGACATCGCTACAAACCGCATCTCAAACATTGAGAAATAAGCGATCACAGAATCTAACATACTAAATTCAGTTAGTCAACAGGCTGGGAATGGATTTGTATTTAGGTCGGTCTCGATTCATCAGAGACATAGGATATACAGGAGAGTCAGCCAAATGAGTGTTGAGTGCGAATGGGTAGGATTATGAAGAGTCCGTTCAAGAAGCTAAAGATCCTCTTAGCAAGCTTGTTAGTATTGACATCTTCTTCCCCACAATCCCAGTCAAGAAATGCAAGGTAGGCTTCATAGGAAGGGTATCTCATTTACGAATGGAAAAGGACCCGCCCCTTAGAGTAGTAAGATTTCTGATAACTAGGAAATTCTTCAATGACGTGCATTCTGTTCCGGGGATATGTCCCCTGTCCCAAAATGTGGGCATAAGTTTCCCTTCCCTAGCAGAGATAACTACAAGAACCAGTTGCAATAACATCAAATGCAGCATGTATATCTCGCTCCCAAAGGTGTGTATGAATGGTCGTCTTCTAGTAGAAATAGAAACGCGGTGGTCCTGAATCATACGCAAGGATCGTGGATAGGAGGAAGAGGAAATAGAGACCGAACCCAAGTATGAACAGACTCCCCAAAACCCATGTATATGTAAGGTCCGACATGACCAATACCCGGAAATGAAGAAACGTGGTGAAAGCCGTAGGGCAAGTTTAAGAGTTTGCCTACTCAAGGTACTCGGAAGTGTCAAGACATGGTTAAAAGGGACGCTTACCCTTTGCTTAGGATAGATGAAGCCCACGTTGAGGGGTCAAGTTTGCTCCAGAACAGTGAATAGATGCATGGTTAATGGACTCCATAAAGGTTACTACCAAGGGGCTCTGACTTCAGAGTTTGCAAACTTTGTTTTATGATACAAGTGGTATCCCACTGCCTCAGCTTAGCCTCTGAAAATTGAGAATGAACTATAGGGTACAGCAGAGTCAGAAGCCATGCAAGAAGATTTCACGTACGAAAAGGTTAAGAACTTAGGCTTTTGTGTATAGTGTAGGAAGTTTGACTAGTGTGGGGTCCACGGGCTGAAGCCATTTAATGCGAATACCACCAATACTCTTACATAGGTGGAAACAATTCGAGTTTCCCTCACAGTATTTTGCTTTATTTTCAATGAATTTGTCCACACCACCCCTTCAGAATTTCTTAATCTCTAAAGTGCCCTTAGGAATTCCAGAAATTTCCAACATGTCCCCGTCATACACAGTTATAATATTGCCCTATAGAGAGATTAGTAAAATCTAAAAATACAAAAATTAATAAAAAATTCAAAAAATACAGAAATTAATAAAAAATTTAAAAATTACAAAAAATTAATAAAAAATTTAAAAAATACAGAAATTAATAAAAATTTCAAAAATTACAGAAAATTAATAAAAAATTCAAAAATTACAGAAAATTAATAAAAAATTCAAAAATTACAGAAAATTAATAAAAAATTCAAAAATTACAGAAAATTAATAAAAAATTCAAAAATTACAGAAAATTAATAAAAAAATTCACAAATACAAAAAATTAATAAAAAATTCAAAAAATACAGAAATTAATAAAAAATTCAAAAATTACAGAAAATTAATAAAAAATTTCACAAATACAAAAAATTAATAAAAAATTCACAAATACAAAAAATTAATAAAAAATTCAAAAATACAGAAATTAATAAAAAATTCAAAAATTCAGAAAATTAATAAAAAATTTTCAAAAATTCAGAAATTAATAAAAATTTCAAAAATTCCAGAAATTAATAAAAAATTCAAAATTTCTAGAAATTAATGAAAAATTCCAGAAATTAAAAAAAAAATTCTTCAAAATTCCTAAATAATGCATGAATTCAAGATTATCAAGTATTTTCATAAAATGCCTTAATCAATAAATTCCCTCCTAAATTTCTAATAATTATATGTGTCTTGTCTTTTTCATTCATCGTTATTCAAAATAAAAATCTTGTTTTGTGATTCTTAATCTCACGCGACGAGCTCTAAGCACGAACTGGTAGCTTTTTCTGCTGTTCGTTGTTTAGAGATTCGTATGGGTCCAAGTGCAGCCGTAGTTGTCTTGGGCCTAGTGCATATGTGGATTAAGGTTGTCTTTCCTTTTTACAAAATAAAAACCTTGCTCATTCTCATTCCACGATTTTTAAAATAAAACATCTTGTTTTGCGATTCTTAATCTCACGCGACGAGCTCTAAGCACGAACTGGTAGCTTTTTCTGCTGTTCGTTGTTTAGAGATTCGTATGGGTCCAAGTGCAGCCGTAGTTGTCTTGGGCATTGTGCATATGTGGATGAGGATCGCCCTCCTAAAAATAGTTTTCAAAAATAGTCAAGCTATTTTTACTTTCCAAGTAGCTCCGAAGGTCAAGCCTTTGAGCATATTTCAAACACTCTTTCAAACATTTTTGAAAGTCAAGCTTTCAAAACATAACTAGAACTACGTAAGCCTTGAGTTTCCCATTGCACCGGGGAATACGTAGGAGTAGGATCAAATCCTGTCAGGCTAACCTCCATCAAGTTATTTATTTCCATTCTAATTAAAGGGATCAAGCTATTTTCAAATAATCACACACTCAGTTTAAGGGTACTGTTCTTCGGAATAGGCGAGTGGGGTGCCTAACACCTTCCCCATTTGTAACCGACTCCCGAACCTAAATCTCACCCTCGAGTCAGGGTTTTTTCCAAATCTTTTTCCCTTCAATAAAAATTTGGTGGCGGCTCCACACTTCATCAAATAAATCCATAAAATCCATTTTTTTAAATTTTAGCGAGTCCGTCGTCTCGTCGGAATTACGGTTGCGATAATATTATATTTATTAATTTTATACATCAAATCAAATTAAAATATTTTACTGAATATATAATTTAATAACTTTATATATATATAAAAGAAAATTATATATCTATCATATTATAACAAATTGATTGCCTAACCGAGTCCAAACCAAATTTAATAACATTAAGAGTAAAATAAAAAGTTATGTCAAACCATATATTAGTCAAATCAGGTCCAACCAGATATTAGTCAAGTCAATTTTTTAGTGAGGTAATAATTCTCTATTTACTTTAACTTTCACTCTTGTTTACTTAGATTAAATAAATTCAAATCAATCATTTTATTTGCTTTAAAAATACATCCAAATAGAAGCAATTTATAATGAAAAATTACACACATAAAAAATAATGTTTGGGAAGTGATGACATAATTTTTTTAAATTTCAAGTTAGTAATCTAAAAAACATAGTAAGAGAAGAAAATTCTCACAAACCATTTAAATAACTTACTGCTATTATTTATTTGACAAGTTTACCTGTATATTTGACACTATTCCAATTTATATTTATATCTTTTTTAATAATATATATAATATTAAGTATATTTATTTTTATCTGTAACCTGACGTTGAACTAACATCTTTTTTATTGGTTGTTCATTATTATAGTTATTTTATGAATATATTCTGATGATGAGTTTAAGAGGTTTAAGCCTATGATAATTAATTTATAATTTTAAATTAAAATTTAAATATTTTAAATTTTGGTTTATTCTAAAATTTTAATCAATGAAAGTATAAAAGTAAAATTAAAAGAAACTTCATGATGGAATTATTTCTTATGCACTATGTAAGACATAAATCTTAGTTAAAAGATAGCAATGGATCTACAATTAATATTTTTTTGTATAGGTGTTCAAGAAAAAAAAAATTCACATTGGTTTGGTTTTGAAATTTCTTATTGCTTACTGTATACAATTTTGACCTGTTTCTTAAGTTATTTTTCTTATTGTTGTGCAGTTGAAAGTTTTTCTTCCTTCTGAAGTAATGGCAAATGTTAATAACATTTTTATTTCTCTGTTTTTGTTATATCTTTCAACTTTTATAATTATATAATTGTTAGAGTGGTTAGTTTATTTTTTTGTTAAAGTAGTTAAGTTTGTTGCAAGTTTGTAACTTTCTATTCTTATATATATGGGATCGCCCTTTTAGTAACAAAAGATATAGATTCAGTCTTCATATTCTGTTATGGTTTCAGTTGTTTTCTCCCTACTATGATCGTTCTTCCAGTTCTATCTTCTCCATGGCCATCTCTTACCCATTCTCCATCCAAGACACCCAAGATCACCAAACCCTCTTTATGTTCATCCTAATGAAAGTCCACATGCCATCCTTGCTTCTCCTCCTTTATCTGACACCAAGTATCATAGTTGGGCTCGAGCTATGCGAATGAGTCTTCTTACCGAGAACAAAGTTGGCTTCTTGGATGGAATTGTACTTGCTCCCGCCATGGATCACCCTATTTTTCCTTTTTAGTAGCGCTGCAACACCTTGGTTCTCAGTTGGATGCTCAAGTCCATGAATTTAGAAATTTTCCAATCCATTCTTTAGCGTGACAAAGCTGAGGATGTTTGGCAAGAATTACGTGAAAGGTACTCTCAAGCTGATTTATTTAGGATCTATGAGTTATAAGAAGATATTTATAGCTTGAAACAAAGAGATTCTTCAGTTACAAATTATTATACCACAATGAAGACTCTCTGGGATGAGTTGGAAATCTTGAAACTTATCCCCACCTGTACTTGCAATGCTCATTGCACCTGTGACCTTCTATCCAAGCTCCAGTCTGATTGTAGCTCCGATTATGTTGTCAGATTCCTGCGTGGTCTTGCTGATCATTTTTCTGGCGTTCGTTCTCAGATCATGCTTATGGATCCTCTTCCTAATGTTAACCGTGTTTTTGCCTTGATTGCCCAATAAGAACATCAATTTGCTGTTGAACATGTTGACAACCCCACATTCTTGTTCAACAGTAGTAATATTGCCTCTACCTCCAAGAAAAGTACTCCTCCTTTCAAGAGCCAACCAAAAAAGTTTTGTTCTTATTGTCGAAGAAACAACCATACTGTTGATGTCTGCTACCAAAAACATGGTTTTCCTCCGGGTTTCAAGTTCAAGAATCCAAAATATGCCAACATGATTCATACTGATAATGCAGAACCTTCTTTACCAACTGCAGCACCTAAAGACCTCAAATTTGGCTTTACGACCAATCAATATAATTCCTTATTGGCCTTTCTTTCATCATAAGACCAGACCTTTAATAATGATGAAGCACGAATCAATTCTTGTACCATTCCTACACAAAATGGTAACCTACACTCCAACAAATGGATCCTTGATACTGGTGCTACAGATCACATCTCGACTTCTCTTTCTTATTTTACTTCCTATAAAAAGATTACTCCCATCACTATTACCTTACCTAATGGAAGTCACCTTTCTGCCTCTTATTCTGGCACCATTCATTTCTCCTCTTCATTTCTTTTAACTGATGTTCTTTACTTACCTAATTTTAATTTCAATCAGATATCTATCACTAAGCTTACTATTACTATTTCTTGCACATTAACCTTCATGAATAATGTTTGTTCCATACATGATATCAATGCCTTCAGGATGATTGGTGCAGCTAGAGTAGAAGGAGGCTTTTATGTTCTCACCATTTCTGTCTCCTAGTCCTTTCATTCTTACTTTCTCCACTTTTGTTTGTAATTTTGTTACTCACCAAAATAGTATTTGGACTATAGGCTTAGTCATCCATCTAATGATGTTCTTTCTCATTACATAATTTTTCCTTCGTATCCTGTAACAAAAATCACGTTTGTGAAACTTGCCACTTTGCCAAACAAAAACAATCTCTTTTTCCTATTAGTTCTAGTTCTACTTTTGCCAATTTTGAGCTTGTACATGTGGACATTTGGGGTCCTCTATCTATCTCCTCCCTACATGGAAATTCTTATTTTCTAGCCATTGTTGATGATCACTCACAACACATTTGGATCTACTTACTTAAATCAAAAGTTGAAGTTACACCATTTCTAATCAACTTCCTTTCCATGGTAGACACTCAATTTCACTCTAAAGTAAAAATTATTAGAACGGATAATGGTAAAGAATTTGATCTCACACTTTTATGCACAATAAGGAATTATCCATCAAACTAGTTGTGTTGAGACTCCACAACAAAACTCTATAGTTGAAAGAAAGCATCAACATCTTCTTAACGTCACTCAGGTATTACTTTTTCAAGCCAATTCACCCAAAGTTTTTTGGTCTTATGTTGTTCTTTACTCAGCTTATCTAATAAATAGAACTCCCACACATGCTCTTCATAATAAATGCCCATTTGAAGTTCTTTGTGGGACTCTTCCTGATATTCTGAACTTAAAAGTTTTTGGTTCTTTATGTTTCGCTTGTGCTCTAAACTTGATTCTTAAGCTAGGAAGTATGTTTTTCTTGGATATAAACATGAAGTCAAAGGTTACATTCCTTTTTATGTTAAAACCAGACAAACTTTTTTCTCTAGAGATGTTAGATTTTATGAAAATCATTTTCCCTTTTATAATATTACACACATAATTGATAATTTTGCCACTTCTTCCCTTCCTCTTCCCATTTTTACTCATGATCATCTCACTAATGATACTCAACCCATTACCATCTCTAAACATGTCATCCAGTCTAGTTCCTTTTCCTCCTATTCTACTTGCCAATCTGGTAGACCTCGAAAACCTCCTTCTTATCTTCAAGATTATCATTGTAATCTTCTTTCCACTTCTGTTGATTCACATCATCCTGAAAACACAGGTACTCCCTATCCACTCTCTTCTATTATTTCTTATGATAAATTATCCTCATCCTATAAATCTTTTCTTTTAAATATTACTTCTACAACTGAACCCAAGTCTTATTCACAAGTTGTTAAGCATACTTGTTGGCAGCTAGCTATGCAAGCAGAACTTGATGCATTGCAGCAGAATCATACTTGGGACCTGGTTGATATTCCTTCGCACAAGAAGCCCATTTCCTATAAATGGGCTATCGAATCAAGCACAAACCAGATGGAGTTGTAGATAGATACAAGGCCTACTTGGTAGTAAAAGGCTTTACTCAAGTGGAAGGGATTGACTACCTGAATACTTTTTCTCCAATTGCCAAAATGATTACTCTTAGGTTGCTCTTCTCTCTTGCAGCTGCTCAAAACTGACATCTCCACCAACTTGATATAGATAATGCATTCCTTCATGGTTCTTTGGATGAAGAGATCTATATGCAAATTCCTCCTGGAATTATCACCTCCAAACCCAATCAAGCCCTTAAGAAATCATTATATGGGCTTAAGCAAGCTAGCCGTCAAAGGTTCTCTATTCTCTCTACATTTCTCCAATCTCTTGGTTATAAGCAAAGCGTTTCTGACCACACTCTCTACACAAAAACAACAACTACTAACTTCACTGCCCTTTTGGTTTATGTTGATGATGTCCTTCTTGCATGAAACAACCTCTCTGAGATACAATCTATCAAGCAATCTCTTCACTCTCAATTTCGCATCAAAGACCTTGGAGAAATTAAGTATTTCCTTGACTTAGAAGTTGCATGATCCTTCATTGGCATCTTTCTCTCTCAACGAAAATATGCTTTGGAACTTCTTAGTGATTCTGGTCTCCTTGCTTGTAAACCTGTCACTACTCCTATGGATTCCTCTTTAAAACTTAGCAAAAATATTGGATCTGCTCTTCAAGACATTACTTCTTATTGCAGGCTCATAGGACGTCTATTATATCTTATAACTACAAGACCCGATATCTCATTTGCCGTGCAATAATTAAGTCAATTTCTCTCTACCCCTACAGACCTTCATCTTCAAGCTGCTCATAGAATCCTTCACTACATCAAATCTTCTCCTGGCAATGGACTTTTCTTCTCTACCAACTTTGAGCTTACCTTAAAGGTATTTAGCGATAGTGATTAGGCAGGTTGTCTAGATACAAGGAGATCAATCATAAGTTATTGCATCTATTTGGGCCAGTCCCTTATTTTGTGGAAATCAAAGAAACATGCCACTACTGCTGAATCTTCTTGTGAAGCAGAATATCGCTCCTTAGCAGCCACTGTTTGTGAAATTCAATGGATTCACTATATATTACAAGATTTCAACATTAGCCTCTCCTCTCCTACACCTTTATACTGTGATACTAGTTCTGCCATTCACATTGCTAAAAATCCTTCATTCCACGAAAGAACAAAGCACATTGAACTTGATTGTCACATTGTTCGTGACAAACTAAAAATTGGTTTAATTCATCTTCTTCCCATTTCTAACAAATTGCAGCTTGCTGAAATCTTCACCAAAGCTTTATCTCCTTCTTCATTTCACAACATCAAATCTAAGCTTGGAATGCATGATATACATTCTTTAGCTTGATGGGGGCTAATAACATTTTCCTTTCTTTGTTTTTGTTATATCTTTCAACCTTTATAGTTATATAACTGTTAGAGGGGTTAGTTTATTTTTTTGCTAAAGTAGTTAAGTTTGTTGCAAGTTTGTAACTTTCTGTTCCTATATATAGGATCACCCTTTTAGTAATAAAAGATATAGATTCAGTCTTCATATTCTGTTAAATGTTCACAACCTGATCCATTCTCATTCATTTCGTGAGAGGCTTGATAAGACTCTTACTGGTCACAAGAATGAAATTTTGGCCCTTTTCTCAAGGTAACTCATCAAAATATTTCTTTTTTTTTTCTTTTAAAAATTAACTTTGGTATAATAATGTAACATAACACTAAAAAATCTAATGGTATTAAAAGGATCGAAGCCAAGGGGAAGGGAATCTTGCAACACCAATATTCAGAATAGGACTTAAAGAATTTTTTGGTGTTAGTGCCCTTTTTGTTAACAATCTTATAATATTGTGTTTTAACGTCTTTATTTAAAGAAAGAATGAGCTTTATTTACATAAAAATCCCAAGCTTGAATGCAACTATCATTAGTCTACAACCCATAATGTTTCCAAATATAAAATCCAACCTTTTAAGTTTCACGTCTCCACTCCTTTTACAAGCTTTCAATAATTTATAATTAAAAATATATCCACACATACAAGCATATTATTTTTACATCTATATAACACCTATTCTTTTCTCTCAAATCATTTTTTACACTAACATTAATTTTATCAATTGTAATGGGAAGGTTTTAACATTGAGAATTATGTATGGTTCTACAAACTATGCTCTTCTCTTTTTTATTTGGAGGGATGGGGCTAGTGTTATACAATGAGGTCAACGCCCACTAACAAAAACTACATGCAAGCTTTTCCCATAACATCTCATAAACATATTACGTATGGTTGTGCTTATGTTAACTCATCCGGAATATCCTTTACCTCTTTCATGTGTTGATTGCCACTCTTATTTAAAATTTTCTACACAACACCCATATTATTGATTTTATTAAGAAAGAAAAAAAGGAATATTTAAACAAAAATTTCTTAATAAAAGTAGCTATGCACATCTTAAAATGGTAAGAGACATATCCTAACTTATTTTTAAAAATAAACATCTTCTGATTATACATGACTATACAATAAGCAACGAAAAAAAAACAGTGTTGCTGAAGTAAGGAAGTCTCACTTCTTCTGATTTCATGCTTTAGTTCCTTATGATTTTGCAGTCTACAGTATTTCTATATTTGATGGTAGATTAGTGTTAAGCTTAAACCGGTTGGTAATGGCATGTCCTATTATGAATCAAACTACATCTTGATCATGTATATATCTGGAATCACACCTAACTTTTGGACAATTTGGTTAATAACTAAAAAATTTACCAATTTATTAGCCAATGAACCTTGAATATTGTAAGATAAATTGGTTTTGTTTAGCTGTTACTAAGTAACCATATTTTGCGTTAAGATTGAATTAGGGGTATAAACATGAGTAGTAACCAGAAGGACCATGGAAATGAAACTCTCAAGAGGGCAAGAGTTTTGAAGCTACAGTAAAATAGAATACGCATTAGATTCCATCACAAGCCACATCAAATTTAGATCTACAATCACTAATCCCTTCTTTCATGAAAAATTTTCATATGGAAGATTCCAAAAAGTTTCAAATTGAACTCAATTGTACCCGTAATGTAAGCATACTGACACAGAAAAAATTTCTAATCAATCACAGTTCACATCACACCATCCTCTGCATAGAGCAGATAATCATTACCTTATTCTAGAGGAATATTTCTAATTCTAGTCATTTCATTAACCTATTCATAATTTCATTACTCACAATTCCAATTTAAAAATCAGAAGCTGAATTTTTCAACAAAACATCTCCAAAATATTTTGAAAACTCAAAATTGGACTTTTCAATGAAAACTTCACAATCATCATAAATTGAATTCCCAAGTACAAATAACCAAAATAATACACATATTTATCCAAAACCCATAAATAACAGAGTTACAAGACCTAGTCTTTATTTTCCAAATTCACACACACACACACACACACACACACACACACACACACACACACACACACACACACACACACACACACACACACACACACACATACACAGAGAACTTAGGTACCTATACACTTATAAGTTAACTCTCAATTAAGCTAATGTCACAAACAACATCTACCAAGTAATCAATTTCTATTATTTTCCTTTAACAATCAAGTAATTAATCATATTGAAAATATGTCTTCCAAGCAAACATCAGGAGTGGTAGTTGTATGACTCACAAAAAATCACAAAAAATTGGATGTTTCACATAAGCATGATAATGAATTGCTAAAAGTACCAAATTCCTATAAGGTATTAGTAAAAAAATTTAAACATCAAAGTGTAAGATTCTTACTTGGTACCCTATTTAGACAAGTTACAAGCTTCTCCTTCACAGTGCTTTCAACCTAACACTATTAAAGGATGGAAGAAGAACCAAACTCAAAAGATTGATGAAGAATAAAACTCAAAAGAATTTGAAATTGAAAGTACCATTCTACTACAAATGGAGCAATCTACATTTTGTAGAAACATTGGTGCTTAATCAACCCATAACTAAACCAGAATAAGTGTTAATCTGATATATATCAAGGAATAGAAGATATACGAGAGATGAAGAAAGATATTTGAGAAAGATACGAGAGAGTGGAAACTGGGAAGAGAGAGTGAATACAGAAAAATATAAGGAAAGAAAATATAATAAAAATACTATATTTTTGAAAAAAAAAATTCTTTTAAATATTTTTGTGACAATTAAAAACTCACAAAATTTATTTAAACAGACAAACTTTTTTTGTTGCATTTATGTAAAATGTCAGTAAATGTCACCTTTTTAATTTTTTTTTACTGTAAAAAAAAGCTAAAAAATATTTTTTTTTAGTGCTATGTAAAAGGTAATCCAATTTTTGTTTATATGCATTCAAAACTAGATCCAAAGAAATTAATAAATAATATTTTTTATTAAAAAATAATATTTAATATTATCAATGCATTATAGATTGTGATTTTTAATAAAAACTAATTATATATAAATTTTTATTGTACATTATTCAACCCTCATTAAACAAATAATCATAATTTAGAAGAAAAAAAAATTCTTAAATGTGCCGTATGTTACTCTTTCCTAAAAGAGAACATATTGAGTGGATTTTTTTTTTCAAGGTTGGGTTGGTTTTACATATTATTGGATCCGTATCTAATATGAACATTTAATTTATTTTTATTTTATTTTACTTTACATTTAATCTTTTTTATTTATTACTTGTGATCCCTTTAATCTAAAGTTAAAAAAATTCAAAATAATCAAATGATATAAAAAAATAAAAATAAAAAGAATAAAGATATAAAAAACAACAAAAATTTAATAGAAAAAATTATGCTTCGAAAGCCAATTTCTTTAATTATCAATAAAGGTGTCATCAATATGGTCATGAGTTCAAATCTCGTGGATGTGAGGATCTTGTTGACGGATAATGTATAAGTTTTTCTATAAATTCTCTTTGAGCCTTAAACATATCTTAAGCTAAATGTAAATGTTCTTTGAACCTTGAAGCTTGTTCTAACCTTTTGAGCCTACATAACCTAATTCAACTAATTTTTTTTATAAAAAAAATCCAATTTTTATGATTACATCATTGGATTGAGTCTTAAATTTCATAGGCATAAACTTAATTAATTAATGAAAAATGACTTGTAATGAAGCAACTATGAGTTAAAAAAGATGTTAAGAAAGAAATGTGATGAAATTTTTTTTCGAAGAGCATTTATTTTCAAGAAAAAAATTAAAGACAATCCAAAAATAGAAAATAGAAAAATAAAACAAAAAAATCAAGAAAATTTGAAAGAAAAATATATTAACCATGGATAATAAGAAAATTTTAAAATAAAGAAAAAGAGAATAAGTAAAGATGTTAAAGAAGAATAAAAAAGGAAATACATTAAAATATACAAAGAAGTTTAAGTAACCACTTTACATATTCTTTTGTTCTTAAAATATTTTTTATGGATGGAAATGATCAAATACTAAGTTAGATTATGTTATATATATATATATATATACATATATATATATATACATATATATATATATATATGTATATATATATATATGTATATATATATATATATGTATATATATATATATATATGTATATATATATATATATATGTATATATATATATCAAGTAACCACTTTACATATTTAAGTCACCCTCTTACTTAGATGTTAGAGATTATAGAGTTAGTCATAAGACTAGAGAATTAAATGGTAGAAATGCCTTAGAGCCAATAGAGTTACTTAAGATTAAAGTGCCTAAGTTCCAAGGAAGAACAACCTAGAGGCATAATTAGACTAGGAGTCAAAGGTAAAACAAATCTTTGCATGTCATGCAATTAGGAAAAGATATAAGGTAAGGTTAACCACCTTAGAGTTTAGTGATTATACCTTAATATGGTGGGATAGACTTAATAAAGAGAGGTTTAGACCTTTCAGTGTTTGGGAGGAAATGAAGCATATAATGAGGGCAAGACACGTACGTCCCATTTATTTAAGAGAGGTCCATAATAGGCTATAGAGACCCTCTTAAGGCTTTAGAAATGTACATAAGTATTATAAAGAGATGAATGTTGTAGTGATTAAGGCTAATTTGAAAGAAAGTGAGGAAGCTATCATCACTAGGTTCTTAGATGGGCTTAGGCATGACATCAAAGATGTGGTAGAACTCCACTGATACTTAAACCTAAATGACCTTTAGCACCAAGCTAAAAGTGGAAGCCTAAATGAGTAGGAAGGGTCAAAGAAAGTACACTGCATACAAATCATCTACATAAGACACTTGAAAAGATAGAAGAAGGGATCCAAAGGACTCTAACTTTAAATCTAAGAAGTCCAAAGAGGCCAAAGACTCCAAAGAGCCTAAAGGAAAGACTCCAAATTTTTTCTCTAACAAAGATTATTCAGTTAAGTGTTTCAAGTGTCTACGTAAGGGGCACGTTGCTGCCCAATGCCCAAATAAGAAAATCATGGTCCTTAAGAACAAAAACAATTATTCACCACTGGAGTCCACAAGCTCTAGTTCCTTTTCTTTTTCATGTAATGATGAAGACCTAGAGTATGCACTTGAGAAAGACTTCCTAGTGGCTAGGAGGTTATTGGGTAGTGTTGCCAATGGAGAGGAAGCAACTTAGAGAGAGAACATCTTCCATACTAGGTGTTCTATCAAGGGGCACATATGCTCCTTAATTATTGATAGGGGTAGTTGCACTAATGTAGCTAGTAATAGACTAGTTATCAAGCTAGGGTTAGCAACCACCCCGTATTCTAAGTCATATAAGCTTCAATGGCTTAGTGATAATGAAGACTTGTTGGTTGATTAGTAAGTCTTCATCACATTCACGTTAAGAGGTATGAGAACAATGTTACTTGTGATGTTATTTCCATTGAGACCAGCCATATGTTATTGGGAAGGTCATGCTAATATGATAGGAATGTCCATCATGATGGGCATACCAGTAGGTATTCCTTCCAATTTAGCTCCTAGAAAATTACCCTAGTGTCTTTGTTCCCTAGTGAAGTCTAGCAAGACTAAATTCACATGAGACCAAAAAAGAAGGTAGAGAGCCAGCGGTTGAGAAAGACAAAATTGGAAGAAATAAAAGAAAATGATAAACATAAAAGAAGAAATATAAAAGGAACAATAAGTAAAGATTCCACCTCTCTTTTAAAAAAGATAAGGTTAGAATTGTAAGGAAGGATGAGGTAAAAAAGGTCCTTCTAGTTAGAAAACCTCCTTCTACATATCCTGTTACTTTGAACCTAACTGTTTGGATAAAGTCTAGTACTTCATTTACCCTTACAATTAAGGAACTCTATTCTCTAGGAGAAAGTCAAGACCTAACCCTCATAAAGGCCCAATCCTCCCAACCAAGCCTTATTACTTATGGCACGTATGTTACATGACATAAGACAAATGATATAATTAGAACCATTCATTTAATGAAATCCTAACCTTGTTATGTGCCTTATATGGTGACATCTATTCATCTAACAATGGTTTGCTCTCAAGACGATTCAAACTTAGTATTGACCATTCTTGTCTTATCTACATCGCCTTTCACACCAGTTGTTCCAGGTTCATCTATTCCTTCAACTCAAACTTCGCCTACTATTCACACTCCTCTTGTTGTTTATGCTCCATTAGTAACCCACAACACACATTTCGTGGTCACCATGGCCAAGGCTAGCATTTGTAAACCTAAGCTTTTTAGTGCTAACTTGGAGTCTTCTTCTGCTCAACATGCTCTTACTATACCTCATTAGAATCAAGCCATGGATGATAAATATGCTGCTCTTATGAGAAATAAAACATGGGATTTAGTTCTGTCGCAATCGTAATTACGACGAGACGATGAACTCGCTTAAATTTGAAAAAGGAATTTTATTTAATAAAGTGGAGTCACCACCAAATTTTTTATTTAAGGGAAAAGATTTGGAAAACCTTAACTTGAGGATGAGATTCTAAGTTCGGGAGTCAGTTATGAGTAGGGAAGGTGTTAGGCATCCCACTCGCTCATTCCAAAGAACGGTACCCTTAAACTGAGTGTGTGATTTTGATATTTTTTGAAAATTGTTTGATCCCTTAAATTTAGAATGAAAATAAATAGGTTGGTGGAAGATAGCTTGACAGGACTTGATCTTGCTCCTTGGTGCAATGAGAAACTCAAGGCTTATGTAGTTTTGGTTTGAAGGCTTGACCTTCAGAGGTGTTTGAAAAAGGAACAGAGTATTTTGAAAATATTTTATAAAAAATCCTTAGTCCACATATACACAGGATTCAAGGCAAACGAGGGCTGCATTAGGACCCATATAAATCTCTAAACATCAAACAACAGTGAAACCGTCAGTTCTATTTTAAAGCCCATCGCGTGAGACTTGGGATTCTAAAATGAGGTTTTTTCTGAAAAATCATTTAAAGGATTCTCAGTCCACTTATACACAGGGTCCAAGACAAATAAGGCTGCACTGGGACCCATATGAATCCCTAAACACCGAACAATAGAAAAAGCTACCAGTTCGTGTTTAAAGTTTATTGCGCGAGACCTAGAATTATTGAATTAAATTTGAAAAGAATAAAAAAGGGTTGGGCTTAGGTAGAAAAAGAATTGGGCTTGACCCCAAAAAGAATGGATCATGATTTCAAAATTGAGAGAAAGAATTAGGCTTTGTTTAAAATAAAACGAATTTGATTTGAATTTGAGAAAAATAATTATACTTGACTTGATTTAAAATTGAGGAAAAGAATTGGACTTGATTTAAAATAAAATGGACTTGATTTGAATTTGAGAAAAAGAATCGAACTTAATTTAAAATAAAATAAACTTGATAGAAATTTACGGAAAAGAATGAGACTTGATTTAAATTAAAAAAATAAAATAAACTTGATAAAAATTTGGGGTTGAATTGGGCTTGATTTCAATTCTAGAAACAAATTGAATTTGATCCAAATTAAGAAAAGGAATTTGATTTGAAAAGAGAGTTGGAATTGATCCAAAAAGTGAATTTGATTTTAATAAGAATTAGGCTTAACCCAGATAATGAAGAATTTGATTAAAAATTTAACAAATTAATTGTAAAAGATTTATTAGAAATTTTCATTTGATTTCATAAAGCCCAATCAAAAATTGTAGGCAGCATGGTCCAATCGGCTTTTAGAGGGGACCAAGTGAAGTGGTAATTGAATCAGACCCATACCGCCCCCTGATCTCACATAAGATTTAATTAAATTTGCATGCATCTGGGCCTGACATGTAGTATGGTCCAATACTACTCCTGATCATATATCAGCAAACAACGCACAATGCGACGTGTGGGAAGACATCTGTACGACCTAAGTGCATCAAAACTCAATGTTTTAGAAATAGGAAGAGTTGCATTCAGGAATTGAACCCACGTCCAGGGACTGTGTGCAGCTAACAAATCACTGAGCTATGCTTCTGTTTTGGCCATAAACTTCACAACATTTGTTTTGACGCAACTCTAGAGAAGTCGCATTAATGAAGATTACGCGAACCCAAGTGCATGCTACCCCATGCATAGTTTTCACTATTGAAGACCCTACACACATACTGTCTCGAGTATCAGGTTCTTTTAGGTACTGGAATATGCCTTCCAACCAAATTTTGTGGCAATGTACAACCTTCTAACAGATTTAGTGGCAAGCCAAGCATGCATTAACGTTCACGCTCAAGAAGTTGCCATGAATTTCCTTCGTTAGAGTCATCGTTCATCAATCAATGATAGTGTTGGCCTATCTTAAGTGTGTTAGAGTCGATGGCATCAAGATGGTCCGTTGCTGATACACTGGATGAGGGATGCATGGCCAAATTTGTAAGTATTCTAAGGGGAAATCAATCGGGCAAGACCACAACGATTAAAGAGGCCAGATTTGGAGCGATATTATTCATTTTAGCAACTAGGTAATCATACAAATTCTACCTGTATCTGAATATAGCTAGGACTCAAGAGCCAAAATCAACCTTCTTAGCCATATGCACATTTCCCCCGCTACAGGATCTGCTTTTACCAAATGTTTCTCTGAACGTGCATTGCTTACACCACGTATGAAGAACCAAGTTGGCATGGTACTGTTTACTACGATCATGGGTCTTATGAAGGGTAATTATGTATATACTGGACCTTCAAAGAGAGTTGCATGGCTTTCTCTTGTTGCCAACATGAGCCAGAATCCGTATGGCTTTGGGGTGCTGAAATATAGCTTCTAATCAAGCCTTCTAGAATGCACAACCTTTCTTATGGTTCATGCAATTCCTTTTCATATGTTAACCAGCTACTGAGGAAACTTATCCTGATAACCATTTTCGTTTGCAAGTGAATAATTGTTGAGCTAATAGATTAGTGGCACGTCAAACATGCATTGGGGGTTCTTCAAAATGACATCAATTTCACATGAAGAAATTACGTAGGCAATGCATGGATGCTTGAAGGCTTATTCACTTTCAGTATCTTCTGATGGTCCTTTAAGAATCGTAAGGACGTAATCACAGTAATAACAACGACCTAGAACTGGTTCGTTCCCTTTCGGCTGGTGCATAGAATCACACTGCAGGAAGTTTATTCCATAACATCCTCTCCTAGCCGAGGACCAAACTCATGGATGAATTATAAGGTGGAGAATATGAACATAAATATTTTTTTCAATACACCAAGGGAGTCCAGCCAAATAACAAGAATCCTAGCGTCTCTATCATAACTAGTTGAATCTAATTCTGTGCATGCAAGCCACGCTGTGGTGGCTGATTTCACAAGCTTTGGCAAGTTATGAATGTGAGCTGGAATTTGTCCCAGCTAGGCCACTGAAAATGTTGAAGAGTTCCACAACCAAATCACCATCTAGCTTAAATACCAACCATGAAATATCCTTGGCAAATCAGTAATAGAAATCACAGGAACTATTGTTATGCTTCTAAGTCACGGAACATGTTTTAGAATTGCATTTCCTATGCCTTATCAGCTATATGATTTGATGTAGTGGACGAGTCACATTTCAATACCACAATCTAGATCAGTTAAAGCACAGAAATAGCAGCCGTATACTTACACATGAGGCTTCTGACGAGATACTCACTTCTACTCGTGATATATTCAGACCACTCAAGAGACCAACACATTTGCTTAAGTAAGACTCAAAAATCCAATAGTAACAAAGTAGGTACAGGGAGCGGATCGAACTCGAACGATGATTAATTATCAACAGTAATTGAACCAAATGCATGCATTTCTGTGTTGAGTGAAACCTCATCTTGACAGAGGCAGAAGTTAACCTTTATCGAAGATTCATAACAGACCTGGAATTGGCTAAAGGCTAGTGACCTTACCATAATATCATGCGACATTCAATCATTGATCATCGACTAACTCTTAGGCTATTTGGTTTTACCAAGATCTTAGACACACAACCACTTTCTAAGGCAAATTAGCATATGAATTTCATAAGTGAAAGTCTTAAAAAATTTCAGGCCAATGATAAAATTGGATCCAAGCCAAACTTCCTATTACTCAATCAGACATCATGACACAAGTGCTGTGAAGATATGCATGGAGCAGTTAATAGCGTAGTACTAATTTACACTCATTCTAGGAACACATGTAATATATTTTAAACAGATCAATCTGCATAAATTAAAGCAAAACCTAGAATTGGCTAAAGTAGATTTCCTCTTCACTTATCAAAGATCGGTGAATGATTCCTCTATTTTTTTTAGCGCAATTTGAAAGATCATGACCGAGATCACCTTAAGCATGACATGCTGGATATGATTGAGGAGCCACGAGTGTGACAAGTACCTATGGTTAGAAGAATTGTAGGGAAACCAACACTTTGAACACCATGAGAACTCGAGGAAGATCCTTTCTCCCGAGAACCTTGCCAAGAATCAGGAATATGGCCATGAATTGATCTCTATACGTTGTGTTCCTGAACCTGGAGTACGCTAATCTTAATGGAGGTTGATTCTTGGAGCGATGAAGAGAACTTCGAACCAGAGCCAAGAATGAAGCTTAGACAGATTCCTAGAAACCTCTCAAAGCAATAGAAACCATGAAGAGAAATCCAGAGAAAGTGAAGGAAACCGATAGGAACTCCAAAGAAAATTTTTGTTTTTTAGAAATCCTGAGATCCCCCCTCCTTGTTTCTATTTAGTCCTTTTTATAGACCAGAAATCAAAAATATTTATTTTATTATATTATTATACTTTTTCTTTTTTTTTCATTTATTTCTTTTTTTATATTTTTTTCCTTTTTTTTTCATTTTGCTTATTTATTTATCTTATTATTATTATTATTATTATTATTATTATTATTATTATTATTATTATTATTATTTCTTTGTTTGGTTTTATCTATTATTTTCCTCCTCTCTCTTTTTTCTATTATATCTTTTTTGATTCTCTCTGTTGGCTATTTATTTGTCTGTTTTTCTGTTTTAATTTTCCTCCTTTTTTATTTATTTTTGTTTCTTTTATTTAAATTATTATTTATTTTCTAATTAATTTTTAAAAACGAGGTCTCAGACATAATTGAGTGTTTACAAGTTCCCTTGCCACCTAATAGAAAACTCATTGGTAGCAAATGGGTATTTCATGTCCAATATAACTCAAATGGATCCTTACAGAAGTATAAAGCCAAAATTAGTGGCTCAAGACTTTAATTAAAAACCTAGATTTGATTACACTGAGACATTCAACTCGCATCTATTAGGTTGATCTTGACCTTGGCTATCTCTCATTCATGGTGCATCAACCAATTGGATGTTAATAATGCCTTTATAAATAGAGATCTACTTGATGATATCTATATGAAGCAATCTTCTGGATATGAGGTTGGTGATGGTTCTTCTATTTGTAAACTCACTAAAGCACTTTAAGAACTCAAGCAAATGACAAAAGCTTGGTTCCATAAACTTTGCATAACTTTGCATCATCTTTGCTTCATCTCCACTAAATCTGATAGTTCTTTGTTGTTGAAGATTACATCTACCAATACCACCTATATTCTTATATACGTTGATGATATGATCATCACTGGTAACTCCTTCGCTTACATATCCGATCTCATTTCTCATTTGAGTGTCTCCTTTTCACTTAAGGATATGAGATCACTACACTACTTCCTTAGCATTGAAGTTTCTCACACACCTAAAGGACCATCTTCTTTTATCTCAATCCAAATACATCCACAAATTACTCCATAAGGCCAAGATGATTAGTTGCAAGCCTTATGATATTCTTATACCTTCATCTTTGAATTTTTATGGCCACTTTGTTGATCCAACTCTTTATCAAATGATTGTAGCTAGCTTGCAATATTTAACTATGACAAGACCTAAACTTGCTTATTGTATCAACCAAGTTGGTCAATTTATGCAAACTCCACTTGAAGATCATTGGAAGGTTGTTAAAAGAATATTGTGGTATCTCAATGGCACTTTCTTTCATGGATTGTGTATTAAGATAGCCACTGATTCCACTATTACAAAGTACACTAACTTAGATTGGGGTTCATATCCAGAAGATAGAAAGTCTACAAGTGGCTTCTATGTTTTTCTTGAGCCTAATCTTATCTCTTGGTCCAACAAGAAACAACATGCTGTCTCTAGAAGTAGTACAAAAGCATAATACAGAAACTTAGCTTCCCTTTTGGTTGAATTATTTTGGATCACAAATTTTCTTACTAAATTGCACCAACCTCTCATTATCACTCCTAGAATTTACTATGAAAACCAAAATACAATGTTACTTGCTGGTAACCCAATCCTTTACTCCACATCTAAACATTTCGAATTGGATCTCCATTTTGTTTGTATTCCAACTGCATTTCAAGTTGCTAATATCCTCACCAACCAGTCTCATCCACTTTATTTTGTTAGTTCAAAAGCAAACTTAGGATTATAGATCCTCCATCCTTACGTTTAAGGGGGATGTAAAGGATAACTGATAAATGAAGTTAATTAGTAACTTATTTTCTGTTATATTAGTTTCTATACCTTGTATATATTGTTCAAACTATAACTCTAATATATAGATAAACATATCAAATTTACTTTCTCAAGAATAAGCTTTATCTCTTCTTCTATTCTCTTCTCCTTTCTATTAAGTCTCTCCCTAATACCTAATAGAGAGTGGGAGAATTAGTATCATTTCACGGCGGTTAGGGTTTGTTGTACGTACTTTTTATATGCACATTGAATCTTTCCTTTCTATTTTGTTTGATGATTTTATTATTCTTTGTTTTTTCAATTCACAAGCTTAAAGAGGGTTTTTTAGTTTTCAGAAACAATCATGCTTCTTCTTTTTGTTTTTGAGCTTGGATTCTTATACATCAACAAAGCTCATATAGTTGCTGATCTTTTTTCTTCTTGAATTGTACTTTTTTTTTACTTATATTTGAATATTTGTATGTAGTGAAGGTGATTTTTTTTCTTTCTTCTTAAATTAAGATTTTTACTTATGTTTAAATATTTGTATGTAGTGAAAACTTGAAGTGATTTAATTAAGATAGATCAATTAATCAAAGAGTGAAATAACATTGATATGCTTCCATCTATGGCTCAAAATGATAGATATTCTTTTGGTTCTAGTAATGATACTAAAGATGCTTTTATATCCAATAACGTTATTATTAATAAGGTTGATGATTATGATAATAATAGCTATAATTTCTGTCAATTGTAAGTATTATCCTTTCTTTTAGAGATATATTAAAAATATGAATTCTATAAATAATGATATGCATTGTAGTCTTTGAAAAAAATTTATATTTTTTTAAAAATCTAGTATATGTACTTTTTGAATTATATATTAGAATCTCATTTATTCCTCTTCTCATAGATTTTGTAAAATACATTTAATATAAAAGATTAACATGCTATGTTATGTTATCCTATAATTTTATTTTTTCTTTAATACATCTCTACAACATTTAAACTTCAGTTCTTTCAATTTGATGAGTGCAGTCAATTTCTATTTTCACCAAAGGAATTAAATTTCACTTGTTTTGTTGAATTAAAATTTTCATACAATGTTTTAATATAAGCTTATTTTTTAGAGAAATTTTCTAAACATGAATCACCTTTAAGAAATCAAATTTTGTCAAACTCAAACTTGCAAGTGCTCATGCGAATTGATCTTCTAACTTATATGTTGGCAGTCTTAATAGCACCACATTACACTTCTTTATTCCTTATGCTATTGGAGTTGCTGCAGGTTTGTGTTTCCTACAATCATTTTCTGTGCTTGATTGTAAAGTATATTCCCATTAATATGATGTTTGATTTGGATGGAGGGAATCCAAATGCTGTTTTTCAATATCATAAGAGCTTATTCAACACCTACTGATTAATGCAGTGCTTGGATGTCATAAGAGCTATTCTAATCCATCTAAAAGATTCAGGGTTCGAAACGCTACTTTTTAATATATTGATATTCCATTTTAACATTAGTGGAACTTGTTTCCTTTCTAACCTTAAGAAGGCTCTTGAGTTTCCATTTCAATATTTTCCCCTCCATTGATAGTTCTTTTCATTGGAACCCCTTTGATCTGTCGAGTTTACTAAAATATCCTCTAACAAAGAGATTGACACTAAATTGCATGAAGAAGAAACAAGGTACCTGCTGTAGAATTATTTTTTTTTTACTAAAAAGATGTTAAGGGAAGACCATTTGCGAAGTATTATGTTCAATAATTAATATTATGTGACTCAAATTGATTTCCCTGGGTAATCAAATTTTGATTTCATACGGGTTGTAGTTACTTTGAATGGTGTGATATTTGATATCAACGAAAGCAACACTATTGGTCACACTTGTACATACAACACAAACCATAAATCTTAGACACTCTTGAATAACTAGTTAGTATTCCTTCCTGATTTGGTTAGCGTCATCTAGGAATAAAAATGGTCAAATAGAAAATGGAAAAACCTCTATTGAAACATTCAATCAGGTTAGTTTTGTCATTTATTATTGTTTCCTTCTAAAATTTCTAGTGTCTTTCTTGTTTTACTAATGGTCAGTTAATGAAAAGCTTTGTTATCCATCAATGACAAGGTGTTGCTTTTCATGTCCCTTGTTTGCCATAATATTGTAATTTTGTATACACTTGTTATTTATCTTGTGTTTCTGCTGAATATTGATGTTGGTTCCTATTTTCAGGATAGGCATGGATTCAGGAGAAACGAGATCTATCTCTCTGGTCCATTACCGGTTTCATCAAACAATGTTGATCAAATGCTCAAAGAGCATGAACGCAAGATATAAGAATATTCAAGACGAGCATGAATTGATAAGTACAAAGGTGAAGAAGTTCGTGCACTGCAAAATTAGGATGAGTAATAGTTAATTGCATGCTTATTTCTATTTATCTTTCAACATTATAAAAAAAAGAGAGACGATGAGAAGTGTGTTCATGTATCCTCCTCTTGTGAATATATATATATTAGATATTAAATTTTAGTATTTACATCAATTTATTAATAATTTTATATAAAATGTAAAATTTATCAATCCAACCATTGATTTAACGTTATTATCAAGTATGAGCCGTTAAAATAAAATTATAAAATAAAATACCTATCAATTTTTATTTTGTATAAAATTTTATATACATAATTTACTTGATAATAACTTTTAAATTAATGATTGAATTGTTAAATTTTGCATTCTATTTATGTTTTACCTATATATAAATAAAAGTAATCTAATACGAAAAACTTTAAATTAAGTCTACATATATTTGAATATGATTTTTTAAAAGCTAAAATTTTTTAATAAAAGAAAAGCTTAAAAATACTATTGAAGCATGTTTGGTTAATACTGTATAAAAAAAAACTTAAAATCATATTTTTGTGTTTATAAATGGAAATTTTTTTTCAATATGCAAAATTTTAAAATTTATAATTAAAAGTTATTAGTCTATTTTTTTAATAATTTATTTTAATTTTTATTCATAATAGTTAATTATTATAAATATAAAATCAACTACTATACATAATTTTATATCCATTTTTGTAAGTTTATATAGAAAAGGTTATTTTTGTATACAAGTCAAATAAGATAAATTATTTTTCATCTAATAACAAAATTGATTATTTAAATAATATATATTTTTACTTCTACACGAATCCATATATTCAATCCCAGGATGATAATTTGCTCTATTATTTGGTTTCAACGGTTTGAATTCATAATAAATATCATTCTTTATGAGGAAATGATTGTTTTTTAAGCCTTCTCTTGCTATCCTAAAAAGAACTTGAGATTGGACACATGAATTGTTGAACAACCACCAATCTGATTACAACTACAAGAAAAGAATGATATGTTGTTTTGTTAATTAGCATCAATGAAGGCTCTCACAAAGATACAAGTTTTGGACACCTTTGACCAAACTTACCTCATGCTTTGCCTCAACCTGGTAGTGATTTAAGATTGTTGACTTAAAAAAAAAGTGAATTATCAAAGAATTGAACTTAATTTAAATTCGTGAATTTGATCTTTAATTTAATTAATTAAAGGATACTTCTTATTTAAAAATTTGACCTTGGATTGTATAAAAAATGAAATGGGGTAATTAATTCTAGTCCTAATCGCTATCAAGTAACATATCTACTCATATTGCAAATATTGTATGTCGTTGTTCATTGAGCTCTCATAGTCTAGTGTTATGCTTTTCTTTTAATTTTTTGAGTGAAAAATAATGAGTTCAAATGGCAATACAATTGTAAGGTGGCAATTAAAATGCAATCCTCATAATAATACTCAAATTTACTTTTTATTACTTGACTTAACTCAGTATATTTACTGATTTTTGCTTGTGTATATGTGTGTGTTCTATTTTCTTTATAATCTTATTTTGGTATTTACTCTTTATTACTTAAAGCACTTGTACATTGTTGAATTTTTGTTTAATGTGTGTCCCCTCTTTGTAATTTCTATGCTCCTGATTTTTTTTCTTGCTAAATTTACAGAAATAATTAACTTTTATACTCTAAAGGATTCAACATATCAATTTATAGTGATTACTAAAGGTGTAGTGTTATTTGCTTGTGTTTTATATGGAGCAACCAAATATAAATTAAATTAACTTTCAGGTTGATAAAAAAATGAATGGAATTGTTTGACATCTGCTTTTAAAAACAGAAAAATTATTTCATAAAGTTTGATTTTGTTTTTAGTGTTTTAAAAATGTTTTTTTTTTTTAAACAAATTGAAAAATAATAACAAGTTTAAAATGTTTTATAAGCTTAAAAAAGTTTTTCTTTCTAAGAATGACGACATGGGTAAATGGTTCGAAAATATTTTAAAAAAAAATAAACTGTTTGATCGCGTAAATTATTTACTTATTTATTTTAAAAACAAATTTTAAAAACAAAAAATTGAAATACAGTCAAATAAGTCCAAATAACTCGATAATTATTTCTCATATTTAATGAACCAAATTTAATCACCTTAATTCCTTTTTGAATTTCTAATCTTTCTATTTTATTTTAAATTTATATACTATTAAATATATATATATATATATATATATATATATATATATAAAAGATGAAAATTTTCTTTTCATAAAATGATGTTTTTATTTAAATAATTTTTCCAAAAAATTAAAATAAATATATACAAATCTGACGACTCAACCTAATTTAATCTGAATTTGAGATCAAACTAGTTCAAGTCAAATTAATTGCAAATCTTTAATAAATTGAATTTAACCTAACATAACTAAATTTAATTTTTAACTAAACCTAATAGAACCAACCAGACCTGTGATTATCACTATCTTAAACAAGTATTCTTTAACATAAAAAAAAAAACTTAATTTATATATCCACTTGCATAAGTAGACATTATTTAAATACAAGACCCTCCACTTCGCTTTCATTTCCTAACAACATGAACTAATGCGTGTCCCTATATATTGATAACTAATGTTCAATACATCACTTTTTGTCAACCACTTTTCTTCCATCAATTTTAGATAGATATAGTCCACACGCAAATGAATAAGTTTTTTTATATAATAATAAAAAGTAAAAAAAATTATATAAATTATTCTAATATTTTATTATTAAATTAATTTTAGTAACTTAGAAAACCAGTAAAATACTTAATTTTGCATATATAATAATAATATTTTTAAATATAAATTTTGTCAATTTTATTTTAATTAAATCTAGTGTTTTAATTTCTTTTAATTAGTGCGGAGTTCTCATACAAATGTGGACTTAGCTTTAGCTGTAAGGAATTATGTCAGTTGTGATCATCACTCATCTAAATCTATAAAATAATTAACAATTATGATTTCACCAACACCTCTTATATTTATTTATTTCTCATTTTAAAATAATTTACACGTCTTATATGATAATTACATATGTCAAATTAAAATAAATAGAAATTTATTTATATTTATATTTTAATATAAAATAGTAAAAATAATTTGATTTTATGTAGTAAATTAATTATTTAAAATAATTTTCTTATTAAATTAAACAAATTTTTCTACATTAAATATTTTTTAAAATTTTATTCCATATTTGTAGAAATTTTATTTCAATTTTTAATATTAACATATTATAATAAATTTAAAGATATTCTTATTTTTTTAATACACGAAATTTAATTTATTATAATTTTATTAATTTTTAATTTTTAATTTTAATTTTAAAATTTAATATATCAAATTAATGAAAATTTAAAACCTAATAATCATTTTTAAATTTTAAGAATTTTATTTTTAATTTTGTATTAATATAATATAATATTTATTATTAATAATAAATATATTCGTCAATAATACAAATTTTATGATTTTTATATACACCAATAATAAATATGTTTTTTATTAATAAAATTGTTTATTATTTATAAATTTTATTTAATTTTAAAAATATCTATATATGTTAGTTTATGTATAAATATTTAGAGATGATTTGATACATAATAATTTTAAATATATAATACCATTAAAAATTATTTGATGAAAAATGCAAATAAAGATGATATTAAATTTTAAAAATTAGATCCATATAATATTTCCACATGCTTAAAGTAAATTTTTAATTGATATGGGTTACAGAAATTAATGTGATTTATTAAAATAAAATAATTTATTTATATTTATATTTTAAAATAAAATTATAAATATATTAAAAATAATTTAATATTATATGTTAAATTAATTTTATAATTTTTTAAAAATAATTTTTTTATTAAATTATACAATTTTTTCTACATTCAATATTTAATTTTTTAAATTTTATTCCATATATATATATATATTAATTTATTAATTTAATTTAAATTTTTAATATTAACACATTATAATAAATTTCAAGATATCTTTATTTTTTGATACATTAAATTTAATATTACTATAATTTTATTCAGTTTTCGTTTAAATTTTAAAATTTAATATATCAAATTAATAAAAAATTTATATTAATATAATATAATATTTATTATTACTAATAAATATATTCATCATTAATAAAAATAATTATTATTTTTATGTACACCAATAATAAATATGTTTTTTAAAATTATTTTTTATTTTTTATTTATAATTTTTTTTAATTTTAAGTATATCTATATATTTATCAGATAACATGTTAGTTCGTGTATAAATGTTTTAAGATGATTTGATATATCTTATAATTTTGAATATATAATACCATTGAAAATTATTTAATGAAAAATGCAAATAAATATGATATTGCATTTGAAAAATTACATACTTATGATATTTTCTTATTCTTTAAATTAAAATTTTAATTGATATGGGTTAGAAAATAAAGGCGATTTACATTAAAATTGATATATTTACAAGAAATGAAATAAAAATTCAGTTATAAATTTATGAGTTTGGTTTGACTCATCGTCACCTAATTTTAATCGAGTAAAAAATAATTTTTTAAAATTTATATAATTGAAAACTTTATATATAACTTTCACTTAACTTTTTATATCTCAAATCGCATTTAACCCACCAATTTACTAAATATCATAATAGATTATTCATTATAGGTAGTAAACTATTACTATATTGAAAAACTAGAAAAAATCAAAGCATAAAACCCTTTCAATCAAATTTGTACTAATAAGTTGTGTATAATAACATGTATATTTTTGGTACTATTTTTTATTAAAATTAAAATTTTATGTTAGTAATAGATATTAAATTTAATATAAATTATTTTTTTTAAAATTATTATGATGAATGTTTAATTTTAAATGATGAATAATATAAAAATATCTATTAGGATTGGTAACGCAACATTTAATTTGATCTCACTGATTAAGATAATACTAAAGAATAAGAATATGTTTAGGATAAATGTATAAATAAAATAAAAATAAAATATTATACTATAGTAATAACAAGATTGCACCGCTGCTTTACTAAAATTAGAGTCAATGAATAAATAGAAATCTATTATAATAAAAAAAATTAAGAACAATGAATACTACATCGTTACTTTTCCTGATAATCTTTCTTCAGTTTTAGCCCAAAGTTCGATTCAACTCCAACCCAAAGCCAACAATCTTCCGATATCCTTTTCAGTTCTCAAAGTCATGAGCTAGCCAAAACCTTTTTAGAAAAAGTAAACATCAAACTTTGTTTAGCTTTTATGTATATTTGCTAAAAAATTCTGTACCTGATTTTTCATTCTCGCCGTGTTGTACCACTTGCAACATATAACCACTATGGGGATTAGAGAAGTTTAAATATATATATATATGATTTCAGTTGAATCTCTCCATAGTCCACTTAACACTGTGTTTGAAGCTTTAAAATATGAGCATGACCTTTCTTAAGTTCTTTAATATCAAATGATTCAACTTGATGAAAATCTCAACATTATTGAGAACAACCAATAGCTATAATTGACTAGTGAGTAATTAAATTAAGGTATTGCTTTGAAGGAATGTTTTTCCATGAAGGTTGTTTGGTGGGGACCAACCAGTGACAAAGTGATAATTTGTGAGCATGAAATATTGTGAGAAGCAATATCCTCACCTTGTTTGATAAATAAGGTGGTAGTAACAAAAATTGATGAGGAAGAATTGGAAGTGAAGAAGGATAAATAAAAATACATTATTTTTAACTGAAAAATATATTTAAAATTTATTGTCAATTTTTTAACAATTTTTTTTTATTAAGAACAAAAATTTGAGATGAATTAGTATTTTTTATTTTTATTTCTTTTACATATTAATTCTCATGATATATAAAGTTTTACATGTTGGTTATATGTGCAGTTTTATCGTTTATAAAAATTATCCCCTAAAGGTTATGGAGAAGTTATAAAAAGTCTTAATCTTTTTTCTATAGTTATAATAATATCTATTAAGGTTGGAGGTGGTTTTTTATGGGAAGAAACGCCTATAAATAGTCACATAAGTAGAGGTCCCTAAGCACCAAAGTTTAGTATTAAATATTTCATCTAGAGTGGGTTTTGAGTACTTGGAAGATCCTTGAAAGTGCTCTGATTTTCATTCGAAAAGGTTTAACTCGGTTTCTAAAGGTAAACAAATCACATTGCAATGACAGAAGATATTTGATCTTATTCTGCTGCTTTTTTTGCTCTTTATATGCATAACATGTCTTACATTTGGTATCAGAGCATAATTACATTTTATCTTACTTTATGAGCATATTTTGTATTTTTTGGATAAGTTGGTTTTACCTATTTTAAATAAAAATTGAAATCTAAATCATTAGAAAATTGATTTATAAGATTTTTATGCATTAAAACGTAATTTTCATGTTCAAAAACTTTAGTTTTTATTCAAGTTGGAACCAAGCCAAACAAACCCGTTTTGATTAAATCCAGGTAAAAAAGATGATGAATAGTATCAAAACATACTTCTTTAAATATAATAAAGTTGTTTATATTTAATAATAATTGCTTGTAGCAAAGTGATTGTTGGTACATGGTACTCCTAGTAGTCTATGCTTTGAATCTTTCCTGGATTTCTCAACCAATTTTTGGTGCTTATTTTAAATTAATTATTTTGCACTTAAATATTATTTAGATAATTTATACATATAAATTTTGAAAAAAATTATATAAGTACATAAAATTTAAATTTATTACATAAAGTAATTAGTAATAAATATTAATTTAGTCATATTTAAATTACTTAAAGAGTTGCAGATATTAAATAATTTCATAAAATTTTAGAGATTAATGTCTAGTAATTAATATAATTTTTAAAGAATAGTCAGAGCAGTTTTAAATTAGAAAAAAATATATACAAGTCACCTATAATTAAAGATATTATTTACAATTATTTCACTTTTAATATAATAATATAATAAATTAATTTTACAGAATCTTATTATATTATATTATGAATTAATTGAGATAAAATATTGGATTATTTACTTAATTATTCACGAAAATTAAAGAAAAGAATATAATTTAATAGTTTTATCAATATGATTGTATAAGTTTATTTGAATTAGGAATTTAGCCCACAGAAAATTTCTATGTCATAAAATTCATATTTTATTGTAGATTTACATTGGCAAAATAATTATTTAGTTGTCTCATTTTATAAGCATGTTAAAAGAGACACTTTCTATGCAGTTTTTCAACCTGTAAATATATGTGATATGAAATGTGAAATTTCTGAACTTGAGAGCGATAATTATAAGGTGTGGAAGGAGAAAATTCTCCTTCATTTAAGTTGGACGGACATTGATTATGTCATTCATAAGGATGAACCACCTCCGATTACAGAGGTTAATGAGCCTAATGATGTTGATCTCTATGAAAAGTGGGAGCGATCAAATCGTTTCGGCGTTATGTTCATAAAGACTAACATCTCTTTTGTCATTCGGGGTTCTGTTGAGAAATATGACAATGTATGAGTTCTACTGAAGGCAATTGATGAACAATTTTCAACTTCATACAAAGACTTAATGAGCCCCTTAATTATGAATTTTCTACCGCAAAGCTTACCGGTATTAAAGGAGTGCGTGAAAATATCATGCACATAAAGGATATAACATCCTAACTTAAGGTTCTTGAGGTTACTATGTCAGAATCTTTCTTTGTACACTATATATTGAATTCTCTTCCGTAACAATATGAACCCTTCAAGATTTCTTATAACACATATAAGAACAAATGGTCTATCAATGAACTTATGACCATGTGTGTGCAAGAGGAAGGAAGGTTGCTTATGGAGGGCAATGAGAGTGTGCATCTCGCAACTCAAGGATTGAACAAGAATGACCAAATCAAAAAGAAAGGAAAGGAAAATTTGTCTCCCAAAGGAGATATAAAGAAATAATCTAAGCGTTTCTTCTGCAAAAAGAAAGGGCACATGAAGAATGATTGTCTTAAGTTCCAATCTTGGCTTAAAAAAGAAAGGTAACCTACTCTCACTTGTCTGTTATGAGTCTAGTATGGTTGATATTTGTGATAACACATGGTGGATTGATTCTGGATCTAAAACTCATGTTACAAATACCTTACAGGGTTTACAAAACCTAAGGGAACTAGTAGGAATGAGAGATGTATCTATTCAATAAATAAGAAGTATTTGCATGTGGAAGCTATTGGAACTTGCAAATTAGTACTTAGGAGTGACTTTATTTTAATTTTAGAACAGACCTTTTATATTCCTAGTTTTTCTAGAATTTGATGTCTATTTCAAGGTTTGTTCCTTTGGGATATAATTTTAGTTTTATAAACACCGGTTTCAATTTATATTTTAAATCTAAACATATTGGTAATGATGTTTTATACGATAGTCTTTATTCCTTCGATTTACAAAATATTGCCACTTATGATGTTTTTCATGTTCAAACTAGTACTAAACGGTGTGTTACTAATGAGGATTTTTTTATTTTATGGCATCAGAGATTAGGACATATCTCTATTGAGAGAATTAAGTAATTAGTGAATGATAGATCATTTAGTACTTTAGATTTTATTGATTTTAAGACTTGTATAGAGTGTATAAAGGAAAAGTAAACTAACAAGTTTAAGAAAGATGTCAAAAGAAGTTCAACCGTATTAGAAATCATCCATTCTAATATCTGTTGCCCAAATATGGATGCTCATGGACAAAAGTACTTCATCACCTTTATAGATGATTACTCACGATACATGTATCTCTACATGCTTCATAACAAAAATGAAGCATTAGAGACCTTTAAGGTTTTTAAGGCAGAAGTAGAGAAACAATGTGGTAAGCAAATTAAGATTGTGAGAACTGATAGAGATGGTGAATATTACGGTAGATACACGAAGATGAACAAAAACCAAGTTTATTTGTGAAGTTTGTTTAAGAAAATGGGATAGTTTTCCAATACACCATGCTAGGTTCTCTTGATCAGAATGGTATAGCGGAAAGAAGAAACTCAACTTTAATGGACATGGTTCATAGTATGATTAACAGTTCTAAACTGCCAAAATCCTTATACGTTGAAGCTCTTAAAATGACAGCGTATATATTGAACCGAGTTCCAACTAAGGTTGTCTCTAAGACACCATTTGAGTTATTTAAAGATTGGAAGCCAAGTTTGCCACATATGCGCGTATGGGGATGCCTATCTGAAGTGAGAGTTTATAACCCACAAGAAAAGAAACTAGATCTAAGGACCATTAGCAGGCACTTCATTAGATATACTGAAAGGTCTAAAGGGTATAAATTTTATTGTCCATCTTATAGTACTGAGATTGTGGAGTCAAGAAATGCCAAGTTTCTTGAAAATGACTTGATTAGTGGGAGCATTGGATCATTAAGTGCAAGATCTGAGTTAGAGCAATCTAACCTGCAACCTTCTACATTAAGTCATAGTCGAACTATAGTTATTCATCATACACCTTCAATTCAAGTGCATGTTGAACAACCTGTTCATGAAGCTCCACAAATTGCTGATAATGATCCACTGGATCCTATTCAACAAATGTAAAAAATTGATGAATATCCAATTGAACAACATATTCCTCAGGAAGATGTTGATGCAATATTAAGAAGATCTGCTAGAGTAAGAAAATAAGCTATCCTGAATGACTATGTAGTATATATGCAAGAATGTGAGTATAATGTTGGAGTTGAAAATGATCAAGAATCCTTTTCACAAGCCGTAAGTTGTAAGGAGTCAAAATTATAGTACAATGTCATGAAGGAAGAGATGAACTTCATGAAAGAAATAATATCCAGAATCTTGTCTTATTACCTGAAGGTGTAAAACTCATTGGGTGTAAATGGGTCTATAAAACAAAAAAGGGACTTATTAGAAAACATAGAAAGATATAAGACTAGACTTGTTACAAAGGAATTCACACAACAAGAAGGAATTGATTACACAAAGACTTTTAGTCATGTATTTAAGAAAGATTCCTTATGTGTCATGTTGGAATTGATGGCTCATTTAATCTTGAGTTGTAATAAATGGATATCAAAACAACTTTCCTAAATGGAAATCTGGAAGAGGAGGTTTATATGAAACAACCTAAAGGATTCTCCTTTAATAATGGTGAGTAATTAGCATGCAAGCTAAAAAAATCCATATATGGCCTGAAAAAAGCATCTTATCAATGGTATTTGAGATTTAATGATGTTATCTCTTCATTTGATTTTGTTGAGAATATCATGGATCAATGTATATACCAAAAGGTTAGTGGGAGAAAAATTTGTTTCCTTATTCTATATGTGGATAACATTTTTCTTGCAACAAACGATACAAACATGTTGCATGAGGTGAAACAATTTCTTTCTAAGAATTTTGATATAAAGGACATCAGTGATGCATCTTATGTCATTGGCATTAAGATTCATCATGATAGACATAAGGGTATTTTAGGTCTATCTCAAGAAACCTATATCAACAAAGTCTTAGAAAGGTTTCAGATGAAGAACTATTCACCAAGTGTAGCACCTGTTGTCAAGGGTGATAGATTCAATTTGAAACAATGCCTTAAGAATGACCTTGAATGGGAACAAATAAAGAACATTTCATATGCTTATGTTGTAGGGAGTATAACGTATGTTCAAGTCTGCACAAGGTCTGACATTGCATTTGTTGTTGGAATGTTAGGAAGATATCAAAGTAATCCAAGTATTGATCACTAGAGAGCTGCGAAGAAAGCATAAGATACCTTCAAAGGGACGAAGGACTACATGCTTATGTATAGACACTCAGATAATTTGGAGGTAATTGGGGTTCTTCCACTTTGACTTTGCTAGCTGCGTTGATTCACAAAAATCAATATTTGGTTACATTTTCATGTTAGCCGGTGGAGCTTTATCTTGGAGGAGTGCCAAGCAGACTTTGACTGCTACCTCTACAATGGAGGCTGAGTTCATTTAATGTTTTGAGATTTCCTCACATGTAATATGATTGAAGAATTTCATTTCTAGGCTTTGACCTCTGGATTCTATTTCTAGACCAATAAAGATATATTGGGACAATTCATCTACAATGTTTATGGCTAAAAATAGTAAAAGCAGAAGTTGAAGTAAGCATATCAACATTAACTATTTGGTCATAGGGAATGTGTCAAGGATATGAAAGTACTCATTAAAAACATTAATACTGAGCTAATGTTAGTTTATCCTTTAACTAAGGGCATGCCATCATACAAATTTAAGAATCATGTAGTCACTATAGGACTTGATTCCACTTTGTAAATTGTTGTTGTTAGAACAAATGTTTATGAAACTCTACTGTCATTTCTCACATCTAACATTTGTGTATACAAATTCATTTATTTGAGAAATATCACTAATATATATATATATATATATATATATATATATATTGGATTTATTCATTAAGTAATCTGGGTAAGATTTAAAAACAAGATATATTGTGATACATGAAAGATACTAATTAATTTAAAAGGAAATCTCGTCATAATTCATGTATTGTGTTTCTGAAGTATATGATACTTCATAGGTGTTTATTGAAGGCATACAGATTAAGTTAGAAATTGTTGGTTATATGTGCACTTTTGCACATTCATGGGACAAAACACATATAAATACCCATAAACTCATGATAATACCTATGAACCCTTATTAGAAAGTGGTCCTATCCTAACCTCTCTTATATACCTATGAACCCATGATAATACCCATTAAGGTTGGAGGCGATTTTTTGAAAGGAAGAAACACCTATAAATAATCACCTAAGTAGAAGTTTCTAAATACAAAACGTTTAGCACTAAATATTTTATTTAGGGTGAATTTTGAATACTTGTAAAATTCTTAAAAGTGCTCCGACTTTTATTCAAAAAAATTTAACTCGATTTTTTAAAAACAAGTAAATCACATAATAATGATAAGAGGTATTTAATCCTATTCTACTATTTTTTACGTTCTTTATATGCATAATATATCCTATCCTAACCCTTATTAGAAAGTGGTCCTATCCTAACCTCTCTTATATACTTATGAACCCATGATAATACCCATTAAGGTTGGAGGCGATTTTTTGACAGGAAGAAACACCTATAAATAATCACCTAAGCAGAAGTTTCTAAATACAAAACGTTTAGTACTAAATATTTTATCTAGGGTGAGTTTTGAATACTTGTAAAATTCTTAAAAGTGTTCCGATTTTTATTCAAAAAAATTTAACTCAAGTTTTTAAAAATAAGTAAATCACATAATAATGATAAGAGGTATTTAATTATATTCTACTATTTTTTATGTTCTTTATATGCATAATATATCTTACATTATAATATAAAAAATAATATGTAACTATATTTTAATTAATAAAACTTTGTATGCAAAATAAGAATTTAGATTTGGTGGCTATATATTAGTAACATGAAATAGGAAAAAGTTATAAAAATATTACTATATAAATTAGGAAGTTTATCTAGCCTTCTTATACTCGTTATTAATTCTTCATCATAATACGTGGATAATTTAGTGATATTTTAATGTTATTAGTCTTTTACGAGAGAAATAATTTTTTAAATAATATTAACATTTTTTTTTGTGAAATTCAATTTTCTCAAGAAATTAAAATTAAGAATTATTTGGTAACTATGATTTTTTAACCTTGTATTTGGATGAAATTGTTTTAATATTTATAAATTTAAATATTTTTAATTTAAAAATATTTTGTTAAAATAAAAAATTTAAATTTTTTATATTTAATTTTTTTATTTAGATGGTAAATTTTAAATTTTGTATTTAGATTAAATAATTTAATTTTTACTGTATACAAAATTTTATATTTAAATATTTATATATATTTTTTTACTTTTATTTTTATTTTTTTATCAAAATATTTACATATACAAATATTTTATTGTGCAATATATTCAAATAAAATAATAAATTTAAAAAATTTACATAATTAAAATAATAGTAAAATATAATTATATTATCTAATATTAAAAATATTATATCAAAATATCATAGATATAAAAAATGGTAAAATAAAAATAATATAAAATAATAAATAAATAAATAAAAAACAACCAAAAAAATAATATGCAACAAGAATTATTATTCATTATAATGAATTAAAAAATTTTAAATTTTATTTATTTTTAAAAAAATTAAATTCTTTTATTTTAATTTATTAAAATATTTTTAAAAAAATTATATAATTTAAAATTATTTAAAAATTTTAAATAAAAATTTTAACATTTAAAATTTTAAATTATCTCACTAACTACTTTTCTTACTTAAAATAATTTATTCAAACACATCATAGAATTACATGTCTTCTTACATTTATCTTTTGGATTTGGTAAACTAATTTACCAAACCGGATTATATCTTAAATTTTTAATTTCCTGGTGGTCATTGGAATATATTATATGTTAAATTTTTTGTATTTTTAGTTTTTTTAAAAAAAATTTAAAAATATTATTTTTGTTAGTTGAAACGTACCGATCGTTGAAATGAAAAAGAAAACATTGAATTTCAAATTTCAAAGAGCAGAAAGTGGACCCCACCTCCAATCTTTCTCCCATATATGGTGGCATTCTGTCTCCCTTATTTTTATTATTTCTTTTTCAAATACCCTTATAAAATTTTAATGAAATTTTTTAGTATTATTTATTTTCTTCTTCATGTTTGAGATAATTTTTAAAATTAAAATTAGTACCTAAAAATAAAAGTGCTATACCATTCATTACTTTAAAAATGGCCAGAATAATTGTGTATAAGATATATTTGATAAAATTAATAGATAAATTAATTAAAAATAAAATTTCAAATTTCAAATTAAATAAAAATTAATAAATTATAATTAAATTTAAAAAATTGGTGAAACAAATTGTTAAATTAAAATTTAATAAAAAAAATTATTAAACTAACTGATAAATAAAATTATTATAATGAATTAAAATATAATAAGTATGAGATATATTTTAATAAAAAATATATTAAAATTTAATTGATAAAATTTATTTCTTTAAAATAAATATTTTTTTTTATATAAATAAATTTTTTAAAAAATAATTATTTTTATAATTTTAAATTTTATCAAACAAATCAATATTTTAATAAAAAAATAAATAATATAATAATAAAAATAAATAGTATTAATTAAAATAATAATTTAAAAATTAATATTTTATGATAATATAAAAATAAATATATCAAAATTAGTAATATTATTATGAAAGAATTAAATAATATTAAATTTATAAAAATAAATAAAATATCAAATCATAAAAATATGTTAAAAATAAAAATAAAATTATAAAAAATATTTAAAATATTACTATTTTTATTAATTTAATCTGTGCACCACCAATGAACCTAATTTGAGATCCAGACATTAATAGATCAATATTGTAACAACAACATAAGTACTTTATCTTTTCTTAGCGATTATAAAGTTAGTGATTTAAACCATTACCATTTAACTTTTCTAACCTTGAAGATTTTTTTTTTTCATAACAGTGCTCAAAATTCATATGTGCTTATGAACAAAACAAGAGTCAACACTATTATAAAAGACTTTATATAATTGAGTTTATGTACCAACACTACCATATAATGCTATATTAGATTCGTTGACAAGCACCCCAACCCAATAGTGACGACACTTTGTTATATATGCTTGATGGTGCCTTTGTCTATTGACCAATTTCAGCTTAAAATCTAATAAAAAAGTTTTAATGACTAAGTTAGGCACAAGTTTAGATAATTTACCCTCCATTAAAATATATAGTAGCTATTACTAATTCATCTTTTTCTAATTTTTTAATTTTTACTTAATTTTCCTAACTATGATTAAAAATATAACTATATACGTGTATCTTATTACTCATTTATTAGATATCAAATTTAACAAATTTTATTTTTTTATAGTTTAACCTAATATTCATAAAGGAGTTTTTTTTATACAATTATGAAAATAATAAAATTTAATATAAATTATTTAAATTTTTATCATTAAATCAATTTTGATAAATTTTCTTAACGGAGAATTGATTACACTAGACAAATTTTAAAAAGTTAAACAACAAGAAAGGACCAATCCGTATAATTATCCCCTTCAAGTTTAAAATAATTCTCCCAATATATATACCCATTAAATAATTTTTACTTTTAACCTGTCACTTGAATCATACGACATAACATGAGTAGCTTTCCGTTAAATTTAACATTTTTATAGATGAAAAATTTGTTAAAATTTTAAATAATTATATATTACAAAATAAATGTTATAAAGATGTAAATGAACCAAATTTCATAATGTAACTAGAAAATCTATAATTTATTACGCAAATATTGTTTAAATTCAAGTAAATGTAAAAATTATTTACATTATAAAAAATTAAAAATAATATGCAATATTTTCTAAAGGAAAATAAATTGAGTCATTAAAATTTCTTTTGATATAACATATTTTAGAAGGTATTTAAAATAATATAATAGACATTTTTGTAATTTGCAAGAAAACGTAGGAATGGGTCCCCAATGTGTAACAGAGAAAAGACATGATTGATTGATTTACCCATAAATAGTAAGTAGCAAAAATTAATAGTGATCTTTGTTTTGCTATGTTTTGATTGATTATGCTATTCAATGAGTCTAATCTGATTAGCTGTTATAGGCAATTGTGATTTGTGAAGGAATGATATAGTTAGCTAAATATAAATATTCATCAAGGTATTTAGTTCTCTCCTTAATTAGTATTTTGTCGCATTCAATTTTGGTGCTAATTTATGTAGATTTTAGTTTCCACAATTACATTGGTTTGAGTGGGGCAATAGTACTAATTCATATACCACCACATATGTCTCTATCGCATTTTGGTACAGGTATTGATTCTCCCACACATCCTAGCTAGATTTGCAGGGAACCTATAAACTTTTGTGTCATTCTCATCACTGCGAATTATTTGGGTACCTCATTTTATTTTTTTATAATAATAATTTTTTTTACATATGAATAATATCATCTATTCATAAGATGGTTGATAACTTTTTTAAAAATATAAAATAAATTTAACAACTTATATTTTTATTCATATATACAATAAGATGGTTTAAATTTTTTTAGCATCGCAGGAGACAAGATTAGTAGTCAAGCTTTTGATTGATTAAAAATGCCTAATAAAATGTTTGACAATAATAAAATTATTTTTGCTCAAGAGAATAACCAAAAGCTTGAACTTGAGGATTTTGTTTGTATAAAATAAAAAAATTCAGTTTATAAAATAAAGTGAAAAAGTTATAATTGTTATTTAAAAAGTAAGTATTAGGATTGAAATAACTATAATTTTTTTTTTACCTTTTTCATTTTTTTAGTTGTTACAATATTTTTAAAAAATATTTTTTATTATATAATTAAATATTATTGATTAATGGGAGAAGTTAAGTATGAGATAAATTAATAACATAATAAAAATTATATAATAATTTTTATATAAATAAAAATATTAATTAATTTTTAATTTGTTAAAATAACTTTAACAATAGATAAAAAAAATAAAGAAAGTATTAATTTTTTAATCAGTGGTCACTTTACTCTTCAACAAATCTCTCACTAGTTAAATATCAATATGAGAGCTGATAATTAAGTCATGTAATCGCAATCACCACCACAAAAATAGAATAACCAAATGACTATTAGAGGTTAAATAAAAAAAGAATTAAGCAAAAGCATCATAGGAAATCCACTGATTAATTACAAATTTAATGCAATGTCTATCTCTAGAAAGATCAATGACCAGAGGGTTGTGATTCTGGGATGAAAGTTACTTAGATCCAATGATTGGTGAGCATACCCAATTCTGATAAGATCTGAATTACTAAACAATTTGTCTTGAGCTTCATATGTGAATGGGACCCTTCAACTTGATATTACCCAAATGAATGAATTATAAGACTATACCTTAAAAATTCCTCCTTGTGTTGTTTGTGCATGCTAAAACTAGTTATATATATGTTTACATTGGGTAACAAATGCACAAGTATAACTCAAACCAAAAGTTAAACCAAATTGAAAAGTAAAGATCACACTTTTTTGTACAATTAGGCAACTTTGTCGGCAAGTTGGGCTTAACATGGCCCACCTTTTCATTAATGGGAAATGAAAATGGTAGTCATAGTTGCCCTCTTTAAAGCCGAAGGAACCCCATAAACCTTTTGTGATAAACACTACAACCAAATTACCATTATCAAAGGCCTTGTTGAGAGAAAGAGTTATAGCCATTTCCAACCCTTTTCTTTTCCCCTTCACAAACTTCAATTACCTTTGTTAATTATTTTCTATATACACAAAACAAGCTTTGGAGACTATATACTAATTTTAATTCTATATATATATATATATATATATATATATATATATATATACAAGTACAAAGGTGTGTATATATATATATATAGTTGGAGATATGTGGCGTGTTGTGGCTGCAGTTACTAGGAAGCTTCAAAGCACAAAGAAGAGTTCTAGAGTGGCTGATGAGAACATGTTTGAAGCTGCAAACGGGGTTGAACTAGTTATGTTTGGGCGTGATAGAGGAAGAAGACACCATGGTTGGAGTGGAATCTCACTTATATATGGCATACTTCATGCTCCCATTTCAATTCTCTCATGTGTATCTCACCCTCAGGCTAATGGATCAGATGGGGTTTGGGTTTCTGGTGAATTTGTTCAGATTTCTGAAATGAATCATCTTATGGTAAATGATAGCATGAGATATGCAATTTTGATGTAGGTAATTAATATGTGAATATATATATATATATATATATATATATATATATATACATATATAATATAGTTATTGTAATTGGCTTGGATTTCTCTAGGTATATATATATATATATATATGAAAGGACTAGCTAGCTAGCTCTTTTGTCCTCAATTTTCCCTTTCTTATCTTTTTATTGGGTTTTCAGTTTGGATCATATAAAATATACTTAGTGATCATTGCATGGGTCAGCCAAATATATGAGCTATGTATGTTTGGTTTGCATCTATGTAAAAGAATTTTTCATATGTCCTAATGTTAGTAGAGAGGTACATATGTCTCTGGAATGGATAATTATATTAATGGAATTTTTTTTAATCTTTTTATTCTTTTTCTTCTTCCTCATTTTTTTTCCATGTTTTTTCATTTGTTACCTTGATCATATTGAATACACTCGTTATGCGTTAGTGTTTGATTTCTACATAGACACCAGTAAATCATGGGTTCAGTGAAAAGCTTTCCTCATAAATTTTGCCCAAATCATGGCTTGGAGGTTAGTTCCAATGAAAAGAAATGGACTAACTCTTTGTTTGAGGGTACATTTGGAGAAGTCAACTTGAAATTTATAAAATTAATTTATCATTTTTATAATTTATTTTAGTTTTGTTTATAGCTTATCAAAATAAGTTGTTATTATTATTATTATTATTATTATTATTATTTTATTTTAATAAATTTTATGATTAAATTTATATGATGAACTTTTATATAATAAGAATTTTTTGAATAATTGATTGATAAAGTTGTTTAACCAAACGCATCTGAAATCCACGTTTTACATGTGATAATGCTAATAGAGTTTGTCTGGAATGGATAATTATGTCAATAAAGTTTTATTTTTTTACTCGTTTTCATGTGTATATTTATCAAAATAATATTTATAGAGAAGTATTTTGTCAGTACTGAAAATTGATATATATGGACCAGATTCTTGTCCTGCAAAGAAAAAGAAAATATCTAAAAAGGAAAATGTTTTATTAGAATTGATGACTGGCATGATTCATGTCAAAAAGAAGAGAAAATATTAAGAGTTTGGCTTTATAAGTTGCACATTTTATCATTTTTTGGTTGTCTTGTTTTGATGTCTTCATGAACAAGTATTTGATACAAATTAAAGAATATGGGCCACTTTGTATTCATGGTTGATTCATGTTTTAAGCCTCTTGTTTGGTCATGGTTGGAATGTGTTCTTAAAGCTAAGTTTTCAAAAGTGTTCACATTTATATATGACTAAGAGTCCAAGTAAAGAAGATAATTAAACTATATGATGGGTTTGGTTTGGGTTATTTGATAGAAAGAATGAATGAATCATGACAAGTTGGGATGTGCCTCAAAAAGATGCCCCAAGTGGAAAAGAGAATTTGCATAAAATAAGTAATCTTAAAGTGTACAAACAAATTAAATAGTCAATTAAGTGCATAATTAAGCATGAAGTGGCATGGGTAGGTGGAACTCAACTTGCTTCACTTTAATTATTGTCAATATGTTTAAGGATCAAACTATAATTACAAAACTTTCTTTTCTCCTCATTTAGATTTTAATTCTGATTTTCATAATCACGTCTATGATCTTCAATTAGTCCACTCACATAGCGTTTTTTGTTTATGCAATCATGTTTTCTTTAATTTAGATGGGTCAATACATTTTCCTTTATAATCTCTCTTTGATTCCATAAATAACCAAATTAATATTAAAATGTGACGAGAAAATTGATGTTGTGAATTAAAATTGAGTAAACTAATTAAAGTCAAATGAAATAAATTACAAAATTACAAAAAAAGTGCAATACAATACAGAACAATATTAATTTAGATTACAAATCAGCATAATCATTTGCAACATGTGTTTTATGTTAAACTAACTCAATCTTTTTTATAATTTGTTATCCAATCAAATAAAAATTTTAGTTTCTTTAATTATATTTAAATTTAATTAATCAATATTAAATGACATAACAAAATATTTAAAAATCACCCTTAAAGTAATATTCTATATATTAATTAAATTAATTTAAAATTATTTACAATGTTTATATTCCATATTTTAATTTATACTTTTAATATTTTTACATATATTTATAAATCCATGGCTTATACAGAATTTTATTAGTTAATTGTATATAATGAGTCATTGAAATTAACTGTGGATGTGATGTGAAGGTAAATTTGGACGTTTGCTGCGTGAATAAAGACAGAGTAGAGTTAGGCTATTGGCACTAAAAAATCAATTGGGGAATCTGAAAATATCATTTTCAATATCTCTTTCTCAACTCTTCTATTTTGGACCTTTAATTTGATTCAACTTAGTGGTCACACAAATCACTATTATAAAAGCTTTGATCTAAGCCTTACCAAATTATTATGTTATCCAAGATATGGGAATAAATTCTACAACTTATACCCAACACTCTTAAAATCCCAAGATGCTACTAATATTTAACTTTATCAATTCCAAGGCCATCATTATGCAGAATGTCCAATAGATAAGCCATTACATTTGTTATTATATTTAATGCTAACAATGTTATGACACCAAGTAATAAGTATTAACGTGAATTTTAATATTAATTATTATTTCATCCTTTTTTTATCGGTTAAAAAAATATAAATGTTAAAAATGTAATTAATATTATTAATTTTTTAATAAATTATATTTATTTATTATAATTGATATATATAATGGTTTATATAGAAAAATAATTAATACATTTTTAACAATTAAAATAACATATAAATAAGAATAAATTTTTTATTCACTTTCTAAACAAATAAAAAATATTATATTTAATATACCCATATATAATTATAGCAATAAAAAATATAAATATACATATATGCATAGTAAAATTGAATCCTTAATTTCAAAGAGAAATATTTTTATTTTTCTTCTTTATTTAGTAAGTCAAGTCATATTTTAAAGGTTGAATATCTATTTTTGTATTTTTAACAAATATTATTAAAATTTAATTAATTTTATGTTTTGAAATTTTGATATACTAGCATATTGTTTATGTATTGGATAGTTTTTTTATGATAAATATTATATTATGTTAGTATTTATTATTAAAATATATAATAATAATTTTTTATGATTTATGATGGATAAGAAAACAAATTATTAAAATCATGAAACATATTTTGTATTAATATGATATATTAAAATTCAAATTTTAAAAATTAAATTTAAATTAGATTGATCAAAATTACAGTATTATTAAAATTTGATTTATCTAAAAAATATTTTTATATTTTTTACGGTACATTAATATTTAAATTTTAAATAAATTATTATTTAAAAAATAGATATTATAAAAAATTAAATACTTAACATAGGAGAAGTAGTGACATAATTCCTAAAATTGTTCTCTTTAAAAAATACAACTAGAGGTTGTTTAGTTTATGAAAATATTTTTTGTTTTTTATTTTTATTTATGAAGATGATATATTTTTTTAATTTTTTTTTATAAAAAATAGTGAAAATAAAAATTACTTTACTTATTTTCTAGGTAAAACTTTGAAACAAAATATAAATTGAAAATAAGATAATATTTTTATAAATAAAATTAAAATTTTAAAAAAAATATTTTTGCAAACTAAATTTATATTCTCATTTTTAGATAAGAGTATTTTTATAAATTAATATGTTAAATCAGGTGGTTAGGCATGACAATAAATTATTTATATGTTTTTTAAATTAAAATATATTATATATAAAATTTATTTATAAATATATGATAAGCGGATAAAATTATAAAAAATTAAATCAAATAGAATATAAATATTTTACGATTTGATCTGAATTTAATAGGATTGAATTTTATTATTTTTATTCTTATGTCTTCTAACCTCGCACATGAAACTATCATAACTTTTTTTTTTTTGACGGGAACAAGAAAGGATAAACTCATCCTCAACATATTTTATTATTAGTTTCATCTATATTAAATATTTAATTCTAACTTTTTTTATAATTTTATTTTAAAATATTAATTTGAATTTAAATATTTTTTTTACATTATAACAAACTTAAAAATATTTTTAAATGGTAGGTAAACTTCCTAACATTTCCGTATTCTTAATTAATTTGAATTAGAATTTTAACTTTTAAATTTTATGTATTATATCTATAAAAATGATATACTAGACTTTTAATAATTTATTTCTTTAATTTCATCAATTTTAAAATTTTTATCATTAACAATAAATATATTTATTATCTTGTTCTTTTATATTATTCATAAATTTTATTTAAAATTAAAAAATTTTATAAAATGCACGAGAATTATACTAATTTAATATATAAAAATAAACTAACATATTTTCAATGTATTTCACGGTTATTTTTTAATTCAAATAAATTTTATAAATTAAAATATAATAAATTTTTATTAGTAATACTCAATATTATATTAAATTAGTAAAAAAATTAAGAAAATAAATTATTAAAATCATGACATATTACTTTTTTATTGATATAATATATCAAAATTTTAAATTTTAAAATTTAATTAAAATTTATTAATATTATTATAATATTAAGATTTAATTTTTTTAAAATATCTTTAAATTTATTGCAGTATATCAATATTTAAAATTTAATTAAAATTAAAAATATATATAAAAAATTAAAATAAAAAATAAATATTTAATGCGACAGAAATTATGCATAGAAATATTGTGTGAGGTTAAAAAATACTTTTTATTTATTTATTTATAAAGATAATAAAAAATTTGTTTCTATTTATTTATTTATTGATTTTCAAAAGAGTATTAGTTATTTTTTACATATAGCCTTATATTTATCTAGTTACTATCAACTGTAATAAATAAATAAAGATAAAAATAAATAATTTTTATTAAAAAATTAATAATATTAATTATATTTTTAATATTTATTTTTTTTCTCTTTGATGGAGGAAGTATTAAATTCCACAAGGAATGATTATAAAAGCTATTCCGATGTTGCTAATGAGGTCTTAAAGGAATCAATGGGTAAGAGGCAAGTACATGACTTTAATGGAAAAATAATTGAATAATGTTGATACTTTACCCCACATTTAAGAGGAGAACCAGTTATATGATTCATCTTCTCATCATACATGTGGATGATATCTTAGTCCAATTAATAAACTTAAGGGAGAATTGAGGACCTTGAAATAGAGAAGACACATGACATGATTGCAAAGCTACAGATTCTAAACACTTCATGAAGTGGCTACCATACTAATCTATAAATAATAGCTAGGTTTTAATTAAAGAACATTATAAAGGGTCCTCAAAGCTCTACATTTCTCAACTACAATAGGGAACATATAACCTAAGATTTCCATTGGACTTTTCATAGTTTGTCTATATGTTTTTCCCCCATATTTCAATATTTCAATAGTGTCTAATCCTAGAGTTTAGAATGTTTAGTTTGTACTCTGTGGTCAGTAGTTTATAACTCTATTTGCATTTCAAAAGTGTATTTGAAGCCCTCTTTAGGGAGCAATAGCTTCATTTCAATATTCTTCTCTTTGTATTTTATTAGTCATTTGAATATGTATATCATTTCACTTAATTTTTTCTTAAATTACAAATATTTTGTTGGAATTAATTCTACTTGAGTTAAATAAAATTATTATAAATGATAAAAAAATTTCTTTAAATTTTTAGCATGACTCCATATTTAAAATTTAAATTTGAAAATATTGAATAATTGATGTATTAATTACCTAATTAAATTATTTTAATACAAGATCCTGTCAAGACAAATACTGAATTTGATAAATGCATAATTGTGCACTTGCTATAAACGGTTAGAAATACAATAATGTTAAATACCATTCTTTACTACAAATAAAAGAATTAATATTTAAAATTTGGTTAATCTTCAATTGGTGAAAAATTCAGGTTTCAAAATTTCACCTTCAATGTTGAAAACCAAATTTGATACGATGTAGGTTATCATTTTTTTTATTTAATATAAATAAACAAGACAATATACAATATTTGAAAAAGAGGCAAAACTTATTTTTTTCGTCTCTACATTTTAAAAGGATTAGTTTTAAACTATAAGTTGAGAAATGTTTTAGTATTCTTTAATTAACGGTCAAAACCTATTTTTTAAAGTGTAAAAATTATTAAATAAGTTTTGTTTTTCTTAACAATTTTTTTTCAGATAATATAACATTTAAAATAATTTTTGTGAGGTTTCTTTATTCAATATAAATAAACAAGCAATCTTTTATTCAACGCAAAATTTTCTTATTAACTTATTTTTTGTGAAGATCCTCTTACATAACTTAATTTTAAATTTAATTTTATAAAATAAAAATTATTCAAAATCAAATATGCAATTACTGATTTAACTACACCATTATCTAGAAGAAAAGACTTGCAGTAGCGGGGTAATAATGTTTTCAATGACGCATTGTGTCGAAATTAGATTGGTTAAATCGGTCAAAATGAAAATTGGTTGTTTCGTTAAATTATTTTAATACAAAATTATAATAAATTGATAAAATTGGTAAATTAATAAACCAGTAAAATTAATAAAAAAATGGATCTATTTATAAAATAATATTATTTTAATAATTATTTTAAAAAATTAAAATTTTATTTTATTTTATATATAATTTAAAAATTAAAATAAGATATTTTTTAATTAAATTTATATTATTTTTATTTAATTTTCTTAATATTAATTTAACTACAATTAAATCATTAAATTTTAAATAATGATTTAACCACATCAATGATTAGTCCTATTTATTAAACGCGACGGATGTACTTCCATTATTTTTTGGGAATAACAATATTAGATCAAATAATATAAAGAAATAGAATAAAGAAACCAATCTAGCTCAAACAAATAATAAGGAGAGAAAAAAGAAAAGGAATGAAAAAAAATGGAGAAGAATAGAAGAAATAAAGAATATGATTAGACATTATATAAAGGATAAGTGGGAAACAAATAGTCAAAGTAGTGTTATAGCTTTTATTTGTTCTTGATTGTACTTAGTGGTTGCCCCTATTGAGATTGATACACTTACATGTATTTGTAATTTAGTATAACTTTTAATATTTGGGTCTGATTTTTTTATCATATGGTTAAGTTAATTATTCCATCCTTTTACCACATAAACAAATTAAGATTACATTAGTTGCATAATAAAACTAGAATTTAGATAAGTAATTAACGATATCCATGTACATGGTTTGTTATGTTGCTTCCAAGCACATTTCTGTTCAAGGTGCGATATATCATATTTGACATTAAATGGAAGAAATGAATGCTCCTCACTTAGGTCAATTTAAAGAATATGTTCTAGTTGTAAAATTAATTATTATAAATTTTTATTGCAGGTTACATATTGTTTATAGAAAAGGTAATCATAAGTTTGTATATCAAACATAATTTTAATTATAAATTAATTTTTAAAATTTAATTTTCAACTATGTATGTAGATTTATATAAAATAGTGAAAACATAATTAGAATAAAGTTAATAATGGTTAAATTGTTAAATTAAGTCGAAGTTTAATTTTTAATTATATATATAATTTCATAATTAAAATAAGTTAATAGGATTAAGTTAAGTTTAAATTTAATTTTTTTATATAAATTTATGTGTAATAGTAAAGACATAATTAGAATAGGATTAATAATAATTAAGTTAGGAGCAAACTTAATTTTAAACTACATATATAGATTCATAATTAGAACAGGTTAAGGAAATTTAAGTTAGGTTCAAATATATTTTTTAAATATATATGAATTCATATGTAACAGTGAAAGCATAATTAAATTAGATTAACATGAGTTGAATTAGATCTAAATTTAATTTTCTAACTATATATGTAAATTCATTTGTAACGATGAAGATATAATTAGAATAAAGTTAATAGTATAATTTAATTTTAATATATTATTAGTATAAAAATTTATATTAATAGTTAATTATAAATTATTATAACTTTTAAAATAATTATTATAAAATGAAAATATTTTTAATTAAATAAAATTTTATGATTAGTTAAAATATAAAAAAATATATTATCAATATATTTTAATTAAATTCTAATAAATATTTTTTAAAGATAATATGATTTCCTCAAATTTATTAGATCACAATATTCAGTGTCTGTGACTCATTAAATAACAAAAAAGGTTTACATAATTTCGTGACTTTTAAAAAGATTTAGATAATAATAAAAATTAACTATGTTGAAAAGAATTTATTAGATACTTCTTTCATTTCTTAAAAAAAAAATACTTCTTTTATTTCATTCTATTTGTCTTTTATGTTAATGTAAAAAAATTAATTAACGTATTAATTATTGTGATAAATAAAATTCTTTAAAAAAAAACTATCCTTATTAAAAAGTTAGAATTCAAATACAAATCATTTAAGGATTTAAACGAGATACTAATAAATAATGATATTTTATAAGAAAAAAAATCAAAAAAAACATTTTAAAATATATTTTAAAATAAACTAAAACATTTAAAATGAAAGACAATATGAGAAAAGAAATATAATATGTTATTAATAATTTTTATAACATAATGGATTTTTATGATTTTTTTTTGTGTATAGTTGTATTTATGAAATAAATTTAACGTTGTTATATTTTATTGTTAATCAACCTATAACTAGTTAGTTATAATAGTTAAAATGCCTTCCTATCAATCCTTCCAATGTGAGAAGAAGCTAAGCTAAATAGTAATGGAATTTTTTGGTCGCTATAATCACTTTTTTAATTGTTAGTTATTAGTGATTTAATTAGCACTTGAATAACAAGAATTATGAATACTACTTTCACATTATTTGAAAAGCTTGGATTTGATTAAATAAAATTTAGATAAATTTTTTATTCGATTAATCTAACCTTTAAGAAAACATTTAACATTTAGTTACACAGTTTAAATTAATCATGACAGTAAAATGAGGTGTAACAGATAGATGAAAAGTATAGGGATTGAAACCATAAAAAAAAACTTATTCTATTTTACCCACCAAGATAGATTATGTTTAATTTCTACATAATTTAAAAAATAGATTATGTTTAATTTTTATATAATTAAAAAAAATATTATTTTTTCAATTATCAAGTATATAGATATTCTTTAACAATTACTTTAAACCTTTCACTGATATTCTTTATACCAATATTAGTTCTTACCAACTAATAGAAAAGACTCTCAATCATAATTAAAAAAAATCTTTTTAGCTAATATAAAATTTCTAAAATTATTGGAAAAAAAATGTGTATAACCATTATAAAACTATGCTAAGTTTCACTTTGAAAGTAAAATTATATTGATTTAAGAGTTAAAAGAGAATATAAAAAAATAAAATTATTTACAAACAACAGTTATTAATAAAGTCTTTTTAGTTTGTATGTCTCTTTTCACATGTTTATTTAAAATTTATAAAATTTTTATAAATTAAATTATAAAAAATAATTATTATTTAATTATTAAAAAGGTGCAAGATACTTTTTAAAGTGTTTTTAGAATAAACATTTTTTATGATTTTTTCTCTTGTTAATTTAGTAGATACTTTAACTAACCAATAATACTTCTTAAATATCTTATCTTTCTTAACTTATAACTATGCTTCCTGAGTCTTTTGGGTTAATATATATATATATCAAAAATATCTGTTGCTACATCTGTTAATTTGATTGTTAAAATTTTTTAGAATGATTTAGAGATCAACCTCAATTGGTTACTAAAATATTAGTCACAAAAATATTAGCACTGATTATCATAGTTAGTCACAAAAAAAAGTTAGAGTAGTGACTATTTTTTTGTTACAAAAGCCAACAGAATCAGTCGCAAATATCATCGTTTGTTGTGATAGAGAAGATCAAACAATTGCTCGTTGTGATAGAGAAGACCAAACAATTGATCACAACAGTTCGTCTCAAAAGTGGTTGCAAATTTGGTCACCAAATAAATAAAAAAGCAGTAGCAAAATTAGTCGTAAATTCAGTCGCTAAATCTATTACAAAGTTTGAAACCAAACTTGGTGGCAAAATTTGGTCTCTGAATCGGGTGGCAAAGTCGGTTGCTAAATTGGTTGCAAATGAGATATAGGTATCTAAATTTGTGACCAACGAGGAGCAGTAAATTCGGTCGCTAAAATTAATTTAATTAAAATTTCTAACTTTTTTGCTGTTTACATAAAAATTAATGAGCAGTAAATTCGGTCGCTAAAATTAATTTAATTAAAATTTTTAACTTTTTTGCTGTTTACATAAAAATTAATTGTAATAAACTTGTTCATATGGAATATATACACAATCATTATTAATAAAATTATAAATTCTAAAATAAAAATCATTAAGCAAAAAAATTACCATAAGTGACATAGTTTAAGTGTAAATAAGTACAAGTTCATACAAAATCCATATACAATAATAATACAAATAAAAATCTCTAAAACTAAATCAAACAGATGGATGACTAGTTTGTGATAATTTGGTCATAGTTTGTCCCAACATCAACACCAAGTTGGGTATAGTCAGTGGATGAGGACAGAAACTCATCACCCAGCTGACCCAAACCATATACATGTCATTTTTTATTCTATCCTCTAACAACATTCAAAAAAATGGCATTGTCAGAAGCTGCAGAATATTCCCCATCAATAAAGACATGTATATCATTTTGAATAGAGTCGGCTCACTGACGAATAAATTCTTCTTACAAAGTACAAGTATAAATACGTGTTTAGAATAAAAAAAATAAAATAATGTACAAATTAAACTATAGTTGACATATACATATAGCAACATTCTTTGGCTTGTCATTGACCCCTCCTCCAGCTTTATTCCTTTTGGTTCTTTCCATAATATCAAATGCAGTTAGATCTCGTTCAAGCTCCATACTCTGTGCAAATAATATCGAGTGTGACTTTTAAATAACTAAAAGGAATACAAATAACTTAAATATTTCATTTTAAATTAACATCCTATTACAGAACCACCAATGTATAAAGAGGCTCCAATATCACAAGCTTGATTTTTCTTGCCAATAGTGTTCTTTTGGAAGTCCTGTCCAACACAATGAAGATCCAATCTTTGTTTAACCTCCATAGTAACCCAAATACCCTTATCCTTTCCGGTACTCACCTTGTTCATTGTATTCTTCATCGTCATAGAACCTTTATGCTCAAAGGTTGTTCTGATGGTATACAATTGAGTGACTTTTCATAAGAAATCATGATAAAGAAACTACTCCTCTGCTTTTGGGAATCAATTAAAACTCTTCACGTTTTATTCATAAACACCAGCCAACTAAGCTTTTTAACCCTTAATATTTTTCAGATACTACCGCTGGTTTGTGTGTAAAATAACAAGATTTCTATTTCATACCAAATTTCTAACATTGACATTCCCTTTTTGTTTGGTTTTTTAAGAGTTCTTTTGTTTCATTTGCTCCATCATTTATAATTATACATGACATATTTTGTCCTTGTCTTCGATCTATAACTAATTCAGTTAGCTATTACATTACATAGAATTTTATTTTCTCTTTCAGTACACTATCTTCACCTTTTTCATTACATTAAAAATATATTTTGCTTATGATGGCATTTATTAGCTAACAACATTGTTCCTCCAAGGATCCTGTGACCATGAGTCAACTTCTCTATAATATCAAACTGATTAATATGATATCATTGAGCTACTTAGAACCATTGGCATGTCTAGGAGCAAGACATTCTAATACTACAGAGTCAAGTCTTCAACAATTTAATATCTCTACAATATAAGGAGGTACTAAAATTTTATCCATTTAGTTTTTTTTTAAGCTACCCCTTTCAATCTCAATATAAATATTTGGACCTACAAGTGATCAATATCTAATCTTTAGAATAACAGGAGCATTGCTGAAGCTATGCATTTTTTTTAGCTAAATATATTAATTATATGTTTTGAGGGAAAACACATAAATAATAGTAACACATAAGGATCCATTTTCAATTTTTTCTTAAGCAAAACTTTACTCTCATGGAGTTGTAATGAAAGACATATTCCTTTAAATTCATGAATTTTAAGACAAGCTTAGGAATATTTTATTCTGGCATCAAATTGATGCTTAATTAATGTAACCACTTAGTTTGATTTTAATATAACCTGGGTGGTAGAGAAAGATACATGTATTATTGATTTTAGTGGATGAACAATTGTGGTTATTAACTTCGAGTGTGCTAACTTAAGTTAATTCCAAAGTAGACAAGAAGGTCATTGAGTCAAAACTAATGCACTGACTTATGTTTTGACCACAAGTTACGCGGATGGTAGAATATGTAAACACATAGGGAGGGTTCTTAAGGAAAGCCATACCTAAGAAGACATTTTCACAGTTTTGGAAGTTAGACTTGGAACTCCTCTTATTTCCTTGTTATGGTTAGCTTTTCTTTATGTCCTAGGTTTAAGTTTGGTGTAATTTATGTTTGATGTATGTATATTATTGGTACAAGACAAAACTTAAAGCAAATTTTGTGTGCAGTTTTTTGTACCTCCATTGTTAAATCCCTTATCATCATAATCTAAGTTTAATAACCATGTAATATTAACAAATTATTTTATAGTTTTAACTACAGTTAAACATGACGAAAAGAAAAATCTAAAATAGAGTAACTAGGTACAGACAAGAGCATAAGTTATATACAAGAGGAAATTCCTTATACAACTCACAACAACTTCGTCACAAAATCAAGATATTACATTACACTTTCTAAAATAGTGAATGATTTTTAAAAAAATATTAAATCATATATACAAAATCAAACAACATTGCTTATTACTATGTCTTCTAACTATCCATTTAGGCAAACCATTCATCGCTATTAATGAAATTCCAGAACTTTATTATCTAACTACAACCAACTAACAAATATAAATTAAGCACATGGAAATATATTCAACAAATAAACTTGGGTATTCACATGATATATTCAAGGTGTTCTTTTTCGAGAATGAATTTTTCAACCATCACGGCTCTATAATAACTTGTACTCAATCAGTAGGTAAGGGGTGATGGGTAGTGACAATGTGAACATAAGAAGAAGATGTATGTCATGAGAGTTTGAGAAAGCAAAAAAGATTAGGGCTCAAAAGAGAAAAAATGAAATGAAAAGGGGGCCATGCTTTTTAAAAATTTTTAATACAGTAGCTATTGAATTTGCAACCGGAAGATGTTTAAACTTTTTGCTACCCATTGTTCGGTCTCAATTTCAGCCAATAGAAGCTATGAGTTCTAGGTTTTTCCGAAAGAAAGATTGGTTACGAATTTAGTCACAATTTGAAACTGATTTAATGCGATCGCTAAATTCAACAGCTAAATTGTTTTTTTCTTGTTGTGATTGTCCAAAAGTTTAAAAATAATAAAGTATGATGTCATGAAGTTATGTGGGCATAGTTATGAATAATAATGAATCATTCTATTTGATGAGATGTTTATCCTTCCTGACATTCTTTTTTATATTCTTTTGAAGTAATCTTCCTTGATTCTATCTTGGCTTTGCGGAGGTTTTATTTCCTGTTCATATTTGATTGATATTGTTGTGATATTTTGTTTCTTTTCATTTTTTTCAATTTGGATAGGTAGCTTAAGGTTATCATCCTTCTTAGATCAATTCATTTGATCAATTTTTTTTTACATTTTTTAAAGTTTGATCGAGTGAATTCACCTACTTTTCTATCTTATTAACAAATTCTAAAAATAATCATCAGCTCTTATAATTTAAAAGATGTTAAAATTTGATTAAAAAATCTTTCGATATTAATTTATGATTAAAAGGGATTTGTTCTTAACAATTTACATATTTAGACAAGTTAAATTAACAATTACTTTTTCTTTAATCATCTAATAGGTATATTAAAAAAATTAAAACTATAATATCCTTTCGTAAGTATCAGAATCCATATACATATTATTGTCATGTTGTATAAGAAAAATGATTATTTTAATAGATTTTAAAAAAATTTAAATGACTAGCACTTAATTGTGAGGTTTCAATAATTAACATTTTAGCTTAACTTTTTTATTTGTTTCTTAAGTTTTTTTTTATATAAATTATTTTAATAACTTTTAAAAGAATGATTTAATCCTAACTTTTAAGTTTGAATTTTATTTAAAAATATTTAAAGTAAAAATATAAAAAATAAAAATAAGAATAGTAAATTCAAAGAAAAAATACAATAATAAATTCAATTATAAAAAGATATGTTTTTTTATTATTATTTTATTCAATTTCACCTTCCAATTCTCTTAAGAACGATGGAAGTTAATCACTAACTGCACATTCTAATTCTATTACTATCTAATAATTATATAATAACAATATTTTTTCTCCTAAATTATTACCCTCAATAATCATGTAATTATTACCTTCAATAATCATGTAAGGTATATAATTAAGAAAAATATAAAGAATATTTATGTTTGTTAATTTAGTAACCAATTATAAATCAATGATTTCAATTGATTCTCCAAAACTCTTAAATTCATTTTACCTTATATTTTTGTTAATTAGGCAACGGTACAATTGTCTATCTCTCAATTAACTTAAAAATTAATAAGAGTAGCTAATTCTTATCAATTAAGTAAGCAAATAAATCAAACAAAATTGAATAAAAACACATAATCTCATAAAAGAGAAAATGGGTTCTAATGGTTACATCATAGATTTCATCAAAGTTTCATGATTGGAGATTATTTATACATAGTGTAGTAAGACAAGAAAAAACATATTTGATAAACCACCATTCTCTTGATTTATCTACGGGAAATTCATTATAATTACGGTATAATTCATGATTATTTAATTATAATTCTATCTAATTTTATTTATTTTTGCAGGAATGATAACGTAAATAGAGAATTAAAAAATAAGCAAGTTTTGGACAAAAAAGAAAAGAAAAGAAAAACATAAAAAGATAAGGAAGGCATTAGTGACAATGCCACGTCAGCCCTAATGGTGCGAAAGGCATCGTAACCAGCTAAGGAAGCGACTAGGTCAAGTTCGGTCCATGATAGTGAAATCCCAATCCATGCCTATAAAAGGAAGACTTTCCCACATCACTCTAGGCCCCAGAGGCTACACCACTCTTTGGGGACAAGCCTTTCATTACTTCGGAGACCACTCCTTTGTATCCCGAAAACCACTCTAGTAGTCATTTCATTCTCATCTTTCTTTTTCTATCCTAGCATAGGATGCAGAAACTCTCTTATAGTGCGAGTTGTAGTACCCTATTTCGAGCTTTGCTAGCATTACGGTTTTGTCATTCTTTTTTCTAGAATTAGGATTGTGGATTTTTTTTTTTTGAATGAGCATGCTCTTATTTTGCTTATCTCTTTACGTGTAACTAATCCCTAAACCCTAGGACTTTGGCAAAACTTATGATGTAATCAATTTTCCTTTTATGAATGATTATGTGTTTCTACTCAATTATGTTTTCTTTAATGCGATTAATTAATTGCTGAGAATTAGCTATTCTTGTTAATTTCTAAGTTAATTAGTAGATAGACGATTGTACCATTACCTAATTAATATAATTATAAGGTAAATTAAATCTAAGGATTTTTTAGGATCAATCGGAATCCTTAATTTCTAACTAGTTATTAATTTAATAAGTTCGAATGTTCTTCGTGTTTCTCTTAATTATATACCTTGCAATCATTAGGGGTAGTAACTTAAGAAAAAAATATTGTTATTACATGATCATTAGGTAATAATATAATGAGAACAGATGGTTAGCAATTAACTTAAAATCATTCATACGAGATTTGGAATAAAATTGATAAAGTTATAAGGAAAACCAAAGTCATATACATTTCCATAATTGAATTCATGTCTCTGTTCTTGCCTTTAAATTTTCTAATCTTGTTTTTCCCTTTTTTATATTTACTTTATACATTTCCAAACAAAACTATTTTCTAGTGAGCTCAAAAAGTAGGATTTAATTATTCCTTTAAGGATTGTTGAAATAGTCTTTGTGGAAATGATACTTAGGTTTTCAAATACCCCTTTTTATACTAATAGATGCACTTGCCTATGGATAAAAATTTGTATGCATAGTAAACACACAACATACTAATCCAACAAAATAATTCATAATCCTAATCCTAGAAAAAAATTAAAAAACTATAATTTCAACAAGGGCAAGGGTGGAAATAAGGCATTGTAGCTCACACTATGAAAAGACTTCTACCTCCAATATCCTATAGGACGATACCATAAGAAAATTGGAAGTGGAGGAAAATGTGTTAGGAAAGGTAGATGTTGCATCATGGAAGAACCACTGTCTTGAAAGCAAAATTTCGGTAGACCTTTGGTGCAACCTGATTTTGGTACTATTCCTCAATGTTAACATAGCAGAACGCAAGGGACCATACTCAGAACCTACGCATGCCAGAGTCTCACACAATATTGCCCAAAATTCGGAAGAGAATAACAAGTGAGTAGAAAATCTTAAAGATATGTGTTGAATACTTATAGGCATGTGTTATATACAACACAAATAGGAAGTTACATTTGACCAAAAAATACTACAAAATTCAATAGTTGAATGTCCAACAACAAAAAAATAATTGTTTGATGGGTAATAAGTACACAACAATCAAATATTAACTTTCCAATGGTCAACTAGTAATGGCACAATGGATAGAAAATAAAGGTCAATTAAAATTATGGCTAACTATCAAATAAAGGTATAAAACAAATTATTGTCACTTGACCATTTACTAGCAATCCCTCACTATTGGCTTTGCAAGCAATAGAAAAGTTCTAGACAAATAAGGTTACTTTTGTTAATACCTTGAAGATTGGATTAACATATAGTAGAATAAGATAACAACTTTGTCCAATAAGTGAATTACTCTTAACCTTAGCTAAATTGAGTTGAAACCCCCACTATATGCATTGTAACACTGAAGTAGAGATTTCGCGATAAAGTTTAAAATTAAGGTCATTCTCAAATTACCTTGGGTTTCATGTGAGTATTTTAGAAATTTTATCTAACCTTTCATAGAAGGCAACATTTACCCTTCCACTCACTTGTTTATTCATATGATTATCTCACAAGCATTAAGTGCATCTCAAAAGTATATTTTAGATTTGCGAATAAATTTTACTTTATTATTTAAAAGTACATCAAGTACGTCACAAAAACATTGAAAAGCATCAAGTGCGTCTCAAAAGCATTATATTATAGATACATCAAACTTCTCAAAAGCATTACCTTTAAAGGTTATGTATCACTTTTAAAGGTCTTATAGATACATCAAGTGCGTCTCAAAAGCACCACCACTAAGGGTTATATATTTATTTAAAAGGAGCATTACCTTATGTTATAAGGATCTAACCATAATGTAATAGAGTAATCATATGGCTTAGTTTAACAACAATTGGGTATCCATGCTTTCCTCGTGTTCAAGGCTTAAGGCTCATCCCCTCGACGAATGCAGGAACATTTTCCCATTTAATCCTTTATTAAGAGGATCAACAAAATTTCTTTCACTTTTACATATTCAAGAGATATTACATCATTTTTAATCAATCTCCTGACAACGTTATGTTTAACACATGTGTGTTTTTTCTTTCCATCATATGCACTGTTGGTAGCTATTCTAATTGCTACTTGTGAATTGTAGTGAAGTGATACGGTTGGTGTAGGTTTTCCCGATAAAGGTATGTTTGCTAAAAGACCTCTTATATATTCTCCTTCTTGACCTGCTAACTCAGTAACAATAAATTTAGATTCCATAGTAAATAATGTTATACAAGTTTGTTTTGCAAATTTTCAAGAGATAGCATCTCTACCTAAGGTGAAAGTATATCCACTGGTGGAGCTTACCTCACCATTATCTAATACCCAATTAGCATAAAAAATTCTTCTAACATTGAAGGAAATTTAGAAAAATGCAAGCTCAAATTTATAGTACATTTTAAGATTTTAAAAGACAATGTTTATCACTGGGATTACGAGTATAATGACTTAATCTGCTCAAAACATATGCAATATTAGGTTTAGTATAATTTATTAGAAACATAATACTACCAATAATTTTAACATATTCAGATTGAGATACACCCTAATTAGTAATATTCTTTTTCAAACACATACTTGCATTATAAGGAGTTTTAGCAAACATTACCTAAAAATTGTTGAATTTCTTTAACAACTTTTCAATATAGTGTGATTGACTTAGAGAAATTCTATATTTTTTCTTTCTTATTTTAATTTCCAAAATCACATTAGCTTCACTTAGATCTTTCATTTCAAATTTGAAACTTAAAAGAGACTTTAGTTTATTTATCACATTCAAACTAGTTCCAAATATCAGTATATCATCTACGTATAAACATTTTATAATACAATCATTTTCAAACAGTTTTATGTATACACATATATCCAAGGTGTTCACAAAAATTTCATACTGAATTAAAACACTGTTAAATTGTTCATACCATTGTTTTGGTGCATGTTTTAATCTATATAAATATTTTTTTTTTAATTTTCAAATTTTATGTTCTTGACCAAAAATAACATAGCCTTCTGGTTGCTTCATATAACTTTCTTCATTTAAATCTCCATTTAAAAATGTAGTTTTTATATCCATTTGATGTATTAAGAGATTATTTATTACAGTTAGAGCAATCAACGCTCTAATGATGGATATTTTAGTAATTCTTTAATAGGTATTAAGAAGTCTATACTATATTTCTGAGTAAAACCATTAATTACAAGTATCACCTTAAACTTTTTAATAGAACTATCAGGTCTTATTTTCTTTTTAAAAATCCATTTACTGCTTAATGGTTGGCTACCTTTGGGTAAGTCCACTAGTTTTCAAGTGTGGTTTACTCATAATGGAATCTAATTCATTTTTAATAGCTTTTTTTTTCCAAAAAGAAGAATTTATAGATTTTATTGACTCATCATAAGTTTTAGGATCTTCTTAGTAATGAAGAAAAACTAGTTCTTCACACAACATGTCAATTTCAATTAAAAAACTAGTTATAAAGTTTGCTCCAAAATTAGTTTCAGTTTGTTATCTTTTACTTCTTCTAAGTTTAGTTATTTTGTGACTAAAAGTATTTTCAAATATAGACATAGGAACAATAAAATTATCCACAGATATAAGTTAAGAAGTATTCATAGATACAATAGTATTTTTCTTATAGGGAAATATATTCTAAAAATTTTTAGCATTTTTAGATTCAAAGTTTGTTCTTTTAAAATCTAGTATTCCAACTTTAGTTAAGCACCACACATTTTTAAAAGTTGTAAGTTTGGTGAATAAATCTTTCATAATTCATAAGTTATTTTGTCTAGATATTTATGGGGTACTTTGTTTAAAATATAACATGTCGTTAAGATAGTTTTCCCCACATGTAATCTAACATACTAGAACTAAGCAACATGATATTCATCATATCTTTCAATGTTCTAATTTTTTTTTAGCTATACCATTTTGTTGATGTGAATAAGGTGCAGTGAACTCATGTTCAATTCCATTTTTCTTACAAAATTCCTTAAGGCTAGTTGTATTGTACGCACCGTCTTTATGTGATTTAAATCTTTTTATTTTATGGTCTAACTAATTTTCTACCTTAATCTTATATTTTAAAAAAGGTTATTTTAGTTTCATCTTTCGTTCTTAGGAGATAAACCTTAGTGTACCTAGAATAATCATCGATATAATACTTTTTTCCTCTTTTACTAAGTTTACTTTAAAGTCTTCCAATTTTGAATGCACAAATTCTAAATATTCAATTTGTCTATTATTCACTATTTTAAAAGGTTTGTTTTTTAGCATACTTAACTTCCACGAATATAGGATATTTTGAGTTATTCTTTTCATCCGTTAGTGTTAATAAGTTCATGTGGTTAAGTCTTTTCATAGAAAATAAATTAAAATTTCCTAGTATAGCATGCCAAATATCAATAAACTCCACAATATAAACAAGAGAAGCAGAAGTATTATTAATTTTCTCAATGGCGTTTAAAACAAATAGACCCTCATTCATATAACCTTTTCCCACAAATTCTCCATTTTTGGTAATGACTAGTTTGTTAGCTTCTAGCACAATTTTTTAGTCCTTCCCTATTGAGTCATGCCTTAGATACCAAGTTTTTACACATTGAAGGAACATACAGCACATTGGTCAAAGTTAAAGTTTTTCCAAAGTTAATTTCAATATAACTTTTCCTTTATGTATACTCTAGCAATTGCAAAGTTTTCCATGTAGACAATGTCTCCATCAGTGGCTTCTTCAAATTCTTGAAAGAGCTCCTTGGTTGAACAAATATGTCTAGTTGCTCCTATGTCAAGAATCTACTTAGTTGTGTTTTTTACCATTTTTTCCCACTACATTGATAGGCTTTATGTCTAGTCTTTCCATAAATAAAGCATGATAGTGCCTTTTTATGAACTCCAACATGTTGCATGTTACTTTGTTTTTTTTGTCCTGCCACTTGTTGTGCATAGGTTTTTCTTCATGAAACCTGTTTCTATAGGAACCACCACCAGACTCAATTAAATTAGCATTTGAAATATTTTGAGAGTTATCATGATATTTATATTTAAAGTGATTTTCCTCTTAAGTTATCATGTAATTGATGAGTTCTTGTAAGCTGAAGTCTTTTTTTTTTGTGCTTGCATGAGATGATTTCTGAAATCACTCCATGAGGGAGGAAATTTTTCTAATAGAACATTGACTTGTAGAATTCACACATCTTCATTCCTTCATTTAGTATCTCAACAACCAAGTTCTTGTACATATGAACTTTTTCCATGATTGGTTTTTCATCTACCATTGAAATTACAGGCACTTTTTGGTCACATATTTTGTTTCCAACATCAATAGTCTTATACTTGTTTCTAATATTTTTCAAATGGACTTTACTAACTTGTTTGACAAAAATAAATCAAAGATATTGTTAAGTATATGACTAAGAAGGTGACCACATACCAATTTATTATATTTTTCATAGATTTCTAGGTCCTTGACAGCTTTCACTATAGTGTCATCATTGGCTTCATCATCAATTGATATTTGTTGAGGATCTGTGAATAGCACTTGATCAATCTCAAGTTTTTCAAAGAATATGAGCAACTTTTATGACCATTATTTGTAGTTGGTCTCATCCAAAGGTTCAAGACGGAAAATGTCAGGCAACATGTTCTTGTTGTATAGCAACGCCATAGATATTGTGCTTTCAAATTGTTAGAAAAACACTGTATTGTGAAAGAACCACTGCCTTGAAAGTAAAATTCTGGCAAACCTCTGGTGTAACCTGATACCTTTATTGCTTCCCAAGGTTAACACAATTATGCAAGGGATTGTACACTTAGAACCTGCGTGTGCTGGAGTCTAACACAATATTTCCCAAAAATAAGAGGACAATAGAAAGTGAGCATAAGAGTTCAGAGATATGTGGTGAATACTTAGAGGCATGTGTTATATATAACATAGATGGGAAGTTGCATCCGATTAGAAAATACTACAGCATTCAGTAGTTCAATATCCAACAGTTAGAAAATAATTGTTTGATGACTAATAAGTATACGACAGCCAAATATTAACTCTCCAACAGTCAAATAGTAATGGTAGAACAACTAAAAAATAAAGGTTAATTAAAATTACGGCTAAATTTCACATAAAAGTATAAATAAATTATTATCACAAATTATTGTTGCAATTATTATCACCTGTTGGCCATTTACCAATAAAATGTGTCTATGAGATGGAAACAATGTTGAAGGGTGTGTAATTGGTGTATTCAGGTGTGTCAAAGCATGTTTTCTATCAGGGCCTAGCCTTCATTTTTATAGACTTGAGTTGGACTTTCTCTATTATGAAGCTAACTTAAGTTATCTTTTGTGCCGTTAGGGTTGACCTAGATTGTTTTTTACACCATACAGGTTTGACATGACTGTACTCAAGTCTGCACAGGCGTATAAAAAAATAGTAGACATTGTAAGGGTGTGTTTAAGTCTAGCACAACCATATCGACTTTCTCCTAGAACATTTTTGTCCTTCTATCTCTCATTTATTCGTTTTATTCCCTTAATTAATCCAAAATATGCCTCGATTTTGAATTTTCTACTTGTTTAACCATTTCGGATGTTCAATATCTTACAATCTAATAGTCACTAATTATAACTATTTTTCTACAATCAACAAAATGATGGTTTATCATGTAATTTTAGTTTTTTATATTTTTTTAGTTATCTATATTTTTTTAGTTAATTAACTCATTCTACTTTTAAAGTTTATTAGAAAATTTACCTCCGGCAATTTTCTTCTACCTAAAATGCATCAAACAAAATGTCAAATTTTATCTAAAAAAGCTCTAATTTTGATGTCTTTAAACTCTAAAATCATATCGTATAACTTTCTTTAATTTTTATTATGTATTCACAAAATTTAATATCCTTAAAATTTTAAAATCATATCATATTTTAATTCCATTAAAAAAAATTATATAAAAAATTGATAAGAGGTGAAACATTAAATTTTAAAAGTAAAAAAGATTTATTTAACTCAAAATAAACTTAAAAGACCAAATTGCTTAATCATAATTATAAGAAAAAAAACTAAATTAAATCGAGATTTTTTATTTATCATATAATTCAACATTATAAGTTGATTAATCTTTATATTATAGAACCTTATGTTCTTAAAAATTATTATATATTTAATAAAGAAAAATAAATAAATAGGGATCAAGGTTCAATGTCAAGTGGAGAAAAGTATGGTAGAGGCAAGAATGTTAAGGTACGTACTTACTATAATAAAATTGGTCATGGTATAAAATTTATTTTAAAATGTATAAGCATCTATCTGATTTTCAAGGATATGTTGTATTAAACAACTACATAATTATAGAAGATATTTTTATGATAGATCTAAATTAGTGAAAATAGAAAGAAAAATAAGGGAACATATTTATCATTTACGTTATAGTATCATAAATCCTTACTTGCATTACCTAACAATCAACTGCACAATATCCATATAATGTCAACCAAAATAACTATCTCATCCTCATGTATAATTTATGCCACTTTGTATGGTGAGTGATAAATTATCATTATGTTGTTTATTTGTAAGAAATTAGTTATAATTACTATGTATTAAATTATTATTTTATTATAATTTTTTTATTTTTTCAAGAATGGTCACGCAAATAAAGAATGAGAAACTAGACAGATTTTGAGCTAAAAAAAGAGAGAAAAAGTTGAAGGAGTAACGAAAGGAAAAGATTTCCCCTTGGAGACAACCAGCACGCCCTCAGAGCAGACCAGGAATACTAACACAGTCATGCGGACTTGAGCATAGCCTTAAAACATCTTTGAGTTTTTGATACAGTCGTGCAAGCCTAAGCACGATCATGCAAACTTTGGGAGGTGCTAGAAATAACTCAAGTCAACTCTAATGATGCAAGAAAGAATCTTAATCAGTTCTAACAATGTTACAAGTGATCCATAACAGTCATGATGGCTAAGGAGTCCACTTAGATCAACGTGGTTCGGAATAGAGGAAATCCTAATTCATGCCTATAAAAGGGAGGTTATACCTTAGAGAAAAAACATGTCTTGACACCCTCGACATTTCAAGGGGTCCTCCAATCAACCTCTTTCTTCTCATTTTTCACTTCCATCTCTCATAATGCCTTTCTTTTTTCTTCTCTCACACCCTTTCATAGGATCATGGTGGAATGAACCCCTTCGCATAACAAGTTACAGACTCCCTTGCCAACCTTGTCGGTTCTATACTTTTGTATTTCTTATCTTAGATTTAGGATTATAGATAATTTTGTTTGGATGATTTGTTTTCATTTTTCATCTTTTACTATGTGTAACTAACTTCCAAATCATGAGACTTTAGTGAATCTTTTTATGTAACTATTTGAACCTCATTTTTCTTTATGAATGATTATATGTTTTCATTATGAATGATTGCATGGTTTTTCAATGAAGTATTTTTATGTTACTATTTGAACCTCCAAATCATGTGTTTTTTTATTATGCTTAATTGATTAATAAGAATTGTCCATTCTTGTCAATCTTTAAGTTGGTTGGGGGTAGGCAATCATATCATCCCCTAATTGATAGAACTATATGGTAACTAGGTCTAAAATATTTGGAGAATCAATTGAAATCCTAGCTTTTTACCTCGTTATTAAATTAACAAATATTATGTAATTTGTGCTTCTATAAACTATTTATCTTGCTTAATTATTGAAGGTAATATTTAGGAAAAAATTAATATTATTTTTCATGATCATTAGATGGTAATAACATTAAAATGGATGCTTAGTAATTAATGTTTAAATCATTCATAAGAAAATTTGGAGGTAAAAATAGGTGAAGTTATAAGTAGATATAAAATCCTCATTCTTATCTATAACTTGACACTTGTGTTCTTCAATTTATTTTTCTTCAAACTTTCTTTCGTATTCTCGTTTTTTACACTTATAATAAAATCCTCTTTTGGTAAGTTCAAAAGTTGTAATTTAAACTTCTTTCATAAACTATTGTCACAGTCCGTGATATCGACATTGAGGGTCTCAAATTCCCAAATTTCTACACTGACAAGTATAATTACTTGTGGATAAAACTTGATACATATTTTTACTATTCACATTTTGCACACACCAGTAAGGAATCTATGTGCTAGTTCCAAGGCTTATAGAATATGTGTGATATTTATGAGTTATACCCAACACACATAGTAATCCATTAGTCGTAGTAAAAGGAGGTATCTAGGATTCTGAGTATTATGTCATAAAAAGTTAACAATAAGCATTAGAATGAATACCTCTAGACTTTTGAGCTCATCCAAAAAAGTTATTCATCGATATTTAAAATTAGGAACAAAATTTAAAACAAATAAAAAAGAGAAAACATGCAAAATGTAAATATGGGGTAGATTATGATAAGAAACCTAGAAGTCTAGAGTTATAATTTCACTTTGATATCACCAATTCTTATCTCCAATTTTTTAACATCACTCGAGACAATTTCTACTCACTTGTTTAAACCTACCATTATCTAATGATCAAACTATAATAATATTCTTAATTCTATTTTATTTGGTGAAAGCATTTGGAAAAAGAGAGTAGCAATTAGAAAATGATGACCAACCTTTACCTATTAAAGTATTCATTTACAAAGAATGCATTCACAAAATTGAAATTATATATATGAGGAGAAATCAACTTATTTTATGAGTAAGTCTACTATGAGATACTCCACTCATTATATATTTTAAATAGTTGAATTTCATCAATTCAGCTATTAAATTAATATATTTTATTGTATAAATTATATTCACAAGATTTTAAAAAATTTGACAAAGATTTAATACTTCATTAAATAAATTCAAATTAACGCATATTAAAAAAGGTATATAATTTGTTAAAATAAATTAATATAATGAAGTAACAAATTTCTTTTAATTTTTATGAAATTTTGTAAATATGATCTATACAATAAAATATATTAATTTAATGGTTGAATTGATAAAATTCAACTCTTTAAAATATATATTGAAATAATTCATGGTAGACTTATTTTTAAAGTAAATTGATCTCTCTATGATATATATATATATATATATATATATATATATATATATAACATGCTTCTTTGAGAATTTTTATTTAATTTTTACACTGTAAAATATTTTCTTTTTGCAACAATAAATGACTTTTTTGGGACAATAAAAGTTGGTTCAATTAATAAATTTAAAATATATATATATATTAAATAAAAACAATTTGACTTTTTCTTAAGCATGTTCCTTCATTAATTAGTACATCAAAATTAGGTTAATTTAGTTAATGAGTTGTATTACACTCTTGTTAAAATTTATATTAAATATAGGACTTAAATTTAACTCGATTTGAAAAGATAGCTTATAGAAGTGAAGTTTGTCTTTATTTTATATATTTATGGTTGATTTTATTTTTGAACCATGTGAGAATTTTAATACACTTTTTTATGCTTAGAAATGAATATCTGCAAGTATCCATGATTTATTAACAGACCTAGGATATGTTTTGATGTCATATGAGAAATTGGATTTGGCTTAATTCAACCCTAAAAGTTAACTTATAATTTAAGGTAAGGGATGGAAATAAACTAGGTTGTTCAATAGGAGCGCACAACTTGACTTGTTTAAAGTTGACTCGCATTGTTTAATATATTATTATTTATATAATACTAATATATTTATATAATTTGTTAAAAATTAATTTTTTTTAATTTTTAATTTCAAATAAAAGGAAACCTAGAAATTCTTTCTTTTCATCAAAATAGAACCCCCTCTTCTAGTGTTTTTGTCTACCTTCATGCTTCTAGAACTTCACTTTACACATTCTTAATTTTAAGTAAGATATGACTCATATGGTATAACTTCACTCAACCTCTCATCCCTAACAAGATTTTGTCTAAGAAAGATATGTCATATATAACATATAACCTAGTGTATGTAATGCAAGTTATAGGGCCATCTGGATTTAAAACAATATATTGAATTCATTGTTTGTTAAATAATTTTTGATTGATTTTTTTTATAGGTGGTACTAGTAAGGACTAGATTAGTAAATTTTACAACTTTAAAAATATTATTAAAATATATTTTCGTACAAAAATTTAAGCTTACGAATCTTTTAAATAATTTATATATATATAGTTAATATCTATTTAATAGTTTTTTTTTTATCTTATAAGCTTTAAATTTTTAAATTTTTTTAATCAATCATTTATATAAATTTTAATTTTATTCATTAATTTTTTTTTGTATTGTACGATTTATAAACAAGTTTGTAGATCTGATCGATTTTAAAACAAGTTAGATTTTAAAAAAATCTATAATAAAATAATAGATCTAAATTTAAATTTTAAAATTTATAAATAAATTAAATTTAAACATTCATAATTTAACTCGATTAAATTTATTTCTATCCTTAATTATAAATATTCTATAAAAATATTTATTTTAATTAAATAAAATAATTATAAATGATATTTTTAATTATTTAGTACAACTATACACAACTGAAATTTAAAATTTTTAATTAATGTGAATTAGCATTCTGCAATAATGGTAATCAAATATTGATCCAAATTTAAAATTTTTAATTAATGTGAATTAGCATACATTCTGCAATAATGGTAATCAAATATTGATCCCCTTTAATTAAACATATAAAATTAACAAATAAATTTTCTCTCTCCTAACAATATTTGTTTCACACGTATTATCTAGAATCAATCTTTAATCATAATATTGAAGACACTTAGCTGTTGCGTCAAACTTTGTTTAATTTGTATTTGAATATTTTTTTCGATTATTTAATTATATTTTACATTGAGAAATTTAATTAATATATTTATTTATGTTAAAATTATTATATATTTTTATTATAGTTTTAACCTTTTTTATTAGTTTATTTTTCTCTTTAATTAATATTTATAAATAATAAAAATATAACAAATAATAATATTATCTTAAATATTTAAAATGATAACTAAAATTATTTTTTAAAATACTGTCAAATGGAAAAAAAATGAAGGAATTTTTTAACTTTTTAAAATATGATAAAATATATTTATTATAAAAATATTATTCATATTAAATAACAATTTGGGAGCTTAAGGAAAAATGCTTACCAATAATTTTCTTAATAGTTTTTTTCTGAAATACTCGATGACCACACTAAGAAAAAAATGGTCTTTAAAATTTAAAAATAATATATAATATTTTTTATTAGTTTTCAATTATTTAATATATTGTATTTGAATAATTTAACAATACTTAATATATTATAGTATATTTTTAATACATAAAATTAATAAATTATTTTTTATATATTTTTTTATAATAAGTACTTTCTTTTTATCAAAGGCTTTTACTTGTATTTTCTTCAACATTTTTAAGGATACTACTTATAACCAATAAAATAAGATAAAATTACATACTCATAGATATAAGATATATGTATGAAAGGCTTCGTTAAAAATATAAAATTTATTTTATAATTTTCTTAAAGAATTAATTTTCAATTGTCGATTAAAAACATTCTCTATATATAAACTTTCTTATTAGAATGCATTGAAAATCAATGTATAAGTACATTAATAATATTCAAAAATATAATTTTAATTTATTCAATAATTTCCCTAAATAAATCATATATATATATATATAAACTTTCATATTAAAAGTATATTGAAAATCAACTTAAAAAAATATAATTTGACCCCTTCATTAATGTCCTAAAAAAGTTCAAATTTTTCATAAAATTAAATTAAAATTGTCCACATAATAAATGCTTATAACTTTTACGGTTTTACCTTTAAAAAACTGTTTAACGTTTACTCATTTAATAAAAAATAATAATAGAAGAGTTAGACTTCAATAAAATTAGAGAATCTCTACGTTTTATTTGAATGAAATAGAATAAATATAATTTTTAAGATCTTGTTTAAAATGATTTTTAATTTTTATTTTTAAAAATTTTTAAATTTAAATTTTTTTTAAATTATTATAGAATTAAATTAAATTATTTTATTATAAATTTACAAATATATATATATAAATAAAATATTAATTTAAAAAATAAAATTAGATTAAAATAATATAAATTTATAATTTTAAAAATAATAAATTAAATATTATTATTATAGTGATAATATTATGACAGTAATAAAAATAAAAATAATATTTATAAATAATAAAAATAGTATGATGATTATAATATTAAAAATATTATATAATTATATAAATTTATATTTTATATATTATTTAATTATTAATATTTAAAATAAATAACTTTATATATATTATTATAATATTACATCATTTAGTATTATTTTATATAAAATAAATTATAAATTAAATATAATCTTTATATATTAATTAGTATCGTTTATTTATAAATTTATAAAAAATATATAAATAAATAATAAATAATTAAAATAAAAATTTTAAAGGTAAAATTTATTATTATTATTATTATAATAGTAAAAGTAAAAATAATGTTTATGAAATAATAATAGTAATATAATAATTATAATATAAAAATTATTATATAATTATATAATTTTTATTTTACATATTATTCTATTATTAATATTTAAAATATAGTGCGACTTAAATAAAAATTAAAAATATTTATATTATATTTAAATGAAAAAGAAAAATACAATTTCTAAAATATTGAAAATTAAATTTAAAAAATATAATTTTAATCCCTTTATTTTTTACTTTTTATATTTTAAAATATATTTAGAAGATAAATTTATCTCCTTCTAATCAAGAATTGAATGTTTTAATATTTTTTAAAACTTTAATTTATGTAATTTTTAAATTAAATATATTTAGAAAATAAATTTATTTGTTTCTATTTTTATTATTTATTTTAAAATATATTCAAAAATAAATATTTTAAATTTTAATTTATATAACTTTTAAATTAAATTAAATAAATTGAATGATGTTTAACTTATATATAATTTTATATTTTAACTCTCAATTTTGTAATTTATCTTAAAATTGTGTAAGTTATATCTTCCGTAACTTTTAAATTTAAGTAGATTTTAAATTAAATAGGTTGAATGATGACATACATATAAAATAAATAATATATTTTAATAAATATTTTTTAATATTTTAAGTTTTTTTAAAAAAAAATTATCTTTTAAATTTTATCATTTTAAAATTTTTTTATATTTAAGTTTTTTTAAAATTTATTATTCTTTCTAGAATATTTTTTTCTGAACTTTTTTGTTTTTGTAAATTTTGTCTTTGAATATTTCACATCACTCTTTATATATAACTTAATTTTTTCTCTTAAATTATTTTTTTCATTTTTTTATTTCTTTCCTTAATTTTTTTTCATTTTTTCAAAAATAACCTTTTTAAAATTTTGTATCTTTTTCTATATTTTTTATCTTTCTCTCCTTCTATCTTTAAAATTATTTATATTCTATTTTTTTCATTTTTTCTAAATTCTCATGCTAATTTTTTATTATTTTTAATTTCTTATCTCTAATTTATTTAAATAAAATAGAAAAAAAATTTATAGAAAAAATTTAAAAAATTATAGACATAAAATTAAAGAGAAAAAATAATATAAATAAAAAATATAGAAATTAAATTTACATAAAAAGAAAAAAGTTATAGAAATTTTACAATAAACTATTTTTGTAATAATCCACATAGATGGAAGTTTGACAGTTCTAATGTGAACACAATTTACCCAATTGCTAATATCATGCATATATGGAAGAAAAGTAAACGTTTTATTTTTTCTCTTTTATGGCCATTAAAAAATTGTATTATCTGCAATTATAAATTTGGTGCAAAACATAGGTTCCTGCAGTCCCATTCTGAGATAACAAAAAAACTTTGGTGCAAAAGTCACTGTTAGAGAAAAAATGGGAAATGCATCAATTCATCAATTGGCCTTCTTTATGTTCCTCTTTCTGGTGGCTTCTGGTATGTTCTCCCACTCCTTCTTCTTATTCTTATGTTTTGAATTGTTTTTGAGAAAGAAAAACATTTTGCATTATTTAATTTTCAGGTTTAACACATCAAGCTTTGGCAAAAGGTGATCAATGCAAAGTGAATTCAGATTGTATAAAGTTTTGCAAATATCGAGGACCTTGCCCTACGCTCTGTTTGGGTGGACTTTGCTTATGCAATTGTCCTTCTAGAAAACTCCTTGGAGTTGATGACTTGAATTGATAGTTTATTGATTCACCCAAAATAAAACTATATTGTCAGATTAATATGTAATGACTTGAATTGATAGTTTATTGATTCACCCAAAATAAAACTATATTGTCAGATTAATATGTAATGCATAAATAAGTTCTTATATGATAATCTTTTTGTAGTTTCAACTTTCTTATGCTGTCGTCCTTGTAGTTCTCCCACTTTCGTTTTACAATCATATTACTCACTGCGACTTTGGTTTAAAGTTCGAAATAATTTATTTTGACAAAATTAATGTTAAATTATTGAAAATAATTTAGATGTATATACGCATTAAGAGTTTTTTTCAGGATATTATTTAAGAAAATAACGTTAAAATTGTTGAAGATTATGATAATCGGTTTTTAATAAAAATTGTTGAAGATTATGATAATCGGTTTTTAATAAAAATTGGTTACCAATTCTCGTAAATTAATTTGATCATATATTCTATTAAAATAAATGTTTTTATTCGAAAAATGAGAGTTAATGTTCTCGATGTAAATAAAATTAACAGAATCTTTAATTGTCTGTTCACTTATTAAAAATTTGCATGGTTAACGCGAGATTAAGTTATTATATAGTGTTTAAATATTTTTTCTAATGTAATTGTTAATTAACATTAGAAATATAAATGAATAAGGTTATTTCGGCTCGTTTAAAATTAAGTTTGGTTCGATTTATTTAATAAATAGATAAATTTAAATGTGTTAAAAAATATTTTTTGATAAATAAGTCAGATTTAGATTTATTAAAAATTCTATTTAACATATTTAGAAATTTATTTATATTTATATATTATATATTTATATTTATTTTAATATATTATATTTGTATAATATTTATTTTATATTTTATATTTTATTTATATAATATTAATATATATATTTTATTTTGAAGCTTTAAGTTTATAAATTTTTTTAATCAATTATTTGTATAGATTTTAAGTCTATTTATTAATTTTTTTTAATGCAAACTTTTAAACAAGTTTTTATATCCTGTAGACTTTAAACCATGTTACACCTTAAACCGACCAAATTTAAATACTCAAAGTCTAGCTTAGTTCGACCTACTTTTATCTCTTCTTATAAATTTTTTTAATCAATTATTTGTATAGATTTTAAGTTTATTTATTAATTTTTTAATGCAAACTTTTAAACAAATTTTTATATCTTATAGACTTTAAATCATGTTACACCTTAAACCGACCAAATTTAAACATTCAAAATCTAACTTAGTTCGACTTACTTTTATCTCTAATTAACATCTGATATAAAAATAAATCTTTATTTTTACGTAGTCATCTCTTCTTCTATTTTTATTAATTTTAAATGTTAAATTTTATATTTATATTAATTTAATAATTATATATAAAATATAAATTTTATTAATTTAACCGTTAAATTATGTTATAATATATTTATAATTATGTATATTAAATTTTAAAAAATTTAAATATTTATAAATAAATTATTCAACTATTGATATTTATATATATATTTAAATAATATATTAAACATTTAAATAAAATTATGTGATAAAGTATTTATTAATTTTTATTTTATATAAAATTATTAAATTGATATAAATATTAAAATTTGATATTTGATATCAATAAATTTAAATTATATATATAAATTAATTGATATTAAATTTAATAAGATAATATTTATTTATAAAAAATTATTAAAAATAAATTTTATTAATTTAACAATTAATTTATATTGTACAATAAAAATAATATGGTATATTAAAATTTACACAATTTATATAAAATATTTATATATACTTAACTATAGTTTTAGTTTATCTAATTTGATTTACGGCAATTTTAATCACTTAGGTTTTTCAAAAAAGAATTGATGGCTCTACTTTCATATTTAACAGATTTAATATTTCCTTTATTATTTAACACCAAATTCTATCATTTTTATTTTATACATAAAATATCTATAAACTAAATTGATTAAAATATATTCTATTCAAAATTCAACAATTAAAATATTAAATTCCATCCATAATAAAATAAAATTCTTAAAATTTTCTCTTTTCAAATTATAATATTAAATTTTATAAAATATTTTCAAAAATTGTTAAATTTACAAAAAAAATTAATTTTAAACTTTTAAAATTATTTTATATTTTAAACTTTTCACTTCCATATCTCATAATGCCTTTCTTTTTTCTTCTCTCACACCCTTTCATAGGATCATGGTGGAATGAACCCCTTCGCATAACAAGTTACAGACTCCCTTTCCAACCTTGTTGGTTCTATACTTTTGTATTTCTTATCTTAGATTTAGGATTATAGATAATTTTGTTTGGATGATTTGTTCTCATTTTTCGTCTTTTACTATGTGTAACTAACTTCCAAATCATAAGACTTTGATAAATCTTTTTATGTAACTATTTGAACCTCATTTTTCTTTATGAATGATTACATGTTTTCATTATGAATGATTGCATGGATTTTCAATGAAGTATTTTTATGTTACTATTTGAACCTCCAAATCATTTGTTTTTTTATTATGCTTAATTAATTAATAAGAATTGTCCATTCTTGTCAATCTTTAAGTTGGTTGGGGGTAGGCAATCATATCATCCCCTAATTGACAGAACTATATGGTAACTAGGTCTAAAATATTTGGAGAATCAATTGAAATCCTAGCTTTTTACCTCGTTATTAAATTAACAAATATTATGTAATTTGTGCTTCTCTAAACTATTTATCTTGCTTAATTATTGAGGATAGTATTTAGGAAAAAATTAATATTATTTTTCATGATCATTAGATGGTAATAACATTAAAATGGATGGTTAGTAATTAATATTTAAATCATTCATAAGAAAATTTGGAGGTAAAAATAGGTAAAGTCATAAGTAGATATAAAATCCTCATTCTTATCTATAACTTGACACTTGTGTTCTTCATTTTTATTTTTCTTCAAACTTTCTTTCGTATTCTCATTTCTTACACTTATAATCAAATCATCTTTTGGTAAGTTCAAAAGTTGTAATTTAAACTTCGTTCATAAACTATTGTCACAGTCCGTGATATCGACATTGAGGGTCTCAAATACCCAATTTCTACATCGACAAGTATAATTACCTGTGGATAAAACTTGATACATATTTTTACTATTCACATTTTTCACACACCAGTAAGGAATCTATGGGGAGTTTGACTAAAATGGTGTTATTTTTTAAATTAATTACTAAAATAGGGTTGTTTTAATACATTTTACGGGTGTAAGGTATGAACAGTGTTTGTGGACCAAAATAAAGATGCATCATACATATGGAGCATTATGAAAAGGAGCCACAATTTTGTATGCAAGCAGTCGGAAGGGCGTCATTTGTGGACCCCACATGTGGGAGCAGTTGAAGAGGAGTCACAGTTTTGTGTGGGAGCATTTGGAGAAGAGCAATAGGTTGTGTGGGAGCATTTGGAGAGGAGGCACAACCTGTGTTGGACCAGTAAACACGTCACATGATGTGAGAGCAGATGGAAAGGAGGCACAACCTTGTGTGGGAGGATTCGAAAAGGAGGCACAGTCTTGTGTGGGAGCGTTCGGAGAGAAGCCATAGCGTGTGGAAGCATTTGGAAAGGAGCCATAACCTTATGTGGGAGCATTCAGAGAGGAGCCACAACGTGTGGAAGCATCCGAAGAGGAGCCACAACCTTGTGTGGAAGCATTTGGAGAGGAGTCACATTAAAATTTTTTCTTGTATAAAATGACCCAATGTTGTTGTTGGATGAACGGAAATTTCTCTCAAATATTATAGGGTTTATGTTTCTCTGTATATAATGATTTAGTGTATTTCAAAAAAAATTATTAAATCATTCTTGGTTTAGTGGTGTTCTAGATATTGTGATTTGGATTTAGTTTAAATTATATTTATAAAGTATATTATTTTTTTTGTATAAGTTTGAATTTATTTTCTGCTATAATTTGTTGTTTTATTTTTATTTTGAATATTAACTAATTTGTTTTAATTTTAAAAAAAAGTTTGAAAAATTAACTGTGTTATGTATGTAGTTTAAAAATTTTATGTTAATATGAGTAAAATTATTATTATCATATATTCAAATGGTAGAATTTTTCAAGGAGAAAATGGACTTAATTTTGAAGGAAGTAAAAAAGTCAGTCATGTTAGAAGAGATATAAACCTTAGTGAACTTAAACAAAAAATTATAAAAAGATTAAAGCTTTCATCAAATCAAGTGATTTCTTCTTTAGTAAGAAAGTTCTTGATTTCAACTCATAAAATTGAGTATAGTGGTTTCCAAATATGTGAAGATGATGATATTAAATGTATGGTTAATGTTTTTAAGCAACAGTCGTTAATGTCAGCATTAGAGATTTCTGGTGAGATTGATGTGATTAGCAGTTCAACAATGTTGATACAACATGGTAGTTTTAATACTGAAGTTGTAGAAGATTTTCCTCCAATAATTGGTAAGTTAATGGATGCATGTTTACATAAATATTGACAATATTTTTGTGAAATTAGTTTAAAATTTTTACTAATTAAGTAAGCAGCTTGTAATGAAGGTATGAATCTAACAGATGATGATTGTGATGATCCAAATTATGATTTTTCACCCACATGGTCAAGTAGTAAGGATAACGATGATATTGATGAAGGTGTTGACTGGGAGAATCTAACTGATTCAGATGAATGAGAAAAAAGCGCTCCTAGTCTAATGAGAGCTAGTCCAATATCTTCTTCAATTGGTTTATCTTTATTTGGATATGAACAAGTAACACAATCAGGTAATAGTAAACATGTAACATATGTTGTAAATTAATTGTTTATATTAACATGTTTAAATAATTTATGCAGGAGTTGAACCTTTTTGGAATAGTTCTTCCCACTATACAAATATTTGTATGGAACATGGTGAGGAAGATATCAATTTATTGGGATTTAATGGACCTTCCAATTGGTGTATAGGAGATGAGTTATATGTTGGGTTACAATTTGAGACAAAAGATGAGGTAAAAATGGCAGTTAAACATTATTCAATGAAAGTACATCATACTTTTATTGTTATTGAATCAAAACCGACTTTTTTATATGTGAAATGCCCCAATCACGTGCATGGTTGTCCATGGCGAATGCGAGCAATCAAATCAAAAAGAATAGATAAATGACTTGTTACAAAATGGGGTGGACTACACATATGCGTCAATGCATCACTTTCGCAAGATCATAACAAACTTGACTCAGATTTCATATGTTCATGCATTTTAGGTATGAAATATAATCAAATATATATTTATTATAAAATAGAATATGTTAAACTAATGAAGTTTTAATTATTTTTCTTTAGGCATGGTAAATCAAGAACCCGCTGTATCCATATCTTTGATACAAGAAAGAATACAAAGTCAGTATGGGTATAAAATTTCATATAGAAAAGCATGGATTGCCAAACGGAAAGCGATTGTCCGTGATTTTGGTGATTGGGATGAGTCCTATGCAATATTACCGAGGTGGTTACATTACATGATTAATTTTTCCCCAGGATCGGTAAATATAAAGTTGAAATGATTGAAGTTGTTATTGGTCAACAAATTGACAACTGATATCGAAATTTTTTTCGAGTTTTTTGGACATTTAAGCAACGTTGTGAAGCTTTCAAATACTGCAAGTCATTGATTCAAATTGATGGAACTTTCCTGTATGGAAAATACAGAGGTACATTATTAATAACAACAACTCAAGACGGTAATAATTCTGTGTTACTGATTGCATTTGCTATTGTAGAGGGTGAGACTTTAGAGGCATGGAGTTGGTTTCTAACCTTGTTACGTGAGCACATGACACAAAAGGATGGGATTTATCTTATTTCAGATCAGCACCAAAGCATCAAATCTGCTGTGAACAATCAGTACTTAGGATGGCAACCTCCACATGCTTATCACGTGTACTGTATTCGACACATTGCAAGTAATTTTAATCATCGTTTCAAGAATCAAAAATTGAAACAGGAGTTGCTTAAATTAGGTATGTTTTATGTTTACAATGTCTTGCATATTAATAACACTCATTGGATATTTTTCTAGTAACGTTGTTAAACCTTGATAGGTTATACACCATGTAAACATATATTTGACAAAAAGTTAGAAAAGTTTAGATAAAGTGGCCCAGAAATTGCTAGATGGATTGATAGCATCTGAAAGGAAAAATGGAGTCTCGCTTATGATCAACATGGTAGACGATACGGGCACATGACCACAAATTTGTCAGAGTCGGTCAATAAAATTTTGAAAGGTGCTCATAATCTCCCAATTACAACTCTTGTTAAATGTACATATAGTCGCGTGGTTGAATATTTTGTGCAAAGGGGTGCAACTGCTAAGGCAGAACTTAACTCAGATCAACAATATTGTGGTAAACTAATGGACTACATTCAAAAAAATCAAGAAGAAGCATGTTCTCATCAAGTTTGAAGATATGGCATACAATATTCACGTTTTGAGGTTGAAGAAGCATTCAATCCTATCACACAACGCGGTGGTAACAAATGGGCTCTAAGTTTGTCACAAGGATGTTGTCAATGTGGTAAATTTCAATTGTTCAAATATTCATGCTCTCATGTTATCGCTGCATGTTCTGTTGTTAGTATGAACTTTTACCAGTTTGTGGATTCTGTTTATACGGTTGAAAACGTTGTTAATGCGTATTCAAGTGAATGGTAGCCAATTGGAAATGAGGTGTCACTTCCCCTTGTTCACCCATGGATACTAGTGCCAAATGAGGACAGATTGCGGGGAAAAGGTCGACCAAAGTCTACACGTATAAGAAATGAAAGTGATTGGATTGAATTACAACCAAGACAACGATGTCGTCTTTGTAAAGAAGTTGGTCATAATCAATCTCGATGTCCACGTAGAGGACAAGGACAAAATGATAGTTAATGATGATGTAAGGACATGATCAATGTTTCGCATTTTAATCATGGTTGAGGTGTCACCAAGATTAGCATTTTAATAAGTTTACTCCATTGCTAGTTTTTCTTATATAATTGTGACATAACAATTTCTTCTAACAATAAAGCATTCAATAACAATAACATATTTATCGATAAAGTCAAACATAATAATCTAAACAAACTAATTAATAACCAAATAAAAAGTTCATCATAATAGTCTAAACCCGTGAAGCAATCAAAGACATAAAGCATTAAAGACATAAAAGATTAAAGACATAAAGATAAAAGAGTCCATAAACACACAACCAAAGATAAAACTAGTTATCAGCAACGTCTCTATCCCTCACAGATCTTCTTGGATTACGATGACGATGTTGTGTGACATCAAACTGAGGATCATTATTCGAGCACCATCATGGAATGCAGCTGATAAGTCTGCATTTAAGTCAATTCCTTGACCTCTAAAATCTTGAAATATATCTGGACTATGCACATATGTGTGCATGGGTGGAGGTGGTGTGATCATCGTGGGATTAAACGGAGATGGTGTATAAAAACTTCTACCAACACCAAGATCTGTCGGAGGTGAGGGCTGAGAAACACCATACAACGCCCTAGGAGATGGAATATCAGGTGATGTGAAACGAGCAAATGCTGAAGATTCTCCTCCACCCTGAAATGAATGACCTCCTAATTGAAATGATGGTAGTCTTCCTTCAAAAGCAATATCATCATATGATGCTTGTCCATAACAACTAGGTGCAACAGATGGACCATCTCCTGAATGTCCTGCAAATGATGGACCTGTATCATCACTAAATTGTTGTGATGGAAATGCATATGTTGGCAATGGTGATGGTGGTACATCTTGTGATGGCACAAAATACTGTCCTTCTTGTCGAGTTGGAAGGGAAGGAATGGTATGAGTTTGATGCTCCAAACGTCTACGACGATGTTGAAGGCCTTGCCGCTCAACTCTATTATCCGGCATGTCCGCATGAACCTCTTTTCGAGGTGGATCCTGTGTAGCAACTAGTGCAGCCATTCGAGCGGTCACACCACGGTCCTTTTCTTCGAACATCATTAGCATATTTTCTGCATGTTGCTTGATGAGGTCCATAAGGACTAGTAAGGACTCTCTTCCCGAATGAGTCATGTCTGTTGCAATGTAATATATTAACTCTGCTTGATCGACCTACAAATAAGAGAAAAATAAATTACTAAAGCATATATATATATATATGTATATATATATATAATTGTGGAGTTTAAAAATATCTTCTTAAACTTACTGCTCGGCCTTTGATTGCATATTCCCTTGTGATCCATCTCCTTGTATGACGTGTGTACCATCTCATATAATCTGAATTAACACTCATCACACCATCATCAGGCATCCCTAAGCAAACAAATTGTTGCTTATTATTCCATAAATCTAGAAATTGAGCATAAATTCGAACCCAGTTATCATCTGTCTTCCCTTTTAGTGTCAACCCATGAATATTTTCTGGTTGGCTTGGGGGTTGGGGAATATGTTGACGGATTCCGAACTGTCGCATAACACGATCTGGTTGGTGCCACTCTACAATATGAAACCAAAATAATGGCACAACAGCTGTCCAAAAATCATGTCCATCTTTACATGTTTCAGGCAATAGGTGAATTACATTTGCATATGGTTGCCATTTTATCTGCACATTAAAACAATTCAAAAGTAAGTATATAAATTTATAAATTTTATCATATAATTTTTAAATATCATACAAATAAATTACTTACATCTTTTTGTTTCATGGTTTCAAAATTGTGTCTATAAAATTGCAAATCCTGTCTAACTGCCTTAAAGGAATGTCTCCTCCACCTATAAAAATAAATGTATTAAATGACAATAATTTTAAATATTGAATTGATAAAAAAAAACCTTGACAATTATCATACCTAGCTCTGTATGGAAGTGTAAAATCTGTTATGGTAGGATCTATCAGAGCAATATAAGGAAATCTATCCCACGCCCATAATTGTAGCAACAATGTAAATCTGCATATTTCTTTCTTATCGTAGTTAGTCGTCGTGCACAACTCACGATACAAATATGCCAGAGCAGCTGACCCCCAGCTATATTTCCCACATTGATCGAAATCAACCAATAATGGAAGGTACCTAAGCGGTACTCTACTGCTCGAATGATCACAGATAACTACTCCACCAATCAAACGAAGAATATAAGCACGAACATATCTATGCAACTGAACTTCATTATCCAAATAGTCCTCGATATTTGAAAAATGTTGATTCAACCAAGTCATCTTTACAGAAGCTCCATGCATTTCATTTTCGGGTGGGAGAAATTCCCAAAAGCTCCATCACAATAGGCTCCCACACACGAGCCGAAGTACTTCCAATAACTGGAACACCATTTATAGGTAGACCGGTTAATACTGCAACATCTTGAAGAGTAATTGTACATTCTCCTGGTGGCATATGAAAGGTGTGTGTTTCAGGTCTCCACCTTTCAATCAAAGGAGGATCAATTTGGAAGAATTGAATTTGAGCAATTCCTAAAAAGCCAGCTCTCCTTAAATGCTCAACAATCTATGGCGGAATGTGTGGAATATTATCTCTTTCATGAAATAATTTTGCCCTTCGAATTTTTAACTCTCGATCTGGCGCTCCATTCCAAATTTTCTCAGATATATGAACGCTTTGCAATGTTAGGAGTGATGGATTATCCGACCCCTGTCTAATATCACAACTAGATTGTGAAGAAGATGCCATTAAATTTCTCCTACAAATTATACAAAAATTACAAGTTAATCATTAATACATTAACAACTATAATTAATTAAATATTATCATTATAATTTTTTAACTATATTATTATTATAATTATAATAACCAAATATATTTTAATTCAATATAATAACAATCTAACTATTAGCTTAAAATTAATTTATTAATATTACTTTATCTAAAAAATAAATAATATTTTAAAATGTATTATAACTTATTAATATTTAAAATTTAAATTATGTTAATATTTGATAAAAAAATTATAAATAAAAAGTTAAATATTTAATACAGGATAAATCACGTAATTTTGTAAGGATAAGTAATTAAAAAAATTCATTAACAACAATAAATCACATTTAATATTATACGATATTTTTAAATTTAATAATTATATTGATAAAATTTATTTTAATATTATGTTATAAATTTGAATAATTTACATTTAAATATAATAATTACATGCTGTTGTCGATGCATGTGAACAGAATAAGTTTTATTTCCAATAAACCAAATGCATGTGAACAGAATAAGTTTTATTTCTAATAAACCAAACATAACATGGCATGAGGTGTATTGCAGGGGTTTGACGTGTACGCAAGTAAAAATTTCATTTTCAGTATTAAATGTGATATGATATAGCAAGTAAAAATTTTATTTAATTTTTACACTGTAAAATATTATATAAAAATAGTTTTATAATATAAAAATATATTATATTATTATAAATTTAATATATTTTTATATTAAATAATATTATTTATTTTATTTTTATTAAATAAATAAAAAATTAAATTTTTTTAAAATAAAAATATTATTATTATTATTATGTTGTGATAATTATGATAATAATAATAATAATAATAATAATTGTAATATGATGTTAATAGTGGTGATGGTGTTTATAGTAATAAAAATAATAATTTAGTAGTAGTTATTATAATAGTGATGATAATTTAATGGTAATGATGGTATCCTAGATTTAGAAATAAAATATTTTAAAATTACAAATAATATTTAATAAAAAATTTATTTTAATATTTAAGTTTTAATTATTTTAAAAATTTATTAAAAATAATTTTAAAATTATTTAAATTTAAAAATATAATTTTGACTCTTCATTAATGTTTCTCTAAGAAATTTAAAATTTTCATAAAAAATTAAATTAAACTTGTCCGAATAATAAATGCTTAAAACCTATACGGTTTTACCTTTAAAAGATCGTTTAACATTTACTCATTTAATAAAAAATAATAATAAAAGAGTGCGACTTCAATAAAAATAAAAAAGATTTATATTATATTTAAATAAAAAATAAAAAATACAATTTCTAAAATATTGAAAATTAAATTTAAAAAATATAATTTTAATCCCTTTATTTTTTTTATTTTTTATATTTTAAAATATATTTAGAAGATAAATTTATCTCCTTCTAATCAAGAATTGAATGTTTTAATATTTTTTAAAACTTTAATTTATATAATTTTTAAATTAAATATATTTAAAAAATAAATTCGTTTGTTTCTATTTTTATTATTTATTTTAAAATATATTTAAAAATAAATATTTTAAATTTTAATTTATATAACTTTTAAATTAAATTAAATAAATTGAATGATGTTTAACTTATATATAATTTTATATTTTAACTCTCAATTTTGGAACTTATCTTAAAACTGTGTAAGTTATACCTTCCTTAACTTTTAAATTTAAGTAGATTTTAAATAAAATAGGTAGAATGATGACAAACATATAAAATAAAAAATATATTTTAATAAATATTTTTTAATATTTTTAAGTTTTTTTTCTTTCAAAAAACTATCTTTTAAATTTTATCTTTTTAAAAATTTTTTATCTTTAATTTTTTTAAAACTCATTATTTTTTCTAGAATATTTTTTTCTTTCTTTCTTAATTTTTTCTGAACTTTTTTGTTTTTGTAAATTTTGTCTTTGAATACTTTACATCACTCTTTATATATAACTTAATTTTTTTTTATTTCTTTCCTTAATTTTTTTCATTTTTCAAAAATAACCTTTTTAAAATTTTGTATCTTTTTCTATTTTTTTTATCTTTCTCTCCTTCTATCTTTAAAATTATTTATATTCTATTCTTTTCATTTTTTTTAAATTCTCATGCTAATTTTTTATTATTTTTATTTTCTTATCCCTAATTTATTTAAATAAAATAAAATAAAATAGAAAGAAAATTTTTTTATAGAAAAAATTTAAAAAATTATAAACATAAAATTAAAGAGAGAAAATAATATAAATAAAAAATATAGAAAGTAAATTTAAATAAAAAGAAAAAAAAATAGAAATTTTACAATAAACTATTTTTGTAATAATCCACATAGATGGAAGTTTGACAGTTCTAATGTGAACACAATTTACCCAATTCCTAATATCCTGCATATGGAAGAATGTGCTCCAACAAAAGTAAACGCTTTAATTTTTCTCTTTTATGGCCATTAAAAAATTGTATTATCTGCAATTATAAATTTGGTGCAAAACATAGGTTCCTGCAGTCCCATTCTGAGATAACAAAAAAACTTTGGTGCAAAAGTCACTGTTAGAGAAAAAATGGGAAATGCATCAATTCACAATTTGGCCTTCTTTATGTTCCTCTTTCTGGTGGCTTCTGGTATGTTCTCCCACTCCTTCTTCTTATTCTTATGTTTTGAATTGTTTTTTAAAAAGAAAAACATTTTGCATTATTTAATTTTCAGGTTTAACACATCAAGCATTGGCAAAAGGTGATCAATGCAAAGTGAATTCAGATTGTATAAAGTTTTGCAAATATCGAGGACCTTGCCCTACGCTCTGTTTGGGTGGAATTTGCTTCTGCAATTGTCCTTCTAGAAAACTCCTTGGAGTTGATGACTTGAATTGAAAGTTTATTGATTCACCTAAAATAAAACTATATTGTCAGATTAATATGTAATGCATAAATAAGTTCTTATATGATAATCTTTTTGTAGTTTCAACTTTCTTATACTGTCGTCGTTGTAGTTCTCCCACTTTCGTTTTACAATCATATTACTTACTACCACTTTGGTTTAAAGTTTAAAATAATTTATTTTGACAAAATTAATGTTAAATTATACGCATTAAGTGTTTTTTTTTCAGAATATTGTTTAAGAAAATAACGTTAAAATTGTTGAAGATTATGATAATCGGTTTTTAATAAAAATGGGTTAGCAATTTTTGTAAATTAATTTGATCATATATTCTATTAAAATAATTTTTTTTATTCAAAAAATGAGAGTTAATATTTTCGATGTAAATAAAATTAACAGAACCTTTTGTTCACTAATTAAAAATTTGCATGATTAACATCATATTAAGTTATTATATAGTTTTTAAATATATTTTTTTAATATAATACACAATGTTAATTAATATTAGGAATATATGTGAATAAAATTGTTTTAACTCGTTTAAATCTTAGTTTTGTTTGATTTGTTTAATAAATAGATAGACATAAAGGTGTTAAAAAAGTTTTTTGGATAAATAAATCAAATTTAGGTTTATAAAAAAACTTATTTAATTTATTTAGAAATCTATTTATATTTATATATATATTATATATTTATATTTATTTTAATATATTATATATGTGTAATATTTATTTTATATTTAATTTATATAATATTAATATATATATTTTATTTTGTAAGTTTTAAGTTTATAGATTTTTTTAATCAATTATTTATATAAATTTTAAGTTTATTTATTAATTTTTTTTAATATAAACTTTTAAACAAGTTTATATATCTGGTAGGCTTTTAAATCAAATTACACCTTAAACAGATCAAAATTCAATTCGATCTATTTTTATCTCTAATTAACATCTAATATAAAAATAAGTATTTATTTTTACATAATCATCTCTTCTTTTTTTTTTTATTAATTTTAAATGTTAAATTTTATATTTACATTAATTTAATAATTTTATATAAAATATAAATTATATTAATTAACCGTTTTATAATATATTTATAATTATGTATATCAAATTTTTAAAAAATTTAATATTTATAAATAAATTATTCAACTATTGATATTTATATATATTGAAATAATATATTAAACATTAAAATAAAATTAAGCGATAAAGTATTTATTAATTTTTATTTTATATAAAATTATTAAATTGATATAAATATTAAAATTTAATATTTGATATCAATAAATTTAAATTATATATATATAAATTAATTGATATTAAATTTAATAAGATAATTTTTATTTATAAAAAAATTATTAAAAATAAAATTTATTAATTTAATAATTAATTTATATTGTACAATAAAAATAATATGGTATATTAAAATTTACACAATTTATATAAAATATTTAGATATACTTAACTATAGTTTTAGTTTATCTAATTTGATTTACGGCCATTTTAATCACTTAGGTTTTTCAAAAAAGAATTGATCGCTCTACTTTCAGTATTTAACAGATTTAATATTTCCTTTATTATTTAGCACCAAATTAAAATATCTATAAACTAAATTGATTAAAATATTTTCTATTCAAAATTCAACAATTAAAATATTAAATTTTATCTATAATAAAATAAAATTCTTAAAATTTTCTCTTTACAAATTATAATATTAAATTTTATAAAATATTTTCAAAAATTATCAAATTCATAAAAAAATTAATTTTGAATTTTTAAAATTATTTTATATTTTAATAATATCACAATTTTTGTAAAAATATTTGGATAATTTTTTTTAATAGAAGATTAAAATTTCTATTTAACAATACACAGAGCAAAATTATTTTAAAAAATTAAAAAGTAAAAAGTACATATAAATCAACCTAAAAAATTTAAAATATAATTAAACCAAATTACTTAAAAGGTGATTAATACTCTCCACTGTCGAAATAATCGGAGCACAATTTTTTTCTTTTAATAGAAGTGGAAATGGTGGAAATTTTTGTAAATTGTGATCATCCACGAATTAGTACCGTTTACAAAAAGAATCAAGTTGAAAAAAAAGATTAAAAAAAAACTAAAATGTAATAAAAAGAGATAATGAATCAAACGGAAAGAAAAAAAAAGTTGATGATCAAAGTTTTATTTTTTCCTAAATATAACAAATATATTTATACAACTATATATTTCTTATATTTGATTTATGACTAAGATTTGAAAGATCTTTAGATATTTTAAAATCAAGTAAATGTTACATTTTTAATTTATTATTTTTCATAATTAACTTTAATATTAAAATAATGTTTTTTTATAAATTTTATAAAAAGATGCATAAAATATTTTTTAATTTGGGGGTTAAATACTAAAACTGTTACCATTAAATGCTATAATTGTTACCAATTTTGGTAGCGATTTGAGAATGGAATTTTTTTGTTTTAAATAATGTAAATATGAGACTAGCTCTTATTATGATTTATGATATCATATTAAATACTTAAATCTAGAAATATTTAAATCCGTAGCACTAAAATATGGTGGGTGGCTTAAGAAAAATGGAGTTGTCTAAGTGAATTTTTTTAGATTTTAATTTATAGCTAGTTTGTAAAGCAAAATTAATTTTTGAAAAATTAAAAAATTAATAGTTAGAAGTAAATAATGTAAAATTTACCATGCATATTAAATAAAAGAAATTATTTTCATTTTCATTTATATGATTCTTACTATATGTAACTTAAAAAATAAAAATTATTAGAACTAATTTAAAATAAAAGATTAAATATTTGAATAGTTTAATTCGAAGGTTGAAGTTCGATTTTCATCAATTTTAAAATAAGATTAAAAACCAAACATGCCATTAATAGAGCTGCAATACTATTTGGACTCATTAAACTGCCTTACTCAGAAGTCAAAAGGCATTGAAACTGAAACTGCTTCATTTATTGATATTTATTGATTCAAATAAAAACATTTAATGATCCTTTATTAGAATATATAAATTAGTTTGGGTTCATTACCGTTGTTTTTTTTATAACGAAAGTTACGAAGTTAAAATCCTAGAAATTCGTATACAATTAATTTAATTTCAACCATTCAGCGCTGTATTAATTCTAATAACCTTTATTATTACTTTCTTCAAAATTGAATTAATTAGTTGGATTAAAAATTAGATATTTCATCAGTTTATTTAGATTATAAAACTATCTAAACAATTTGGTATAAAATTATACCGATAAAAAATTAATAAATTAAAACAAATTGATAGAACACGTAAACAATTTATTTATATAAAATAATGTTGTTCTAATTATTTTTAAAAATTCAAAATTATATCATATTTTATTTAATTTTATATATAATTTAAATTTAAAACTTAAAATAATATATAATTTTTAATTATATAAATTATAATATTTATATTATTATTTTTAACATTTATATATTATAAATAAATTAAAAAATTTAATTAATATCAATTTATTCATAATTCGCGTTGTTAACACATTTACTAGTTAGAATTAGGAATACGGCTAAATTGCTAAGCTAAGGTTGGAGTTTAAATTATCACTTTCTTTATTGTTAAAAAAATTATATATAAATATATATACATATATTTAATTTTTTATTGTTTAAATTATTAATATTTATATATACATTTAAATAATATATTAAATAATAAAATAAAATTATGTCATAAAAATATTTATTAAATTATTTTATAAATATAATATACTTAATAAAAATTTTAAATCAACAATATTAATAAATATTTTATTTTATAAAAAAATTATTAAATTAATATAAGTATTAAATTTGATATTTTATGTCAATGAATCTTTTATATATATATATATATATATAAAAGATTAACTTATTTTTGTATTAAATCTATTATGATCTATTTTTTTTAATATATTTTTTAAATAATTAAATTTTATCAATTTAACTTTTAAATTAATATATTTTATTGTATAGATTATAGTTTAAATTTTTTTATAAAATTTTAAAAATTTTAAAATTTTATTATATTAATTTATTTTAACAGATACATTAATTTAAATTATTTAATAAAAGATTAAATTTTTTTCAATTTTATAATTATGATCTATATAATAAATTATTTTAATTTTATGGTTGAATGGATAAAATTTAAACGTTTAAAATAAATGTTAAAAAATAAATTATGATATATTATTTTTCAAACAAATTGATGTTGATATTATATGTTAAATTTTAGTACTTATAATAATATAATAATTTTATATAAAATGTAAAATTTATTAATTTAATTTTTGAATCATATTATAATATTTAGTAGATTATGTATATTAAATTTTAAAAAATTTAAAAATTTATAAATATATTATTCAACTATTTATATTTATATATAATTAAATAATATATGAGTCGTTAAAATAAAGATGATGTGAAGTATCTATCAATTTTTTATAAAATTTTATATACATAATCTACTAAATATTATAATATAATTTAATAATTAAATTAATAAATTTTACATTTTATATAAAATTATAAAATTATAAATGCTAAAATTTAATACTTAATATCAATAGATCTAATTAATATATATATATATATATATAATTTTTTTAATAATTTAAACTCTAACTTAATCTATTCTCATTCCTAATTATAATTACTTGATGAATAGTAAATATGTTAATAAATTTTATATTACATATAAAGTTATTAAATTGATATAGATATTAAAATTTAATATTTAATATTAATAAATTTATATATATATATATATATATATATAATATAAATAATATATGTACCGTTATTTATTTATTTTATTAAAAATATATAATTAAACTTAAAAATTAGGAATCAATCTTTCTAATATGCATGATTAATAATAAATTTTTTACGGTATTGTTGCACGATAAGCGAAACAATAAAAAAATAGAAAGAATTAATATTAAAATAAAATAAACTAAACTATATTATTTAAATAAATAAAATAAAATATTTATTTTTATTTATTTAAATAAATAAAATAAAATTAAAAAATAAATAAAATAAAAATAGAAACATTGTTATATTAATAAAAATTAAATAAAAAAATATTTTTATTATATTATTTTTTATTAATATAAAATTATTAATTTTTTATGATAAAATATTTAATAATATAACTTTAAAAAATGGCTCCCTTCCCTTTTCCACTCCATGAATGGGGGTATTTTTTTTTGTAAAATTTATTTTCATACAAAATTTTAGTTTATATAAATAAATAAAAAAATAATATTATTTATTTATTTTCTTCTTTTCTATTTCATGCAAAAAAAAAAAAAATAATGTGCATGGTGAAAAATTAACGTGCATAAATTCTTAGAATATAAGGTGGATGGAATAAGAGGCAAGTAGTGAAGATATATACATCAAAATTTTCTTAATTCCTTTAAAAGTAGTTATGAAGAAGTCAACTTTCATGCTTGCCTTTTTTTTTTGCAGCTGCAAGTTATGGTAAGATTTTTTTTTTTGGGTTGAATTGAAATTGGACTAAATGAATGAGCCTCTTTTTGGGCTAAGCATGAAAAATAATATTTATTATTTCTTTTTTTACTTCTTTTACAATTTAATAAAAAAATATGTTAAGAAGAGACCTGTTAAATTATAACTTGTGACTCATGAATACTCAATAGTTAGTCATTTAAAAAATATATAAATAACTATATGAAAAAATCAAAACAAAATTCTTTTGGGAAAAAATTTTAAATTAAAACATAATTTTAATATATTATAAATTAAATTCAATAACTTTAAAAAGTTAATCTATAGTTACTTCGTAATGACTTATAAAATAAATCTGAAAATCTACTAGCATAGCTTAAATAAATTATAAAATATACAATTACATTCTTAACAAATTTCAAATTACAAGCATAGTTTTAGTTTATAATAAAATATAAAATATGTAAATATTAAAATATAGTTCTAATTAATTATAAAATATACAAGAAGAAAATTAATAATAAAAAATTACAGATAACAAATAAATAAATAATAATTTATTTTGCAAAACCATAAAGTAATGTCAATTTCTAATAACCAATAGCAAGCTCACAATCATAAGTTTCAGACAAACGACACATTTAAATAACTATACAATATAAATAAAATTAAATTAATAACATATGCAAGATGAAAAAAGATATAAAGAGAAATATAAAACTAGAAATTAAAATGAGAATTGATAGAAAAATAGAAATAATTTTAAAAAAATCTCATGAAAAAAGATAATTTTATAAAATATATATAATATTTTAATATTTTATATATACTATTCCAAAAGTTATTATTTTATTAAAAAATTACAATATTTTTTAAATATATATTTAAATATTGTAATAAATAAGTAATATATTAAAATATTTTAAAAATATAGTAAAAAATATTTTTTAAAGTATTTTATTTAAAAAATATTACATAATTTTTTTTTTCAAATAATTTTTTATAAATGCTGTAAAATATTATTTTAAAGTACTTTATTTCTAAATTACTTTAAAAAATATTATGTAAATTTAACATTTTCAAAATGTTTTCTTTTGCCATGTTGTAGTATATTATTTTTTAAAATGTTTTTCCACAAAAATATTGTAAGATATCATATAATTTAAATTATTTTTTTTATATAAACATTATAAAATAATTTATTTATTTTTAATTATTTTATTTTTAGCATATTTTTTATATTTATTAATATTATAATGAACAATAATTATTAATATTATCCAAAGTATTTTAGAAAAATTAAATATCTAGTAATATGAAATTCTATTATTTTTAAATAAAAATATTTTATTTAAATATAAATCATAAATTAATTATTTTAAAAAAATTATTAGACCAATGTGATTTTATAGTTCAAAATATATTAAAAATATATGAAGTTAAGTGTAACAAACATAACAACAAATTAAATATAAATAATTTAAATAAAATTCTTCATCATATAATAGTATAATTTTTTTTTACTTCATTTAACTGAAAATAAAAATATGTAGTGCATATGTAATCAAAAAAGTATTGCAATATACATAAAAACAATTATGTTAGGAACTAAGAATATAAAGAGAAAAAAAAATTATTGAATTCAATGGAAAGAAAAAGAAAAGGTTAATATAAAAAATTTAAGACTTAAAAAATATTTATACATTTTTCATAATAGATATAACAATTATAAATTGAGAGGTTCAAAGTTCAAAACATTTCCATTCTCACAATCATTAAAAATAAAAGAATGAATATTTTAAAAAAAAAAACAGGCATTCATCTTAAAGATGAACTCAAATAATGAATTAGAAAATGATCCAAAATTAAGATGATGGTAGGTTGAGGATTAAGTAACAACAATGATCATTGTGCATGTTATCAAAAAATGATACTCCAAAAAATATCATAATTGAAATATAAAAATGAGACAACTTTGCATTTAATATAAGTAAAACATTATTTTTTGAAAAAATTCATCATTAAAATGTTAAAAATAAAAATAAACACTTACTTTTTTTCTCGACAAAGATTCATTGGTTGTGATAGAGATGATGATACTTCAACATTAGATCTAGGTTCAAAACGTCCAATAGAACACATTTCTTAAGAAAATTGAAAAAACATAAAATAAAATTAAAATAGAATGCACATATAGATATATCAAATATACTAACAAATATAAATGATTAATCAATCATCACCTAATAAAACTTTTTCATAAATCTCCAAATTCTTCCTAATATGGAAGTTCTTATTTGATAAGGTGAATGTCTTAACCAATTTTGATAAAAGATTAGTGCCTCAACCATTTGAGAAAAAATAGAACTACTAAAAGCATTCAACATTTTACTCCTAGTACTAAATGCACTTTTAGAAGCCACAATGAGAACTAGCATGGCTAACATCCTTGGTTGAGGTAGATAAAATGGGAAACCGAGAAGAATTTTGTTTTCACCAAAGTGTGTCAAAATTCTCATCACCATCAACACAAGCCTTAGCTAGGTACCTCTCGAGTTCATTTTGTTGATCTATTGAATTTTTATTCCTCAAATGTTGTTTAAATGCATTTATTCTTTCAACATATGTAGCTATTCTAGGGGTTTGAGAGGATAGTAATGGAGATTGACTAGATTGTGAATTCTTATTTTGGTGCCCATGAGTGCCAGCATACCATGCATAAAATCTTGACAGATTGTGTTTCATAATAAAAATAGTTCATTTGAAAAATCAATGTTATTTTGGTACATGTCAATAAAAGATCACTTTACATACTTTAACTTATATTTAGGATTAATGTTTATAATTTATCCCCAATACTTTTCATATTTTTCTTCATCTCATATTCCATCTTTACCAAAATAGTATTAATGTTCATGGATGCTTGACTAAGTCCACAACATATTAGAGCAAGTTAATGGAATGTAGAATGTATAAACACATGGGATAAGGTAGAAAAGGTTTTGGTTGCATTATAAATTTTTTTAAGAACTTTATGAAGACTAATACATTCTCCCAATTAAAGGTACAGAGAGTGGCAACTGCCCTAAAGAAGTCTCTAAAACTAACATCCTTAAAGTCTAACTTATAAAAAACATCTTGAAATTTTTCTGTAGCCTCTAACATTTGATATGTAGAGTGCCATCTAGTTGGAACATCAAGACAAACTAGTTTTCTACAAGAAACTTATGAATGAGCAATGCATTCCTTAAATTTTGCTAGCCTTTGAGGTGAAGACCTCACATATATAACAATTTCCCTAATATTGTTTATTGATACATTCATGTTTTTTAAACCATCATTTACAACCAAATTTAAAACTTGTGCACAACATCTCATGTGCTTAATCTTGCTTTCAAGTAAGAAATAACATCATTGTTGAATGCATTATCTATAGTTATAATGAAGACATTTTTAATTTTTCATTCCTTGAAAACCTCTTCAACTTGCCTTTCTACAGTGTTATCCTTATGATTAGGAACAATTGAAAAATTAATAATATGTTTTTGATAATTCTAATCATTATCTATGAAGTAAGCAGTTGAGGTGAGGTAATTCAAATTCTTGATAGATATCCAACAATCATTTGGGAGAGCTATCCTACTGCAATTTGTTCTATAGTAGGCCTTCAACGTAATCTTCTCATCTAAATATAATTGATAACAATTTTTAACAACTATATGCTAAGTAGGATGGATAAATTGAGGTTGTAATTGTTTGCATAGAAATTTAAATCCTGTACTATCCACTATTTTGAATGGCCGCTCATCCAAGATCGCGAACATAGTTGTCATTATCTAATTGCATATAAGATTCACCAATTTAATAAAAACAACAAATCTTTAATAAGGTTCAAATAATTTAAAAATGTCAGTTGTTTTAATAATGTTTAATTTTTTTTAAAAAAATAAAGAATAGAAGTAGAAAAATATTAATAATATCTAGGTTCAATTAAATTTTAAAAAATTCACCATCTAAGAGACTCATTCTCTCATAAAAAATAAAAAGAACTTATGTGCATTTTCTCATATAGAAGATAATTCTCTTTCCATGTTCATATCCATGTAAAGATTTGGCTTCTGCTTTGGATCCTCCTTGATTCTCACAAATAATATTTTTCATTCACTTACCAAATGAATGATAATTTTTTCACTCTCTTAATTAAGTAAAATTCAATCTATTATTCACTTGAATATCTTCCATCATATCATATGTGGCCCGAAGCTTTTCAATTTTTTACTTTAGTTTTTCATTTTTGTCTTATTCACATTCTTTAGAAAACAAAAAAAAAATGTCTCTCTTCTTCCAATATCAAGCTCTCTTTCTGGTTTTATTTTGTTAGCATAATCCAGACCCTTCTTTTTTTCATTAGGGATAAAAATAAAAAAGATCATATGATAGTGGTCTATACTTTTTACTTGTTTAACATATAACTTAACTTGACTTGACTTAGTTTATTTAATAAATAGATAGACTCAAATTTGTTATAAAATATTTTTAAATAAACAAGTCAGACTTAAACTTATAAAAAAAAATCTATTTAGCCTATTCAGAAATTTATTTATTTTTATATATTATATATTTATATTATTATATTATATTTATATAATATTAATATATTTACATAATTTGTCACAAAGTAAAATTTTTAATTTCAAACAAAAAAAATCCTATACGAATTTTTCATTGTCCTCGAAATAGAACATTCCTTTATCATCTTCATCTATCTTAACAGTTTTAGAGCTCCACTCCACATGTTCTCACTTATAGTAAGATATAGATATAGTTCAGAAGATTTATGTCCACTTAACCCCTAGTCCCTAAGATGATTTTAGGTTGTTGACTTATAATTTATTATCTTTAGTGGTTTTTATGTTTTAAGAAGATTAAGTAATTTTTGTTAATTTGTTTGGTATTTGAAAGTTTAAATCTTTATCAAAATTTTTATGGTATTAAAAATAATTGAATAATATGATATTTATTACATATTTTTATTTTATATATTATGTTTTATTATGTATATGATGTAAGTTATAGTATTATGTAAATTTAAAATGATATACTAAATTTATTATTTATTAGATAATTTTTTAAATAATTTTTTTACAAGTGATACTAGTAAAAATTAATTTAACATATTCTACTTACTTTAAAAAATTTATTAAAATATATTTTCATAAAAACTTAAATTTGTAAAATTTTAAATAATATATATATATATATTAGTCTTTTTATTTTATCAACTTTAAATTTGTAAACCTTTATTGTTGATGAAAAAAATTTATCACAAATGAAAGAATTTAAAATTATTAAACAAATCAAATTTAAACTCTCCAAATCTAATTTAACTCAACTTATTTCTATTTATAAATAAAATTTACTTTCACTTTATATATTCAAAATTATTCCTAGTATAATTTCTAATACTTCGATCAATTTGTTTCATGCTTCTTTATTTTTCTATTCAACGGAAGGCATAAAAAAAAGTTGAAAATTGACAACAGAATCGAAAAATAATTTTGAGAGTGATTATTAATCTTTAAATATTTGATAAAGTAACTTTGATGTTTTTCATGTTACCTTTTGCTTAGAAAGCAAGGTTTTAAAGTGCGAAATTTCATTTGTTATTATATTTTATAAGGCCTAGCCGCACTCGTCTACATGAGAGCGACAAGCTAGATTATAGTACATCATAGAAAAATTTATAGCTTTCTTTTTTTCTTTTTGTATTCAAACTTAGCTTTCACATTTTATTATAACTTAATTACCCTTCATATCTTTTAAATATCAAACTACAATTTAAATATATAATTTATTTTGAGATTTCCAATACCCAAAAACTACACTGGATACTGATGAATTTAAATGAAATTGAGTGAGCCCATTTTAAAGAACAAAGCACTTCTAACGCCTATTTTAACTATTTACAAGACTTTTAAATTTAAGACTTATCTAAGGAAAATCATTTGTTTTTCTATTTAAATTAACAGACATTGATACATCTAAAATATGTTGAAGTATAAATAATAAATATCAAAATTTTCTTTTCATTCTGTAATTATTTAAGAAACTCTTAAAACCATCGTAGTTTATTTCTGGAGATTAAGATCAAATCCATTTGTAAAATTTTGATTGTATTCTCATCTATGTTATTTTAAATAAACAATATATTAATACTATTAATTTTTATTGATATGCATCCGACATGTTAAGAGATTAAATTAAAACTATTAAATAAAAATTACTATCACTTATATTATGAACATTTAAAAATTATTTAATAATTTATTTCTATAGAATTAGTTGAATAAAATAAGATAAACTTTTGCATCCAACAAGTTATAAGTTGAACCTTCTGCTTATCAGATGAAGTAAATGTAAGTACTCTATGTGTTTTTAAATTTTACTTAAAAGTCTTATACTGAAAGCAATATCGCATCTTTAAAATAAGCTTAGGTTTATAATTATATAATTGTTAGTTTTATAACATAAAGGAATTGCTAAATAAATCTATTAATAAATTACTGCACTTGAAATCAAATATGTTTTAATTACTAACTGGTGATTGATTTAAATTGTACATGTTTAATTTTGTTATCTATAAATAATATTTGGGATCAAGATCAAAGAATTTTAATCAATTAAAAGTTAAAAGAAAAAAGGCCTAAAATTACATCCATTCAACTGGTGACAATAGCGATGTGGATGCTTTTCAAAAGTTTGAAGTAACTGATTTTATTAAGAATCAATTTTTTTTATGGAATTTCATTAGGTTTATTGTAGCTCTCACTTTATTCAGAAAAAAAATCTTTATTAAAATTTATTAACCTATAAAGGTTTATTTTGGGATGAAATTTGTAGAGTTTAGGTTGAGTGTTACCATATTCATTCTCATATTCATATTTAAAAAAATTATCCATACTCATCTTTATACACATATAATTATTAGTAACGACTTTTATTTTTATTCTTATATTTATTGCATATTTAAATTTACATATTTATCTCCATTATTTATTATTTAGTTAACTAAATACAATTTATTTCTTTGTAATGGTTATTTTTATAAATTAATAAAATATAAATATCATTATAACATAAAGAATATTCATTAAAAATAAAATTTAAATTTTCATTATTAAATTTTTAAAAATAAATTTAATTTTAAAATTATTTTCAATTAGAATAAATTAAAATTTATTTAATTATATATATATATATATATATATATATATATATATATATATATGGCTGGAATTGAATTGAGTCAATTTCAAATTTCAATTGAACTCAATTCCATAAAAAAGTATCCAACTCAAAATTCAACTTGAATTCGGTATAAATCTTTTATTTTAATTTAACTTAATTTAATCTAAATTTATAAACAACTTGATTTGTTAACCTATTAACTTAAATTATATAAATTAAAATTTAAATAATTTAAATTTTAAATATTTTAAATTTTTAATTTACTAATATTTTTTTAATAAAATAATTATTAAATTAAAAAAATATAGATATAATTAGAATCTCCATAATATTTATATTTAAATCATTATTAATAATCAATACCTCAAATAATAGTTTTGTATGTTAGACATTTTAAATTTATATTTTTTTATTAATTAAAACTAAAAAATTATCCAAGCATATAATTTATTATAATAAAATATATTTAGATTATATTACATATTTTATCTATTTTATATAAAAATAAAATAAATTGTATAAATTCAATTTATGTGTATAGATAACTGATGTATGAACTAAATGAATTGAGCTATCCGTAGTTTAGATTTAACTTATTTATTTAAAAAGTTTAATTTTTAATTTAAATTTAATTCATTTAATTTATGAACTAAGTTCAATGACTTAGTTATTAAGTTGAATCTTAAAATTTAAGTTGATTCAATTCATTGTTAATATTAATTACATAGTTATTGAATAATATGTGTGAAGATTCAATGATCCTATTAGTAAGTTTAAAAAAAAATAATCTGTAAAAAGTTTATAAATATGTCTAAAACTTAATATAAATGGTAAAAATTATTATTTCAAAAAGTTTCAAGGAAATGAGCAAAATATATATAATGAGACTCTAATCTATAATAATGCATAACTTAATACAAAGGAAAAAGCAATACTAAGAAAGATTATTACATCTGAATATGCATAGATAAGTTAAAATAAAAAAAATAAATTATGTACTTATAAGAGTGATACTCCAATCTATTTCAATGATTGGTTATACTTAACGCTTTTCAATCTGCATCTCTTTTTAGAGTGAATATAACTACTATTCTAGAAAATGTTAGTCTTATCTTAATCAATTAGTATATCTTAATCTATATTCTATAAAAAAAATACCTAATACTTGCATGCTAAAAAATATTCCAGTTTCACTCACATTCCGATGAGTTGCAAGTCAAACTCAACACCTTAATGGCCAGCTTTTACAAGTTTGGCACATGATTTCCATAAGTCATCCACCACTCAGTTGTAATGCAATAATCTATATTAGCATTGGTTATGTTCTTTTTATTTTTTAAGAAAAAAAAAACACAACAAAACGTCACAACACTTAAAACTAACCAGGAGCCAAAGCATGCCTTATCCTTATAGCTCCTTTAAAACCAAAGATACTTTTAGCTCTTTTATAAATGGACAGCTCAACTGTAGTTTTATCTAACTTATCTTCAAAGGAACTCAACCTCTCAATGCACTTGTATAATCTGTGTCACTTCAGGATCAAACTCAACATTTGGATTAGAATAGTAGTATTGGGGGTTTGAATAATGGTCAGCATCATGCAATGGATGATGAAGCTAGCATTCCCATCACCTATCAATGATCTCAAAAACTTTCATATATTTTTGGATAGCTTCCTTATGCAAGGAAAACATTGAAACCAATAATTCAATTTGTTTGAAACAATGCCTCTTAACTCACCAATGTATCTTCAAATAGGCAATCCATACTTCATTTCCTTGGTCAATCAGGAAGTTTTATTCTACACCTTCTGAAATTTCTGCTGAATCCCTCCCATATTCCCATCTATAATTTCCAATATTCAAAATTAAAATAAAAAAAACCATTAAAAATGCTTCAAACAAAATAGAAATGAAAAAAGAAAAAAGAAACAAATAAAACTCACTGATGTTCAGAAACTAAGCTAAGATTTTGCAGCTGGCAGTGAGATTTCAGCTTGTTTGGTTTAAATTTTTACTAATGAAGCATGGCATCCGAATCAACATTTCTCACAATTTTGTATTTCCTTTGGGCAAATGACTTGGGTGTGATGAAAAGCTATAACAGCGCTTTTCAAGAGCCTTATTTACCTAAGAAACAAGGAGCTCATGGACAGCGCATTCAGCGATTTCAGAGCTGTTTGCTTGATCAGGATAAGAGATAAGAAGATTTTTTAATAAATAATGGTGGCTTCTGAAATGTCAATAACTGTAAATGTTGTGGGGAGATGTCAGTGCTCTTGGGCAAAGCAAGAGATAGTGGAAGAGAGGGAAAGGTCACTTGCAGGATAACAATTGTCCCTCCCTCTGCATCACAATATTCCATGTGCTTATCCAATTGCACATGAAATATTAGGCATATAATTTTTCATATTTTACGTATACTATAAACCAAATATAAAGAAAATTCTTTTCCTGGCCCAAGGGCTAATACCAATTTATTAGATAAATCAACTGGCCCAACCTTTGTAGCTAAGAACTTGAAGAATTTGATTAACTGATAGATGAGAAATTCCATAAAGATGCAAACAGTCTGATCCATTTTCGTTATTGGACAGAAATGCTTGCATTAGCTTTACCTCTTCTTTCCTAAGTTTCAAAAGCTTAAGAATCTCATTAATACAAGGGAAAAATGCTTGTGGCCGAGCACAATAAGGCTGAAAAATAAATATCACTGCTTGCATATCAGCTTCAAATTGATTGATGCCCATCTTAGAGAACCGAATCTCACTTTTGAGAATGCTGCAAGAAATGTAATAATCTAGCCCCTCAGCAATGCTTCTCCATAAATCCAAAAAATCCTTTGCATTGAGATTTATCTTCACAATTCGAAGCCAACATTTTAAAGAATCTAAAGCTTCAACAAAATCATTGGAGACCACTAAATCAACTGTCTCTCTTAGATTTGTATCATCTTGATCTTCCTCAAAATTATCATTGTTTTGAACATATTCCCAAGAAAGCATTTCAAACTGTCGAAGAACAACAGCAATAATTTCCATAAGCCAGTTGGTTTCCATTTCAGACAAGCTTCTTATTTCTTCATAAAAAAAGCAGTCACTATCCATTATATCATCTTGTATCCGCTTGCTAGAATAATTTTCAGCAATTTTCATCTCCAAAAAATCAACTGTGTCGCTCCATTCTTGCAGTTTAACCCAAATGTATCTGGCAGCATTTACTAACCCACACGCTCTAACTATGGCAACATCATCGGAATTATCAAGACATAAATCAGTTCCCTTGAACCGCAAAAGTAATATCTTAAAGAAATACCAGAGGAATCTTCCTGCAGCAGATCTAATAAATTGTGCACGTGATAAAATGGATGGCATTGTTTGGCAGCATTCAATCATTTCCCAGATAATTTTAAGAAACAATTCTGCAATAGGTGGAGCTTTGTGATCTTCTACAGTAGATAACAGATATTCCTGATCAGAATCAATCCCGGATTTACATTTCTTAGAAATCAACCATGCTTTCTCCTCTTTCAGCTCTGTATTAAGTTTCTTCCAGGCATTTTTGAACTCTATTTTTGCCCAGATCTTCAACCAATCTTGCCTATTACAAAATATTGATAGAACTGACATGCCTCTTGAAAGCCCTTGAAAACTTTCAGACTCTGCCAAAAAACAAGTATCCAGATTGACAAGAGATTGCATCTTTTTGTCAAAAGCAATGACAAGGTCCATGAGGTGAAGCCATGAAGATAACACATCAGGTTTCAAATGCTTTACTTTGTATCTTTCAACAAGCAAAGGAAAAACCTTTTTATCTAGAAAGCCAGAGAGCATTTGAACCATTGCAGAGACCCATGCCTCCTTTGCACTACAACTGATAAGCCTGGCCTTGTCAATAAGAGGCTGCAAGACATCATCTATTCCTGCAATAAAATCTCTGGTAACTTTATATGCCAGAGCAAACATATATTCCGGCTGCTCAGTCCATTTGGCAAAATGGTATTCCATCCTTGACGCAATAGGAGACACTAGTTCATCAATGGCCCAAAGCTGTATATTCTGCTTCTCTCTTTTCACAAGATTATTGAGTTGCCTTTCTTCCCTTCTATTTTGCAGATGCTGCAAAGCACAAAGAGCTATAAAACTTTGAGAATAATTTCTTCTTTTATCTTCCTGCATTAGAACTAACGGATTAGGAAGGCCTGCAATTTGTTCATTTCCGTCTTTCGACGCTAGCAGTTTTGGTGGCCACCCAAGAGAGACAAGAAGAGCCCTATGATCAGCAAAGACTTGTGGCCGGAGAGCAACCAAAATTTTATCTACTCTAATGTCAACAGACCTCAGAAGACAATGCCACCGAGGATGGAATTTCACAACATTAGCCAACACTTCTTCAATATCATTCATGGCTTTTATGGCCTGAAGCAATTTGTCATGCTTTCTTGCATAATCCTACCACACAATACATTTATCCATAACAATCCATGATTAGTGATTAATTTAATATTTTAATACACATTTATCAACAAACCAAAAACGGGAACATTTACTTTACAGATTGGTGAAATCACAGACTTCAATGGAAACAAATTCCCTGTGTGGCAAGCCAGGACAAAGAGAGCAGCATCTTCAAGATCTCCAACCTGAGCTTCCAACTGTACAGCAGTCCCTGAGACAATAAGTAAGGTAAACTTTACAGCTAGCTAGGACACACAGTAGATTAACATCACCAAACATAGCTAAATACAGGAGAAGATGCAATGCAAATATGCAATAGTACAGTGTAAGATATTTGCTTACTTATCTAAAGAAGAGCATTCAGACAAATATAGGCATGAAATAAAAAATTGAATGTCTTCATTTCATCATAAAGTTGTTTAATGAAAACACAAATGCCTATTCATGATCACAAGAATAAGACTGAAATGCCAATCAATCAACCAAATGATTGTGCATTTGGTAGCAATTGCCAGCTACATTTCCGAAGGAAAAATAACCAAAGAAAGCAAAAGAAGTAAATAAATAATAATAATAATAATAATAAAATCATTTTTTAAAAAACAATAGCAGGTGTTATGCCAACATAAAAAAAATGATTAATACATCAAATTACTTCCTAAAAAATTTTAAACATGGGTAAATTTAGTCCTTCAAAATACAAAAACAAAATGTCATTTTAGTTTTAAAACTATCAATCGAAGGCCATTTTAGTCCTTGGAGTTACAAAATAACAATCATGTTGATCCTTGAAATTATAACAATAACGACTATCATGACGTGTATTTGTTAATTTTAGAGAGTAATTCGGTTAATTCACAAAAGAAAAAGAAATGAAAAACACACTTCGATAAACACTCGCGAAGACTTCAAACTCGCTCAGGTAACTCCGAAAAGGGAAAAATAGCCACGAAATCACTATAATAATAATTAAAAAAAAAACTCAGATTCAAATTGAACCCACACAAAAAAAGACAAATGAAAGCACTCTTATAATTCAAATTCCAAAATACTAACAACACCAAAAAAAAAAAATGATATCTTGGAAATATCCATGGTATTCAGTACGAATTTGAAAAACCATGACACAAGTAGAATTTGAACCACCAACACAGACGCACTCTCACAGAGTCTCGGGACTCACCAAGATAGGACCGAAGAGATTCAATTCGGTTCATTTCGTTGGCCAATCGAGGAATCTCCTCACTCAACACCCTTCGAAACCTCTTCGAACCAACCCCATCTAAACACAATACATAAAATAAAATAAATAAAAAATATCCGAAAATAAATATATATAATAACTTATAATTTATTTTAATACGGACGTGGAGAAGTGCGGAGGGAGAGGTTTTGGAGAGCGAGGGAGAGTTGTTGGAGTGAGGATTTGGCTTTGAAGGAGCGAGAGATCCACAAAACGGTGCGTTTCGTGAGGTGGTTCAGGAGGCGTGACTCTAGTTGAGAGCATTGTTCTGCGAGCGAGGAGGAAAGAAGAAGATTAGTGGATTCGAGAAATAGGTCTTGTTTGGTTCGCAGGTGTTGATCCAGAAACCCTATGTGTTGTTCTGTGAGGTCGGTGATGTTTGGCAAACAAGGAAGAGGTGACTCCATTTTTAGCAGTAACTGCTGTGCTTTGCTCTAGTCATGTGTGCTATCAGTTTTTGTGTTGCTGGGACTGTTGTTTTCAACTTTCGTTTGGATTCCTCCTTTATTGTAATAACAAGGAAAAAACTGAAAATTCTCTTTTCAAATTTTAGACCTACTCATCTTTCTAAATTTGTTTGATAATTTATATATTTTTTATTTTATAATTTAAATAACTCTCAATTTTAATAAAAATTCTTAAATTATTTTTATTTTTATTTAAAATATTATTTAATTTTTAATTGATCCTATCTTATACTTAAAATCTAGTTGCTTACTTTTACAAAATTTTTATCCGATTTTCTCCAACAAGTATGCATGAGGTAAATTTTAACAGCTTCATAAGCACCTTTCGTTGAAGTATAAGACAAAATCCTAATGAATTGTGTCCTAAAAGTATTATTTAAAAATTAAAATAAAATTATTGAAACTCATATTAATATATATAACTAGACTTTTTATCAGGACATATGGATGTGAATTTTTTATTTTTTAATATAGATTATTTAAAGTTAATTTAATTTATTATATATTTATTAATAAATATAATAATAGGATAATGTTTATTTAAAATTAATTGATATTTAATAATTTGTAAAATTAAATAAATTATTTAAACATTAAAATTATTTATTTTGTATTATTTAATTTTAAACAAAAAATTATTTTATATTATTATTATTGATTAAAGGTATAGTAACTAAATTTATATACAATAATAATAATAATTTTTATCTAATGAATTAGTTTATTACACACCCTACATTAATTACTGAGATGGTAAAGAGTAAGGAGTAAGGAGAGGTTAGTGTAGTATGGATGTATGGTTGCTACAGGAAGGGGTTATATGGTTGGATGAGAAAAATTCGGATTATCAATTGGAATTTGGTTGAAACTTAAAAGAGTATTCGCACTCTCAGATTGTTTGTAATCATTGTTATTATTATTATTTTTTTACATATAAGCGAGTTGTATTGAGTTTGTTGGGATAGTAAGATTCCTCGTACACAAGTTTTTCCTTCATTACTTTTATAAAATTGTTAGTACCTATTTAGTATCAAAGCTCGTGGTCTATGAAACTTATATGGTTACCATGTGAACAACCATGGAGTCAAGGATGGAAACTTTAGAGCATAATATTCAGGAATTAAGGATGGAGAGCCGGACACAGTTTAGCAAGCTCTGCCAACTTTTGCTGAAACGCAACAGATGTAGAGTTCGTAGGAGGTCACAATGGAGATGCCCTCATTCACAAAGCTCTCAACAAATAAAGGAAGCAATCACAAGAACTCACGTTTTTTGATAAGATACAAAGATGATGACTTGTTTAATCTACAAGTGTTAATAGGAAGGAAAATTAAGATCATTGTGTTCAACGATGATGACGTATATGGATGGACCGTGAAGGTAGAGAGATATTTCTAACTACATGGAGTGATAGAGGATGAGAAAATGGAGCTGGTGATGGTTTCCATTGAGGACCAAGTCGTAAACTGGTTTCAATGGTGGAAGTAAGGATGGAAGTGAACAAGGTCGTCTGACAAGAGCCCATGACTCAACTTGTTTAAAGCCTAACTTGAATCGGTTTGTTTAATAAATAGATAGACTTAGACTTGTTAAAATGCCTTTTTAAATAAACAAGTCAGGCTTAGGCTTACAAAAAATATTGTTTAACCTATTCAAAGGCCTATTTATCTTTATATGTTATATATTTATATTTATTATATTTATTTTTAACATATTATATCTATATAAACATGTGTGTGCGCGTTTTAGACTTATTTATTGACCCTTTTTCAAATTTAGGCTTTTAAATAGGTTCGTAGGTCCTGTAAGCTTTAAATAAAACTAAGCCTTGCCAAAAGAAAAAAAAAAACCTTTAACAGATAATAGACCCAGACTCAAGTCTCAAAATTTTTAAACTAGCCAAGCTTAAACATTCAAAGCTTAACTAGACTTAGCCTACTTCCATCCCTAGGTGGGAGGGATAGACTTCAACAAGAGCTTGGAAATTATTCAAGGATGCTGTAATATGGAGGTTTCGGCCAAGTTTGGTACAAAATCCATTTATACCTTTGTTAAGCATGAAACAAATTGGGAATGTGATGGAGTATAATGAGAAGTTTGAGATGGTAGAAACTCCATTAAGGGTAATGGATCGAGTTATGTTGACAGGGGTTTTCTTAATGGATTAAAGGAGGAAATCCAAGCTAAGCTAGAATTATACCACTATGAAACCTTATCTAAATTAATGGACAAAGCTCTTTTTATATAGAAAAAATATGGCATTGAGAAGGGAAGAAGCTGGGACAAGGATAAAAATGGATACAAGGAAAAAGAAAGTTCATGGGAAAGATAAATAAAGGGCATATTGTACATCAGAATTCGGATAAGGGGGATAAGTTACCCCTGAACCAAAACCAAGGGAGAAGAGTAATGGTGAAAGAAAATGGAATGGGGGAAGGAGATTATCTTAAGCAAAGTTGCAAGAAGGGACTATCTTTTAAATGTAAAAAAAAATGGGGAGCTAAACATGTGTGTAAATTGAAACATTTTCAATTACTCCTAGTGGAAGGAAAGATGGAGGCAAATGATGAAATTCAACAATTAGAGCTCAGGGATGAAGAATTAGTGTTGAAGGGGAAAGCCTTGTAATTATCTCTAAACAGAAAAGAAGGGCTGATCTCAAATTAGTCTTTCAAAATATGGGCTTAATTAAGGAAAAGACAAATTTTGATTCTTGTAGACTGCAAGAACACTAATAATTTTATCTTTAAGAAGCTAGTAAAAGAAATGAAGTTACAAGTGGAAGATATCTCTGAGTACATAATGGATGATGAAATGGAAGAAGGAAGGACATAAGGGGGTGCTGAAAGGTGACCCTTCCCTATGTAAGGCACAAGCTTCTTGGAAGGTAAAGATGAAGATCCTACTGAATGAAGGAGAAGAAGGATATTATGTATCATACCAACATATAGCAAGCTAATAACAGAACTTGGAAGAAGAAATTATGAATATGAAGGATATCCTTGTTGAGTTTCCAAATGCTTTTTCAGGAACCACAAGGACTTCCGTTCATAAGATAACAAGATCATGTTATTACCTTGAAGAAAAATGCCTCTATTCCTAACATACGACCATACAGGTACCTGTATTACCAAGAAAAATGAGTTAGAAAAAATTGTTACAAAAATGTTACAAGTTGGGATCATTAGCCCTTATAGTATCCCTATTATCCTAGTAAAAAAGAAAGATGGAGGTTGGCGCTTCTATGTAGACTATAAAGCTTTAAATAAACTCACCATCCTCAACAAGTTTCCTATTTCAGTTATTGACGAACTACTGAACAAATTGAATACTTAAGTTTTTTTAAAGTCTAAATATTACTAAATAAGAATGAAGAAGGAAGATATACCCAAAAATGCACTCCGAACACATGAGGGACATTATGAATTTTTAGTAATGCATTTTGGCTTAACTAATGCTTCATCTACATTACAAGTCCTCATGCCCTCAAGAACAAAGTTTTGAAACCATACTTGAAAAAATTTATCTTGGTGTTTTTTAATGATATACTTATTTATAGTGCAAATGAAGACATGCATAAAGAGAATCTACAACTAGTTTTGTAGACTTTGAAAGGGCATGAGTTGTTTGTTAATAAGAAGAAGTGCTCCTTTGGCTAAAGGCGGTTAGAGTACCTTGGACATAATGTATTTGGTTAGGGGATGGTAGCTAATCCTAATAAAATTAAGGATATGGTAGACTAGCATGTGCTTGTGAATATAAATAAGTTAGGGGGTTTCTTCATCTAACATGTTACTACAGAAAATTTTTCAAGAACAATAGTGAAAGAGCTTGGCCTTTTACACAACTACTCAAGAAAGACAATTTTTCATGGGGAGAAGAAGCTTAGTTGGCTATTGTGAAGCTTAAAGAAGCCATAACCACTTTACCTATATAGGTAATGCCTAATTTTGATAAGTTGTTTATGATTGAGATTGACGCTTCTTGGAAAGGAATTGGTGTTGTTTTTATGTAAAAAGGTAAACAAGTTTCATATATAAGCCAAACTATTTCAAACTCAGCTCAAGGAAAATCTATTTATGAAAAGAAATAAATGGTTGCGGTGCTAGTTATTAAAAAATGGAGACATTATTTACATAGAAGGCATTTTGTGGTGCATACTAATTACAAAAGTCTTAACTTTTTTGTAGACCATAGGATTATGGGTGAGGAACAATAGAAATGGGTGTCAAGTTACTAGGGTTTGACTTTGAAATCAAATATAAGTTAGGGATAAAGAATAAGGTTGCTGATGCACATTCTAGGAAGTTCTAATTTTTGATGTTGTCCATTGTACATAATTATGAATGGAATGATTTAGAAGAGGAGGTGCAGAAGGATGTAAAGCTAAGAAAGGTTATGCAAGAATTATTGTTGAATTCGAATTCCTATCCAGGATTCCAACTTGTGAGTGGCCATTTGTATTATAACTGCTAAATAGTGATACCAAATGAATCACCTAAGATCCTCATGATTCTCAAGGAGTTTCATGACTCAACATTAGAGGGCATGTAGGTTATTTTAGGACCTTTAAAAGGATCTCAACATTGTTATACTGGGAAGGATTTTTAGGCTTAATAGCACTAACTTGTATTTTCTTATTTTGCAAGGTTTGAGGAGCCAATGTATACCTTTAATTTACTTCCAAATTGTTGGCTGATTGCTTTCTTGAAGAGATGAGGTTGCATGTTATTTGATTAAGTTCTTGCTAATTGCATAACCTCTTCTGTGTAATCTTTCTTTTTCTTATCTATGGTGGAAAGTTATTTTTTTTTAACTTTAACCATGAGTGGAAATGAATCATCTCCTATAAATTAAATGATTAATTTAACTAATTGCCTAAAAAAGTTGTTTCAAAATCAAAACCAAGCTCTAGAGGAACGACTAGATAAATTTGAAAGAAATCAACATTCATTTAGGTGTAGGGCCAATAAAGAAAAAAAAAACTAAAACAATCAAATCTAGGGAGGATGAGTATCATAGTGAAACGGAAGAGATCCCAAGATTATGTCAACTTCTTTAGACAAAATAAGCCTAGATCACATAGAAAGAGGACTCACACTAGGAATCAACAAGGATCATCCTTGAAGGAAAGACCATTGTCCAAATATTAGTCATATTATCACAAAAAAGAAAGCTATTAAGTAGGACACACCACTTTAGGGAGAGAATCCATATAAGTCGAAATAGAGAACCACTTAAGGATAGAAATACGTATAGGAGTTCATTTAGGGATAACTTAGAGGAAAGAATCCATGGGGTTAAGAATAGCTCTAGGAGTATAGAACATAAAGGTAGGCACTACCAAGATACTTTGGAAGTACGTAAAGTGAAAATGCCAATATTCCAAGGTAAGAATGGCCTTGAGGCTTACTTGAATTGAAAACTTAAGGCTAAATAGATTTTCTCTAGTTATGCAATTAAAGATACACACAAGATCAAATTAGCTACCTTAAAATTTACTGAGTATGCTCTAATTTGATGAGATAAGCTAAATAAAAAAAAAAGATATCAACCTTTAAGTAAGTGGAAGGAAATGAAATACATCATGAGAACTAGGTATACCTCCTTATTATCTTAGGAAAGTACATAATAGACTTTAGAGAATGACCTCAAGAACTAAGAGTATGGATGACTATTATAAGAAGATGGAAGTTGTTGTCATTAGGACTAATTTAAATGAAGAAGCAACTATGGCTAGGTTCCTATATGACCTTAGGCATAACATTAGGAATGTAGTTGAACTTCACCACTACCTTAATCTTAATAATTTGTACCATCAAGCCTTTAAAGTTAAATCTCAATTGAGTAGGAAGGGTAAGAGAAGAGAAACTTTACTCCTTATAAAATATCAACTTAAAAAGCATATGAAGGATAACATATAGGAAGCAACTTTTCTAAACCTAGGGAAATTAGAGAAACCAAAGACTCCAAGGAGTCTAAGGAAAAAACACTTAATCTATTCTTAGGAAAGAAATCTTCCATAAAATGTTTTAAGTATTTAGGAAGAGGCCTCATAGTCTCTTAATGCCCCAACAAAAATACCATGGTTCTTAAGGATAATGGGGATTATGCCCCCTTAGAGTCCTCTTGTTCTAACTTCACCTCCTCTTCCTCTAGTGATGGAGCCTTGGAATATACCTTAGAAGGAGATATTTTAGTGATTAGAAGGTTGTTGGGTAGTGTTATTAAAGGGAAAGGAGAAATATAGAGAGAGAACATCTTTTATACAAAAGGTTCCATTCAAGGGCATACTTACTCTTTAATTATTAATGGTGATAGTTGTACCAATGTAGCTAGCTCTAGATTAGTCAATATGTTAGGATTAGTCACCATACCCTATCCTAAGCCACATAAACTTCAATGGATTAGGGACAATGGAGATTTGTTGATGGACTAGCAAGTACTCCTATCATTTTCCATAGGAAGGTATGAGGACAATGTCATTTGTGATGTTGTCCTAATGGAGGTTAGCCATGTGCTCATCGAAAGGCCATGATAATTTGATAGGAATGTCCATCATGATGATACTCCAATAAGTATTTCTTTCTATTCAATTTCCAAAAAATTATTTTAGTTCTCTTGAGTCCTAGTGAGGTTTGTAAAGACCAAGTTCATATGAGGAAGAAAATGATTGAAGAGAGGAAGAAACTAAAGAAGAAGGACAAGAAAACTAAAGGTTCCAAAGATGAGGTCTCTTCCATTAGTAATTTGATAATATAGGTTAGGAAAGTGTCATAACCGGGGTCACGGCGAATGGCGAATGAAATGTTTTAGGAAGAAGAAATTATTTTCAAGAAAAGTGAAGTCACCACCAAAATTTTAATTTATTTTAAAAGGGAAAAAGTTGGAAAAACCCTTTGAAAAAGATTCTAAGTTCAAGAGTTGATTACAAATAAGGAAGGTATTAGGTATTAGCACCTTACTCGCTCATATAAAAGAACGGTACTCTTCACTAAATTGTACAACTAATTGATCCTAATTTTAAACAAATGACAAAGTACAAGCATACAACTAAGTGATGTAGAAGTAAATCTAAAAATTAGACAATTAGAATATGGTGAATAAGTAGTGCAAAAAATATTTATTTACACATGAGGAAAATAAATTAAATATGTACACAAGATAGCCTAACAGAAATCTAGATCCTGCTCGTACGTATTCTCGGGTGCTATAGAAAACTCAAGGCAACGTAGTTCTATATTTAATGATTTAAAAATAAATTATATATATTTTTAAGAAATATTCAAATTTAGAATTAAAAAAAAGTTTTGCAAAAGAAAAAAATGTGAGAATATTAATGTTTAATTTCTCCAAATCCATATATGCAAAAGGTTTAAGATAAACGTAGGCTGTACATAAACCCATACAATTCTTTAACCGTGATAAGATAGAGTGATTTATACATATGCATCTAAAGTTCATAACATAAAGTTTAGAAATATTTAAAATAAAAATAATTTTATTTAAATATTAAATCGATGAATTTAAGGAATTTATTTTAAAGAGATTTTTTTAAAAAATATTCTTAACTCATATACGCACAAGGTTTAACACAAACGTAGGCTACACTTAAACCCATACGATTCATTAATCGCGATAAGATAAAGTGATCTATACATACGCATCTAAAATTCGTAGCATGAAATTTTAAAAAAATATCTAAATAAAAAGAATTTTATTTAAATATTAAATCGATAAATTTAAGGAATTTATTTAAAAGAATTTTTTTAAAAAAAAATTCTTAACTCACATATGCACAAAGTTTAAGACAAACGTAGGTTGCACCTAAATTCATACAACTCTTTAACCACAATAAAATAGAATAATTTATACATACGTGTTTAAAGTTCATTGCGTGAGATTTAGAATTGAAATATAAAAATCAAATGTATAGAATGATATATTTTAAATTTATTTATTTGAAAAAAAAAATTAACAATATTATAAACCCACTTATGCACAAAGTTTAAGACAAACATATGTTGCACTTAAACTCATACAACTTTCTAAACACGGTAAGATATAATAATCTATACATACATATTTAAAGTTTGTTGCATGAGAAATATTTAGATTAAAATAATTTTATTTAAATATATATATATATATATAATTTATTAGACATATTATAATCATGATTTTTAATTTAAAATTAAATAATAACAAACCAATTATTCACAACTTACTCTGCAAATCCTTTTTATATATATTAGGAAAAATTTGGTTTTGTCATGTTTTATTCAAGATATAATGATGATAATTTTTAATATATAAAAATAAAAATAAATAAATATATAAATTTTATTTTATTAATTCTAGTTTAAAGTTGACAACAAATTTCAATATTTTTTATCGTAAATCAAAATTTATATTAAGAATTTTTTTTTATTTTACAAAATTTTTTAAGAAGAGATAAATAGAGAGAAAAGAAAACAACAACATTAAAAAATTTTGGTTTTATATATTTTTTATTTAAAATTTAATGATAACTTATTTTAAATCTATTCTACCTTGTTTGGCTAAAATTTATATGTAAAGAAAAAAATTATTTTATCATTTTCAAAAATAGGTTTATTATAAATCTATATATAAAATATATTAAGAGAGGTTTGTTTCTTATTTTGAAAGGGAGTGCATTTATTTTATTAAACTGGGTTTGTTTTGGTTTTGATTTTTTTTAGAGTGTGGGCTCGTTTTTTTATCTGAAGAAAGTTTTGGGCCAAGAAATAAATATTTCTACTAAAAGAAAAACTAGAAGTGCTAAGGTTCAAACCCATACCATGCAAGGAGGCTTGGATGGATAAACCACTAGGCTAGGCTCTAACCATGTGCTATAATTTACTAACACTATTTAAAAATAAAAATTAAACTAATATCCTAAATTAACTTAAATTTAGGGAAAATAGGATGCTTCTGTTCTGAACACGGAATCAGGGCTAAAGCGGTTAGGTTTAGAAGGCATTTAGAGAAAGGGAATAAGGAAGAGGGAAAAAACGATGAGCAGCCGCCATCACGGCTTAGGAGATGAAAATAACCGTCGTTGGGCGTGACGAGCAGTGGAGATCGAGAGATTGAGTTTTCCTTCTAAATGGAACTTTGCATGCCTCTCCTAATTTAGTTTTATTAGGTTTAGGGTTCGAGAAAGGTTGAGAAGGAGGGGGAGATTGGGGTAGCCTCCATTGCAGCTTAGGAGGCGAAAATCACCGTTGCTGGGTGTGACGAGCGGCGGAGATTGAGAGACCAAGAGAACAATGCGAGGGGGAAAGGTTTCAACTTTGGCCACCATGGCATCATTGGCTCTAAGTGAGGCAGAAACCACCGTTGTTGTTAGTGGAGGTGAGTTAAGCTTGCGGTGGCCAAGGACAAGAACAATGTGACGTGGATTGGGCTTGCGGTGGCCGGAGATGGCTTCCGGTAGTAGCCATGGCAAACTAAGAGTGAACACCAGCAAGCTTTAAGGTGAGGAACAAAACGTCATTTTTAATCTTTATTTGAAAATTCCTATACCACAACAATTTGATTTATCTATTGTTAATTATTATGTGCATATATGTGCATATATATATATATATATATATATATATATATATATATATATATATATATATATATATATATATATATATATATATATATATTGGAAAGGGAATAAAAGAATAAATGTTATTCAAACTATGGGATTGATGGATTTGTTAAGGATGTGGATGGTTGTTGTCTATGATGTTTATCAGTGAAGGTTTGTTGATAGCCAAATAGAACAGAGAAGAACAAGATCCATTGCAATGCCTACATGTTCTGATTTTTATTTTTTTTATTTTTATTATTTATTTAAACAAAATTAGTTTGTATTTATGATATTATGTTGTATCCTTATGAACATTAAGAGATATATGAGATTGGATTTGGAAAAGAGTAACTTATGATGTGTTGAATCTAATTACTTATTTTGAATCAAAGGTTCACACTATTCCTAACATGTTTATTCAATTCTATTTTAAAATAGGATTTATCAATCTTGCATTCCTACTAGAATATAGATGCTTTGAATCAAAACTAGAAAGACAACAGATAGATGCTTTAAATAAAAACTAGGAAGACAACATATATCAAGAAGTAGTTATAGTATAATATAAAGCATGGGTCATGGACTTACCTGGACTCAATAGCTTTCAGAAATTAAATTTCTTCAAAGATCAATTTCCTTTACTTAGGAAAAATTGGGAATCAGTAGCTTACTAAAAAAAAAACGTCCCTTGAAAAATTTAATGGTTCTATTTTATTGCTAACAAATCATCAATTTTTGCTTACCAAAAAGGAACCTTTTTTTTCACTGCATTTCCCATACCATTTGTGGTAATATGATGTCTGAAAAAGCATATAACCACTCCCTTATTATATTTTACATTTTGTTTCAGTTTCCTTTTTTAAATTCAGGCTGGGGTTTTTTATCACTTATGACTGCTATTGCTCAACCATGCCTACTTGTCACTTATTGGTTCCCTATCCCTTTGCTTTTGCCTTGCCATTTTTGTGCTTATTTGTTTCTTTCTATTTTCTTTTTTAAATTTTATTTCTGTAAATTTGTGAAATGAAATAAGATAAAAGAAAATAGAGGTATTCACAACTGCCCTTCTTTACTTGATTCTTAGTAGATGACATGAATCATGAAATTATTGAAGTTATTGTAGTAAAAAACAAGTAAAGACGTGAATCATCATTCTTTCATTTTTTTTATCCCAACTTTGGAAATATTAAACAATTGGTATGAGACCTAATAGCAGGCAAACACAAATGCCTTGAAATTTAAAAGCAAATAAGCATGAGATCCTTGAAACATAAAAGCAGGCAGGCTCGAGGGTCTTGAAATTTAAAAGCAAGCAAGCTTGAGGGCCTTGAAATTTGAAAGCAGGCATACACGAGGGTCGTGGAATTTAAAAGCAGACAAGCATAAGGACCTTAAAACAATAAAAACAAGCAGACTCAAGGGCATTGAAATTTTAAAAAACACACAGGCACAAAGGCCTTGAAATTTAAAACAGACAAGTTCGAGGGCCTTGAAATTTAAAAAACAGACAAGCACTAAGGCCTTGAAATTTAAATGCAAACAGGCACGAGGGCCTTGAAATTTAAATGCAAACGGGCACGAGGGCCTTGAAATTTAAAAGCAAACAGACACAAGGGCCTTTAAACATAAAAGCAAGCAGGCTCGAGGGCCTTGAAACATAAAAAGCAAGCAAGCTTGAGGGCCCTAAAATTTAAAAATGGACAAGCTCTAGGGCCTTGAAATTTAAAAACAGACACGGAGGCCTTGAAATTTAGAAGTAAACAAACATGAGGGCCTTGAAATTTAAAAGCAACCAGGCTCGAGGGACTTGAAACATAAAAGTAACCAAGCTCAAGGGCCTTGAAATTTAAAAATAGACATACACGAAGACCTTGAAATTTAAAAGCAAACAAACATGAGGGCCTTGAAATATAAAAGCAAACAAATACAAGGGCCTTAAAACATAAAAGCAAGTAGGCTTAGGGGCCTTGAAATTTAAAACCAAGCAGGCTCGAGGGTTTTGAAATTTAGAAACACACAAACATGAAGGCCTTGAAATTTAAAAGCAAACAGGCACGAGAGCCTTGAATCATAAAAGCAAGCAGACTCGATGGGCTTGAAATTTAAAATCAAACAAGCTCAAAAAGCAAGCAAGTTCGAGGATCTTGAAATTTAAAAATAGACAAGCTCGAGGGCCTTGAAATTTAAAAACAGATAAGCATGAAGGCCTTGAAATTTAAAAGCAAACAGGCATGAGGGCCTTGAAATTTAAAAGAAAATAAACACAAGGGTCTTAAAACATAAAATCAAGCAGGCTCGAGGGCCTTGAATAAACTAAAATCAAGAGTTGTTGTCTATTTAAGCTTTGTGTATTGAATCTTTTGGCTCCTTTTAGTGAAAAAGGGCCAATGCTTCGAAGATGGATGATGACTCGCTTGACTTCATATCTCCAACGGCCTACAGCTTGTTCACCATTTGGAAAGGTGGCTTTCCCTTTAATCGATGTGCTTCCATTTTTATTTTTTATTTTTTTATTTTAATATTATTTTTTATTATTTTTTTTAAAAAAAGGCTCATTAAATTCCAATGACTTCTGATGACTAACGAAGAAATTGTAAGGCTTATCAAAATTAAATGAAAAATATTTCCTTTTCAGTATATGTTCATAAAAAATGAAAATTAGACTAATGATAGAGAGTGAAATGGAAAGATCATATTTATATGGGGAAAATTATGTTTACAAGGAGGATTTTGCTAGAGGGAAATAAAAGGAATACGAAAGGGAGAAATATCAAAAGAGTACAGATAAGTGAAATTCAGCGAAACTTAGAGGTGGAGTACAATTCAAATAGAGTTAATGGCTCATATCCATAACCTTGAGCATCTCGTGACTCATTTTGAAAAATTGCCCCAATTTTTTTTTATTTAAAACTTACTGTTTTCAATCCATTTTTCTCAGTTTGTGGTTCAAAACTCACTACTTTCAATCCATTTGCCCCAGTTTGCAAGTCAAAGGCATTCTAAGTCCTTCCTTTTAAGTAAGTTCATTAGTTGACCCTAACTTTTGCCTGAGCAGCTCTTTCGAGTTTTCAACTCAGCGAGCCGCTCTAACTTTTGCTTAGGTTGTCCATTTGGGTTTTCGACCTAGCGAGCTAAATTTTCATTTTCTTCATTCAATTTTTTCTTTTTTTTTTGGATTGCCTTTGGTTTAGGAAAAATATTTTTTTACTACGTCGAAGTTTGTGGGACTCGGAAGATCTTTTCCATCCATATCTGTGAGGATCAAAGCGCCCCTGGAGAATGCTCTCTTTACCACGTAAGGCCCTTCATAATTTGGATCCCATTTTCCTCTAAAACTCTTATGAATTGGCAAAATTTTCTTTAGCACTAGCTCCCCTTCATGAAATTCCCGAGAACATACTTTCTTGTCGTAGGCTCTTTTCATCATTCTTTGATACAATTGACCATGGCACAAAGCAACTGGTCTCTTTTCTTCAATAAAGTTCAATTGTTCAAAATGGGACTGAACCTATTCTGCTTCTTCCAAACGAGTTTCCATTATAACTCGTAGTGAAGGGATTTTGACCTCAACAGGAAGTATTGCCTCCATTCCAAACACCAGAGAGAAAGGAATTGCCCCAGTTGAAGTACGAACTGAAGTTCAGTAACCATGCAATGCAAAAGGAAGCATCTTATGCCAATCCCTGTATATTATAACCATTTTCTGGATGATTTTCTTAATATTTTTATTGGCTGCTTCTACCGCCCCATTCATCTTTGGACGATAAGGAGAAGAGTTGTAATGCTCAATTTTGACATGATCACAAAGTTCTTTCATCATCTTGTTGTTTAGGTTGGTGCCATTGTCGGTAATAAGTTTGCAAGGAAGACCATAACGACATATCAATTCCTTCTTTACAAACCTAACTATGACATTTCTCGTCACACTGACATATGAAGCTAGTTCTACCCATTTAGTAAAATAATCAATTGCTACAAGGATGAAGTGTTGACCATTGGCTGCCTTGGGTTCAATGGGACCAATAACATCCATTCCCCATATTGAAAAGGGTCATGGTGAGGACAAAACAATTAACTATGTAGGTGGAAGATGAACATTATCAGCATAGGTTTGGCACTTGTGGCAAGTCTTTGCATACTTGAAACAATCATTTTCAATGGTCAACCAATAATACCCAGCTCTTAAAATCTTCCTAGCCATTGTATGTCCATTAACGTGGGTGCCAATGGATCCTTCATGAACTTCTTTAATGATCCTTTATGCTTCAATGGCATCGATGCATCTGAGAAGAATCATGTCATGATTTCTCTTATAAGGTAAATCCTCACTTAGAAAGAAACCCATTGCCAGTTTCCTTAGAGTTTTCTTGTCATTTTCAGAAGCACCTTGAGGGTATTCTTTGTTCTTGATATATTGCTTGATATCATGTTACCATGGCTTTCCGTCTAGCTCTCCCTCTATTGTTTGACAGTATGTTGGTTGATCACGAGTTTCCATCATTATAAGTGGCATATCTCTGTCGTGGTTTATATTGAACATTGATGATAAGGTGGATAAGGCATCAGCTAACTAATTGTCTTCTCGAGGAATATGATGAAAAGAAATCTTATCAAATTGCTCTATCAATTCTTTGATATGAGCTTGATAAGGGATTAATTTTGCATCTCGAGTTTCCCATTCTCCTTTTAGCTGATGAATTACCAGAGCTGAATCACCATATACTTTGAGAATCTTAACTTTAGATTCAAATGCCAACTGGATTCCCATGGTGCATGCCTCATATTCAGCCACATTATTTGGACAATCAAAACATAGTCTTGCTGTGACATGGACATATTTTCCTTCTGGGGAGATTAATATAGCTCCAATCCTATGTCCTAAGGCATTGGAAGCTTCATTAAACATTAATCGCCATTTTTCTTCTTCAAAGGGATCTTTGTTATCAAACAATGCCATTATATCTTCATCAGGAAACTCATACTGCATTGATTGATAATCATTCATGGGTTGGTGTGCCAATTAATTTGCCAAAACACTACCCTTGATGGCCTTCTGAGTGACATACATAATGTCATATCCTGACAATAGTACTTGCCAACAAGTAATCCTTCCGGTAAAAGCAGGCTTCTCGAAGATGTATTTGATGGGATCCATTTTAGATACCAGCCAAGTGGTGTGACTCAACATGTATTGCCTTAATCGATGAGCAACCCATGCTAAAGCATAATAAGTTCGTTTTAGAAGTGAATACTTGTAGTCAGTGAACTTCTTACTTAAGTAGTAAATGGCATGCTCTTTTCTTCCATATTGATCATGTTGACCTAACACACAACCCATGGATCCATCCAACATAGTTAAGTACATAATAAGGGGTATTCCTTGGACTGGTGGCACCAAACTTGAAGGGTTCTGTAGATAATACTTGAGTTTATCAAACGCCCTTTGGTAATCATCATTCCAGTTCATGGGCTGATTCTTGCATAGCAACTTAAAGATTGGCTCACAAATGACAGTTAGCTGTGATATGAATCTGGCAATGTAATTTAACCTTCCCGAAAACCCACAGACTTCTTTCTTTGTATTAGGGGCTGGCATTTCTAGAATTACACGCACTTTATCAGGATCAACTTCTATCCCCTTTTGACTCGCAATGAAACATAACAGCTTTCCTGATCTCACGCCAAAAGTACACTTAGTTGGATTCAATCCGAGTTTAAACTTCCTTAATCGCATAAATGGCTTATACAAAACAATCACATGATCTTCTTCACTTTGCAACTTTGCAATCATGTCATCTATATAGACTTTAATCTCTTTATGCATCATATCATGAAACAAAGTCATCATAGCCATTTGATAAGTTACCCCAGCATTCTTCAATTCAAACGACATAACTTTGTAGCAAAAAGTGCCCCACAATGTAATGAACATCGTTTTTTCCATATCTTCAAGTGCCACGGTAATTTGGTTATATCCAGAAAAACTATCCATGAAGAAAAATATGGAGTGTTGACCTGTTTTGTCTACCAAGATATTAATGTGGAGTAGAGGAAAATCATCCTTAGGGCTAGCTCGATTTAAGTCTCGATAATCCACACACAATTGAACCTTACCATCTTTCTTAGGAACAGGAACAATATTTGCAACCCATTGTGGGCATTTTGCAATTGCTAAAACCTTAGCATCAAACTATTTTTTTACTTCTTTAATTTTTAAAGACATTTCTGCCTTCATTCGCCTAAGTTTCTGCTTAACTGGAGGGCATTCTGGTTTTAATGGTAATTTATGCTCCACTGTGTTGGTATCCAATCCAGGCATATCTTGATAAGACCAAGAAAAAACATCTTCATATTCACGAAGCAAGTCTATTAGCTTTTTATACGATCATCCTTCCTCTTGACAGTTCCAACCTTGACTTCCTTTTTATCATCTTTAGTTCCCAGATTGATAATTTCAATTGTCTCTTCAAGTGGCTTAATTTCTTTATTCTCTTGTTCCACTAGCCTTAATAACTCCGGGGAAGGTTCCTACTCATCATCATCCTCATCTATTTTGGCATGATTGACAGGATTATTAAAATTATGGAACGAGACATTAGCACTATTATTTTCAAGGAAATCAGTTTCGAATCTGTTTTATTCAAAATTTGAAAAAGAAAATAAACAATAGTGAACTAAAGAAGTATGTAAGAAAGTGTACAAAATTAGAGGAAATTCAAAATGCATTTCATTGATTAACATATACTGATAAAACATGTGCCCAAAATACAAAATAAGCAACCTAAGGCTTTGGGCAAAGTAATAGCTTTAGCATTACAAAATTACTTTGATGTGGCATCAAAAGTCACTGGAAACTCGATGATATCCCAATTACTTAGCTCCAAGTTAGGAGGACAAGAGTGAACCAAACCAAATCTTTTGTCATCTATTTCATCTTCAACAACTGCTATTTGATCGGAGAACATTAATCCGACGCTACAAAAGCTTTGATGGATATCACAAATAAGGACCCCTTCATCCTTTGGCCTTCTGTTTTGCGATCTTGCCTATCTCTTCTCTCTTTTCTCTTTTGCAACTCTTTCTCGATCTTCCTTTGTAGGTTGGTACCCCAACCCAAATCGATTCTTGTTTTCGTGGGGTTCCAATAGTCCCACTTGTCCTTCTTGGTTTCTTTCCAGACCTTTTCCATGCTGATATCCCTTCCTTATCATAATCTTGGCCATCATTTTAGATGCTCTTGACAATTGAGGCCTCATCATCAAATTTCCTTCTTTCACATAAGAGGCATTTGCAATCTCAAGGGATTGGAAAGAGGTTTCGAGCGCTTGTTCGGTTGCCTCAATGTAAGGAGTCGAGGGTGGTTTAGAGACCAGCATGTCCTCTTTGGCAAAAATGACTATTAACTTATTATCCATTATTAGCTTTGACTTCTAATGTAGTGAGGAAGGTACAACTCCAGCCGAATGAATCCATGGTCGTCTTAGAAGACAACTACATACTGGGAGAATATCCATCACTTGGAAGGTAATATCAAATGTGCATGGTCCAATCCGAATCGGAAGCTCAATCTCTCCAATCACTTCTCTTCTAGAGCCATCAAAGCTCTCACCACCATGGCATTGGGCCTCATGTGAGACCCATTGACTAACAGCTTTAAGAGAGTGGTTTTTAGCATCACATTGAGAGAGGAACCATTATCCACTAAAACCCTTGCTAGGATATATCCCTGACACTTTACTAAAATATGTAGCGCCTTATTATACCCAGTTCCTTCAATAGGAATCTCATCATCAATGAAGGTGAGGTAATTATTAGTTATGATATTACCAACAACACCTCCAAGTTTTTCAAGTGTAATATCATGGGACACATGGGCTTCATTTAATATTTTTAGCAATAACCTTCTATGTGATTTAGAATTCAACATTAAAGATAGGATGGATATCTTGGCAGGCATGCGATTAGGCTAGTTAATCATAGTATATTCGCTCTATTTGATGAGCTTCAAAAACTCATTGGCTTCTTCATCAGAGAATTCTTCCTTGTATTTTCCTACTGCATCTAATTCTTCCCTTATTTTCTCTTTTCTTTTGCCCTCTTTTGTTTTTTCCTCCTTCTTCCTTAATTCTTCAGGTATATAAACTCGACCACTTCTAATCATTCCACCTATCTAGCAATATTTGCAATAGCAGTGCTTTAGATTTCACTTTTCTTTCCATTGTTGGCTGAAACATCCACACCATATCACCATGGGTCTGCTTTGTTATCCCGATAAGGGAAAGGTATAGGCATTTGTATTGTGATCGATTTTGGTCCAAGAATTGGCACATTTGGATCTCTCTTGATATAATGGATTACCAAAGGCTTTGGGGTGGTTGAGATCTCCTTGATCATAGATACCTCATCCGTCCTATTCTCATTACTGATTTGGATCAAGTCCGCATCCATTAATTCTTGCAACATGAACCTTCTTCAACATCTCATGTAATGGCTGATATCATGCCTGCCTAACTAAGTTCATGAAAAATAGCCTTCATTGGGGTCTTGACATCTTCCACCTTTCTTATGATTACCTCCCTCAAGTCTTCTTCTAGCGAATTGACTCGTGAGCCTCCATGTGGGGGTAAAGGATTATTACCCACGTTAGGATCATTTTCTTGAAAGGTCAGCCATTTTGCATCAATCAAGCTTTTCACTTTTTACTTCAAGAGATTGCAATTCTTAGTAGAATGACCTATGACTCTTGAGTGGTACTCACATTTAGTGTTTGGATCAAATCCCATTGGATAAGGTGGTTCAATCACTTTTCTTGGGCAGAGGGTAACTAAAGAGTTACGAAGCAAGTAAGGTAAAAGTTCAATGTAAGACATAAGGATTGGGTCAAAATGGACTGGTTTCCTCTCTATGTTGTTTGTAGGTTTTCTTTGGTTTGTGTTTGGGTTTTGGTTCCATGAATGAGATTGGTAAGACAGCATGCGAGGCGGTAATTATGGTTAGGAGATAGGAGCCGTGTTATGGTATGTATGTGGTTAGGCAAGAAATGGTGGGCGGTATGGCATCATATGAGGCTATGGTGGAAAAGGTGGCGATTGTGAAGCAGTGGCAATATATGGGTATGACATGTAAGGAATTGGATAAGTTAGTTGGAAATTGGATAGTCTTGAGTCTGGATGACTTTTAGTGAAGTTTCCTTGATCAAAAGTTATAGCATGAATCTCTTCATTATTCTTCGTCCCATGCATAACTACAAGCTTCTTCCCATTAGTCGATCCTTGTGGATTATAAGAAATCTTGCCATTTCTCATTCTGCTTTACACTCTTTCTCCTATCACAACCATATCAGAGAAGTTTGATGATACACTACTGATCATCCTATCATAGAAGGGTGATTAAAAAGTATCAATGAACATAGCAATCATTTCTTTCTCTGGAAATGGTGGTTCAACTTGAGCAACCATCTCTCTCCAATGTTAAGCATATTCTTTGAAAGTCTCCACATCTTTCTTTGACATGTTTTGCAGTTGCATTCGGTCAAGAGCCATGTCTATATTGTACTTATATTGCTTCAAAAATGCATCCGCAAGGTCTTTCCAGCTACAAATGCGAGTAGGCTCAAGGTGTGTGTACCAGCTCAATGCTGCCCCAGTCAAGCTATCTTGAAAAAAGTGGATCAACAATTTATCATCATAGATATAGGAAGCCATCTTTCTACAGTACATTATCAGATGGTTCTTTGGACATGTGATCCTCTTGTATTTGTCCAAATCTGGTACCTTAAATTTTGGGGGAATGATTACATCAGGCACGAGGCAAAGATCAAAAGCATCTCCATGGCCAAAATATTCTTCTCCTTCAATGGCTTACAATCTTTCTTCCAAGATTTGTAGTTTATTTTCCGGTTGGGCTCCCTCGGTAGTTTTTTGTAGGAAAGTGGGTGAAGCCTACACGGGATTACTAGAAGTACCAAGGTGGAGGGGTAATGGTTGCGATATGTTTTGAGGGTTGCCTAGTAGGTTAGTTGCCTGATTATTGCTTTAGTGTGGTATAGGACCATATGACATAAAGACTGGTATAAAGGGTTGTGCTTGGGTGTTTTCAGTAATGGCTAGTTGATTTTCTTGTGGTTCAGGATATGGAGGATTAGAAGTAGGTAAAGGTATGGTGTTATCTTGAGGGTTAGAAGCTATGGGTGGGGTGTAACCAATAGGAAGGTCATATGGAGGAAATTGTTGTGCATGAGCTTCTTGTGAGTTAGGGTTATATGGTATGGAGTGGTTGGTAAGGTATGGAGCGAGTGGTACTCTTGTTGCTAGAGGGTTGTAACTTTAGGCTTGTGTTGGGGTAAAACCTGGTGGATGAGAAGGAGTTGTTGGTTGTTCTCCATTTCTAGAAGGGGTCCCTTTTGTATTCCTCTTTTCCAATATTTGTAGTATCTCCATCATTTGTGCCAATTGCTCTTTGTCGCAACCGTAATTACAACGAGATGACGAACTCGCTAAAATTTTAAAAAGAATTTTTATGGATTGTAGAGTCGCCACCAAATTTTATTTTCAAAGGGAAAATATTTGGAAAAACCTTAACTTAAGAAAGAAACTTTAGGTTCAGGAGTCGGTTACGAATAGGGAAGGTGTTAGGCACCTTACTCGCCTGTTTCAAAGAATAGTACCCTTAAATAGGTTTGTGGAAGATAGCCTGACAGAACTTGATCCTGCTCCTACATATTCCCTGGTGCAATGGAAAACTCAAGGCTACGTAGTTCTGGTTCTGTTTGGCAAACTAGAGATTTTCTTGAAGCACGGATATTTGGAATGAAAGCAGAAGTTTTTTTTTTTTAAGAAAGTTTGCACAAAGCTCTAACCGTCGTAAGCCGCATATGAACTTGCACGAATCAAAATACGAAACAGTAGAGAAGATTGCTTGTTCGTATTATGACCCATTTAGACGAAATTCCTAAGGGGAAAGCCGAAGTTTTGAAATAAAAATAGAGGTTTGTCGGAAAAGCGTCTGCGCAAAGTTTAAACCATTGTAAGCCATGTATAAACCCGTACGAATCAGAATACGGAACAGCAGAGAAGGATGCCTGTTCGTATTAAGGCCCGTTTAGATGAAATTCCTAAAAGGAAAATAGATGTTTGAAATGAAAACAGAGGTTTGTTGGAAAAACGTCTGCGCAAAGTTCAAACCGTCGTAAGTCGCATATAAACCCGCACGAATCAGAATATGGAACAACAGTGAAGGCTGCCTGTTCGTATTAAGACCCATTTAGACGAAATTCCTAAAAGGAAACAGATGTTTGAAATGAAAATAGAGGTTTGTAGGAAAAGCGTTTGTGCAAAGTTCAAATCGTCCTAAGCCCTGTATGAACTCGCACAAATCAGAATACGGAACAGCAGAGAAGGTTGTCTGTTCGTAGTAAGACCCGTTTAGATGAAATTTCTAAAAGGAAACAGATGTTTGAAATGAAAACAGAGATGAAGATGAACTCGAAAACCTAAGAAGAAGCAAGAAGATTAAGCGAATAAAAGTTGGATCTAACATCCATTGATGTTCCTTGTTCAATTGTCTCCAATCTAGCTTAGGTCATAAGGTCCCGAGGTAAGAATTAAGTGTTTTTTTTTTTAATTTGATTCAAGCATACACTTAACTCTTTAGGTTCAATGACTTAATCATGCATGACTTAAGCTAGACATAGCATATAGGATGCATGCACATGGTCATGCACTCTTAGGAATTTTTTCAATGGAGGGCATACAAACACAAACAAATCAGAAAGAAATACATATAGAAGGATCCACACATGAAAAATAATACCTAAACAAGGTTAAAAGAACAAGATCTACACAAGAACTTTAAGAACACAAGAGATTTTGGCACCAAAATTTGAATTCAAATCTCAGAATTTTTTCGAAGACATTTTTTGTTAGATCTGAAAAATTAAAACCAACCAATTGAAAGATATGGATCATAGGAATAAAAAAAACAATTTTGAAAAAAATCAGACCAGAAATGAGCAAGTTATGCACAAATCAAACAAGATAGGTTCATTTGCACACTGAGACGAATATGCTTTGGTAATCTGGAAATAGAAAGTTCATCTAAGATCTAAATTAGACAAATAATATCATTCCAACAACTGGAGAGAAATAAGGAGAGAACGCAACAAAAATCACCAAAATCGGAGATCATTTGACTGATCAAAAACGAAAATGAAAAACAGAGATGAAGACGAACCTCAAGAACACAAGATATTTTAGCGCCAAAATTTGAATTCAAATCTCAGAATTTTTTGAAAATATTCTTTGGTAGATCTGAAAAATTAATACAAATTAATTGAAATAGATGGATCATAGGATCAAACAAAATAAGTTTGACAAAAATCAAACCAGAAATGAGCAAGTTATGCACAAATCAAACAAGCTAGGTTCATTTGCGCACCAGAACGAACATGCTTCAATAATCCGGTGATATAAATTTCATTTCAGATCCAAATTAGACAAATAATATCATTCTAGAAATTATAGAGAAAGGAAAAGAGAACACATTAAAGATCACCAAAATCGGAGATCATTTGACTAATGAAAAACAAAAATAAAAAAAAGAGATGAAGACGAACCTCAAGACCACAAGAGATTTTGGCGCCAAAATTTGAATTCAAATCTCAGAATTTTTGAAAATTTTTTTTGGTGGATCTTAAAAAATTAATACCAATCAATTGAAAGATATAGATCATAGGAATCAAACAAAATAAGTTCGACAAAAATCAGACCAGAAATGAGCAAGTTATGCACAAATCAAACAAGCTAATTTCATTTGTGTACTAGGACGAACATGCTTCATTAATATGGTGATAGAAATTTTATTTCAAATCCAAATTAGACAAATAATATCATTCCAGAAATTAGAGAGAAATACGAAGAAAATGCAACAAAAATCACTAAAATCAGATATCATTTGATTGATCAAAAATGAAAATAAAAAACAGAGACGAAGATGAATCTCAAGAACACAAAAGATTTGAATTCAAGAAACATGGCTATTATGCATAAAGGTAGTTGAAGATTTCAAAGATCTTACTTGATTATCTTGCTGAGAGAACTTTTGTGGTTTCTTGCTAAACCTTCATGGTAAGAGAAGAACCAATGTTATTTCCAGAAGCTTTTTGAAAGCCATCTCTGAAAATCATTCTCCTCCACCCCCTTTTTTTTTTCCTTCAAAGTGCTTCTCTACCCTTATATATACCTCTTTTTTATTTTTATGTTGGTGGGTTCTCTCCTTTTTCCTTTTTCTATTCTTCTACTTTTTCTGATTATTTCCTTTTTTCTTTTTTATTTATTTATTTATTTAATTATTTATTTTTTTATTTTTTCCATTACTTATATTTTGATTTTTTGAACAATTTTAGACTAAATCACCTTTTGGCTAAAAACAGAATAATTTATTTTGGGTTTTGAATCCTCGGATATAATTTGGTGTTCACAATTTGTCCCTCTTTACTCATTTTCTTACGAGATAATATAAGAAATAAGTTTCTAGATTATCATGGTAAGAAATGAGTAAAGAAGTGAACAAAGTATGTCCAAGGTAAAAGATAAAAACTGACATGGGTGAGATCTTTATTGGTAGCAAGGTTTGAAGTTGTGAGGGAGTTGAATGATGCTTTCGGAATACCGGGAAAGTTCTGAGCTTGACCGAAAACTTAGGAACGCTTGCCCTAATAAATTGGAGGATGGTAGTTCAAATGTGGAAATTTTGGATGAGCTTTGGAAACCTTGAGTAATGAGCTTATGGACTTAAATATGCAGGGCCTGATATGGTAGGCCAAAATGTGAGAAATACAGAGCCTGATTAGGCTAACGAAATGGAAAAGAATGGTCTGTTAAGATAGACAGAGTGAACTAAAAAAGACCTGTTAAGACAAGAATGGAGGATAATGGCCCGTTAAGACCGGAAAAGCAAGATGGAAACTACCCGTTAAGACAGGCGAGGATGCAAAAGTTTAACCATGCTAGGGCCAGAATAGGCCAAGGTGCAGAAAAATAAACGTGTTGGGGCCTGAATAGGCTAGGATACAGAAAAATACCTGAATAGGCCAGCTGCTGGGTCATTTGTTTTTTGTTCCATCTTAGCTATCTTCTCTTGTAGATCAGACGCCTGTTTCAAAGCACTTTTTCACTTTGTTTGGATCAGCAAGTCTTTCAATTGTCTCTTTGCTACCAAGGATGTATCTTGTTCCTCCCCTCTTAAACCTAATTCTTTGTTTCTTGCATCAAGGCAAAGTTTCCTTTTTATTTCTTGTTCTTGCTCTATGCTTTGCTCCATGCAAACATCTTCATAAGCTTGTTTCTTTTCACAAATTTCTCTATTTAAAGCAATGCATGTTTATTGTGTTTCTAAGAGTTCTTCCTCTATTTTTTTATTCTTTTCTATCATCTTAGCTAATTTTTCCATCAACTCTTTGACCTTTTCATCCTCAATAACTTCTGACTGGGCTGGCACACTTACTACCGAGACTTTGAATGGCAACTTAATCTATTGAACCCTTTCTCTGACCCATTGCTAATAAGTTTCCTTCACTGCATAACTTCTAACTCCTAGTTCCTTTCCTTTCCGCATAACCTTTCCCCAAGCTTTTCACACCATTTGGAGTGGATAAACATAATCTCCATCTTCATAATAAAAAACCATTGGGTTTATCAATTCTTCAGTAGAAGGCTCTAATATCAGATAAGCAAGTTGTCATTGTCCCATGATTGGATTATAACTGATACACCCTCAAGTTCCCATGGCTAGGACATTAGAAAAAGTTCCATAACTGTAAATAAGGGTATCCTTCTGTTACCATGATGGGTGTCATCTAACTTGTCCTTTAGTCAAGCTTGCCAAATGATCAGACCATTCCCAACTATTCTTGAAATCTACTTTGTACCTTACCGTGTTGACAATTGGGCATGTAACTTCAGTTGGTCGCTTGAAATCATGAGAAATGAGCCATACATATAAGACGGGTAGACATTATAAGATCCTTTTTCCTTTCCTTTCATGAAAAAAATCCATTGTACACTAAACATCTGCTAAGATTACGATGACAAGGTTTTTCGATCTATGTTTGCGAGCCATGAACACATCAATTGCTGCAGAGTCTACAAAGTCACTACAGCTTGGAAAGAAAACAACTCCATAAATAGTGAGTGCCAAAACATCCATAAAGGTAATCCAATCCTCTTTTCTTTCCAAATGGCGTAGATGCTTTTCAAGATATTCTCTTGTGAAACCTTTGAGTTTACCTTTAGTCTTGTAAACTCCTTCTAGTTTCTTTAGAGATATTTTCATTACATTTGCTATGACGTAAAGGGACGAATAGTGCTCTAGGCAGAGGTACGAATCTCAATCTTCGAGAGACAAGCCCAAAATTTGCTCAAACTCCTCCAACATGGGTTCCAATTAAAAGTCTTGGAAAGTAAAACATCTTAAAATAGGATCATAATACTGTACTAAAGTTGTGATTGCATGTTCTTGGATATCTACCTCCATCAAACTTAAAATATTCCCATATCTGTTGGCAAAGGTACATTGTTGAGTCGTATTCAGCCTTTTTCCAAATTCTTGCAAACTAGCAGTGTTGGCCTTCTTAGCACTTAAATGTAATCTTCTTCTCAAAGCCACTGGTTCTACCATATTGTTGCTTGATCTCATATTAATTTCCATTCTTACTTTCAATATACTCAAAAGATTCACGATCTTTCACTTATAAGATAAAATACGGATGAGATGAAATAAAAATTTGAGCAAAGTGACCATTATCCTTTAAATAAGCATATCAATGTTTGTGTAAAAAGCCTTTTAAAAGACAACAAATCACCCTATGCCTATAAATTATGAAAGCAATGTGCACTAATACAAACACTATATGTAATGCTAATTTACTTAGGAAACTTATTAGAATGGGTCAACAATTCACATTATGCTTATTTAAGTGCAAGAACCATGAAAATTACTAGCCTTCTCTGAAAAAAAAACTTGTTTATTATTAAAAACCCTTTTTTAGAAAAGTCTTGTATCAAAGACCAATAATTTTCAAGGTACAATATGAATGCTAATACCATAATTGTTGTGCAAAATATAAGCTCCTTAAGTGTAAAAAACAAAGGTTTTATAGACAAAAACTTCTGAAGGAGCTCATAATTTACACCATTTTTGCAAGATTAAATGGTAAATAGGAAGAAAGTGTGCCGTTTTGTGTCCTAATTAGGTCACTTATGGTTCTACGCTAAGGTTCTAAGGCCTTCTAATAGGTGGAAAAACTCATAGGGGTAGTCTTGTAGACCCTAAATTCAAGGTCATTAGAGCCAAGGTTTAACTCTATAATGTTGACCACAACAGCAGGTAGTCTACTAGATGTGGGACATCAAGAGAAGGTCAATTTTTAGCTGGGATTTTCATGATTGTTAAACAGGACGCATATCCAAAATGACACCACTATGAATCCCTCTAATTCTAAGCTTCACTCAGACTTGGGTATAGGGCCCCACTCAAGGTGTGTGCTTATCTTGTGAGTGCAGTGTGTGTAGGGGCACACAAACCTTTCCATCCTAAAAACATAATTCTTGCAAAATAGACATGAGAGGAGCAACACATATAGCAAAATAAACGATCATTTATCCTAAGGTTTGCATAACAAACATTTATTTACCAACAAACATGTGAAGAAATGAGAAAAAGAAAAACATAGAGGAATAAAGGAAACGAGGATCAATAAAATTACATAATTAAACTAAAATGGGCTTGACTCTCTAAAAAAATGTCCCGACGAATGGCGAATAGAATGTGTTTTGGGAAGAAGAAATTATTTTTAAGAAAAGTGAAGTTTCCACCAAAATTTTAATTTATTTTAAAAGGGAAAAAGTTGGAAAAACCCTTTGAAAGATATTCTAAGTTTGGGAGTCGATTACAAATAAGGAAGATATTAGCACCTTACTCGCCCTCTTTGAATTTTAAGGCCCTCGAGCCTGCCTTCTTTTTATGAATTAAGGCCCTCGTGCTTATTTGCTTTTAAATTTCAAGGCTCTCGAGCCTTTTTTTTTTCATATTTCAAGGCCCTTGAGCCTGTTTGTTTTCAAATTTCAAGGCCCTCGAGTCTGCCTTCTTTTATGTTTCAAGGTCCCTGTGCTTATCTGCTTTTAAATTCAAAGGCCCTTGAGCCTATATGCTTTTATGTTTCAAGGCTCCTGTGCTTATCTGGTTTTAAATTCAAAGTCCCTTGATCCTGTTTACTTTTAAATTTAAAGGTTGTCAAGCTTGCTTGCTTTTAAATTTCAAGGTTTTCGTGCCTCTTTTTTTAAATTTCAAGGCCCTTGTGTCTATTGGCTTTTAAATTTCAAGGCTCTCGTGCCTGTGCGTTTTTAAATTTTAAAGTCATCATGCCTGTTTACTTTTAAATTTAAAGGCATTTTTGTTTACTTGCTTTTAGGTTGTCGGAACCGTAATTCTGACGAGACGACGAACTCGCTAAAATTAAAAAAATGAATTGTTTGGATTAAGTGTATTCGCCACCAAATTTTTATTTAAGGGAAAATACTTGGAAAAAAGCCTGACTCGAGGAAGAGATTTAGGTTCGGGAGTCGGTTACGAGTGGGGAAGGTGTTAGGCACCACACTCGCCCGTTCCGAAGAACGGTACCCTTAAACTGAGTATATGATTTTTTGAATATATTTGATCCCTTAATTAATGTGAAAATAAATAACTTAATGGAGGTTAGCCTGACAGGACTTGATCCTGTTCCTACATATTGCCCGGTGCAATGAGAAACTCAAGGCTTACGTAGTTCTGGTTTGAAGGCTTGACCTTCAGAGAAACTTGAAAAGGAGTATTTGAAAATGAGTAGAGTGTTTTGAAAATATTTTAGGGAGAATCCTTAGTCCATATATGCACAGGATCCAAGATAAATACGGTTGCACTGGGATCCATATGAATCCCTAAACATCGAACAGTAGAAAAAGCTACCAGTTCATGCTCAGGGTTCATTGCGTGAGACTTAGAATTTATGAATTTAATTGACTTGACTAAAATAGAAGGAAGAAAATGATTGGGCTTGACAAAATGAATTCGGTTTGAAATGAATTTGATTTTTTTGAGATTTGATTTGAAATTCGAGATCAAAAATTAAATTTGACTTGATCTGATTTAAAATGAAATGAATTTTGTGTGAAACTTGAGAAAAAGAATTAAATTGGATTTGATTTGGTTTGGATTGAAATGAACTTTGATTTGATGATTTGGGAAAAGGGGTAAACTTGGTTAAAAAGGAAACTTGATTTGGAATTGGGGAGAAAAATTAGACTTGATTTGTTCGAAAAAGAGAAAAAGATTTAAGCTTAATTTATATGGAAATGGCGGAAAATAATCGAAATGAAATGAATTTGATGATTAGATTGATAAATCTGGCTTAAGTTGGATTTAATTTTAAAAATTGGATTTTTCTTAATTTAATATTCATGTTTGAATTGGACTAGAAAAATGTTAGACTAATCTAGGTTCGCTAGTAAGTAGATGGAGAATGGGCGACTTGGCCCAAGACGGCCCAATGGCCCCCAGATTAAAGAAGATTGCTATTAGCTCATGTAGAATCGCATTCAGAACACAGTAGCTCGTGGCCCCATTTAATTTCCTTCTGGCGCTAGGAGATGGCCCAATTTGGGCCCAACTAGCAATTGGTATGCATAGATCAACTGAGGGCAGTAGCTGGCTTAGTTTATGGGCTGCGATTATGGCATGGACGCGATCTTATTTTACATGGGAGGCCCAAGTGTACTTGACCTAGCCTGGACGGCCAAAAGTAAACCAATGTTAGGATAAAATGCTCCAGGAAGGATTCGAATACCGGTTTCCGGGGTATCAAACGGCATGCAACCCCAGATTAAAGAAGATTGCTATTAGCTCATGTAGAATCGCATTCAGAACACAGTAGCTCGTGGCCCCATTTAATTTCCTTCTGGCGCTAGGAGATGGCCCAATTTGGGCCCAACTAGCAATTGGTATGCATAGATCAACTGAGGGCAGTAGCTGGCTTAGTTTATGGGCTGCGATTATGGCACGGACGCGATCTTATTTTACATGGGAGGCCCAAGTGTACCTGACCTAGCCTGGACGGCCAAAAGTAAACCAATGTTAGGATAAAATGCTCCAGGAAGGATTCGAATACCGGTTTCCGGGGTATCAAACGGCATGCAACCACTAGGCTAAACACTCAATTGTGATTTTAGTGCTCATAATTAAATTTGAAGCAAGTTGTCGGTACATAGAATTTTCTCTCGCATACAAGGTGCATGGAGCTTGGAACCTCACTCTTGTTTCCCGATGAGAAGCCTTTAATAACTTCAGAGACATCTTAATCACAGGATGCTTGCTTTGATAACCTCAGGCATGGTTTGTTTACAGCTGTAAATTATCCAAATCCAAGCTATCAAGTGATTCTGATATTAAAAACTGAAGTACGTGCTAATTGAACATATTGATTGTATCCTTCTGACTGGGCTACTAAATCATCTCAGGAAATGAGAACTTGGTTGACGTATCTGGGAATTCGAATGATGATTGGAAAGTAATGACATTTTCCTCTTGGTGACCCAACTCCCATCAATATCTTCTCAGTTCTGAAAGCGAATTCTACAGTTATCAACGCTATGGACATTATCCAGCGAGCCTTTTTCTGCTTGATTATTTAGGTGGACCCTTTTGAAAATTGCAGAAGATTCGTCATATACTTGAGCTTCAATAGCCATTTCACCAATTCGCAAGCCCACCAAAATTATCCAGTTCATTAGCATAACTGTAACTCTGGACAATCAGATTTTGTAGAGTGAGGCCTCCACTGAATGCAAAATTTTGAAGCACCATTCTCTCCGGAAACTTAATAAATTCACATGACTGATCAGTAGTCATGAGCCCTTTAATCATCAGTAGATATTTATCCAGGGCTCTCTGGCTCTTGGGTAGAGCGGTAGATACAACTTGATCAGTAAGTTTCCTTCTATAGGTATTATCCTGGTTAAGAATTTCCTCCTTAATTTCAATGCACAAACTCACGTGCGAGGGCCTTAGTAACAAAGTCTTATCAGTGGACTGCTTGCTGTCCCTTGCAATCCAAAGGGATCGGATTTAATGCTTCACAAAATTCAACTGAGAGATCATTTAGCCAGATTACAGAGCCATAGAATACAATTTCACTTTTAGTTGAAGTAACAGTCTTAAGGTCCTCTATCTTAACTTTAGAATCAGATTCAACTATGAATTAGTAATGATATCAGCGTCGATTCCTTATTCACAAAATGAAATCTCTAGGGGCTTAACATGATTGCATACACGCTGCACGAGGGATCTGGAGACTTATGTCTGCAACAATTATATTGTTGGTCTCTGGGCATGTATACCTTAAAGACTGAAACTCTACACCTGTTGGTGCAATTGAATTCTTATGGTCGATGACACCCGCCTCACCATTTGATTCGCATCCTGATAAAGAAAGGCAGTGTAAGGGCATTAGCAATGCTCGCAGGGGACCCACAACCATGCCACCATTTCCCATGCTACAGTGACTTCTATCTCGACATACCAAAACCTGTCAAGGCAGAATCGCGAGCCAGAAAAATAGATACTTTCTGCTACAGTTGCTGAATTCATGCGATTTAGAGCGAGGAGTGATTCCTGGTTTAGCAGAACATGTAACTTGCAAGAACGGGTGATCCGTTTAACTCAACCGGTCTTAGCCAGCAACTCAAAAACAAGTATAGAGACACTTTTCTGGGCTAGAAGTATAGTTTGCCATTTCGACTCTGCCACGCCTAGTCATGCACACTTCAAGGATCCCTGATCATCAAATACGGACTTCCAGCGCTAAAGCACCACAAGCTCTAAGCAATAGCTACATGTTCGAATAGCCACGTCAACCATGGTGGATACTTCAGGGATCCCGAATTGACGAGCAGTTTATATAAACAACTTAGTGATTCAACCCTGGGCTACTGTTGTCTATACATTGAGGTGAATTGGCTGAACAAGTATTTAACAAAATGGCTACTCTGCACGCTCGTTTTTGACATTTACATGTAGATGAACCGCGCATGCAGTGCAAGAGATCCCAAGGGGGCTATCCTTTATCTTTCCTCTTGACCTGGGGTCTGAACTTGCTGGGAGTATCAATACCCCACAACAACTACTGCCCTAGAGAAATGGTTTACTTATGCATGCATGAGATCGATGAAATATCACCTACCGTGCTGGAGTAGTGGCAGAATCAGGATGGCCCAAGGCCGCATGGTTGAGATGCGAGCAAGACGAACAAGAAGAAAAACCCAGATTACTTGTCCTCGGATTAGGTCTAGTGCTTTCAAAGTTTCAGAGAAGTAGAAGGGATTGAGAAAGGTATCAAGTGCAAGAACCTACCACAACCCTTTGATCAGAGCATTAACCCTTCCATTCGGACACACCCGAGGCTTCAACATTACAACCTTCTATCATCAATTAGCAGCTTAGAGTCTGTTCCAATGAAGATAGCAGCAAGGCTGAGCTGTTCATGGCTATAACAAGCATCGACCATGACGACACATGCCGACCATCGTGACGTGACGAATCTCAATCAAGCATTTATCATTTGTAAGCATTACAAAGTTATAGCTAGCGTCTAAACAAACTTATACTTTGAGTCCAAGATCAAGAAAGCATAATAACCTTATCAATCTAGAGATGAAGACCTAAGTAACTAACCTGATCCAGAGTTATTCGCCGAGATGAATTACAAGCCAAGCCCACTTCTTTACTCTTGTTCGATATGCACACTGGGGATCATGACTTAGATACCATGTGATACTTAAAGGATCTCTCCCATCCACCGACGTTCTTACCTCTGAATTCCTAGCAAAAAAGGGGTTAGTACTGCTTCCCGAAGCTTTGTGAGGGGAAGCCCTCACCCACTTCTACTATTTTTCCACAAGTATCTATGCCCCTCTTTCTCGACTTGATCGGGAAAAATCTTTTTTTTTTCTTTTAACAAGCCCCCCGAACTCCCCCTTCCTTGTATTCTTTTGTATTCCGTTTTTCCGTTTTTAGTTTTTTTCCTTTATTTCGTTTTGTTAATTTTTGTGTTAGTTATATTTATTGTTTTTTTTTCGGATATATTAACTTTTTGTTATTTTTTTATTTTCCTTTAATTTCTGTTTGCTGTTTTTGTTTTTAATTTTCTGTTATATTAAATTTTTGTTATTTTTTTATTTTTAATTTTTGTTTTTATTATTATTATATTTTTTAGTTTTCATTTTTATGTTTTTGATTTTTCTATTTTTATTATTATTATATTTTTTAGTTTTCATTTTTTTATGTTTTTGAATCCATTTTTTAATTCTGTTTTTGTTTTATTTTATTTTATTTTTTCATTTTTATTTTTTTTGTTTAATTTTCTCTTCCCTTCATATTTTCTTATTTTCTCCTTATTTATTCTACTTTTAATTTTTTTTATTTCTTTCTTTTTTTGTTTTTAATTTTTACTTCAAATTTTGTTGTTTTTTATATTTTTTATTTCAGATTTATAAATTCTGTTTTAATTAATTTATCTATTATTATTTATTATTTTAATTTTATGTTTTATTATAATTTTTGGTTTTTATTTCTTTCGTACTTATTTTAATCAACCTTTCTCTTTATTTGTTTTCATTTGTTGTTTTCTGTTTATTTCTCTTTCTGTTTTCTGCTTATTTATTTTTCTGCTTTCTGTTTATTTATTTTTATGCTTATTATTTAAATTGCAGTTTATTCACTAATTAATTTAAAAAGGGGGTCTCGGACATAATTGAGTGTTTACATAGGTCTCGTACCAATTGTTTCATATCTACCTAGTTCGGATAAAAAAAATGATTCACATCTTTACTTGTTTCTTACTACAATAACTAGAATAATTTCATTTGTTCATGTCATCTACTAAGAATCAAGTAAAGAGGGGCAACTGTGAATACCTCTATTTCTTTTATCCTTTTTTCTTTTACAAATTTTACAAGAATAAAAATTAAACAGAAAATAGAAACAACAAATGGGCACAGTAATTGCAGGGTATAGGCAAACCAAACAAGCAACAACCAACAAAGGCCACAGGTGCCCAAAATTGGCAAAAACACAATCTAAAACTAAAAAAGATTTTTAACACACAAGTGCAACAAAGGTAAAGGTTTAGGTGGTTCTAGTTTAAGAAATTAGAATGCCCAAAATGGTGGGTGCAAAAGTGCAGCGAGGAAAATTTCTTCTGCTGAGCAAATTTGATAGTTCTTAGATATAAAATGGGATCTTAAAACTTTTATAGAAAGAAAAGGAGAAGGGAGGGAGAAAATCTCAAAAGAAAAGACACACATACACAAGCATCAACTTTGGGGAATAACAATATAGCAATAGGAAGAAGTTTAAGGCTCGAGGTTTTTTGAAATCTCTTCCATGTTTGAACCTTCAAAAGGTAAGCAATTCATCTTCACTAATTGATATGCACTTTTTGATTTGGTGTCATTGGATGCAGTTTAAAGGTACCTATATATCTTATACATATGATTCCTAATATGTTCATGAAGGTGATTCCTAATATGTGTTTAAGATAATATGCTACACATAAGTATGACCCTAATATTCACATTATGCAGTTTCACCCTTTTTCATCACAGTACCAGTTATAATAAAAGGGAAGCATTTGCAAAACTTCATTTAACAATAAAAACGAATATAGAGTCAAAGATTAGAAAACACACCCTCACATATCACAATTCAATACAATACATGTTAATGTCTCTATAGGCAATTTTTCAAGCAATTTCATAATAGACCCAAAGTAAAAATCAAAGAATTTTTTAAACCTTAGATTATTTGGGCTTTTCATCCTCCTTTTCTACCCACCCCTTTCTCCAAAATCATCACCATGGTCACTAGTCATTGAACCCCACCATAAAACACATTGCCGCTGAAAGTCTTCTCCGGTCACCACCACAGAAGCCAATCTCCGATAACGGTGCTACCTCAACCCCCTTTTTGGTTGTGACCGTGTTGTTCTCCTTACAAGCTTAGTGGTGCTGTTCTCTTCCAATGGAAGCCTTACCCTCCCCCTTTCTTGCCTATGATATCTCTCTTTCCCAACAACAGCGATTTTTCCATTTTCTCTCTCTTCTAGTGACCCTATATATATATATATATATATATATATATATATATATATATATATATATCTCCAGCGGCAGAGGTGATCGCTGCCTCCCGTTCCCTTTTCCCCTTTTTTTATAAAATCTCTAACCCTAAAATCCCAACCACAGGCTTTTTCCCAAAATGTTTCTGATGGGGTATGAAGTTACTTAGGTCCTGTGAACACTAAATTATGTCTGAGATTAAATTATTATTTAATTAATCAAATTTAACAAAAAAATAATAACAATAAATTCAATGCAAATAATAATAGCAAGAAAAAGAATGAGAAAGAAAAAAGAAAGAAGATAAAAAAGAGTGAAAATAATATATAAAAACAAATAAAAATAATAACAAAGATAAAATAAGAATAAAAAGAAAGAAAAAAGAAAATTTTCAGTTACAAGTTAGTTAGAAATTAGTTAAAGTTAGGTAAAGTTAGTTAAGAATTAGTTAAAGAAAAGAAAAGAAAAAGAAAAAATAACAAATAAAGAAATAAGAAAAGGAGGCTTGCGGACCTGCCAAAATTCAAAAAGGCAGTGGCTGATATAAAAATTGCAGTAAAACTGCGAATGGTTTTGGGAGGGAGGTCTTGATATTTTTGGGTCTAAAAAAAGGGGGAGAGGAACTCATCACTTTTGTGAATTCTCTTCGGAGCACTGGAACCTTCTCTCTGCTTCTTTTGAATCATCATCATTCAAAACTAGCTTTGGCTTCTCCGACACGAAGAAGTCCTCGTACTCCTTGTTGTAGCATCTTTCAAGTCAGTATCTTAGCAAGAATTCTTTCATTTTCATGCGAATAGACTGGATCAGATGTTGGATTGTTGCAGTTTTTGTCCTCTTTGACTTAAATTCTGATCATGATTCCGTTCTGGTTACCTTGGTGGTTTGAATAAAATAGGAATGAGAATGAGCTTGTTTGTGTTATAGAGAGATGAGGGAAACTAAAAATGCTACTAAGATCGAATATATTAGTTGTTACATTTGTTCTTTTGTTTTCATATGAACCTCGGTTTGAAGTTCTTAGTGAAGTGGTAAATAGTCTGCATGCGTTTGAATTTAAGTTTTGTCGTTGATTATGATTTCTAGTAAATCCTGTTTACCTGTTGCATCGAATGGCCTTTATCTAGCATAAGTTAACCAAGTAGAAAGGTAGACTATCCGATTAGGAATCATATGGATGCGATTAGAGAACCAGAAAGAAATCCATGGTCTAAATGCATTAATGTGTTTACTCGAGTTTCTGCAAGTGCTAAGGTCTCAGTAAATGTTGAAAGAAAACCAGAAGCCTCTGTAGTTATCCATGTGATCGATGAAACCTGTTTCTAAAAGCTACTTGGGCTCATAGTTTATTTAGCTAGGTGAAAGATAAATTAGGAGTTTAACAAGGAGTCTTGGTTCAAGAACTACAGAGTTTGATGGTGGAGAGTCTTAGGACATGGAAACTGGGAAGTTGCAATGACTTTGATAAGAAAGTACGGGTGCAAAGATCATATCAGAGGGTGTTAGCTTGAACCCCGAATTATAAGATGCTCCTGATGTCAAATATAATGATATAAGTGGAAAATAGAGGTGAGCTCATTCAAGAGTGTTAATCTGTGTTTGCTTAGGTTCAGCTGTCACAGGTCCTGATTCTGCAAAACTACTTTAGTAAGTGTAATGGGTGGTAGGAGTTCTCGAGGCTAAGTCCGTATGAACTTACATAGAAACCTGGCCTTTAGTTTCTTCTCCCCTGATCATGTTCATTATTTCCCCCATAGTCTTCAAATAGGCTCAATTGCATCTCAATTTATCACTTTTAATAGGGGCTAGTCAGGTGTGGCAGAATTAACATGGAACAAGCTCCAGTAGCTGCAAGAAAAGATCCTCAGTCAATGGAGTGGTTTAGTTAAGGAGATATTGATTGTTAGTAGATTAATACCTGGTCCTATGGTGTCTAAAAATTAAAAAGGAGGTAAGCATTAAGTACCTCTTAGACAAACCAAACTTTGGTATAATGTCGTCTGAGTCAATGAGAAAGGTGGGAATCCTTGACCTTAACTGAGTTTGTTTCCAGCCTATATCAGTTTGATTCTCAACACCTAGCTCCTGGATTATCAGGTACCTTGATTCCTCACCCTGTAGCTAATTCATGTACTGTTGAGTCAATGAAGTCTTGAGTTGACACTTGGCTCCAGAAGAATCTTGCAAAATTTCAGCACCAGGACTTCCATTTTCAGCACCTCCATGCTATTTCTCTCAGTACCTATTGCAGATGTCCTAGGGATGTTTCCAAATTAGATGAATTAACTTTGCTTAGTCATATACTGTGAGGAATCCAAGAAAGGATAGTAGGTTTGCTTATGTTGTATCTGTATAATAAGGCCAACGACAGTCTGTGAGACTCATTGCCACACTCTTTACCGGTATCAAGTTTCCTAATAAACAATGGCCTTGTGAATACTAAATCTCAGTTGGGAAGCCCAACTTAGTGGCTAACTCACCGCCTACAAATCACCAGGTCCCAAGCTTGATTCCTATAGGTAGCTATTTGTTTTAAATCCTTTGTTTTCCATTCAATGATCCTGGTGCAGCAGTGAATTGGGCCATAGGCCAATTTACTAGCAACGTTGCATGTTTGCCATTCTATGATTCTGGGGCAGCAGTGAATTGGGCCATGCTAATTGGGCCACACTTGGGGCCATACAGATTCTAAGTTAGGCAGCCAACTGCCCTCAATTGGGTTGTGCATACCGATTACAAATTGGGCCTCAATTGGGCCATGCTTTAGCGTCATTCTGAATCTAAATTAGGCCATGAGCAGGCCAGGCCAAGACTAGCAGCTGCTCTCTAAATGAGCTATGCCATTGGGCCATAATAAAATTAAACTAATTTTATCTTTTTTTGGGTCAAGCCTAATTCTCTTTTTTTTTTTTTTAAAATCAAATTCATTCTTGCTTAATTTGGGTCAAGCCCAACTCCTTTTTATTCTTGGTATTTTAAAATTATGTCCATTTTTTTTAGATCTCACGCAGTGAGCTTTGAATTTGAAAGTGCTGCATACCCTGTCTTTCAATATTTGGAGAGTCATATGAGTCACAGTGCAACCTTCGTTTGTCTCTGATTCTATGCATGTGGTTCAAAGATCTTCATTTCTCAATCCTTCTTCAAAAATTACTTTTTCCAAATAATTGTCAAAGTTCCAAACGATCCTAGATCTCACGTAACGAGCTTCGAATTTGAAAGTGTAGCATACTGATAAGCATAAATTTCATAAATAATTATCTCTCACTTGTAGCTCATTAAGACTTCTTATATGTTCAATTAAGTGGTCTTTGTCATATTTTATGAGTTTGGGTTCATATGGAGTTTAATTGAATTTCTTTGCTTAACCGATTAAAATGACACTATTATAGTATTTTGAGCATAATAGGAGTTTTAGACATCCAAAAATCATGAAATCTATCTAGAATGAAAGGTTACAGAAGTGCCCATAGTTACAAAGCAAGATCAGACTCTAAATGGGATGTATAAGACTCCAAAATTATCTAAAAAATGAGATAGTGTTGTTGTCGTTGAACCTGAATAGTGTGCAAAGATCTGGCCATATCTTGAGATACAGAAGTCATATTGAGATGAAATCAAATCTGTTGGAAAACTAAAATCCAGGGATACAAATTTTGTTCAGACCTAAAGCTCTAATTTGGAAATATGAATATCCAAAATTGCACTGCAATCAACGTCAAAATTGTTGTGTTGATTGGTGACAAAAATTCAAAAGTGTTTTGCATTTTCAACAAAGCCCATGTGAAAGAAATAAAAGGATGGAAAAGTAAAAAAGCTGGTTGGTGATCTTCTGAAGATGATGCCTTAAAAATCCTCTATAAATAGAAGGGTTTACAAGAGGAGAAAACGCACCTTGGATATTAACTCCAATACCATTTTCCATCTTTCTTTCTTTGTTGTTAGTTTGCCTCCTTCGTGGAAGGCTAAGTTTGTAATTTCAATTCAAAGATTCAAGCTACTTTCATTTTAACTTTGAGGTCTTGATCTTTATTTACATGCTTATTAAGTGATTTCTACCCTGCTTTACTATATTCTTCAATTTTATTCTTTTAATCAAAGTTTGTTCGGTTGACGTATTTTGATTAATGCATAATTGATTTATAATTGGTTTTTGATTGGTAAATCATTTTCCAAAAGTTTGAAGAGTAGAAATTAAGTAATTGAATTGAAGGTTTTCATTTTATTACTTACTTCAACTGAATTTTGATTATGAAATTGGTTTAGATCTAATGAAAGATTAAGTGGTTACTAAATCTTGTCGATCATAATCAATTGAATCCTGAGAGTTTTCTCAGTAGAGAATTCAAGGATCATTTTAGGGGTTCCAGATGATCTTAGGTTGATAAACATAATGCATGATTTTAGTGATCAATGATTAGTTAAGAAAATAGCCTCTGAATTCCTTGAGTTGATAATCGTTGAGTCAAATTAATTTCATTCTGTATTTTGTATTTAGAAATTAATATCACTTCTTTACAAAATCCCCTTGTTCTAACTTTCTCCTAATTTTCTTAAGAATCTGAAATGGTCTTTGGAAGATGACCTAGGTTGTACCTTATACTATACCAATAGTTGGGGAAAATCTAGAAATTATTTTTGGGCGTTTACGACGAGCGTGTCAAACATTTAGCGCCATTGCCGGGGACCATTTTTTTTTTAGTTTCCTAGGCATATTTAGGAGTTTGTATAAAAATTTTAACCTTGCTAACAATTTTTTTATTTATTTTAGGTATACTATTCTTGGATTTTCTGTATGAATTCACATTTTTGTGTATGACTCGATCCAATCCTGAAAATTTATATGCATATGATCCAGAGATTGATAGAACATTCCACCATTTGAGAAGAACACATAGAAGGCATTCATTCAGTAATAACCAAGAAAGTAACAGTAGTGATTTTTCATCTTTAAATTTTGATAGTTTTAAATATTTTGCTAAGAACATGGTTGATAGAATCCTAAAAGAATTAGCTGCACTTGATGTTGCTTATCAACCGTTGTATATTCAATACCCTGATGTTGATGCACCATTTGAACTGAAGTCTGGATTAATACATTTTCTACCTAAGTTTCATGGCCTTGCAAGTGAGGACCCTCATAAACATTTGAAAGAATTTCACATTGTGTGTTCTACAATGCGGCCACAAGGAATTCCTGAAGATCATATCAAGTTGAAGACATTTCCTTTCTCCTTAAATGATGGAGCTAAGGACTGGTTGTACTATCTACATCCAACATTTGTTACAAGCTGGAATGATATGAAGAGATTATTTCTGGAGAAATTCTTCCCTGCATCCAGAACAGCAGCTATCAGAAAAGAGATTTGTGGCATCAGACAGAACTCCCAAGAAACTCTCTATGAGTATTGGGAGAGATTCAAGAAACTATGAGCCACTTGTCCACACCATCAAATCAGTGATCAATTACTGATTCAGTATTTTTATGAAGGACTCATGCCAATGAACAGAAGCATGGTTGATGCAACTAGTGGTGGAGCACTTATGGACAAAACTCCTACAGCAGCTCGAGATTTGATTGCCAACATGGCAGAAAATTCTCAGCAATTCAATTCTCGAACTAATTCATTGTCTAAAGGAGTCCATGAAACGACCACTAAGACAGACCATACACGATTGGAGAATAGAATTGAAGAACTAACCTCCATCGTAAGACAGTTGGCCATCGGACAACAACAGCACCTTAGTGTTGTTGATAAAACCAAAACATGTGACATCTGCACTTCTGCAGACCATCCTACTGATGCATGCCCAACATTGCAAGAAAGTGAGATGCATGATGCTACAGTTAATGGTATTTTTACCACAAGATAATAATACAGGCCTCCTCAACATTATCAGCAATAGAAGTTTGAACCACCTTCTGGAACATACAGTCCTAGTTGGAGAAACCATCCTAACTTGATATATAGTCCTCCACAACAACAAAGGATTCAAACATCTGACTCCCAAAATAAATACCAACCATCGCCATTTAGACAACAACAACAGCATATGCAGCAATCTGTACCATCTAATGCTTCTGAACCCTCTCTTGATGATTTGATGAAGCAATTAGCTACCAATAATCTTCAGTTTCAACAGAATGTAAGTTCTACCATTCAGGATTTACAAACTCAAATTGGGCAGTTGGCTACGACTGTAAACCAATTGAAATCTCAAGGTTCTGGTCAATTACCTTCTCAACCAGTCATAAATCCCAAAAGCGTGAGTGTCATCTCCCTGAGAAGTGGCAAGAAAGTGTAGACAGACCCTACAATTTTAAAGCAACAAAGTTTCAATCAGACTATTCCACACCAAAGAGAAGCATTTATCTCTACACCTAGAGACATCTCTAATAAGCCATCTGAATCGGAGGGAAAGTCTAATGAAAAAAGTGCACCAGCTTTTGATAAGACATTGAATGATCAACAAAAAGAAGCTTGCCATAAAAGATCTGCACTTGAAGCATCTAATAAGACAAAAACCCCAAATTGTGCTAATCAGAAGGTATCTTTACCTTTTTATACTTGATAACATAAGGAAACATCTCATCAAATTCTAGCCACTTGCCATATCTTTTATTGAGCTTACCTTGGGACTTTAATAAGCCATCTGAATCGGAGGGAAAGTCTAATGAAAAAAGTGCACCAGCTTTTGATAAGACATTGAATGATCAACAAAAAGAAGCTTTCCATAAAAGATCTGCACTTGAAGCATCTAATGAGACAAAAACCCCAAATTGTGCTAATCAGAAGGTATCTTTACCTTTTTATACTTGATAACATAAGGAAACATCTCATCAAATTCTAGCCACTTTCCATATCTTTTATTGATCTTACCTTGGGACTTTAAAAACTTCAAGCTGAGTTTATCAGAATGGATGACAAATTCCATCGACCAAAGGTAATGTTGCCAAGTTTGTAAGGCGCTCACCAAGGCATAGAGCTCTTTGTCATAGGTTTGATAGTTAAGCATTGCTCCACTAAGTTTCTCACTAAAATATGCCATAGGTTTGGAGTCCTGCATTAAAACAACTAATGATGTGATCGTGGGCCCCACGATAAGCAAAAGAGATCATCTAGGAGATTATCTACAAGGAATGGAAGATCCTATGACGAGAAATAGGACCAAACGTATGGAAAAAGCACTTGAAGGTCTTATCAAGGAAGTTCAAGGAAAAAACTACGTGGATTCAAGCCCAATCCCAACATGGGTTAATTTATGTAGTCATATCATTGAAGATATTAAGTGATAAAGTTTATGATTTCTTATAGATTACATTAGGATTTTATATTTATCTAGAAGTTATTTATTTTAAATTAGGATTTTATATTATCTAGAAGTTATTTGTTTTAAATTAGTTGCAATTCAAATTGCAATCTAATTAGGATTTCTAATTTATTATCTTTTTTTACTAGATTTGGTTAGCTATAAATAGGAGTTAGGGATTCAGTGAAAAGACAAATTTTGAGTGTTAATCATATTTTCTCTCTGAAAGTTTTTCATCTCTGTGTGAGTTGATTCCATTGGTTCTTGGGCAAAGAACTACCTTTGATAACGTTGGTTCTTCCGGCAGGTCGCGGTAAGGGTCACGTTCCTCTTGATAACTTCGGTGCTCTCCAACAGGTCGCGGTTTGTGTCGGGTTCCTTTATCTTATCTTACCTTATCTTACCTATTTCATCCCATCTTATCTCATCTTATTTTATCTTACTTTATCTTATCCTGATTCTCAAGACGTTCCGTTATCGTTTCCGCATTCCGATTCATTCGCATAGGGTGAATCATATCATTTGGCATCAGAGCTTCGGCTCTTTGAATCAGGTGTCATCTATCCTTTGTTTTATTTTCTTGTGTTAAAGTTGTTGCCTACCAAATATTCCAAAAAAAAGAAAAGAGTTTTGATAAAAAAAAATTCAAAAAAAATAGAAGCCAAAAAAAAATTGTGATAGAAATTATAAAAAAAAAGAAGCAAAAAAAAATTGTGATAGAAATTCAAAAAAATGTTGTGACAAAAATTCAAAAAAAAATTCAAGACAATTGACAAAAAAAAAATCAGTCTTCAATCAATATAATTTTTTTTCTTAATTCTTGACCAATATTCCTTACCCTATTCATCTTGGGTATCTGTGACTCTTTCGTTATCTGTGGAAAAATCAACTTCTGAAGTTCTTGGTTCAAGGATTTATAAGGAGAATTGAGAGGTAAAAGGCAAGAGTTGGTCTGAACATTATAGAAAAAGCCAATTCGAGTGCAAACAGGAGTGAAAAACGTCAATATTGATTGTAAACACTAAGGGAGTGATTGGCAAAATTTTATTATTCTAATTTATTTATTTTGTTCAATTTGCAGCATTGCCAACATGAGTGGTAAACTCCATCAAAATGAAATGGATCTCAAAATATTAATGAAATCAATTCAAGATTAATTCCAACAGTTGAACAGGAGGTTGGAGGATATTGAGGGTTGTTCGAGAATGAGGTCTCAGGTTTCTCGTCAAAGTAGTCCCCTAAGAGTATTTCACCGTGATGAAGAAAGAGATTGGAGGAAGAACTTAGAATCAAACAGTGAAAGTTTAAGAGAAAGAAGACAATATCGAGAAAAGGATAACAACTTGGGGAATACTAAATTATCCCTTCCACTATTCCAAGGAAAGAACGAACAAGAAACTTATCTAGAGTGGGAGAGAAAAGTGGAGCATGTGTTTAATTGTCACAATTACTCGGAGGAGAAAAAGGTAAGACTAGCCAGTTTTTCTTTTATCGATTATGCTAATATTTGGTGGGATCAATTTATCCTTAATAGAAGGAGATATGGAGAGGCACCTATCCGAACGTGGGAAGAGATGAAAGTAGTCATGAGAAGAAAATTTGTGCCAAGTCACTATCATAGGGACTTGCATCGGAAACAACTACAAAGTCTTACTCAAGGCGCCATGAGTGTTGAAGATTATTATAAGGAGATGGAAACTGCTATGATAAGAGCCAATGTAGAGGAGGATAGAGAAATCACTATGACAAGATTTATTAGAGGGCTAAAAAGAGAGATAACTGATGTGGTGGAGCAACAACATTACGTGTAGATGGATGAATTGCTTCATAAAGCTATTCAAGTGGAAAGACAACTCAAATCTAGGAGCACTTGCAAATATCCTAAGTATGTTTCTAGTTCATCATCGAAGTTTAATTGGTCTAATGAGAAGGGAGATCCTAGACCAAAGGAGGTTTATTACGACCAAATAAAAATTTCAAAAGAATGTAGAATGAGAGAAAAAGAATTAGAAAATCAAGAAAGAGAAAAGAGAGATAAAATTGAAAGTCAAGAAAAGAATGAGAAAGAATTAGAAAATCAAGAAAGAAAAAAGAGAGATAAAATAGAGAGTAAAGAAAAAGTAGAAAGTCAAAAAAAGAATGAAAGTGAAAAGAAAGAAAAATCAAAAAATAAAGACAAAGAAAATAAAGTTTGTGTATTTGCTCACAAAGGAAAGGTTGAGAGTGTTTTGAGGGAAAAGGAACAAGTTCTTGTACTCATGTACAAGGATATTTATCTTACTAACAATCATAACTCTTCTTTTCCTAGTGTGGTTGAATATTTGTTGCCGGAATTTGATGATGTATTTCTTAGAGAACCACCAAGAAGTTTACTTCTTATAAAAGAGGCTAAGGAGATTCAAAGACAAGTAGAGGAGTTGATGCAGAAAGGCTTTGTGAAGAAAAGTCTTAGTTCATGTATAGTTCATGTTATCTTAATACCAAAGAAGGATGGAACATGGCGCATGTGCGTCGACTGTAGAGTTATCAACAAGATTACGAGAGTTAGTGCTGATGAAGAAAATGTTAATGAAACTAGAGGATGGCCCATGCCTACAAATGCTAATGAAGGAAGAAGCTTCCATGGTTTAGCAAGTCTTTATGGGAGGTTTGTACAAAATTTTATTTCTATAACTACCTCTTTAAATAAACTTGTTAAAAAGAATGTTAATTTTAAATGGAATAACAAACATGAACAAGCTTGTAATCTGCTAAAAGATAAGTTAATTAATGACCCTGTGTTAAATTTACCTAATTTTGATAAGGTTTTTAAGATTGAATGTGATGCTTCTGGAATGGGTATAGGAGTTGTTTTAATGCAGGACTCCAAACCTATGGCATATTTTAGTGAAAAACTTAGTGGAGCGATGCTTAACTATCCAACTTATGACAAAGAGCTCTATGCCTTGGTGAACGCCTTACAAACTTGGCAACATTACCTTTGGTCGATGGAAATTATCATCCATTCTGATAAACTCAGCTTGAAGTTTTTAAAGTCCCAAGGTAAGCTCAATAAAAGACATGGCAAGTGGCTAGAATTTGATGAGATGTTTCCTTATGTTATCAAGTATAAAAAGGGAAAGGAAAACATTGTAGTAGATGTGCTGTCACGAAGGTATGCATTACTTACGACTTTACACACCAACTTACTTGGATTTGAATTACTAAAAATCATGTATGCAGATGATATTGAATTTGGACAATTATGAAAAGCGTGTTCTGACCATGGTTTTGATTACTATTTTATGCAAGACGAATAGTTGTTTAATAAAAATAAATTGTATGTACCTAAGTGTAGCGTAAGGGGAATGTTTATTAAAGAGACTCATGGGAGAAGATTAATTGGGCATTTTAGTATTCAAAAATCTTATCATATTTTAATTGGACATCTTTTTTGGCCAAAAATAAAGCATGATGTTAAACTTATTAGTGAAAAATATATTACTTTCTTACAAGCAAAATCTAAGGTAATGCATGATGGCTTGTATACACCCTTACCTATTCCTGAATATCCTTGGACTGATATTTCTGTGGATTTTATACTAAGGCTATCTGTGGATTTTAGCAAAATGGTACATTTTATTGCCTGTTCTAAAACTAATGATGTCATTCATATTGCTAATTTATTTTTCAAAGAGATTGTATATTTGCATGGCTTACCTAAAACTATTATAGGTGATCGAGATGTTAAATTTCTTAGTCACTTTTGGAAAATCTTGTGTGGTAAGTTGGGCACTAAATTATTATTTTCTATTGTGGCTCATCCACAAGTAGATGGACAAGCTGAAGTTGTGAATAGAACTTTAGGAACCTTATTACATGCTATAATCCAAAAGAATTTAAAGGATTGGGAGAATTGTTTGCCTTATGTTAAATTTTCATATAATTGGGTTGTTCATACATCTACTTCCTTTTCACCTTTTGAGATTGTATATGGATTTTTAGATGTTTTATCATTTTATACTAATGACTCTCTTAATGTTGATGGAAAGCAAAAGGCTGAGTTTGTGCAGAAATTACATGTCAAGGTTCGCACAAATATTGAGAAGAAGAATGAACATTATGCTCGGCAGGCAAACAAAGGACGCACCAATGTGGTCTTTGACCCTGGTGACTGGGTGTGGGTTCACTTGCGAAAAAACCGGTTTCCAAATAAAAAAAGTTCCAAATTACATCCTAGAGGAGATGGTCCATTTCAAGTGATTGAAAAGATCAACGATAATGCTTATAAAATCGATCTTCCAAGTAGCTATGGTAATGTGAGTGCCACTTTCAATGTTTCTGATTTATCCTTATTTGATGCAGATGACCATCAAGATTCGAGGACGAATCCTCTTGGAGAAGGAGGGAATGATATGAACGTGGGCCCTACGATAAGCAAAAGAGATAATCTAGGAGATTATCTACAAGGAATGGAAGATCCTATGACGAGAAATAGGACCAAACGTATGGAACAAGCACTTGAAGGTCTTATCAAGGAAGTTCAAGGAAAAGACTACGTGGATTCAAGCCCAATCCCAACATGGGTTAATTTATGCAGTCATATCATTGAAGATATTAAGTGATAAAGTTTATGATTTGTTATAGATTACATTAGGATTTTATAATTATCTAGAAGTTATTTGTTTTAAATTAGGATTTTATATTATCTAGAAGTTATTTGTTTCAAATTAGTTGCAATTCAAATTGCAATCTAATTAGGATTTCTAATTTATTATCTTTTTTTACTAGATTTGGTTAGCTATAAATAGGAGTTAGGGATGCAGTGAAAAGACAGATTTTGAGTATTAATCATATTTTCTCTCTGAAAGTTTTTCATCTCTGTGTGAGTTGATTCCCTTGGTTCTTGGGCAAAGAACTACCTTTGATAACGTTGGTTCTTCCGGCAGGTCGCGGTAAGGGTCAATTCCTCTTGATAACTTCGGTGCTCTCCGGCAGGTCGCGGTTTGTGTCAAGTTCCTTTATCTTATCTCACCTTATCTTACCTATTTCATCCCATCTTATCTCATCTTATTTTATCTTACTTTATCTTATCCTGATTCTCAAGACGTTCCGTTATCGTTTCCGCATTCCGATTCATTCGCGTAGGGTGAATCATATCAGAAGGTATCTTTACCTTTTCCAAATAGAATGGTCCAATCCAAGCCCGATGTTCATGCAGAATTGGATAAGGAGCTTCTAGATACTTTCAAGAAAGTGGAAGTCAACATACCACTTCTAGATGCTATCAAGCAAATTCCCAAATATGCCAAATTTCTAAAGGACTTGTGCACGCATAAGAGAAGACTCAAAGGGGATGAGAAGATTAGTGTGGGACGCAATGTTTCTGCCTTAATTCAACCCAGTCTCCCTCAGAAATGTAAAGATCCAAGAACTTTCACCATTCCTTGCACAATAGGAAACTCTACATTTGGTGATGCATTGCTGGATCTAGGTGTTTCCATTAATGTTATGCCCTCATCAGTTTATAAATCTTTGAATCTTGGAGAACTGAAGCCAATTGGTGTGGTAATTTAACTAGCCAACAGAAGTACAACACATCCGGCCAGAGTACTGGAAGATGTGCTAGTTCAAGTGAATAAGCTGATCTTTCCAGCTGACTTCTACATTTTTGGATAGGAAGATGAGTCATCCATCAATAGAGCAACCTTGATCCTAGGGAGACCCTTTTTCAAAACTGCAAAAACAAAGATAGATGTGCATATAGGGACTCTCTATGGAATTTAGAGATGATATCATCCAATTCAACATATTTGAAGCCATGAAGCATTCTATAGAGAATCATTCACTTTTTCAACTTGATGCCATAGACCTTCTTGCGAATGATTATTCTACTGACAATCTCCTTTTTCAATTTTTTGATTTTAATTTAAATTACTTAGATAATTTTACTTGCACATGTGATGAATTTGATCCATGTACTGTGTGTTCCAGGATTAATGCTGCTTTGCAAAATGCTTCAGACCAAACTTCTTGGAAAGATGACATGTTAGATGCAAGTGTTGCAGACATTTCAATCTCAGATAGATCCCTGCCTTCCATAATACAACCACCTTCTTTAAAGTTAAAGCCTTTGCCTGAACATCTAAAGTATGCTTATTTGGGGGAAAATGAGAAGCTTCCTATCATTGTAGCAAAGAACCTTCTACCACAACAAGAAGAAAGGTTGTTGCAAACCTTGAGAAGCCATAAAGAAGCAATTGGATGGACTTTGGTTGATATTCCAGGCATCAGCCCATCTACTTGTATACATAGGATATTATTAGAGGAAAACATTAGACCTATTAGACAACCATAAAGGCGTTTGAATCCAACCATCCTAGATGTGGTAAAGAAGGAAGTAGGTAAGCTTTTGGTAGCTGGTATCATCTATCCCATCTCAGACAATGATTGGGTAAGCCCAGTGTAAGTAGTTCCTAAGAAGATTGGCATGACTGTAGTCAAAAATCACAATGACGAACTAATCCCTACCAGAATACAAAATAGTTGGAGAGTGTGCATAGATTATAGGAAGCTTAACCAAGCTACTCGCAAGGATCATTTCCCTTTGTCCTTCATAGACCAAATTTTGGAAAGATTAGCAGGAAAATCTCACTATTGCTTTCTAGATGGTTTTTCAAGTTATTTTCAAATACATATAGCCCCAGAAGACCAACATAAGACCACCTTCACTTGTCCTTTTGGTACTTTTGCCTATCGAAGGATGCCTTTTGGTTTGTGCAACGCCCTTGGAACCTTTCAAAGATGCATGGTAAGCATTTTCTCTAATCTCTTAGAAAGTTGCATGGAAGTGTTTATGGACGACTTTACCGTATATGGTTCTTCTTTTGATGCATGCTTAGATAGCCTCTCTAAAGTTTTGGACAGATGCATTGAGACTAACCTTGTTTTGAATTTTGAAATATGTCATTTCATGGTAACAGAAGGTATAGTCTTAGGACACTTGGTATCTAGCAAAGGTTTAGAGGTTGATAAGGCTAAGATAGACATTATTACTTCTCTACCTTACCTCACTTCTGTGCAAGAAGTACATTCTTTACTTGGTCATGCAGGTTTTTACAAAAGATTCATCAAGGATTTTAGCAAGATTGCACAACCTCTTTCTAAACTACTACAAAAAGATACCAAATTTGTGTTTGATCAAGCATGCAAGGATTCATTTGATGAACTAAAGAAGCAGTTGACAACCATTCCCATCATCCAACCACCTAATTGGACGCTTCCATTTGAATTAATGTGTGATGCATCTAATTATGCCTTTGGTGTTGTACTGTCTCAAAGAGTTAGCAAGAGATCTCATGTCAGTGCATATGCCTCTCGCACATACCCTGTCTTTCAATATTCAGAGAGTCATATAAGTCACAGTAGAACCTTCGCTTGCCTCCGACTCTGTGCATGTGGGTCAAAGATCTTCATTTCTCAATCTTTCATCAAAAATTACTTTTTCCAAATACTTGTTAAAGTTTCAAACGATCCTAGATCTCACGCAATGAGCTTCGAATTTGAAAGTGCAGCACACCCTTTCTTCCAATATTCGAAGAGTCATATTAGTCACAATGCAACCTTCGTTTGTCTTCGACTCTATGCATGTGGGTCAAAGATCTTCATTTATCAATCCTTCTTCAAAAATTACTTTTTTCAGATACTTTTCAAAACTTTAAATGATCCTAGACCTCACACAATGAGCTTCGAATTTGAAAGTGCAGCATACCCTGTCTTTCAATATTCGGAGAGTCATATGAGTTGTAGTGCAACCTTCATTTTCCTCTGACTCTATGCATGTGGATCAAGGGTGTTCTTTCTCCCCTTCTTTAGAAGTAAAATGATCAAAACGCCCAAATGCTTTTTCCTTCAATACAGATTTCATACTCTTTACAAAACCTTCTTAAGGATCAAGTTCTTAACCAGAACTACGTAGCCATGAATTTCCCATTGCACCAGGAAATACGTAAGAGCAGGATCAAGTTCTATCAGCTCATTTTCTACAAACTTATTTATTTCTATTCTATTTAAATTGATTAAACAGTTTTCAAAAAATATATCATAATCACACACTTAGTTTAAGGGTACCGTTCTTTGGAACGGGCGAGTAGGGTGCCTAATACCTTCCCTATTTGTAACCGGTTCTCAAACCTAGATTTCTTCCTCAAGTTAAGGTTTTTCCAAATATTTTCCCTTAAAATAAAATTTGGTGGCGCCTCCACAAATAATTAAATTCTTTCTAAAACTTTTAGTCAGTTCGTCATTTCATTATAATTACAGTTATAACAGGCCCTAAATTTATGTAATTAGGTCATTCGTTTTATTTTTAATTAAATAAAATTTATGGTTACTAAATCATAACTAGGCGTTTAGTTGGGTGATTAGCTCATCTTATTTAGCTTGAAAAGCAAGGGTTTGAATCCTGGTTGCACTCATTTTCTCATAAGTGTTTATTATCTTTTGCCAACTTGAAAGTGTCCATCTGGAGCACAGGTTCGATTCCTAGCTATTTTCACTTTTCCCTCTTTTAGTAGGATTATTTGTTTGAGCCCAAAATTCAAACAAAAAAAAGGGGGTGAGCCTGAGCCAACAAAAAAAAGGATGCGCCCAAGCCTCCAAACAAAAAGACGACCAAATAAAAATGGGTTCAGGTTCTTCAAACAAAAACGAGCCCAAACTTCCAAACAAGATAGGTTCAGATTCCTCCAAACAGAAATAAGTCCAATAAAAACTAAATATATTTCTCTCTCAATAAAACAAATATTTTTATAGAATAGATTTACAATAAAAATATCTCCTAATATATTTTATACATAGATTCAAAATAAATAATATTTTCTTTAAAAAAAGATAAAATAATTTTATTTTGCATATCAATTTTTATTTATTTATTTATTTATTTCTCAAATCTTACAAAATTAATTATCAATTTTAAAGTAGAAATGATAAAATAATTTTTTATATATTTTTTAAAAATAATTTATTATTATTATTATTATATCTTAAAATAAAAGATGGTGAAACTAAACTTTTCTTCATGTATATATAAATTGTAGAATAAGTTTTGAATAATTTATTTATTATTGAATTTTAAATTAAAAATATGATAATAATATACCTAAGAAAATAATTTATTTTTTAAATAAAATTCTTTTAATTTAAATATTTTAATTGTAAACCCCATGTAACGAACTTTAGATGCATATGTATATATTACTCTATCTTACCATGTTTGAAAAGTCGTATGTGTTTAAGTTCAACCTATGTTTTTCTTAAATCTTGTGCATACGAGGGTTTCAAAATATTACTAAAAATTTTCTTTTAAATAAATAACTTTTAAATTTATTATTTCATATATTTAATTTAAATATTTTAAATCTAGACTTCACGCAACGAACTTTAGATGCATAAGTATAGATTACTCTATCTTATCGTGTTTGAAGAATCGTATGAGTTTAAGTGTAACCTACATTTGTCTTAAACTTTGTGCATGAGTGAACTCAGAAAAATTAAACATGAATATTTTCAACTATCTTTTCCTTTTATAAAACTCATTCTTCCAAAATATAATTTTCAATTTGAAAGCTTCTTAAAAGTCTCTACAATTTATTTTTGAACCATTAAATATAGAACTATGTTGCCTTGAGTTTTCCATCGCACCCAGGAATACGTTGGAGCAGGATCTAGATTTCTGTTAGGCTATTGTGTACATATTTAATTTATTTTTTCTCATATGTAAATAAATATTTTTTGTACTAATTATTCACCATATTCTAATTGTTTGATTTTTAGATTTATTTTTGCATCATTTAGTTGTACGCTTGTACTTTGTCATTTGTTTAAATTTAAGATCAATTAGTTGCACAATTTAGTAAAGGGTACCGTTATTTTGGATGGACGAGTAAGGTGCTAATACCTTCCTTATTTGTAATTGAATCCCGAACTTAGAATATTTTTCAAAGGGTTTTTCCAACTTTTTCCCTTTTAAAATAAATTAAAATTTTGGTGGCAACTTCACTTTTCTTAAAAATAATTTCTTCTTCCCAAAACACATTTTTTTTTTGCCATTCGTCGTGACTCTAGTTATGACAAGAAGTAAAGCAAGCTTTATTAACGAAGAAGACTCTTTATCTCATGCTGCCTAAGGAGCAAATCTCACTCCAAGAACTTGAGTCTATCTCTAGGATGATTCATCCTCTCCTGAATAAATTTAAGGATATATTTCCCAAAAGAAATGCTAATAGGACTTCCTCCTGTTAGGGAAATGAAGCATCAAATTGATCTAATTATAGAAGCTTCCTTGCCTAATCGGTCAGTCTACAAGATTAATCCTGAAGAGGCCAAGGAAATTAAAAAATAAGTAGGTGAACTCCTAATAAAAGGAGGGATAAAGGAAAGCCTTAGTCAATGTGTTGTACGAATTCTACTTGTCCCCAAAAAAGATGATAATTAGAGGATGTGTATTAATTGTAGGTCCGTTAACTAGATAATCCTTAGGTATAGACACTATATACTTAGGTTAGATGATCTATTTAGAAGACCTAAATGGATCTTGCATCTTCTCCAAGATATATTTAAGAAGTGGATACCATCATATTTGAATGAGAGAAGGGGATAAGTGAAAAACTAATTTTAAGATTAAGTTTGGTTGATATAAATGACTAGTCATACCATTTGGCCTCACTAATGCTCCTATAACTTTTATGAGACTCGTGAATAGGTGCTTAGAAACCTAATAGGCAAGTGTGTGGTTTAGTGATATCCTTGTCTATTCTAGGTCCCTTAAGAAGCATGTAGGATATGTAAAGGAAGTTCTCTTAGTTTTAAGAGAATAGAACTTGTATGAAAAATTGGAGAAGTGTTTTTCTGTTTGGATCATGTGGTCTTGTTAGGGTTTATGATAGGAAAAGATGGGGTACAAGTAGATCAAGAAAATTTCAAGGCCATTCAAGATTGGCCACCTCCCTAGAATGCAAGAGAAGTTAGAAGTTTTCATGGCTTGACAAGTTTCTATAGAATATTTGTCAAAGATTTAGTACACTATCTTCCCCACTCAATGATTTGTTAAAAATAATGTTAAGTTCACTTAGGGAGAAAAATAATAAAAATCCTTTAATACTTTGAAGCAAAGGCTTGTTGTGGCATAAGTCTTAGCTCTACCAAAATAATAAATCTTTTGAGATAGAGTATGATATCTCAAAGGTGGGTATAGGCCCTAGTTCTCTTGTAAGAAGGATATCTCATCGCCTATTTTTGTGAGAAACTTAAAAGGGGTACTCTTAATTATCCCACATAGGATAAAAAAAACTTTATACTCTTATCAGGATCTTACAAACTTGGCAACATTATTTGTTGTCTAAAGAGTTTATAATTCATAGTGATCATGAGTCACTTAAGTACCTTAAGGTCCAAGGTAAACAGAACAAAAGACTTGTCAAATAGGTAAAATTTATAGAATAATTTTTGTATATGATTAAACATAAGAAATGAGATAGTAATAGGGTTGCAGATGCTTTCGCTAGGGCATACACCCTATTCACTTCCTTCAGCATTAAACTTATAGGCTTTAATCAATTTAAGGACCTATATATAGAAGATACAAAGTTTAGGCAATTTTATTAAAGTTATGAGTTTGTCTAAGGCATGTAAGGATTACTTTAGGCATGAGGATCTCCTTTTTAGAAAAAATAGATTGTGTGTGCCTAAATGATCCATGAGAGACCTATTTCTAAAGAAATCTTATAAAGAGGGTTTAATGGGCATTTTGGAACCCAAAATATCTTGGTCATACTTAAGAAAAACTTCTTTTGGCCACATATGGATTAAAATGACCAAAGGTACTATCAAAGGTGCATCATCTGTAAGCAAGTCAAATCTACTACCAAACCTTATGGCTTGTACATCCTCTTGCCATTCTTGACTCCTCTTAGATAGATATTAGTATAAAATTTATCCTAAGATTACTTAGAATCCAATGAGAAATGAACTTTATCTTTATGATAGTAGACTGTTTTAACAACATGGCACACTTTATATCATGCCTTAAAGTAGATGATGCCACTAATGTGGCCAAAATATTCTTCAAAGAAGTAGTTAGGATTCATGGTATTCCTAGAAGTATAATGCTGACAAAGACACTAAGTTCCTTAGCCATTTTTTATGCATCTTCTAGGATAAGTTAGGAACTAAACTCCTTTCTCCCATCATTTGACATCCTTAGACTAATAGCCAGACTAAAATGGTAAATAGGATTCTCTCTACCCTTTTGAGAACCATGGTATTGACAAATCTTAAGTCTTAGGAGGATTGTTTATCCCATGTTGAGTTTGCATACAACAAGGCTCCTCATTCTACAACTCAACATTTCCCCTTTTGAGGTGGTTTATGGTTTTATCCCCGTCACTACCATATACTTACTATCCATTCTAATCTTTCCAACTATCTGTAAACACTCAATTATGTCTGAGGCCTCCGTTTTTAAATTAATGTGCAAATAATTTAAATAATAGGAAACAAAATAGATGGAGAAAAGGAAATAACAATATTTGAAACAAATCATAAACAGTCAGCAGAAAAGCAGATAAAATGCAAAAAGCAAGAAACAGAAAACAAAATGAAAAATTAGGAAATAGAAAGAAAAAAATAAAAAAGGTGAAAAACGAAAATTGGAAAAAGAAATGAAAAATCAAATAACAAAGAGTACATAAAAGCTAAAAAATCAAAAATAGGAAACAAAAATTTTGAAATCAAGGGGGTTGGGTTTTGGCTCCTGGAAAGGGGCTGGCTTTTGGCCCTTTGAAAGAACTTGGCTCTTGCCAAGAGACAGGGGGCTGGCTTTTGACTCTTTGAAAGAGTTTGACCCTTGCCAAGAAGGGGAGGTGTCTATATATACCTACAAACAAGAAAAGAAGGGGTTCTTTTTTCCTTCTTGACATTTTTTGGGAAGAAATCGGGGACCAACGCAGAGAGGAGGAGCACTCGGAGTCTTAGGGGGAAGAGGATTTTTCAGAATTTTTGAAGGGAGACTCTCTACCTCTGCCTTCAAACCAGTTCTTCATCACCTTCCAATCGAGGCTTTATATGAATAGTACTTTGTTTTTGTTTCTTCTTTATTTTTCTTCCTATTTGAGTGGTCCCCTCTAATTGGTTTTACACTAAAATGTTGATAAAAAATTTCTACTTTCCTTTTATTTAGCATTTTCTATTTTTTGAAATTTATTTTGAAACTTAAAATTTGTAAATACTTGAATTTCAGTGTCTATTACTATCTTATGCATTTGGCTATAAGTTAAAGTTTCATAATGTATCCTATTGTTATATACTCTTTGTAAATTTACTTTTATGTTTCTTGAGAATAGCTTAATCTAGTTATAAACTTTACATTCCAAAATCATTAAAACATATCTTTCCTGAGAGTAATTTTGTTAAAAATGTATCATTATACCATATACAATCTAACATTATTAGATAATAACTTTAAAATATGTTTGAGCCTTCTACAAAATTCTAAATTATAATATAAATTAAAGTTGTTATTATATCTTATTTTTGATTTTCTTCTTTTATACTATCTAATAATACATCTTTATCATCTTGATTACATAAACTGTTTCACCATCTTTTAATTGGGCAATAAAAACTTGAACTATTGTTATTAGCACATCTCTATTTGAGCATGTTTTTGCTTTTTAGGTTTTTTCCGCCATGCACATTTAACAAGTTAAATATAAGATTTTTTATTCACTTAATTCATCTAAATTTTATTCTACTAAATTAGATTTTGTATATGATTTGAAACTAGGTCTCTTTTTCATCAAACTTTATATTTAAATAAGTAGGTCTTGGATAATAAATTTATAATATAAAATAACTTTTGTTTTGATATTTTATTTTATTTATTTTCAATGTATTTATAGATTTTTTATTCATACAAGATTTGTCTAACCTTAACGGTGTTTATAAAATATTTTTATACTTTCTTAAGAAGGGTATTCAAATTTTATAATGGTATTTTTAAAATTTTTCTCTGCTTAGGAATTTAGAGATTTTTTTTTTAAAGAAATAGTTACTTTATTGGTAAAATATTTATCTAAATTTTATTATTTGATCTTTTTTAAAAATGGTGAAAAATTATTCTATTCTTTCTTAGTTATATTGAATTCAAAATCTTTTTCAATCTTATTTTATCTATTTTAAAAGTTGCTTTGAACTTAAGGGGTTAGGAATTAGCTTGTTATATTAAAGTATTAAAAAATTTTAATTTACTAATTTCTTGATAAATTAGCTTAAATATTTTGTTAGGATAAATATTAATGTTCTTTTAAATAATATTCCAAGAAATTTTTAAAATTTTAATTTTTAACTAAATTATTTTTTACATTTTTATTCATAACATATTTCATAATAAAATTTCTTATTTATTCATTTATTTTCATATGTCTAATATTATTTATTTTTTTACAATAATATTACTAATTTAAATATATTTATTTGTTTATGTTATCATATAATATTATATTTTAATTTATTTATTTTAATTATTGTATTCTTTATTTAATTATATTTAAATAAAAATGTAAAATTTTAAAAATTAATTTCTTAAATTATTATTTAAAATTTATTTATATTAACTGAATTAATAATTTATTAACTTTCCATTTCTACTTTCTACAAGTCTTTCAATTTTTAATGTTCATCGTTGTTTACCTTTTTAAGATTTATATCTTTTAATTTATTTATGAGCTATTTTTACTATATATATATATATATATATATATATATATATATATATAGGTGTTGAAAAAAATATATAACTTAATTAAACAATTTTTTTTTGTATTCTAATTTTTTTTACAAAATAATTTAAAAACAAAAAAAAATAAAACAAAGAGATTCTTTAAGAATCAAATAAAATTAAACAAAAAGCTTCTTTAAAAATGAAACAAAATTAAACATTTTCTCTCTTATATCTTATGGTAAATGATAATTACCCTATACTATATAAAACAATTACCTCATCATGTGGCTACTTTTCAGTGAGTGAATATTTCCCTTTTGATTCAGTCGTAGCACCATACACTGCACAAAGTCAAGGTTACTTCTCTCCATGCACCTTCATGAGAAGAAATATGCATAGAGATTAGAGAGAGAGAGAGAGACAGTGATAGAAAGTTGGAAAAAATTCAAAAACAATAATACTGGTCATTTCATTCCATCTATTATCTCTCCCACCTTTTCTCTCTATACACCATCAAACCCTTGAAAATAGGTTCCTTTTCAACTCTCTTTTTTTTTTTTATGTTGCAAATATTAAAATTAATAACCTCTTCATCAAGGAAAAAAAAACACTAATAATCTATATTTATTTATTTTTAAATTTTCATTTCTATCTTCTTTTTTTTAAGCCCATTTTATCATCTTTGTTGTTTCATTTCTAATAATAATAATAAAGCTCAAAGTGTAAATAAGCTCAAAGTACTCATCTAAGTCTTCTTTCTCCCTTTCTCTCTTTTAACTCAATCTCTTGTTTATTTTTAATGTGGATCTGTACTTGCCTCTTTTCCATTTTCATTAATTCGATACATTCAATTTCAGGGTCATTTCTCACATCTCTTTCTGGTCATTTTTATTTCCCCCCCTCTTATTTTGTTTATTTTTTTGCATTTTATTTTCTTTCTTCCTTTTGATTTTTCGTTTTATTTTTGAATTGCTGGTTGTGGGTTTTTCTTCCAACTGTGTAAAGATTTTTTCTTTCTTTGTTTTGGGGTAATGGGGTGTTGCTGTGTTCAGTGTCTTGAATTCAGAAATGTTATTCTGTTTATGGGGTGGTGGCTGTGATGTGATTCCAGATCTTCTTCTCGTCGCTTTCTCTGAACGATTCATGGTTTTTCAGCTTGAAATGATCTATTAGTTTAGCAAAAAAATTTGTCCTACTTTGAAGGGTTATTCATTTTCTTTAATCCATTTCTATTGGTATTCTTTACCTCAATCTCTTAGTTCCAAATATCAGTGTTAATGGGATTTGGCTCATTATAGATACTGGGGTTCTTTTGAGCTGGAAATCTTTTCATTCAGGTGAATCTCCATGTATGTTATGTATGTAGTAAAAAGCATGTTATTGTTATGCTTTGTTCAATTTTATTTATCGACGTCTTTTAGTTTGATTGATAAAGTCTTTGTTTCTATTACATGGCTATAATGTGTTGAACTATTGCATTAAGTGACAGGGGCCATGGGGGTTCAATTTTGTCTTACAAAGTCTATTATTAATGAGGTCTTGTTGTTGCTTTTTTTTTTTTTGAAATTAATGGTGACTTAAAGGTTCCCAAAATTGACAAAAATACAACTGCAGCTTCTGCTTTACATAATTGTATCACATGCTAAGATGGTTGTAGTATGTAAGATTCATCATTCATCTCTGCTTGCTTTATGCAAGAGATTTTCATTTAGGGATAGATTTTAGTTTATTTTATTTTTTTCTTCATGTTCTTGACCATGACATCCTAGAAATAACAATGAGTAAGCTTTTTGTGTTCAGAAGATTTTGACGTGTTGGCTACTTTGGTGCTGAAGAATTTTATTTCCTTTAATTTTTTGTTTGTTTGTTGGGCTTGAATTGTGTTTGTTGTTATCCTTGTTGTTTATCCTCCTTTGTCTATTTCCTTAAAGTAATAGACATTGTGGAAGTAATGTGTTCTCTTCATTGTGATTCCTCAATTGGTTACTCAGTGTGGAAGTTTTTATTATAAATAAAATCATCTTATATGCATAGATAAAAACTTGAAATTTGAATGGGTGGAATGTTCTGTAACATGATCAAAAATATTAATTTAGGTTTTTTGATGCTAGGTTGTAGCGTGTCTACTCTACTAAAAATCTTTAAATTCCTTTCTACTTATGTAGGCATATTGAGAGCCATGAGTAGCATGCCAAGCGGGGGTGATGGTCGGAAAATTCCCAAAGGTGGTCGCCGATCATCATCAGCAGGTGAAGAAGCCGATGAAGGAGATAACTTGGGAGAAGAAGGTCCTCTGAAGAAAGGTCCATGGACAGCAGCTGAGGATGCAATTTTGATAGAATATGTCAAAAAGCATGGTCAGGGAAATTGGAATGCAGTGCAAAAGCATTCAGGACTTGCCCGTTGTGGGAAAAGCTGTCGTCTACGATGGGCAAATCATTTAAGACCAGATCTCAAAAAGGGTGCATTTACTGCAGAGGAAGAGAGCCGAATCCTTGAGCTCCATGCTAAGATGGGAAACAAATGGGCTCGAATGGCTGCAGAGGTTTGTTAATGTAACTTCATTTAATGTTTTGTTGTCATTGTATATTATGCTAACGTTTAGCTAAATTATGAAGTTTATATCCACCTGGTTATTTGCATCTCATATCTTTGATTTATGACATGGAGGGGACTCAGACACTAAAGATGAATTTCTGATATGGACAATTCTGTATTAATAGTATTTTTGTCATATAAACATCTATAAATATGGGAGGCTCATCTTGTGGCAAACTATACATTATTTTCTGGATTTTGGATGTGGTTGGTATTTGGTATAGTTCTTAGCTTTATTGCCACCATGATTCAATATTCAAGCATTTTGCCCTCTCCTCAGCCCAGATTTATTTTGACTCATTCTTCTTGATGCTTGCAAATCTATAATTTCCCACTTGGATAATGAAATTTTCTTTGGGTGATTTAGATCTTGCTGGATTGCATAAGCATTGTGAATTTGTTGTGGTAATATGATTGCGGTCTCATAACATTTTTGCAACTTTTAGCATTTTTGGCTGTATTATTTAATGGTTTGTATTATGCCATTTTAAACATTAATTAATTAGCAGTCCTACATATCTCTGCTTCATTCATTCTCATTGATGGAGATTTGTTTTCTGATTTTTTTTTATCAAGAATTAAGGTTATATGAATGCTCTGTTGATCTTTACTTTAATGATTAAGTTATCTGATAGTAAAGCTAGGTGAAAAATATAGAGAGAGTATATGTGTGGAACCCAATGTGTGTGAGAGAGAAAAATATAGAGAGATAGAAACAAAGGAAATGGAGAGAAACTGAACCTGTATGGGGGGAGGGGAGGGAGAATCGGTTTACGCTGGTGAAGGTCACTCTCACACTCTTCAACAACTTTTTACTGGATAAATTTATCCCAAAATCATTGTTGGACTGAGTTTTTATGATATAAATTTATATTAAATCACAGATTAATTCAAATTTATTTGATGCTCTGTTGATATGCATCCAAATTAATGTAATATATACTCTCAAAACATATCACAAAAAAACCATTTGATCATAATCTTATTGTTGCTCAATTTTTACAAGATTTGACACAAACAATCAAGGTAATATATAGTTATGATTCAACCATAGGCTTGGTAAAAGTGATTGAAGGGCATAAGAGTGTTAAGTTTTTGCAGAGTCTACACCGATCCCTTCTCATCTCATTAAATTATTAAAAACATCAATATAACTGTACATTAAATTGCTGAAAAATATTGTACCCCTGTCTGAAACCAGCACTGCACTTGTTTCCATGCAACATTACTTTAAAAAATTATTGAAAAATACTGTGCCCCCTATCTAATACCAACATGTATCCATGCAACGTAAAATATATTATTAAAGATTTTGTATTGCATAAATATTCTAATATATCACTGTAATGATAAACAACTTATCTGTCAGTAAATCTAGGTCATTCTTTGACTCGATAAGAGTCTATTTATTGAGGTGCTTCCTGTTCTTAACTCCGACCGGTAAATGTCAAATAAGAACTTTTACAGGGTGTCTGTTATGAAAGTTCTTAAATAGTTAGAAAACATAAAGAAACCGTATCCAGTACGGAAATTTTCTATTTTTGAGGTACTTCCTCTTCTTAACTCCGACCGGTGAATGTCAAATAAGAATTTTCTCAGGGTGTTCTGTTATGAAAGTTCTTAAATAGTTAGAAGACATAAAGAAAACGAATCCGGTACGGAAATTTTCTAATTTTGAGGTACTTCCTGTTCTTAACTCCGACCGGTAAATGTCAAATAAGAACTTTTACAGGGTGTTCTGTTATGAAAGTTCTTAAATAGTTAGAAAAACTAAAGAAAACGTATCTGGTAGGGAAATTTTCTATTTATTTGAGGTGCTTCCTCTTCTTATCTCCGACCGCTAAATGTCAAATAAGAACTTTTACAGGGTGTTCTATTATGAAAGTTCTTAAATAGTTAGAAAACAAATCCGGTACGGAAATTTTCTGGTACTTCCTCTTCTTAACTCCGACCGGTAAATGTCAAATAAGAACTTTTACAGGGTGTTCTGTTATGAAAGTTCTTAAATAGTTGGAAAAAATAAAGAAAACATATCTGGTATGGAAATTTTATATTTATTGAGGTGCTTCCTCTTCTTATCTCCAACCGGTAAATGTCAAATAAGAACTTTCACAGGGATATTATGAAAGTTCTTAAATAGTTAGAAAACATAAAGAAAACATATCTGGTACGGAAATCTTCTATTTATTGAGGTGCTTCCTCTTAACTCCGACTGGTAAATGTCAAATAAGAACTTTTACAGGATGTTAATCTGTTATGAAAGTTCTTAAATAGTTAGAAAACATAAAGAAAACGTATCTGGTACGGAAATTTTCTATTTATTGAGGTACTTCCTCTTCTTATCTCCTACCAGTAAATGTCAAATAAGAACTTTTACAGGGTGTTCTTTTATGAAAGTACTTAAATAGTTAGAAAACATAAAGAAAACGTATCTGGTACGGAAATTTTCTATTTATTGAGGTGCTTCTTCTTAACTCCGACTGGTAAATGTCAAATAAGAACTTTTACAGGATGTTGTTCTGTTATGAAAGTTCTTAAATAGTTAGAAAACATAAAGAAAACGTATCTGGTACGGAAATTTTCTATTTATTGAGGTACTTCCTCTTCTTATCTCCTACCAGTAAATGTCAAATAAGAACTTTTACAGGGTGTTCTGTTATGAAAGTTCTTAAATAGTTAGAAAACATAAAGAAACTGTATCCAGTATGGAAATTTTCTATTTTTGAGGTGCTTCCTGTTCTTAACTCCGACCGGTAAATGTCAAATAAGAACTTTTACAGGGTGTTCTGTTATGAAAGTTCTTTAATAGTTAGAAAAAATAAAGAAAACGTATCTGGTATGGAAATTTTATATTTATTGAGGTGCTTCCTCTTCTTATCTCCAACCGGTAAATGTCAAATAAGAACTTTCACAGGGTGTTCTATTATGAAAGTTCTTAAATAGTTAGAAAACATAAAGAAAACGTATCTGGTACGGAAATTTTCTATTTATTGAGGTGCTTCCTCTTAACTCCGACCGGTAAATGTCAAATAAGAACTTTTACAGGATGTTGTTCTGTTATGAAAGTTCTTAAGTAGTTAGAAAGCATAAAGAAAACGTATCTGGTAAGGAAATTTTCTATTTATTGAGGTATTTCCTCTTTTTATCTCCTACCGGTAAATGTCAAATAAGAACTTTTACAGGGTGTTCTTTTATGAAAGTACTTAAATAGTTAGAAAACATAAAGAAAACGTATCTGGTACAGAAATTTTCTATATATTTAGGTGCTTCCTCTTCTTATCTCCGACCAGTAAATGTCAAATAAGAACTTTCACCGGATGTTGTTCTGTTATGAAAGTTCTTAAGTAGTTAGAAAACATAAAGAAAACGTATCTGGTACGGAAATTTTCTATTTATTGAGGTATTTCCTCTTCTTATCTCCTACCGGTAAATGTCAAATAAGAACATTTACTGGGTGTTCTTTTATGAAAGTACTTAAATAGTTATAAAACATAAAGAAAACGTATCTGGTACAGAAATTTTCTATATATTTAGGTGCTTCCTCTTCTTATCTCCGACTGGTAAATGTCAAATAAGAACTTTTACAGGGTGTTATGTTGTGAAAGTTCTTAAATAGTTAGAAAACATTAAGAAAACGTATCTGGTACATACATTTTCTACGTTTTTTTTTTTTTGAGAAAATGACACTGTTGGATTGTGGTTCATAAAACCATCTTCTGTCGTTATCCCTATTTGTTTCTCGGAAAGGAAAATGCGATTTCAGTCTTTAAATCATGGCCCACCACCCTGATTTTTTTGCATTTTCTTAGTTTCAACCTTACTAAATTCCAGGATCAAATCATCACCAGATTCTTTCTCCATTATGAAAGCACAAGTATGGATGGATACTATGCTGAGTTGGCATTCCCACTATCTTGGGTCCTGATTTGTTTAACTGTTTATTGTCCGTTCCACCATCTTGGATTCTGATTTCTCCAACCACTGTTTGTCGTTTTCGCATATTTTTCCTCTAACCAACTTTTCAAACCATTTTTATTTAAGGAAGCAGGGGGTTGGAGAACTATGTACTTCAGTATTAAGTAGCTAAAACTAAGATAATATATGAGAATGTTCTCTTACTGTTCTTTGAACATTATTTATATTTTAAGTTCTATTATAGGTGAAATTATGTTGATTCAACATACACATCTATAACTTGATGTCTCTGTCTCTCTCACACACACATCTTTGTTTTAACAATTATAACTTTGTATCAGTTGTGTATGTCTTTTATGTTTCATGTTAATAGCAAATTGATGCATAAGCTAGGCTAGTACACTGGTTTTTCATCAATGATTTTTTCCATTTTAGGAAGGAGCATTTTTTGTTTTGTGAAACTATTTATTAGGATACAGGGAATCCGGATGGAACATAGAAAGCTGATAAGAGGAAACATTTTTGCTTTTAATTTATGGTGTAGCAAGAAAACATTTCTGTACAAAATGTACTCTTTGGTTTGCCTCTACTCACTTCATTCCTAAATGTAAACCTACTTACTACTCAAGCTAAAATATGGTGTTCAAAACAAGCCCACCACCCCCATCCTGTAAAGGAAAAGAATGGAAATTCAGCAACAGTAGTAGGTAGGGATCTTTCCAGCACAAAATTTGGTTAAATAAATCTTCCTTTTGTGTATAAATTTAATCATCAAGTAGTACATTAACTATTTCCATTCTCAACAAATATAACACACACACACACACACACACATATATATATATAATCTAGTCAACAAACAAATAAAATTTTTTGAAGTTGCATTCTAAGTTAAATGTGTGTTTATTGTTAACAGTTCAACTTAATGCACTTAGCAATTTCTATGACTATCAGGAGACCATTGTGCAATTATAGCAATATACTTAATTTATTGGAGAACTCTAATAATATATATCATAAAGTATAAACAAGTTAATATGAATTAATCTTTATCTGCATATAGATAGCTTGAACTGAATTGGTTTTGTGTGTATGTTATGAAATTTAAACAGTATGCATCCATCGTGTGTGTTGCTATGTGATCCACAGTTTCTGACATGCTATTTTTTATTTTTTTCATTTTCTTGGTTAATTTTTTTTTCCAATCATAGTTATTTCTTATGAATACATAATCTATGTAAACTTAGAAGGCTTTGGTAGGATAGCATTAAAATCTGATGCTTCTGAATTTTTGCAAAATCCATAAATTTGAATGGAGAAACATGGAAGAGGAAGAGTTAAGGAAAATGCTGAGTTCTATAACTGGAAATGTAATAAAACTGTTGTGAATAATGTTTGTGAAGTAAATAACATGCAGGAAGAGGCTATGCCATATTTTAACCCTAAATGAAAACCATCTCTATCTGTCTGAGAAAGAATAAAAATACTGGAAAAATTTTTCTACTGATAATTGCTAGCAGCTAATATGACCAAAACCAGGGTGAGTCTTTTGAGGACACAGCCTAAGCAGGCTTCTTGTCACATTATACAGACAATGTATTAAGAAGCAACATACCATCTATATAATGACTATAATACCTTTCTCTACAACATACTTTCTTGATTTAATATTGCCTGTGTATTTTCTGCATCGTTGAGGCAAATGTACTTTTGCATTTTCTTTTTTGTTCATTCTTTTTTCTGTTTCAGTTGCCAGGACGCACAGATAATGAGATCAAGAACTATTGGAACACAAGAATGAAAAGAATGCAAAGAGCTGGCTTACCACTCTACCCTGATGAATTATGCCAACGATTGCTTAACAGCAATCAAGAAAGTCAAAACGCCGGCACCTTGACAAATGAAGCCTCCCAGCATGATGATTTCCCACAAACTGACAATTTTGATATACCAGATGTGGACTTCCAAAGCTTCAAATTCCGCCGGGGTCTATCACATGCACCGTCGATTTTTGATATGCCTGAAAGCAGTGTGTTTGAACAAAGTTTGGACTCATCTCATAGTTATAACATCTTGTTCCCAACAATGCATCCCTCAAAGCGCTTTCGGGAGTCAGAAATGCTATACAATAGTTTCGGCAATTGTATAAATAATGCCGTACCGGTATTCAATCAGTATGGCAATTACACCAGTGATCCAAGGTTGTCTTCTCCATCTGATCTCGTTCCTAACACCAGCGATCAGTTTCATGGTGATAACCTTACCGGCAGCCATGCCGCATTAAATGGCAACACCTCTTCTTCTGCGCCCATATCCGGGGCAATGAAGTTGGAGCTCCCTTCACTCCAATTTGCAGAACCTCAACATGGTAGCTGGGGCACACCTGTGTCTCCACTTCCTTCACTTGAGTCTGTTGATACATTGATTCAGTCTCCTCCAGTTGAGCCTATTCAGTCAGATCCTGTTTCTCCAGAGAGCAGTGGTTTGCTGGAAGCAATAATCTACAATTCAAAGAGCTTGAAAGGCTCAAACAATAACGATTCATTGCAACAAACAACCAATACGCCGAATGAAGCAGTCAAGCATTCAAACTTGAATCCCTGTAAGACAGAATGGGATGAACAAGGGGAGTCAAATTCCCCATTTGGTCAATCAGCTGCTTCGGTTTTGACCGATTATACTCCTATAAGCATGTGCTCGGTGGACGGCCCCCAATCAATTGAAACCACTCAAGGTTAGCATATTATTCATGCCCTTTTTATATTTTTAGGGTGTTTTGTTAATAAAGTTATTCTTGTTTTGGTTGTTTGACAGATCATGATATTCAGCATGATGCAGTTACACAGATCCCAGATTACGGTTCCAGTAAGAAAGATAATTTGAATCCGGTAGATTTTTCACGGCCCGATGCATTACTTGACCTAGGTTGGTTTGGGAATAGCACTGATCATGACAGCGATCAATCTATTCTAAAAGATGCTTTAAATGCACTTCTTGGTGACGATTCCCAGGGTAAGCAATAGCAAGTGGGTGGTTATGGGATATTGCTTTGGCCATACTGTAGTGCTTGTTCATGACATCATTTTTTTTGTAAACTTTTTTAACACTATTAGGTCAACTTTTTCTATTTCTCAGTAACCTTTAGAACCTTCAGTTATGATGATCAGAGATTTTATGGCAGATATTTCAATTCATGGATGTAATGAAGATGGTGGTGCATTCTATCACTTGTTACTTTACATGGTATTGGGGTATTGGTATTGGAAGATTGGTATTTGAAATTGTTGCAATTACATCTGAAAGAAGCAGTATGTGCCTTATTCAATTGCCGATTTTATGCATGATATTTGATTATTTTTTTAATTTTGTTTTAACATGATTCTTTGACTAAGTTTAGGGTTTATTTTTTGGTCTATATTGCCTTGAATAGCACTTAGAAATGTATGGTATCTGCATTTTCTGTAGTATCTGTTTGGCCATGTTTGAAATTGACAAAAGTTGACTTTTATTATTATTATTATTTAAAATTTTATGGTTGATGGAGTTCACTCTATCATAAGCTTTGGTGCTTATTTGATTGCATCTTACTGCATAGATTACATATCCTTTGTTACTAAATAAGATGAGATATGAATTGAGGATCATGATGTGCTGATAATGTATTCTGTTTGGCTTATATTATCTTGTTACTGATTGAAAAATAGGGGAAAAGGATTTATCCATACAAGTGAGATAGTGATTGTGAAGAGGGAACTAATTGTGTTAAGCATAAGCAATGTCAATAACATGGTAAAAGTTAATTAACCACATTTTTTGTTAATTTCTCAAGAGCTCAATTGTTCTTGCTCGGAAAAAAAGGAAAGGAAAGAAAGGATTTGTTCTTGATGGGGTGTGAACTAGGTGAGGAAAAGAGATAAAAATGAAAGAAAGAAGAAAAGAGATATAATAGAAAGAAATTATTGAAAATATATTATTTAATGTTATCAATATATTGAATTGAATGTTTCTAATTAAAAGATATTATATATACTTTTAATATACATTTAAAAAATAAAAATTATAATTATTAATAATTATCAACGGTTACAACTGGAAAATAAATTAATTTCCATCCTACTTTTCCAAAGCTATTGTAAAGGGAAAAATATAATTAATTAGTAATATAGAGAAATAAATGATAGTTGTGGCGGTGCATCATGATATTTTTATACCAATTTTGTTAACCTAAAAATTTTATATCTAATAACACATTATAAGAATCTATGTATAATAATTTTTTACTTAAAATCTTATGATTTAATTTTTTAATAATATTAAATGCTACAATTTTTAATAAAATCTTATTATTATTAATTTTTTTTATTGTATGTTCTTGAGTACATATTAAAATTTTTTATATAAAATGATAGGTTTTTATTAGAAAAGTAAATATTTACTATATTTATATATTTTCAATATAATTAATATTTATTTTTTAATAAAAATTTGCTATTTTTATATGTTTAACTTTAAGATTTAGCTTGACATTTTTTATTTATTTATTTCATCCATTTTTTATTTATTATTTAGTATTGTTTTACATAAATTGAGAAAGTTATTTAATATTTTCGTTTATGTTGCTTAATTTCTCTTATTTTTTAATTTAATTTCCATCAATTGATATTTTACGAAATATTAAAATAATAATAAATATTATTTTGAAAGTTTAAAATAACAAATAAAAAGAAATTTTAAATGTTGACCGATACAAAAAGCGGAAGGAAGTAATCTTATAATTCCAATCCAATTTCTCACACATCTTTTCTTTGTCTAAGCATATTAATTAATCTAAGTGTGAAAATTATAACAGATGAAGTGATTCTTTTGTGCAAATTTCATGGTGCTCTACTTGAGTTTCATAGCAACACCACCATTATAAATATATTTTTTTTTATCTTGAGCTTCCAATTTTCAATCTGAAAAATGGGTAAGAAGGTTTAGGATTTTAAACCAACCATTTGATTAAGAGAAATGATATTTGTATTTTTATTTTATATTAAAAAAATTTACTATAATAAATAAAAAAATAAATATAATATGTAACAATTGATATAACAAAAAATTTTAAAAGTATATTATATAAATTATTGTAAAAAAATTAGTTGTATAAATAATTTTTTTTATTAATTAATGGAACAATTATAAAAGGTGGGGATATTGATAGCCATCTTAAATGCAAATATATATATTAGAGAAGGGGGGGTTATTTATCTTAATTTCCAAGTTAATATATTTTACCTTCTAAATGTTTCTTTCCTTATTATAAATAAAAAACACAATATATATATATATATATATATATATATATATATATAGATATAGATATATAGATATATAGATATATACACTTTATTTACTTGTTTTTTCATGAATACTACCCCTTTTATCTTTGCAAGTTGATTATATATAGCTTAGTGTTTCATTCTTGAAAAGATTGAAATTACAAATTGTTAATCTTAGAGAGCAAACATGAACGAAACGTATCAGATGGAGCACTTCACATGAAAAGCACTAGATGGGAAGAAGGAGCTAAAACCCATCATTTAATTTTTCCTGAGAATATAAAATTGATGTTATAGAGATAGAAAAAGACAATTTTTGCAGTTCAAAAACCCAATATACAACGCAGCAACACTTTTAATTTTTGTGTCCTTTTCTTCTGAGTTCTTGCAGATCTTAAGAAAAAAAAAGTAAAAGATATATGAAAGCTCATAAATACCATAATAATAAGTCTTAAAATAAAAACTGTTACATTCTCCAACATAATAAGAAAAGCCCTATATCTGAGTTCACAGATTCCTCCTAAACATTATAACTTTGCTAAAGAAACATAATTAAGATGCAAATTCATAAATATTAAGTACTAATTAACGAGATAAAACCCTATTAAGCATAATATGCACACATAATGTTCTTTTAATTTTTTAATTCCACTCCTTGTGCTTCAATCCTCTTGCTCAGGAGGCACTTCATTCAGATCAAAAGGTAGCATTTTTGGAGGAACTGAAGTTGACACATCTTGATTCATGAAGCCACCACCACCATTTTTTGATGCTATTTCAGCAACTTCTTTGTCCTTACCAGCAGCAACAACTTGATCAACCTCTATGGAACTATCTTCACTCATCACTTCCTTTCCTTTTCCTTTTCCTTTTCCTTTTTCTTTTTCTTTCTCCTTCACCTCATCATCATCTTCTTCATCATCATCAGTTGTTGAAGATTCATTGACATGACAAAGCACAGCATGAATTGTAGGAAAAACCATATCACAAACCTTACACCTATATAACCTCCTGGTCCTACAAATCTTATGTGCAGAACCATAACTTTTCAACGTTTCCCTCAACATCTTATCATCATCATTATCATCATCATCATCATCAAAACATTCTTCTTCATCATCATCATCATAACACTGAGAAACAGATGGTATGATCTTATTTCTTTTTCTTTTATTCCCCTCACAAATTCCACCCCTCTTTTTCTGAACCCTCCACCCAAACCCAGATAAGGTCTTGGACAAATCAACGGCCCCATCATCATCATGATTATCTCCTTCTCCTTCTCCTTCTCCTTCTCTTGTGTTGTGGCGCATGGTTGTTACAGTGGATGGTGCCCCAGAGCATTGAAGCTTGATGGTGTTCCTCTTCCTTATCTCCTTGTAATGCAACCTTATGTGTCCACCCAATGCTCTTCCACAGCTGAATTCACGCTTGCAAAAACGACAAACCTTCTTCCCAGAGACAAAATATAGAAAAACAAGGTTACTTCCGTTGCTACCCACCTCAGATGAAGCTCCATCATTCTTCTTCTTTTCATTTGTTATTATAACCCTTTTGGTAGAAGAAGCCATCTCTGAAACAAAAAAACAAAAAACCAAAAACAAAAAAAGGAAAAACATTAGCAAAATGATGAAAACTTTTTTTTTAAAAAAAAGAAAAGGGTATATGTATACCTGAGTTAAAAAGAGAGAACTTGTGATTCTGCACCTTAATGGAGATTGTGAAGACACCAAGAGATAGAGATGCAAGTGAACTGAAAGAGAGTAATGCTAGAACCATGAAATGGTTTCTGAGTTCCAACAACGTTTATATAACTAAGGGAGAGAGAAAGAGGTGAGAGAAATCTCTCTAGATGACTTAAAGAGAGTGTAATTATTTTATTTTGTTTTTTTGGTAGCATTAATTAGTCTTCTGAAAAAAGAAAACTAGAAGTTTCTGTTTTTTCTATACTTATGCATTTTTTAATACTAATTTTATGTTTTTTTATATATTATCCTTGTTTTATTTATTATTTTCTTTTCTTATCTTTCTTTTTTAAACTTTTAAATGTTTTTTGGACTGAGTAAAATGGGGGCTTTTAAAAATTAAGAAACTGAAATTATTTGTTCAATAATAATTAATAAATGTGAAATTCATTTTTTTAATCATATTTTATATTTTTTTGTTTTTATTCATTACATTGTTTATTATGTTTCTTATTTTTTGCTATTATTTTACTCGCTTTTTTTGGAATATATTCATTCTAATGGATGTTCCTTATTTATTTGAGATAATAAATATTAGTTTGGTATATGTGCTAATTTTTATATGAGATCAAATTACAACACTAAACATTACGTTACTCACTTATTTCAAGCCAAGGTGGATACCAAAAAAATATTAAAGAAAGGTAATAATACACTTTCTTCATATTTATTTTTATATGTAAATGCATTTATTTTAATAAAAGAACTCATTAATTAATGAATGGGTTTTGTATTATTTAATACTTTTAGAAAAAATTGTTTGAATTTTGTTAATGATAAAAAATATATTAAAAAGCTTTTACTAACATTTATCCTCTTGCATATGGTGATGATGCATGTGTAAAAGTCATGGTGAATTTTACACCTTAAAATTTACATTAGAATGAGGAGAGAGCTTAAGTAAAAGTCGTTCAGATTAATTGTAACTATTTATTAAAAGAAAAATCATTGTCTTGCTCAAATTCTTAACCACATACTATAATGGTTAACACCTTATATATAACCACATTACTATATCACATTATCATTTAACAAAATAAATTTAATGGCAGAAACTAATTAAAAACATATATTCAGTAACATTAAGGATTTTTTATAAGAATTATAATACATAAAAAAAATATTTTAAACATTTTTTTACTATTATATATCATACATTTTGTAACATATATTAAATATAATATTTTTTAAAAATGTTACTAAAATTAATTAATAGATAACATTTTTTTTATTTTTTTACAATATTTTACAATATAAATCAGATATAATATTTTTTTAAATATTATTAAAATTAATAAAAATATTTTTATAATTTTTTTTAAATGTTAAAAAGAAATATAATGTAACATAGTGTCTCACCTTAAGGGAAAAAAAATACATGCGGCAGAAACTGTTTTAATTTTTCCTTCGACATGGTTGAATTTATCATGAAATTAATAAAAATAACTATTTTATAAAAAAGGTAAAGGCATCCAGCAAAAGCTTTATTTGTTATGAACAAAAGAAAATATAAAAACTTTATGGGGTGCTTTTTTCCGATAAATATATTTTGAATGAAGGCTGAAAATTAATTTGTAACTATAATGATAAAATTTAAAGGGTGGAGAACAAATTTAAACTATCATATTTTGTATTGACCAAATATAATGATTAATTCTTTCTACACAAACATGCTGATGATCGATAAAAATGACAAAATTTTGAGGCTAATTAATGAAAGTTATTGATAATTTATTTTCCAGGAGCGTACTACACAACTAAAGAACTATGTAACAAAAATATAAAACAAAAGAACTAAATCATTAATTATTTGTGGGAAATATGTCAGACATATTGATTAAGAAAATTAAACTCTCATATGTTACTCCATAACATATAAAGTTTAAAAATTTATTACAATTTAATATATATATTAAACATAAATTTTATATATTGATACCATTAAATTTAACATTTATATTAATTTAATAATTTTTTATAAAATATAAATTTTATCAGTTTAATTATTAATTCAAAATTTTTTATTGAATAAATTATATTTATAAAATTTTATACAAAATAAATTCAATAAATAATTCATTACATAATTTTATTTTAACGTTTAATATATTATTTAACTATATATAAATATTAATAGTCAAATAATATATTATCAATATTTAAATTATTTAAATTTTATATATAATAATAAAAATATTATTATATGATTTAATGGTTAAATAAATAAATTTTATATTTTATAAAAAATTATTAAATTAATATAAATATTATATTTTATATTTTATCTCAACAGAATATTATATATATATATATATAATTTTATACATATTATTATTAATTAATTTTAAATATTTAGTTTATTATTAAATTGATGATTTTAAAATTAAAAAATAAAAATTTGGATTAAATTTTAAAACTATATAATTATAAGAGTATTTAATATTTTATTTTATCATCTAAAGTATTAAAATTAAAAAATAAAAAATAAAAATTTGGATTAAATTTTGAAAATGTATAACTATAAAAGTGTTTAATATTTTATTTTATCTTCTAAAATATTAAAATCAATCATAAATTATTCAAAATTAATTGTTAAATAGTAAAAAAATAATAGAGAAAAAAACAAATTCATTTAGGAAGCTTATTTATAGTTATTTATTATCGTTAAAGAGGTTAAAAAGAAGAGTTAACTTTTACAAACAATAATAATAACTTGTAAATATTATATTTAATTAAAATGGTCCCATGAACGTTATACACTTTAAATTAATCCCTTAAATCCCTCACCTCTCATTAAATATTTATTGCTAGGATATCCTACATATTTTTTTTTCTTTTTTTAAATATATTAATAGGTTATAACTCTAAATTTTTTTAATATTAAATATTATATATATATAATTAAATTATTCTATGAATAACTTTATTTAAATTTATTTCGCTTAATAACTTTTATAAATAATAAAATTTTATCAATTCAACCATTAAATTAATAAATTACATTATATAAATTATCCTAAAAAAAATTTATAAAATTTAAAAAAGATTTCATATTTCAAAAAATAAATTCAAATTAACGGATAAAATATCTTTTATAATATTCGTTAACTTAAATTTATTTAATAAAATATTAAATTTTTTAGAATAATTTATATAATATAATTTATTAATTTAATAGTTGGATTGATAATATTTTAAATGAAGTAACTTTAAGTAAAGTTATTCGTATAGTAACTTTATCCTTATATATATATATATATATATATATATATATATATATATATATATAAATAAAAGGAGGATCAAGTTATTCTACTAAATAATTTTTATAAATAATTAAATTTTATCAATCTAACTGTTAAATTAATAAATTATATTATATAGATCATTCTTACAAAATTTTATAAAATTTAAAAGATATTCGATATTTTAAAAAATAAATTTAAATTAATGGATAATATACCTTTTATAATATTCGTTGATTTAAATTTATTTTTTAAAGTATCATATCCCTTTCAAATTTTATCAAATATTATAAATATGATCTATATAATATAATTTATTAATTTAACATTTAAATTAATAAAACTTAATTGTTTATAAAAATTATTAAACAAAGTAACTATAGCAAAAATTATTCCTAAAATAACTTGATCTCTTCTCATTCATATTCATATTCATATTCATATATATATATATATATATATATATATATATATATATATATTACAAATACTTTTAGAATAAATTATATCAACACCTCCTCCTGAATTTTGTCAAAAAAATATTTGATACTTCTTCTACTTTTTATCTTATATAAACTTTTTTTAATTTATATAAATGCATAACAATATATTTTTATTAATTATATAGCTCTACATAAATATTTTTAATTTTTTATAATATTATACATATAAGAGATGTTGAAATAATGTAAAAAATGAAAATGTATGAATATTTTTTTAATAAATTTTAAAAGATATCAATACAATTTGTCCAATACTCTAATACCTAGTTTAAAAATTTTTATTTTTATGTAAATAAAAAATTTACATAATAATTAATTTTCAAATAAAATTAATAAATAAATAATAACTATATATAATAAATTTAATAAAAAATAATTTATACTTAAAATTATTCTATTTAATAATTTTTTAAATAGTTAAACTTTTTTAATTCAATGATTAAATTAAAAAATTTTATTGCATAAATTAAATGTATAAAATTTTATTAAATTTAAAAGGTAATTAATATCTTATTAAATAATTTTAATTTAATATATATATATTAAAAGGGGTATATTATATATTAAATTAAAATTATTTATTAAAAATATCAAATACCTTTGAATCGTTTAAAAAAATTATTTAACAAAACTTAATCATTAAAATAGAGATCCATGTTTCTCTCTTTCTATAGTTCTATATTTTGGAGTTTTATATCTACAATGGTTGAAGTTTCAAATGATTAGTAAAATTATTGTTAAAATGTTATAAGAACCTCAAAAATATCCACATCTTGATTTATTTTAAATAAAAACTGTTTGATTTCGACTACTATGCTGTGATAATTCTGCATAGTATGAGTCCTAGTCCATGTATGGCCAAATTTATCTTGGCTTTATTAAACCTTTCATACATCACTATATGTTCTCCATAAATGTGTCATTAAATCTTTATTTTTAAGCAATGTTTTTATTATTAGATATAATAAATAACACACAAAACTTAAATAAAATTACGTAGCCAATTAATTTTCTTTTGGAGTAAAGAAAGGAAGAGGAAAAGAAAAAAATTACATTTAAAGTCTCTAGCCGAGTTCATTATTTAATAGTGTTTTTAATTATTAAATTTAAAATATAAATATATTATTATTATTATTATAGTAATAATGATTATAATTATAGTGTTAGTAGTGTTTATGATTTCAGTCATAATATAATTTGATAAAATTAAAATTGAAAATATTTTAAAATTAAAAATTTATTTTTATTGTTAAAATAATTTTAAAAATATGTGAAAAATTAATAAAAATTAATTTTAAAAAACAAATTTTATTTTTTAAATTAATTAAAAATAAAAAATTAACAACTCACAACTATTCTTAATGAATAAATTTTTTGTTTGGAATATTTTTTTAAGTAGTTTTTAGTTTTAAAATTTTTAAAATTCAAATTCAAGTTTTGGGGTTGTTCTATTTATTTTGGTTTTTTTAAATTTTTAAAAGTTTTATAAAATAATTTTTGAAAAGTATCTTTGAAAGAGAAGTGAATAGGAGTCAGAGAAGAAAACTGAAAAATAAAAAGTCAAAATAACTTAAAGGTGTTTAATTTTTTAATTTTAAAAACTAAAAAAATATTTTTTAAAACAGTTTCTAGACTCTTCATTGAATAAACAAGTTTTTATGTTTTTATTAAATAAAGCTTATATTTTAAGTATTGAATTAATTATTTATTTTTCATATTTGATTTTTTATTAAACTTATATTTTATTTTTTATTTAGATAAATTAATTTAATTTTTATTATATATAAAATTTTATTTTTAAATATTTATAATTTCTGCTTAATTTTATTTTTATTTTTTATCAGTTAAAAATTTAAATATATAAATATTTTTATCTAAAAATTATGCAACTAATTTAAATAAAATAATAATCTAATAATTATATAAAACAAAAGAAAAATAAAATACAATAAAATTTAATAATTAAAAACACTATATTTCAAGATCAGGAAAGAGAAAAAGATAAGAAAGAGATTTAAAAGATGAGAAACAACTATGAGAGAGTAATATTAAAGATACGAAAAAAATAATAAATAAACAAATTTTAAATTTTATGAAAATTTTATTTATTTTATCTTAATTTATCAAAAAAAATTTGAAAATTTTTAAAATTTAAAATTTTTTATGAAACAAAATTTTAAATAAGATATTTTTAATATTTAAAAAAAAATAATATTCTAATCATTGTATGGTGTCAACTATTCGGATATTTTTATTTTTATTTATAAATTTTGTCACATTAAAATTTTTATAAATATTTTATAAAATTTTAAAAATATATTTATAATAATTTTAACCGTTATAAAATTTTAAAATAATAGTTGACATTATAATAATATTAATTTTTCTTCCAAAATGTTTCAAATCCTCTTTCCAAGGTGATCTTTGACTTCAATCCTCGTTAAAGATACTACAATGTTAAGCTCGTGACTCTTCCTTCACCCACACCATCTCATCTTTATAAATATTATTAGCTGGCTAGCACAATTATTTCTAGGTGAATAAATTATATTGATATTTTTTAAATTTATTAAAAATATTTAGTATTATTATATTTTTATATGATTTTAATTTTATATATATAATATTACAAAAAAATAAAAAATTTATGTAAAGTTGTATAATTGAAAAAATAATATAAATTACATTTTTATATAAATTAAAAAAAATTATATAAGATAAAAAACAAGATTAATATCGAATGATTTTTTTTTATGAATTTCAAAGAAAATCAATATAATCTCCCTTTTCTAAATATGATTTATATTGTCATTTTATCATCATATTATTTGATATAAATATATAAGGAGATGGTTTAGTAAAGGAATAATTTTGTAAAAAAAAAAGGAAATGATAATTTTTTTAAATAGTTAAATATATTTTAATTTATTAATCTTTTAAAATAAAATATAAAAAATTATAGATTAATATAAATTTAATATATTAATTATTTATTTATCTTTATAAAATATATGATTTTTTAGTTTAAAAAAATTATCAACCCTTCTTTTTCTCTTAAAAAATCTCCTCCCAAATAACTCTGGTTTTTTTTTTTTAATATTCATTCTTGTATTCTCTTACTTCAAGCAGCTAGAAGATATACAATATCTTTTAAAAATATATATATAACATAAGTATCTTTTAAAAAAGAGAAATTTAATTTATTTTTGAATTAAATAAGTTTCTTTTATAAAGACTAAAATAAATAATAATGATTTTATAATGAAGAAACCTATTTAAAAATTTCTATCACCTCGAGAAAAAAATTCTTTGTTTATGTTCTTTTATTCTTGTAAAGAAAACATGCATTTTGAAATGTTATTTCTCTATTATCAAGAAAGACAGCTTTAATTTACGTTTTTTATTTTGTAAAATAATAATTTTTACCAGTTTCATGTTAAATTTAAGCATGCTACATGATACTGTGTAAAGAACAGATTAAAACAACAAAATATTTTGGCATGTATTTTACCCGTAATGAGAATATAGGAACTTTTTTTAGGGTCGCATCTACATTGTTAAAATTATAGCAAGTGAAAATACATGTAAAAAGAATCTTGTTGTTTTAATTTTCCATTATTAAATAGCATGCTTGAATTTAAAATGTAATTAAAAATTGTTATTTTATAAAAAAGTGTAAAAAAATTATTTGATAATTCATATTAGATAAAAGAGGACTTGACCATTACGAGCCTCTTTGTCTATTCTTCGAAATTGATTTTGGAAAAAAATGAAGAGGTTTATTTTGAAAAATATTTTTTATTTTTACTTACAAAAATGTTATCTTGTGTTCACTTTATTTTCTATTTTCAAAATTTTATACTAAAAATAATAAAAATAAAAAACAAAATATTTTTTTTTAATTTTCATTATCTCCTATATAAAATATTGAAAAATTAGTAAATAAAATAGAAAATAAAAACATAAAAAAAATTTATAAACCAAACGCTTCCTATTTTACTTATCTCTTAACTCATTCATTACCATGGATTTTCATAATTGTATTAATGGAATGTTTAAACAAACGTACTCGAAATCCTTCATCCAGTTTTATGACTAATGCATAATATTTTTCATTTTTTGAGAGAAAAGAAATATATTACATTTTAATTTATTGTAATGTAAAATAGATTTTTAAAAGTTATTTTCTTTTTCAACGTGGAGCACATGAATTGATTTAATTTAGTCAGAGTTCTCAAATTGGTTTTTTAAGCATCCATGCATGGGATCTCATCAAATAACATCTTTAACAATTTTTTATTGAAAATAATTCCATCAATATTACTATTGGTTCATACTATATTATCATGATAATGTATATAACTTGTTGTATAATTTAAATATTTGTAAATATATAATTTAATATTTATTTATTTATTAAATAATATATTATATGATAAAATAAAATATTAATTACTTTTAAACTATACAAAGAATTTGTTAACTTAATCTAAAAAATAAAATTTTAAATTTAATAATTAGATCAATAAAATTCTATTTTAATTAAAAATTATTAAAAGTGTCCTTTTACTAAACTTAATATTTATTGTTATTTAATCCGAATGTATACATGTTCCTATTTATATAAATTGGAAGCAATTAAATGCGTGAACAACCTTAGACAACTTTTGATTTGTAAAAGTATATTTTTATTTTATTTTATTTATAAAATTATTATCTTACTTTATGCATGTTTACTGCTAAAAAAATAATTATGCAACATCTCAATCGTGAAAAATAATTTATTAATTAATGATAAAAAGATAATATAACACTTTAAATTAACGGTTTGATTTAAACTAGCTAATGTATTACTTTTGAACTTAGTTTCTTAAGAATTCTGAGAGGTTCATTAGGTTGGGATGTTGAATCCATCAAATTATTAAGATGAAGTCAATCAAATATAGCTAACTAATTTGAGGGGATTTAATTTTAACACACAATTTTGGTTTGAAATAGCGGTTGTTGAATCAAGCGCTTACTTTGAAGTCAAACGCTATGCACATTTATTCTTGAAGGATTCTCAAAGTTAGATAAAATTTAAGGAGTTACGTCCATTATTAACGTTATAGGTTAAGATGTTAATTAAGCTCATTAAAGTCTTGGGATCACCTTGACCAAATATACCCAACTTGTCATTATTTTAAACCTTTCTTGCATCAGTTTGTTTTACATAAATGTGACATTAAATTTATTTTTGAAGTAATATATATTTACGTTTCTAAATATATATATATATAATTAAATAAAAAGTTGAAAGATGAATGAAAATTGATTAAAACTTTGAAATTTTTATATATACCATTATAAATAGTAACAATACATTCAGCTCAATGTCGTTAGATCTATTTTTGTTAAGTAAATAAAATATGTAAATTCATGAATTTTACTATTTATATGCAGGAGAATCATTTGTTGTTAAAAAAATTTGAAGATGAATAACATATAATATATACATGAAGGTAAAGATTGGTTGATGAAGTATGCTTCAGATTACATGCCAAATTGATTGATACTTCTCATAATATTGTGAGGTTAGGTCAAAAATTACGAGTAAGTGATTAACATAATTGAGATTAAGAAATCACCAACTAAGAGTGTGATTAAGATGCAACAATGGTTTTAAGAGTATGGTTAAGAATTGATTCAGATTACGAGTGCTTAAGAGTGGGAGCAGGATGGAACCACTTCGAGACAGAATGCGAGAGTGAAGAAATTTTTTACAAAGTTAAGTAATTTTTCTAAAACATTTACCAAACTGGTTTAAGTTTTACTCATAAAGTATTTTTTAAAAATAAAAATTTTGTGAGGTTTAAAACTGTTAAAATCAGATTAAAATCACCTCAAAATTTTTACATAGCAAACACAAATGATGTGTTTTCTTAACTCAGTTTTAACTCTCCTCTAAAAATGAAGAGAATAGAAAGAATTTTTTTTAATTAATTAAAATATCATTCTAGGTCTAAAATAATATTTTAAAAATAAATATAAATATGTTTTAAAGTTTATTCTTTTATCTTTGAATCAAAATAAAAAATAATTATTTTCTCTTCCATTCTCTTCTTTAATTAAATTGTAATAATTAAAATTTCCTTTCTCTCCTTCCCGTTACATTCCCTCCTCTTTCTTTATTTAAAGAAAAAATTGCATTAAATAAATATTTCCACAAGTTGTTGAATGAGACTCCAGTAAAACTCCCAGGTTTTTTTTTCTTATTTTTTTAATAATATAATAATTCTTATTATTATTTTATTTGGCACAAAGCATATTTTCTATTTTTTTCTACTGAAGAAGTCACCCAGTGAATAGGATATGTAACAAACATTTTTTATTAATAATTATATTTTTATTTTATATTATATTATAAATGATATTTTTTTATTTCATCTAACACATTTTAAATACGATATGTAACAAATAATTTGTCTATTCAATGCCTGTGACCGAGCTTAGCGGAAAATATTTGAGGGGCCAAAACAACATTTCAATACTTGAATTACATATATATATATAATTTAAAGTGGAATATTGGTACAAAATTGATCATAAAATAACATTAAAATATACTATAAATTTCTATGAAATTGTATGATCCGATGTAGTATCAAATTTTGTATTAATATTCTCAATAAGAACTTTGATCTCAGTATATTTTTGATAAACATGGAAAAAATCAATATTTTCTTTAAAATTAATTGTAGCTGCTTAAATAGATAGTATTATTTTAGATAGAATAACCTTTTTTATAAAAATAACTTTGAGAATTATTTGAGAATATTATAAATATATATATATAACAGACATATATAATGAAAAGTATAAAATAATCAACTATATATAATTATATATTAGTTAAAATTAAAGTTAGTTAGTAATTATATAATTATTTTAAAAAAATTATATTTATTTTTAATTATTTAAATAAAATTAATTATTAGTATTTATTATTTCTATTTTTATAAAAATTAACTAAGTTTCTCACTTAAATAATTTATTAACATATATAATTTCAAAAAAGAAAGTTTGGGATAGTGGTTTTTTTCCCTTGTCCTTACAAAATCCACCTTTGTTTCTTTTCCTCTTTGCTATTTAAAAATAAATAAAAAATAAAAGTTAATAGGTTGAATTGTGGTGAAAGATTGGGAATCAGACTAGTTTAATATAAAAATTGGGAGTTTTATTTTTATTATTTTTTATATTGTAAAAAAAATGTATATATAAACATTTAATAAAAATATTAATATTTAAATTATACACTAGTTCTACATAATAATGTAAAAATTAACTTATTAAAATTTTAGAAATAGAGAGCAAATTAAAAAGAAATGTTACGTCTAAGAACAATATTAGTATTTAAATCTTAATATTCTAAGGAAGTTAATTAAGTAATTGAACAGGAAACATCAACAAATCTCTTGGATTTTTGTTTGTGTACACAACTTCAGTTTGAGAACTTAAAAGAAATCAAATACGATTCAAGAGGGTTGTAACTATGAGCTTATGAGCTGCTATAACTTAAGACTTAAGGTAATATTGGTAGAGTGGAAAAATATAAACTTGATGACATAATTAGTTAGGGTACTCGGAAAACATGGAATTATTAAAATTAAATATTAAAAATGAATGAAAACATATTTAATAAATAAATATTTTGAATATATTTTAATTAATAGTTTTGAAAATTATTTATGATCTAAATATTTATAAAGGAATATTTGATTAAATTATTTTTAGTGCAAGTCAAACATTTACAATCTTATAAGGTGTAAAACTCATCTTTAAAGTTAATGATTTTAACAAAAAATTTATAATATATGATTGATCCTTATAGGATTTAACGGGTATATTTGGTATGCTTATTTTTAATTTAAGATCAAACCTATAGATTTCTCCTTTTACATCATTAAGTTTAAGAAGAATATGAAATATACAATATATAAATTGAAAAAAATAAACATACAATAGTTTATTAATTAATATATAAACATATAAATAAAAATATTATTAATTGATTTAATATCTTGATTGATTTAAAGAAATAAACTAAAATTTAAAATGTATCATATAATTATTTGACTTGAATGGATGTTATATTCTTAACACTTTGGTCGAAATCTTTTCTTTTCCTTAACTCTCTCTATTCCTTCAGCATTCAACTTGAGAACGGATTGTAAAAAAAAATATAATCGATACATTTTTTTTTAGTTTCATCTTTTGACATGTAGCACAGTTAATTTGTTATAAACATCATACCTTAATGCAATTTTCTTTTACTGATTGAACTATAAAAGTGTGCCTCTTTAAATCTACACTTTGTTGGATCTGTATTTAAATTATGAAGATGGTAAAGAATTGAATTGAGATTGAGAAGGGTAAAATATTTGAAATAAAATAATGGAAAACTACTTTGGATAAAATAATAAAGATAAAAATTTACAAAGATATTAACAAAATTTAAAATCTGTTGGAAAAGATAAAATTTATTTCGGTGATTTGTGTATCTCAAAGAAATTAGTTTTCAGCTACATATCAGTTAAATTATATTAAATTAATTTTAATTTAATGGAAATATTGATTGTAAAATTATAATATTTCGATATATATTATCTATGTATAGAGTGAAGGAAAAATATATTTTAATTTAAATTAACAATGAATGTGTCTATACTTTTTTATTTTAAAATATTTAGATCTAAAATTCAAAAAGTTGTATGACATAAATAATAATTTTTTTAAATGTTTGTGTTGCGTTGTTTATATGCATTTTGACTAAAATTATCTATATGTAAATTAAATAAATAAAATTAAAAATTAAAAATTTTAATTAATTTTATTATGCAATAATTATTATGAAAAAAGTACATAATTATTTTTAATAAAAAGATATAATTTTTTTTACTTAGGTTAAATCTATACTCTCAAAAATAATTATAATCAAGATAAAAATATTTATAGTATAATAGAATTAACTTTTCAACATTTTTTTATATATAATATTTAAATTTAAAATTTTGTTTAAGACGAATTAAATATATACTTCAATTAATAATTTATAGGATATTCTTTCCAGATACAATTCCATATGTGAACTGTATCATAATTATATATTCTAATTCAAATTGGAATATTATTAAGTTTTGCAGTAATTATTTAATTCTTGAAATAATCTAATGTGTGGTGACTGCCATGTTTTCGTTTACCTTTGTCCTTCTGCTGCAAAATTTCACGTTAACAGGTTGTTTGAAAGATTTTATTTATTTTTAAATAATCTGATATTTTAGTTTCCTAGTTTTTGTAAATAAATTAAGTCTCTTTATTTTTAAAAAAATTAAACATAACTAAATCTTTCTCCAATTTTTTCCTACTTTATTAAAATCCAAAATAAATAATTTTTTATTCAAACAAGTGAAGATTTATAATGGATTTAGAAATTTAAATAATGAGAAAATTTTAAAAGTAAAAAATTAATAATTATTTGAATGATTCAATAAGATGAAATAATATTTGGAATTTTTATTTTTCCTAAAATTTGAATTATTATTTTAAAAATGGTAAGGAAAAGAATTTTGATGCCAAAATGTTTAGTTTACTTGCCCACATATCGTCTATTCATCCTTTTGAATGGTCATCCAATTCTTTGTCTCTTTTTTAAGAGAAAAATTTATGATTAAACTTAAGATGTACAAATATTAGTATTCTTTGAGTTGAGGATGGGATATGAAAATGTGAAAATTTTTAAATAGAGAAAATTTGAAAAAAGTAAAACATATTTTTTAGGTTTACTTAGATCACGTTAATATTTGTTGTGAAAATATACTTGGATCATTCACTTTTAATAGTGTCTATCCGTTAGGGATATTTTGGTATTAACATGCATGCATGTGCTTAATCTGCTCATAACTCAACCATGTTGTACACTAAAATAGAGGGTCAATTAAAAAATTGTCATACTCAGTAATAAAATTAGTATTTAAATCTTAATATTTTAGGGAATTTAAATGATTGGGTGGGAAACATTAACAAATCTCTTAGAATTTTTTTAGAACTTAAAAGAAATCAATACAATTTAAACTTGATGGAAAATAGAGATATTAAAAAGGTCAAATTAATAAATTAACTTTTAATCTTGAGAGAAAATTGATTGTAAAATTAAGCCATTAGAGACAAAACTCTACTATGTAGTATATATAGTTATAGATAGATTAAATTGAGTATATATAGTTATAGATAGATTAAATTGCCCTATCTTTTGATTCCTTGATTCTTCTATGGTGCTGGGAAAGGGGAACAACCCAAGACAATTCTGTAAGAAACACATTTCTACAAGAAACACAAATAGTGGAAATGTCTTGAAATACTAAATAACACATCTAAAACAAGAAATGTCTATTATTATTATTATTATTATTATTATTATTATTATTATTATTATTATTATTATTATTATTATTATTATTATTATTATTATTATTATTATTATTATTATTATTATTATTATTATGTGTTTACTTTCACTTTAAATTAATAAAATTGATAATATACATAGAACATTTCTAAATATAGGAATTGGAGAATATGTATCCCTGAAAAGAAGGAGTCAGCAAAGTTAGCACTTTTTCTCTCCCGTCATCTACACATCCCTACAAAGTAAGGTTATTTTATTTGAAACCTTGAGTTTGAGGATTTTTAGCCATGGAAAACAAAGATATATAAAAATAAATCTTAACCAAAGTGAGGACAAAGATGGGATCATATTATCTACTTTTTCATATTTAAAATATTTAAAAATAGTAAAATAATCATTAACTAGTTAATTAATAATAAATAATCAATTAAATACAAATAAATATTATCTACTTTTTAATGTTTTATTTTTAAAATAAATAATATAATAATTAAAACAAATAGTATATATATTAAAATAATATTTTAAGATAACATAAAAATATAAATATATCATAATTAATAATATTATTGTAAAATAATTAAATGATATTAAACACAAGAAAATAAATAGATAAATAAAAAAAATCAAATTTTAAAATTATAGTAAAGATAAAAAAAACTTCAGTTAAGAGTTCAAAAATTTAAAATAGCATTTTGAAAATATTAGTAACAACCCAAAAACGCTAATTCTATTAAAAATTTGTTTTAAACGGTTTTAAAAACTTTTCAACTAATATTTTTAACTTTTAACTAAATAAAATACATTACCAACACACTACACACTCTAAATACAAGGGTAGTATTAAAAATTAAAAATTGTATAATTCAATCTTTGTTATAAAAAAAATGGTAGAGGTAACACTTGACATAAAATATGTGTGTATGAAACCTATTCTTATTTTATATAATAGTATTAGAAAATTATATCAGATTAATTTGATTTCTGATTCTTAATTATCTTCCTATTAATATCTCGATTTCCTTTATGATATATAATGTGAAAGATATGATTACATAACTTATAAGTATTTAAATAAAATATTTTACGAATTGCCTCATTTGATTTATAAAATTTAAAATATAATATAATTTGATTTAGAGGAAAAAATATGATTACAACGTGGAACTTGTACCCACAAATTTTGTTTTATATAATAATATTAGATTGTATGACATAAATAATATTTTTTAAAAATGTTTCTCTTGCATTGTTTATATGCATCTTGATATAAATTATTTTTATGTAAATTAATAAATAAAATTAAAAATATATATTTCTAATTAATTTTATTATACAATATTAATATTTATTCCGACAAAAGTATATAATTTTTTAATAAAAAATATATAATTATTTTATTTAGATTTCATGTATCATCTCAAAATAATTATGCTCAAGATAAAAATATTTATAGTATAAAAGAATGAACTTTTTCAAAAACAAAATTTATATATAATATTTAAATATAAAATTTTATTTAAGACGAATTAAATATATCCTTCAATTAATAATTTATAGGATATTCTTCCCAATTAAAATTTGATACCTGAACTATATTATGATTATATTTTTTAATTTAAATTGGAATATTATTAAGTTTTGCAGTAATTATTTAATTCCTTATATAATTCCTGTTTGCTTTTCCTTGTCATGGTGCTGTTTGCTTTTGCTTATCATGGTGCGGTGTCCCATGCCATATTTCCAATTGGGTATTTGAAAGATTTTAGTTTTTTTTTATAAATAATGTGAGATTTTAGTTTCCTAATTTTTAAAATAATTTAAATCTCTTTTTTTAAAAGAAATTGAACATATCTAGATCTTTTTCCAATTTTTTCTTACTTTATTAAAATCCAGAAAAATAATTTTTTATTCAAACAAGAGGAGATTTATAATGGATTTAAGATATTAAATAATTGAAAATTTTTAAAATCTTTTAATAAAATGCAATAATAAAATTTAAAAAGAAAAAAAAATTTGTAATTTTTATTTTACTTAAAATTTATTTACTTTTTATGTAAAATATTTTACATTATACTGTAAATTAATAACCAACCAATTGGAAGGGACGGTGGGCGAAAAAGCCAAAAAAACAAAATTAAGCAAATGACTGCGTTTCTTTCTACTAAATAAAAACAACTGATATTCAAATTAATGGTAGCTAAAATGTTTGTAATTTGAACTTGAACTTCTTAACCTTTTGCATTCATCAACCTCTCTTTGCTGGAATTAAGTGACAAGACACGAATCAATAAAAATTGAAAGGAGAAAAAAAAAATAAGCTATTGTTTATTTGAAGGCTAATAAATTACTAAAAGAATTAAGTTATTAATTTATGCAGCTAAGAAAACTCCAATTGAAACATAAAATAATAATAATATTGCAAAGTTAATACAAAAGTTCAAAAGATAACAAAATAGAGAAAGCATATAATATGTTACATATTAGACTTGAGAAATTGCTTAATCCTCATCCTCATCCAAAACATATGGTTCATTGAGATCAAAGTCCTTGAGTTTTGTAGCTGTAGATTGAGAAGTCTCATGATCTGGTAATGATTCTTCATTCAGTGATGGTTCAATATCCATTTTACTACTAGAGCTGGAAGAATGGTTTTCTTCAGCAACAGAATGTGATCCATGCTTTGTTGGTGCATCCATGGATACAACAATGTTCTTCTCCTTGTGAATTGATCTGTGTCCTCCTAAGCCCTGAAAAGATGAAAAGGATTTCCCACAAGTGCTACATTTATAGCCACCTAATTTCTCTTCATTCTCATGTTCTGAATCTTTTGATTTTGACTTGCCCAGCACCAGTTTCTCACTTTTCTTCCCTGTCTCCACCTTCTTTCTTTTCCTTTCATCATGACCTTGCAACCTTCTAGGAGTTTCTTCTTCTTCTTCTTCTTCATCATCATCATCATCATTGGCTAAAACTCTTTCAACTCCAGATGAACCACCCTTGGCTCTATCATCAGAATCAGCACCCCCATTAGGCCTCTCTTCCATCTTCATCTCACCACTCAAAAAGAACTTAATCTTCTTTACAACATGTTTTTCAGCACTAGATGATGATTCACCAATTTTAATCCCTTTGTTGATTGGTGCTTGAGGACTCTTAATTGGGTCCACTTTAGGGTTGTTGTTTCCACTAGTCTCACCACGAAAGTTCTTAGCATAAGCATAAATGTATGCAAGAGTTTCAGCAGCAGCATAAAGGCCAAGACATCTTCTACCTCTTTTATCTTTCTTCAACCAGCTTGGTGAAGTTAAGAGTGAAAGATCAGTGACCTTATCTTTATGCTTCTCATCAGGTGCAACAACCTTATCAACAAAATCACCCTCTTCTTCTTGATGACCTTCTTTATCATTCTTTTCCGAAGAATCAAAATGGTGTGAAGAAGAAGAAGAAGGAGAATTAGAGTGCTTATATTGAAAGTGACGATGAGAAGGAGGAGGTTGCAAACCTCTCCAGGTTCTCTCTGGGTGAGATCTCATGTGCCCAAACAAAGCATTCTTGGAAGGAAATTCCTTTTTGCAAAGAAAACAAATGAATTTTCCATCACACATCAAAGGGTCATCATCATCATCGTTATCATCGCCGCCACCATCATCATCATAATCACAATTAGCTCTATTATAATTGCTATTATCACCTGTTTTTGAGTGATTGGAGAAACGGGCTTTTACCTTCTTTTGTTGATGCTTCTTGGAAGCTTGAAAGTGAGATCTTCTATGTCCTCCCAAGGCTTTTCCGTTGCTAAAAGTCTTGAAACAAATATCACAAACACGTTGTGTTGTTGTTGTTGTTATTGTTGTTGGAGTTGAGTTATTGAGTGCATGATCTTCTTCAGCCGTCACCGATTCAGCTTCAACTTTGCAAGAAGACCCTAAACAAGATCTTTTCACCTTCTCTTCTTCTTCATACGATTCTACCTCATGATCTGAAACCCCTTTGTCGTCATTTTCTTTCTCCATCTAAATTGAATCACCAAACAAATCGTGAGCTAGCTAAGGCTAAGAATTAGGGACAACAATATTAATCGATGAGAAAGAAAGGATCAAAACTGAAAGAATGAAGATGCACCGAAGAAAATTTGTTACCTTTAATCGATAAAAAGAGAAGAAAGAGAGAGTTTTGGGTTGAACCAAATAAGGATTACTCAAAGAATTTGAAACTGAAGAGTGTGGTTTGGTTTCGGGTTTCTTTGAAGCTTCAAAAAGCTTATAGATAGACAGGTAGAGGAAATATAGTCAGCTTTTCATCTTTTTGGGGTATTTGATAAAAGGAAAATAATTAAAAAACAAAAATAAAAACATAAAATAAAAACATAAAAAAGGAAAGAGATAATCTTTCACAAAGAGATGTGGTAATTAAGTGCGTATTCAATTTTTCGAAAGTATAACAGATTTTCTACTCACAATAACTCTTCAATTATCACAATTAATATTCATTTTCTTTTTATATGGAAATCAATTTGTGTCAAATGCCTTGCAACCTTTTGGTATTCTTCAATTTTAGGAGAATTTTTATTTTGAAAAAAAAAAAAGAAAAGAAAAAAAATTAGGAGTAGTCATATGTTAACGTTATTATCCCAATTTTATTTTTCATGGTATGTCTCATTTTTTGGTTTTTCATAGATTTCACCCTCAAGTTTTTTACTGTCTATAATCATTGAGTTTTGATGTAAATCTCTTAATCTCTTGTGAGATGCACACCTGTTCACAAGCGGTGTAAAGAAATGTAACTGCATGTAACTCATATTATGAAGAGTGATAAGGTCTTTTTTTTTTTTTTTGAGATTCTAATTCTTGTGTGATACTGATTATTTGTCAATCTAACAAAATCAATGCAGATAGTTTTTTTTTAATTAATGTTCAAATATTTTGACTTTGGATTTTCACAGCGATTCTACTTGAGGTCAAATTTTTGTGTGAATGAATGATAAGTCTCAATCCATCTAAATATACTTTTTCTTCCAAAAAAAATAAATATATTATCCCCTTAAATATTTTAGAGTCAAATTCCTGTGTAATGGTCAAGTGGAAAAAACAGTGTCTTGTTATCTTTTAGAAACAAGGATTTATTTTCTCATTTATCTTATAATCCAGTGATGATAAGTATAAATCAATTTTGTTGGTTGTTGTAGTTTTATTAAAAAAAAAATTCTTAAAAGTATTTTTTTACTTTTGAGTTTCATTAAATATATTTAAATAAGTTTTTATAATTTAAAAATAATATTATATGTAAATCTGTACATCATGTATGCATTTTAATAAATATAAATTAAGTCATTAAAATTAATTTAATGGTTACAGGTTAAAAATTAAAATAGTATACATTAGATTTTGAATTCGAACATGTCTCTTTCTTAATTGTACCAAAAAGTAATTGCAAATTTAATTAATTTATTAACTAAAAATATCATAATTTATTATTATAATCTTTTATATATTTACTATTTACATAATTTTAATTTATAAAAAATTATTTTAAATAAATAATTTTTTTTTAAAAAGGAATCACCATTTTCATTGTCAAATTTTTTATTTGTAATTTTTAGTTATTTTTATAATATAAAATTATATTTTATTACTATTATTAAGTTTCAAATAAATAAATAAAACTTTATTCAAAGAAAAATTTATGAAAACTATAAACAATCATTAAACAAATTGAAAAGTGATTATTAAACTTAAAAATTGTTAATCAAATCGAATTTAAGCATTAAATTTGTCTAGTTTACATAAAAAAATCAAGTTTAAGCTTTAAATTTGTTTAGTTTACGTAAAAATAAAAAATCAAGAAGCTCAAGCTTCCTCCATTGTCCTTCACAAATCAAGCTTGAATTTTAAATACTTGGTTCTACTCTACTTTTAAAGAGAAGTGCAAACTTAATATTTATTATACAACTATACATGCATGATGCAGGTAAAAATGAATTAACAGTAACAAGATTTAATATTTTAGGTTTTTTTAGGTAGTTTTCAGTTTCTGTTTTTAATCTTAGTTTTTAGTTTGTAAAAATTATTTTAAAAATAAATTAAGTGACTATTTTTTATTTTATTATAAATTTATAAAAATATTTAAATAAAAATTAAATTTTATTAAAATAATAATAAATATAATGGTTATAAAAGTAAAAGTAATAATAAAAATAATATATATATATGAAATAATAATAATGGTATGATAATTATAATATAAAAATTATTATATAATTATAAAATTTTATATTATATATTATTTGATAATTAATATATAAAATTAATAATTTTATATATTATTATAATATTTATATTACATAAAATAATATATTTATATATTATATTATAAAAATTTATATAATATAATTATATTATAATACTATAAGTTAAATATAACTTTTATGTATAAAATACTATCGTGCATTTATAAATTTATAAAAAATTAAAATTATCATTATTAATATAAATATTGATACAGATGAAAATGAATAAGAATAAGGTCGTCCGACAAGGCCTACGGCTCGACTCATTTAAAGCCTAGACTTATAAAAAAGTCTATCTAACCTATTCAAGAGCTTATTTATAATTATATATTATATATTTATTTTAATATATTATATTTATATAATATTTATTTTATATTTTATATACATAAATTAATATATATATATATATATGTTTTAAGTCTATTTAATGGTCTTTTATCTTGTAGGTTTTAAGTTTGTAAGCTTTTTTAATTAATTATTTGTATAAACTTTAAGTTTATTTATTGATCATTTTTATAATGTAGACTTTTAAACAAGCTTGCAGGCTTTAAACCAGATCAAATCTTGAAAAAAAAAAAAAAGGTCTTTAACATGTAATAGGTTCAGACTTCGGCTTCAAAATTTTCAAACAGGTCAGACTTGACATTCAAAGTCTAGTTCGGCTCGGCCTACTTCCATCCCTATATATTGATAGTAGGAATGAAAGTGAACAAGATCGTCCGAAAGAAGTTTAGGGCTCAGTTCATTTAAAGTCCGTCTTGACTCAGCTTGTTTAATAAATAGATAGACATTTGTTAAAAAATCTTTTTAGATAAATATGTCAAACCTAAGCTAACAAAAAAACCTATTTAACTTATTTAAGAGCTATTTATATTTATATAATATATATTTATATTTATTTTAATATATTATATTTATATAATATTTATTGTATATTTTATTTACATAATATTAATATATATATATATATATATATATATATGTTTTAGATGTATTTAATAGCATTTTTATTTTGTAAGCTTTAAGTTTGCAAGCTTTTTAAATCAATTATTTATGTAAACTTTAAGTCTATATATTAATTTTTTAAAAAATGTAGGCTTTTAAGCAGATTTGTAACCCTTTAAATCAGGTCATATCTTGATAGAAAAAAACCTTCAACAGGTAACAGACCCGAGTTTTAAAATTTTTAAATAAATTAGACTTAACACTTAAATCCGTTTGACTTATTTTCATCCCTAGTGATAATGATGATAGTAACATGGTGATGACGGTGGTTACGATACTCAAAATAACACTGGTTATAATGACGATAGTATGGTAACCTGATAGATTTAGAAATAAAAATAATAATAATTTTTTTTATTTTAAAATTTAAGTTAAATTTTTTAAAAATATTAAAAAATAATTTAAAATTATTTTTATCAAATACATTTTAATTTTAAAATTAAAAATTAAAAATTCGTATTAATCCCAATAAAATCTTAATTTTAAGCATTTACCATCTGAAATAATTATTATACGGACTAAAAAGAATAAATGTTAATTCTTAAATTAAATTATAAATAATTAGAATTAAAATATCAAATTATATTGACTACTATATTTTATATATATATAATAAAAAATCTACTTATTTAAAGAATAAATTTATAATATTTTGATAATATTGATATTAACTTTTAATAAAAAATTTATTTAAAATATTATTTTATTAAATTTAATATATAATATTAATATCAATTTTTTTAATATATATATATATATATATAAATAAAAGAAGAAGTCAAATTATTTTGAAAATAACTCTAACATAAAATTATTCTACTCATAACTATTTTAAATATTTAATTTTATTAATCTAACCATTAAATTAATAAATTTTATTATGTAATTTATATTATAAAATTTTAAAAAAAATATTTTTTTATAATTTTATTTTAACAAATAGTATATATCTTTTAATATATATTAAGTTGAATTTATTTAATAAAATATTAAATATTTTTTAAATTTTATAAAAATTTATAAATCTAATTTATATAATGAAATTTATTATTTAAAAATTAAATTATTTAAAAAATTACAAATGATATAACTTTATATTAAAATTAATCTTAAAATAATTTAATCCATTTTCTTATTTATATTATAATTGTTTTAAAATTTGTTTATATTAGAAATGATAGTATGTGCACGATAGATTTTTCATATGTTTGGCCTACTACTTATTTCATGTGTAAATTTCTCACTAAGCCACACCTATCATTTTTTTTTTCACCCCTTTTTACTAGGCATAAGCTCCTTTTTCCTATATTTTTAAAATTTTAAAATATTCTTTCCCCTTGCAATAGCATAATTATTTTCGGAATTATATTTCAAAAATGTGTGCAAAAATTTTATTTTAAAAAATATCCATAACCAAAAATAATTTTAAGAATAATATTTTTAAAAAGAGAGGGAGAAAAATGATGCAGAAAAAAAAAAAAGTGGATGGAGAAAAGGCCGCCCACATGTTCTCTAAGGCCCATCTCGATGGAGTTTTCTAACATTTGGATATAACTTCTTGAATTTATTTTTTCTATTCACATCCCTTTTCTTTTTTTTATAAAAAGTTATTTCTAACATTAATTTTTCATAAATATATTAAAATTAATTTTAAAATTTTAATTTTGAAATATATTTTTAATTTTTCAGAATTAATTTTTATATTTTAATTTTTTAGTCTAAAATTAAAATTTTAGAATGTAATTTTACCTTTTAAAATTAAATAAAAATATTTCAAAATAAAAAAAATTAAATTTTAAAATATATTATAAAATCTTAATTTTAGAAGATAAAAAATTAAAAAAATGAAGATATAAATATAATTTCGTAAAAAGATACAAATTCCTGCTATTGTATGGAATGCAAAAAGCAACACCATTAATATTTTAGTATAATCTTTTCAACTAAGACTCAAATCTATGGGCTTTCTAACCCATGTCCAATTCTAAGTTAATTTTTTTTAGCATAATCAAATAAGAAGAGCGAAATTAACATCTCTGGTTTAATATAATATATATATTATTGCTTGTTAATAAAAAAAATTGTACTTGATTTAATTAAGCTTTAATGTATATTTAAGCTCAATTTACAAATAGGAAAACTATAAATCTAGAAAATATAAATGTGAAATGAAAAAAATAGAAAGTTTAATATATATATATATATATATATATCCACCATACTTATAAAAAATATTTTAAATAACAAAATATTAAATCAATTTTAAAATTATATATTTTAAAAAATATGAAATTATTTGCTATCTTTCTATAAAATAAATAATTAACTTCACGTTACTTGGTTAACGTTTAAGTCTTAAATATGGGTTAAAAACTAAAGAAAAAGTTTTATCACCTATAATAATCTTATCTAATTTAATGAGGATTATCTCTAATAAAAAATATTTATATTTTAAATAAATAATAATAATAAAATTTTATTGTATGATTTTTAATCTATATTAACAAAAAATAAAATTAAATATAAAATTATTCTTTCTATTTTAAGATTTATGTCTTGAATTTTAGTTTTTTTCTTTATAATTTTTCAATGTATTTTTGTACTCTCTTTTTTTTTTCACCTTTTTTTAGAGTTTTTAAAATTTTTTTATTATCATTCTACCTTTAATATCTCTTTCTCTTATTTACTCGTACAGATTTTCAAACTTTAAGCTTCAATCTTTAGGTTAGTATCTCATTCTCAAATAAAAGAATAGACACTAAGTATGTTAGAAAAAATTAAGAAAATTGACTGATATATTCCGTAGATTAGTTTATAAAATATATTAGTTTGAAATTTAATTTTTTTTTATATTTTAATTTTATTTATTTATTTTAATTTATATTTTTAGGGTTTAAGGACTTATTATTTAGGTTTAATTTAAAAATTTAAAAAATATAAAAAACATCTTAAGTTAATTTATTATTATTTAATTAAAATTTACATTTTAAATTTAAATAAAAAAGTTTGGTTCTACAATATAAAATTACATAATACGAGAATCTGAATTACACTTATTTATTTACATACTGGTCTCAAAGAAAATAATAAAAAAATTTAAAACTTAATTATAAAAAATATTTAGAAAAAGAAAAAAGGGAACGTTTCACACAAAATTAAGTTAGGATAAAAAAACTACTTAATAAATTTACATAAATTTAAAATAATAGAGGCAGAAACCACTGCTCATTTTAATTGCGACAAATACGTAATTGATAATCTCAATTAACTTCAATGTTTAATTTAAATCAATCCTCTCTTTATATCTAGGGTTTTATTGTGCCATCGATTATCCCCAACATGTTTCGCCTTTTCAATTATTTGCAATTTTCATAACTTTGGATCACCCAATCGCAAAAAAAACAATATTTGGCCCCCAAATTACAAAAGTGTTATCTTAATTCTTAAAAAGAACACACTTCCATTTCCCTCACAAAAAATCTGTAATATTGATCAAGTTAATTTTTAAATTAATAAAAACTCAAATTTATTGCATTAGTTCTTATAATTTAAAATTTTAATCAATTTAATTCTTAACTGATAGATTTTTGCATATATTGATTGAATCTTGTTATTGGTCTTCATTAATTTAAGAACTAACTTAATGAATATAGTAAATGTTAGAGATGAAAGTGAAAATTTATTATTTTTAAAAATATCAAGTAAGGATCATTTTAGTTCTTAATATTACTAAATGACAATTATTTTAATCCTTAAAATTGTAAAATAAAAGTACAATAATGATAATTTTAAAAATTAAAGTGACATTTTTATAATATATAAAAATTAAATTAAAGACTTGATGTTTTTGAATAATGATAAAGAATTAATAAATAAAAAGTTTTCATTGTAAAATTATGTCAAAAGTATATAATAATATTTTTAAATAAAAATTTTATATTTTTAATTTTTTAAGCAAAATCTTAAAGACAAGTTTATTTGTTTTTAAAAGTTAAAAGAATTTGTTTGATGAAGTACAGTCTCTGAAAACTAATTTGTTTTAAAATATTAGTTTTTAAAACTAAAAAATCAAAACAACTTTCAACTATTTTAATTTTCTGTTTTCAATTTGCTGATATTTATATTTTTTATTTTTATTCTATATTTTCTTTTAAAAACAATTTGTAAAAATTGTTTTCAAAAACTAAAATTTATAGCAAATCAAATACCCCTAATTAATAAGTCATTAGGAATTTGGCTCCTACTTAAGTTAGGATGTTTACTTATATATATCGAAATATTTTTATTTTTTATTTACAAAAATATCACATTATTCATTTTATTTTCTATTTTTAAAATTTTGTACAGAAAAATAAAAACAAAAAATGAAAACAGAAAATAAGTATTTTTTGTTTTCATTATTTCCTGTACAAAATGTTAAAAAAATATAAAAAATGAGAATAGAAAACGTTTTCTGAAACCAATAGTTTGTGATAATGTTTTCTATTTTTAATTTTATTATAAAAATATCATCTTATTTTTATCTTATTTTCTGTTTTTAAAATTTTCAAGAGATGATTGTGAAAGCATGTTGGTTCAGAAAAGGGTTGGATGGGGAAGCAGATAAGTGAGATTGTAAAAGCTATATGTCAAAAACAAAAACTTCAGAGTACATCAATATGTATAATAAATAACCTTGAAGTGATCAACAAACATAATGTTATAAATGATAAACCTCTCATCTCATCTCATGCATAATCAAAATTTTATGCCATGAAAGAAATCCCTTACACTTAATTAAGTACACAGTAAAAGATAAATGTACATGTATGAGATGTAGTTAAGCACACATCCTTAGAAAATGGTATTTTCCTTTTGTATAGATGGCTCCTTCTGTGTCTGTATAATGCATTCAATTTTTTTTTTAAATTTATTTCATACATTATGACAAAACAAATGTGTAAATGATGTGTATAAGTATACTTTTGAAAGAAATACTCATTTTGAATTACACCAGCCGAAAAATTCTTCACATGCTGTATATTCTTGAGCCCCTTCAAGATAAAATTCTCTAGCTCCAGCATAAGACAAGCACCCTTTCCATTTTTGACCTGTGTTGGTGCTTGAACTTTCCTTTTCTTCTGTTTCTTTTCTACTCTCACCACATGTTATCTCACTCTCTTGACAAATTTCTGTTTCACTGTTGCCTCTACTACAAGCAATGTTGTTCTCCCTTTCTTCACTGTTCTCTGTGCCTAAATCTTTTTCTTCCTGTGATTTCTCCTCACCTTTTGAACTTGTTACACCTGAAACTCTGCATACTACATTTGAATTTCTTGGTGAAGAGTCTTCAGTTACATAGATGTCACTGTTATCAGCTACACACAGCAGTGCAGAGACAACCTGCAATTACCAAATTAATATTATGAGTCAAATGATTTTTATTAACATTTTACTGTTATATGATTGACTTGTGTGTTAGATGATGGGAAGCCTTGAACAGTACATGGAGAAATCATATTATTTGGGATATATATTTTTGTAACTAAAATCAACTATTCTAATCAAGCCTTTTCCTTTTCCTTATGCATTGCAAGCATTAATCAGAAAACCATGCAGGTGTGCACATATTTTAAGTTATGGGATTTTGCCTTTTGACTTATTGTGTGTTTTCCATAGGGAGTTACTTTATTAAATATGATTGAACAGCTTAGTTGAGATGAGTTTACTATTTTGTATTATACTTTTACCCTTTTGTTATTTTATGAGAAGGAACCTAATCCTGCTCTATTTATCTTCTCTCTTAATAAAAACTTTTTCATTATATAAAGATAGAATAAATTGGAAAATCATGATAAATTAACCTTTACTAAGAGGAATTTTTAATAGTAGTTTTTGTCTTATTACAAATGCATCAAATTGTTGGTTCAGTAATAGAACCACTGTCACGGGATAAAACATAAACTGTTTTTATCTTTTCCTGAGTTCTTGAAGAGTTTAATTTTCGGATTGTCTCATGGTTAATATACGTATTGCTTCAAGCACACATATTTAACCTTTCTACATCTAGAGAACTCTTGTTCATCCGTATATTTTAGTAGGATATCTTTATATCTGTACCATATTTCTTCTTTGAACTATAGGCTTTGTAGTTACATAAATATTTACTAGGATATATCTTAATAGTTTATTCACTAACCTTCACATTCTTGTATTAGTTTAGAAGCAACTTTTTCTAGTTGAATCTGACTAGAAATGTTGAGTTAATGTTCTGGTGCACCATCATAATTCATAACTTGTTACCATGATTCAATCAACTATTAACCACCAACTAATGATCTCCATGCCATCCAATTATGGACAAACCAAATCATGTTTTACATCTTTGTCATTGATTTAGCAATCAATCACTTGTAATTTTGGCAATCAACCAGCTCATTAAATTAATTACCCCACCATAAATAACTAGGACTAGAATAATTTAAACCCTTCAACCGCCATAAGTCTTTCCACATTCACTGTGCAATATATAAATCTTACCATATTCATTGTGATCCTTTCCTTAGGATTATTTCGGAGACACTTTACAGTTACTTGGACCAATGAAACTAGTTCTTCTTCATCATAGGAGCTGCTGATTTTGGGGTCCACTAACTCTAGGGACTTGCCTCCTCCAAGAAGTGGCCTTGCCTGAAGAAATTGTGAAATACACATACGGAATGAAATCAGTATAACATAACAGTTAGTTTTTATAAAGAATAAAGCATCATTTAACTAAATGCAAAAAATTGCATAGTTGCCTATCTTTAGGACTTGTAGTTTCAATTTAATAGAAATACTGAAAAAGTCTAAACATATACAACTGAGGATTAGAGATAGGTTGTGGAATAGTTTTACAAGCAGATGATGATAACCGCTTCACTCCATTCATATATTGGTTCTAAGAAGACTCCCAAAGATGTGAAATGACTAGAGAACCGGAAAATTTCAGAAAGAAAATTTTAATGTGATCCTCTACTATCGAGTTTTAAATTGTCAAATATGGTATTGGCAGAAAATATGATGAACAATGCAGGCTTGTGTAGTAACTACGGATAAAAGGGCTCACTGCTAAAGGATATAGGTGATTTAGAAATGAATTATGCTTTATAAAATGAAGTATCCCCATTCCCCTGATAGATGTGGAAGTGTGGACAATATGAACTGTTAACACCAAAATTGTTCCTAGATATGGTTGGACTACTTATTATGAAAACATGAAACATTTGAATCATACAAATAATCTAATTAATTGAAATAGCCTGTAGTTTATAGAAATAAAATTTTATGACTCTTACCCATCCAATAAGACATTTCTGTCCTGGAATTTTGTCAGTAATCATACAGCCAGTGATCAACTCTAATAGAACTATACCAAAAGAGTATACATCTGCTTTAGTTGATAGTTTTCCACTCTCCTGACACTCTGGTGCAGTATATCCACAGTATGGCATACTTTTATCCTTGCTGCAATTCTTCAATTCATGCCTTTCTTTTCCAAATGAAAAATCTCCAAGCTAAAAATATGCATTGCATTCATCAAATAGTTAGTTTGTAAAGATGACAAACAGGCAATTCTTGTTAAACTCAGGCTAATAAAAATAGCTTCACAGCATCAAGATTCAAGTAAGTACCATTGGTTTAAACTCATGATTTAGAAGAATGTTACTTGGTTTTACTCTTGCATGTATTATGTTATTCTCATGTAGATAGTTTAGACCTCTGGCAACACCTATTGCAATTTTCACCCTTTCTCTCCAAGTCAATGATCTACCACTTGCTCCTGCATGATTCAGAATTTTCCTTTGGTATTAACATACTTTTCTAACTGAATATCTGTGCACATAATGCTCAAACCTCATTTGAAAAAACATGTTCTAAATTTAACATTCATAGATTTATCCTTACTTGATAAGTACTGGTCAAGTGAACCATTGCATGCTTGCTCATATACAATCAGCAATTGACTTTTTCGTATGCATGAACCCAACATCATGATCACATTTTCATGTCTAGAATTTATGAGCAATTGGAATTCTGACATAAACTCCTTCTGGTCCTGTAAGCTTGTGAGTTCATGTTGCTTAATAACTATTTCCAGGTTATTATCTAGATGGCCTCTGAAAGAAGGTCCATATTCATCTTCAGATAGAGAATACTTGATGGAAAATCCTTCTGTAACAGCTTGAAGTTCTTCATAAGTAAATTTCTTTTGAAATGCACTGTTTGGACGCCTACTTTTGCAGATTGAGCACGCAGAAGACTGTGAATTCTCCAAATTGATTTTTCCTTCATTCCCATTCAACAAATCATCATCACAGATTCCCTGTATTTGTTTTTCATCCTTGACCACCTTTTCTTGCTTATCTACTTCTTTTATACCCATTTCTTCTAAGTGGAAGCTTCCCTTAATATAATGTTTTTCCTGGCTTTGTTGGTCATGGTTTATCTGATCAATCCTGCTATCACTGGTAACTGTTACTCTTGACATCTCATGGGGACCGCTCTGCACATCTTCTCTATTCTGTCTCAGCTGATCTGCATTTCTCTGACCAATCATGTGATCAGTTTTGATTTTTAATATTAAGCTTCTTTCCTCCTCATATTGGTTGCTTTCAATCTCTCCTTGTTCTTGTCTCACTGGTTCAGCCTTCATTTGACCTATCATATGGTTTTTTGTTAAACCCCTCTTGCCTCCTTCAAGGGAAAAAGCTAGAGACAAAGGGAGCAGAAACCTAACTAGTATTTAATTTAGCGAGTATATGTCTCCATTTTGTCCATGGAGATTGATTTAGCAGTTTGAAACACAAAGGTATTCAGAATGTGTGACTCATGATTAACTGGATTGAAAATATGATCTTTTTTCTCTCTGCATTTACTTACTTTTGGGGACAATTATTGTCTGCTGAATAGTTCCTCTTTGTCTGGAGGTCCTGCTGTCATGTCAGCTTAAGCTAACTGGATGTTACATTGTTCTTTTATGAGGATTGCTATTTTTAATCTCCTTTTGTTCTCTTAAATGTTTAATCCTCTAACATCCCTCAATTGACTAACAGGGTTATTGTATATGAATCATTCATTGAATAAAATGTTTGTAGTAAACTATTGATACTTATTGGATAATCTTCATTACTTTAAAAAATAACAGTTTAAAGTTCATCATAAGTTGTCTATTTTAAGAGCTGTTTACTTTGAGAAATTGTTTTTTATTTTCATTTTTTATTAAAAAAATGTCACCTAGTTTTTATTTTGTTGTTTTCAAAGATTTATATAGAAAACAGTGAAAACAATAAAAAAAGTTGTTTTCATTCCGATTTACTTTGTCCTTACACTTTCTAGTCTAGATCTATCTTATTACTTTCACCTGTATGTCTTTCTTTCCAATTTGTCAATATGCGTTAGCCCTCTTGTTATAGTTTTTCTAAATTACCTTGTATACTCTTCATGCCAGGCTCGTCATGTGGTAAATATGGCTTCTCTGGGGAAGAATTTTCAACTACACAACACTCAGCTGATTCTGCTATGCCTTGCAATGCTGATACAACCTGAAATAGACCAAATAAAACTTATAAGTTTCAAATGATATGCTGTTAACAATGCATATTATAAACTGTCCAACTATGGTTCCTTTCTACATTTAATTACGTTGTGAACTAGTCATGAGTGGTCTGCTCACTATGATTCTTGCTTTTCCTTAATTAACATGTGAACTGCATCCTATTCTTTTACTGTAAATTCTTTTCAGACCCTTCAATAAAAATTAAATACTTTTTCACAATGTTATCTTGGTTTTAACTTTTAAGGCTATCATTATCCTTGCAAATCTGTTTAAGGTTTGTTTTAGCTCTAGTGTATCAAAGAACTTCATATATGGTTGAAGCAACTTTTTTAGTAAATTTCACCCATACATTATCTGTAGAGGTTTCCTGTCTGGGTTTCTTGGCCTTGTGTTGAACTTCAAAATGTCCCTTGTGAAGAGATAACATCACTTTTGGGCTCTAACATATTAGTTTAGCCGTTTGGATAGAGTTCAATCCAGCTACCTTCTATTATATAATTAAAATTTCAGCATATGGTAATGTGTAGTTATTTACAACATATCAAGCTCATTGTGCTTTCAGTGGGAAGGTGTCAGAAATAAAATCTTTCCTAAACTAGTAGGCTAAAGTTTTATGAGAGTTGGGGTGTTTGGCATAGTATCGAAGCTTTCATGACTAAGCTGTTGAGAGTTTGACTTTTGTTGCTCCCAATCATCTTGTTAACTTATAAATTCATAACAAGGATTGATGTGCTTGAGCGTTCCATGCTTCAAGCTCAAAAAGCCTGTGTTAAGTCATGATTCAATATAAAACTATTCTAGAGACTTCACCCAATAAATCAAGCCTTTTAGGGTGACTAGTTTTCTTGACATTTACAATCACATTTTGAGATTTTCTTTACATTTTAAGCTTTCATGTCTTGCTGGTCTTTGGCATATATAATTTTATTCTACAATTTCATATTTATCTAGAAACTACTAATGAGCTCCATTGACTTGTGCTATACTACTGTATGAGCTAGCATCTTTTCTTTTTTCTGTTTTATGCACTTTCTGATTGACATATTCTGCATCACTTAGACTTACCATATTCATTGTAAATCTTTCCTTAGGATTCTTTCTGAGACATTGTTCTGTTACTTGGACCAACCATAGAAGCTTTTCATCTTCATAGGAGTTACTGATTTTCGAATCCACTAACTGTGGGTACCTCTTTCCTCCCAGTAGTGGCTTTGCCTAGAAGGGAAAACAAATACAAAGTAACAATTAGGTATGATGCACACAAGCAGCCCAAATTTGGATGTAAACATCAAAATTCCCAAACCAAATTAACTATATTTGCTCCAACAATATTTAGTCTCTGAAATTTTGGTTTCATGTGACTATGGCCTATATAAAATGATAGATTGAACGGAAACATTGATATGAATACTATATGACACTGCTACCATTAGAAGTATCCATGCTTCATAGGTAGCAACTATACCATTGTGCTAAGGCTTGCTATATATCCATTTGCATCTGAATATATCAACTTATTAACATGATTCTCTTACCCATCCAACAAGGCTTTTGCCACCTGGTAATTTGTCCATAGCCCTCCGGCCAGTGATCAGCTCTAGAAGAATCACTCCAAAGGAGTACACATCTATCTTATTTGATAGTTTCCCATTCTCTTGATACTCAGGTGCTGTATATCCAGAATTTCTTACACTTTTATCTTTGCTGGATTTCTTTAGTTCAGGTTTCACTTTCCCAAAGCTGAAATCTCCAATCTAAAGACATACAAAAAAGAATAAAAATTAGTTGTTTGTTGAATGAGGATAACATAATTATATTGTACTGAAACTTTATACAGATTAGAAAAAAAAAACTTCAAATCCACCAATGTTTAAGTAAGTACCTGTGGTTCAAAGTCATGTGTTAGAAGAATATTACTTGGCTTCAAATTTCCATGAATTATGTTATTACCATGTAGGTACTTTAAACCTCTGGCAGTACCGATTGCCACTTTCAGCCTTTGATTCCAAGTCAATGACTGGAAACTTCCCCCTGCATAATGTTTAAAATTCTTTCATTATATCTTCATGTCAATAGCAAATTCAACTATCTAATGAAGTTCCAAGCATGAAGTGCTTAAATTTCATTTGCAGATAAGAAGTAACAGGTCCTATATTAGTCCTTACTTGTTAGGTACTGATCAAGTGAACCATTGCATACTTGCTCATACACAATCATCAGTTCGCTTTTATTTGTACATAAACCCAACAGCATGACCACGTTTTTATGTCTAGCATTGATGAGCAACTGTACTTCTGACTTGAATATCTTCTCTTCATGGAACTTGGTAATTTGATATTTCTTAACAACTATTTTCACTCGTCTCTCTAGCATGCCTTTGAAAGTAGGTCCATCTTCAATTTCAGATAGAGAGTTCTCAATTGAAAATCCTTCTGTAGCTTCTAGGAGTTCATCATAAGTGTAGTCCTTTTGCCATGCAATGTTTGGATGTATACTTTTGCAAATAGAGCATGCAAAGGATTTTGAATTCTCCAAAATGTTTTTACCTTGATTTCCATTCAGTAAATTCTCATGGTAACCTATCTGCATTTGTGTTTTATCCTGGACCAGTTTATCTGCTTTTGTTTGATCCGTCATTCCACTGATAGGTGCTGGTATTAAGCCTGTCTTCATTTCAACAATGCTGCTCCCCTCTTCTTGATTCTGTCTCAGCTGGTCAATTTTTGAGTGACCTATCATGTGGTCAATGGTATTTTTCTGTGTTGTGTTGGCCTCCCTATAGAGGGTACTTGGCATTTGTTCTTTGGACTCACTCAGCTGGTCAACTGCTGTCTGATCCATCTCATGGTCATTGATAATCATCTTTTCTGAGCTCCTCTCCTCCCCTTGGGACCTGTTCTGCATCTGTTCCTCAATCTGGCTCAATTTATCAGAGTTTCCCAGGCCTAACATGTAAAAGTGATTATTTTCAATTGTTAGTGTTAATTTCCTTTCCTCTCCATAGAATTTGCTTTCTGTTTGGTCCTCTTCCTGACTTTGCTTATCAGCTTTTGTTGAACCTACATTGGATTATTGTTAAACCCCTCATGTCACCTCCAGAAAATGAAATGAAGAAACAAAGAAGGATCCTAATCTATCAAGATATAGTGCCTCCACCATTATATCCAGTGGGGTTTAGTTTGAATATAGAATATAATACCTAAAAATATCTGTTAATATACTTGTGATTAACTAGGTAGTAATATCTTTACACTAGTGTTCTGCTACTTACTCTTTGAAAACTTTATATGCTGAAACATCCTTGAACCTTTTCAACATTAGTTGTGTGGCTGTTACATTGTGGTTCTACTATGATTTTGATACTTCTAATTTCTATGAGCTTTCAGTCCTTTTTCGTGTCTTATCCTGACATCATCTAATAAACTAACACATGATAAACTAATGCATTATTAAATAATAAAATACATAGATGGTTGGCTCAACTAGGAGAATCAAACTGCATCAACTCAAAGGGATTTCCTAATTTATATTTATGTTGAAGCTTTCTTGTCTACATTTTCTTTGTTACCTTGTGAACCATCTCTCTCTGACACAATTCTTGAACATGATATAGCTGGAGTAATGTCTTCTGTCATGTTGCACAGTTCACTATCTGCAATGCCTTGTAATGCAGAAACGACCTGAAATTGCCCAGGAGTATGTGATGTAAGTTGACAAGGCATATGCAAGGCAATAAAAAGTACTTGAACATTTTTGTCTTCTCGCAATGAGTCCAAATCTGAGTTAATTTTCTTATGTTTTTATCCTCCTACAATAAATGAAAAAGTGAACCACATTCATTCTATCATGAAATAGCAATCATGGTCTAGATATACGTATTCTATGTCCAGACAAAAAAATTACTTGAGTATTGTTATTTGGATCTTATTATCAGGCATACTTGAATGTTATCCTATGATTAATTCTTAATCTATAATGTATCTCTGGAGTTGGAAATATTCATGAAGCTATTATCTTGAATATATCTTAAAAATTCATTTCTCATTCATAGGGTATCCTAATCCTTCAATCTAGAATTTCTCTTTATTATAACTTTTCTATATATGTAAGTAGGTATACAATGTTGTTGGAACTTACCATATTCATAGATAATCTTTCCTTAGGATTCTTTTTGAGACATTGTGCTGTTACTTGGACCAGCCAACGAAGGTGGTCTTCTTCATATGAGTTTCTGATTGTGGGATCCATCAATTCTGAGTAATTCTTTCCTTTCAGAAGAGGCTTCGCCTGAAAGGAAAAAAGAAAATATCAACTTTGTATGATGCATATAAGCAACAAGGTCAGAGAAAAAGTAAACATTGAAATTTCTAAACCATTTGATGAATCAATTCCATTTATGACTTATGAGGGAGAATACAATTAACAATATTGGTGAAGAACATTGTAATTCCAAACTGAAATAGAAGGATAAGTTTGAAAACTGCTCCAACACATAATATGGATTAAATGTTATCAAAAGAAAATAAAACATTCTTGTAGCAATGTATAGAAACATAAACGGTGATGAATTTTGAACCTTTTCCTCGGATATTCTCAGGCATAAGCTTGTAGATAATTAAACTTACTATTGATTGCCAATTTTGATAATTCAAGTTGTGGTAGTTGCTTGCTGTATGTGAAAGTAATATTGTGTTTCTCTTACCCATTCAACAAGGCTTTTATCTTCTGACATTATATCTGTAGTCCTTCGCCCAGAAATCAACTCTAAAATAACCACACCAAATGAGTATACGTCTGTCTTAGTTGATAGTTTTCCCTTCTGATATTCCGGTGCTAAGTAATCATAATTCCCTCTGTTTTTATTTTTGTAGGACTTCAATTCAAGTTTTTTCCCAAAGCCAAAATCTCCAATCTAAGGGTATGTATATCATTTAAAATAAAAGTTAGTTCCATAAAATGACAAAATGTATACTTATATTGGAAATCAGAAAGATAGAAGAAATGGATTGGCATCAAGGCTTTCAAGGTTCAAGTGTGTACCAGTGGTTTGAAGTCATGTGTGAGAAGAATGTTACTTGCTTTTATATTTCCATGAACAATGTTATTGTCATGCAGGTACTTGAGACCTCTAGCAAGACCAATTGCCACTCTTTCCCTTTCCATCCAGGCCAATGGTCTGCAGCTTTCTTCTGCATTTAGTACAAAATTCTGCTTATGACATTAATAATATATATCAAATTATTATGTTCTTTATTCATTTATCAAATTCTGCAAAAACCATTGAATCATGTCTTACTTGATAGATATTTGTCAAGGGAACCATTGCATGCATACTCATATACAGTCAACAGGGAACGTTCTACTGTAGTTGAACCCAATAGCATTATCACATTTTTATGTCTAGCTTTGAGGATGGCTTGGATTTCTGACTTCATCTTTTCCCTTACTTGAGTGTTTGTTATATCATGCTGCTTAACTACTAGTTTCAGCTCTTCCTTCAGCTTGCCTCTGAAAGTGAAAAGCTGTCCACTTTCAGAGAGACAGTTCTTCAATGAAAATGCATCTGTGGCTTCTTGGAGTTCTTCATAATTGAATTCCCTTGGCCCTTCAATAGGTCGTCTAGTTTTGCAGACAGAGCAGAAAATACACATTGAATTTTCCAAATTACTTTTCTCTTGCTGTCCATCCAATATAACTCCATTGGAAATGCTCAGTTTCTGTGCTTGATTCTGGTTCAGGTGATCTTTTGTTTGATCTATCATTTCTTCACTCTTTGTTGGATGCCTCAAATTGCACTTCTCATCTTGAAAGTTGTTTGCCTTTTCTGCACCCTGGCTTGGTTGTTCAGCTATTTCTTGAGCATTTGTTTGATCATTGTTAATCACAAGTGATGTGTTGCTCTCCTTCTCATGGACTACCATGCTTTGTATCTGTTCTTGATTCCGGTGCTGCTTAACTTTTTCTATTTTTTGTGCCATTTGGTTACAAGTTATTTCCATTTTGTCCTTGTTCAGGTGATAAGGACTTGTTGGACATGGTTTTTCTTTAATGTTAGTAGTAAATGTTGAGCACCGCTCTTCCTCATAGCGCCTGAGTTGTATCTGGTTCTTCACATCCTCTTTAAATGTACCTATCATTTGTTATTAGTTATACTATTAGATGCTCAAGAAGATATAGACTGAAACATTTAATGAAACAAGCGCAGAAGATCTTAATGGAACACTAAAATAATTAAAAATTGATACTAGAAAGGGTAAGAAGTTGTTATATGTACTATATGGCTGATATCTAAAAGTGTTCCAGTACTCACTCTCAGGGAAAACATCAACCGTGAAAAGATCTTCATATGGAATACTTGGTAAGCTTTCATCATATGTTTCATGGCTGTTACACTGTATTTCTACAGGTATATCTAAAGGTCCTCTTAGGTGTACAATCCGATTCTTACGCCTTAATATAGATATACCACAAGAAAGCTTCTGCAAGAAAAATTCCTCATCTTTCTTCATTTTCCTGTGAACCAGGTGCATTTTTTAGTATATATGACTTCAGTTATTGATGCAACTAAAGGTGTTTTAATTTGACATTTGTACAATTAAATAGAATATTAGCTTATTCTGGATTTTGAAAATGTATGTTTTTGGTTATGTATATTTTACATTTATTTCAAGCTCCTGATTTAAGAAGGCTGCACCACATGCTTGGATTTGTATGGATTCAACAAATGTATAATTTTTAATTTCAGTGTAACTGAGCTATATTTAACTGGCTCTGGTTTCTACATGAAGTTCCACTTCATATATCCATGTTTTTGAATATAAAACATCAAGAAAATTCAGATTATTGACCTGTTGAGTATGACCCAAGTTGCCTTTAGGTTTATGGCCCCTTTTAAAGCAACCTCTTTTAGTGAAGAACCTGCAAACAACTTTATCTTAAACGCAACCTGAAAATAGAATGCACAATTTTATAAATTGCAAAAATAGTAAAGCTATGAAGCATATACAATAACAGGATTATGATATTCTTCTCTGATAATTATCTCTTGCTAGCAGTGAAACAGATGCACAGTAACATCACAATTTCACATCATTGATTGATTTCCAATCACTATTTCTATTATATTGAAATTAAGGATGATGTATAATGTTTACTAAAGAGTCTATTATGAATTGACATAGATATTTGAGTTAGTATCAATTTACTAATAATATTGAAAGATGGTGACAGAATGGTTCGCACCTTTGGCTTTTAATTTCTTGAAAAATTCAAATATTCTTATTACCAAAGATCAGAGTGAGTGACACAAATACAATGAATAGTTGTCTTGTTACACTTCATTCATCTGATTAGACTTAACAACTTCACAAACTTTATTCGATAAAAGGTTTCAGCTCCAACATAAGTAACATGCCTAGGAAAGGAAGTAGGATCTGAACAGCAAATATGGGAATCATATGTTGTGCCTATTACATCCACAAGGCTGTATCTAGGAATTTACTGATTCAACTGTTCAACATTTCTATTAAGCATTCTGCAAGGAATTTTTCACTGTTCCTATTATCCTCAGAATATAATGAAACTATAGCTTAGATTGAGGCTATGTTAAAAATATTATAAGGCTTTTATTTTGCATTAATCTGATAGGTAACTCACCCCACTTATTGTAAATAGTTAGTTAATTACTCTTTACTAGTTAGTTGAAAATAACTAATTAGGTGGAGTTAGTTAAACTGTTAGAGGTATGTAAAGTGTATAAATAAAGGGTAGAAACTGGGACTTTTGGCTAGTGGGAGGTTGCAAACCCTCAAAGTTATGCAGTGTTCTATCTTTGTAATTAGGATTTATCCTTATTTCTTCTTAATAATATACCCGGTTTCTTACATATTCTTAGTGTAATTCTTTCATACCATGCACACAAAATATCATTAGTCTTTGTCACAACTTTAATATTTTCAATTAAGTACTTATCAATTTGCAACAAACCACGCTTGATGCTTCCTCTATGAACACTATATAGCCAGCTGAAGTTCAAAAGAGAACCAAAAATAGAGAAAAAGGTTTATTTGTTGGTATATTACCCCTCTTGATTCATACAGTTGAGCAATCTGAGTAAGCTCCTCATTCTGCAAATACTCTTTCTTTTTCCTTTCAAGTTCTTCTTCAATGACCTTCTGATTTACTGCAACCAATGTCCCGTTATCCAGACTGATTCTGTAGCCCACTACAAAAGAAATTGGAGGAAAGGGAAAACAAAAATTAAGTGATTGATTAGTAAAATGAATATGTTGTTCAAAAGGGTTGCAATGTTTTTCATCTTGAGTCCAACACTAATTTTAATCTTGAGCTTTTTTATTTTTCACTTCTATTTATATTATTATATTCCCACTTTTCTAAAGGGGTTAATAACTAGAACTTGTAAAAAGCTACATATCTTGGGAATATTACGTACTAGGAGTATAAACCTCATGCAGGATTGCAAGTAGAGTAACCGTATCTTGCTTAAGTGAGAAGCTATTCATAATCCAATGAAAAACTCTTAAATTAAGTATATTAGATGCATCCCGAATCACCAACACATTCTTTTCTGTTGTGGCCATGACTTATCTGGTTGAATCTCCCTACATCTAAACTTTAGGTGGTAAAAAAGTGATCAAGGGAATATAAACACAAAAAAGCCACAAGTTTTGACATAGCTTATGGCCAATGCCTATGAAAAGTTAAGTTGAACACAAAAACTTCATTAAGAACCTAGAGTTTTGCAGATCTTTTATTGAGCATTAACCTCTGGTTATAAGGGACATGTTGGAGACAAGGTGTATATACAAATTCTGATGTATTAGAACATTTCTTGACAATATCGAGTATCCTAAGCAAATGTCCCTCTTTAATGTCACAGATTCACAACTGAAACTATGTTTTTGGAAAAATCTAAGCTCATTATAATAAAATACCATTATCCCTTCTGGTGGTTGTGTTTGGCTAAGTTGTTGATAAAAACAAAGCATTCTTGGTTTAGAAAAACGAAATTACTAAGCTTTCCTGAGATTTCAAGGCCTTTGTGTTCCAGCTGCAATCATGCACTATGCTTAAATGGCAGGACATGGATTCTACGCATGTACTTCTGTTGATTTATGTATATAAGCGACAATGAATCTTGTAACGCTTTGTTTTGCTACATATAGAGGTTGAAAAGTAAGACAAAATTGCTACGGTTATGTGGCTATTTTATTACATACAAAACACAAATGTTCATTCACTACTGACTAGTACATAATGAAATGGTCTCTTCTATTTATCTTTAGCTATGAATAATTGGTTATTGTTGTTTTCCTTTTGTGTCAGGCTGAAATATTTTGGTGGTTGTATTTTATAAAGAGTAATGTTATTTATACAACAAGTTCTTACAAAAAAAATTTTACATACTGATTTGTTTTTATATTTATCTCTATCATCACTTATATTTCTCTCTTCTTTTCTTATTTCTCATTTTTATGTGTAAATTATTATACAAATTTGTTGTCTATGATTACTCTTCAATAAATATCTCATTTTAACCCTTGGACTTTTCACACACTTCCAAACAAAAATGCAGTTCTTATCTACAGTTCAACATCTGGTGTATGCCTATATAATATCAGTAGAACAATAAGCCTGGTGCTCAACAAAGGTAGTAGGTTATTTGTAAGTTTTACCATATGCATAACCCCCCTCCCTTCTCACCCCTTCTTTCTATCCTCAAAAAATTGAAAATAACAATAAGAGGTGCTATTAATATATTTTTACAACTTATTAAAAATTCAAAAAAAAAATCTTTACATTTCAGAATGATTTTATCTTATTTAAGAAAAAGCATTTATAAGTTTGGTTTCTAACACATTGCAAAGGGGAAAAAAACCCATTTGTTTAAAGTTTTGAGGCCTTTGTACTCTTGAAAGAACATTCACTAAACTGAAGACTTTCATATAGTTCTTGGTTTTTTTTTCTTCTTCTTTTTTATCTCTTTAAAATGCTAACAACTGAAAAGCATGAATTGTTCAACAAGTTGATGGTTTATTGATTCATATCAAGCACCTTTATCTTTCAATTAAAATTTAAAAACATAATAGAAAAAAGGAAAACTATAAAAGAAATTTACACAATTAATTCAAAACAAAATTAGTGTAAAATTATAATTGATTTAAATTTTGGAGAGAAAACAATTTTATAAAATTAAAAAACATTTTGAGAAGGAAAAAAATTAAGGTTTAATTAATTTTTAAAAAAAATTTACATTTTTTTAATTTAGTCCCTCTTTTCAATTTTTTAAACAAGTCATTCATAATATATTTTTCTTTAAACATTCAGTTTATAATTTTTGTTTTCCATTCAGTCACTAATCATTATAATTTTTTCTATTCAAATTCTTGAAATATCATAAGTTTATTATTTGCTCCTCATAAATATCATGACTTCTTTATTTCGTCCTCCTAAAATATGGACTAAATAAAAAGGAGTAAATTGTAACAAAATATACTTTATGGAGACTCGTTTGAAAATTTTTTTAGATCCCTATGGATCAAATAAAAAAATTGAGAATTTTAAAGATACCAAAATTAACTAGCCCAAAATTTAAGTTAAGAAAGTTAAGATTTAACAAGATGGATACATTTTTAACATATAAAAAATATTTAAAAATAATTAATAATAATATATTTTTTTTAGAAGTATGATCATAAGTGCTAAATAACAATAAAGTTATTTGTTGCAAGAAGAATTAGAACACAATAACATATAACTTCACGTTTAATAGGAAGATATCATATTTATAAACACTAAACAAGTTTTTAATTCTTACAAATATAAAGAAAATATTAACCCTAATTCTTAGAATTGATTTTTTTTTATGAATCTATTTTAAATATCTAAAAGTGGTAGTTTTTATTAAGAAAGTAAGTATTTATATATTGGAAATATAAAAATAAATATTTTCTTTTTATAATAAAAAATTACTATTTTTGAAGGCTTAAATTAACTTCAAGAGTTAAAAATCAACAAAACCGTAAATATAAAATGTTAGTTTATAAGGTTATTAATTTTTTTTCTTAGGATTCATTCCCTTATAAGCTTACCTAATTTTGATTCTGCAGTCAATAAAATTCTACTAAATAATGATGTGAGTAACAAAATGTTATATCCTGACTAGGGCATGAGAACCCTCTATTCAAATTACATTCCAAACATCCTCACCCTGTTCTGCTTCCAAATCTTTTGCCAACATCTACTCCTCCAACAACTCAAAACAACCACATATTCAACATATCTTTATTTTTGTTCCTCAAATTACAAACTTCATTCGTTTTAATCTCTAACTTTATAAAAATTTTACTTTAATTTCTAGCTTTACAAAATGGTATTCATTTCAATCCTTTTTGATATAGAACAATAATAAAAAATAAAGTAAAAGAAGACCAAAATGAATGATTTTTAAAGAATCAAATTATAGTGGATATTTTATAAAATCAAGAATTAAAATCAACAACTTTTACAATTTGAAGAACTAAAATTAAGCTTTATTTAAGTCATATTTATAGTCAAGATTGAGCGTACTACTTACCTTCCAGTTTTATGGCACTGAAAGCTCAGAACAAAGGGTATCAAATTCAAATTCAATTTAATTTAATATGATTAAGAGCACTTTGAATTGGATAATTTATTTTTTATATCTTTATTTCTAAATATGAAATAAATTGTAATCATAACAGAGATTAATTTAAAGTATCAGCTATTACACGTAAATTATAAATATTAGTCAAAATAACTTGAAAAAAAATATTGAAATAAAATTGATACACATCTTAATAAGATGTGATTATGATAATGAAATTATGAAAAAATAAGTGATGTAATAAATTTATAAATATATATTTATATAAGTGTGGATTGTATGATAAAATATTTATAAATGAAACTATATATGTGTATAAGTTCAGTTTGGATTAGATCAATTATAAAAATTAAATCTAAAATATACTTATTTAATTTTTATTAAATAGGTATATTTTAACAAAAATTTTGATTAGATCAATTTTAACAAAAATTTTGATTAATCAATTTTTAACTTATTTAATTTTCAATTTTTTTATTAATATTCAATTTTATATATTTTTTAATTTTATTTTGATGGTTGCATTAGATTGGATCATTTGTAAATATTGTGGATCATATTATGGATTTAATTTATTTTTTACGGTTGGGATTAAATTTAGACAATTTATTTTTAAAAAAAGGGACTAAAAAAGATTTCAATAGGAATTTAAATAAAAAATATTTATATTTTTAGAGTATGTTTGTAAGTTAAATTTTAAAAGGAAGGAAGAAAAATAAAAATATTTTACTTTTAAGTTAAGAGATATATAATATTTATAAAAGTATATAAAAAATTTAAAAATTAAATTTATATTAATTTACAACTTTTTTAAAAAAATTATGAAATGAAAAATGAAATTTTTTTCATCTCCTTCTTTTTTTTCTTAAAACTCAACATTTATAAATAGAAATAAAAGTTAAACATAGCTAATGGATATTTTTAAAAAATATCTATAATAAATATGAGAATTATTTAAAATAAATTTAAAAATAAGTAATTATCACTTAAAAAAAATAATGGGAAGGGATGAAGGGTGGATTCTTAGTACTCATGCATACCTCATGTTAGGTAAATGACCAGTAAATATAAATATGTAAGCTACTTATACTCTTAAATTGTATATGATTCAAATCTTACTTCTTTTAAATTTATATATACTTTTTTATTATTAATTATCTTAGGTAATGGGTTAAAATGTGGAATTTCTAACTTACCCAACAAACATGGATCATCATATAAAACCAACTATATTTTATATTTTTTTAAATTTACTTTTATCCCTATAAAATCTATTTTAAGTATCTCATTTATATATATATATATATATATATATATATATATATCATAGAATACTTGTAACTATATGTATAGATCTTTTCTCCTGCTCTAATCTTTTAAAGATTACTATTTGAGATTCCAACACACATAAGTTCTAAGTTTATGGTCCTTTATGTGTCATTGTGTTCCTAAGAAGCAAACCTAAAATTAGGTTGTACCAAAAATTTGTTAGAACTTTTTTTTCAAGACAGGGATTCTTTCATGCCACCTTGTACTTTTTTTTCAAACAATTTGAAAGAAAAAGTTAAATAAAACTACTTTATTAATGATATTTTTGCATAATAACACTGTATTGCTTGGCATCTTCCACCTTAAGTCATTGGATGGGGTCGATTACAAACGACAGTTATAAAAGGTACTTATATTCTTCAAGTAACTCAAAATTGATTAGTTGACGTTTATTGACCTTCCACATGTGTCCATTGGTTACGATGTTAATGTTAAGGCTATGGAAAAAGGTTACCAAGAACTTAAATCCTTTGAAAAATATAATAAACTGGTACATGAGCATCTTCTTAATAATATATCTAATAATCTGTTTGATTAGTTTATGTCAAACAAGTTCTCAAAGTCAATGTGACAAAGTATGACACTAATGATGTTGGAAACAAAGTATGTGATTGGAAAGTGAGTGTAATTTCAAATGGTTGATAATAAACTAGTCATGGAACAAGTTCATATGTATGAAAACTTGATTGTCGATATACTTAATAAAGGAATGAAGATTCATGAAATTTTCCAAGCTAGTATAATGCTTGAAAAATTTCTATCCTCATGGAATGATTTCAGAAATCTTCTTAAATATAAGAAGAAATATTTTAGCCTATAAGATCTTACTAGTCACATAAGAATTAAAGAGGCTAATCATTTTAAAGATAAGTATCCATCTAACTCTCAAAATATTTCAAATGATAATTTGGATGAGTTTGTTGGTGGTTTTTATAAAAACAAGTTTCACAAAGGAAAGAAGTCAATGCAAAACAAGTGGAAAGACAATGGTAACATACGAATGACATAAAGCCTATCAATGTAATATTTGCAATGATGCATAAAGTATCAAAACCAAATATGATGGATAGTAATCAAAACCACAAGCAAACATGGTTGAAGATGAAGAAGTCATTTATACAATGGTGGTAGAAGCCAATTTGGTGAATAACATAACTAAATGGATCATTAACATGAGAAACTAGACACATCTATACAACCAAGGAATTATTTTCAAGTATTTGAAGAAGTCATTGATGGTAACATAGTCTTCATTGAAAATTGTATAATTGCGGATGTGTGTGATAACGCAAAAAATCCTACACAAATAGTACAATTAATAAACTCATATTGAGTTATTCTCTTCTTTTTGAGTCTTAGAGTTATTGAACTTATATTTGCTATAGTTTATTAGTACAGTTAATGAAGGATGAAAATGGTAGTATACACTTTTGTAGATGATCACTAGAGGTACATGATGGTTTAGCTCTTAAGATCAAAAGAAGAATATAAAGCAACCTTCTTAAGATATAAGGTCGGGGTAAAAGATTAGCTATACTTTAAAGTAAAGAGGCTTTCTTTAGCTAGATGCATTGAGTATAATACAACTAATCTTAAGGAATTCTATGATAAAAATATAATTATACAATTTTATTACACCTTATTCACTCAACGTAATGGTATAACTGAGAGAAAGAGTAAAACATTGAAATATATGATTAATTCAATGTTTCTTAGTTTTAATATGCCTGATTATATGTGTAGGGAAGTTATCTTGATTGCATGTTATATTTTAAATAAAGCACCTCATAAATATCTAGATAGAACAACACCTTATGAGTTATGGAAGGCTTATTCTTCAAACTTATCTTCCTTAAAAATATAGGGATGATTGGCTAAAGTTGAAATAACAAATTTTAAAAGAACAAACATTAGTGCTAAAATTATTAATGTTTCTTTATTGGTTATGCTTATGATGGTACTAAATCTAAATTTTATATGTTTTAATAAAAATACTATCTTTGAGTCTAGAAATGTCGAGTTCCTTAAGAATATCTTTCCTTAGAAGAAAAAAGTTGTTATATTTGTAGATGGTTCATTTTCTATGCCTATATATATGGGTTAATAAATTGAAACTAGTTTTGGACAAAATTTCATACTACCTTTTTAATTGAAATTAAAAATGTTGATATATTGTTTAAGGAATGGATCTTTTCTCGTACGTTGGAGGAAAATCCTAAAACATATGATGAGGTAATAAAATACATAGATTCTTCATTTTGAAAATAAGCTATTAAAAGTGAGTAAGATTCTTCCATGAAATCATACTTGGAAACTAATTAGCTTGCCAAATAGTAATAAACCAATATACAATAAATAGATATTTAAAAAGAAAATAAAAAATTGATGATTCTATTAAAGAGTTTAAAGCGAGATTAGTAATTAAAAATTTTACTAAAAAACATGATATATATTTCTTTGATACCAATACACCAGTTATTATAATATTCACTATATAACTTTAATTGCTTTGGGTTGAAATAAATATTTATTGATACATCAAATAGGTATAAAAACAACATTTTTAATGAAAAAAATTAAATAAAGTAACTAGAAGGTTATATTATTTTTGTCAAAAACATAAAATTTGAAATTTGAAATTTTTTTATTATGGGTTTAATTTATTTTTTTATGGTTGGAATTAAATTTAGGCAATTTTAACCAAAAAAAAAGGACTAAATATTAAGAAAAGGTTTCAATAGAAATTTAAATAAAAAAATATTTATACTTTTAGAGTATGTTTGTAAGTTAAATTTTAAAAGGAAGGAAGAAAAGGAAAAATATTTTATTTTTAAGTTAAGAGAGATATATAATATTTATAAAATTAAATAAAAATTAAGAAATTAAATTTATTATGAAATGAAATTTTTTTCATATTCCTCTTTTCTTTTCTAAAACTCAATGCTCATAAATAGGTATGAAAGTTAAACATATCCAAAACTCAATGCTCATAAATAGGTATAAAAGTTAAACACATCCAATGGATACTCTTAAAAAATATCTATAGTAAATATGAGAATTAATCATAAAATAAATTTAAAAATGAGTAGTTACCACTTACCTCCAAAAACATAATGGGGAGGGATGTGTGTGAATTTCTTAGTACCCATGCATACTTCATGTTGGACAAATGACTAGTAAGTGTAAATATGCAAGTTACTCATACTTTTATATTCCACATGGTTCAAATCTTACTCCTTTTAAAACTATACAGAGCTTTTTTTTTTACCATTAATTATCTTAGGTAATGAGTTAAAATGTAGGATTTCTAACTTACTCAACAAAGATTGGTCATTATATAAAAACAACTATATTTTGCATTTTTTTTATCTATTTTTACCTTTGTAAAACCTATTTTAAGCATTTTTATCCTATATATATATATATATATATATATATATATATATATCATAAAGTACTTGAAACTCAATGTATAGATCTTTCCTCCTTCTCTAATCTTTTAGAGATTATTGTTTGAGACTCCAACACACATAAGTTCTATGTTCTAAGTTCAGGATTTTTTGCGTGTCATTGTCTTCCCAGCAAGCAAACCTAAAATTAGGTTGCACCAAAAATTTGTTAGAACTTTTCTTTCAAGATAGGGGTTCTTCCATGCCACAATGTACTCCTTTTTTAACAATTTGAAAGAAAAAGTTAAAAGAAAACTACTTTATCAATGACATTTTTGCATAAGAACAATGCATTGCTTGGCATCTTCCACCTCAAGTCATTGGATGGGGTCGATTACAAACGACAATCATAAAACGTACTTATATTCTTCGAACAACTCTAAATTGATTAGATGAGGTTCATTGACCTTCAACATATGTCCATTGGTTACGATATTAATGTTGAGGCTATGGAAAAAGGTTACCAAGAACCTAAATCCTTTGAGAAATATAATAAACTGATACATGAACATTTTCTTAATAATATATCTAATAACCTATTTGATTAGTTTATGTCAAACAAGTTATCAAAGTTGATGTGACAAAGTATGTGATTGGAAAGTGAGTGTAATTTCAAATGGTTGATAATAAACTAGTCATGGAACAAGTTCACATGTATGAAAATTTGACCGTCGATATACTTAATAAAAAGATGAAGATTCGTGAAATTCTCTAAGCTAGTATAATGCTTGAAAAATTTCTATCCTCATGGAATGATTTCAGAAATCTTCTTAAATATAAGAAGAAATATTTTAGCCTATAAGATCTTGCTAGTCACATAAGAATCAAAGAGGCTAATCATTTTAAAGATAAGTATCCATCTAACACTCAAAATATTTCAAATGATAATTTGGACTAGTTTGTTGGTGGTTTTTATAAAAACAAGTTTCACAAAGGAAAGAAGTCAATGAAAAACAAGTGGAAAGACAATGGTAATATACGAATGACATGCTAAAGTTTTAAGGGTATTAATCATGCTATGTTTATGGTAAGACTAGACATAAAACCTATCAATATAATATTTGCAATGATGCACAAAATATCAAAACCAAATATGATGGGTAGTAATCAAAACCACAAGCAAACATGGTTGAAGATGAAGAAATCATTTATACAATGGTGGTAGAAGCCAATTTGGTGAATAACATAACTAAATGGATTTATACAATGGTGGTAGAAGCCAATTTGGTGAATAACATAACTAAATGGATCATTGACACGAGAAACTAGACACATTTGTACAACCAAGGAATTATTTTCAAGTATTTGAAGAAGCCATTGATGGTGACATAGTTTGCTTTGAAAATTGTGCAATTGTTAGAGTGTGTGATAAAGTAAAAAATCCTACTCAAATAGTACAGTTAATGAACTTATATTGAGTTATTCTCTTCATTTTAAGTCTTAGAGTTGATGAACTCATATTTGACATACTTTATTAGTACGGTTAATGAAGGATGAAAATAGTACTATACACTTTTGTAGATGATCGCTAGAGATACATGATGGTTTAGCTCTTAAAATCAAAAGAAAAAGGTGAAGCAACCTTTCTTAAGATATAAGGTTGGGATAAAAGATTAGTTATACCATAAAGTAAAGAGGTTTTCTTCAACGAGATGCATTGAGTATAATACAACTAATCTTAAGAAATTCTGTGGAACGAATGATTTGGAATAGGCACCTATTATTTTGGATGCATATTTCAAATCATAAATTAAAATTAAAAATGTTGATATATTGTCTAAGAAATGGATCTTTTCTCATACGTTGGAGGAAAATCCTAAGACATATGTTGAGATAATTAAATACATAGATTCTTCATTTTGGAAATAAGTTATTAAAAATGAGTTAGATTCTATCAAGAAATCACACTTCGAAACAAGTTAACTTGCTAAATGGTAGTAAACCAATATGCAATAAATAGATATTTAAAAAATAAATAAAAATTAATGATTCTATTCAAGAATTTAAAGCGTGATTAAAAATTTTATTCATAAGCATGGTATGGATTTCTTTGATACCTACTTTATTAAAATATTCATTATTACAACTTTAATTGCTTTGTATTGCAATAAATATTTATTGATACATTAAATAGGTGTAAAAACATTTTTAAATGAGAAAAATTAAATGAAGTAACTAGAAGGTTGTGTTACTTTTTGTCAAAAATATAAAATTTGCAATTTGAAATTTTTTTGTATGATTTAAAATAGGCACCCAAAATAATTGTATGAAAATTTTAAAGGTCATTTGATTTGTGAAAATGTTATGTGGCATTTGGTTTGCAAAAACTTTTTTTTATTTTTAATATTTTGTACAAGAAATAGTGAAAATAAAAAATAATTATTTTCTATTTTCACTATTTTCAGTACAAAATCTTAAAATTATAAAATGAAATTAAAATAAGATGGTATTTTCTTAAATAAAAGTGAAAAACAAAAATAAAAATATAAAATATTTTTTAAAACCAAATGTCACCTTATGTTTTCATTTTGTTTTTAATTTTATTTACAAAAAATGTCTTATTTTTTCATTTTGTTTCTTATGTTCAAAGTTTTGTATAAGGAACAATGCAAATAAATTTTTTGTTATTTTTATTGTTTTTTGTAAAAAAATTTGAAAATAGAAAATAAGGTTAAATTTTTATAAATAAAAGTGAAAATAAAAAATAGAAAATATTTTTAAAAGTCAAATGGATAGTTGTTTGACAAACTATGATTTGTTGTGAATGCTTCTTATGCATGTGTTTATACAAAATTATTTAAAATGATTGTGTTATAATATACCTATATATGGAAGATATGCTAATATTTAGAATTAGTTTAGATATGATAAATATGGAAGATATGCTAATATTTAGAATTAGTTTAGATATGATAAATAAAACAAAGTTCTTCTAATGTTTCAAATTTGATATAGAGATTTAGGAGAATCCTATTTGATTCTGTGAATAAAAATAAAGAAGATAAAAACATTTTTATTTCTCTAAATCAATCTGTTATATTGATAAATTATTAAAGAAATTCAACAACATTGATATAATTTCTCTTAAAACTTCATATGATGTTGGTGGATGTTTAAAGAAGAATATTGGTGATGTAAGTATGTCTCAATTTGAATATGCTAAAATTATTGGTAGTGATATTTTTAATGAACTTTACTAAATTTTATATTGTACATGCTATGAGCAAACTAAGTTACTATTCCTATAATCATAATGGTAAGCATTGAAATATCTTTTATTTTCTTTGAAAATATTTAAAATATATTATGGTTTGAAGTTTGGTTATTTTAAATTTCCTTTAGTATTAAAAGCATTTTGTGATGCTGACTCAGTTTCAGACAATGATAAGGTAACATCCACTACTAGATGTATTTTCACTTTAGATGGAGGTATTGTTCCTTTGAAATTTGCCAAATAAACTTACATAGCATGATCTAGAATGAACTTATACTAACAATTTAAGAAGCAAAATGGTTAAGAAACTTGTTAATATATATACCTCTATAGGAAAGACTTACCAATAATATCACTTTACTACGATTCACAAATAACAATTAGAGATATTAACAACAATGCTTACAATAAAAAAGAAAGATACGCATGCTAAACATGACATTGTTTGTTAGAGAACAGACTAAAAATGGTGTACTTTTTCTTAAGTATTTGAAAAGTGAAATAAAATCTTATTTATCCTCTTACTAAATGATCAACTTTGAGAGTGGTCTTAAATTTATTAAAGAGGATGGGTCTTAATCTTCGAACATAAAATAAATATGGAGGACACCAATTATTTATCAAACTAAGTCATGATTACTTTTATACATTATATTTTAACCTTATAATGTGAGGTAATACTTTTTTAGAAGAGATACATAGTCCTTTATAATGATTTCGTTAAAACACACTTAATGTATATATAAAATAATAATTTTGAGACATACTTGATGTACTTTCAAATAAATTATAAAGTAAAATTTATTCATAATTTTAATGTATAAAAGCTATTTTTGATAAACACTTAAACTTATGAGACACATTTAATATTTCTATTTATGTGAATAAATATGAGTTAGATGGTAAAAATCGTCATCTATGAAAGACTTGACAAATTTTAATAAATCACTAACATGAATTCTAAGGTTATATGAAAATAACTTTAATTTACAATTATTATGGAGTATCTATAGTTTAAAGTTACACCATACATAGTAGGAATTCATATATAATTCAAATAGTTTAAGAGTAATTCATTTTTTGAATAAAAATTATTATTTCACTTTATTACATATAAATTCAATCTTTTTTACATTAAGAATTAAGAAAAAAAATAATTTTCTTTGCCTAGAAATTATTTTGTCACTTGCAAAGCTAACAGTGAAAGATTGTTGGGTAAATGATTAGCAAATGTAAATATGAAAGTTAGTCATACTCTCAAAGTCCATATTATTCAAGTTCTACTACTTTTAAGCTCTTCTATGTCTTATTTTTCTCTGTTACTTATCTTGGATAATATGTCAAAATGTGAGATTACTAACTAATTTAAACATACACACAAATGTTGTTGGACAAGATGGGATTAAAGTTTCATTTAAAAGTAACCATATTTTTATTTTCTAATCCTTTTTTTACCTTTTAAAATTTATTTTAAGCACTTTTAATATTAGAAAATAAAAAATTTAATACTTATTTTAAGTCTCTTATCTTTGCGAATTCTAGTGGTGTAACTAGAATTTATCCTTAGTTGTTTGTTTTTCTTTTTTATTTGATCAAAACAATGAAATATAATACAAGATATACATTACATTAAATTAAGAATACTCTTATATTAAAGTTACATATATGTTTTTCTAAAATTTCCTTTTAATTTAAATTTTAATTCTTTAATAAAATATATATAACTTTAAAAGTATTAAAATAATGTGTAAAATTTTAAAATTTAATATTAAAATTATTTTTTTAAAAATTAATATAAAAAAATTTTAGAAAATATATTTTTATAGTAATATTTAAATAAAATTAAATTTTAGAATATTTAATTTAATATAATTTTAAAATATAAATTGTTTTTTAATCTAATTTAAAAAATTTAAAAATAGTAAAATTAACACTAAAATAAGTATTTTCAAAATTAATATAAAAATTATTTTATAAAATACTAAATTAATTTGTTAAAAAACAAAATAAATTAAAAAGAGTGTAAAAGGTAAGAAAAAATGAAAAAAAATAATTATTCTATTTTAATGATTTCTAATACAATTTATTCTAGAATAATAAAAATTTCAACTAAAAAAAGTATTATATGGTATGACAATAATATAAACTATTATATAATGTCTTTTTATCATCTTTGCCATATGGCTCTATTTAAATTATTTTATTATGTTGAATTTGAACTTGTATTAATTATTTTGATTGTTATAGATATTTAATATGTATTATGTCAAACAAAATTAATTATTTTGTTATATTTGAAGTTTAATTTGTATTTAAATATTTAATTTATTATAATATAAAATAATATTTTTATTTAATTTAAACATAGATAATAAATCTAAATACAAATATCTATTGGATATAGAAACATGAATTAAAATTACTATGCATGAATCGTGGTTAATATATTTATTATAACAAAAATTATGTTAAAAATCGTTATTTATAAAGCGGTTTATATTAAATTGTTCCACACTTTAAGTTATAAATAAGAGAATGATTGACATATCACTTAGAGAGTGATTATGAAAAATCATTTTTAATGTAACATTTAGAATGTGGTTTAATCTTTCACCGCACCCTAAGTCCACTTGGAGAGCAGTTAGGCTGAGATGTTCTCCAAATGAGTCACCTTCCCTAACTCTTAATCTAGAACACATCGTTCTTTCGAAATAAGAAGGAGGAGACCACCATCGTGTTATTCTACTCACCACGAGTTAATTTCAGCTACCTTAATCAATCAGGCATACGTCATTAACAACGTAGTTCTTAATTTGTGTATTTTCTTATATAATTTGAATCCTAGGTTACGAGAAAAAGGATTTTTTTTGTATAATCTGAACTAGGTATTAAGCTATAATCTTAATTTATGCTTTATTGTAAAAAAAAATTTGATATTTGGTTGGATAATGTCCCATGTCCATTTGAAGGAAAAAAAAAGATTTTTACACTATAAGAAAAAAGAAGAGAATGAGAATTTAGATAATTTTTGAAAAGAAAGTGAAAAATATAATATATAAATTATTTTAAATAGTAATTTAAAATTAATAAAATACTAAATAATCAATTTTAAAAATACTTCGAAGTTTAAGATGATTTTCTCATTAGTTTTAACCAAATAATGGTTGAATATCGTGGTAATTATTTTCTTAAGATAAAAATTATGATAAAATTTAAAATTGTTATGATAAAATAGTTAGCTTAAAGAAAATATAAAAATTAAATACAAAAATTACATTTAAAATTATGTACTCAATAAATTTTGCCTTATAGGAGGGAAAGTCTATAGAAACTCGTACAATTCTATGGACTAAACATGATAGAGTTATGAAAGCAAAACCACAAATGATTTTTTGATGTTAAGTTATATTTTTATTGTATTTTGAAATTATTTAATTGTTAAATTGTTGTTAGTGGAGAGCTATGCTCACTAAGATATGATCATGTTTCATATCCAAGGTGTTGGCCATGTGGTGATCATTTAGAAAATATGATTGTGTTTGATCTATCGTGTATGTTTTGTTATTTGAGAGTTAAGCTCAGTAGGTTGTGACCCTTCTTAAAATGTTGGAGGCTAAAAATAGTATTTTATTTTATTTAAATATTATGTTATGTTCTTGTGTCGGTTAAATGCTAAGAAACAATTTTGAAAAAGTGCATAATACAAGGAAGATGTTACTAATTTTTTTTACAAATAGTAGACCCAACTCTTTTTAGAAAATGTCACCAAGCTAAACTTAATATCATTCAAATATATGTAGACAACATTATCTTTGGAGCCATTAATGAAAATCTATGTAAAGAATTCGCTAAATTGATGTAGAATAAATTTGAAATGAGGATGATGAAAAACTCAACACTACTACATAATTATTAATTGGTAACATTTATTTTGTAACACAAGAAAAAATGTTACTAAATTTTATTAATTAATATATTTAGTAACATTTTTTAAATTAAATGTTACAATATAATCCTTTTCTTTAATTTATTTTTTCCTAATTTTTTATTTAAATAAATAGTTAAAATGGTTGTTCTAATATCTATCTTAAAATACATGGTCAATCCTAAAAGAAAATACAGAATAACCCTGCTCCAAACATACTATCATTAAAATCATGATTGTGAAATCAAGATTACCTATAGCTAAAAAACCCTAATCCCAATTTTTGTTCGAGTTCACATGCTTACTTATTCAATCTTGTAAAGTCACGATCTTTTTCGCATTTTGTATGCATCTCCTTTCTAGTTACATTAAGGTATCATTCAATTTCTATTCTCTTCAAAGCAATTTCAGTTGTTCCATTTTTCTAATTTTCTTGTAGATAAATTTCTTGGGGAATGCACCAGCAGTGGTGGAGAATAGATGAGTAATGGAGAAGAGTGGACAAGTGGTGGTGATGATGGAGAGTGTTGAGATCTTTACTGTGGTTAAGGTGCTTCTATCAAAGACATCCATGAAACCTTTAAGTAATTTCCTCCTTTAAAGTTCACTGATGGCTTTCTTCCTCACTTTCATCTATTAACTCACCTTCTTCTTAGGAGAAGGTACTTCTAAATTTTCTATCAGACTTATACTTTTAGTGTTTCATGTTTTCATCTCTTTTTTTATTTTCCAAGCTTCATAGTACCTTATCTACATGAATCCTTATACCTCTTTGTGATTTATGAGTCCTAAATGTAGATTTCATGTGAAACATCTAGCTTAGGTGATCATGATGTGTTCTGCAAAGTTTGTTTTGGTCGATTAGTCACTTCAAGAATTTGAATCTCATGCATCATATTCTATCTGTTTGATTTAATTATTTATTGATAATCTTGTTTCAATTACATTTAGTTCAAATTTTAACTTGTTTACTACTCGATTGTCTCTAGTTTTGCTTTTGTTTAGAAAATCAAAATCATTTAACTAAAAGTATAGACAACAAAATTGCACACATACAAAATAGAAGGATTGAAAATGTAGTTAAAATTTTTATTTATAAAATTATGATTGAAAATTAAAAAAGAGTGACAGAATAAATAATTCCAAGAGATAGACCTTGAATACTGAACCTTATACTGTTAGAAAAGAGTGATGAAATTAGTGTTGGGCTTATGGTATCAATTTTAATGTATACTAAATTTGCTTCCATTGTTGGAGGATTTAGAGCTTATAGAATCTAGAACACTGGACCATAAATTGGAACAAACTCAGCCTTTTATCCTAAATTACTTTATTAATTCCTTATGCTTGTTTGATAAAATAAGGACCATGTGAGTGCCTTTTATTTCTTTGTTAGATAAAATGCTTTTCTGATAAAGATAAGTTTTGAACTATCTACATTCATTATGTGATATCTATTTCAAGCAGAGGTTACATATTAAAAATTTGTCCAACTTATTAATTTGAGATATTTTATTATTGGCCTTTGGAGTTTAACTATCCAACCTACCTTTTCAACTTCACAAGATCAAATCATTAGATTAAATAAAGAGAATGGTTCATTACAACATAATTTAGAAGCTACAAGTCTAACATCTATAAATGGCATTTATATAGTCAAAGTAATCCTAAATCCTATAATTTTCTCTTTGTCCTTGGAGGGAGAGGGCGGGGAAGGTGGTCTTGTATTGATAAGTTTAAGGGAATGCAATGGTAATAATGTGTTCTCTTCTTATAGTAATAATAGTTAATACGAAAAATACTAATTTTTGTAATTTATATTCTTATCTTACATTGGGTTACTCATTACTCATTAGGCTTAGGCTTGTGAAAGTGTATGAGTAAAAGCTTATTCTCTCGATCTATTAATGTGAAAAACGTCAATTGCATTAATCCAACAAGAATATAGTTCATCAAGCTTTTTGTGGTACACTAAGTGATGTTCATGTGTTTCATTTTTTCTAGGAATTTGAAGAATTAAAAGAAACGAGGATAGAAAAATTATTGAAGAGTTGTGTGATAATAATAATTATTTAAGAGCTTAAATATCATATATTGAGATAACTCTAAACCAGGAAACGATAAGTCAAGAGAAATTGAAGTTGGAAAATGACAATGAAAATTTATTGTCCAGGAGAAGCTCTAATCCAAATGTCTTGCCAATGGATGAGGAGAGTGCTTTTATATCCATAAAAGGAATTCTTTGGTTGACTAATGGAAGCACTCCTTGGATCATGGATTATGATCATGCATAGTCTCCATTGTTATAAACTATCTAGTCTAGTTGAGTTTGTTGGTTCATGTAATTCAACATGACAAGATTTATTAGGACAATGGTTTGGGATAATTCAATTGGAAAGGGAACTTAGTTTCAATATGTTCTTATGATTTTGTATTGGATTATATTTGATTTTTTTATCTTGTATTTTATTAAACTTACTTTTTCTTATTCCTTAAAGCTTAATGCATCCTATATTATCCACCATTCTTCCTCGAAACATTTTTCTAGTATATTGATTTACTATTTTGCTTTTTTGGCAAAAAAGAAGAAGAAGTTAACTTGGTGTTTCCAATTAAATAAAGTGTAGAATAAACTGTTGCTATGATGCAGATCGCAGAGAAGATATATTGCAACATTTTATTTACAATTAATTATATTTTTAAAAATATTGCTAATAATATTATTTAGTAACATGTTTTAAAATTAGTAACATTTTTAAAACATTGTTTAAAATATATTTAGTAATATGTTTAATATCTTGTATTATTTTATACACATGTTGTGATTTATTACATAAATGTTACTAAAATAATATATTGTAACATTTATTAAATGTTATTAAAAATGTAGAGAAATGTTAGTAATAATATTTTGCGACATAGATCAGATACAACACTTGTTAAAAATATTACTAAATATTTTTAAAATTTTGCTGAAACGAATATGTGTAGTAGTGCAAGTTCTTCCTTAGCATTCAAATCAAACAAGAAGTAAAGTATGTCTATGTTCATCAACACAAGTACACTAAAGAACTTATTTAAGAGTACAAAATGACAAACTCAAAGTCAATGCACTTTGCTATGCACTTGTATGTTGTTCTAACTAAAGATTTAGATAGACAACTTGTAGATCCAAAAGTATACAAAGGAATGAGTGGATCTTTCCTCTACTTAACTGCAAGTCATCCCGATATCATATTTAGCGTTTGTCTCTATGCTAGATTTCAAAGTGGCCCCAAGGAGCCTTATTTAAAATAATCTTTTGTTATTTAGTCGGAACAACTAACATTGGACTTATCTATAAAGCACATGAATCTTTTAACTTAATTAGCTACTATGATGCTGATTATGCTGAAGATAAGGTTGAAAGGAACATTACTAGTGGAGGATGTCAATTTATCAAGAAAAACCTCATTTCCTAGGTTAGTACGAAACAAAATACAATTTCTCTCTTTACAACTAAAGTAGAATGCATCTTAGCCATAAGTTGCTGCGGATAATTACTATGGGTAAAATATTAATTAGAGGACCACAATATTTTTTTAACATCATATTCTTATTTTCTGTGATAATATCTCTGCTATTAACTTGTCTAAAATTCCGATTCAGCACTCGCATGTAAAGGATATAAAAGTAAGACAATATTATATTTCTAATTATGTTTAGAAAAAGGTATTTAATATTCTATTTGTAGATATTAAGCATCAATTAGTTAATATTCTAACAAAACTTTTACTTGAGGATCAATTATCTTTATTGAAAATTTATTAAATATGAACTTCATAAATGTCTAAACAGAACTCGTTTAATGTTTGTGATAACTATTTAAGTCACTCCCAAAGCATATTTTCCTATGATGTCATATGTCCCTCGACCATATTTTTTCTATAACACACATCATTACTTTTTCGAAACTAAAGAGACAATTTCCATTTGATAAGATGTCCCATATTTATGACGCAACACTTATTCTCTCTCCTATTATTAGAGACGACTCCACATGTCTCATTCTCACTTCCCCAAACTCCTTGTCTTTCACTCTTTCATAATTTAAAACAATTATCTCTTTCTCCTCCATACTCATACTTATTCCCACTCTCTCACTCAACCTCATATACCTTTACTCTTCCTCTAAAAACCTAAGCGATCCTTAATAATGGCACCTAGAAAGTACCTATCTCAACAAGAAAATTTTAAATCCATTTAATGCAAGTTTTCTTTCCTACAACTCATCAATAAGGAAGGTTTTCCTCTTTATGACTACATCAATGGTGTAGGATAGTTGAACTTCTGCTTTAGACGCCAATTGATATGAAGAAGTCACCATGAAGTTTTGAAAAAATATGTTTATGATGATCGCCAAGGGCATCTTCATACTAGTGATCAACGTACATAGAAATAGAATCTTCATTTATGAAGAGATTTTGAGCAAAATGCTTAAATATAATATTAAAGGGGGAGAAATTCTTCCCAAAATGGTAGAAATACATTCCGAAAAATGTTGACATTGTGCTATAAATCGACACTAGCTCTTCTAATCGCCAGAGTGACAAAATGAATGACCATGCGAGGGGCACTCATGTTGTTCTTAGAAGCTTGGTCTTCCATTGGGTGGGCTCATGCAATCATGTTTTGTCTCTAGAAAAGTTATATTTGTTCCATCTGATGATAAAGTATCAAATAAATCTTCCTTCCCTTGTCTTCCTTTACATGTAGAAGGTAGTAGAGGATAAGAGGAAAAATGTTCCTTACGGAAACATCATTACAAGACTAGTCCAATGCTATGTTCTTAACCACCACATCTGCCTTCGGAAGAAGTTGACCACAACGAAGATCTTCAGGTACTTGGAGATCAAGATAATGAAGTTAAGTTTCCCTCATCTTAACTCTTTGAAGGATGATTTTGAGTAAGCTGTGAGTAATAAGTTTATTAAGTACTTTCTCATTGCCTTATTTGAAAAATCAAGCTCGTTTGATGAAAAGAGCTTACTGAGCCCTCTCCTACTAAGAGGCATAATCCCTTTGAAGGAGAGCCCCATAAATGAAGGATAAATAGAAAAATGGACATTGATTCATCTAAGGTACCACTTATGTAATCATCATCGCCATTATCAATCCCTACCAAAATATGATCATCTCGTCAATCCCATTATGCCCCTTAGTCAAGCATCCTTGTTTAATCATTATAGACCACGACGAAGACACCACCACTTCGTCCAAACCTTCCTCCCTTACAATTTTCGCTCCATACCCCTTACTTCCATCTCCTTACCCCTTTCACTTAGTTATACCCACACTTCCAAAGCCTAAACACCTCATGCCTCCTCATGAATATCACCCTTTATCACCTTTTCCATCTCCTCCACTTGTAAAAAACCAAAACCCCTCATCACCATTTCCACCATCCTCTCCTATCTTGTATCCTTCCACAACAAACGATTCCACTATCGCTGCCTCCCTTCAATTTAATGAATATCTTGATAGTCTTACTTTTTTTGAACCCTCCTTTACTCCAAAACCACTATCCTTAATAAGGTTAGCCCCATTTTCCTCTACCATACCCCCAAGGTCCTATTCTTCTAGTCACCCTTCCTCATCTTCCATTTAAGTTTATCCCTCTTTGTCGTATTTATTATTTTTCCAAGATGGAAAAATCTACATAAACTCGTTTATCTTTTCCCTCTACCACACCTTCAAGTTTATTCGTGTGATTAACTCGATCATGTCTTGGCTCTTAATGCAGGATTTGGAGGCCATCGTTAGGCTTTGGCATGAGCAGAGCTTTACCATTTAGAAGATGCACTGATTCTTTACCATTCATTGATGTCCTGATCCCATGAGATGCATGGCCCTCTTTATTGAAAGTAAGATTTAGATAGACTACCTTGCTCCTTGTCTATCTGTGGCCCTGGAGCTTAAGCTCAAAGCTTATTTGGTAAAGACTATTCGTGTCTTTATCCTTATTAAGATGCCTAATGCTTAACATGAGGAACTTTATGCTCAAGATGGTCTCACTTACTTTGAGTGCCTGTGGTGACTCCAAAATTACTATAGCTGGATCAACAAGATCCAATGCTCATTCTCTTGCATTTTTAAATAGAATAAGGAAACTAAGTGGTATGCCCAACCTTGTTGCCAGCATTATTATGTTATCTCCTTACCGCTACATTACTTCCGCTCTTCCTAATGCCTTTGTTATATTTTCCTGTGTACATAATGTTTCCTTCCCTTTTCCTTTTATCCTTCTTCTATTTTATTTTTTTGTTTTTACAAGGGTTGTCTTATTTTTTTTTCACTACTAATAGATCCTTTGCCCATTATTTCTTTGCTTCCCTTTCTCCTACTCTTATTTGCTTCCCATTCTCTTTCTTTATTTCCCTCTTTGGCTTCTCTTTCGTCCTTACCCCAACCTTTTCTTCTATGATCCTTGGTATTTTTCCCTTCCCTATCAAATACATATATTTGCACCTTATTTTGCTTTATAATTCTCGCTCCCCGTCTGAACAAATTCAACTTGTTGAACAACACTATGCCTCTCATCTAACAGTTATTGAAGAATGCTAGTGCCAAAACCAACATTAGTTGCAACAACTTGAACAAACTCAAATGAGTCTTTGAAATTAACTTAGATGTTTTCTAAGGCATGTGAACCAAATGCTTAAGGAAATGTATGATGAGATGGTCCAGCTAGCTTAGGCACACTTTAAGAGTTTAAAGTACTAGTTTTTTTTAGTTGTCAAAAGTAGAGGGAGAAATAATTTTTGGTGAATTTTTATGTTATGTTAAAATTTTATAGATCTTGTACCTTTATTTTACTTAGATAAAGATTTATAACAATTATATAATGTCTATTACCCAGTAATTTCTTTGGTGTCATTCATTTTATAATTATTCACTGATCTACTTGTCTCATATGTAATGTCCACACCAACACAGCCTGACTAAGATTCATATGATAACATAATAAATTCAAACATCTTAAAAAGAATTTTTTTCATCACAAAAAAAGGGAAGATTGTTGAAACCCAAAAATTATTAGATTTATTATTAAAATTTCCAAGAAATTTATAATATTTTAATGGTGTATAAAATAAAGCCTTTTTAAGACAAGTACAAAATAAGCCATTATTAGAAACTTCTTCTCAAGTGATCGCTAACTCATCTAATACTCATAGATTACTTGGTGTAGAGATCAGTTTAGAGAGAACTCATGTAAAGGCACCACTAGGCAGGACCATTGGATCCATTACCAGAGCCGGAGCTAAAAGGCTTTATGGAGAGGTTGAAACACTACTGGGCCTTAAGGATGAAGATCTTCCCTAGGTCCCCTCCTCTCATATTATTAAATTTCTCCATTTGACCTAGTTTAAGACTTAGATTCTTCCTTGTATCTAGGCTTTTAACGGGTATAAGATTGGATCCAATTTCTATGTACTATTCTAGCTTAGGTTTGGGCCTACCTTGACCCATTTAGAGGTTCCATTGAGGGTGGATGAATGCATCATCCTTAGGCTTGCATCCTAATCTAAATCACTTTCTCCATTAGAATTCAATGCCACATTCTCTCCTTCCATTTTAGCATCTCTTTCATGCCTAGATAAAGGCTACTTGTAGTTCATTTGGTAACTTTGAAATGATTACACACTTGAATGAAGTTTTAAGAGAGTTCTCTTTTCTATTTCTTGTCCTCTCTTCCAATTTTATATGTAAGGATTCTCCTTATTTTTGTGCTCCTCCAAGTTGGCAAAGAAGGTGGCTTATCCTCCCTAAGGTGGTGCCACCACTTCAAATGATTAAGCATCTAGATTCTACCTCTTTAAGGCCCATTCAATATACCTTCATTGTCTAGTTTTGAAGCTGCCATCAAGGCCTTTATCAAGTGGTATTAAAGCTTCACAATGAAGGTAATGATTCACTTCTAAACTTTTCTCCATTTTTGCATACATTCTTTCTTCTTTTACTCCATTTTTTTCTTTTTTTTTCCATTCCAATTCTATTTGTTCTTGTGAAAATTTTGCATGATTTGTATTTATCCTTATTAGATCCTTATAGATCTACATTGTAATAAGTTCATTTTGTTCAAATTACATCCAAAGCCACTTATGTATGCTAGCCACATTTTGGCAACATTATTCATCCTTTGATCATCAAATTTGGCTTCAATTTACACCTAAATTAGCTTGATATTGCTATATTTTTGTGATATGAACATAACTCAACATTTAATCAATGCAAATTGATTAGATCCTTGAAAATTTTTTGAAATTTTTTATTTAAATTTCATATTTGTTCTTGGCACCAAATTTTGGTGAACTTTAAATTCAAATCCTACTGTGGTTATATAGGTTTTGTTTAATTTGTTTTTATTCCTATAATGATGTGTTATATTTAGGTGAATTGGTATTTGTTTATCCAAAAAGTCTTTAAGAGGTGCATGCATATTGATACTAGTTTTGCTTAATACTTGCATGCATTAAGTGTTTAAAACTTGCATGTTAAGTGAATGTTTAAATCAATTTTAATTAAGATTGTAAAATACTTAACATGACCTCTAGACCTTGATTACCTATGCTGGACTAATGGAGAATATGGACCAAAAGAACTTGAACTTGTACCTTACCTAACCATGGAAGAGGTGCAAAAGTGTGCTTAAAGACCATTCAAACTTAGGATACTTTAGGATCATGAAAAAGTCATATGCAAGGACTTGAACATGGACTAGAGGACCTGGTCCTTGGAAACCAAAGGACTTAATAAAAACGAAAAAATTGAAAAGTAAAAATAAGAAAAATAGAAAGGAAAGAGTATGAAGAAGAGAAGAAAAATAAAGTGAAAAAGTAAAGAAACTTGGATATGAAAATCTCTCATATTATGGTCTTGTTATTTGTTTTTAAGTGTATGTTTTATTCATGATGATCATGTTATGAATTTAGGTCCTAATTGAAAGTTTTAAATGCTTAATTTGATGCATGATTAGGTTCCTTTCCATTCAGCTAGTATCATGATTCATCCATGCGTATGTGCATACACACTCCTTAAGTTTCTAGGATCCATGCGCATGTGCATACACAGTCCTTAAGTTTCTAGGATTCAACTTTGTGTGCTTTCATTCTTTCATTAGCCTCAGTTTTATCTTGTCAATTTTTGGTCTATGTTTTGTCTTTATTATAATCTTCTTGAGTGTGTTTTCCTTGTTGTAGTTTTTCTTACTTATCTTAAAAGTCTTATTTGTTTTTCATGCACCACCTCCATCCTATATAAGTTCTCTTTCTTCTTTATCTTGAAAATATCAAGGAACCAAACCAATAAGTTGAGAAAATATTCTCTATCAAGCTTGGCTTAGAGGCTGCCTTGTGAGTGAATGGTGTGAGAAAAAGTTGGCTTTGGTGGTGAAGACATTGGAGGGGAAGGAGTGAAACACTTGGTGAGGTGTGTGAAATTTTGACCTAATTTTAAACTCACTAATCAAGTAATGGTAGCAAGATCTCTCTCTCTTTTTTTTTTTGTGAATTAGTAGGTCACTTAGGAGAAGGAAAACTCAAGGAAAGGAAGGACAACAATGAGCTTGAAGCTTCAAGAATTGATGCTTGTGGGAAAAGCAAGACTATTTATATGTAACATTTTCATTTGGGTTTCTTTGTACAAATTAGGATTGAAATTTGTAATTAGGTACTATATAAGTTGTAATCTCTTATAACATTTAGTAGGTTCTTTTTCCTTGTATAATTTAAATTTTAAATTACAATTTAGGTATAAGTGGACACCCAGACTTAAGTCTTGGTGTAAGTGGACATCCAGACTTAAGTATTGGTGTAAGATACTCACCATAAAAGAAAAATTATGTGGTGATTTATGCATGCAAAGAAGTATAAGGGGGTGTTAAGTACTTGTATGAATTTTCTTTAGAATTGGTAGTACTAACTTGTCTTCTTTTGCAAGGTTAAGGGGATGAGGTATATCTCTTATACTCTTGTACGTTGTGTGATTTATAATCCTAGAATTGCTTGTTAAATGTTTTGATTTGTTGAGATTATTTTAGTGTAAGGTGCAGAAAGGATTTTATCTTTTCAATTGAGTTTCCCCCAAGATAAAAAAACCTAGGTTTCAAGGTAGGAATGATTCAGAAGCATATTTAGATTGGGAGCTCAAGGTTAAGCAGTCAATCTCAAGTTATTCTATTTGGAAAAGGCATAAGGTAAGGATAACAACCTTAGAATTTAGTAATTATGCCTTAATATGATGTGATAAGTTGAATAGGAAAATATATTAACCTTTGAGTAAATAAGAGCAGATGAAGCACATAATGAAGACTACATATGTACCTCCTTAATATTTAAGAGAAGTTCACAATAAGTTCCAAATACTCACCCAAGACCCCAAGAATGTAGATGAATACTATAAGAAAATGGAAGTAGTTATAATTAAGGCTAACCTAAGTGAAAGTGGGGAGGCTACTATGGCTAAACTTTTAGATAGCCTTAGGCATGAGATAAGAGACATAATAGAAACTTATCATTTTTTAGCCTTAATGACCTTTACCACACTACAAAAAAAGTTTGTTAGTCATGATTTTAAAAGATAAATAGTGGTGATTTTAACCTTCACTAGACTCTTTTCTAGAAAATCTATATTTTGTTAAAAATTACTTTTTAGGAGATATTTTAGTGATGGTTCAAATGATATAATCATCACAGTTTAACATATTTTGTGTCGATTTAATAAATTTTGTGTCAATTTATACAACCGTTAGAAAATATCTATTGCAAAAATCTATTTTTTTTTTTGTAATGCCACCAAACCCTTGAGGTTGAATCCCGAATCACTAGGAGAGGTAAAGATAAATTTCATTTATTTAAGTCATCTACACAAGAAATTTGAAAGAATAGGAAGAAAGTGTCTAACTTCAAACCTAGGGATACCAAAGACTCTAAGGAGTCTAAGGGAAAAGTTCTAAGATTTCCCTTAGGCAAAAAATCTTTCATTAAATGTTTTTAGTGTCTAGGGAGAAGCCTTATTGCCTCCTAAAATCCAAATAAAAAAAATCATGGTCCTTATGGACAATGGTGACTATTCCTCACTAGAATCCACTAGCTCTAGTTCCACCTCCTCTTCCTCTGAGGATGAAGCCCTAAAGTATGCACTAAAAGATAACCTTCTAGTTGTTAGGAGGTTGTTGGGTAGTGTAGTTAAAGGAGAGGAAGAGACTCAAAGAGAGCACATCTTCCACACTAGATGTTCTATCAAGGGGCATGTGTTGCTTGTCCCCAAAAGAATGATAGTTGGAGAATATATGTTAATTATAAGACCATCAACCGAATCACTTTTAGGTATAAGCACCATATACTAGGTTAGATGACCTTCTAGAAGATCTTCATGGGTCACGTATCTTTTCAAAGATTGACCTTAGAATTGACTATCACTAAATAAGGATGAGAGAGGAGCAAAATTTGGATTGTAAAAGTGGTTAGTAATGTCCTTTGGGCTAATCAATGCTCTTAGCACATTCATGAGACTCAAAAATCACGTGCTTAGAAATTTAATAGGAGAATATGTTGTAGTATACTTTGATGACATCTTAGTATACTCAAAGACTCAAGAAAAGCATATTGAGCATGTTAGAAAAGTTCTCTTAGTTTTGAGGGAAGAGCACCTCTTTGCCAATTTAGAGAAATGTTCCTTTTGCTTAGACCACGTGGTCTTTCTAGGGTTTGTGATAGGCAAGCATGGGGTCCAAGTTAACTAAGAAAAGATCAATACCATTCAATAATGGTCAACTTCCCAAAATACTGGAGAAGTTAGAAATTTTCATGGACTATGTCGCAATCGTAATTACGATGAGACGACGAACTCGCTAAAATTTTAAAAGTAGTTTTATTTGATAATGTGGAGCCGCCACCAAATTTTTATTTAAGGGAAAAAGATTTGGAAAAACCCTAACTTGAGGATGAGATTCTAAGTTCAAGAGTCGATTACGACTGGGGAAGGTGTTAGGCACCCCACTCGCCCGTTCTGAAGAATGGTACCCTTGAATTGAGTGTGCAATTATTTGAAAATAGTTTGATCCCTTAATTGATGTGAAAATAAATAGGTTGATGAAGGTCAGTTTGATTGGACTTGATCCTGCTCTTATGTATTCTCCGGTGCAATGGAAAACCCAAGGCTTACATGGTTCTAGTATGTGAAGGCTTGACCTTCGAGTTGTTTGGAAATGAGTATTTTGAAGATGTCTTAGGGAGGAATCCTTAGTCCATATATGCACAGGATCCGAGGCGAATGTAAGCCGCACTGGGATCCATATGAATCTCTAAATATTGAACAACAGTGTAGACCGTCAGTTTTCCATTTAGAGCTCATTGCGTGAGACTATTGGTTCCCAAAATATTAGTTTTAAAAAGAATAGAGATAAGGAAAGAATTGGGTTTGATGTGAAATAAGAGATGAATTTGGTTCAAAATTTGATTTAAGGAGAAAAAACTGGATTTCGGAACGCACTTGATTGGGATAATAGGGAGTGTAGGGGGTGGATTGGAATAATGAGGAGTGTAGGGGCTTCATAGGAATAATAGGGAGTGTAGGGGCTGGTTTACAATAATGGAAAGTGTAGGGGCTGGATTGCAATAATGGAAAGTGTAGGAGCTTCATAGGAATTTTGAGAGGTACGGGGTCCACTTGGAATAGGGATGAGTGTGGGGTTAACTTGGAATAATGGAGGGGAGATGTCCTACGTAGGGTTCGATGCTGAGGTAAGGGGATTGCAGACCACAGGCTCCACCACTTGAGCCACCTTACTTTTGCAATCCATATTCCATTCGATTCCTATATCTATGTGTAGGGCGCCCAATGGTCTATTTAACTTTTGATGTAAGTTCTGTAACTTCGAGCTGAGGAGGCAGGGAAATCAAGCCTGTTTTTCCATTCTGCACGAGAGTTAGTAATAGGCCCCAGATTGTTTTTCACTCACTTGCGTATGACAAAGTGTTTTACGTGCATGGGAGTACGTAGTAGTTTGAGAAGCGGTCGCCCATTTAGACACCCAATGGCTTGTTGTTTAAACATCACTGCCATGTGTGGTTGAGGAGAGGCTATACTTTTGTTTCGCGAACTTCCAGGCCTTGGCTTCCTAATGAGCACCCTATATCCGAATCCATGCTCCCCTCTTTATTGGCTTAGTCCCAGGAAGCTATCTGATCATAAACCTAGTGGCGATTGACCTCGGCCCCTGCCTTTGAGGGTGAAACCATGGATATTACGATCTCTTGATGATTCCTTCACTGCCCAAGACTTCAGGTAACGTTAGTCCTAGGAAGGATGATGAGTTATGTGGCAATGGGGGTAACCTACAGAGGGATGAAGTTCACTCCAAGTTCATGTGGGTTTCATGTGGCGGAGGTAGATATAAGCCTATACCCCGCTCAACAACTCATTTAATCTGTATGACTTAATTGTGGTGACTTCAACGCTCCTAAGCTTGAGGGCGGTGATTAGGGTATCTTAAACGAGTGAATAAATGACATCGCACAGTGTTACCCCTCGAGTTCTTTAAAGGATGGTCATGAATGGGTCTAGAATTCACGTCAACTTAGTCTGCCAATGACTCGTTCATCAGTTGGATCGCATGGGGGCTAGCATTCCTTTTATCAAAATAGCATTATGATTAAATCTGAGATAATTCAAACTCCCAAAGGTCAGAAATATCAGCGTTGGAGAATTAGTTGTGGGTTAATAATTGAAGGGGTTAGTTCTCATGATATACAGGAAACAGAGGCGTCCAAATCGTCTCAATTCAGAGTGCAATACTGACTATTGACATATCTATTATGGTCATAGCCTAGAGTAGCCCTTGCTCAGTGTACATGGCCGAGGGTGGGCTAATTTGCATGCCTAGACCGACGTATTGACATATCTATTATGGTCATAGCCTAGAGTAGCCCTTGCTCAGTGTACATGGGTTGAGGGTGAGCTAATTTGCATGCCTAGACCGACGTATTGAACCATTAATGCTCAACGTTCTTCCCACATATCTACAAGTCCAGACGAGACAAGACTCGGTCTCTTTACTTTAATAGGATGTATCTTTCAAATATTAAGATCTGATTGATGAGCTACGGTGGTTTAAACTAACGTCATGCAAGTCTATTCTACCACCAAAGAAACCTTGGGCAGAGTCATTTTTTTCATACTTATATAAAGGAGTGACAGCTTTTAAAGACCTTTCTAAAATCGACTTTGACAAACAGGGCTTAAGGTTGTTATCCACTCGAGCACAGAGCCACACCTCATACGGCTAAATCGCCTCCTATACCTATAAGTTGTAGGATCAGACGCTGATCATAGGATTTATTTACTAGTTTCAAGATAGGATCCCTCATGGATGCCAAACATCAATTTATCTATGATTCTCAAATCAATAAATACAACAAATAAAGGATATTTTTCAAGTGTATTCTAGAATGTGATGACATTTCACCCTAGTCATCGAGCTTGATGGTGTACGAATCAGGTCCATGTTGACAAACACAACCAAGGCTTGAAATCGAGTTCATGCTAACAAACGCGAATCGAGATCTAGATGACGATCCGAGATCACTATCATGCATCCACACATTTAAAGCATTCAAATACCTGGTGGTTCGTGGAGGAACGCACTTCTTCAGAGTCTCGATTTGTATTCGTTTTTTGGACCTTCACTTTGGAGCCCCTTCGAAAGAGAAACAGAGGCCTTCGATCTTTGAAGTTCTAGGCTCCTCCTCCTCTGCAGAATCTCCGCCCCTAAAAAAATGACTGAATTCCCCCCTCAAAAACTTCTCTTCTCTAATTTATAAAGAGTTTTTTTAAAAAAAAAAAATTTCCCGCCTTTTTTGGTTAATTTTCGTATATCAATTTTTTAATTTTCTTACAATTTTTATTTTTATTATTTCCGGTCATTATTTCTTCAATTTCCCTTTTTATCTTTTTGCTATTTTTTTCCTTTTTTTCTTTTTTTTTTATATATATTTATTATTTTTATTTTTATTTTATTTATTTATTTTTTTTTTCTATTTTTTCTATTTTTTCTTTCTTTTTTGTTATTTTATTTTATTATTATCTCGATTTATTTATTTATCCTTTATTTATTTACCTTACTCCTTTTTTATTATTTCCTTTTTCTCTTTATTGATTTTTTTGATTTATATTTTTCATTATACATTTTTGCTCATTATTGTTTTTTTGTTATTAATTTTACTTCTCAATTTTTATTTTTCGCTTTTTTTTCTTTTATTTATTATTTAATTTAGCATTGGTTTCTTGATTAATTTTAAAAATTGGGGACCTCGGACATAATTGAGTGTTTACAGACTAACAAGCTTGTATATGAGGATTATTAAAGATTTTAGCACCATTGTTTCTTCCCTTAATGAACTTGTAAAGAAAAATATCAAATTTATATGGGAATAAACAACAAAAAGTATTTGATACTCTAAAGCTGCTTATTGAGGTACCGAACTAGAGTGTGCTGTCTCAAGTATAGGGATAAAAGTAGTCATTCTTCAAGCATAGCACCTAATTGCTTACTTAAGTGAGAAACTGAAAGAAAAACTCTCAAATATTCTATCTATAATAAATAATTTTATACTCTTTTTTGGAGTACCGCAAACTTGATAACTTTATTTATTGTCAAAAAAGTTTGTAATCTACAGTGATTTGAATAATTAAATTACTTTAAGACCTAAGATAAACTCAATAAGAGACATGTTAGGTGGGTAGAATATTTTGAACAATTCTCTTATATTATCAAACATAAAAAGGAAGAGAGTAATAAAGTAGTAGATGTCATCTATAAAAGACATACTCTTTTAACCTTCCTAAGTGTCAAATTATTAGGATTTGAGCACTTGCACAAACTGTATGCCGACAATGTAAAGTTTGGACAATTTTATAACAATTGTGAACACAAGAAAAACAATAAATATCTTAGACACAAAAGATTATTGTTTAGACAAAATTGATTGCATGTGACTAAATATTTTATGAGATATTTTTTTTTTCAAAAACACATTTATTCTAAAAAAAATTTTAAAAAATAAGAGTTCAGAACATAACTAATAAAACACACTCATTCTAAAAAATCCTCTTATTTTAAATACTAATTTTCTTTTTAATAAAAATATATATTAAATACTATAATAAATTAATATAAATAAATAAATAGTTAAAAATTATATTAAATCATGCTAATTGATTGATAATATATTTAAAACATTAAGTTAAAATTTAATTTGTTAAGTATATAATAATAAATGAAATGATATTTTAATATAAAATTATATAAATTATATTAATAATTATTAGGTTAATATTATTGATTTAAATTAAAATTTATACTTAAATATTTTTTGTAATTTTACTAATTTAAATAATTATGAATATTTATTTAACCTACTTTATTATAATCAATCATCCACAATTTCTTGTTAATTTAAAAATTTTAAATTAATGTAAAAATTATATATATATATATATATATATATATATATATATATATCATATCATATCTATTATAATTAATCAATTGCCGTCAATTATAATCGATCAAACATCAATTAAATTCAATCATTAGTAATTGTTAATCTAATTTTGATAATAATTTTAAATTAATTAAAAGTAACTTTGATAATAATTTAGAAAAGAATAAAAAAATATCAATTATATATATCATACTTTAGTTAATAATTTGTAGAGTTAAAAAGTTAAAAATATTTGACTTTAAAAAATATGAAAAAAATAAAATATATTAAAGTTAGACCATGTAAAATTTGGAGAAATTATCTATTTTAAAATTTTATATTAAACAATAATATTATTTTTTGATATAATATGAAAATTCACAAGAATTGAACTCTGAAATTTTATATTAAATCATTCTAATCTTAATCATTTATTATTAAATTAATTTTAATAATTTATAATGATATTATTTTGATTGAATTAGAATAGAAGAGGTAATAAATAAATATATATTATCTCATTAAAATTTTATATGAATTTAAGTTAAAATTAAACCTATTTTTTAAATTTTGTTGGTAATTTTAAAAAAGTATTAGATTTATAATTTAAATTTTTTTTCTATATAATATGATTATAGCAATTTTAATTTTTTTTATAAAATTATTTGGATGAAATTAGAATTTTTTTTTGATGAATTATAATTTACATGTAATGGTTAAAAGTGAGAAGCATATTAAATTTTGATAAGAAGAAAAAAATAAATTTTAAATCCAAAATATAAAACAGCTTCACATCTAGCCTCATTCTCCAAACTGTAGACTGAAAAATATATAATAGATATTGATATTTTATAAAATTAATTTATAATAATATTATTTTAATTCAATAATATTTTATATTTTATTTTTTAGTTTAATATTGTAGACTTAAAAATATATAATAGACGTTGATATTTCATAAAATTAATTTATAATAATATTATTTTAATTCAAAAATATTTATATATTTTTTTAATTTAATTTTATTGTACACAAAAGTATCATTCTAGTATATATTTAAAATAAGTTAATAGGATTAATTTAATAATAAAAATAAAATTTTGAGTAGTTTTCCTAATCAATCAACTCTTTGATTGTATAAAAAAAAGTATATGTCTAAAATATTTATATTTGGTGAGAGTTAACTGTGGACAGAGAGAATATTCTTTTATTCACTCGCAACTCAACTAGGGTTTGTTGTTCATAACCATATAAATAACAACTATTAAACTCTCTCTCTCTCTCTCTCATTTGCATCTCCTCTCCACAAAATGGCCGTTACCTTCTCAAATCTCCACACAGAGTCCGGCCTAAAGTCTCTTGATGGCTTCCTCTCTGGGAAGACCTACATTTCCGGGTAACCCACTATTTTATCCGCTTGATTTTTCATTTTTAAATAAAAAGTTTTAATCTTTAATATCTATTTTGTGGTTTCTGGCTCATTCCTCTTCTGGGTCTTATTGGGTTTTCAGGGATCAGTTCTCAAAGGATGACATCAAAGTGTATGGTTTTGTTTTAGAGAAGCCAGGTGACGCTTTTCCCAATGCTGGCAAGTGGTACGAGGTTGTCTCTTCCCGTCTTGCTTTGAGGTTTGTTCCTCTACATAAGTCTGCAAATGGGTCTCATTTGTTTTGATCATTTTGTGATTCAAAATTGGGTTTTTATTTTATTTTGTTATTATACAGTTTTTTTAACAATTATTTACTTTTGTATGTGAAGCTTCCCTGGCAATGCTCAAGGGGTAAGATTCAGTGGCAAAGGTACTACTCCAGCTGCGGCTGCTGCTGCAAAACCGGTGTGTATATACTTTATTTCTTATTTTAAGTCATGGTTTTTCAATAAGAATGCATTCGTTAGTAACATTAAATGCTATAATTTCTTATAAAAACTTATTATTTATTGGATTTTTATTCCGTGCCCTTGGGTACACATGTTAGAAAAACTGTTGAGTTACTTCATGTTTGTGATTTCAAATGTATCCATAATTACTTGATTTTCATTTTGCTATTTATTAATAACCAGAGAAGAATTTTATTTTATATCCATGTTAATATGTTTGTAGTAATTCAACTTTGAAGTTTAGGAGATACACTGTAGTTCACTCTTGACAACGTAGTTGCATTGAAGGGGTAAATTACAAGTAACTTTGTGATGTTTCAGTCATTTTGAACTTCATGAATAAAGTTTATTTTGTGAAAGGCAACTACCTTGTATAAGTCAGAACAAGAACATGTTAAATTTAGTAGTGTCTCATAGATAGGACGGGAAGTGAGCAGCTTGCAAGCTACTCAACCTTTGATTGTTTGTTTGCTTTTGAAGGACATACTTCCATGTGACCTATGGGACTTTGGGACTGACACAATTAACATTTTTCATTCTAAATTTCTAACCCAAATTTATAGGGGTTGTGTTACAAAATAAAATTTTATGTATGAAAATTGATGAAACATGAATGTGGTTATTTGTTATTTAGTCTATTTTATACACTATGTTTTGCATGTTAATTATTTTTATTCTAAATGGTTTGAGTGATGGGAAGTGGTTTATAAATTTATAATAGTGGAGTGGAAATGCTTTATATAATTTGTTTGTTGAAATAAAGATGGAGTGGAGTGTGGAGAGCTGTGATATTTAAAATTTTAAAAATTCTAGTAATTTGCCTTTTTTATAAAGTAATGTATCTTTCCCACTTTGTCCCAAACCCCGGTTTGGAATTCTGGAGTTGGAGTGGTAGGAAAGTGTTAGGCTTTTGGATGAGGTGTTGATCCCTCCAAATACCCCCCACTTATTGCTCAAAAGTTTCCTAACCATTGGTTTGCATCATAAGCCATCTCATTTCATTGCTCTAAATGAATGCTAAGTTATGACTATAACAAGCCAATTACTTTCAAGTCTTCAGCTAGTTTGGTTATTGGTATTTATTTGAATTTTACAGGCTGCTGAAGATGATGATGACCTTGATCTCTTTGGCGATGAGACAGAGGAAGACAAAAAGGCGGCAGAGGAAAGGGAGGCTGCTAAAAAGTCTACCAAGAAGAAAGAGAGTAAGATGTCTTTGACTCTTAATTTGTGCTGTTTGTGAAAGCACCTAACATGTATAAAATATTGAGAAAAAAAAATGTCCTTGAATTCATTTAACACATCATTGCGTATTGTATGATAGCTAGGAATATTAGTTATATGGTGAAAATGGTTAAAACTGTCAATTGGTTTTTTTTAGGTGGCAAATCTTCTGTTCTGCTTGACGTGAAGCCTTGGGATGATGAGACAGACATGAAGAAGCTGGAAGAGGCCGTTCGCAGTATCGAGATGCCCGGTCTATTGTGGGGAGCATGTATGTTAAACTCTCTTAACTTTTTCTTCTCTTACATATCTTGTGCATTTATCTCTTATAGATTATGATGTGAGCAAAACACTTTGTTGTTATTTTGATACAGCCAAATTAGTTCCTGTTGGTTATGGGATCAAGAAGCTGCAGATCATGTTAACTATTGTCGATGACCTTGTATCCGTGGACTCGCTTATTGAGGAGCAGCTGACAGTTGAGCCTTCCAACGAGTATATCCAAAGCTGTGACATTGTTGCATTCAACAAAATTTAAGTTTTCTTGTTGAACTTTGGTGTAGCCATTTTCAAGCGGCTGATTATTAGCCTGTTTTTCTTTGATAAGTCTCAACCGCTCCCTTTTTCAACATTCATGTCTAGTATGTGTTCCAATGGTGGTTTTTTGTTACTAGAATTTTGAGAAGTGAAAGAAATATATATTCTGACTCAATATCTATCTTTTGGTGTCCCCTCTCATGTTATTCTTGACAAACTATTAGGGAGTGAGGGGTTTCAGTTTAATAATTGTAGACATCATCAACTTTTCTTGAATCTGTTTACAATTAGGTTCTGGCACACCTGGAATCTTTCTAAAGACTTAACCTTAAAAATGGTTCACACTTTCCATTTCTGCAACCCAACCTTTTTGTTAAGTGGGGATACTGAGGTGCTGTTTGTTTTGCAAATACACTTTTTTGTTTATATTTTCATTTACAAAAGTGTTGTTTTCTGTTTTTAAAGTTTTATATAGAAAATAGTAAAAATAATTTTTATTTTATTTTATTGTTTTCTGTATAAAATTTTAAAAATAGGAAGTAAAATGAAAAGATGGTGGTAATTTTTACAAATCAAAGGATTTCTAATTCTCCTTCAACCATGCTTAAACTTCCCTTGATTGAGCAACTATGGTAGGAATGCATGACATAAAATTTATTTGGGAGGAATTTTTGAAGGGATAAAAAAATTGGCAATTTTTTATATTTAAATTGAAAGATTTATATACTGTTTTTTTATGGTGAATATATAATTAATATATTAAATTATTATTTCATTTAAAAATATTAAATTAAAATATATTTATTTAAAATAAGAAGTTTGCCTTCTTACTAAATTGGCCCTTGCTATTCCCTTCTCATTTTTGACAAAAGGATGTGCAATAAAGATGACATCCACAAACTACAAGCATGTAAAATGTTATTTTTATGAGAAATAAGACCTTCCTATGCTTCTCTAGGCACTTGTAATAGAGTTATTCTTAAGTAAACAAACTAAAAAAAAAAAAATCTACTTGTTATTACCACCAATAACTCTGGTTCTAATCTGGATCATCAAATTGTGAGGATAACATTGTGAGAGTTTAGATGAATATTTATCAATCTGAATTTGAATTAACTTAATTTTATAGAATTTGTCTAAGAGAGTTTGAAAAATACAACTTTTGTTTGAAACCTTCTCTCTTAAAAGTATGCAATAAAATTTCATATAATCATTTTAACTTAATACAAAATTTACAATTTATCAGTATATCACCATTCATTCAAACATTAGAGATGAAATCAATTTTTATTTGGTGTGTGGATATTAGTTTTTTCTAAGCAAATAATTATTTATTTTTCAAAATCTCTCTCATAAAGAAGACAAAAATAAACAAATATTTTACAAAAGAAAAAAAAGCTAAACCAAACTTAAACTGAACAATTAAAGTAAAGCGGAATGGGAATAAGGTGCAATTAAGAAACAAGTAGAGGGACAGTAGTGGCTTAAGCATAATACAAACTACATTAATCAAATTCTGAACCTTTCTTTACAATATACAGGAGGGATTGCATCAATTTAAAAAAATGAGGAACAATTTGTGATAACCTTGAATTGCTTTCTCTTCTTGATATAACTAGGCTGCTGTAACAGATAAAAGGTGTCAAAGCTTTTTATTTCATATTTCTCTCTTCCTTTTCTTGGAACACCACCAGACACTCAAACATCAATCTCCATACTTGAAGAAAACAACTGCATCAAGCAAGTATTGCCCAGAAAATAACATGAATTTATGATAACTTGTCACAATTTTTATCAATTAATTAATATTTTAGTTGATGTAGGTATAATACATATATAATTGGCTAATTGTTGATACTTTGCAACAAATTAGTAAAGAAATCTGAGCAAATATTGAGGATTGTAGAAATATATTAAAATTAAACACATTTCCATTCAGCGATCTCAGTTTTTCTTCTAAATTCAAGATTATTACATTCATATCCAACTTGGCAAAGTGTTATTTATTTTCTTAAATGGGAAGACATAAAAGCATGAGAGGAAATACAAGAATAGTAGAGAAGGGCGTAATTAAGGGCAATATAAATGGAATAAGACACAAGAGTACTTGTTCATTTAAACTTGAATTTCTTCGTTGGAGGAGTTGGTTCTGTTTCTACAACTGGTCAGAATCCTTGGATCTCTCGCTTTTAGCTATCAATGCCAATTGAAGAATTTAGGAATATATTTTGGTAATATCCGTACATTTCATATTTAACATCCCATTGAAGGCTTTAGGACTCAATTGCAGCACCTTACTTTCACTTCTCACATACAAGCTTAAGCTTTGAATCACTGTATGGCATAGAAGAAGAGCGTTTCATTATTTTCACTACTTCATCCAACCACCGTTATCAAAAAAGCATCTTCTTTGGTGAATATGACTAATGAAGTAAGTGATTTTTCTATTGCTTCAAGAAGTGTTCGATAATTCATCTCCTCTCTCAAGTTTCTCATCTACGTAGACATTAATTTTTTTCTTGCGTAAAGACTCAATCAAATAGTTGACTAAAAACCATCTACTCTTCTAAAGCTAATGAGGACATCATATTTTATTAGAGGACCTACCAAGAAGATGAAGTAGAAGCCATTGTGGCAACAAGCTCCTTTGTAAATTTATAATAAATTAACACAAGTTTTTCTCCTTTCCATAGTTTTTGAAAAAAAATAAATAATAAAATAAGTGATAAATAAGATTAGTTTGAAAGAAGAAAGTATCCAAAACTAAAGTATTAGGACATATTTATAAATTCTAGGAAAAATTTAGGAACCTAAGATTATGGGAAGAGAGGAACCTTGTCAATAAAGAGAGAATCCTTCAATTTAGAAAGTATATTTAAGGAGAGAGAAAGTAAATGAGGGATGTATATTGGATTGCTATTGGTGGATGACATGAAGAGAAAGGCTTTCAATTAAGATATGCACTAGAGGAGGAATTGTGGGGTGGTTCCAAAATCAACTTGAATGACTATTCAAAAGAAAATACCTTGAATACAATGAAGAAGGAAGGGTCAATTGGGTCCAATGCTGGTAATCAAGGCTCTTTGGGCCAAGAAAGCTGGTTTTATTAGGCTCAAGTTTAGAAAATTACTCAATGTCTTTTTCAAGTTATAGGAAAACCAACAAGGGACATAAAGTGAGAGATGAGTGATTTTTGGGATCCACTCAGAGTACGACCTACAATAAGGCTTCATTAGCATCTTTCACGTTGAACGATTATTGTCCCTATGGTGACATATTCAGGGGAATCTGACACCTTGACTACCTTGAGTTGTTGGAGAGACGTTCAAAAAGTCTTTGCTTTAGATGTGGAGAGAAGTTTCATTCTTTACACCAATTCTCTGAGAAACAACTATGACTTCTAGTGTTGGATGATGATGAGACAATGAACGATGAACAAGAAATTATAACCTAGCTAGTGGAGTTTGGTGATGAAAGTGGGGGAGTTTAAATTGATGGGATTATTTGGTATAATAGAATTTCACAATGTACGCACCACATAATGAGAATAAAAGGAATCCTATATGAGATTACAATCGTGGTGTTGGTTGATAATAAGGAAACTCACAATTTTATTTCTCCTTATTTAGTGCATGCATTAGGATTTTTGGTATCTTTTATTAAGCATCTAGGAGTGACAAGGGATTATACCGCTTTGTTGGATGCCTAAGTTTTGGAGCTTAGGGAAGCGAATGTAATATTTAGAAATGAGTGGCTAAAGACATTAGGAAGAGTGGTCATGGATTGGAAGAACCTGATCATGGAGTTCTGGTTGGAAAAAATAAAAAAAAATTGCAAGAAAATATTTAAAGGGTGTGGAGACATAAGCAAGGGTAGGGGTGAGACAAAGAAAAAATGCCTTTGCAAGTTCAATTTGGACAGGGTTAGAGAAATTGAGAAACTGCTATGGAGTGTATCTTATGGAAAGACAAGGGATGAGAACCAACTCTCAAAAATTCAAAAACAAAAGTTGTTTAATTTATTAAACTAGTATGTTGATGTTTCTCACAAAATATAGAAGTTACCTCCTAAGAGAAGTCACAAACATTCCATTCCTATGGTGCCAGATCAAGGTCCATAAGTGTTAGGCCTTATAGGTATCCCTATCACCATAAGGAGGATATTGAAAGATAGGTTAATGACATGCTCGAATTTGGAATTATACAACCCAGCTCTATTCCTTTTCCTAGCCTAGCTCTCTTTGTCAAAAGAAGGATGCTTTCAAGAGAATGTATGTAGATTACAAGGCTATTAATAAAGTTACTATGCTAGATAAGTTTCCCATTATTGCGATAGACAAATTGTTTGGAGCATGTTTATTTTTTCAAAACTTGACTTGAAGTTAAGGTGTCACCAAATAAGGGTGCAAGAGATGTGCTAAAAACTACTTTTAAGACACAGAATGGACAATATGAATTTCTAGTAATACCTTTTGGTTTAATAAATGCTCCTATCACCTTTCAAGCTACTATGAATGACCCTTTTATACCTTTTATTTACAAGTTTATATTGGTATTTCTTAACAATATTTTGATCTATAATAAGGATTAGGTAAGCCATATGCTTCATTTGAGCACAGTACTGCATATTCTATCATCCAATCAATTTATCTCTAACAAAAATAAATAATTTTTTGAGAGGCCTTCAATGGAGTATTTAGGTCATGTTGTTTCAGCCTAAGGTATGGTTGTTAATCTAGCAAAGATTAAAGTTGTAGTGGAGTGGCTAATTTCAAAAAATATACATGGAGTTAAAGGATTTTTGGGGATGACTAGACATTATGAAAAGTTTGTTCCTAGATACGAAAAGATTACGAAGCTTCCTGCATAATTAACAAAGAAGGATAATTTCATTTGGGGAGAAACTGTTTTGGAATCACTTAAGAAGCTTAAGGAGATTCTAACTAATGCTCGACTATTATCTTCTTGATTTTAATAAGCAATTTGAGATATAACATGATGCTGTAAAGGTTGGTGTGGAGGTTGTATTCATGCATTTTAGTAGGTTTTTTTGGTTAAAAATCTTTCTAAGTCAACCTATGAAAAGGAGTTGATGGTGATTGTCATGGTTATACAACATTGGAGGCCTTATTTGTTAGGAAGGCTTTCATTATTTACACTTACCAAAATAACTTAAAGCATTTGTTGTAGCTACAAATAATGAATATGCACCAGTAATGCTGGTTGGCTAAATTATTGAGGTATCAATTTCAAGTTGTTTATAAGCTTGGCTTGGAAAGCGAGGTAGTTGATGCACTTTTGATGTGTGAAAAATGTGAGTGTAAATTGTATGGCTAGGTTTTATCCACAAGTAAGTATACTTGTCGATGTAGAAAGGGAATATTTTAGATTGGAGTTTTGATCCCAAAGAGACCAACAATCTATAAAAGAAATTCAAATTTCAACCTTTGAGTTCATCAAGAGAGGAATTTTTGTGCGAGTGTAAGAGATAAAAATAAAATGTGGAGAACGCAAGTGCAAAGTTATGGATAAGTATGTGACTTTGAATCTTTGTATAACTTTAACTATTTTTACCTCGAGATTCCCATACAAATGATATAAACATCAATTATTAACCACATGTCTAATGTTATTACTACTCAATGGTAGTGAAATAGTAATAATCTTTCCCCTAAGTACTACCTCCAACGGTGTTACAAGGTAAATATGTAAGAGAAACATAAAGAACTTAGGATTTATAATTTAATAATTGGTTAGAAGCCTAGGATTTCGATTGATCCCTCAAAATCCTTAGACTTAGTTACCTTACAGTTTCATCAATTGGAGGATGGTACAATTGTTTACCCCCAACCAACTTGGAGATAAATAAAAGTGGATAATTATCATTAATGGATTAAGTGCAATAAAATAACATAATTGTATAAAGAACCATGCACTCATCCATAACGAAGGTATAAAATCATTCATAAAGAAAAATGAGGATGGTGTAATACTTTACCCCCAACCAACTTAGAGATCAATAAAAGTAGATTATTAATTTTAATAAGTTAAGCACAATAAAACAACATAATTGTATAAGAAACCATATAGTCATTCATAATGAAGGTATAAAATCATTCATAAAGAAAAATGAGGATGGTACTATCGTTTATCCCCCCAACCAACTTAGAGATCAATAAAAGTAGATAATTATTATTAATGAATTAAGTGCAATAAAATAACACAATAATATAAGGAACCATGCACTCATTCATAATGAAGGTATAAAATCATTCATAAAAAAATGAGGTTCAAATAGTTACATCATAATTTTTACCTAATGCAAAGATTCTTATAGGTAGCACCAATACATAATCTTCACTAAGCAAGACCATTGGGCCTATTAGGCCCATCATTAGAGCCAAAGCCAAGAAGCTTTAGAGAGGGGTTGAAGTCCTGCTGAGCCTCAAGGATGATGATCCTCCTCAAGATCCCTCTTCCCACATTATTACTTGACTTCATTGTAATTAGTTTAGGACTTAGACATTTCTCTATACTTAGGCATTGGTGGGTCCATTTTGTATAGGTTTTGGGTCCAATTTGTGTGTATCTTACTAGGTTTATTTTATGCTCACTCAGGCCCATTTAGAGGATTGCGTGCAGGATAGAGGATGACCTCATTCTTGGGCTTAACTCAAGGCCCAATCACCTCCTTAGAGGGGATTCTAAATCCACCCCATGTTTCCCCTCTTAGACGCCCAAACTAGCCTATAAATAGGCACTATGTACATCATTTTGTTCGCTTTTTTAATAATTTAAGTGAATTTTAAGAGCTTCTCATTCTTTCTTTTATCTCCTATAGTTGAGTTTTAAGGAGTGAAGAAAACTTCCTCATCTTTATCCTTCAAGGTGGTGAGAAGGAAGACTTATCCTCCTAAGGTGGTGCCTCCAATTATCAACCAAGATTCAATTTCATCAACTTCACCGAAGCTATTTCAATCTAACCTTTATTTGAATGAGTTCATACTCCTTCCAAGGAGTACACCAAGTGGTATAAAAGATCCTTTATCTTGAGGTAAGATCTGCATATAATTCTCCTTCTAAAATTCATATATTTGTCATTTTCTACTAAATTCTTTATGGCTATTTTTGTCCAAAATTTTGTCTAATTTTGTGTGTTTTTGCTTGATCTATCAATTTTTTTTTCTAAATTCGTCATTGGATACAATTACATGATTAAAGCCATTTGGCACCAATGGTTCTTCCTTAATCTTCAAATTTTGATCTCAATACATGTTGGATATTTCTTGGTTTTTTTGTTTAAGGAAAGATCTAAATGTTACACATAAAATGTTTGGTAGATTTTGAATAGATCGTGAAAACTATTTCAAAAGAATTTTGAAATTTGAATTGGCATTCTTGGTGCCAATTTTGATCATCATTTACATTTGAATTCCTTGATCAAATCTAGATTTATTTTCATAGGTTTTCTTCTATATGTTTAGATCCTTCAATTCATGTCATGTTATTCAATGAGATGTATCTTGTTTATTCAAAATTCCAAAGAAGTTACATGATCAAGCTCTTCATTGAAACTTGCATGAATTTGATGCTAGCTTATCTTGATTTTGCATGATCTAAGTGTTTAAAGTTTATAAGAGTGTGTGCTTAATTAACACTGTAAACTTCTAAACACTTTAATAATCACCTTTAAACCTTGAGACCTTTGTTGGACATTTGGATAATTTGGACAAAGGATATTAGATATATAGATTGAATACCTTACCTAAGCTTGGAGAAAGTGAAAAATGCATCATGGAATAATTCAGACTTAGCTTGACTTAGGGATCATTAGAAAATCCATATGCAAGAATTGGATGTGAACAAAAGGACTTGAACAAAGAACCTAAAGACTCAATATTTGAAAAAGTGAAAGAGTTAAAGAAGAAAATCAATTAGGTGTAGAAATAAAACAAAATGATATAAGGACAAATGGGTTTAGAAAAGGAGGGTGTTATAGTGAGGAGAAGACATTTGGAAATGATGTCAACTTCTTTTGGGAGAATAATGATCTTAGAGAAAGACTCAAAAACTCTGCACAAAGATAGAAGCTTTCTTCAGGGGATAGGTCTCACTCATCTTAAAGAAAGTCACCAACCCCTAACAGATAATCTCATAGAGAGGATAGAGATAGGGGTCATCATAGGCATATGGAACCCTCTAAGCATAGATAACCTTCTATGACTAGGATCCATAAGACTAGAACCTATAGGAATAGGGATAGGTATAAAAGTTCCTCTAGAGATAACCTAGAAACTAGGAATCATAGAGATAGACATAGTTCTAGGAGTAGTAACCATAGGGGTAGACACCACCATGAACCCATAGAAGTGCCCAAGGTAAAGAAGCATAGATTTCACGGTAGAAACAATCCAGAGGAATATTTAGATTAGGAGATCAAGGTTGAACAATTGTTTTGTAGTTATGTCATTAAGGATGAATATATAGTAAAACTAGAAACTTTAGAGTTTAGTGACTATGCCCTAATATGGTGGGATAAATTGAACAAGGAGAGATATCAACTCTTGAGTGAGTGGGAGGAAATGAAGCATATAATGAAGATTAGATATGTATCCCCCTCATTGTCTAAGGGAAGTACACAATAGGCTTCAAAGACTATCTCAAGATATATAAAGTGTAGATGAGTATTACAAAGAGATGGAAGTGGCAGTTATTAGGTCAAACCTTAATGAAAGTGAAAAAGTAACCATGACTAGGTTCTTAAATGACCTTAGACATGATATTAGGGACATAGTAAAACTTCATCACTATTCAAGCCTTAATGACCTTTACCATCAAATCCTCAAGGTTGAGTCTCAACTAAATAGGAAAGGAAATGGTAGGTTCACTCCATATAAATCATCCACACAAGACTCATGGAAGGACAAAAAGAAAGAGTCTAGCTTTAAACCTAGGAAACCTAGGGACGCCAAAGATTTCAAGGAGTCTAAGGGAAAAACATCAAACCTACCTTCAAATAAGGAGTCCTCCATTAAATATTTCAAGTGTTTAGGAAAAGGCCACATCACCTCTCAATGCTCCAGTAAGAAACCATGATCCTTAGGAAAAATGGTGATTATTCCTTTCTAAAGTCATCTGGCTCTTGTTCCACCTCTTCCTTTTAGGATGAAGCCTTAGAGCATGCTCTAGAGGGAAGCTTTCTAGTTGTTAGGAGGCTGTGGGGTAATGTAGAAAAAGGGGAAGAAGAGACACAACAATAGAACATCTTCCACACCAAATTTTTTATTAAGGAACACATTTTTTCCCTAATTATTGATGGTGACAGTTGCACCAATGTGATTAGCACTAGGTTAGTCACTAAGTTATAATTAGTAACCACCACTCATGTTAAGCCATAAAAACTTCAATGGCTTAATGATAATAGATATTTTCTCCATATCTTTAACATACGAAGTATGACGATAATGTCACTTATGATGTTATCCCTGTGTAGGCCAGCCATGTCCTCTTGGGAAGCCCATGAAAATTTGATAGGATTGTCCATCATGATGGGTATATCAATAGGTACTCTTCTTTATTTAATTTCCAAAAGGTGACTTTAATTCCCCTTAGCCTTAGTAAGGTCTACAAGGATCAAGTCTACATGAGAAAGCAAAAGGCTAAAGAGATGAAGGAACTAAGAAGAAAAAAGAAAAATACCAAGGGTCCTAAAGAGGAAACCTCTCCCCTTAGTAATCTTTTAGTTGAGGTCAGAGAAGTGAATCATGCCTTGATGACTAGGAGGACCTTTTACTTAGACTTGTCCAAGGAGAAAATCTTGCTCCAAGATTTTGAGTCCATTCCTAGGATCATCCAGCCCTTCATGGATGAGTTTCAGGACATCTTCCCCAAGATGTTAATAAGGCTTCCTCCTCTTAGGAGAATTGAGCTCTAAATAGATTTAATCTCATGTGCCTCCCTACTTAATAGGTCAGCTTATAGGAGTAACTTAGAGAAAAGCAAAGAGATACAGAAGCAAGCGGGTGAACTTCTGGAAAAGGGATGGATGATAGAACCAAATCTCCATTAGATATAGACACCTTATACCTAGGTTAGATGACCTTCTTGAAGATCTTCATGTAAATTTTCTAAGATTGACCTTAGAAGTGACTACTACCAAATTAGGATGAGGGAAAGGATGAATGGAAGATAATCTTTTAGACTAAATTTGACATGTATGAATGATTAGTCATGTCGTTTGGGCTAACAAATGCTCCAAGCACATCCATGAAACTCATGAACCATATGCTAAGAAATTTGACAGGAAAACGTGTAGTAGTATACTTTGATGACATCTTGGTATACTCAAAAACCCTTGAGATTCATATAGGATATGTTAAGCAAATCCTCTTAGTCTTAAGGTAAAAACACTTATTTTCAAACCTAGAAAAATGTTCTTTCTTCTTAGAACATGTGATCTTCCTAGGTTTTTTTATTGGTAAAAATGGGGTCCAAGTAGACCAAGAAAAGGTCAAGACCATCCAAGATTGGCCCATACCCTAAAATGCAAGAGTTCTCATGGCTCGACAAGCTTTTATTGGAGGTTTATTATTTCTTCTCCACTAAATTAGCTTATAAAGAAAAATGTAAAATTTATTTGGGGGAAAAATAACAAAGAACATTTGATACTCTAAAGTAAAAGCTTGTTGAGGCATCAATTCTAACCTTACCCAACTTTCATAAATCATTTGAACTAGAATGTGATGCCTCTAATGTAGGGATAAGAGCAATTCTTCTACAACTTAGACACCTTATTACTTAGTTTAGTGAGAAATTGAAAGGGGAGCTATCAATTATCCCATCTATGATAAAGAGCTCTATGATCCTATTAGGATCCTGCAAAGTTGCCAACATTACTAAGCTTTGGGCACTTTTTTTAGGAAAAATCACTTGTGTTTGCACTTATGAAACCTTGGCTATTCTCATGGATCATTTATTACGACCTCATATGGATAGATATATTTAGAGGTATTTCCATAGATGCATTATTTGAAAATAAGCCAAATCCACAATCAAACTCATGGCCTATATACCCTCTTGCTCATAGTTGAATCCCCTTAGGTAAACATTTGTATGGATTTTGTTCTAGGGCTATCTAGAACTCAAAGGAAAATTGATTCCATCTTTGTATTAGTAGACTATTTTAATAAAATGGTTCATTTTATTCCCTGCTACAAAATGGATGATGCCAACTCTATGACTAAACTCTTCTTCAGAAAAGTAATAAGGTTGCATGGCATCTTAAGGACTATAGTATCTGATAGAGACACTAATTTTCTTGGCCCCTTCTAGCATATCCTATGGGGTAAAATGAAAACTAAACTCCTTTTCTCTATCACTTGTCATCCTCAAACTAATGGTTAAATGAAAGTAGTAAATAGAACATTTTCCACCTTATTGAGAACCATGGTGGGTAATAATCTTAGGACCTGGGAGGAAATTCTACCCCATGTAAAGTTTCCATATAAAATGAAACCTCACTCTACCATCCAACGTTCCCCTTTTGAGGTGGTTTATGGGTTTAACCCTCTTACTCTTGTAGATTTTTTACCATTCCTAAATTAGCCCAGTATCCCAATAAGGATGGAGCAAAAATGCACATTTCATCCAAGAGATCCATGTCAAAGTTAAGCCCATTATTAAGAAGAAGATGGCCTATTTGCTAGGTTAGCTAACAAGGATAGGAAAAAGGTTCTCTTTTAGCTAGGATGTAACACCCATAATTTATCATAATGGACTTTATAGGTTATAAATAATTTTTAGTAAGAAATAAAGTAGAGATAAGATCAAAAGACAAATAAATTGGAAAATTTTTAGCAAATAACAAAAATGCTCGTACACTAGGATAACCTAAATAATGTGTAGGAAACACCTAAAACAAAGGTTAAAAGACATTTTAAGAAATTAGAATATATCAAGGATGATTGAAAGTCATAAGAAAATAATAGGAATAAAGAGAGGGCAAAAAAATCATCAAAAAACTTTGGAAAGGCCTGAAATGCTCTTAGAAAGCTTTGTCTTCCATAAAGGCTAAACTGTTTCTGAAAAAATGGAAAAATGACATTAGAATGATTCAGAAATGAACCAATAAGTGTTAGAAACATCGAAGGAACAATTTAGAAACCTCCCAAGAAAAGATGAGAAAAATCACTAAAATGTCCTTGAAAGGTTGGGATGGCAAGAAAATACGAAGCAAAAGGTAGGAAGTGGGTCCCACTCATTAAGCATGAAATTCCATGTGAAAAATGAAGTGGCGACTCACCCCATGAGTCATCACTTAAATTATGACATATAAGACAAAAATAATAAATAAGAGATAAAATTAACCATACTTAAAGTAAATTAATTTTGTTTAATTAGAATTAACCATGCTTAGGATAGGTTAATCTTAATTATTGACAAATTCAGAAAAAATAACATTAATTTAATCTAAAAAGAATAATTTCTTACATTGATATATATTTTAGAAAATAGAAATTACATGCAAATGTATCAAAATATCCTTAAGTGGAAAATTAATTCCTAAATTACCTTTAAGTGGCCGAAATCTATTTTATCTTTGGGAGGGATCATGATATGATTCACCCTACGCGAATGAATCGGAATGCGGAAACGATAACGGAACGTCTTGAGAATCAGGATAAGATAAGAAAGGGTAAAGTAAGATAAGGATAAGATAAGATAAAGGAACCCGACACAAACCGCGACTTGCCGGAGAGCACCGAAGTTATCAAGAGGAACGTGACCCTTACCGCGACCTGCCGGAAGAACCAATGTTATCAAAGGTAGTTCTTTGCTCAAGAACCAAGGGAATCAACTCACACAAAGATGAAAAACTCTTAGAGAAGATATGATTAGTACTCAAGAATCTGTCTTTTCACTAAATTTCTAACCCCTATTTATAGTGAACCTAATCTAGTAAAAAAGATAACAAATTAGAAATCCTAATTAGATTGCAATTTGAATTGCAACCAATTTAAAACGAATAACTTCTAGATAAATATCAAATCCTAATGTAATATATAGTAAATCATAAACTTTATCACTTAAGATCTTCAATGATATGACTACATAAATTAACCCATGTCGGAATTGGACTTGGATCCACGTAGTCTTTTCCTTGAACTTCCTTGATAAGACCTTCAAGTGCTTGTTTCATACGTTTGGTCCTATTTCGCGTCATAAGACCTTTCATTACTTGTAGATAATCTTCGAGATGGTCTCTTTTGCTTATCTTGGTGCCCACGTTCACATCATTCCCTCCTTCTCCAAGAGGATTCGTCCTCGAATCTTGATGGTCATCTGCATCAAATAAGGACAAATCAGAAACATTGAAAGAGGCACTCACATTACCATAGCTACTTGGAAGATCGATTTTATAAGCATTATCGTTGAACCTCTCAATCACTTGAAATGGACCATCTCCTCTATGATGTAATTTGGAATTTCTTTGATTTGGAAACAGATCCTTTCGCAAGTGAACTCACACCCAGTCACCAGGGTCAAAGACCACCTTGGTGCGTCCTTTGTTTGCCTGCCGAGCATAATGTTCATTCTTCTTCTCAATATTAGCGCGAACCTTGGCATGTAATTTCTGCACAAATTCAGTCTTTTTCTTTCCATCCAAATTAAGAGAGTCATTAGTAGAAAACTGTAAAACATCTAAAGGTGATAAAGGATTAAATCCATATACAATCTCAAAAAGTGAAAATGAAGTAGATGTGTGAACAATCCTATTATATGCAAATTCAATATGAGGCAAACAATTCTCCCAATCCTTTAAATTTTTTTGAATTATAGTACGTAATAAGGTGCCTACAGTTCTATTCACAACTTCAGTTTATCCATCTGTTTGCGGATGAGCCACAATAGAGAATAATAATTTAGTGCCCAATTTACCCCACAAGGTTCTCCAAAAGTGACTAAGAAATTTAACGTCTCGATCACTTACAATAGTCTTAGGTAAGCCATGCAAACATACAATCTCTTTGAAAAATAAGTCCGCAATATGAGTGGCATCATTAGTTTTTGAACAAGCAATAAAATGTGCCATTTTACTAAACCTATCTACAACGACAAAAATACTATCTTTTCCTTTCGAGGTCCTAGGCAGCCCTAATACAAAATCCATAGAAATATCAGTCCATGGATATTTAGGAACAGGTAAGGGTGTATACAAGCCATGAGGCATTACCTTAGATTTTGCTTGTAAGCAAGTAATACATTTTTCACAAATGAGTTTAACATCATGCTTTATTTTTGGCAAAAAAAAATGTTCATGTAAAACATCATAAGTTTTTTGAATGCTAAAGTGTCCCATTAATCCTCCCCCATGAGCCTCTCTAATAAGCATTTCTCTTATACTACACTTAGGTACACACAATTTATTTTTCTTAAATAAATATCCATCTTGCCTAAAATAGTCTTCAAAATCATGATCAGAACATGCTGCCCATAATTGTCCAAATTCAACATCATCGGCATACAAGGTTTTTAGTAATTCAAATCCAAGTAATTTAATTTGTAGAGTCGTAAGTAATACATACCTTCGTGACAGAGTATCAGCTACAATGTTTTCCTTTCCCTTTTTATACTTGATGACATAAGGAAACATCTCAATAAATTCTAGCCACTTGGCATGCCTTTTGTTGAGCTTACCTTGGGACTTTAAAAACTTCAAGCTAAGATGATCCGAATGGATGACGAATTCCTTCGACCAAAGGTAATGTTGCCAAGTTTGTAAGGCCCTCACCAAGGCATAGAGCTCCTTATCATAGGTTGGATAGTTGAGTGCCGCTCCACTAAGTTTCTTACTAAAATATGTCACAGCTTTGGAATCCTGCATTAAAACAGCTCCTATACCCACTCCAGAGGCATCACATTCAATCTCAAAAACTTTATCAAAATTGGGTAAATTTAATACAAGGGCATTGGTTAACTTGTCCTTTAATAAATTAAAAGCTTGTTCATGTTTCTCATCCCATTTAAAAGCAACATTCTTTTTAACAAGTTCATTTAAAGGGACAACTATAGAACTAAAATTATGTACAAACCTCCTATAAAAACTTGCTAAACCATGGAAACTTCTTACCTCATTAGCATTTGTAGGCCTGGGCCAATCTCTAATTGCCTTAACCTTTTCTTCATCAACACTAACTCCCTGAGAACTTACAATAAACCCTAAGAAGACAACTGATTCCATACAAAAAGTGCATTTTTCAATATTAGCATGCAATTCATGGCTTCGTAAGGCAGTACACACAGCACGTAGGTGATCTAAGTGTTCATGCATTGTCTTACTATATATTAAAATATCATCAAAATAAACAACAACAAATTTTCCAATAAAGTTCGCAAGACATGATGCATTAATCTCATGAAGGTACTTGGTGCATTAGAAAGACCAAATGGCATAACAACCCACTCATATAATCCATATTTTGTTTTAAAAGCAGTCTTCCACTCATCATCCTCCTTCATACGAATTTGATGATATCCACTTTTTAAATCAATTTTAGAGAACAAACAAGAACCATACAATTCATCTAATAAATCATCTAACCTCGGAATAGGATATCAATACTTTACCGTAATCTTGTTGACAGCCCTACAATCCACATACGCCAGGTTCCATCCTTCTTTGGTACTAAGATAACAGGAACCGCACACGGGCTAAGACTTTCCCTCACATAGCCTTTCTGCATCAACTCCTCTACTTGCCTTTGAATCTCTTTGGCCTCTCCAGGACTAGTTTTATAGGCTGGTCGGTTTGGAATCGCAACACTGGGGATAAAATCAATTTGGTGTTCAATGCCTCTAATAGGAGGCAAACCCGTTGGTGGTTCTTTAGGAAATACATCATTAAATTCCTGCAACAAAGATTCAACCACACTAGGGAAAAAGGAGTTATGGTTGTTAGTAAAATAAATATCCTTGTACATGAGTACAAGAACTTGTTCCTTTTTTCTCAAAACACTCTCAACCTCCCCTTTGTGAGCAAATACACAAACTTTCTTTTCTTTTTCTTTAATTCTTGATTTTTCTTTCTTTTCACCCTCACTCTTTTTTTGACTTTCTACTTTTTCTTCACCCTCAATTTTCTCTCTTTTTTCTCTTTCTTGATTTTCTAATTCTTTTTCTCTCATTTTACATTCTTTTGAAATTTTCATTTGGTCAGAATAAGCCACAACGAGCCTTAATGGAATCAATACAATTTTTCGATTATCCACTACAAAAGAATATCTATTTTTAAATCCATCGTGCACAACCTTCTTATCGTATTGCCAAGGACGTCCTAACAATAAGTGCCCAATATGCATAGGGGTAACGTCACACAACACCTCATCCTTATAATTGCCAATAGAAAAGGACACCAAGACTTGCTTACTAACCCTTACATCCCCACAATCATTCATCCATTGTAGCCGATAAGGATTAGGATGCTTCTTAGTAGGAAAGTTTAATTTCTCTACTAGCAATGTACTAGCAACGTTGGTGCAACTGCCGCTGTCTATAATCATACTACATACCTTGTTCACATGACAACGGGTATAGAATATATGCTTCCTTTGCTCTGAATCTCCTTCATCCTTTGGTTGAATGTTCAATGCACGTCTTATGACCAAGATTTCTCCATGCACAAGTTCTGTTATCTCTACGTCACTACAATCCTCCAACTTCGGCATTTCTTCTTCCTCCGAGCTCACACTGTCCACTTCGCCGTTGTCACGAATGATCATAGTCCTCTGGTTCGGACATTGAGAAGAAATATGCCCTAAACCTTGACACTTAAAGCAACGAATGTGACTTGACTTATTAGAGGATTTAGTTTCAAATTTACCTTTGGAAATAAGTACTGCTGATTTTCCATGAGATTCCTCCTTTGGTTTAGGACCTTCTTTCTTGTTGGACCAATTGGACTTCCATGATGAACTAGAAGCATATTTGTGAGTGTCCTAGATTTGAGTTGTCTTTCCACCTGAATAGCTTTATGAAGCAATTCCTCCATCTCTACATAATGTTGTAGTTCTACCACGTCAGATATCTCCCTTTTTAATCCTCCAATGAATCTTGCCATAGTGGCTTCCCTATCCTCCTCCACATTGGCTCTTATCATGACAATTTCCATCTCCTTATAATAATCTTCAACACCCATAGCGCCTTGAGTAAGACTTTGTAATTTGCGGTACAAGTCCCTATGATAGTGACTTGGTACAAATCTTCGTCTCATGGCTACTTTCATCTCTTCCCATGTTCGTATAGGTCTTTCCCCATACCTCCTCCTATTAAGGACAAATTGATCGCACCAAATATTAGCATAATCATTAAAAGATACAGTGGCTAGTTTTACCTTTTTCTCCTCCGAGTAATTGTGACAATCAAACACATGCTCTACTTTTCTTTCCCACTCCAGATAAGTTTCAGGTTCGTTCTTTCCTTTGAATGATGGAAGGGATAATTTAATACTCCCCAAGTTGCTATCCTTTTCTCCTTGATATTGTCTTCTTTCTCTACAACGTCCACTGTCTGATTCTAAGTTCTCCCCCCAATCTGTTTCTTCATCGCGGTGAAGTGATCTTTGAGGACTACTTCTACGAGACACCCGAGATCTCCTTCTCGAACAATCCTCCATGTCCTCCAACCTCCTGTTCAACTGTTGGAATTGATCTTGAATTGATTTCATGAATACTTTTAGATCCATCTCATTTTGATGGAGTTCACTACTCATGTTGGCAATGCTGCAAATTGAACAAAATAAATAAATTAGAATAATAAGGCCTCACAAGTCACTCCCTTAGTGTTTGCCCTCAATATTGACGCTCTTCACTCGTGTTTACACTCGAATTGGTTTTTTCTATAATGCTCTAACCAACTCTTGCCTTTTACCTCTTGATTCTCCTTATAAATCCTTGAACCAAGAACTTCACAAGTTGATTTTCCCACAGATAACGAAAGAGTCACAGATACACAAGATGAATAGGGTAAGGAATATTAGTCAAGAATTAAGAACTTAAAAAAAATATATTGAATAAAGACTTCTTCTTCTTTTTTTGAATTTTTTTTTGAATCACAATTTTTTTTTCTATCACAATTTTTTTTGCTTCTTTTTTTTTTTTAATTTTTTATCACAACTCTTTTTTTTTTGGAATATTTAGTAGATAGCAACTTTAGCACGAGAAAATTAGAATAAATGATAGATGACACCTGATTCCAGGAGCCGAAGCTCTAATGCCAAATGATATGATTCACCCTACGCGAATGAATTGGAATGCGGAAACGATAACGGAACGTCTTGAGAATCAGGATAAGATAAGAAAGGGTAAGGTAAGATAAGGATAAGATAAGATAAAGGAACCCGACATAAACCGCGACCTGCCGGAGAGCACCGAAGTTATCAAGAGGAACGTGACCCTTACCGCGACCTGCTGTCGCAACCGTAATTCCGACGAGACGATGAACTCGCTAAAATTTTAAAAAAGTGAATCTATTTGATTTGATGTGGAGCCGCCACCAAATTTTTATTTAAGGGAAAAAGATTTGGAAAAACCCTGGATGAGATTTAGGTTCGGGAATCGGTTACGAGTGGGGAAAGTGTTAGGCACCCCACTCGCCTGTTCCGAAGAACAGTACCCTTAAATTGAGTGTGTGATTATTTGAAAATAGTTTGATCCCTTTTATTAGAGTGAAAATAAATACTTGATGGAGGTTAGCCTGACAGGACTTGATCCTGCTCCTACGTATTCCTGGTGCAATGGGAAACTCAAGGCTTACGTAGTTCTGGTTATGTTTTGAAAGCTTGACTTTCAAAAGTGTTTGAACGAGTGTTTGAAATGTGCTCGAAGGCTTGACCTTCAGAGCTACTTGGAAAGTAAAAATAGCTTGACTATTTTTGAAAACTATTTTCAGGAGGACGATCCTCATCCACATATGCACAGGGCCCAAGACAACTACGGCCGCACTTGGACCCATACGAACCTCTAAACAGCGAACAACAGAAAAAGCTACCAGTTCGTGCTTAGAGCTCGTCGCGTGAGATTAAGAATCGCAAAACAAGATTTTTTTATTTTGAAAATCGTAGAATAAGAATGAGCAAGGTTTTTATTTTGTAAAAAGGAAAGGCAACCCTAATCCACATGTGCACAGGGCCCAAGACAACTACGGCTGCACTTGGACCCATACGAATCTCTAAACAACGAACAACAGAAAAAGCTACCAGTTCGTGCTTACAGCTCGTCGCGTAAGATTAAAAATTGCAAAATAAGATTTTTATTTTTGAAGAACAATGAATAAAAAAGGGCAAGTCACAAGTAATTATTAGAAATTATGGGAGAATCTATCAACTAAGGAATTTTATATTTCACGGATTATTTGGGGATTTTGAATTATTTATGAATTATTATAGAATGTTTATGAATCATCTAGGAATTATAGAATTTTATGATTTATTGTGAATTTTTTAGGATTTTTGGAATTCTTGTGAATTTTCTAGGATTTTTGGAATTCTTGTGAATTTTCTAGGATTTTTAGAATTTTTATGATTTATTTAAGAATTATTAGAATTTTAGAATTTTTGTGAATTTTTATTAATTTCTAAATTTCCTGTATTTTTCTGTATTTTTATTAATTTTCTGATTTTTTTTATTAGTTTTCTGAATTTTTATTAATTTTTTGAATTTTTTATTAATTTTCTGAATTTTTATTAATTTTCTGAAATTTTTATTAATTTTTTGAAATTTTATTAATTTTATGAATTTTTATTAATTTTATGAAATTTTATTAATTTTCTGAATTTTTGGGAATTATTTATTAATTATATTAATTTTCTGTATTAATGTTAATTTTTTATTTTCTGGGGTAAAATGGTAATTTGTGGACGTTGGGGCATATTAGGGATTAATGGGAAAGACTAGAAGTAATATGGTAATTTGCAGACCTGGGGTATATTAGGGATTAATGGGAAAGACTGAGGGTAATATGGTAATTTGCAGTTGGGGATAGAACTGGAATTCTGGTAAATCCATGTTAGGATAAAAATGCTCCACGCGGGATTCGAAGGCTGGTTTCGGGAGTAACCAGGCGACGCGCCAACCACTAGGCCGAGCGCCTGGTTGGGATTCTAATGCCCTCGACTAAATTTTAATCAAGCCTTGGATGGATTGGGTCATGACTCAAAGTGGGAGGCAGCGGGCCTGGCCCTTTATTTGAGTAAATGTAAACTCCGATTAGCAATGCATGCGTTTCAGTTTACGTGAGAGGCCTAGAGCTGCCTTATTCTTTCGATAGGCATTACATGAAGCGTCTCCCCCCTCTCATAATTCCCTGACTTTGGCTCCCATACTGTCTTTTCCCTCGGTTACGGTGATGGCATCATATACACACGCAGCAACTGGACAACCTTTACTTTCTAAGAGCCATGCATGGCTGACCTTGGGCTTAAATAACCATGTAGTATTCCCGATTCCCGCATACATACTAAGCCCGCAGCATCATTTCTAAGAAGGTAGCTAAGCGTCCAAATCTATATGGGAACTAAGTTGTCAAGATGTTGCCACCTGAGCGCATGCAATCTATGACTATGGTCATTTGCAGAACTGAGTGCATAATGAATGCATAACGGTCCTTTCAACGAAATTTGTATATTCTCTCAAGAATGAGTGCATAATCTAATCCAGAGAAACTAAATGCTACGAGGAGAACTCTCGACAACAGTATAAGGACTCATCGCCAATTAATACGTCAAATGTTACACCCATGGTAGAATCCAATTTACGTTGATTCATGTTTAAACTCGACTCATTAAAGTTGTAAGGTTAATATGTAAGGACACAAGGTGAATGTGGCTTGAAATCTTTCTAGCTCTCAGCTCTTACAGGTGCTAGCTTTTTAACATATCAAATCCAATCAGAACGCTCACATTTATGGATACAGATTGATTCTTATGAGCCTAACAATGCATGCTCCACAAGCTGAATTTCCTTTCTACAGTGACGTGACAGATCGACCAAGTTTGCACAGCTTAGATCTTAGGAGTGTAACACATTAGTTTATGAGCAACAGAGGATGAATATCAACTAATGATTTTTTCTAATTCATATTAAAGAGGATCAAGATTCTGACTAGAAGAGCTTAGCCTTGAATTCCAGAAAACCAGAGAAAGGACGTAAAAAAAACTAACCTTACGACTCTTCTGAATTGAGATCGAAATCTTTTGACGAACGAGAGATGCACTTGAATTCTCCGATTCCTTCAGCAGGAGGTGTACCTTAGGAATTTCCCGGAAATTCCCTCTAAGGATGCTTGATAAAAAACGTTAGCACTTGAATCGGGAGAGGGAGAAAAAAGAGTTTCCGCCTCGTAAAATTTTCCAAAAATCCAAATCCCCCTTCAACAAGGCATTTTCCTTCTTTTTATACTCCTTTTAAAAAATTCCCGCCATTTCTTCTCTCCCTTTCAATTCTGTTTTTCCGTTTCTTATTTCTTGATTTTTTTTCCATTTTCAGATTCAGATTTTCAAAAAATCTTTTCTTTCCAGCTTTTAATTTTATTTATATTTCTTTTCAAAATCTTTTTCTTTTTTTCCCCAAATTTTCTTTAGGTTTTTAACTTTCAATTCTTTTCGGGTTTTTATTATTTTGATTCTCATTGTTATTATTTACTCCAGATTTCTTGATTTTTAATCTTTTTCAGATTTTTGGTTTTTATTTTTTGGTTATTGTATTTTGTGAATTCTGTTTTCTATTATATATTTTGTTTATTTTTATTTATTGCTTTATTATATTTTTTCCAAAAACTATTTAAGAAATTTTTTTCAGTTTTTATTATTATTTTTCATTAAAAATGGTTTTTTGTTTGAATCTTTATTTTTCTAAAAACAGATTTTTCTCTCTTTTTTTTTATTTTAGTTTTTATCTGTTTTTCAGATTTTTATTTATTTAAATTAGTATTAGCTTTTTGATAATTTTAAAAAATGGGAGCCTCGGACATAAATGGGTGTTTACACCTGCCAGAAGAACCAATGTTATCAAAGGTAGTTCTTTGCCCAAGAACCGAGGGAATCAACTCACACAGAGATGAAAAACTCTCAGAGAGAAAATATGATTAGTACTCAATAATCTATCTTTTCACTGAATCCCTAACCCCTATTTATAATGAACCTAATCTAGTAAAAAAGATAACAAATTAGAAATCCTAATTAGATTGCAATTTGAATTGCAACCAATTTAAAACGAATAACTTCTAGATAAATATCAAATCCTAATGTAATCTATAGTAAATCATAAACTTTATCACTTAAGATCTTCAATGATATGACTACATAAATTAACCCATGTTGGAATTGGGCTTGGATCCACGTAGTCTTTTCCTTGAACTTCCTTGATAAGACCTTCAAGTGCTTGTTCCATACGTTTGGTCCTATTTCGCGTCATAGGACCTTCTATTCCTTGTAGATAATCTTCGAGATGATCTCTTTTGCTTATCTTGGTGCCCACGTTCACATCAGATCATTTGCTTCATGCTTCATCTTCTAAACACTTAAAGAAACTCTCCAAATTCAAACTACTCCTGAAACCTAAAATTTACACTAAGCTTAAACTTTCAACTATGAGATTTAAGTTAAATCAAGACAAAACCATAAAGCACCATAACTACTAAGAGATCTTATTTGGACCATCAAGAAAGAGCAAGAGCAGTCATAAAAGCCCCACCAAACCTATCATAAAAGTCTTCAACAAGTAGAATTTTACCTTATATTTTTCTAAGCTTGAAATCTTGTATTTATGGTTTGAATTTCTTCTTTTCGGTGGATCACTCTCTAAGATTTATGGATTCTTTGTTGTTTAAACTTGTTGGATCTCAAAAATTCCCTTGATGGCTAAATATGAGCATTACAAATTTTTAATGACTTTTTGGAAGCTAAAGAGAAGTTTTGATGGATTAAAATGCTTCTAGCAACCTTAGGAGCAATTTAATTGGTTAAAATTTCTTAAAAATCAATTTTGATGCATTGGGGAAGATTTGAATGTTTATGAGAAAATTTTTGAAGTGGTCAAAGTAAGGGATGAATATATCTTACAGTAGATCTAGTAGATCTACACTTGTTTACCATGAAAAATGCTTTCTCTAAGAGATTTATGTTCAAACATAGAAACTTGGTTATTTCATTTCTTAAAATCTTTGATCATAAAGTTGACTATGTTAAGAGTCCAGATCTGGACTCATATATTAAAAGCCTTAAAATACTAAGAAATATTATACCATAAGATCCATAAACTTAACTTGGACTTGAACATAAAAACTACTAAGTGTAAAGGTGGAATTCTGAAACCAAAGTTGCATAAATCACTTAAGACCTTCCATGAGCATGACCAAAACTATGGAGTAAGGACAATTTCTAGATGGATCTAAGGAAATATGATGAACCAAATGCTAAACTCCATGTGGAAAGAAAATTGAAAAAATACATTTTTTTTAAGTTATTTATAACATTTGGCCACTTCCTAGTTAATCAGGAAATCTTGTGTTCAAAATTTTGATTATGGTATAGAAAGGAACCTAATCAAGTATAACTATGAAATTAGTAAACTGCTCATTTGATCATTTTGGTTAATTTGGGTAAAAACATACTAAAATATATAACACCAAAACCAAGAGAGAATAAAATAAGGAAAAAGAAACCTTGCTTTGGTCACTTAGAGCATTCAGCCACTCTTAAATTAATTAGGGAAACTTGAATTAAAATTTCAATTAAGGTGTAAAATAGAGCCTAAAAAGGCTTAAGGAATGAATTTTAAATTTGAAAGACATTCAGTGATGGTTGGGTACCATTCAACCATGTTAAACAAAATTGGTCAGAACTAGTTAAAACCTTGCTAGAATTTAAGAGTGAATCTAAATGAGCTTAAAGAGGTGAGTAGAAATTAAATATGGAGTAGAGGTGGAAACATGAACAACCAATCATGCTCACTAGACAAGTAAGAAAAGTCCTAAAAATTCCTAAGGTTGGTGTTGATTAATAGTCTAAATCCTAATTAGTGTAAATCACCTTTCTAAGGGAAGAAAAATTATGCCATAATGCCCTAGGACTAGAGAATGTGAATTCGGCCACCTAGGTAAGAAATAAGCAAGTAGGTTATTTTGGATGTTTAAGGATAATTAAATAAGACACGAGCAGAAAACTTAAAGTTCATGAGCAAGGAGGCAAGCAAGTAAGTTTACTAATGGAGCAAATCTAACTAGCTAAATTATTAGTCAAGATGTATAAAAAATAAAACACTTAAACTTGATTAAGTAAATTATGCACAAGACATTAAATGTAAGGATTCAATGAATAAACAATTAAAAAGGTCATTCAATCAACTAGAGAAGAAAATCTTATATACCATAATCTTTCATTAAAAATATTAAGAAAAACTTAACCTTTGAAAAAAGGAAAGGTTGAGAGATAACTTATAAGGATGAGTGGACTAAGATCCTATGAGTGATTCATCATAAATCTTAAGAATTAAGCAAGTTGGACAAGTTATGAAAGTAAGTTTACATGTTGCCCAAGATAATAACATCAAGTTAAAATAAGAAATTCTTGAATTAAAGATGAATCTTTGCTTGAGAATATCATGCTAACTTGTATTATTTTATGAGTACATAAAGAGGAATGTAAAGTGTATGGACATTACTCATGGTTTATTAGAGAATGATGTATTACATGATAATCATGTATGGATAATGATGTGATAGTAGGATGAAAATAGAGACTAAATGTCCATTACATATTGGTTGGATTGTTTGAGCATGCATATTATCTGGAAGCCTTTAAAATGAAACCTAATTAACTAAGGGATCACTAAACAAAGAACTTATATAAAAAGTTAATACAATTATTAATATATCTTGTGCAACAAGTCCTTCTTGAGTGGAGACAAAAGGGTTCTCCAAAAACGCTTCTATTATGAAGCGTCAGGTCCTTAATATTTATAATGGTGATGACCATGAAAGAATGAGATCATGTCCTAAGAATAGAAGGTAGAGTAAAAGAGAAAGTGAGAAGATATTGTTTGACTAAGTAGTAATATATACATGTCTTAGATTATCGCTAAGAGAGTGATAAAGAAAAGATAAGAATTATGTAAGATACAAATGAGATGATAGTCAAATGATATCTATGATGTGATCCCAAAGATTTATGAGACTCACGAAATTTGTATGCTTAATTAAAGACTAGCTCTTCTTGTGTAAAAGAAATCCACTTCAGCTAAAGTTTTTGGAAGATTAAAAATAAACTTGTATGCATGACATGTTTTATAATAAATAAAAGCGACTGAGATGAAAATGATGTCATTAATCTAGAGTAAAATATTATTGAGAAACTTAGTTTCTCACTCCTCCTCCACCATTTTCTTCCTAGATGTCGTAGATGTTGTTTGCGATTGCAATGGTTTTTGTAAAGATTAACAACATGAATTGGTTAGCAAGCACTCATGAGCTGCTCATCACTTTCCAAGTCAATGTACAAATTTATTTCTCCTTGGTTCATATATTTATATCTGCAGTTATGAGCCCAAAATTCTTGACTACAAAACTGGTCATACATTTAGAAACCTTTCATCTTAATATGGTATTTCTACCACCACCAGGCTACCAAGCTCCACTTGTAGCAGCTGTAGACTTCTTCTTTTCTAAGGGGGAGAGCGACCCTCAGACGTCATCTCATTGCTTTAGCATTTCTCACGTTTGATCGTCTCAAGGTAGCTCGCCTTACCCTAGTCCATTCCCCTTCCAAGTTTTTCAGGAGATTCCAGATGGAACCTTTATGGTGATAGATGAAAGCTTGTGGCCATAACGTTGAGATCCTTGTACTTGAAGCGTTTGTGTGACCACTCTGAAGAAGAAAGTTTGTTATACCAATAATTTATAAATTGTACATAGATGACTAATTTTATACTACATAAGTAGTATGTAGTTTGTAATTAATTATAGTTAATATGAAATATAATAGAATTAATTATATATATAATTAAATATGTAAGGGCACTAATTCCTTAACTTAATTAAGTATGTATAATTATAAGTTGTATGAATTCTAGTATGCTTGTATTTGTGATAAATTGCATCACTGCTTATTAAAGAAGAATAAAATAGTAGAAGTAACTTAAAGCATTAACGAATTAAGTGTGAACGATGATGCTTGTATATTTATATTCTGTTATGACCGCTATTTCGACGAGACTTGCATTTTATATCAAGAGGTTTAAAAAAAATTACCATCTTTTCACTAAGATTTATTTTCTAAATATTTTTCATCGTGAATTAAGAGTCTAATAATGGAACTACGTACAACTTAAGTGTAAAAACAAATTTCATTATTAGGGTATTGCATAGGAGATAGGGTCTGGCTGCATTTAAGGAAAGAAAGGCTTTCTTCCTTTAGGAAATCTTAACTCCAGCCTATGGGTGATGGCCCCTTTCAAGTTTTGGAGCATATAGGCCCTAATGCTTATCATTTAGATATGCCAAGTGATTATGGTGTGAGTGCCACATTTCATGTATCTAACTCATCTACTTTCTTTGTAGGAAAAAATGATAAGGATTCTCATTCAAGAACAAATTGTCTCGAAGGAATGAGGAGATGATGTAGAGATCCCTAGAGGTAGCACCAGTGTAGAGTCTTCACCAGGCAGGACCGTTTGGTCGATTGGACCCATCACCAAAGGTAGAGCTAAGAAGCTCCAGTAAGTGTTGAAGCCCTACTAAGCCTTAAGATGATGATCCTCATCAGGACCCCATGTCCCATAATGTAATTAGTTTAGGTTTTAAATATTTTTATGTGCTTAGGCATTTTTGGACTCGCTTTATATAGGTTTTGGGTTCAATTTTTTTGTATCATGCTAGACTTATTTTCAACTCACTTAAGCCCATTCAAAGGGTTGGATGTAAGGTAAAGGATGCCTCATTATTGGGCCTAAATCAAGGCCCAAGAACCTCTTTAAAAGGGGATTCTAAAGTCTTCCCATGCTTCTCTTCTTAGGCACTCAAACTAGTTTATAAATAGGCACTTTGTACATCATTTTTCTCATTTTTATAATCATATACACTTTGAGTGAATTTTGAGAGCTTCTCATTCTCTCTTTTATATCCTTTAGCCAAGTGTTCGGAAGTGAAGAAAATATTTTCATCCTTGGCCTTCAAGGTGGAAGAGACGGAAGACTTATCCTCCTAAGAAGGCATCATCAATTATCAACCAAGATTCATCTTTATTAGCTCCATTGAAGTTATTTCAATCTAACCTCCATCTGGACCAATTCATCTTCCTTCCAAGGAGTACATCATTACCAAAGCCCTATGATTTAAGGTTAGTTACACATATCAAAATAAGTCAAATAAGAATAATCAAACTTAAAATTATCCATAATCCTAATTTTAAGATAAGAAATACAAAATTATAGTACTAGCAAGGCTAATAAGAGACTCTGTGACTTGCATTATGCAAGGATTCCTTCCATTAAGATCCTACGGGAGGAAATTAGAAGAAGAAATGGAAATAAAGGAACGAAGATGGAAATGAGAAAAAATGTGTGAGGCCTATGGCCTTATATGAGGCATAGGTAGGAGGTGGAGAGTTGTAGGTGGTGTAGAGGATCTAATAGGTGTCTTTTCGCAAGGTGTAGCCTTTTTTTATAAGCATGAATTAAGTTTATCTCTATTACGAATTGGGTTGATCTAAGTTGCATCCTCAACAATTATGACTGCTTTAAATCACCTATAATGTTGTTAGGGCTGGCTGAGATCCCTTCCTGTGCTATTATGGCTAACTTAGGTTATTTCTAGCGCTTCCAAAGGTTGGCACGATCGTGCTTCGGTCTGCACAACCATGTTAGAAACTCAAAGACACTATAAGACTATGCTTAGGTCTTCATGATGGTGTCAGAATTCTTGGTCGGCTGTGAGGGCATACTTCAACAAGCACGGTCGTGTTGGCTTCCTCCAAGAAGTATTTTTATCCTTTTTCTACTCCTTCATCTTTTTATGCTCTTTTTTTCATCTTTTTGACCCAAAATTTACATAGTTTCTAATTCTCTATTTACGTAACCATTTCTATAAAAATAAAAAAAAATTATGTGGAATTATGATTAAATAATCATTTATTGAACAATAATTGTAGATAATTTCTCGTAGAAAAATCAATTCTTGTTTTATGATAATACACCTAGGATACTTAATTTGTTTGTGATCTCAACTATATATGACACTAGTGCACCTTACATATCAATATTGCATGAAACATTCAATGAGATTTATATCAAGTGCACTTGGTCAATTATGGATCTTATCTGCATGATTCAAGTGTCTAATTCCTTATTGCTTGATATTTTTCCACTTTTACATCATTATTTATCTCATAATGAGATACCACTATTATAACAAGGAGTGAATCATTTATAACTCACTTTAATGTGTACCTTACATAATAAGAATAACCTTTTTTTAGAAACAGAAAAATTGAGTACAATTCATAAGCATACTTGGTTCATGTTTGATAATAATTGTGAGCTTATGAGTAGTCTTAATCCCTTATTCCTAATCAACTCTATTGGTCTAATCTTACAACTATTTGGAAAGTTCAGGAGGTTAACCTTTGATCCTACAATAGTCTTTCATTCTCTATCATTAATAACATCTTCTTTTCTTATTTGTATCCTTATTTTATAGATAATGTTGAGCTTATACATTCAAGGATGAATGCTTCTGAAAGGGGAGAAGATGATAAAAATGTCCAAGCTACAAAAGATCATTGGGCCTATTGACCCATCAAAATATATAGTTTATAAATAGGTTTGTTGTAATAAGTTTAGAGGGTTCTACTTGTATAGGTTTAGGGCCTCATTTATGTGTAATATTTGGGTTCATAAATGGACCTACTTATTTTGTGTAATTCTTGGGCTTATCCAACCCCAATTAGGGGTTGCATAGTGACTGGATACATGAATTGTATTTTGGATCAATCTAAGCCCATTTTAAGGAAGGAATGAGATAGTTCAAGGTCTATATTGATGTATCTCCTTTGGCCTGTATGTAGACCATCTTTTAGTCATTTTGAAGGATTTGAAGTCATAATTTGGAATTAGAATTTTCAGAGTAAATTTTTTTCTCAAACTCTCTCTTCCTTAGCCTAATCTTGAGGTGAGAACTTTCTTATCCTTGGAACTCCAAGATGACGAAGTAGTCATAACTTATCTCCTTAGGAGTGAAGCTTAAAACTATCCTAAAATACTTTCCATTTTTACATTTAATTCAGAGCATTTTGATCTCTATTGAATAAGTTTTTTTTTCACCTTTCAAAGTGCTATCATTAGGAATTAAGTCTCTTCTCATATTGTATCTTTGAAAAATTTTAATCTAAAATATGAAAATTCATTATTAGGAGCAAGACTTTTAAGTTATGTTATAGAAATGAATAATTTTTTTTTAAAATGAATGAGAAAAAATAAAAACTTGTAAAAAAACTGATAAAAAATAATTTTTGTAATCATCTAAAAGTTAGGAATAGTTTTTAAAATGAGAGAAAAAGATAATTTAATCTTTCAATAAAATTTAACATTGTAATCAAATTACGTAAATTAAAAGGTTATATTTATAATGGTTAAAAAATTAGAAATATTGTACATAAAATAAAAACTTACAAATAAATTATAGTAATAAAATCTTTAAATAATATAAATAAATAAATAAGTAAATTATATCTTTAATAAATAAATTTATAATCTTCCTATCAATTTTTATTTTTATTTTTATTTTCATCAGACTTCATATAAAATTTAAAAAGTCAAACATTTAAATACCATAATACATATATAGTATATACAATTATACTTTATTAAATATAAAAAAAATACAATACAAAATAAAAAATTATTAAAAAAATTAAATTAACAATATATAATAGAAATGTTAATATCAATTTAGGTAACATATTAATTTTAGATAGCTTTCACGAAAATAATTTTTCATTATAATAATACCATCACGTCAAAATATTTTAATATCTTTCATTTTTTTTACTATAATTTAATAAAAATTAATTTTATAACATATTTAATATTTTAAATTATATTTATATTTTTTAAACCCATGCAATGCAAAGGTATTATACCTAATTAATTTATATATTAATAAAAATATTAACAATATTTTGTTTAACATTTAATATTTTAATTTTTTAATTTAAACATAAGATTTTATATTGATAAAGGTTATCTTATTTAAGTTAGGTATAATCATTATATTATTATGATGATAGATTTAGTTTTCTTTATAAATTTTTAAAAAAATTTAAAGTATATAAATTTTTTTATTTTTTTTATTTTTTATTTAAATAAAATAATTCATATTTTTATATTTAAAATTTTTATTTAAATAAAATAATTCAAATTTTAACATGTAAAATTATCATTTTAAATATTTATTTAAAAAATTTAATTTGAATATATTTGATTAAAAATAAAAATTTCTAATTATATCATTCTTCATCAACCGTTAGTTGTTATCTAATTTATAATTATGAAAATATATTTTAACAAAAATAATTCGTTTATTTACCTATTTCTATAATAAAGATTTGAAAGAATTAACTTGAAAGAGTTGAGTAATTCAATCTTTATTCAATGATTATGGCAAATTACATCATTAACATTTATTGGCTAAAAACCTAATCCTATATGATTAAAATGTAAAAATTATTAAAAAGTGTACAAAATCATAAAAATTCATGCATAAAAATCTAAGAAAAGATATAGACATAAAAAAATAAGGAAAAGAAATCTTATATCAGTACTAACATCTTATTTACTATAGCTAAAAAATTTAATTTTTAAAATATTATTTATTTTAATAAAATTATAATTTTTATGTTTTAAACTATTATTTAATTATACCTGTAATTTTTTTATTTAAATTACTATTTAAAAAATTATTTAAACAAAATATTTTAATTTTTAACATTTAAATTTTGTTCATAAAATATATATTTTTTGAATATTTTTCAAACATACAGTTAAAGAGATATATAATTTTTATATTTAAATATAATAATTTTATTGAACAAAATAATTTCAGGTTTATTTTTAAAATGATATGGCAGTAATTAAGGTTGTGAAAAAGGAAATAGAGTGAGAAATAGAGGATTTAATACTACGATGGGATTCGGACCATAGCCTCGGGAGCAGGGTGTCTATATATACCCATATATGACCCCTTCCTCGCTTTCTTAATTTCCATATTCATTTTCCTTCTCTTTCCCTTTTATTTTCCCTCATTTTCTCGGTTCCCAAACACCCTTTCTTTCATCTCCAATGGCCGACCAGCTCACCGACGACCAGATCGCCGAGTTCAAGGAGGCCTTCAGCCTCTTCGACAAGGACGGCGATGGTCTCTTTCCTCAGATCCCTTTCTCTCTCTACCTCTTCTTTCAGATTTTTGCTGTTGCTTAGATCTGATTTCTGCAATTTGATTGTTATCGATGCATGTTCCGTGTTCGTTCCCGTGCCGCTTTTATTTTTTAGGGGAAAATTTTAGTTTTCGAAACTTTTCTGAGCGATCTAGGGTTCCGCGTATGTTTTCTCTGTTTGACCTTTCAGGTGTTGATTTTGTGTGTGTGGATTGGGGTTGATGATGAAATTTCTTTGATTCTTGTGGTTTTGTGATTTTTAATGCGATGTTGTATGGTGTGTGCTGACTCTGGGTATGGGTGAATGTGGATCGTGGGATTGGAAGTACTCTTTTGGACTGGGGTTTACATTTTATAGTTTGGTGTGATGGCATCAGAATGTTTTGTTGTGGATGTGGAATTTGGTGTTGTGGATTATGATTTGCAAAGTTGAATGTGAGAGATTCCCTTTCAGTTTCTGGTGCTGCATTTTGGTGGAAGTTTATTGTCTTTAATTTGGAGATTTATATTTTTGTGATATTTGAAAATGGAATGGCTAGTTAAATTGCTGGGGGTGGTGGATCTGTTGGTATTATCCTGTTGGGTTAGTTCCTGACAAGCCGCATGTATTCATGTTCAGAATGTTGGATTACCTTATTGGATTGTATTTATGATTTTGGGAAAAGTTTTTTTTTCCACAATGTATTTGAAATTGAGGATCTGTTTTCCAAGGAATTTCTGTGATTTGTGAAGTTAGAACGCTGCAAGTCTGCCATTAGAAATTCTGATTTTGGGTTTTTGTTACGGCAACAGAAGTAGGGAGCTATTGTGTGTTACGAGCTTGTCTGTTGTGATGGACTTGGATATCTGGATCTTTTGAGAGATTGGGTTATTTGGTTTTTTATAGCCTGAGATTCTTTAGATTTTTATTTTTGGATTTCATACCTTCTGGATATCTTTTTACCATTTTAACATTCTGTGGCTGTTTTTACTGTGTGTGTTTTGGTGGACTGGTAAACCCCCAACGCCCCACGAGCACATGATTTCTTCACACGGGGTTCTCCCGTTCTGATGACTGAATTGATTTGTCAAATTTATGGCTCATGTGTGCCTTTGATACAATAATACAAGATAATGTCTAGGACTTTCAATATCAATGCTTCTGCTGCAAGTTATCCTGTTCTCTTGAAACTTTATTTTCGATGTAAATGGATGATATATTCTTCTCAGATTTGTGTCTTTTGATTCTTTCTTCCAGAACTTTGTCAATCAATTCTCGTGGGAGGCTGGATCGCTTTTTTTGTATTTAACTATTTTGTGACATGCTGTAGGTTGTATTACCACCAAGGAACTTGGGACTGTAATGCGGTCACTTGGGCAAAACCCAACTGAGGCAGAGCTGCAGGATATGATAAATGAGGTTGATGCTGATGGCAACGGAACTATTGACTTCCCAGAATTCCTCAACCTGATGGCCCGCAAGATGAAAGACACTGATTCAGAGGAGGAGCTTAAGGAAGCTTTCCGTGTGTTCGACAAGGATCAGAATGGTTTTATTTCTGCAGCTGAGCTTCGCCACGTTATGACAAATCTTGGTGAGAAGCTGACCGATGAAGAAGTTGATGAGATGATTCGCGAGGCTGATGTTGATGGTGATGGGCAGATCAACTATGAGGAGTTTGTCAAAGTCATGATGGCCAAGTGAGGACCAAACAACCATAACTTAAATTTGAAAAGCATATAAAGAGAAGAGGGACAGGGCAGATAAGTTTTGATGAAAATTCTATTTCCATTAGGACATGTTCATTTGGGGTTATTAGCTTTTGTTGGTTGAGTGTCTATTTTCTTGTTTGCTTTAATTGGTACCGCTCCTTAGTATCCTACTTGTTTGCTTTTGTCCCTTGTTTTAGTAGTTTCGGTTAGCTGTGTCTCACCATGCTTTGTTACTTCACTTTTCATCTTTTTTGGTTATTATTATGAACCTAGAACTATTGGATGCAATTTGTGGTTTCTTTTTTACATGTGGGTGGCCAATGCTGTTAATATTTATATCTTCTGCCATATGATTGTTTCTACGATCACTTTGAATTTAATGCCATCTGCATGAAGTTAAAAGGTAAAATTAGTCATGTTCTACGCTGTGTTTTGATTAATTGTTAAATGTATAAACGTTAGGTATCACATAAGCTTACCTTGCCTCCGAGTGTGGTGTTAGAGAAGCGGTAGCAGAACTATTTTCACTAAACTGTTCACCGCTAGATGTTACTGTCAGATACACTTAAGCAATGCCAATGATTTTTATAAAACAACTAAATATTTTTCGCATATGCAAATTTGTTCTCTTTAATTGGGTTTTGCTAACCAGACCCTCTTGTTAAGAAATCGACAGGAGAAACCTTTTATTGAAAGCTATGCCAAAATGTGTTGAAAATCACAATGGTTGTGCATTTATGACATTGCTTAATTGAAATTTTTTACTTTTAGAATTCTTTAAGGATTCTTCATTTTTTATATTACAAAAAACTGGAATTATTAAGTTTAAACTTTTAACATCTATGGGATGGTAGTGACTAATGTGCTGAATGTGAATGTGGGCTCATGTGGGTCCATTGTTCATTGAACCTTGATATCTTCACCCCTTTGGCGGTTCTTTTCTTAATCTAGTTTGTTATGAAATTCCGCCAGCTGTCGACTATAGTTCATGTCAATGTCAAGCTGTTCAGAGCAATTTAGGATGAATTTGGATACTCGTTTCAAATACTTATTATGAGGGAGGTGACGAGAAAGGAAATTCTTTTTGCATTGGCCCAGGCAATTATATTGTAATAAAAGAAAAATATTAATAGTATATTTTTTTAATACAGTAACAGAAAATAAAATAATAGTCTTTAATATACTTTTGTGATTGGTTAATGCTTTTAAAAATTTAATATACTTACCTTATAAATCGATTATCTTCAAAATATTATTTCAACATTTTTTTAAAAAAAAAGGTCAATCATGAAAATATAATAAAAATGTCACTAGCAATTTTTTTAATAAAAAATTATATGCACATTTAGTTCTTTTAAACTGAGAGAAGTCTATAAAGTGTACTAATCATAATTGATTAGAAAACTAACAATTATAAAACATTTTAACAATTTTATAATGTGTTTTGTACGTGCATATATTTTATTAAAATTTTAGCCTTTAATATTTTAATGAATGGGTATAATTAAATTTTGATCAAAACTTCCTTCTTTATACATAGCTATTGATTTTACTTTACAACACAGATTCTACTTTCTATATTCTGTGATGTTGTGACGCTCTCAAAATATTGATTTGGAAGTTACTTTAGGTTGGCTTTTCTTTCAAGTAGACGAAATAGAAAAGTTGGTGTGTGTTGAAATCTCTATCCAGAAATAATGCGAAGGGAATATCGTATGCGTAACCACTTTGTACTTGTCATAGTGACCCCATCAAACTTCGCAAGTGCCTAGCCATCTTTTGGCAATTTCCATTGTGCACTTCGAATTACCGATTGTTCCAATTATAGAACGGACAAAATTAAGTTGTTGAACAAGTATTTTTTATGTTATTTTTCAATAAAAAAAATACGTGTAATAGTTTACTTATGAAATTATAACATGTACACAGTACAAATTTTCATTGGAAAATAACACTTAAAAGTATCTATAAAACATACAAGTTTATTCCTTATAAAAGATATTCTGTCCTTGCATTACATAAAAGATGGGGTTGAAGACAGAACAAACATGGTAGATTCGGATTTGAATGTGGCGTGTCTATGTCTTTGGTTATGCGATACAACGAGTTACACATTAATTGGCCGCATAGAATAAAGCTGCCAACACGGATTCAAAGTACTCGGTGGTGAAAAGTGGTCAAAAGAAATAAGCTAAAAGAAAAAGATGAACAATAAAAAACAAAAAACCCTCCCAATTGAGAATAAAGTGGACAGCATCTTATATGATTTTGTTCCAAGAAATGAAGCAAATGGTGTGAGCATCTTAGTGCAAACCGGGTTCTATGGACCACTCCAGCAAGGATGTGATTCCTTTAGAGTGGGTATGGTCCGAATACACTTCCAAATTCCATTAACTACTCCCGATTCATTCCTTTTAAACTTGTAAAAAATATAAGTATAAAAAATATATTATATTTATTTTTATTCTATTCATGATTATTCAATTTTATAAAAAAATAAAAAATTATCAATCATTAGATAAAGGTAGGATAGTTTTTATATGTAATATTTTTAAACATTTGATCGAGTAATTTTTAAAAAATATCCAACATTAGATTTGATATCAAACTGTCCAATTGGATTAGACCCAAATTCTTATTGTCCCTATTTTTTATTTTTAAATGTTTTTAAATTTTTTTAATATATTTATGTGGTTCGAAGATTTAACTTGAACTTACTCATGTAGAACGCTTGGAAGAATTAGTGAAAACTTATGAAAATAAACTGTAACTTTTATAATATTTTTTCAGCTTAATTTAACAAGCTTTTTTTTTATATAATTTATCAAAAGATTTTTTTTTTTAACTTATTTTAGTAGATTCTATGGTTCAGTTTGATTAAATATTTAATTAAGCTCTTTATTTAAACTCACCGTTGATTAAATTGGTTCAGTTTGAGCTGGGTGTAAAATTTCTTTCAAGAAATAACTATTTAATTAGTTTAGTGAGACTAAAAGTTTTTTTATACACAACCTATTTGTCGACTAGAAGTTGAATGCATAATGGAGAAAGGCAAAGAGTTTGAGATTCATGGATTTATTTATAGCTGATGCATATCTTCTTGTTATAAGATGGTGGTGGCTTTTGTAACTTTTTCACTTTATTCAAAGTATATTTTGTTGTCAACAGAAGGAGGAAGAAGAAGACAATTGAAGACGTGGTAAGAGCCAAACTTAGCAATATTAGCTTCGGTGCTAGAGGTTCTTCTAGAAGGTATACCAAAGGTCATCCTCGTACCAAAGGTGGATGTTCCATCCTCTAAATAGAAAGATATATCAAAGTTCAATATATATTATTGATTGTGATTATGTATTGTTAGGATTTGCGTGTAATAATAAGAATCAAAGGTTACTACTATATTGAGCTAGGGTTTAGCAACTCCTTATAATCAATAAATAAATAAATCTTAAGACTGAGTGCTTGTTGATTTTTTAAGGTTTCAATGTTGATTTTTTATTAACGACATGGTCTTTATGATTATTAATATGGATTTTAAATGTTTATTTGATAGATTTATAGTTTATGTATTAAAAAAATTTTGAAATTAGTAAATCTCTTTAGTATGTACATGTTTTGGTATGGTGTTAATGATTTTTGGATTAAGTAGTATGTAACTAATTCCTGTATTCAGAAATGATAGATTACTTTTTAAAAAGAGCTTAAATTCTCAACTATAAAAAAAGTGCATCATCCTATATATCTCTTATAATTGAGTATCGAGTAGGTTTGAGCTAGTTCGGGATAAAGAACTTCACCACCTCTATAAATTGAACGTGTCAAAAGGATGGTCCATTTTCATCCAAAATCATGGTCATGTTATGTCAAGTTACAAGTTGACTTGGTTGAAGATTTGTCAACTGGGTAATTTCAATTTGGCCTAATTGTTGGGCCTCATTTTTTTTGTCAAATTGAACTTTTTGTTTGATTGAGGCCTAATTGTTGGGTCAAATTTAATTTTTAAAAAGAACTTACTCAATATTTAGGTTGCAATGTCAAGGTTTTCAACGTTGTTAGCATTAAATATCCACTAATCCAATTCAAAAGTGCTCACAAAAATAATAGAAAAAGTCTTTTAGTACTTATAGAAAAAAATTGAAGTAGTAATTAACTTGAACTAAGATTCTATAAAGACTAAAAGCTCTTACATAGACGAATTTCTTGCTAGTTATATTCCTAAAAAATTCAGAAGAGGCTGTTATATCCTGGGGGATTACGTCATGAGCGCACAAATCCTTGAGGGTTGTGTCATTACACGCCTCAGCCTACGAGACATCTTCAAAATTCTCCAACACAAATTTGTTATCATTGTCTATGTAAGACTCAAAAAGATATCTTTCAACTTCATTCTTTTCATCAATAGAACTTTTTCTCGCAAATGCTATCTAAAGGCATTAACTCTCCTAGTACGAGAGGAAATTACAACATTAGAGGTTTGAGATGAACTCCTTAAAGATGAAATTTGGATGGATTGGGCAACCTAATTTCGCTATTCATAGGCAACATCATAAAACTTATATAATATAGAAAGATTGTGTTTCATAACAAAAGATAATTCAATTGTTGCATCCAGGTTATTTTGGTACATATCAATGAAGGATCAATTCACATATTAATATTTAAATATAAGATCTAGTATAACTCCAAAATATTTATATGAATGATCTAACCCCAACATTTGTCATACTTCTTTTTCATCTCATAACCCATTGTTGCCAAAATTGTATTCAGGTTCATTGATACATCAGTTAACTCACAATAAATCAAAGCAAGTTGATGAAAAGAAAAATGTATTATCATATGAGTTGAAGCAGAAAAAAAATTAGTTTCATCATAGAATATTTTTAAGAATTTTAAGAAAACTTTTACATTTTCCCAAACAAAAGAAGAGAGAGGAGGCTAATCCAAAGTACTCCCTAAAATTTGGATCCTCAAAGTTCACCTTCTTAAAGGCTGCTTGATATTTCTTAGCATCCTCCAACATATGGTAGATAGAATTCTATTTAGTTAGGACATCTGAGAAACAAGCTTCCTATGGCAAATTTTAGAGTATGTTATACACTCTTTGAATTTGGCAAGCCTTTGAAAAGAAGACCTTACATATCTAACAGTAGTTCGTATGCTTACTATGAAGGAATTCTTATCTTTCAACCTATTATTAACTACTAAATTTAGAATATGTACCCAACATCTCATATGAAAGAACTCGCCATTTAGGACAAGTGAATTAAAAGAGTTCATTCTATTTTTCAAATATGAAACACATCATTGGAAGATGTATTGTCAACAGTTATGGTATACATATTTTTTATACCTCATTCTCTTAAAATATCTTTTACCCACTTGCCTATAGTTTCACCATTATGGTTGGGAACAATGGAGAAGGAGATAATTTTTTTTGTGCATTCATTCGTTGTTAATGAAGTGAGCAGTCAAGGTAAGATAGTTTAAATTTTGGATAGATGTCCAACAATTAGTGATGAGGGAAATTCTACTTATGTTTAACCTAAAGACTACTTTTAATTTGATTTTTTCATCTAAATGTAATTGAAGATAGTCTTTGGTTAGGATAAGTTTAGAATGAGGACAAAATTGTGGTTACAGCTATTTACATAGTAACTTGAATTCTTTCCCTTCTACAATCCTAAATAGTTGTTCATCCTTAATTACAAATATGCCTAATGCTTTTCTATAAGCTTCTACATTAAACCTTTGACTCACAACTTACATTTGACTACCTTCTCTCTTCTTTCCCACCCCAAAACTCAATATTCTATAATTAGGATCATTATTCAGTGCATGCATGTATTTGAGATAACAAATTAAATGTGAAAACATGCTGAGGTGTCATGAATTTTGGGATGGCAAAAAAAATATCTTCTTACAATAATTACAAGCTAATTTGGGCATGCTATCTTCAACAACAAGTAATATATTAAAATGGTCTCATACATGTGATGTTGTCCCTGGATTTACTGGAATTTGGTTTTCTTTTCCTAGTAGTTTAGGAATAGGAGCTATTAGATTTGAATCTACTTCAATTGATGGAATAGTAGTTGATACAACCCTCTCATTCTCTAATGGAGATGATAGTTGGGTATTGGAGACTTGAAGTTGTTAATTGGATTGCTCCATACTATTATAATGAAGAAGTCTAAGTCAACAACCAACATATCTAACTATTAACTAACTAAGGCTTTCATTTTTGGGCAATCTTATGAGTAACTCAACTAAAGACTAGAACCCTAACTCGAGTCCATATAAACCCATTGAACTTCATTCACCATTGGACAAACATAGAATAATGAATGCACTAAGGTTGTGCATACAAAATGAAAAGAGAGGTGTGGAAGAATTATAAGAACTATCTTAGTTAGAAGCTAGATAACACCACCATAAATTGGGGTAAGTAATATAAATATCTTAATCAAAGCATCCCAAATATCAATGGAGAAAAGAGGGGCATAGATACATATATATCTCACTCGCAAGCTAGCAACCATCATCATAGATAAGGACAAATAAAGAATTTCACAAATATCTCATCCAGAGTATCCTAGATATCAAATATTAAAGCTCACACAATATACAACCAAAGAAGAAGACAGCAACAAAAAATTCAAAGATATCTTAGCCAAAACATTATAGATATAAAATATTAAAGCTCACACAATGTGCAGCAAAGAAGAAGACAACATCAAAAGTTTCAAAAACATCTCAATCAAAGCATACTAGATATTAGAAAAGAAGACATAGGTAAAGAATTACAAAATTATCTCAGCAAACCAAGCCAAGCATTCGAGATATCAAATAATAAAGCACATATATTCTGTAGCCAAAGAACAAGATAAGAAAAATAATTACAAAAGTATGAGTTAGGAGTCAGTTACCATAATCATAAATAGGAGCAAAGAAACATATAAATATCTCAAACAAAGCATCCCATATATTAGAGAAGAAGACAGAGGCAAAGAATTACAAAGTTATCTCAACCAACCAAGTTAAGCATCCTAGATATTAAATAAGAAATCACATATTGTGCAGCCAAAGAAGGGGAAAATTACATAGATATCTTAACCAACCAATCATCCCAGATATTAGACAAATAAATAGCGAAAAAAATAACAACTAATTATCTCAGCCCACTAAGCATCCCAGATATCATATAAGAAGATATGGGTAAAGAATAACAATTAATTATCTCAGCTAACCAAGCATCCTAGAAATCAGACAAGAAGATAGGGGCAAAGAATAATACTTAATTATCTCAGTCAAAGAAACATACTAGATATCAATGAATAATGCAGTAGGTTGCGTAAAGAAGAAAAGAGGGACAAATATGTATAACTAATACTTTGATTAGGGATATACAAAATTGAAGGATATAGAAAAATGTTACTGATATATCTTAGCCAAAATTTCATCATAGATATTAAAGAAGTTTTCATATGGGCAACATGTATCTCATGAGTATATGTTAAATCTGAGTCAAAGCAACATCAATAAAGGTCAAGGAAACAAAGCATATCTTAGAAAAACAACATTATCAATGAATTATAAATGAATCGATAGATCATATTTGTAACCCTTAAGACTGTCAACCTTCAAGCAAGTCAGCAAACTTCTCTTCTTCCCACTTCCCAATTCCTTCAGTCCTTCAACGATAGCAAATAGCTTCATAGACCACGAAACTACAAACAAAATATGGATTACCAACATATAGGGTAAACATATCTTAGAATTTAAACATATCATAGCAAAAAAATTTATCAACAAAAGTACAAATACAATAAAATAACCATATAAAAAATTTCATCAGATGAAACTTAGTTACATAAACTCATAAACCAATACCACAGAACCTCAACTAGTAGCCAATATTCAAAAAATAAAAATAGTAAATAATAAATTAAAAACCATAAATTAAAAAATAAAAAATTTAACAAACCCTAAATGAAAAGGTTTCATATTACTTATATGTCTTTATATTTTAGGTTTTACGGTTAACTTCATAGTGATAAACAAAGAACAAAAATAATCACTGCCAACAAACCATAAAATTAAAAAAAAAACCCTAAATAAGCAATTATAAAATAAAAAATTTAACAAATGCATCATTTCCTAAATCACCTATGTATATTTCTACGTAGTTAATTCATAAGCAATATAAGTTGGTGTCATTAAGATAAAATACAAGATTTACCTAAGCTCACTCCTTTAACTTCTCTTTTATCATCGGTTCTTTTACCTTGTAGTCATAGATTGCAGTCATGGAGTATGAAAACCATCTATATCAAAGATCAAAATGACCCACAAGCCCGCAAAAGCTCATAATTGTAAAGTCTATAAGGCTAAAAGTCCATTAAGTCCTAAGGGTTAGGATCAATCTATGAGCTTAATTTTTCTCTTCAAATTTTCTCTTTTAATTTTTTTTATCTTTTCTATAAAAAAAATTTTCCTCTTTACTTTCTTTCCCTATCTAAAAATAAAATAGAATAAGAATTAAAATGAGTAAGAAAATTTAGAGAGAGGACAGTGAAAATGGGGAGAGATGATAATTTTAGAGATAGAGAGATAAATATATTTAAAAAATAAAAAATAAAAAAAAAGATAAAAGTATAGAAAAATTAAGAAAAGTTAAGAGAGAAAGAGAAAAAAAAATTGAGAGAAAGAAAATTCTAGAGACAAATGAAAAAATATTTAGAGAAAGATAAAAATATAAAAAAGAAACATAAATAATTTAAAGAATATTTTAGTACAATAAAAATATTAAAGAGAAAATTTTGAGAGAGAAAAGAATAAAGAGAAAAATTGAGAGAAAGAAATTTTAGAAAAAAAGAGTTAAATATAAGATAGTATCGTAAAAGTTAATCCACATGCATTTTACTTAATTTGAAAATTACATGGATTAAAGTTTTAAAAAATCTTACTTTTAGACAAACTACAAAATAGAGGAACTAATCCACACCCATTTCACTTAATTTAAGGGTTAGGTGAGTTGAGGCTTAAAAGTCATACTTCTAACTTAGCTACAAAATAGAAAGTTATAAGATAAGGTTGGATGGGTTAGCTTATATTCATTTCATTTAATTTAAGGATTACATGAATTAAGGTATATAAAATTTTACTTTTAAACGAGTTACAAAATAAAGGATGATAAAATATGACTGAATGAGTTAACCTACTACATTTGTCTTACTTAATTTGAGGGTTACATGAGTTAGGATTAGGGATGAAAGTGAACAAGATCGTCTGATAAAGGTCTACCACCTAGCTTGACTCAGCTTGTTTAATAAATAGATATGCTCAGACTTGTTTAAAAGTTTATTTAGACAAACAAATCAGATTTAAGCTTACAAAAAATCATATCTAGCCTATTCAGATGTCTATTTATATTTATTATATTTATAATATATATATATATATATATGTGTGTATGTGTGTGAGTGTTATAGGAATATTAATAGTCTTTTTATCTTGTATGCTTTAAGTTTGAAAGCCTTTTTAATCAATCATTTATATAGAATTTAAGTCTATTTATTGGCTTTTTTTTAGTGTGGGCTTTTAAATAGTCTTGTAAGTCTTATAGGTTTTAAATTAGGTCAAACATCAATAAAAAAAAAGTCTTTAACAGGTAATAGGGTCAAGCAGACTCAGGTCTCAAAATTTTTAAATAGGCCAAATTTTAATACTCAAAGCCTAACTTGGATTAGCCTATTTACATCCCTAGTTAAGATTTAAAATTTTTACTTTTAGATAGTTACAAAATAGAAAAAATAAAATAGGGTTAGATGGGTTGGCCCATGGGCTAGCCCATCTAAGCCCCTTAAATTACCCTTTAAATTAATGATTATATGGGTTAGGACTTTAAAAGTCCTACTTCTAAGTGGTCTACATAACCTAGGACGAAAGCTTATGGTCAAATGAACCAACCAATGGGTCAAGGGTCAATTTGACACATTTATCCATGGTGTAGTTCCACTATGGAATTCATAGGCATATATCAAGAAGATAATTGAGAGGAAGTGAGACATTTCAATTGAAATAAAATTTGATTGGGAGTGGTGTGCTACATTACAATTTAACATACCAAATATAAAAACTCCTTAAACAATCACAAAGAATTATCACAAAATTAATCTTAGCATACATTGTATGCATAAGGTTATTCCATCATCTTTTTCACTAATCATATACATCCATAAACCTTATACCCAACACACAAGTCATACTTTCTCATATATTGACATGATTCCAGGTTTAAACAAAAACCTTAGAAGTTCTTTGATGTCTATAAAGAACTACCATAAAAACAACCATTGTATGCAATGTATAAATATGTTTACTCTATCATCCTCTTTGAACCTTTCTATGATTAAAGACTCTAGATTAGGTTAAGGTATACCACGTTCCATACTACAATAATCCACACTAATTTGGAGTTAATCATTCCTATAAGATGCAAATGCATATGAATCTAAAACATCATCACTTATCAAAACAATGAGGGGGTACAAGGATCCAATATCTCAAATCCAAGTGTGCCTTCAACAACACTATCCTCATCATCATTTTGCATCTTACTTTTCTCAACAAAAGAAACTAAAATTGGTCAACTGGTAAGATAGTTTCTAGGCCCTTGTCGAGAAGGCTAAGTTCGACTAGAGTAGTCTCAGTTACAAGAAGCAACCCTAAGCCATTGGATAGGCTCAAACCTAGCTAACGTACCTTCTAAGCTTAGAAATTCTCATTTTTCATGAACTATGATCTATTTCTATGTGATTCGACCCTTAGATTTCTTAGATGCCTCACTTAAAAGGCCTCAAATTATTCCCCACTTTGATGATTTACAAAACAAATCTTTTTATGCATATGATGCATGACAACCCATCAATTTAATCCCCTTGTTCATCATTCTCAACTAAAGGTCTCACATTCTTCTTAAAATTGAGAACTTCATTATCCTCTTTCACTCATCAATTATTCTCAATTAAAGGTCTTATCTTCTTTTCAAAAGTCAGGACCTCATCTTCTTCTTTCACTTATCATGTGGATACTTATCTTAGTAACTTTACAAATTCAAACATAGAATCTCTTTCTACTGAAAGAGATTCCTAACTTCCATTTGTTAATTCATTTTCCAATAATAATACGCATTGTCATTGTTTAGACTTCTAGTCCATTTAACATAAACACACAACATTTATTCGTCAATTCAATTTGCCTAACTATAACACATAATGCTAGAGTTTTAGAACTTCTAGTCTATTCAGTAAAAGCCCATACTTAAGTTCTATATGGTAACTAAGATTTCTAACCTTTGTACATCAATTCATTTCAACATAATAACAATACACAATGTTAATAATTAGGGATTCAGTGTAAAGATAAATTTTGATGAATAATAGTATTTCTCTTTAAGAGTTTTCATTTCTGTGTGAGTTGATTTCCTTGGTTCTTGGGTAAAGAACTACTCTTGATAATGTTGGTTCTTTCGGCAGGTCACGGTAAGGGTTACGTTCCTCTTGATAACTTCGGTGCTCTCTGGTAGGTCGCGGTTTGTGTCAGGTTCCTTTATCTTATCCTATCCCGATTCTCAAGACATTCCATTATTGTTTCCACATTTTGATTCATTCACGTAGGGTGAATCATATCACCTTGCTCATTTACTAAGCAGAGCCTTACTCATATTTTTTTGTTCTTGACACAACCATGTTAATCTTATAGACCTATGTTTCCTAGGTATTTCTCGCCCATTTTAATCTTTGACACGCCTTTGCTTCCTCATTCTTGCATACCTGTGTTAGTCTTCTACACGCTCATGCTTCCTCATCATTTTTGTTTTTTCTTCATATTTATCTTTTTTCTTTAGCACGATTGTGCTAAATCTTCACATGGTCATGCTAAGTTCAAAATCCAAGAGTTCCCGCATTGTTGTTCTTGACACAAATGTGTTAACTATGAGCACAACCATGCCAAATCTCAAAATCTAGAGACCCATATGAATTTAGATTTGGAATGCCTATGCTAACTATGAGCATAACCATGCTAAACTTCTGAACCCAAAAATTTATATCAATTTGTTCTTGGAATGATCGTGCTGGCCCTAAACACAATCATGCTAAAATCCTAAACTCAAACTTGTCCACTTTGACTTTGACATGATCGTGCTAAATTTCATATGACCATACTTTATAATATAGAGACAAAATAATAGAATTAAGGGATATCTAAATACCACCATTTATCATCAAAATCAATATAAAACATAAAATCATACTCAAAATTAAATTCTAAGCATTATCATGCACCAATACAAATTTTTTAAGAAATAAATTTTATTCTAGAGTTAAGGATGTTTTAGAACTACTCCTAATTCTACTTGAGTCTCATTCTTTTACCTAGAATTGAAGACTGCTTAAATCTTTATTTTTCTAAATACTCCTACTTCTTAAATATTCAAACCCCACTATCAACTTTAACGAAGAAAGACGAACAAAAACTTTTCCTCAAATGAGCATTTTCTCTCTTTTTATATGTTTTTCCATTTTTTTCAATGAAATCCTTCAGTTGAAAATGGCTTTTGTTTTTGGTCATTAGTGCCATTTGCTGGCCAAAATGAATGGCCTTATCATTTTGTGTGTTAGGTGATCATTGCCGTGATCATTGTCATCTATTATGACAGATGACCATACATGCTATTTTTTTAAAAGAAAAACATGATGTCACAATAAACTTTAAATGAAAATATTTTAAATTACCTTTGTGTCTTTGTATTTTAGGCTTTACTAACGTATGTTGTTCATCACTTTAACTTTCAAGTTCGAATTTAATAGAGATATCTTAGAAAAAGCAAATATCTTAGGTCGTAACGCCGGAGTATAAGGGGAAAGAGTATATTGGATAAATATCAAAGAAACCTTAACGTAAAAGTAAAACTCTAAAAAGGGGAAGAAAAAAAGCTAAGAAGTAAGAATAGACAAAGGAAAAACTCACAAACTAATGAAGAACATGACAATGTTTGGAATAGTAGCAAAGATTGGAGAAGTACTCGAAAAAAACAAAGAAGGACGAATCAAGACTTCAAACAAGAGAGAGAGAGCACAAAGATACAAAATGAAAATGACTAAATGATGTAAGGGGTTACACTTTTCTAAGCCTAATTTTTTAAAATTTTATTAAATTGGACTTCTCCGCTTCTCATACCAATCATCTAGACCCCTTTCAATAAAAATATATAAAATAAATTATATATAATTAAAATTAGATAAATATATTTGATTTAGTTACCTTATGAAACATTTAAAACTATCTAATTCAATCCCTTCATTACTATTCTATCTAACTCGTTTGAACTGTTGTCTTGCATGTGAGTTTTGGATCGTTGAACTTTTTTATTTTAGGTAGGCACAATTTTTTTTTACTAACCCTATTTATACCCCTAAATTAACATTCAAGATTTTTTTAAAAAATAAAATAATAAATATGCAACGTCTTATATTCAAATATAATGGGGATGTAAGTTATTATACAATATGTACGATTTTGTTTTTCAAAAATTCTATTTGTACAATGTTTATTTATTATTAAAGAAGAAATATGAAATAAAATGAATCACGTAACAAGAAAAAAAAATTATTTTATGATAAAAATTGGAACAACATACTATAAAAAATAAAAAGTAAACAATAAATAAAAATATGTTAATTTTTTTATATTAAAATAATAAAATAATAAAAATAAAATATAATACATTACTTTTTTTATAATGAAAATAAAATATAAAAAATTATTTAAATTATCATCAAATGAAAATGAAAGACATCAATTTAAGTATGTTTAAAAAAATATTTCACTAAAATTATTAAATAAAAAAGTTTATTAATATATTTTAAATTTGTTTGTTAAAATAATTTATTTTAGTAGCTATTAGCATTTTTAGATTATTACTAATGTTTTTTAAAAAACTATTTGAAATAATTTTTATGTATTATAATATAATATTTTATTTATCTATTTATTTTTATAAATTTAATATTATTTTATTCTTTTATAATATTGTTAATAATTTTAATATTTATTTTTATATTATTATAGAATACATTATTTTAAATTATTATTGGTATATATGTTATTTATTTTAATTATTATATTATTTATTTTATTAAAAAATTAAATTATTTGATAAAAATTAAATTATAAAAATAATTACTTTTTAAAAAATTTAAATTTTATTTATAAAAAATTAATTAAATTTTAATACATTTTATCAAAATTATCATATTTTAATTTATTATTTAATTATATTTTTATTTATCATTTTATATTTATAAACTAATTCAACATTTAATTTTACTAAGCAATTTTAATTTCATTAGTATCTTACTAAGCAATTTTAATTTCATTAGTATCTTACTAAGCAATTTTAATTTCATTAGTATCTTATTAACTTCCATCTTTCTTATAATTTTTCAACTTTCAATTTTTCACCATTTAATCTTACCAAATACAAATGAGAGACTATATGACGCAGTGAACTCCACAAAGAATATAAAGGAATAGATGAAAATATCTCAGCTCTGAGGACTTTGAGCCCACGTCCATGGCAGAAGTTTTCTTGAACATACAAAACTCCTCTCCTCTTAAAAATAAATTATTCCTTTTTCATATTTATATGGTAGCAATTTTGATTTTCATTCTCGTATAATCTAGATATCTAAACTTTTATTGTCTAAAGTTTAATCAATTGAAATACAATTTTTCATCTTTAATTTTTTTATAAATTAATAAAATATAAACATTATTATAAAAATAAAATATTAATTTAAAGCGTAGATATTTTTATTATTGAATTTTAAAACATCAATTTAATTATGAAATTTTTAAAAAAAATTCTAAAAACTTTGTTCTTAATTTTTATATATTTATTATTGTTATTATATATAAAGTAATACTAATTTAATAATAATAAAAATTATTATTATTATTATTATATAGTACAGATAAATAGATAATGATAAGATAATTTCTATATCCATATAAAATTTTATAAATATTTATCCATATTTAAACCATCAAATAAATAATTTTATTATTATAAATATTTTTATAAATAATTAATAAATATTAGATCATTATCATTTTTATTTCTTCTTATTCATCTATTTTAATATATTTATGTTATTTTTTTTATATTCTTTCTATTATTTATACCATCCATTTTATATAACAATTCAAAATAAGGGCAAATTTATATAAGATTATATGATCTATAATATTTTTTTAAAATTTAATATACATAATTATTATATTAATATTCACATTAGTTATTAGATAAAATAATTTTAATATAAATTACTTTTAAATATATAATTTTATATGTATGTTAATTTTAATTTTTTTAAATTTAACATAAATAATTATCATATTAATATCATATTATTTAAAAATATATTTATTAAGTTTATATATAATGTAGAGTAGAATAATATTAATATAAATTACTTTACGATTATTTCGTTTAATGTTTTTTTATATAAAATATAAAATTAATAAATTTAACTATTAATAATAATATATTAACTATGTATGTCCTGTTTCAAATAAACAAGACATTCAGATATATGTAATTTTAGAATCAATATTTTATTTATTTTCAAATTTTATGTCTTTTTGTTTAGTTTATAATTTTATCATTTTAATATATTTTTTTAATTTTTTATCCACATTTTAGTTTAAAAAAATTAAAAAACGAAAAAACGAATGGAGAAATTGTGAATTTTTGAAAGCTGAGCCTATAATGATACATACTAAATTGATTGGAATGTTAAGACACAAAACCCTGTTAGGGTTTACTTTCTCATTGTGATTGTTACTGCAATTGGAGCTGTTTTCCTTTGTTTGGCACTTTTGAACATGGCGTGGTTGCAGAGAAGCACGAACAGAGGGGTGATTCCTATATCAACATTTTTCTCCAGATTCTTCTCCAAGTCATCATCACCATATGTGGGTACGCCTCTGTACTCAGTTTGATCGAAAGGGAAATTGGGTTGTGATTTTGAATTGGGTATGTAAGGTGAGAAATTTGAAAACTTAGGGTTAGGAGAATTGAAGCATGCTACATGGGTAGGTATCGGTTGGTTGCTGATAAATTGAGAAAAAATACAATAAAAATCGGAGGTAATGGGAACGAAAAAATTTCAATTTTTCGTTATTTTGATTTATTTTTTGGAGTAATTCTGTTTGTTCCCTATATTTTTTAAGCTTTATTTTTTAATTGTTTTCATTTTTTTTTCTTAAATTATAGTCCCTTGAATTATGGGTAACGTCTATTTGTTAAATAATGATTTTCAAATGGATGTTGATTTGGGGGAGAAAAAAAATAGAATGTGAGAAATTGAAAAAGTAAGGGCAACAATATAAGGATTACGAACATAATGGAGCCCCCTTTTTTTTCGTCAAGATTTTCATGACGATGAAAGCTCAAGAAGGCGAAATATTGAGTTTCATTGTCTTGTTTACCATATCACGGATCTCTGGAGCAAATGCTACTCCTGCATATAATGAATATTCAGTGTCATTACAAAAAATAAAAAATAAAAAAGTTGTTCAGTAATTTTAAGTTGTTCAGGAACTTTAGAATAACTTTGGATGAATTCTTATTGTTATTCTTATCATCTTTTTATAATAAAAGAACTGTTTTTAAGCTTCTAATGGCTGAATCAAGTTTTCTAGTATCTCGAAATATTTTCTGTCCTTCCTTATCATAGTCAGGACCTAATTCTAATCAAGTTTTCTATTATCTCGAAATATGTTTTGTTGCTGCAGTGAAGGTTGGTATACCAGAGTTTCTTAATGGAATAGGCAAAGGGGTTGAGTCCCATGTTGCTAAACTTGAGTCTGAAATTGGTGATTTTCAGAATCTTCTTGTCACCCGTACCCTTAAGCTCAAGAAGCTTGGTATTCCTTGCAAACATGTAATCTTGGCTTCTTTACTTTTCTTTTTCCAGTATAAACACACTCACATCTCACATGCAATTGATTTATATTTACCGGAAAAAAAAAGATTTATCAATTATTGTCACATTCTTTATGTATGCCGATTTCATGTTTCTATCCCTATAGGATTACTGTAAACATCTGTTGATTGTCTGCATTGTTCACATTTCACTGAAGTTTGTTGGTAGAAGCATTTATAGTCGTTTCTCTATTGCCACTTCTAAAGTGACATTGTGATGTTATAGAAATCACCTATCAACCTGGAAACTATACCATTACTATTTTTTTATGCTTTATTGAATAATGGTCTGCATGCTAATGGCTTTCCCTTTGATAGCATAATTTAATTCTAACTTGCTCCAGCTCCAACCTGATATGTTTTGGAAAATAAAGAATCAATAGAGTCACAGATGAAGGGAATTAAGTTCAAAATATCAATAGTTATAGTAAAAATGGAAAATGTGTGACGAAACAATGCTTGATGAGTGGAGTGGTTTTGAGTAGTTAAAAGGTTATAATAAGCTTTTAACAAAACTATGTAGGCAATAATGGTATGTTTGGATGAGGTTGTGAAAGGAAAGAGAAGAAAAGGTTTATTTTTCATTTCTAGATTGTGTTCGATAAATGAGGATGATCGGAAGGTTACATTATCAGCTCTTATTTAATTCCTTTCATTTTGAAAAAATTCTCACACAAAGGGAAAATGTTTACAGTTTACTCAAACTGAATAATTAATCCATCCCTTCCTTTCCTTCCAAGCCCCATCATCTAATATACCCTATAAATGATTTTTTAGGGGATATTTGTAAGGAAATTATTAATTAAAAACTAAGTCCAGTTTTAGTTTTGAATTTTGAATTTTAGTTTTTAATTTTTAAAATGTTACAAAAGCGAGTTAACCCATTCTATTCTATTCTATCCCTTAACTATGAATCTACCAAAAATAGACAAATAAAAAATTATTAATTAAAAAATTAACAAAAAATTAAACCATCTCAAAATAATAAAAATTAAAAACAAATTATTATTGTTGTAGTTTTGTTATGGTTTGGTGGTTTATGGTGGTGGTAGTGATGGTTGAGATGAACTTAGAGTTAAGAATAAGAATAAATTTAAAATTAAAAAACAATCAAGGAATCTTTTTTTATTTTTATTTTAAGAATTTAGTTAAAACTGTTTTGGAAATGTGTTAAAAATAAACTTAAAACCATTTTAGTCAAACAAATTTTGTTTGATAAAAAATAAAAACTCAACCATCCCAAACAGGGCCTAAACTAGTCAGGATGTGTTTTTCTCACATGTTATTTGTTACTAGTGATTATCATTTTATTTTCTCTGATAAATTTTGTTTATTATTATCTTACATTTACCTGTTAAATACTATCAACGTATTTTAGCCAAAATGTTGAGCGAGCCTTAGGAAAGAAAATCTCACAGGTATACTGATTCTGGAGTATCTACAATTTCTGCCTTGTCCAAGCATACATAGTAGAATTCAGGCTACCAGCAATAGAGTTGGGATCTGCTTTTTGACATTTGAGCCATCTTGAGCAGCCATAAAATGCGCTAAAAGTTAAATAAGTCATGTAAAAAGTAGCATATGTCTTTCATTTGGACATGCAGCAATTATTAGTTTGTTTTGAACCAAATTGGCAAATGTTCATGGAGTTTATATGTCAATGTTCAATTGAGTCCATCCAAATTTTAGTTTGTTTGATCAGCTTTGCAGTTTGCATAGTTATTTGTCTAACTCCTAGTTGAAGGTGCTGATAAGGCAAAAGCTTTTATTTGTTGTTGCAAGTCATGGATGATATATATAACACATCAATACAAATATCAATATTACTGTTTCTATTCATTATCTTATATCTTATATCTAGATATTTATATGATGGATTATAAAGAGAGTGTCAAGGAAAAACAAATATACAAATGAACAAAAATTGAAAAGTAATAGTAGACATTGGGATGCTGATATGGATTCGCTCATTTTATTGTTGAAATACAGGCTAGTAAAGTAAGTTTGCCTGATGCTGTATTGTAAAAAACTTTTCATTCATGGTGTTACCTCTCCAACTGGATTGTTTAGTTTTAAAAGAGTTAATGTGCTAGATTGAACTAATAAAATTTGACAAACATAATTATAAGTTTTAAGTGAAAGTTTATGGACATGTTATAAATTTAACCCTTTTAACTTACAATCAGAAAACTGGCTTCAGTAAGCTGTAGTAACCAAGGTAGTCAAAATCGCGATCTGAATCGTAAAATCATAAGATTTTAAGATCTTACACCCAGTTTCCGTGTAGAATTGTGGCTAAAATCGGAAATTGGTGGGATCGGGTAGAATTGCACCTCCAGCTTGTGAAATTGCTGGGATCGTGCGATCCACTGGGTTTGCCCAAAAACCCACCCAACCCACAACCCAACCTGGTTTCCAAAAAAATCCTAAACAACCAAAAGATGGGCACGGCTTCTCAGTTCTCTCCTCACACCCTATTCTGCGTCCGTTTCTGCAACTTTGTGCTGTACCTGCTGTTGCTATTTGCTTTTGCTCAAATATTTCGTCTCTGTTCTGCATTCTCATTTTCTGCAACTTTGCTGTTTCTGCCTGTTTACACATGCTGTTCTGCATCTGCCATTTTTCTCATCTATCATTTGTTCCTTTTTTGCTGCCCCTGTTCTGTGTTTGCTTTTTTCTGAAAATGGCTTCTAGTTCTACATGCAAGTAATAGTGCTACTGGAAGCTCCATTGAAACAAGTGGTAGTTTTAAGGATATTATCTCTACGCATGTATGTTTAATTAAATGTTTGTAATGATTTAAATATTTATATGTTATTTTACATGTACTTATATAAATTTTATATGCATATATAGAAAAATATATTTTAGGTAGAATCTTACGATCCGAGTTTATGATCCTAGATTTTACGATCTTACATTCCCTTTCCGATCTTAGGTAAAATCTCGATTTTGACTACCTTGGTAGTAACACCTGGCAAATATATGGTTTTGTAAATTTGGGCTAGCATATATTGTAGAAAAGATGACAGTTTCTTGCCTTATGTGGTTTGTGAATGTGTGGAGAAGACTCATAGAAGTTCTAGTACGGAGAGTAGATCAAATGAAAGGTAGCCAAATTTCAACCAAAAATTTACCAACCAGCTACGTGGGAAGCAAGTCTCTGAACTTTGCTGAATAAAAGATGTTTTAGGCTGGAACGTTTACCATTTGACCTCAAGCTTGAATTACAATATTTAGGAAAAATAAGAAAGGCCAGCCAATAGCTAGAGGCAGAGGGAGACAGAGAAAACTTTAGGAGAAACAATTAAGGATTTAGAAGTCAATAATTTGCCTATAAACATGATTTAAGGCAAAACATCCTGGTGTTGTTTGATCCATGTAAACAACCTGACCTAGTGGGAAAAGGCTTAGTTATTATGTTGTTTGTTTTGTGCCTGCGTTTATGGAAATGAGACTAGAGTTTGTTATTGACTCCCAGAGTACCTAGACCTGAATTTGGTCATTCTTTGCAACTAGTCAGGTCTAAATTCCAAAATTATTTGAACTTGTTGATGGACAATAAGTACAAAGTGTATTTTTTTTCTTTCTTTGGGATGAATCTATTGATATTTTTACTGCCCTGGTATAAGATGGCATTAAATTGATTATTCCACACACACACACTAACACTAACATTTATAATCTGGCATGCAGAGAAAGTTGATACTGAAGCACACTCACAAGTACAGGCTAGGATTGTGGAGGCCCCTTGCTGAATCCGTCACATCCTGACTAGTTTTCTGAAAGGTCCATCTATTATTGTTGTGAGACCCGGCACTAGATGTTTAACTTCAATATTTTTTAATGGAAGTATCAAATTGTTGTCTTCTGATGTAGCCTATCTTTTTTCATCTCAAACTAAGCTAAGGTCTTTTAAAATGAGTGCACATTTCTTACCAAAAAAAAAAAACAAAAGAAACACTTTATGGGCAATATGCCTTTTCCTTATGTGAGGCCCTGGTGTTTTATTTTTCCCATACTAACTGCAATAAAGTTGGACTCCATTTCTTTTGTTTTGTTGTTTTAGCTTTTTTTTCCCCCTTTTATTTCAAAAGTTCTGTTTTAGAAATCCAACACTTGTTTGATCATCCGTTTTCACCTATAATTATCATCTATTAATCATTTTATTTTTTCACTTATTAGCAATCATTATTATATTATAGAAAGTTGAAGAAAAATAAATGAAATTATTAACAGATAAATAAGGATATTTTAATTAAAATGTAATAATATAATATATTAAAGGTTTTTTTATCTGTTTTATAATTTTAAACAATAAAACAAAATGAATGAAGAGAATACTACTTAGTTATAGCTACATGTATCACATACTAATTGTTTGTGACAAAGTAGTGGTTGGTTATTCCAATGCACCGAAGTATCATTGCTATGATAAACTGAGTTGTTTGCAATATCTGTGTCTTCATGTCATATATTTAATCTTGATTCTAGGAGTGCTAACTACACATTTAATTACTTTCAGCTATGAACATTCTGCCATTAGTAACAACGATCTGTAACTTCTTTCTAACTTCTAGTCCTACATGCTCTTAAGATCAAACTTGATTTTGATTAGATATTACCAAACACAAAATTAAAAAATAAACTAAAATTTTCTCTTCATTTAAGCAATTTCTTTAATACTCCCTATTTTTTTATTCACTCCTTTGTTCTTTTTAAATTAATCTTTCAACCCTTATATAACCTATGCTGCACCCCTCAGCCTCCCACAACCATGCAGCTCTTCCATGTGAGCATAGCAGCGATGATCCATCCCTTTGAGCATAGTGGTGACATCCTATCCGTAGTTTTTTGGATAGTTTTGGTGAGCTTCAACCATGTTCTTAGGTAGGTGAGGTTTTCTATTTTGTTTTCTGTTTGTGTTTTGCTTTTGGAATCTAATTTCTAGAACTAATGTTACAAATGATTGTTTTGAAATTTAAATTTACAAAGTATATTTTTATAACATTTAGAATTTAATTTCTGAAAATGAATGTAGTTTGTAGATCTTACAAAATTTAAATTTTGGAAATCGTATTTGTTTACACTTTTTGAATTTAAATTTTGGAAGAAAAATTTGATTACAATTCAATAATTTAAACTCTGGAATAAAAAACCTATGTTATGCAATTACAATGGTGCTTTGTTTTTTGGCGTTTAATCATTAAAATGGACATGGAAGACTATCAAATTTGATTGACCAAACTTTCTAAAACAGTCAACATGCTAGACAAATATATGGAAAAGTAAAAACAATTTTTCTCATTAAATACATTAAAGCTGATTTAAACTGATGTGTTGGTCTGAAGTAGAGTTGACAACTATATTTTATTTTTTTCACAATGTGAGCATGAAGAAACTGTCTTTCACTTATAAAGAAGAGTATGACCTATATTGATGCATTCTTTATGAATGAGATAATTAGATGATAAATGGTAATTATAATGTTATCAATTTATTAATATTATATAATCTTTATTATTATTATTATTATTATTATTATTATTATTATTATTATTATTATTATTATTATTATTATTATTATTATCAGGTTTTTTTAATCGAGGATTGTTGAATTGGGTTTGAACTATTAGGAAAGATAATGGATGTAACATTACTATTCTCAAACAAATATATAATGCATCCCATGCATATGGTAGAGAAGGAAGAGGTTAAGAATAAAATTAATAAAATGTGATAAATATACATTAATTTTATTCTGAATAGAAAAGTTGACATGTATGCATTTTACACTGTCTATTGTTGATAGTAAATATAAAATTAATAAATATTGATTGCATTACTTTCTCATACTAAGAATGAGTATGAAGAGCATTTAGGTAAATTTAAAGATATTTATTTATATTTTTTATTTTTATTTATTTTGTTGAAAAAATAAAATAGTTTATTCTTAAAAAAATTGTATTTTTTGGAATGATACATGATGCATTTAGAAAATACAATTAATAGGTATATAAATATATATATTTATATTTGCAAAAGTTGATTACATTTAATGTGAATCTTTTATATTTGTTGATAGAATTAAGATTGCACATTTAAGGTTAAAGTGATAGATATGATCATGCTTCATTAATTACCTCTATTATTTTAAAGAAACTTCTTCAACCTTTGAATGTACACTTGTAATTCTATTAGCAAATAAAAAGATTTACATTAAATGAAATAGTAAAAAATTTTGTAAATATAAATTTATATATTCATAAAATTTTTTTGTAAATATAAATTTATATATTCATATGACCGTACATATTATTCTCTAGATACATCATCATATCTATTTAAAAAATAATAATTTTTTTCTTGTGAAGAGTCAATCAAATTTTTTACGTAGTCAACATAAATATATAAATTATAGACAAATATCTTCTATTTTATCCAAATGTTCCTTACACTTTCAATAGAAAAATTTATAACTCTTACTCATTCCTTTATAACTTATTCATCTATAATTAGATGTCATTATTCCGTTTGGGATGCTAGTAATTTGTATTTAACATTCATATTTTTAACTATACGATTGATATTATAAATAAATTAGATGTAGAAAAATAATTTGCAATTACATTTATTAATGCAACATTTTTGTCTATCATAATAATTTGTAGTACCACTCCATCTCTTAAATTAATCCTCTTAACTTTTGTGATGTCCAAGTTATATTTTTATTAACACTTCAAATAAGCAAAAGTTAAAGAAAATATCAACTTTGTTGAAGTTACTCATACAATCTCAAATGATAATAATCAATATTTATTAATTTTATATGTACTATTAGCATTAAGACAATGTAAATTATATTTAATAACTTAATAGTATCTAAATATATGCAAAATATATCTTTCAACATTAAACATATCAATCCTTCTCTATTAATACACATATTTATCATGTTTCATTAATTTTATAAGATCTTGCATTTTGTTATGAGACACCTTATGTATAACATGTTATATATATGTTTAATATTTTTTTTTTCTACTTTACCATGTTTTTTGTTATGTCATTAAGATTTTTTTTTTCACCATGTCAATTAACATATATATAACCTTTGAATATTAAACTTTTTCATAATTGTAAAATTCATACACTGTTTTAAGTATCTATTTCTAATAAGTTCAAGTCCAATTTAATAAATTATTTCAATTAAAAAATATTTATAATAAAAAACAATAAAAATTATACAATATAAAAATTTTAAAAATATAATCTACCTTTTAATTATCTCTTCCATAAGTCAATATAATCCATTTTTTTAACAAGTGAAACATGTCTCTCCATACTTATATCTTTCTAAAAATATTAAAATTGTGAACTTCACAATTACTACCACATTAATTTCAATCATTTTTAATGTATTTAATAAAAGAACTGTTTGTTCTTCTCCATTCATTCACCTAATATTAGGGATGCTGACTTTAGAAATCTTGATCAATGACCTTTCATATTTTTTTTGTCTATTTTTAATGATTGAACACAAAAAAATAAGCTCTATCGTTACAATTGCATAACATAACTTTTTCTTATTCCAGAATTTATCAAGTACTTTTATTTTTGAAAAATAATTTCTAATACATTATAAAAATTGACTTCAAAATTTTAAATTTTGAAAGAATAATAATAATACTTTCAAAATTTAGATTTCCAAAGCAAAATATGAACAAGAAAAAAATCATTTGTAACTATTTGTTTTGGCTTTCATCTTTTTTGAATGTGTTTGGATTAATTTAAAATAACTATTTTAATAAGTAACTAGAACCATAATTAATTATATAAAAAATATTTTTATATTTAAATTTGTTAGATAAAAAATAATTTTAAAATAATTTTTTATTTAAATTATATAAAAGAAATTTTTTCATAGTTAAATCACAAAATAGATATGTAGTTATCATAATTGTAGCAGTTAGTTTTATATTTAACAATAAATTATTGAAGATAAAAAAATACAAGTTAATTAAAAATAAGCTGATAGTTTTTAATTAAATGCTTCAAAATTTTATTTATCTTAAATATATCATTTTCTTTATAAAAATTAATATTACAAGTTAACTTTCTATTAAATGCCAAGCATGATTGAATAGAATTTTTCACAACCTTTTTAGATAATCACAAAAAATCTTTCCCAACACACTGTTTTTCTGATTTATATTTTTTTGTATGAGTATGGAGATACTATTTCAACACCAATACTAACAATGACCAATGAATCTTTCCACTTCATTTTTTGAAAAGTAACATTTTCACTTGGGTGAAGACATGCATTCAATGGAATAAAGTATGTTGTAAGAAAACTGGGTCACAGCATCCAGAATCTTTCCTGTTGAAAAATGACATGTGATTTGGCAGTTTACAGGGTTACCTTGAATGATTTGGCATTTTGAGCATTTATATCATAATTCTTATTAATATTATGTTGTACTCATTTAAGTAATTTCTTCTCTAAAAAGTGATGTTACTTCTGTTCAAACAAAAACATTTCTTCTAATCTCACTTACAAAATCTATTTTACCAAAATCCATTGTGTACAAAATTTCTCAAAATAAATTTTGCCAGAATTCAAAGAAAACAAACTCTTGTCAATAATGGTAACATGTTCTCTATTTGAAGATATCATATTGATGACTGCAGACTCTGATCAACAGCCATGATCCAAGTCTCAAACAACAAAAGATGCAGTCCTTTGTGTCTGGAAAATATTCAGAAAATTGAACAGGCAAAGCAAACAACTGTTTTAACCCATCAGTATAGGCTCACAAGATAGCAAAAAAAAAAAAAAATTGTAACAGAACATCAATCTAGGAAACATGGAATACAAATATGATACAATACATACAGGAATACAACAAATTTTGAAAATCATAAGATGCAACCTGATTATAATAACTTATATATTAATCTCAAATTAATATAAAAATAAATAAATAATGAAAGAGAAAATTCATGTTTTAGAAATAAGTATAAATCGTTCTGGATATATAAAAAAAACTAAAATTTATCCAATTATTGTAACACTTCAATCAATACTAGTACAAAAATTTAAAAAAACAAAGTAAACAACTTATAAAGATGCATTTCGAAATATTTAAGTGTCATACAGTGTCTTGATAAGGATATTTAGAAGTGTCTGCTTCTTAGATATCAATGGCCCAGAAAATGCCTTTTACTGTTCTTCAGAATCCTTAGACTTCTACAACATCCTAGCAGAACTCTCCATGGAAGATTGGTAAGAGGCATCAAAGCCAGGGGAGAGAGAGGGAAAGCAAAACAATGAATAAAGTTTACCATGTTTCTAAGTTCACAAATAGAGCAAGTGCTTGTTTGAATAAACTTAATTTGACAAAATAATCGTTTTTTCAGTTTTATTATTTGCAGCCTCCTGACAAAGCCTTCGACAAAAAGTAATTTTTCAAAAAATGAGATTATTTCCCAAAATTAAGCTGTACCCAAATAATAAAAGTCACATGTTTATGGTGCCAAATTGGCACCAGAAAACATAATAATAAACAAACTTTTCTTTTGCTATTTCATTTTTTCTAGAAAATTATCTCTACAGAGCACACTATTTCTCCATAATTGGATTTTTTCCCCTAACACCTTACAAACAAATTTTTTGGTCTAATACAATATTGCAATTCAGAAATGCTAACAAGACCTACCTTAACTAGTTTCAGCTTTTCTGGCAGTCACCTTTTAATAACTTAACAGCCTAATAATTTCCCCAGTACACTGATAATCATTATACAAAAAGGCGACCCTTACACCTGACTCAAATATTTCCTGATACTGTTTCCAAGCAACGCTAAAGTTTATGAACATCAAACCTTTGCTGCAATATGTACCCTTTAGTTAGATAATTATAGAGATAGAGCAAACTCTTCTACTCGAGCAAACAACACCTAGCAGTAGCAATGAGCCATGCAATGATGATACAGTCCTGGACATGTTCCCAATAAACCAAGAACATGGTGAACAAGGAAGACTCATCGAAGGTCATGTGTCAGAAAGAAGCAGAATTTACTCTTCGAAGCTGATATTTTGGTTCAGACAAGGGATCTGGCGGTAACCTTTCTTCAAACTCCTATTAAAAGGGGGGGGGGGGGGGGGGGAGTACAATATGAAATCAGGAATTTACAACTGTGCACAAATAGCAAATCTTCAAAATGGAATCTTGTGGTTCAAGCAAAATTATCATAGAACAACTGACAAAGAATGTAGATTTCTGTTACACTTGAAATAAAAGTCACTAAGGGTTTTGGAAATTGGAATATTCTAAATTTTAATACAATGATGCATCAATCATCAGCTTGGTTAATATATTATACTATAAGCCTGTCATAAAATCAACAAAAGAAGCAAAGAGTAAGACTAATTTGGTGGTGACCAATAACAAGGACATGATGTAAATTGACTTTTGTGAAGGAGGCTACATTTCTTTGGAAATGGAAGGAACTTTGTGATAGCCTATAAACTATTAGTAAATTGAAATTCACAGTACCAACCAAATGTAGCAATGGTGTGAATAAATAACCATGGTGCAAATGCAAATATGTATATTTAAAAAATTAGCACGAAATTTGAGTAATTTTTTTCTAAGAATATATTGAGCAGCAAATAACAAGGATGAAACACCATGTATTTCATACCTAAAATAATACTGAAATGTTGATCAGATTTCAATATTGGTTCCAATACGTACATACAAGCATCACCAACTTGGCTTCTCAAAACTCCAATAATTTTGTATCACGGCAAGTACTACTATGCATGCCTTCTTTCAAAACTATATTAATTGGTTGGAGAGTAGTGCATAGGAAGAAAAAGCAGCTTGTATGCAAACATAATCCCTACTACCAAATAAATCTACATTCAATAGAAGCTTATATGGAGCCATCCTAGTTTATTAGCAACTTATTTAGACTTTCCTAGTTTATTAGTAAAAATAAAGGAAACAATTATGAAAGTTTTCAACTTAAACAGCATTGTAGCTGAGGTGAAAAAATTGTTTCCCAAATGATGTCTACTCTTATTGATATGCAAAATTGTCATAGGGAGTTAAGTTAGTGTGCACACTTATTTCCCACCCAAATACAAATTAAAACATTGTAGTATGAGATTTGCGCCAGAATTTGCATTCTAGTACATTAAATTTACAACTCTCTTTTGTTGCCCTACCAAGTCCAAAATATTCACATCCTTAAGCAAGGTGGATTAGTTACATCGATCAAATGAAGTAAAAAACCAAATCTAGAGAGAGGCCATTTAGGAATAATCAATTGAAATTGGGAACCCATTTTCAAGCATTCAATTTTCTTTTTGTTTAAACTTTACACTTAATTAGGCCAAGAGAATCTAAACTTGAGCTGCAACAATCAACCAACCCTACAATTCAAACTGCAATACATACAAGAGAGCCTAAACAACATAGGGCATTATAGCATACATAATGGAAAACAATCTCAATTGAGCACATGTGTTAGCATAAAATACAGAGATAGACGAGCCTATGACAACAATTAAGCCTTACTTAATAAGGTGATATCAAATTTCAGTTCCCTCTTCCATTTGATTCACTTTTCAGTCTTGTTTCCACCATCTTCTGTATAGGTGCGTGCTACAGCAACTTTCTCCCAGATACATTCATTCTAAACTTTGTCTTTTATTCAGTTTCAGCTCATCCACCTTAGCATCCTATTCATTTTATGCTCTCATTGACATTTCATGGCTCAACATTCACAACCATAAAGCATCATTGGACTTGTAGCTGTCCAATAAAATTTTTATTTGATAGGCACTTTGTGGTCTGAAAATACACATAAAGCATTTTTTTTTTCATTTCATGATTTCATCCACCTTGCTTGAATCCTATATACAACATCCCCATCAATCTCCCTATCACTTTGTAAAATGGAGAATGCAAATCCTAGACCCTGCGACGTGTGGTATGACAATACCTACTAAACGTTGCTAACCGATGCCTCACTACACTTGCATTTCATATAGTCTGACTTATTCCTACTACCTACAAATATAAAGAAAAAAGAAACAATTGTTATATAGCCATTATTAATTTTCTTCATCTGATTTTAAAAGTGTTATTCTGTCATCTTGTGATTAACTAATAAGGAGGGGGTTCAGAAAAGCTTTATTGGAGCTTATTGAGGTTTATGAAAATGGCTTATGGCTCCTATAATTCCTTTTAGCTTATTTGAATTAAGAATTTTGGTGAGGCTTATTAAAACAAGCTCTTTTTAATATTTCAATAAGTTTAACGTAATATCTCATGTGATATGAGCATATTGAATAAACACCTAATTAAGCTATTTAACCAATCACACCTAAAGTCCATTATTGCCTGATCCTTCCCTATTTTCAATTTCATACTGAAATGATAATGTCAAAGTAATGGCTTCCAGTTCAGATGATATGGGACTTATCCACAGAAATAAAAATGACAATATCCAAATAACAGGAGCCAAATGATGACCATCATGAGTCAAAAATACAGGGGATTTCCTAATTTTTCACTAAGGGAAGGCATTTGTGATATCTTGAAGTCTTCAAAAATAGGATTCTGCTATTCCTAAATGTTAGATTTCATATAAGCAAATTTTTTAATGCAAATGTGTTGTTTTGATATTTTGGATAGAAAAAGATCATCAGATAATAACATAGAATTTGATTACAAATAGTATGTTTAAAAAATTTGATTACTAACCAGTAATCACATTAACACTTGGGAGACAAATCATTGATATAACATGTAACCTGAAGTCTCAGACAAATATGACCATATCCCCAGGTTCTAGAGTAGTTAGTCCCACGCAGACAATAAGTGAAGGTGGTAATATAAAACAAAATGCAGAAGAGAGTTTTATCTAGATATATTAAACGAGTGAAATGTCTAGTAATTTAATATTATACCAAAAGCATTCTGGCAATATGCTGAAAGGGAACTTGTTAGAGTATAGGATACAATTGTCTTTTTCTTCTTTCTAATATTGTATGTATACATTGGTTTATATATAATATTTTTATGATTAAATATTTAAGAGTCTTATTAAGGTTAGCACAGTTTGCCAATAGTCATTATTTTGCTGTAAAGAAATTCATGTTTCTATTTTTCCCTGCGGTAGGAGGTTAACAAACCCACTTAGCACAGTATTAAACTACCATTTCAGCCTCAAGTGATTCCAATTTACTGAAATAAAAGAGACAATTACATTTACATTTCTACCCAGCAATAACTGATGGAAGATCACTATAGTATTTCATTCATAATCTAAAATGTCACTCTACTTGGTTAAAATATCACAATTTTGATAAATATGAGAAATTGCAAGTTTCCATTTTCTCCAGGATGATGAAGTTCACACAATCAACTGGCCTTAGTAGCAAAAACACATTCAATCTATAGCACAATCTAAATTTTTACAAACAAGAAAGGGAAACCAATTACAAGCAAACCATAAATAAAACCCTCAATAGATTTTCTTCACAGAGAAAATATATAAAGACAAGTGAAAAAAACAAAACATGAATGAGGTCTTGTACCTTCTCTTTCTTGAGCTTTACATTTTCTTCTTCTAAACGTGAAACCTTGCTAACCAGTTCATTATGGTAAGCCTGCACCATACAACATTAATTAGTGACAGTAGAAAATAACAGTAACGAACAGGTAAAAGAAAAAACAACTAAAAAAATCCAATCCATTCACCAAAGCATATTAGCTTTATGCAGTACATGAAGGCTAAACCTGTTTTCGGGCTCGGGACCGGGCAGCAGATTCCCTATTCTTGATTTTCCTCCTCAGCCTCCTTTCCAGAGTTTTCTCATAGGCATCAGGAGTGTCCCTTTTCCGGCCCGGTCTCGTGTCCGATAAACTGCCAATTGAAGGGGAGGACAACAAGCCTGTTTTCTGTAGAAAACCTTGAGGAGCAACAGGGGAATCCATAGTGTCCAACCCTGCAGCTGGACTAATAGAAGCTGCAGCAAAAAGGCCTGCTTGCACCAAGAAATCCTCTAAGGTGGTTTCACCAAGAGTCATTTCTCTATCATGACTTTTCACATCCTCTCCATACCTTTCCTTCTGTCCTTGCTGAATTTCCCTCCACACATCATCCACCGTCTTCCCACTCAACGCACGAGCCAGTGATAGGCTGGCTTGCCGTTGAAGCGAGGAAGACGATGACATGATCTCGCTGTCCACACCACCGCCTATCACAGACTTGCTTGCTTCAGCAGTCCACACATTTTGAAGAAGCTCATCAACGTTCATGCTCCACAATGGCTTTCCCATGTCTCCTAATTGACTATTAACCTCATCAAGAGTGAGACTATACCAAGAACCTTGCCTAGACAAAGAAGAAGGTTGTAAATGAGACTGTTGCCCATTACCTTGAGACCCCATTGTCTGAATCCCCATTCAAACCAAAACCTGAAAGTTATAACCACAAAGCAACAACCAAATCAAAATAATCATTGACCATTACACTTGGATCCCTCTAACTCGCACCCCCAAAATCAAAAACATCACCCTAGACCATTTCCCTAAACAAATTTCCAAACTTTTCAAAATCCCAGCACTAAAATCCTTCTGGGTTCCTCAGAGGGACACCATCATAACAAGATATTAGGGATTTCAACACAAAGTACCCATCAAAATTCAAACTTTATGGCTCAGAAATCATGATCAACAACCCCCACTTCATCGAAACCCATCACACGAGATCACAGAGCAAAAGGGCAGAATCAAAAAGAGATTTTTACCTGAAAATAGAGAAAGAGAAGAAGATCTGAAGCAAAAGAGAGACCCTACGATTTCGGGGTTGGCAACTGCAGAAGGAAAGACATCATTGGTGGGGTGAATCAAAGTGAAAAAATGGGAACAATTTGAGAAGAAAACGGAAAGGGAAAAGGGGTAGTTGGTGTAAACTTGTGTTTTGATGTATTGTGGGAGTGATTCGGAATTTTGGGGGAAATGATGGCAAGTGGCACACTTTGATAGGGTCCTATCATAGGGCTTCTTATTGGGGAACCATTGCCTCTTCCAAAAATATTTATTATTATTATTATTATTATTATTATTATTATTATTATTATTATTATTATTATTATTATTATTATTTAATAATATGTAATAAAAATATTTATATAATGAGTATTTATTATAAACAACAGGATCTAATTAATTGATAATATTTTTAAATAAAAAATTTTACTATATGTTTTTAAAAATATAGTTGTTGTTATTATTATTTAATTTAATTTTTATTATATTAAATTTTCATAGAAAATTAGTTTAAATTATCTTCTTTATCAATGTTTTAAAAATAAAATTAATTATTCAACTAACAAGGACTTTAACTTACATTTATTTTCTGTTTATATAAATTATTTTATATTTGTTAATTCATTTATAGTGGAATTGTGACTAAATTGATAATAATTTAATATGATTTTAATTTTATATTACATAATATATTAAATAATAAATTAATAAAAAAAATATAAAAAATAACGTGGGATAAGCTTTTAAGTTAACAAAAAATATTATATTGAAAAATTTATAATAATAATAATCTATATGTAAAAATTATATACCAATATTTAATTATCACATATAATATTTTTAATAGAAATTAAAGCATAAAAAGATCGAGTTTTGCAATTGATTTTTACCTGTTTTGGTTACATTGATCGATTTTTGTATTGCTACTTCTTTTATATTGTACAGATTAGTAACTTAATTGATTCATTAACTTTTTTTATTAAATGGATCAAAATGATTTTTTTTATGTATACATAAAATAAAAGTCATTTATATATTTTTTAATTTGAGTTTGTTGTTTTAATAAAAATAATTTTGTAAAATTTATCATTTCCTATTCAATAGTAATGATTAAGGTATAAATGTTTTTTCTTTAACAAAAAATTTAGGAGAAAAGGATGCTGTTTCATTTAAAGATCAATAAAGTCCTTAAGCTTAAGAATATTTAAAAAATTTATACTTACCTCATCTTAAAATGAAGAATGGGAACTCCAACTTACTTAGATACAAAACTACTATTAAAAGTAAAGAAATATTATTTTTCTTTTTCAAACTTTGAAAAGGGTATAAGGAAATGAAAACCATTTTGTTTAATCTTTACATACTAAAGTCTCATTTGGTGGTCAGCTTCACCACGAATATGTATGAGTAGTTATTGATTTAGGAAAAAAATTTACAAGAAACATATTTAAGAAAAAAATGTAGAACTATAAAGATATATATATATATATATATATATATATATATATATATACACGTTTGTGTGAGCTTTTCAAAATAAATAATATAAAGTAGTTTAGATTTAGAAAAAATATATTTTTTAGTATAAAACAATTTGACAGTAATTAATCATTGAAAATTTGTAAAAGTATATTCAAAATATTAAATAATGATAAAATTACTTGTGTTGTGATTTTATTTTTGTTTCTTTTCAAGAAACAAAAGAAGTAGACTAGGAATTGCCCTAGCCTAACTCTTCTATGCAGAGAAAGGTTTGGACAAAATTTAGTAGGTTGGTATAATTTGTTAGTCTATATAATTGGGCAACGGAACATTTTTAAAATTTTAGGATTATATGAATATAACGACAAAAAAGAAGAATATACAAATCGATCAATAAGCTCAATCTAGAAAAGTCTTTTGCGTTTGTCATTATGCTCTTGGAAGAAAACGAGTGACTTTCCACGAAGTCTACAAAGTCACGTAACGCTCATATGTTTCCACAAGGGTTTGGATAAACTTTTTGAATAAGGTATTTTTAAGAGAAGTAAATAAGTAAAATATATTAAATTATTTTTATAAATCAAAATTATCCTATGCATCTTAATTTTTAAACAAATTATATGAGCTTTTTGAAAAGTTGTGTGAGAAAGAGAGAGTTCATTTTAACTTAATTAGAAAAAGAATTATTTGTTTTATCTTATTATTTACTTTTTTTCATACGTATATTTGGAAAAATTCTAGCTCTAAAATTTTATATATTTACACACATAAGTTATAAGATGATTATTAGTAGAGACTTCTATTAGTTTATATATATATATATATATATATAATTTATATATTCAAATTCAAATAGAACCAACCAAACTGAAAAATGCAAACATTTTTTATTTGATTTGTTATAGAATTGCTAAGAGGTTTTCTATAGATTTCCTCATGGTTTAAATTTAGGTGTATTGCTTTTTGTTAAGGATAATTTTCAATTTCTACCTAATAAGCTATGCCTTTCTTTAAGATAGAATTTTTTTGTTTTCCCAGTGGGATAGGGGTTAATTTAACACATGATATTCTTATTGGCTTTTTGTTTTTTGGATTTTGGAACGGTGAGTTAAAATCAAATTAAAAGTTGGGCACTTTCCAGGCCTGGTTTATCTTCCTTTGTTGATCAACGGGCTAAGCCCCTAAGGTACGTTGGTTTTAGTTTTTTTGGTTTAAATGATAAAAAAAAAATTATTGAAGGGAATTGTTTTTTGTATTTTTAAATATTTTTTATCTTTCATTTGTAAAAGGACTAAAATATTTCTGATAACTATAATAATGCATCTTTTTTCTTTTTTTTTTTTCTTCTTTCCATTTTATCGTCGTTGTTTCTTCTTATTCCAACATTGTTAATTGAATGTAAGTTGGGTTCATGTTCTTGGTCGAAAGAGGAACTAAGAGAAGTAACGTTAGAGAATATGAAGGTGAACTGATCATCGAACTCTGCTTTATACTCCACAAACTAATTTATGAAACTTTGAAATCTTTCCATAAATTTATTTGCGGAATTAATTAGTGTATTTCGTAAATTAATTTGCAAAATGTAATTTTTGTATTCTGCAAATTAGTTTACGGAACATAAAAAAACAACCTTCCATAAATTAATTTATGAAACACAAAAATTTGTATTTTGTTAATTAATTTATGAAATATACCTATACATTTTGCAAATTAATTTAGGAAATATGTTTATTGCCTTCCGCAAATTAGTTTGCGAAATAGTAAATAAATTTCATTCCGTATACTAATTTGCGGAATTTCCGCAAATTAGTTTAAGAAATGTAATTTTACTATTTTGCAAATTAATTTGCGAAAGGTTACTTATTTTAATGAAATAAAAAAGTGAAAAAATTAAATACTTACGTTATGTAATGTTTTTTTTTTATTTAGAGATAACTATGGAAGATTCACTAAGATGGAGCAACCATGTTTCACACAAAATTGACATGCCAATCTTTTTGGAAGAGGATGATGTAATAATATTGTTTTGGAGAAATTATTTTTATAAAAATATCTAACGTGATTTAATTTTGGTATCTGTGATGTCAAAATAATGTAAGTGTTGAAGGAAATATGTTGGCTTTGATAAAGACCAATGTTGATTATATGAATGCATTCATAATTGATATGGTAAATGGTTTTTAGATTGAAAAGTTTAAATTGTTATGTTGTATATGATTTATTAATATTTGATTGTTTGTATGTTATAATTAGGTGTTTTTTTCACGGGATGATTTATTAACTTGGACTAGAGCAGTGGGTAAAACTTATGAATTTGTTGTGGTTATTATTAGATCCGACACTGGTGGAATTAGAAGGAAAACAATGTTAATATTAGGTTGTGAAAAAAGTGGAAAATATAGACAGTACAAGAATGAATTAGCGCCTAAGGTGAGTGGAACAAGAAAATTTAAGTGTCCCTTCAGATTAAGAGGAAGGTCATTAAGAAGTGGTGAAGGGTGGAAGCTTAACATTGTATGTGGATTTCACAACCATGATGTAACCGAAACATTAGAAGGTCATGCGTATGCTAGGAGACTAAGTGGAGAGAAGTCTTTACTAGGTGATATGACAAAGAATATGGTTAAGCCGAAGAATATTTTGTTGACATTAAAAGGTCATGATGATCATAATGTGACTAACATCAAGTAGATCTATAATGTTCGCCATACAGATCAAAAATCAGAAAGGGATCCTTGAACAAAACTACAACACTTGATGAAATTAATGGAACATGACAAATATTTGTATTGGTATTGAAGGATTGAAATGTCTAATGTTGTTCGAGATATATTTTGGACACATGCAGATGCCATTAAATTGTTAAATGCATTCCATATTGTATTGATTATTGACACTACATACAAAACAAACAAATATCGTTTGTCATTACTTGAGATTGTTAGAGTAACCTTGACAGAGTTGACATTTTCTATGGGTTTTGTTTATTTGGAGTCTAAACGAGGAGATAATTTTACCTGGGCATTAGAAAAAGTTAGAGGTTTTTTTCTAAGAGATGAATTAATACCCCAAGTAATTGTGACAAATAGAGATATCACCTTAATGAATGCTGTTGAAGTAGTATTTCCATCTACAACACACTTGCTTTGTCAATTTCATATTTCTAAAAAAGTCAAAGTGAAAGTTACTAGTATCTCCAATAGGTGAATGAGATTGTATAATGGATACATGGGTTATTCTATTGGATTCTTCAAGTGAAATTGAATATGAAGAGCATTTTCTTAAATTCAAGGCCAAGTGTTCAAAATTTCCTATTTTTTGGATTATGTGAATAGAACTTGGTTGCATCTTTACAATAAAAGATTTGTCAGTTGTTGGATTGATAGGATGATGCATCTTAGAAATACAATGATCAACAGGTATCTTTATAATTAAAATGAATTTTCACATAATATACTTGAATGACATAAAGGGCTCATCACATGTATCTTGCTTTGTTCAGGGTTGAAAGTGCACATGCAAGGTTAAAGAAGTTGCTTTAAGATAGTAGAGGTGACTTGTGTTCATGCTAGAATGCAATGAATAATATGATAATACTACAACATAGTGATATAAAGGCGTCATTTAAAAAAAGCATGATCATTGTAGAGCATAGATTCAACAAAGGTTTCTATGCCAAGCTACGAGGCTTTGTATCAAATAATGCTTTAACCCACATTGCTAATGAGTATGAACGGGTAAAAATTGTTGGTATTTACAGTATAGCTTGTAGGTGTAATCTTAGAAGTACACATGGATTACCTTGTGCATGCGAGTTAGCAAGGTATAGTTTCATGGGTAATTTTGTGCCATTGGAGTTAGTTCATCGTCATTGGAAGAGATTGACATTTGTTGATCAAGGAATGATAGAGTCATGGGGTGATTTGTCGATGCAACAAAATGATAAAAGAATTATGTGATGACTTCAAAATCCAGCATCATAGGTCATCCTCATACCGACCAAAGATGAACAGAGCTGTAGAAGCAGCTAACAAAAATATTAAAAAGATTTTTCAAAAAATGATACTCACATATAGAGATTGGCACGAGATGCTTCCTCTCCAAGCTTACCATACTTCGATTTGTACCTCCCAAGGGTAACTCCATTCTCTCTCGTATGGAATGAAAGTTGTACACCCTATTGAGGTAGAAATCCCTTCATTAAGGATATTGATGAATGTAAAGTTGGAAGAAGCTGAATGGGTTCAAGCTCACTTGGACCAATTAAATCTTATTGATGAGAAAAAATTAATTGTAATATGCCATGGTCAACTGTATCAAAAACTGATGAAAAGAGTATTTGAAAAGAAGGTACACCCTCGAGAGTTTCAAGAAGGGGATTTAGAACTCAAGAAGTTTTTACCAATGCAAAAGATGCTCCAAGGAAAATGGGCCAAACTATCATGGGCCATATGTGATTAAAAAAGCTTTCTCTGGATGAGCGCTAATTTTGGCAGATATGGATGGGAAAGATCTTCTGAGTCCAATAAATTCATATGCTATTAAAAGATACTAGACTTAACCACAAAGAAAAAGGATGAACATAGAGCTCGTTTGGTCGAAAACTTGTTAGGGTGATCTAGGAAAAAGTTAGAGCAAACAAAAAGTCTATTAGGTTAAAAACCCGCAAAGGCGATCTAGGAAAAAGTTAGGACAAATCAAGAGCCCAATAGGTCGAAAACCCAAAAGGGTGGCTTAGACAAAAATTAGGAAAAACAAAAGTCTGCTAGGTCGAAAACTTGCAAGAGCAACCTAGGCAAAAGTTTGGGCAAACAAAAAGCTCGCTAAGCTGAAAAACCTGAAAGGGCGGCCTAGGCAAAAGTTAGGGAAAACATAAGCCTGCTAGGCCAAAAATTCACAAGGGTGACCTAGGAAAAAATTATGGCAAACAAAGAGCCCACTAGATCAAAAAACCGCAAGGATGATTTAGGAAAAAGTTAGGGCAAACAGAAGCCCTCTAGGTTGAAAACTGTAAGGGTGATCTAGGAAAAAGATAGGGCAAGCAAAAGAGTTAAGACGTCACTTGGATTCATATTAAGTCAGATTCATGACATTATAATAAGACAATATTCAAGAATATTATAGTCCTGGGCGCTATACTGGAGAAAATTTTTAAAGGTAGAAATATTGGTTCAAAATCAATCAAGCCAAGATATGGCAAATGTTGGGGAAAAATTAAAGGCAGGGAGATCGGTTAAAAATCAATTATTGGCAAATACTAGGGAAAATTTTTAAACACAAAAAGATTGGTTCAAAATCAATCAAATCAAGATTGAGCAGATACTAGGGCAAAGTTTTGTTTCTTAAGAAACTTGGTTAATAAGTCAGGAGATGTTGTTGAAATACAATACTATCATTATTCACTCCAAAGGCATAGTACCACAAAAAAAAACTTGTTACCCACAATCAAACATTTTATCCAATTCAACATATCATTCTTTGATTTTAATTCCAGCCATTGATTATTCAATTGTGCTTTCCTATTCAAATATATGCATAAAAATAAAATGTGCAATTATAAAAATGGTAATTACTTATGCTAAAACTTTTTTTTAAGTCATGGTGAGTTTGAAAATTTTGGAATGATTAGCAATATTTTAAAATCAAAACTAACCTTTCTTCATAGGATAACAATCACGATGGTCAAATCAGCAAATAAGCTACAAATAGAAGATAAATCGTTGATTTTAGCTCATTCTAAAAAAATGGATTATGGAGCATCGCTATAGGGAAGCAAGGAAATCTAAGCCTTCAAATAAACAAAATTAAGATTAAATAACCCTCACCTAGGTCAGTCTAATCAACAATAATTTTTCATTGATAAAAAACTTTTTAGGCTTTGCATTTTAATTCTTTTCATTTCGACCTATCATACAAGGTCATGTTTAATTTTTATTAGCCTATCACATTGCGCTTTGCATTTTAATTCTTTACATTTTGGCTTATTACACAAGGTTTAACATGTTTAAATTCTGCCAACCTATCACATCAAACTCTACATTTTAATTCTTTGCATTTTGGCCTATCACACAAGGCCCAACATGCACAACAAAAAAATATGACATTTGTAGCAGTTAAAAAAACATTTCTAGCGGTTAAAAGTCGCTACAAAAATTAATACCAGTGATTTTTAAAAACGCCAGAGATACGGATGCCACAAATGGTTTCTAGTGATTTTTCTCAACTGTGGGAAGAATTGCCAAAAAAATAAACGTATTTACTAGTAGTTAAAACCGCCAAATTATTTTAAAATAATAAAAAAAAAAGAAACATATCCTGTGAGCTATCATAGCTAGCACTTCCACCAACCTGGTTTAAACACCTAAAATCGATCATACATATGCATATGATCTTGAATGGTTAAAACCACATTCTAATTAATAATCATCTACTATAAAATTGCAATAATCATAATATAGTTTGACAAGTTGAATTTAAACTCATCTTTGTTTTCCATATACACCATTTAGATCACTGTGTTTCGAGATTTCTTATTCAAATCTAAAAATTCAATAGCTTATCACAATTAAATTTTCCAAAAATTAACTCATTCACAAATAATATAAGTTGTTGACTTATTTATATATTTATGCCTCTTTCATATTATCTAATTAATACATTAGCAAATTGGCTATTTGGTCAAAAGTGTTGAACATGCTCTCCAACTCACACCCTATAGGCTTATATAATCACGTTTACTCATAAAAACAAAGCCAAGATAAATAGAGAAATAGTTGTGACCCAAAGTACAACACAAACACTATCATCCATGACTCATGCTTTTCGTATCTTACAACACATTCTTTTTATTCAAGTGAAAAACCAGGGAAAGAGAGTGATAAGAAGGAAAATAATAATAATAATACAAGGGAAAGAGAAAATATACTCTAATAAAGATACAAAGTAACACTTCACCACTTCAAAAACAAGGATTTATCTCTTTTAAAGTGATTAAATTTATAAAATAAGAAAGTAAGGATGCATTGGATTTTAATTAGAATATTTTATAATCATAACTAAGTTCAAATTAACGGTGGATGTGTCCTTACTTTTCACTTTACAGGTTTATTCATTTTAGAGAAATCACAAAAACAGAGGTGGTGTATGTGCTCTATAGGTTATTGTAACTAATCCTAGTAATTTTCATAAAGTTGTATTAACTTTGTACTTAAAAAACATTTCAATTGTACTCCAGAGCATAAGCACATATATTATATTATAGCCTCTGGTCAGACATAGAAATAAATGGTATTGCTAGCCAAGATTTATATATATGATATACAAATTTTACAATTAAAAACATAGAGCTTTATTTACCAACCTTCCTTGCATCAATAAAGGACAACAAAGCTCATGATGTTTGAACTAAGTTTGCATGGTTGCCTTCTAGGTTTGTATAAACCTATTTAAAAGAGGAAAGCATGTCAATATATAGTTTATTCGTTTCATCTTTGAAGTCAAGGTATAGGGGAAATATTCAAACATAATGAATAGACTATAGCTTGTTTCCAAGTAACTTAGCCCCACCCATCATTAGGAAGCTACTTTGACAGAAGCTACTTTGACAGCAAGAATTTATAAGTTTTGCGTAACGAAAGATTGATATGGTAGTTCTTTCCACATGTTGTTAGTCCCTCAACAACAAACCAAGTACCATAGGTATATAAAATTCCCCAATAACCATACCTACTTAAGTGCTTATCTATAGTAAATTATGATTTTTGTCTTTTACTAAACCAAATATAGATATGGCAAGTTAAATGAAAGTTAATTGTAGCAATTGCAAGTTGTCTAGTGTGTCATAGAACTTAGATAGTAATAAAGATATGTGTCAATTAGATATTGTTAAAGTTGAAACCTAAAACTGTTTAGTAGATTAAAGAATAGTGCATAACATACAACCATTAGCAACATAGAAGAGAAAAAGAAAGATAGAATACCACGAACCATTTCCATTTTGTGTGTTTTCAATATATTGATTGCTTTGGAAGTATAACAATTTATTTCCTTTCTTTTGTGCTTTGGGTACACCTTTCTCAAAAGAGCCAAGCCTGGGCATCTTTGATCTAGTGTACATAGTAAGTGCAACAATAGGCCAATATATATATATATATATAATGAGTTCATTAATAAGTAATCTTACTCTATCTCCATGAAAATGTCTTCAAAGAATTTAATTGGATTGAATTTTTGCAGTACACATATAAGTTCTCACTTAACCAAGACAAACTCTTAGAGCATGTTTTAATTAATTTTTTTTTTCTCATAAAGTGATGAAAACAAGCTATTATTATTTTTAAATAAGTTAAATGAAATAAACAATATGTCTTTTGTTAATTAGAGCGTCCATGTATTTTCTTACCTTTAACCAATGGTAGGATTTTTGGGGTTCCCAACATAGAAACCACCATTATTATTTTATGGTTAAATAGGATATGTAAGAGTTGTATCTAAGTACATCTTCAAATAAAAATTAGCATGAGGGAACTAATTAGAAAACCACACTTGTAAAGAGAGGATGACAATAATATATAGAATTGGTTTGTTTCCATCTTTGTTCTAACTATATTAGTTTCTAACAATAGAAGTGCAACCTATATATAATTTTAATTATCCAATGTCAAACTCTAGTTCATCTTAAGAATCATCATGATATTTATAGATTAGCATACTCATATATAAGAAATTTCTATTTGTTAAAGTGTTATCTCACGATGTTGATTTCTATCAGAAGTACCTAGTTCAAGGAAAACAATACATTTAGCGGAACAAGAACAAAAGAATACTAATTTATTTGTTAAAAAAAGTAGAAAAAAAGAAATATACCTTCTTAGTTTCCCATGATAGACCTCTTGGCTATAATATAAAGTAATGTTAAGATTACGAATAAACCCACTAAGATACAAATCTAGTTTGCAAATACTTGTACCACGATCATTGTAATAAATACAAAATAGTAATAACTTAAACTTAATAAATCCTTATTGTAAAACAAGCTACTTTTAAGCTTCACATTTTTTATTTGTTAGCAAAAATTGATGCTTTACTAAAAACTTACAGTGAAAAATAAGAACATAGAAACAACAATGACTGGAAAGTTTAAAGATAACACAACTAGGTATGCTATGAAACTCCTATTCCTGGAAGGTGCATCATTATTTTTCTTCTTCAAGGAGGCACCTTTAATTAAAAAATAAAAAAGTTAAGCTAAACAAACATGTTATCTACATAATGTATACAGATATGATAAACAAATCTTGCATTGAAGCAAATAGAATAACATATCAGAGGTAATTATACCATAATGATAAAAAAACATAAAAAGATCCACACAAAATTAGAACAAAATATTGTAATTATTAGAATGAAGGTTGAATGGAGTGAAGAATAAGAACCAGAATTTGTAAGGGGAACATAAAACAAGCTTGGCCACATCGCATTTGAGTTGATATGTATGAAGACATGTGATATGCAAATTACGGAATGACTCACAGGGATAGCTACTGTGAGCGCCTTGATTCGAGCATAGAGAATTTGCTGAAATTATTCACGAATGTGTAGAGTTAAGACAAAACAAAAGGAACCTTATACTCATCTTTGATTCCTTTTCACAAGATTTCTTCTCATCTTTGTGTTCTTCTTCTCTCATCACCGCTATCATCTATGCAACAACACCGAGTTAGAACCAATGCATTTTCTTCTCTCCACCATACCAAGTCCAGATTTAGCGATTTATGTAAAGTGCATAAAGGGCATCTAGAATTAAAGGAATGAAAAGCTCAAAATGGAAAATGTGAGCTAGAATGTGAAAGAGAATAAAAAGCTTGAGTTAGAAATTGAAGAGAAAATAGAATAATGTAGAAATAAAAAAATAAAACATAATTTTTGTTGCATTTAAATAAATTACAAAATACTATAATTTTTTAAGAAATTTCCTACAACTGCCAAAAAATAAATGCAAGAAAACTTAACTTTTCCTATAGTGATGTTTAAATTTTGTTTGCCTATCACATTAGGCTCTGCATTTTAATTCTTCAATTTTGGCCTATCACACAAAGCGTAACATGTTTAAATTCTGTCAGTCTATCATATCATACTCTGCATTTTAATTCTTTGCATTTTGGCCTATCACACAAGGCCCAACATGTTTAAATTATATCAGCCTACTATATCAAACTCTAAATTTTAATTCTTTTCATTTTGGCCTATCATACAAGGCCTAACATGTTAAATTTCTATTTTTCTATCACATCAGGCTTTGAATTTTAATTATTTACATTTTGGGCTATCACATAAGGCTCAACATATTTAAATTCTATCTACCAATCACATCAACCTCTGCATTTTAATTCTTTGCATTTTGGCCCATCACACAGGGCCCAACATGTTTAATTTCTATTTGCCTATCATATCAAGCTCTGCATTTTTAGTCCCTTGCACCTGGGTCGATCATGCAAGGCCCTACATGTTTAAATGTTCCTAACCTATCGTACTCAACTTTACTTGTTCTAGCATTTCGGCCTGCCACGAGAGACCTTGCATTTTTTATTATCATTTTCTTAATTTTTCTGTTTCTCAATCTACTATACAAGGAAATGTTGGTGTATTTCCTATGTCAAGCTCAGTTACACATCGATTTTACACACAAAGCTTCCTAGGTTCGTAAATATGTAAGCTTCACACTCTTCTGGATAAAATTGGTCCACATTTTTACTCACTTCTTACCATGATAATATAGAAAGTATTCTCATAATATCTGGTAAAAATTGAGTAAAGAAGAGAAAACTATGAATACCAATTTCTGTTCAAAATATTTTTTATATATATAATTAAAATTATAATAATAAATGAAAAATAATAATAATAAAATAAAGAGATGTAAAAATATAGTGATAAGTAAACTAAATGAAAAGAAAAAAATAATTTAGGCTTAAAATCCAAACCAAAAAAAGGGAAAATATAATAATAGGTAAAAGTAAAAATAGAAAAATAATTGAAATAAAAAGAAAAGGAAAATGAAAATATCAGTCTAGCATTCGTGTTTCTATTAGGATAGTTATTAATGAGTTACAATTATGATTAAAAATTGTTTATGGTTAGGTAGGTGAAACTAAGGTGAGGTTAAGTTAATTCAATGGCTATAAATACGAAATAAAAAAAGGAAGTGTGACTCTTTACTTTCTGTGGTTTTAAAAGTAGCTCTGAGTAACTCTCACGCTTTCTCCTCTTTCTCTCTCGTACAATTGCAAAATCTACTCAATTCTTCACTTGAATGCACTTTCTCCTCTTTCTCTTTCGAAAAATTACAAAATTCGTGTCGTTTTTTATTGAGCGAAGAAGAAGTATTCACACCTCCTAGATTTAGCGTCATTCAGGTTAAACTTCTAGCACCCATTCTCTCCCTAGTGGTGTGATTAGATTCAATTAAATGCTTAATTATTACAATTATATTTTTTTTTTCTTTGCAACTCGAATGAATTATGAATAAGTACAAATCTATTTTGTTGCAGAGAGATTAGAGGAACTGAGAACATTACCGAGAGAACAAAAATGAATTGATGACTATCCTTTTTTGTTTTCTGCATAGGAATATCAATTTGAAGTTCTTGATTAAATGAAAAGTGATTTTCATGCATTCAGAATTAGCTTCTTTATTGGTATGATTTTTGTAAATAATAACTATATATATTTAGGAGTTTAATTTATTCCTTGCACCATTATTGAGTATGGCTAGAAAATCTAGTTCTTGATTTTATTTTAAAATAAAAAATATTTTTTTATTATGATGATGATAATTGTATTAATGGTGCTGATTGTGATAGCGGTGATAGTTATAATATAAAAATATTATATAATCATACAGTTTTATATTTTATATATTATTTGATAATTAATATATAAGATAAATACTTTTACATATTATTATTATTATTTTTATATTATTCAATATTTATTTTACATAAAATAGTATATGTTATTTTATAAAAAATTATATAATAAAATTATATTATAATACTATAAATTAAATATAATTTTTATACATCAAACAGTATCATTTATTTGTAAATTTATAAAAATATATAAATAATTAAAATTTTCAAAATAATAATAATAAATTTAAAAATAAAATTTATTATTATTATTATTATAGTAATGATGATGATACTGGTAATGGTAAAAATAAAAATAATGTTATGAGATAATAATAGTGGTATAACGGTTATAATATAAAAATATTACATAATTATACAAATTTTTATTTCTTATATTATTTGATATTTATTTTATATAAAAATAATGTATATTATAATATTATATTATAAATAATTGTATATTATAAATTATATTATAATATTATAAATTTAATAATTTATATATTAAATACTATTATTTATTTTATTTTTATTATGTAAGAATTAGATAAATAAAAAATTTATTTTTTTAAATAATAAAAATATATTATTATTATTTGTTATTATTATTATAGAATGATGGTTTAATAGTGGTGGGATTGGGTAGATTTAAGAATAAAATTATTTTAAAATTAAAAATAGCATTTAAAAAACTTTTTTTTATTTTAAATTTTGAGTCAAAAGCATGTTCAAAATACCTTTAAAATTATTTGGAAACCATTTTTATTGAACAGATTTTGTTTTTAAAATTGATTTAAAAATTCAAAATTAAAAACTCACTCATCCGAACTTTAAGCTTCTTAGAAGTGGTTGCGAGTTTTTAATTTTTGATTTAAGATAATTTTAAAAACAAAATCTGTTAGATAAAAATGATTTCAAAATGATTTTTAACACAATTTAAAAATAATTTTGAATCAAATCTCAAAAATAAAAAAAAAATTTATGAATATTATTTTTAGTTTTAAAATATTTTCATTCTTAAATCTATTAAATTTCAGAACCGTCATAAGATCACTATCAAATCATTATTCTCACTACCATAAACATCACCATTATCATCATCATCTTATTACAATCATTATTATTACGGTCATAATTATTGTTATAATTATTTTTCACTACTACCATAATAACAATAATAATAATAATCTAAATTTTTATTTATCTAATTTTATATAAAAATAAAATAAATAATATTATTTAATATATAAATTATATTAAATTTATAATATTATAATATATATTATTTTTATATAAAATTAATATTGATAAAAATATTATAATAATATATAAAATTATTTATCTTATTGGTAATTAAATAATATATAAAATAAAAATTTGTATAATTAATATTGTTATATTTTAATTATTATCTTTTTATTATTATTTTAAAAATATTATTTTTAATTTTATCATTACTATTATCATAATAATAATAACACTAATAATAATAATAAATTTTATTTTTAAATTTTTTATTTTATTATTTTAAAATAATTAAATATTTTATTAATTTTTTATAATTCACAAATAAATAATATTATTTAATATATTAAAATTATATTTAATTTATAATATTATAATATATTTTATAATATATAAATATTTATAATAAAATAGATATTATTTTATATAAAATAAATATTATATAATATAAAAATATTATAATAATATATAAATTATTTATCTTCTATATTAATTATTAAATAATATATAATATAAAATTATTTAATTATATATTACTTTTTATATTTTAATCATTATCATTATCACAATCAATACTATCAACATAATTATTATTATCATAATAAAAATAATAATAATTTTTATTATTTATTATTTTAAAATAATATAATTTTTATTATTTATCTATTTTTTATATATTGAAAATAAATAATATTATTAAATATATAAATTACATTAAATTTATAATCTTATAATTTAATTTTATATTATATAAATATTTATAATATAATATTATAATATATATTATTTTTTTATAAAATAAATACTGAATAATATAAAAATATTATAATAATATATATAATTATTTATTTTAAATATTGATAATTAAATAATATATAAATATAAATTTATATAATTATATAATATTTTTATATTATAACTATCACATCATTATCATTACCTTATAAATATTATTTTAATTTTTTCTGTTATTATTATAATAATAATTATTATTATTATTATTGAATTTTATTTTTAAAATTTTAAATTTGTTTTATTTTGATATATTTTAATTTTTTAAATTAATATTAATAAAATTATATAAGAAAATAATTTGATTTATTTTTTAATTTATAAAAACTATTTAAACTAAAATTAAAAATTAAAAATTAAAAATAAAATCTGATTTTAATTTCTAAAATTTTAAAACTATAAACTAAAAGCTACCTAAAACGGATTTTTAATTAAGCTAATTGTAAACATTTAAAAATGGTAATTTTTTATTAAAAGAATAAATGTTTATTATAAAAATATAAAAATGTATAATCAATATCTTTAATAAAAATTCACAACTTTTATGATTGAGGTTAATAAAAGTGATTTGTTTCCAGTAATTTACATATGTCAAAATTGAATGATTTGTATTAATGTTTAAGCTCAAGAAAATTTAATAATTAAGTAAATAATAAAAGCAGCAAAATGTTCCTGTGTAGAGCAATGAGTTTGAGGTATGGAGTGTGATGTTGGTTGCTGTGATGCTTCTGCCATACATGACAGCTTCTAGGGTTCCATTGTAAAGAACCTGCCAGGTTATGAGGGTGATCTTCCATTCAACCTCGAAACTGGGTGAGTTCATCCTTTCTTCTTTCATTCAAATGCCTATTGTTTTTTTTTTCTTTGACAAAATCATATTTGATTAAAATATTGCGTTTAGCTTCTATGAAATGGATTATTCCATAAGTAACAAGGTACCTTCTTTGGTTCTTGTTATCAATTAAAAAATATATTAATAAAATATATTTTTAGATGTTCTAAAATTTTAGAGTATTTTATTAATTTTAAAATAAATAATTTTTATCCTTTATTTGAAAATTTCATCATTAATACATCAAATATCATTATATATTATATGCTGAATATTAATTATTTTAAAGGTTAAATTATTTTATTTTAAAAAGTATATGATTATTATTAATTATTTTAATAATAAAAATTAAAATATATTGTATCCTAGTTTTTATAATATTTAAAAATTTCTTCTACATTATTTTTTTTTCTTTACAAAAGTAACCTTGATTATATTGAGAAAAATTATTAAATAATAATATAATCATGAATTAGATATAAAATACTAAAAATGTATCTTTTAATGTGAAAAATAATTTTAAAAATATAAATTAATAATAAATTTAAGATCAATAACTATTTTTTAATTTTTATAAATTGGTTATATATATTATGCTATTATTACATTAATAAATATATCTGATTACATCTCAATTAATCAATTAATTTTCTTTAATAATTAATTAATTATAATTACTAATCAATTAATTACAAATTAATTAATTAATTTTATTTTAATAATTATTTATTATTTATTATTTTATTATTTATATAAAATTTTTAATATTTTTATATAATGAATTATATAATTTATTATTGAAATATTTTTAACCAAAAAAAAAAAGAAAAAAGATGAGTTATGCGCTTATGTAGGAAAAAAATGTTTTTCTTAGCAAGACATAGACCTTACAATTGCTCGTAAGTATTGGGAAACAAGAGTACGGTCCATTAAAGTGCACACAATGGTAAAACCAATCGTGACTCCCTCAACAGAAAGTTAAACATCTTGTAGATTGGAAATCTTGGGATAAAAATATTATTAACCTTAAATTCTTAATTTTTAATTAATTTAAAAATTTTATAAATTAAAATTTTAAAATTCTAAATTTGATATTACGTTTTTTATATTATACTAGAATTTAGACTACTAAATATTTAAGAATAATAGAAATTATATATTTTAAAATTATTTCTTAAAACGTAAATTTTTATATGTTGAAATATACAAATTAGAAATATAGTATTCCACTTATTCTCTTTTTCTATGATGTTCATTTTGATAAAATTGTAAATAGTTGGTTAGAGTACAAATTTATTAGGATTTAAACAAATATTTTTAACATATTTGTTAATTGAATTCAAATTCAATAAATATATAATCATAATATTTTTAAAAAACTCACAATAAATCACAAAATATTATATAAATTTATAAAAAAATATCATACATCTCATACAACCAGTTTTTATAAAAACTAATCAGCAATGGAAGGCTTAACTACATTAGGAAATTCTAACATTTGTTAGTATAACCTTTGTATAGCAACAATTAAATTGTTAGTATAAATTTTAATTATTTTATATTAACAAAATTATTTATTAGTAGGATATATCCTAATATTAATATGATTTCATAATATTTATATTAATGATTGAATTTTTTAATTAAAAAAATAATTCAATATTAAATTAATAAATAGTAATTCTTTTAATGGTGCTCTTGATATCTTTGTGCTCCATTTGTTTAGCAAAGTCATGATTTTGGCATGAAAAATGCTACTTTTACATTAATTTTGGTACATTTTATATAAAAGAGAGATGTAGAAAAAATAAAGGAAAAAAAATAATGTGATAATATGATAACATGATGAAAAGAAATAAAATAAATAATATTATAAAAATAATATAACTTTTTTGTGTATCAATGTGGAAAATTGGTATCTTTGATTATAGATCAATAAAAATGTGTATTTGGTTAGCAAAGGCATGTATTTGGTATGTAGACAACAAATACATATGAGATGGTAGATGAATAGGAGTGGGAGATGAAGCAGAGCTGCAAATATTTTACTTATTTTTGGAGTCTCAAAGAAATCCCTTCATTGATCCACTCTTACTTTGGTTAGATGGAGGTCCGGTTGCTCTGCTCTTTCTACACTCTTTCTTGAAAGTGGTAAATTATTTAATTATTTGATTTATTTGAACAGATATTTAGTAGGCTACTTTCTTATTCATATTCTTAGTGTTTGGTTGTATTGTTAGAGAATACAAATACTAATTTAAATTTTATATAATTGTATTTATATTTTAATATAAAATAAATAAAATTGAATGTTTAAATTTCATTATTTTTTATGATATATAAAAAATATAAATGAAAATAATAACTATAAATTAAGTAAATGAGAATAATTCTGAATTACCAAAACCCACAAGATAAAATAGTTGACTTTGGAGTGTAAGAAATTTTCTAACACCCATATAATTAAAAGTAAGAACCTCAATTTTATGTTAAGAATCAAAGAGTTAACTATGTCATTATTTTGTAATTCCACAATGACAGTGACAACTAATTAATCGATGGAAGAATGCAAAACCGAAAGCAGGCATACTCTCCCATCTCGATCAACACATGCTCATTTCAACTCTGGTAAGAGAATTTTTTGTTTTTGATTATACATACAGATCACATTAATTAATAATTAAAAATATTATTCTACTAAACAACTACATACATTTTGTGTGTATGGCTGATGAGGAGAATGCTTCCAATCTTCATCGTCATATTTTTGTTCTAACACAGATTGAACTCTTAATTTGTGTTAGAAAAAAGGATATTCATAGAAAATTTATGAAAAAGGAAATCAAAAATATCTTATTTACGATAAGATTACAAAATTATAAAGATATGAGATTTATTTTATAAAATTTGTATTTATTTTAATTTAAAATTTGATTTTTAATTTGTTAGAATTTGTTCAAATTATTTAAATAAATGTTGTTTAAATTTAATTATAATTGTATTAAGAATTCGACTCATTCTATAAATATATTCTATCAAAATCCTAATTTTTGTATATTAGAAATTAAAAGAATTAATTAGCATTTAATTTTAATTTTTTATACTATTCATTGTAGGGTATAGTTTGATGATTATATCAATAAATGTATACTAATTTTTACAATTATATATTATAAAACAATTTTGATAATTTAGTTTATTTATTTATTTTACTATTTATAATGTGTTTTTAATAAAAAATATTTAAAATAAATAATTTTTAATTTGAAATTTTTTTTAATATTTATAAATATATTTTAAATAAAACATTAAATTTTTAAATGCAATAAAAAAGAAAAAGAACAAAAGTGAAATCCAACCAAATTTAGATAAGAGATAAATTGAAATTATCATTGGCTATAAATAACAACTCATAGATTGGGATAAGATGGCTTAATAAAATTCCCACTTATTATTAATTTAGCATTTGTGTAGAGAAGGGTTTACAGGAAGATTAATTGTAATGTCTAACAATTAACACTACAAGTGCATCTGCGTTTATTAAGGGTAGGAACATTATCACAGACGCAATTATGAGGATTGCTATCTGGTAATTCATCTTGGAATTCTTGAAGACAGCTTCTTCCGGAACTGCCATTTGGGCATGACCCATAAAACAATCTAGTTATAGGGCAGAAGTCCATCACATTCTCTGACCCTGATCAGTATATTATTTAAATCAAAATATCATTAATCACAATCATGTTTGAAGAACTAGCAATAGTAACAATAAATAATAAACAGTGATATACCGTAGCTATGACTGAAGAGAGTAAACAAAGCCCACACAATCAGAAGAATGTATCCTTGCTTCATGACGATTTCTTTTTTCTCCAGCACAACTTCAACTCTTAAAATGGATTATGCTGATGTATTCAAATAAGTAGAATATATATACATGTTTTTTCTTAGATCAAATAAAACTATTATAAATGATATAAAATTTCTATAAAACTTTTAATAAATATAAAGATTTTTTTGGTACAATCAAAACACGCAATAAAATTTTCACCCATAATTTTATTTAATATATTTAAAACATTTGAATCAAAGTTTTTAAAACTGAATCAATAATTGAACCAATCAAACTACTGGTTTAAGATTAATAGTCTATAAGTAATTAAACCATTATTAATGAGGTATTATTTTTAAAATATGTATAGTATATATTATATTAAAAATATAAAATATATAATAATTATAATAAAATATATTAAATTTAAAATTTTATATAATTAAAAATTAAAAAATTATATATATTTTAATTTTTAAATTAAAATTATATAATAAAATAAAATAAAAAATTATTTTAATATTTATTTTAAAAAAATTAAAATAACATTATTTTATATAAAATTGATTTATTAATTTTTGATCGGTGTAATCGATTCAATATTAAATTTTTACTAAAACAATTTTATAATTTAATTAATTTAAAGAAAAAAATTTATTTTTCATTCGACCTGTGGATCTGATTTGATTTTTAAAATATTGATTTAAATAGTATTTTTAGTATATTTAGAAAAAAAATTAATCCCAATTTTATGATTTAATTAATTAAAAAAATCAATTTTTCATTCGACTGGTCGATTTCGATTTAATTTTTAAAATATTGGTTTAAACAGTATCTTTAGTATATTTAGAAAAAAAATTAATGCCAATTTTAAAGCAAAGGTAACAATTGCATTGGGAATTATATAATTAATAAATACATGTATCATAGCTTAAGCTAATAATATTATATTGTTGTTGATTAAACTATTATTATTCAATTTTTAATTGAGAGAGTATTTTTTGTTATTTTTTAAACAAAGACGGTTATATTAAAAATCATATAATTAATTAATAAACTAGTTTTTAAAAAAGTTTTAAAGACAGAATAGTTTTACAATTCAAAATAAAAAAAAAGTCTCATAATTTAAAGTATTTACAAAAGATTTATAATCACATTATAAAGATATCAACATTCAAATCTATAACTTATCAAATGTAAGATAATTTTTTACCCTAACCAACCAATCTTTATAATTAAAATTAATATATTAGTAATTGTTTAATACATAGAAAAACTAAAATTAAAAGTTTTTGCTTGATAATTAAAAGGGTATGATTTTCATTAAATGTACATTAATTTATTAAATTTTTTGTTTGGATAGAAGGAAACTCTCTAATGTCCAAATTTTTAGAGTAACTATTATAAAAAGAATTAATTTATGTTTTTAAATTTCAGAATTTTCAAATAATTGTCATTTAGCAAGTTAGCGATTTAGTCGCATTAGTTTAACATTGATAGATTTGATAGATTTAAAATTAAAGTGATTTATATGATATTTTAAATTTAAATTTTAATATTTTTTTATTATAAAAAATAAAGTATCATTTAGCACATGCTTAGTCATGTGTATAATTCACACCAAATTATGTTTTTTGGATAAAAAAAAAAGCTAGACATGTATTGATTATGTTGATACAATAATAGTTTAATTAACAATAATTATATATAAATTTTTATTTGTATAATATTTTAAGCAATAAACTAACATAAATTATAAAAGGATTTATTAGATAAAATTTTAAATTAGGATCATACAATGTGTATGGTTTGCAATATATGTTAACTAAATAAAAGATGAAGTATTTAGATGAAATATTTTTAAAATTGCTTTAACTTATATGATGATGATAACTATTTTATAATAATCAGTATTTTTTAACTTTACAACCACCGACATTTAAAATTTTAGTTAATGATTAAAAGTTATTATTTTATCTTTATTTTTAAGATAATTATTATTTTTTATAAAAAATTAATTATTATTTATAATTATAGTAGTTAGTTTATTTATTAAATATTTTACTTAAATTATAGATTTTGTTGATAAAATTTTTAAATTATAAAAATAAAGTAAATACTATTTTCATATAAATATTATTAAAATTCATTTATAAATAATTAAAAAATATTATTAATTTTAAAGAAGGAAAAATTTATATATTTAACAATATAAAATTTGTTAAAAAATTATATGATAAATAAAATCATCAAACTCAATCTTCTTCTTATATAATATATAATTATTAAAATAAATATTTATTTATATTATTTAATAAAAATATGTATATATATAAATAGAATGATTATTTTGTAAAATATAATTATTTATTTTAAATAATTAAAATAATAATATCAGTAATTAATAAAAAACTATAATGTTTAAGTTATAATTTAATAATTTATGATGAAAGGCTATAGGATTTAAGTCACAAATTTCTTCTTCTATCTTTTTACTAATTTTTTGTATTTTTTACTTTATTTTTGAAGACTTTAATTGTTCTTCTATTCGTTTGTAGCTTATTTTTTCATTTAGCATCATAATCTGTTTTTGTTTTCTTTCTATCAAATTAACTTCTATTGATTTTATCAGGTATTACATGAAATACTAATCCTTCGGATGTTATTTGGAAAGGATAAAATAAAGTTAAGAACGGGATTCCTAAAATCACCTGATTACTCATATTTTTTACTAATACAAAAGCTGTGTTAAAACATATTTTTCCTTTACATACTTTTACTTCCGACAGTTTATATTGTATTTGTAATTTTTCTCCATTTGCTCCCGTGACATTTTGTTTTGTTTTCTCATAATATTTTGTTGGAATAATTCTTTCTTGAATACAATTTATATCAACTCATGAGTCTATCAATGCTCTAAGTTTGAACTCTTCTTTTTCTACTATTAACTTAATCTCTACCCACCATTTATGAACAATCATTAGAGTTAGTAATTCTAAGCTAAAGATTTCTTAATGTTCTGAATCTATGGATTGATTTTGTGATTGTATAATCTTTTTTTCTTTTAGTTCTAATATTTTAAACTCCAATTGAATTTGGTTATTTTTAAGTTTTTGAATTTCTCTTTTAAGTATTTTAATTTCTTCTTGAAGTTCTTTTATTCCTATTGTGACCACTGACTGATTAAATTTTGCTAAGACATCTTTCATCTCAATAGGTTAAATTTCTTTTTGGTTATTTTCTTCTTTTGTTATTAATTCATTAAGTTTTTGTAATAAATTCATTTCTTAAAGGTGAGTCCTCTAATTTATCTATTATGGCTATTGGAGTGTCAGTTTGATCTTTAGATAAAACATTTACTTCTTGAGGTATAACACATTCTTCACAATCACATAATCCTGGTCTTAAACATGATTTTTCATTTTGTTCTTGTTCATTATTCGATGTAAAATAATCTAATTGATATATTTTATTATCTTGTGAAGATTCTTCTCTTTTTGAATCTTCAGGTTCGGATCCTGATTCTATTAATATTTTATTTAGTGTTTCTTTTAATTTTTCATCTTCTATTAAATTTATTTTAATTTGAACTTTGCACTTGTCAGTGAAGTGACCTGGTTTTCCACACTTCCAACATGTATTTTTATTTCCTTGTTTATACGGTTTCTTTTTACGATTTTTGTTGGTTGGGTTAGGATGAGTGGGGTTAGGCCCATGAAAGGTTCTAGGACCCGAAGGTTTTTTCTTGTTATGAGTTTTTATTATCCTTTTGGATTTTCTACTTGGAGCTCTTTTAGGATCCAGTCCATATTGTTGACAGAACGAACCCATTTCTTTGTGGCCTACTAATTTTTCCTTCCTTAATTGGTTTTGTATTTTAGAATCTATACAAATTTTTAATCCTGTCTCAACTGCCATATTGTGGATCTGTCCATAGGTTAATTGATCATATGGTATAAGAGACTCATATTTGGCTTTTATTGATTGTATGACCTTATGAGAGAATAGAGATGGTAGAGTTGCAATAAATATTTCTTTCCAATAACCCGCGATCTTCTCTTACCATTATTTTTGATCAAAACATTTTTATACCATGAGTAATTAGACATAGTTGGACATCTAAGTTTTGCTAATTGAATTACAATCCTTTCTTTGAAAATACTTGGATCACCAATAAAATGATGTATTATAGTAAAAATTAAAGTGACTATCGCATCACTCTCATTTGTTTCACTTTTGACATGATCAACTATTTGTCTTTTACTTTCTGGAGGGATAAAATTATCCCACCATCCTCTTAATTGGCCGGTAAATCCTTGAATTAAGGCCTCAATTGTAGCTTTATCGGATAATCCTCTAGTTTTATAGGCAGTTGCTGCCATAGTCATTTGGGATGTGAAATCTAAAATAGCTTGTTCTTAAACCATCTAGATTCCATTTTATTAAATCATTTCCTGAGTAACTATTTTGAAAAAATTGGATTCTTTCTTCTGATAGTAAATCAGACATAGTTGGTCTATTATGGAATGTTTTTAGTTTTGGGTAAGTATATTTACTTCCTAATTTGTTTACTTCTATATTGTTTACTGATGAATTGCCTATACTAAGTTTTGCAACTCTGGTCTTGATTTCTTCTAACTCTTTTTTTAAAGGATTTTTTGTTTAAAACTATCTATAAATTATTGTGACATCATTGATATATTATATGAGTTTTTCTATAGGTTTCTTTATTATTCGTTTTTCTTAGTTTGTTTCAATTCTCGTTAATTGTTTTGTCCACAACATGCATATGTGAACAAGATAGAAAATATTCCAATAATGGTTCTAGAACGAGATTGAAACCAATGGTTAGCGCAAAAAATTGTCAACAAATTTAAACTAGCGATGCTAATTTACAATTAATTCTGATAAAAAAAATTTTGTTAAAAAGATCATTCGAAAATTTTAAAACACATAAAACTATAGATAAAATCTGTTTTTAACTGTAGAGTATGTTTGTTGTGAGAAGTACCAAATACCACTGATGTAGAAGCAGAATTATTAATTATTTTAATAATAAAAATTAAAATATATTGTATCCTAGTTTTTATAATATTTAAAAATTTCTTCTATATTATTTTTTTTTTGCAAAAATAACCTTGATTATATAGAGAAAAATTATTAAATAATAACATAATCATGAATTAGATATAAAATACTAAAAATATATCTTTTAATGTAAAAAATAATTTTAAAAATATAAATTAATAATAAATTTAAGATCAATAACTATTTTTTAATTTTTATAAATCTGTTATATATATATTATTCTATTTTACATTAATAAATATATCTGATTACATCTCAATTAATCAATTAATTTTCTTTAGTAATTAATTAATTATAATTACTAATCGATTAATTACAAAATAATTAAGTAATTTTATATTAATAATTAATTATTATTTATATTATTTTATTATTTATATAAAATTATTAATATTTTTATATAATTAATTACTAATAATGAATTATGTAATTAATTATTGAAATATTTTTAACCAAAAAAAAAAGATGAGTTATGTGCGCTTGCGTATGCAGGAAAGAAAAGTGTTTTTCTTAGCAATACATGGACGTGACTCCCTCAACAGAAAAATAAACGTTGTGTAGATTGGAAATCTTCGGATAAAATATTATTAACCTCAAATTCTTAAATTTTAATTCATTTAAAAATTTTATAGATTAAAATTTTAAAATTCTAAATTTAGTATTACTTTTTTTATATTATACTAGAATTTAGACTACTAAATATTTAAGAGTAATAGAAATTATATATTTTTATATTATTTCTTAAAACGTAATTTTTTACATGTTCAAATATATAAATTAAAAATATAGTATTTCACTTATTCTCTTTTTCTATGATGTTCATTTTGATAAAATTGTAAATAGTTGGTTAGAGTGCAAATTTATTAGGCTTTAAACAAATATTTTTAGCATATTTGCTAATTGAATTTAAATTCAATAAATATATAATCATACTATTTTTAAAAAACTCACAATAAATCACAAAATATTATATAAATTTATAAAAAAAATATCATACATCTCATTCAACCAGTTTTTATAAAAACTAATCAGCAATGGAAGGCTTAACTAAATTAGGAAATTCTAACATTTGTTAGTATAACCTTTGTATAGCAACAATTAAATTGTTAGTATAAATTTTAATATATATTAATATTTTATATTAAAAAAATTATTTATTAGTAGGATATATCCTAGTATTAATATGATTTCATAATATTTATATTAATGATTAAATTTTAGTTAAAAATTAATTTAATATTAAATTAATAAAAAATAATTCAATATTAAATTAATAAATAGTAATTCTTTTAATGGTGCTCTTGATATCTTTGTGCTCCATTTGTTTAGCAAAGTCATGATTTTGGCATGAAAAATGCTACTTTTACATTAATTTTGGTACATTTTATATAAAAGAGAGATGTAGAAAAAATAAAGGAAAACAAATAATGTGATAATATGATAACATGATGAAAAGAAATAAAATAAATAATATTATAAAAATAATATAACTTTTTTGTGTATCAATGTGGAAAATTGGTATCTTTGATTATAGATCAATAAAAATGTGTATTTGGTTAGCAAAGGCATGTATTTGGTATGTAGACAACAAATACATATGAGATGGTAGATGAATAGGAGTGGGAGATGAAGCAGAGCTGCAAATATTTTACTTATTTTTGGAGTCTCAAAGAAATCCCTTCATTGATCCACTCTTACTTTGGTTAGATGGAGGTCCGGTTGCTCTGCTCTTTCTACACTCTTTCTTGAAAGTGGTAAATTATTTAATTATTTGATTTATTTGAACAGATATTTAGTAGGCTACTTTCTTATTCATATTCTTAGTGTTTGGTTGTATTGTTAGAGAATACAAATACTAATTTAAATTTTATATAATTGTATTTATATTTTAATTTGAGTTTGTTATATAATTAGTTCTAATTAATTGTTTGTTTATTTTTTATTATGCTATAAATTATTTTTATGGTTAGATAATAGAAATTTTAACCTACGTTTTATATTATTTTTTATACATTTAATTTAAATTTAATATAATTATTGTTATTCTTAGATAATAGAAATCCTAATTTAATGGTTGATATGTTAAATAATTAATTTCATGTATATTTAATTTAAAATTGAATAAAATTAATTTTAAATTATTAAATAATTTTTAGCTGTGTACATAAATTTATTTAAATCATATATTTTTAAAATTTATTTTATTAAAAAATAGAAATTTTGGTTCATAAATTTATTAAAATATAATATACTTTAATTTTTATATATTACTTAATAATAACTCTTATTATTAATCTCTATCATTTTCTCGTAAAAGATTTTAAATATAAAAAAATACTCACAAAATAATATATTTATCTTAACTAATTATATTATTTGATTTAGTTTTTGTTATAATTTTTTTTTCATTTTTATTATTCTAATAAAATAATTCTATAAAGACTTAAATTATTTTTTTATTTTTAAATATTATTTTTTTTTGTTTTGGTAGGAGTTTAGAAGCTTATGTTTAAAGTTATAAATATAGATATAATGATTTTAATCATGGTGATTTAATTTTTTAGTTTTTATCAATTATTTTTGTTATGATTGGTATATTTTTTGTTAAAAGAGAACTTGATAGAATGTGATCCTAATTAAAATATAGGATGTTAATTGTATGATGATTATTTAAAAAATTTATATATGTTTGATATATATATATATATATATATATTATATTATATTTTTTATTAATAAAAAGAAATTGAATAAGAATTATAAGATATGATCTTATTTAAGATGTAGAATGTTAACTGTGTAATGATTATTTAAAAAATTTGTATATGTTTAATATGTTGTTTGTTAGCAGAGAGTTGAAATCAATGAAGTATTGATTGTTTGTATGCTGCGGATTTTTTTTCTTCCAAATTTATGCAAAACATATGAATTTAGTATTTATTGTTTGAATTTAAATTTGAGTGAAATCTTAAATATTTCATTTGAGTTTCGATAAATTAGATAAAATATTTATTTATTTATTAAATCTTTAACTGTGTACAATTTGGGAGGAAATTTTTTGTTGATCAATAATTACTTTGTAAATTTTGATAAATTTTTGATTTGTTATGGTATGCATATATGTACCACAAATTACTGCAAACTGATGTTAAATTATGTTATTTTTATGTTGTAATTTTTTATTGGTATTTGTAAATTTTTTTTTTAAATCATTATATGTAACATATGTTTTATGTAGTTTTTATAAATTTTATTCATAATATAAATTAATATTATATTATTATTTAATTTATCATATATTTTAGAATATGAAAAACCTAATAAAATAGGGAAGATTTTATTAAAATTTATTTAAAAATAATATATTTTTAATAATTTTAAATATAAATTCTACCAAAAATTCTATAAAAGATCTTCAAGTAAAATTGATGCAGAACTCGTTAAGGAAACAAAGATCACTATACCAAAAACATTAAATTCATTGAGCCTATCATTAGAATTAAGGTAAGGAATATCTAAAGAGAAATTGAGACTCTAATTAGCATATTAAAGGAATCTCCTAACACCTTTCCATTATTTATACTTGTCTTATATATTAATATAAGTTAGGTTCTAGCTTCTTGTAGTAGGCAGGTTTAGAGGATCTATTTTATATAAGTCTAAGGTGTCGTTTTGTTTGTATTTTTTTTAGCTCAATTTTATTTGCTAGCATAAAGTTGTTCAAGTTGAAATATTATTTTTTAAGATTTGAAATTGTTAAATCCTCCAAAGACATTGTTCTCTTCTAGAGAAAGTATGCTTTGAGTAAATGTATTGCTCCATCATAACATGAATGTTTTCAAATATTATCTATTATAGACAATTATCAATATGTTCAAAATAAAGAAGAATAATTAATTTGTTCAGAATCATGTAGATGAAAGAAAATGACACGGAACGGATACACATCCTCTTAAATAAATAAAAAAGATATTAAAAAAATATAATGCAACAGATCGTTGCTTTCTCACTTTAACGCACCTCAATCCAAATGCAAGAAGAAGCAAAATACATAAACGTTTCAGAAACGGCACATTCGTCTTCTCTCTCGTTTTCCCTCTGTTCTTCTTTCGGTTCAGTTGACCTGCCACTAAATTTACGATTTCTCCCAAAAATTCAGAATCCCTCACTGGTGAGCTTCTATTAGCCACTCCTTTTCTTCTATCTTCATATTATTAATTTCTTCTTTCGGTTCAGTTGACCTGCCACTAAATTTACGATTTCTCCCAAAAATTCAGAATCCCTCACTGGTGAGCTTCTATTAGCCACTCCTTTTCTTCTATCTTCATATTATTAATTTCTTCTTTCGGTTCAGTTGACCTGCCACTAAATTTACGATTTCTCCCAAAAATTCAGAATCCCTCACTGGTGAGCTTCTATTAGCCACTCCTTTTCTTCTATCTTCATATTATTAATTTCTGCAATTTTTTTCTTAGCATAGAGAGAGAGAGAATTGGTTGGTAATTGCTGTATTGGAAGCTATTTGTGTTGTGTTATAATTAGAGTTTGAAGCACTTGTTTTGCATATGTTTTATGTGTTGAATACTGTAGTTTCATGATTGTTGCCAAAACATTTTCTATGAATCTCTATTTGTATCCAAATTTATATAATGATTCAATGTTAAGTATATGTAATTGAACTTTCAATAATTTTGATAATTTAAATTAGAGTAAAAATTGTGTGTTAATATATAATAATAATAATAATAATTTAAATATGTCAAAACTGAATTATTTGTATAATGTTTCAGCTCAAGAAAATTTAATAATTAAGTAAATAGTAAAAGCAACCAAATGTTGCTGTGCAGGGCAATGAGTTTGAGATATGGGAGTGTGGTGTTAGTTGCTCTGATGCTTCTGCCATATATGGCAGCTTCTGAGGGTTCCATTGTGAAGAACCTTCCAGGTTATGAGGGTGATCTTCCATTCAACCTTGAAACTGGGTGAGTAGATCCTTTCTTCTTTCATTTCAGAAGATTATTTATTATAATTTTTTCTTTGATATAATTAATTATTTGTTAAAACATTGCGTTTAATTTCAATAAACTGGAGTATTCCAAAACTAAGCACAATATCATAGAGTGAAACGTCATTTTGTTTCCAAAAACAAAAATACTATTATTTTATCCCTTAGATATTGTTTAGTTGGTGGAGATTAAAAGAAGGAGATGTTTTAAAAAAAATAAATTATTTGGTCCAAATTTTTAATAAGAACGGAAGAGAAATAAAAGGAATTAAAATCTTTTCTAATTTAACTTTGATTCCTTTTTAAAAATGGAAAAATTTGGAAAAAAAAAATATATTTTTTTAACAAAAATACTCTTTTAAACTCAAAATGATGGTTTAAGAATAAATTTAATGAAATCAAATTTATTTTAAAATCTTTCCCCTTACTCTTAAACCAAAGAAGGTTATTTTTTTTCCTTTCCCAACCAAATATAATAAAAATTAAATTTTTTCTCATTTTTTTTCTCTTTTCTTTTGAACTAAAAATTACTTTGATAAAAATATCTAAAGAACTATATGAATGCGAAAAATTAAATTAAACAAATTTATTATTTTAAAATAATCTTTTTTAGAAATTAATATAATGCATCTCAAAACTTGTAAACATCAAAAGCCAATTTGCTCTAATTAATATTATTTTATGAGATGGACGTCATACAATTGCTGATAAGCACCATGAAATGAAAGTGTCATATATGTCTCCATTATAATCGAATATTCTTTTATGCTTCCCTGAATATATCTGACATCTCACAAGTGTAACACTAATCTTGTTTAAACTATATATCTAGGATCCACAAAATATAATATAATAAGTGAACTTGCCACAAATTGAGGGAGGGGGTGGATCATAGGTAGGTATGGAATCTTTTCAAATTTTACAATTTATTTTTTTAGATTAGTTGAAAGGATATTCATATAAAAAGTTCCAGTTTTAATTCAAACTTCAATAAAAAATGTTTAATTTTTTATAAGATAATTTTATTACTTGAAGTATAAGAAACTATACTAAAAAGAAACTATAATCACTTTCCTTTACTCCCTAAAATAATAAAGAATAGTACTAATTATTAGAAGTTCATTCACAAAGAAAGACATTAAAATTGTTATAAATTAAAGCTTACTACTTATTGATTGTATTAATTATTTGATAATGATGATATGTAATGTTTTGTCATCATATATTTATTTTATTTAAAAATTATTGATTTATATAAAATTTTAGCTTTAACTGCTAGTTTATTTAGGGATAATGTTTTAATCTATTTAAAAATCTGTTATAATCAAACAATTTCTTGCTGATTAAATTAATTTTTTAAAAAATCAAGTCAAGTATTAAAAAATAACATATTAAATAAACAAATTAAACTTGAATTTTTAAATTTAGAAATCATATCAAATTTTAGTCCTACATAGCTTAGCATGATTCAGTCTGTATTGATCCTATTCATAAGCTCATGATGAGATGAAAATAATATAAGAAAATACCCACCTGTATATTATAAATCAGACTTCTTATTTTTAATCAGGAGGTGTTTAGAAATTTTCTTCATTGATTAAATCATGTAACTTTTACTACTTTAAATGCTTTTCATTCATATCAAAGACTATTTTAATTTTAATTTTAAAATTTGAAACATGATCAAATTAAAAATGACTTTATTATATTTTTTGTCTCTAAAAATTTCACAATTTTTCATTTTTAATTTCTTTAAAATGAATCCTTCATAAAATATATTTTGCTACAAAAATGCTTCTTTTTATTTATTTTTTCATATAATCCCATCATAAATTATTTATTTAATCCTTCAGTTTAAGGATCAAATAAATAATTTATGATATTTATAAAAGTTAAATAAAATATCTAAATACAAATGTGTGTTTGCTTTAGGAAAAAAATAATGCATCCAAATTCATGTTTGTGTTTAGTATGAACACAAATACATATGAGATGGTAGATCCATGGGAATACTTTTAACTTAGTTTATTTACTATTATTGTGTAGATATATAGGAGTGGGAGATGAAGCAGAGGTGCAAATATTTTACCTATTTGTGGAGTCTCAAAGAAATCCTTTCATTGATCCACTCTTAGTTTGGTTCGTTGGAGGTCCTGGTTGCTCTGCTCTTTCAGCATTCTTTTTTGAAAATGGTAAATCATCTTTTAATTAAATTTAATGGCATCCCATGTACACTCTGCAATAGTAACATGCTCGTTTCATTTGAAAAAAAAAAGTATTTTTTTTTTCATTTTTTATGTATATTAAAAATATTTTTCAGTTAACATCTAAAATTTAAAATCTCATTAAAATTTTAAAATATTTTTTTAATTACAAAAATATTATCTTATTTTAAAAGTTTGTATATATACTTTTACTATTTCTTATATAATTATTTTTTAAAAAATAAAGTACAAAACGTGACATTTTAAAAGTAAACTTGAAAAAGTTATTATTTATTGTGTATCAATTTTTTTAATGCTTGTTTAAGGACATCTAAGAAGAACATGTAGATAGTAAATTTTTATTAAAAATTATATAACCTAATGCATTTATAATATTAATGTTACAAATTTAATAAAAAATTATTATTTATTAATTTTTTTTTATCATGTGTGTTAATTACACATTAAAATATCGATTGTATATTATGTTATTACCCTCTAAAAGGATGCAAAGCATAAGGGATAACTACTATTAGTCAGAAGTTAGTTGCATCTAAAGAGTTAGTTTTTCTATTTTATTAGGATCACTCATATATATGTATAATTGTTCATTCAGTTTAATAATGACAATTCATTCATACTCTACAACTTTTTTTTTTCCTTTTTTCCCTTCATTCTCATGCTCAACCTCATACCTTTCAAGGTATAACAGAGCTTTGACCTTAGTCTAAAGTTGTAATTCCGCAAGACTTGTAATCTAATTGAAGTACATAGATCCATGTAAATCTCAAGTAGATAGATTTTTGCTAAGGGATTTAAAAAAAGAGAAGGTTTTAACTTCAAGAAAACTTTTAATCCCATTAATTTTGCAAGATGCTGGCCTAATTGTTAGTTTGACTTCAATAAAACAAGCCTCATATGCATGATCTGAAAAACTCAATTCTACTCTTAGTACTTTGACTTTACTCCTTCTATATGTGATCCTTCACTATTTCATCATATTACATCTAATAGTAAAATCATTTTTTATTTTGTATAGATGATATAATATTCTCTAGTATCTCCCTCCTTGATACACAAGTTAAACTCAAAATTTCCCTTAAAAAACTTAGGTAATCTACATTGTTTCCTTGGCATTGAAACCACAAAAACCCTTGATGGTGGCTTTCTTATCACTTAATCTAAGTGCATCTCTAATCTTCTTGTTAGCAAATATGCAAGCCAGCTCCCACACCCATGACTATTGGCCTCATACGATTGATGAAAACAATGTCTAATGATTTAGGAAACAAAGATGAAAAGAATATAAAAGCATTTGTGCACAAAATAGCAAGGAAAATGCAAAATATGAAAAGAGACATTTGAATTTGGATTGAATTGTTTGCAGGGCCTTTAGTAATGGATAGCAATTACAGTGGGAACCTTCCAAAGCTTGAATTGAACCCGTATGCTTGGTCACACACATTGAATATGATATACATAGATATGCCAGTGGGCACTGGATTTTCCTACTCACAAACGCAAGAAGGCTATCATAGCAGTGACATACTCTGGGTCGACCATACCTACTCTTTCTTCCAAAAGGTGAACCATTAATTCTTCAATACCTCAATTTCTAATCTTTACTATTTCATTTTTCATAAATATCAACTTAATATTTTACATTACTTTTCAACCATGTGTCATATATCTATATATATATTATGTGTGTGTGAGAAATATTTTTACTATTTTTTTAAAAATAGGCTAATTATAACAAATTTTCTTAAAATATATACATTACTCAAAATTTAACATGTTAAAGTATTCCTAAAAAGACAAGGGAATGTATGTTAGGATCCATGAGCACTATTTATCCATTTAAGTGCTTAACTTCTTAGTTTACAGTTGATCAGATGATTTTTTTCAAGCAATAAATTTTATACCTGGATTAAAGTTGAGAAATTGATTTGAAATTGTTAAATATAATTTAAATATATAAATTAATTTAAATCTTATATGTATATTAAAACATATGCTTTTTATTAAAAATATAAAAATATAAAAATTAACAAATTGTAAGGATATTTAGGTCAAAGGTGGCATCTAACATTTTGGGAAGAGTTACTCTTTTTGCATATGATTTTTCTTCTATTGTAATGAGTTTTATTATAAATGCAGTGGTTTCTTGATCATCCAAGATTTAGCTCAAACCCATTTTACATTGGTGGTGGCTCTTATTCAGGGTTACCTACTGGTCCTCTTGTTCAAAAAGTGTACGAAGGTAAATACATACAAAATCCATTTTGTTAGCATAGCTCATTTTTATGAAAAAAATAATTATTTATTATAAAAGTAGTAATTTTTAAGAAAAAATAAATATATATAGAAAATTTGTAAATTTTTATGAAAAAGTAAATTATTCATCATATTTTTATACTTTTGATATAAAATATATTATTTATGTTTCTATTTATATGTTCAAAAAGAATATACATAAATATGTATAAACTAAAAAAAGAATATTTTATCATTCTATTGGAACTAATTATCCTAATTCTATTTATAAAAAATAATTATTTTTCCTAACTATAAAAAAATATAAATTAATTTTTAGATGTATTATTTTTTAAATTACTTTAATATTTTTATTTTATTTTAAAATTTATATTATTAAAATATTAATTGATTTTTTATATCACCAATTCCATCATTTAATATCATGAATATTTTTAAATAAATTTAAATTTATAACAAACATTAATTAAAATGAATTAATTTAACTGTTTTCATTAGTCTCAATGGATTAACTATATGTTTCTCAATTATAAAACGAATTGAAAAAAAGCATTTGGTAAATATACTGATTAACCTTTTATTTATTTTCTTATTCTACCTCTCTTCTGTACTTTCTCTTTATTTATTTTTATGTCAATAAAAAATGTTAATAAAAATAATAATGAATATATATTTTAATTTCTTTATAACAGATAAATAAAAAAAATTCACTGGATAGATAACAAATAGAGATAATAATTCAATTTATATAATCTTTGATAGCCTGATGTAAATCTGCAGTTAATTAGTGTCAGTTTTTTCAATTTTTTTTTATGTGCTTCGTCTTCGAAGGGCAGGTTTCACAGCGAGACAAGTGCCACTCATGAACATCAAAGTACGAAGGACAAAAATCTTGCTGGGATTATTTTTCTATTTTTCTATATATTTTATATATATAACCAACAGTTAATTAGCAAATTAATATTTTATTTTATGCATGCATTATAAGTTTATTTTTATTTTTAAAACAATACAAATAATTTTTTCATTTAAAAAATCATGTAAATTTATTTTTTTAAAAAAATAATTTTAATAAATAAAAAAATTAGTCTTTAAATTTTTAAAAATAAAAAATTAATTTATATTATTTAAAAAATTAAAAACAAATTTATAATAATGCATCAAATAAAAAAATAATTTTCTAATTAACTTTATAACTAATTATCATGTTGGTCATTAGGGTTATGTGCTCGCAAGCCCAGCTGTTGACTCGAATGAAGAAATAAACTCTCAAGTTTTATTTGCGTATCAAAGGAGTCTTATACCAGAGGCACTCTATCAGGTTATTTGTCACCATCTTTTAGTTATCTATTTGTTTAAATAATCAATTAAGTTTTATACAACAAAACAAAACTAATATTCTTTAAAGTTATTAATAAGTTGATTATGTTTTGAATAAAACATCATTTTAATCTCTAAGATTAGTATTATTATTGATTAATTTGGTTTTCGGTATCACAAAATGGTAAATTTAGTCTCTCGGTAACTTAATTTGATTACTATTAATTAATTTAATCCTTAAAATTAATAGAAAAATGATATTTTTATTACATATGTATGCCACATTTTATATATACAATAAACAAGCGACAAAAAGAAAAAAGAAAAAAAAGTATGAAGTATGATGAATGATGTGATAAAAATTTAAAAAAAAAAAAATATTGTATGAATTATAATATAAATAGGTAATACAAATATCATATTTTAAAGTAATACTGGTTACGGATCAATTTAATCTTTAACATTGTCAAAACAGTTAGTTAAATTAATCGTTTAAATTTAAAAATTATATTATCAATTTAGTTTTAAGTTTGATAATCATATGTTTGTTTGATTCTTGATATAAAGGATAACTAAAATAATTGATGTGTATTAAAATTAAGGACCAAAATAATTAAATAGTTATCAAAACTAAAAATCAAATTCACCGATCCTAAAATTAGGAACTCAAATGACCAGGGGTTGTCAATTTTAAAAGACTTATTTTCTTTTATGTTAGAAACTAAAATGACCATTTTAGAAATTGATTTAATGTAGAATTACTCTTATGCTCTTATATTTACTTGTTATCTAACTTTATAACCCAACAACTTAAAAATTGTTTTTTTGCAGTCAATGAATGAAAATTGTAATGGTTACTATATAAATATTGATCCAGAGAACACGAAGTGTGTCTCCGATTATAAAGCATACTCTGAGGTTAGTATAATGTTACACTTTTAGTTATGTATTATGATATATTGGAAGTGATCATGCATTACATAACGCCAAAAATATTCAAGTAACTAATTCATTATTTTGCAGCTAGTTCGTTATATAAACAAACAACAAATTTTGGAACCTCTTTGTGTTACTACACCAGCTCTGAACCAAAAAATCCTACAACCATTTCAAGATCCTCCAGAATTTTGGTGTAGAGTTAAGTAAATTTATCTCTTTCCATTTCTTTCAAATTGTGTGTCTATTGCTCAAAATATCTTTTCAATTAGTGCTGAGGTATATGTAAGGTAATTAAAAGAAGAATATTCATCTAATTTAAATTAACTATATCATAAACTTAGTTATTTTAAGATTAAAAATAAATATTCTTTTACTTTATTATGTTATATATTTTCTCTATTTAAAAAAATTTAAATTAAGATGGTTAGATATATTTTTTATAAAAGAGTAAGAAATATTTTTATATCAAATTAAATGCAAGAGTTTAAAATATATTTGTTGGTGGTATTTTAAAGGTGGAAAATATTTAAGAAAATTTATAAAAAAAAAATAATTTTTTTTATATTTTTCCTATCATAACATGTGACACAAATACATTTATTTATTGGTAAGGTTGTTACTACAAAATAATTTTAGCAAGAGTAAGAGTTACATGTAACATTAATTTATTTTATTATAAAATTATAATTTTATAACTATAAATTTATTTTATTCTAAAGTTATAATTCTATAATTATTAAATTGTTTTATTCCAAAATCATAACTATACATTACTCTTTAACTAGTACTCCCCTTAATTTGTTGTTTATGGACTCTTAATACTTTTTTAGTTACTAAAATTTTGCTCTTTACATTGCTTTAGTAGAAATTTCAACTAATTGCTCTTATAAATGGTAAAGCATTAGATCTATCTTATCTTTTTCAATTACCTCTCTTATCAAATAGTTTTTTAAATAGTTTTTTATGTTGATATGTCTGATTTGATTATAAAAGATCAAATTATTCACCATAGTAATATAAATTTGTTTTTGCAATGACGTTGTGTACTTTTCTCTTAGTTTTGTACAATATTTTTTATAAATTTTTTAAACCAAAGTGTTTATTGAATAGTCAATCCAATTGCTAGATACTATGTTTCTATTGAAGATTAGGCCATTATTTCTTTTTTTTTAACACCAAAAAATTGCATCAGAACCAAGAAAAAGCACATAGCCTGAAGTCATATCATATATCAATACTTTATTTCTAATCATAATTACAAAAGCTTTCAAACTTTAACCCGCCCATAACATATCTTAGCATTCTTTTTGCTACTCCAAGATGTAAATAACTTGGATTATTTATGAAGCTTTACATTAAACTAGTAGCATGTAGCATACAGCACATAGGATCCTGTAGTTGTGAGATAAAATAAGTTTCCAATCAAATTTTTATACACTCTTGTATTTGTCAATATTTCACTATCTTCCTTTTTAAAAGTTTCATTCACCACCAAAGGAGTATCAACATATTTACATTCAAGCATGTTAAACTTCTTAAAAAAAATTTAACATGTCATTTTTTTTTACAAATAAACACATCATACTTGTTTTGATAAATCTTAATATCAATAAAATAACGTAACGATCCAAGATTACTCATCTCATATATTTTTTTCTAATATCCATTTTAAAATCTTCAATCATCCTTTTGTTATTACTCACATAGATCAAACCATCAATATAAAGAGTTACAATAAGAATATCAACCTTATTTTGATGTTTGACAAATAAAGTAGGCTTGCTTTTATTTTTTTAGAACTTTTCTTCATGAAGTAAGAATCAATCTCATTATATTTCTAGAGGTCTATTTTAATCTATAGAGAGCTTTTTTCAATTTTTATATCTTTTTCTCTTGATCTTTAATCATAAATCCTTGAGATTGTTGCACATAATCTTTTTCTTCTAATTCGTCATTCAATAATGCATATTCTACCTCAAATTGGTATAAATTTCAACTCTTTTGAATAACTAATATAATAACTTCTCTAATGATGTTCAATTGAGTAGCAAATAAAAAAAATTTATTATAATTTATTCTAAGTTATTGTGCATACTTTTTCACCACCAATTTAACCTTAATTTTTTGAATTAAACCATTTGAATTATATTTTACTTCATACATATATTTCATGTTAATAACTTCTATATTATTTAACTTTTTAACTTATTGTTATATTTTGTTCTTCTTGCATCTATTTTTTTTATATAGTATTCCTTCAATATTTTTTTTTATTGCTTCAAACAATTTTTTGGTTCTACCTTACAATAGTTCCATCTAATATTCATACAATACTTAAAAATATTAATTTTAACTAATCAATATAATATAATAAATATAAAATTAATACATTAATTTACCAAATAATAAATTAAAACAAGATATGACAGCTTTTAAAGAGAGTTACTAACTTGAAATTATCAATTGTCTTTTAGAGTTATTACCACTTCCTTGTTGACATATGGGCAAACGATGAAAATGTAAGGAAGGCCATTCATATAAGAGAGGTAAAGCTGCATTAGTTCATTTATATATTTTGAGTATTGGTCATGGAACCAATTTTAGTTGTTTATGAAACTAAGCAATGTCTCCAACTATGTCAAAATTAGGGAACAAAAGAGGAGTTCTTGAGATGCAACAAGACTATGGCATACACCACAGCTCGGATAAACACAGTAGAATATTATCGGAATCTCACTAGTGCCAATCTTGAAGCTCTCGTTTATTGGTAATTAACTTTGAACACAATAATTCTTTTGAGTAGAGTACAAATTTCGTACATGTTTAAATTCTTGTTTTCAATTTTTTCCTTTTTTTTTTAATTTATAGGATAAAATTAAATACAAAACATATCAAAAGTATTAAAGATATAATTTTTCAATCAATAATATTAATGGAACAAAAAACTATTTTGATAACCACTTCTTTGAATTCAGAAACTAATATTAATAGTGATTTTTAGGATAAATTGTCAATTCTAATTAAAAGATGAGAATAACAATATTCATGATATGATATACTTTTTTATTTTTTATCTATCATTAATATAATTTTTTAAATTTAAAATTATTTATTATTTTTTAATTATACCTTTATTCTTTATAAAGATATTAATTAATAAAAGAAGTAAACTAGTAAAAAATAAAGACAATAAAAAATTATATATCAAGTTTAATATAAACAAGAATGTTAATTAATGTTTTTAATCTCTGTAAAACAGTTTTAAAGGATAAAAAACAATAAAGGAAGAATAAATTTTGTCCTTATTCAGTAAATCATTATATAATTTTGAATGTTGCAGTTTTCATTTGATCACACAGATTTTATAGCTAATAATTGCAGTTCTGATCAAGACATGTCCATACCGCACCTTGGTACACAAAATTGGATCAAGTCCTTTAACATGACCATACATGACAAATGGCGTCCATGGTTTGTTGACGGTCAAGTTGCCGGGTAATTAATTAAGCTGTTATATATAGTTATTTACGAAATAATTTTAATCAAAATAATTTTATTTAATAATTTTTATAAACAGCATCCATATCTTAGATTAGCAGATTTTATTTTATAAATTATGTTTATAAAATATTATAAAATTTAAAAAAATTTAATATTTTTATTAAATAAATTTAAATTAATAAATAATATATATCTTTTAATATCTGTTAATTTAATTTTTTTAAAATTTTATAAACCTAATTTATATAATAAAATATATTAATTTAATAATTGAATGGATAAAATTTAACTATTTATAAAAATTATTAAACAGAATTATTTTGGTTAAAGTTATTTATAAAATTAAGATACATTATGAGTAACTTATGTTAAAATTTACTTTATTTATATCACTTTTAAATAGTTTAATTTTTACTAATTTTATCATTAAATTAATAAATTTTATTTTATAGATTATGTTTACAAAATTTAAAAGAGATTTGATATTTAACTATTTAAAAAAAATAAATAAAATAACTTTTAACATGAGTTATTTTTTAAATAATTTAATTTTTTTTATATATGTATATATATACTAAATTTTTTGAAATTTAATATAAATGATCATAAAAATATTATATTTTATAAAAAATTATTAAATTAATATAAATATTAAATTTATCATATAGTATCAATATATCTTGATTTTCTTTATATATATTCAACGGATCATGTCAACTAATTTTATAATATATAATATGAACAGATGATAATAGAACTATCAACCTAGTTATAAATTTCTACTAGTATTATTTTTATTTGTAGCTATTTTGATAATTGATGAATAGTTATTGTTTAGTTAATATTAGTGATATATTAGTTAATTTAATTAAGTTTTATCTATCTCATTTTATAAATAATGTGATGTGCCTATTTATTTTATATATTTTATCAATCTAATATAATAAAGTATTTTTATAGTATTTTTTTTTCTTTTTAAAATATAGGACCTTTGATTACATCAACTTAAAATTATTTATATTTTCTGAAAAAAATCTCTTCCATTTCAAGTTCTAATAGATGATTTTTTAATGTCGAATATCAAATTTAAAAATTACAAATTGCAAATTAGATACAGTTCTACTTTTATATTGTTGGTTTTTAATAATAAATATTAATTTAGGTTTATTATTATTTATAGTTTCTTTAATAATTAATTGGGTTCAATCTCTGCATAATTATTACTTTTTTCATAGCTATTAATTCTATATCTTCATTTTTTAAAAAGAGAATGTATGTGCGAACATATTAATTAAGGTTCCTTTATATATCACATAGATACACGGAAATCTACAAAATGAAAGAAGACCACTTCTTAACATATGCGATCGTGAAGGCAAGTATAATCCTTAATTTAAGTTAATCATATAAATTTATTTAGCAATTGTTTATGGTAATATTTAATTTGCAATTTCTCTGTGAATAAACTTAATCATATTGTTTTTCTAATGTAACGCAGGGCGCTGGACATGTGGCCCATACATTTAAGCCCAAAGAAGTTTATCATATGATCAATAGGTGGTTTTCATTTTCTCTTATCTAAGATTATGCTTCAGCTTGATGGAGTATTAATTTATTAACTATATTTCTTTGTATACAAAATATTAAACTTAATTTTTGTCATAAGTCTCTTCCAAGTATTCGTTTATCGATCTATATGACATATAAATGTAATAATCACATCTGAATTATCTAATTAATTATATAAATCTTTACCGCATCAGTAATTTGTCAATGATAATTTTATTTTAGTTGAAATATTTTCACTTTCTGTCAACCAGCGCACTCGTTTTTGTCTTATATGTAATTCTTCTTCTAATCATTTATTATTCATTACCCTTGCATGTTTTTCTTCTATATAAATTTCAAAAATTACTCCTTAAAAATCTCTTATCAATAGCCAATTAATAAGAAAATTAATAAAAATAAAATTCATTCTGATCTTCATCCTCCTATCAATAATTGAAAATTTTGTTAATTATTAATCGGAATAGCTGCAACCTAAATGCAGTTAATAGCAACTAAAATATGCCTATAATCCAAAACAATAGACACTTTGAAAAGTGACTCAAGAATAAGATTAGCTATTTCGTTAGAGGTAAATTTATAATTGGATAAAGTATATCTTTGATCCATGTAAACTTGATTTTAATTTTTAAAATATTTTATTAATGTTAGTTTCCGTAAATTTTAAAAATGTTTAAAATAATTTCTGTTATCTATTGTTAATATATAGTATGAAATATTTTTAAATTGAGCAAACCACTTACCACCCTATAATAATCGTTAACGTGAAGAATGGTCATAACATGGTATAATCAGATCATAAAATGATAATAAAAATTATTTTCAAAATTTTTAAAAATTAAATTAAATTAAACTGATAAATAAAGAAAATCGTAAAAACTCAAATTATATGTGCAAGCATAGATTTTAAAAGTAAACTAAACTGGTCAATTCAGTTAGGTTATCAATCTGAATAATTCAAAAATTAATAAAATAGAAAGTCGACCAAGAACAGTTAAATTGGTCAAAAATTAGTTTAATCTGGAAAAAATTAGAGAAGAATTGATAATAGAAATTGGGTTGAACAGGTTTGTGCATATTCTTTTTTTTTTAAATATTATATTTTTTAAACAAATTAAAACTCATATCAAACATACACATAAATATTATTATATTTATTTTATCTTACAATACGTGTAAGATGGTCCTTTTATTTTAATTTTAAATTTTATCTAATATTTTTATAATAATTTATTAGTTTATTATTTAATATATTATATAATACTAAAAGCATATATTTTATATGATGAATCTATAAAAATATATAATTAAATTTAAAATTCAATAAAAATATAAAATATCTACCAAATCTTATTTAAAAAAAATTACAAAAATACTAAAGAATTTTAAATTTGAGAGAAAACTATGAATAGGTGCAAGCATATTATCGCTTGTTCCAAAGAAAAATTTATTTAATTTATTTAAAATAAAAATTAAATATTTAAATTATTTATATATGTAAAAAAATAGCCTGCTAAATATTTGATCATGCTCTGTGTATTTTTTGCTATGAGAAACTTAAAGTTTAAATAGTTTTAAATTTAATTTGTTTAAAGTGAAATTTTGATTGAAAAAAATAAAAATAAGAATATCTTAAAAAAATTTCATTTAAAATTAAATTTTAAAATATAATTTTGAATGTACAAATTTTAATCAAATATTTTTTTTTAATTTTTTTATGTTAAATTTTTATATATTTTTAATTAATATTCTAAATTCACATAAATTCTAAATGAAGAAGGACAGACCTCTTCAGAACCAAAAGATAAAGTATGCTTTAGGTGAGGGTTTATAATTTGTTTTGTAAGATTTAGAATTCATTCATTTAAAATATAAAAGTTAAATAATTTAAAAGAAAATAATTTTAAAAACTTTATTTCTAAAACATTATTATATTTAAATGATTTTTTAAATTTGGATATGCATAATATTCTATACAAACAAGAATTGCAGATATTTATATAATTTTTTAAATACTAAATAATAATATTATATACTATACATATGTATTTAAAATTTATTACATAAAATTTAAATTAAAATATATATATATATTTTAAGAATATAACAATATATAAATTTATAGAAAATAGATATAAGATGAGTGATGAAGTATATAATTCAAAGATAAAAAAAACTAAGTAGATAAAATGTTACTACAAAATATTAAATTAATTATTAATTATTATTATTATCCTTTATTTTTATTATTAAAAATGCTATTTTTAATCGATGATTTTATTATCATATGAAATATTATATTATTATGACGTAAGCATAGAGTAATATATATGTTAGTATTGCCTGATATATTAAGTTAGGTTTTATATATATATATATATATATAAAGAAGATGTGAATTATGTTAAAAGATAAGAATACCAAACATTCACATTCAATCGAAAAATATTGGCTGAGCATTCACATCGTAGGCATTAAGTTAAAATATTTGAAGAATGATTGGATTGACGTACACTCAAGTAATTAAACATAAAAGAAAATGATAAGAATTAAACTTAGGAAGTATTCCTCTGGCTTTTAGTTTTGCCTCGTTCTTCGCACATGCAATTCTGATTCCACGCCGAATAATTTTCTACAAACTTTACCACAACTTCGAAGATAACACTAGAGAGAACAGTGTTTTCTATTTCTAGAAAATGAAGAATTGAGAGGAAAAAATATTTTAAATTAGATTTAAAAATTATGTAATAATCTTATAAATTTAAAAATACTTTAAATTAATTTCTACAATATTTTTTATATATTTAGAATAAATTTTTTTAAATTTAAATACAATTGATTTAACTTGATTGCTTTTAATTATCTTTAAGTTTTAATATGTTTATGGAGATTGTTGAAATAAAAATTTAGAAAAAAATTTTGATGGATCACATAAAGGATATAGAATATTTATAGTTGCTGCATAGTTTTTAACAACCCAAGATATCAATGTTTAGGGAGGTGAAAAAGTCATATATTTTATTTATGGTAAAGTTAGAGAAAGAAGAGAGTTAAAACGATATTATTTAGATTACTTAAATATTTTTTAAATGGTTAACAATGTTGTTTTGGGATAAAAAATATCCTAGTTGATACTTAACGTGCTAACTCGATTGTTTGTTAATAGAAATTGAACTTAATCCTAGTTGATACTTAATGTGCCAACTTGATTGTTTATTAATAGAAACTGAACTTAAAGACTTATTTGCATGGCGACGATAGAAGTTAAGAACTAATAAATAATTTTTTTAAATCGAGAACGAATTCATCACCAAACCCTTCAAAGATATCAAGGAGAGAGAGCATCAATGATCCAAAGCTAAATGAGAGAAGTTAGACTCTTTAGGTAAGATTCATGATAATCATTTTCTATTAAGAGTGAAAGAGAAAATATGATAAAATTTATTATCAAAATGAGTAGAAATATGTGCTTGTGTTATAAGATGAAAAGAGGTAAGAGTATATTTAAAAGAATTATTGAATTAAGTATCTTGAATTTATTTAAATTTTATCAAAATTTTATTTATTATAAAGTATATTTTTATTTTTGTATTATGATCAAAAAAAATTTTTTAAATAATTTTATAAAATAAAAAAATTAAATTAATAAAAATGATTCCAAATATAATTAGATGTTCATAATACTAAAATTCTTTTTTAACACACCTTGAATAACCAATTAAATTTAACACATTTTTTTACCAACTTTACTTGAGGAAAGAGAGAATGAAAAAAAAACTATTATAAAAAAATGATTTTAGAATTTTCAAATAAAATGTTACAAAATTTATAAAATGCTTAATAGCATAGTCTAACCTTTTTATATATTTATTTATCAACTAAGTTCATAATATCATTATCTTTAAAATGTTAAGTATATTTTATTCATTAAATAAAAAATGAATTATCACTTTCGTCTTTCATTTTATTAATGTGTATCATTTTCATTCCTAACTTAAAAAAATTAGATCATTAATCTCTCGCTTTGTCATTTGTGTTTCACATTAATCCCTGTAGTCAATTTTAATAAATGGAATGCTGACATGTGGTGGTAAATGTCATGATGTTAGTTCAAATATACCTTAAGGGTCAACCAAAAAGGATAAAAGAAGTTGTGGTGGTAAAGATGGAGCATTTAGAGATTTATTTACCAGAATCGTGGGAACAAAGATGAAGATGAGGATAAGTATAGTAATGTGAACGAGGTAAAAAAATCCTTAATGTATTATACGATGTTGTTTAGGCATATTTGGATGTCCAACGTGATATTTAACAGCCAAAATCAATACACCCTTTATAAAAATTAATCCTAGAAACTAATGTGAAACACAAATAACAAAGTGAGAGATTAACGACTTAATTTTTTTAAATCAGATATGAAAATGAAACACGTTAATAAAGTGAAGGACAAAAGTGACAGTTCACTCTTAAATAATTTTAGATCAAACCTTGATTATATAATTGTTATTGATTTATGAATATTTCTTATAAGTGTTATACATGACATTTATTTAGTTATATTTAAGGTAAATAAAAAATATTTTTATAAGATAATTGAGTGTAATTCATAAATAATTGACGAACTTTTGATACTTTAAACAATTTTTAATAGTACAATATTTTCTAGAGTTTTGTGATTAATTTTTTGAAATTTTAAAGTGTTATTATTTATTTGGATTAGTCATATTTTTCAAGAAAACAAAAATAAAGTGATTAGAGTATTTTGTTAGTTTTGCATCGCTTAACACAATATTTTGCATTAATTGACGTGAAATCTTAGAGAAAAAAAAGTATTTTATTACTTTTGCGTTACCTAATACAAAATTTTTCATTAAATAAAGAAATTTATTGAACAACACTATAAAAGATGTTTTCTCTCATTCTTTGATAGTTTTTTACCATTAAAAAATGAAAAATTCTCTCAAATTCTTTCTTGTGCGACTTTTGGAGGGACTGATTACATATTTGAGGGATCAAAATACAAGATTCATCAAGTTTAATGGAATTTTGCATGATTTTGTCTTCTTCTTTTCTTATTTTCTTCATTTCTATTGTGTGTAACTAGATTCTTAGTTAAAGAAAGAGAGATCTTAACCCTAATCTTTTTGTAATTTGAATTGTTACTTTTAATTCAAGTTTATTTTCTTTAAATTGAGTTTTCTTCTATATTTTTAGTACCTCTATGAATTGGTCACTTGTAGTTAATTTTAGATTTTATTCATTGAAAAATTGGGATAGGAGTTGAAATAGAGTTGAACAATATAATTAAAGATACTCTAGGAATAGAAATCAACAATTATAAGGTACTGAGAGTTTTGAAACCTAATTCTTACTCTAATTAAAAAATTTTAAGGAATTATATTTTCTAATATGAGGGAAATGGTTGTTGAGTTAAGGATTTGAACTTCAACTATTTTAGAAAATTCTATCTTTAATTATACTTTTAAAACTTGAATTAAAGTGACAATTTAAGTTGCTTAAATGAAGGTTAGGTGAACTCTAACTCTAACGTTTTGATTGATTTATTCTTTCATTTTATTTGCATTGATTGAGTTTTAATTTCTCTAAATTAAACTTAATATTGTTAAAAAATAGTTAATAAATTGATGTAATATAAACTTCATTCTTTGTACTCGACTTTATTATTGATTTTATTTGTTAGATATATAATTTATAGTTTATAATTTATTTATATTTGTATCAAAGTTAATTCTTTCATATTATTAGTCCAAATAGTAGAAATGTTGGAAAATTAATACTTGAACCAAGTCTTTGTACGAATTATACTTTCTCGTCGTTTACTCTTGAAACGACATGATACATTTGTCATATTTTTACTAATTATTTTTTGTTTACTTAATTCTTTTGTCTTAATAATAAAATAATATTTTTAATTTTTTTAGCATTATTCTTAATTAATTATTTTTTTAGATTTTGGGTTCTAAAAATTATCATTCTACTAACCATTTTATCAAAAATTTCAGTTCTTTTAATTTGTCCTATCTTTTAATTTTTTTTATTACTTAATTTTTATACATCAACTTATGATTAAAGTGAGTCATCTCATCTCACTTAGGTTGGTGATATGAATCAAAAGAATTATTTGATAGTGTAGGTTAAATAAAAAAATTATAAAATAATAAATAAAAGATAATTAAATAGTTTAATGATCTGACACGAGTAAATAGTCAATCAATATTATAAGGAACATGAATTACTATTCAAACTTATTGCCCAACCATAAACATAAGATAACCAATTCACACGGCAATGCACTTGGATTGAAGCACGAACTAGGAGCTTTTACGAATTTGAATCACCAACCTTATAGTAAAGATTGACAAAATAATGTTTTACAAGAGTAAAGAAATATATGATTCTCGAGATAAAGAAAAATTTATTTACGTTAATAAAAAATTTAATATTCAATCTGTTCATATCAATCGGTTTATTATAAACCAAATTTAAAACAAGTTAATTATTACTCATCCAAAAATAAACACCTCGACTTAACTTACATGAGTTGGTGAGTAAAATGATTATGCTTACTAAAATTAAAAAGAATAGAAAAAAATAAAACAGTCTTGAAAAATAAAGAATGGTAGTGCATCTCTCAAAGATGTGCGGTTTCGAAAATTAGTGGTGTGACTATTGTAGTTACATGAAAATAGTTGAGCATTAGGCAAAATTAATGGAGACTTAATGTCAAGACTCATTATATTAAAATGGTTAAAATTTTCATAAAATGTCATCCCATATATTCATAAAATATCATTACATAATATTAAAAATGCAAGTAAAAATTAGGTAAGTTGCACAAGTTCTCTTCTTCCTTTGATAAGTAATGGTTTCCTATACACTCACATATGTTATGTTTAATGCTTGATGTGCAAGATTTTCTCCTTGTGTGCCTTCTGACATGGATCTCAGGTCAATTATTTCTTATAGTATCTCAACAATTCTCTCAAAATTTTTCTACATATGAATATATATTAGTATTAACATATTAATATTTAAGAGACATTCACATAGGTTTGGGAGACACTTAGTCATACGTGGAAAGAGTGAGCATCTTGCTCTTGACTACTTTTTTCTTGGTACATCTATTTGTATGGAAGGATGTGTGAAGACATCTACCTTAGATGAAGAAATTAGATATAGATGTGAGATGCTACAAAACCAATCCATGTTTCCATTAATGTATTGGATCTTAGTGGTAACATCATCTTTGACTTCTTGTGGCACCACTAACTTCTCATAATGTTGGTAATTGTGATTTATATCATCTGGACTGATGACCATACTAAACTGATCAAATAGGGATACATGTCTTGGATGTGACTATATTGACGTAATACTCTCTGGTAGATGTGGATAAAATATTCCACTACACATAATCAACTCAAAATACCAACATATATTGTGAAATGATTGGTGCGCTCTATAACTCACATATGGTGTCCAAGTAATGTGTGCACATGCAATCGATCCAATGCCTCTCTATATGGGCAAACATCTCATGAACCACGAATCGTTGTTAACCATATCGATACAAACATATCCTCCCTAAACTCCATGTTTAGTTTGCAAGCACCAATACATGGAAAATGCTGAAAAATCCATGCGCCTGAAATAAACATTATAAATAATTAATTTTATAATACAATATTTTGTACATATTATACAATAACCACAAATAAACCCTATTAATACCTACAACAATGTCAAGTAGCCTCTCATCTGACAAACATTACAAAAACTCGCGTTACTAAGATGGTCGTATAGGTATGCTAATGCAATTGTTCCTATGCATCATTCCTGATTGTATGAAAATCTCAAAACAGCTCTAGGTACACAACTCTAAGAGAGGTTGAACTCTTACTCGCAAAGATAGTACAACTTGCTGGTCGAAGTAAATATGTCCTAACAACAGCATCCAACTGACCTTTTCCAATGTAACGTTCGTATATATCTTCTAGTAGGTTAAATTTAACACTATCATCACAAGTGGATTAGGCCTCCTTGTTTGCTTCCTCCAAAGATACGAGTAACAATTTTTGTAATATGTCACATGGGACATCTCTTTGCATCGAAGAAAAAGAGAATAATTCACATATTACTCTTATAAGAAGATAACTTCTATTGTCCTATTTTCCTTGTTCACAAAATATATTTTTTTATAAAATTTTACATAATTCATGACTTGAACTAGTTACATTGTATTGATTTTTATCTACATCTCATACAAATAAAGTTGATCATAGATTATGCAAGTGAAAATTTCTACAAATATGAATGTAAGTTCAAATATAAATTCACATCATAGTAGATAAATTAAGTATATTGATCATAAATAATACAAATATGTTAAAATATAGTTAAAATATTAAAAATATAAATTAAAAATGTTTATCAAATTGATTTAGTTAATATTATTTTACTAAAGACAAAAATATAAAAATATATGCATTTTTAAAAGTTTCATTTTGAAAAAATACAAAACTAGTTTAATTCATGAAAAATTATTGTAATGTCAAAATTATCAATATACAAATATCTTAATATACATTTACAATAAAGTTGTAATATCATTTCCTGTCCAAATAATCTAATTCTTTTGTTTCTTAGCAATGAAGAACATTTATATAACAATAAGGAAAGAAAATAATTTCAAAAACTAATCAAACCTAAATATTACAAACAAATGATTAGTTCAAATAGTATTTATCAGTAATTGATTTAGGTAGTACATGTCTAACTTTTATTAACAAAATTCATGTTCGAATATATGAACAAATTTATTGAAACGCTAACCCACAATGTAAATATTTTCAACTTAAACAAAACTTTCTCTTATAGTCCTAGATTAAAGAGCAAAACAAAACCAAAATATTGGGCTAGTGGGAACTAAAATGACAACTGGTGCATTAAGTCATGATGAATGACTCACTAGTAAGACTTGATCAATTAGTTACCATTAATTAGATTTCTCCCGTTTACCATCTTAATTGACTTTATAGGAACTTTCCCAAACAAATAACATAAACAAATTAAAATTAGTACTAACAGAACTTTTATGAAAGAGAAAAGACACAACCGATAACAAGCTAATAGCTTATTGAAAAAACCAAGAACTGCCGTATTTCTATTACAAATCACACTGCCTAAAAACCACTGCATAAAATGAAAATCTAACCATGTTAATTACAACCCTTGATCCTTGTTTTGGTACTTAATGCTAAGACACTAGATCAGGAAAGCAACAGCAGATATCCTGGTACTGCTTAACTTCCTTTTCCTTGCTGGATTTGCTGAAGAAGAACAGCAGCCAGCTGTAATGTTGCTTGTAGACGTTTCTGTGGATCTGCATCAGCATCATCCTGCAGGTTAGTATCTGTCAACTGCTGATTTCCATTAGCCTCTCTTTGTGATTCCCTGTGAACCATCTGTGACAACTGAGGCACATTTGACATCTGTTGTTGCTTTTGCAATTGTAGAATTTGACCAAACTGAGAAGTCGAGAGTTCAGAATTCACCAGATTGTTTTCTGCAGCATATTTCTGGGATGGTCTGGATGAGGTGTCGGACCCATTAAATCTGTTAGCTTGCCTGGGATCACCCAATGCAGATGCACTCTGAGAGCTTCCTGATTGCCTCTGCTGCTCAAGAAGAGATGCAGCTAGTTGTGCAAGCTGTTCTGGTGGCAGGGCTCCCACAGGCACTGATAAAGGATCTAAAGGTCTTATATCTGGGTAAGATGACTTGCTGTTACCATAAAACGGAATACCAGAAATTCCACTGGAATGTTGGATTGAGTTTAGATCAGGCACTGCCCTTGGAATGATGGGTTGGCGTTCTTCAGCAATAGGTTCAACAGCACCACCTGATGGTTGTAGTGGTAAAGTCCTATTAGAGATTAGGTTCTGCAGATTTTGAGAAGACCAGTTTAGTCCAGAAGTCCGCTGAGACTCAGACATACCAACCATGGTGCGAGCAGAATCGGAAACCGATGGAGCTGCGGGAAATTTATTTCCCAGAAATGAAAGATTGCTGATTCCAGAATTACCCAATTCGGAAATAGATGGGGATGTAGGTATACGTACTGACGAAAATGATGACTTTGGGTGCAGTATATTTTCATTATAGGATAACAGGTTTTCATTTGTCATTTCTCTTTGAATTTGTACGGGACCATGATTTAAACCAGGATTCTCTAACCTCAAAATAACACCAGATATGCTCAACTTACCAGGTACTTTCAGTACTTTCTCTGAGAACTCTGATGGAGGTACAAGAAATAAGGTAGTCTTGTCATCCAACTTGGCAACCGCGGCACGCTGCTTTTCCTCCAGATAATGCATAAATTCATTGTAGAATTCAATGTCAGCATCACTTCCAGGCACAAAGAAAACAACCCAAACACCAACTGCTTGGTAGTAATGCTTTGAAAGCATATCTAGACTAGTTCTCGCAGTGCAATCCAGGAATTCAGGTCTGAAATTAACACATTGACATTAATACCCAACATAAAACAATTGAGAGGAAAATAATGACAGTAAACTTCTTTGGCAGGGAGCTATAATTGCATGGTTATGTTAATGACTGCATTGTAAAGCCAGAGTTTTTAACAGAATTCTCCCTCACCACCATTTTGTGGGAGAATATGATCTTTTGGCTTCTGTGTTGCTGTCAGCACATGGGTCTATTGAGGGGAGTTTTACATCATCTATTTACAGAGGGGATGGGAGAGCTTCTTTTGAGCTATTAATGTCTCATTCTCTCTTTTTGGGTTATTTAATAGTTGCATGACTACTTTAAAATGTTACTTGATGTTTCAATCTTAACCATTCATGGTTAGATCTACTGGTTAAGATTTGTTCCTCTCACTACGTTCCCTATATATATAATGCCACCATAAGCCAGCTCAAGCACAATTACTTTTGAAATAGAACTATCTTTTTTATTAAACAAACCATCTTAGCCATTATATACTTGGATGACTAAATTAATTTTTGCCTAGTTTCTTCTCAATTCCTTTAAATTAAATTAAATCAGTAAAAGCTCCAGCAATGACTGTAATGTATATGAACAAACTAATCGTCAACTAATTCCAAAAAAGAAAAAGTAATAAATAAACAAAGCACTTGATCATTTATCTGAAATTCTTACATGGATATTGTTAGATTCCATCTTAAAACAATTGGCATCAGCAAGTAACCGTACCCTATTAATTAAGGGAGGCGATGTGGGACTTTCCAGCAGATATTAAACTACAGTTAATTTAGTATCATCCCATTCTATTACATTACATTCCATTCCTTTCCATAAATCCAAACATAGCATAAAGTTACTACTTGCTTTATGCGTTACCTCCAATGGAAATAACCTTCAGGGGGGTAAGTTGAGGAAATGTTATACTGCCGTTAAAGTGAACTGAAAAGTTAATGTTTTCAACTTAAACTAAATTCGAAGTGATTTAAGTGGCAAAACAGAATAAAAGGAGGTTATTAGAAGAGTGAAACTACAAGGAGATGAAGTATAATTTACCAATACAAATATCCTTGTACAGTAAAAAATAAGTTAAAAGCTTGTGCTAAAAACCAATTAGGCATTATTTTCAATAAAAGTCAAATTAACTATAAGCTTCAGATAATAAAAATGTCTAAATTTTAGCTATATCAGTAGATCTTTTAAGAGAAGAGATTTCCCCAATTCCAAGGTCAGTGAAGGCCCATAGATCACAAGAATCTGTCTTGTAAAAATTGTGGCATTTTTCTATTTATTTTTTTTCCTTTCACATCTCCATGTTATTTTACCCCTTTAAAAAGCAGTTCTATCTAATTATTTCAAATCTAAGCCAATCTAGAACTAACAAATACATTGTAAAAGGAATATTTAATACTTACAACAGGATATCTAGGACTTTCCCCACAGGGAAACAGCGAGCACGACAAACAGGGGTTCCACCTTTAGCAATGGTTCCTTCCCATTTCCACTCAGTTAAAGATGAACTATCAGGTTCAGGTGTGAACCTTTTCTTCTCAACAAAAGTTGATTGTGGAGCACCAGAACCCATTTGGAAACTATCATAAGGTTTCCAGCCATCATGTCTATCCAAACGAGGTGGAGGTGAATTTTGTGGATGATCAAGAGTCTGTCCATAAGTAAAATTTGCAGCATCAAAACCTTTATCAAAAGGTTCATGTTGGGGAAAATCAGATGATAATCTTGGGAAAACACGTTTTTGTCTTTCTAACTCAGAAAAAGGATATTCTGGAAGCTCTCTTTCAGGAGGAGGAGAACCAGTCTTTGGCCTTTTAGCTTCGCGTAGATAGGGAACATCTGGCAAAGGCCACAGATCTTCAAAGAATGCACCCTTTTGAGGAAATCTATGTGGAAAATCACCCACATGAGCATGTCTTTCTCTTGATGGACTATTCATTTGTTCATAGATTTCTTGTGATACTCCCAGTGTTCTCCCCTTCTCTCCAACTTTCCTTTGCTCGTATGTGTTAGGTCCACCAGCCCATGAAGAGCCCCTCTTGTTATGGTCATAATCATCAGAATCCCAATTTGGGAAAAGGTTTGGAGAACTGATGTCGCGATCTCCATTGAAGCTCCTATCCTGCCTGAAGTTCTCAGGAGATCCATCGTGACCGCTTGACTTATAAATTGGGGAACGAGAGCCATTAAATGAGCCCCTCCCACTGCTTGATGAACCTGTTTCACTCTTTGCAAAACAAATATGTACACGGGGATTCCCAAATAACTTTCCCTTCAGATTATCTTTTGCTCTGCATGCAGATGTCAGACTCCTAAAGCAAACAAAGGCATAACTTCGACCAGGAAATGTAGTAATCTTCACTATCTCACCAAATGGAGAAAAAGCCTTTCTTAAAATTGATTCATCCACCTTCAACTGAGCTGGGAACCCAATCCACAAAACCTCACTGGGCTCTGGATTTTTATCACTAAGCTTGGATTTGTCAGAATAATGTGGTTCAGGGCTACCATGGCGTCCTCTAAATTCTCTTTGGGAGAAAGGAGATCCCCTTGAGTTTCGCTCATCCCATGAGTAGTCTTCATCACGTGGTATTGTTGATGACTTATCCTGCAAGAACATGACTAATTGTTTCAAGCATTTAGATTTTAAATATTTTGAAAGAAAAATACTAATTCGATAGCCAGATTTACATAACAATATGATAATTATGAAGTTCAGGGATTATCAGCAATCAACATCCAACATCTTGGAGCACTCAGAACAGAGTTTACTGACAAACACTTTTTGCATTGACAGCTTGCTTCATACAAAGCAAACTGTGCTCCTAATGGTGGGATGACACTATAAAACCATAGAGGTGGAACAAGACTAAGCACCATCAAGACTAGAGCACAAATCCAACACAGACATTACACAAGAAACTTACTGATAGAATAATTACAACAGTTGTATGAATTACAAAGGCTTGACCTGACAAAAAACAAAAAGAATCAACAAACAAAATACATCAAGAAAATCAATCACTCTAAGCTTTTCAAATACAAGAAGTACAACCCAGTTTTATCCCACATGATGGATTGACCAACTACAAGGATCAGTCAATAGCATTAGGCTCTATTAAAAACCAATGTATTGGTGACCTGAATTATGAAGATTCAACGAAGTTTTATATTGGCTTCTGACTGCCTAACACAATTCACCAATCTCTTCAATACACATCAAAGACATTTCCTTACACCCCACAAGAAGAAAACCCTACATTTTGAAATAGAAAACAACATCCCCACATCTCGTCCTTCTTTGAACTCAAAACAGAGTCCAGCATTTTGTATTAGCCAAAAATAAGAAAATAGCACAAAACATATCGCCATAAATCCACCTTGTTCAATCTGGATCACGTAACATGCAAAATACATTGGACTTAAATTTTTCACTGTGGAATTCTAATAGGGACTGGTACCCAAGAATGATTCTTTACTGCTGAACCCCAAGATTCTGACCCCAGTCCCAATGTGAAACTAAAATGCAGAGTTAGGGAAGAATTACAATTAATCCTCAGAGGTTCTGAGTTTTCAAGAGACCCAGTGCACTCCAAATTACAGAATTCTTCTCAAAATTATTCACACACTATTCTATCCTATTGCCTTCTATTTATAGGTTTAGTTTTTCAAGCTAACTAACTATCTGTTACAGCCTTAATTCTGTTATTTGTCTGTTACAGCAATAATTCTATTATTAATTCCTTTCTGTTAGCATTTATTTCTCCTACTGTACCCTTGTCTTATAAGGGGTCTATCAAATTTCTATTATATATGTTGATTATTAAGATTGGTAATGATACATATGTTGATTACACACATTATCAAGCATACAGGCTATCTATATTATTCCTGCTGCAATCCATTTCTCAAAATTAATAGAACCATCCCATATGTTCGGGGTCCATCAATCACATCAGAGCACCAAGAGTATCAGCATGAAAAATTCTATTCATAATAGAGAAAAAAACACCAAGAGCTACAGTTTGCAACTTTACCAACGCTGTATCAGATTGCTTACCACATATATAGTACAGAAGCAATTGACCATTTTAATCATTCACTAAAAAACAAAAGCATCCATCAAATCAGGATCAGATACATATGACTGATGTAAACATTAATTCTTAATATATTAGCAAGAGAATTCTGAGTGTTGTTTTCACTGTGTTAAAAGGACCGTAATGAATAGCGAAAGACAAATAAACAATAGGTGAAGCTCAATTTCAATTTCCAATTCAAAAAAAAAAAAATAATACGCTTTGTCATTTAATTCCTGTTCCTGTAACTGCCAAGCTCCCTCAAATTCAAAATTTTACTTTGTTTTCCATGATTCTTCTTTCAAAATTTTAAATATGTCATCCCTATTGTTGTGTCATCTTACCAATATTGTTGCTCTCCAATCAATAAAGCATCTCATGTCACTATCCGTTTTTTATCACCATCCACCCTTTTTTCAATCACCATTCACCATAGTGACATCCTTGATGAGCCCCACACCCATATTTCTGATCGGTTTCTTATCTCCTTCACCATGCATCTTTCCAGTGTATCAAGCAATCTTTCAGCCATCATGTCCTCCCTTCCAGCAGTTAGAGGAGTATCCCTGGCTGTCTCTTTCACTGGTTTCATCTCCACTCATCCTCCTCTATCGTGATGTCATTCCAACCACATTTTCATCTTAGACCTTTTTCCAGCCATTTATGCTGCTATCCACTGGCACAGGAAAATTTTCCAGTAACATTTTCCATCAAACCACCAGCAGATTGGGATAGCCAACTCCTCCTCAGCCCATCCCCACTTTCATCAGCCTTTAGCTGTGCCTACACTGCCCTACAGTTTGCTTGCATGTTTTCTCTCACCAATGCCCTATCCTCAGTGCATGGAGCTGTGACAGGCTGTTCCTAGCCCCTGCCACTTGCACCTAACTCATGCATGTCCTTTCCCAATTTATCCTTGTGTCTATGAACAGAGCTCTCTAGAAACATTTTCCCTTCCAAAGGGCATTCCTAGTACTTGTTTCATTAATTTCAGGTCTTTTCCCACCTTTTTTGTAGATTAATAATTGTTTGATATTCTTCTCTCTCCTCTTGTTGACCCATGACCTCTTATAGGGTCATCTGATAGGATAAACAATAATTTGAACTCTTGAATTATAGGGTCTTAGACGGTGACAGGGAATTGGCTTTTTTGTCTTTCGATAAAAAATGTTGTTAAGACAGAAATGAGAAATTACAGGAACATGGACAAGCTATCGTTACAACAAAACAAAGAAGCAGGCGATATAACACCACCCTAACTCCTAACAAAATGAAGCCAACAAGACCACCTAAATCTCCTTGAATATCAAAAGAGGAATTTCCCACTTTAGAAAATAACAATAAGGAGAAAACAAAGCAAAGAGCTAGATTGAATATCTTGTCTCAAAATAGTGCAATATTATCCCTTAAGATTCTACTCTTCCTTCTGATGCAATAGCATAAATTGATGCCAAACAAAGCACATCTCTATAAAGACTACTATGTATTTATCTGAAGGTCAAGAAATAATTTAACAGCAAAAACAGTTACAACACAAGCCTTTGACGATTGATTAATCATATTGAGTACCACAAACCCAAGAGTACTATCCCTCGAATGATCCTCATATTTCCAAATAAAATTAGAAAGGGAAAAGCAAGTATGCTTTGGTTTCAAGGAAAAGGAGGGGAAGGAAATTAAAGGAGAAAAAAGCTAGTTAGAGGATTAAAATGAGGAAACCACAGAGGGAATTTTTTTAAAACTCATTTCAGTTTTTGCTTTTGTTTGGTTGAAATAATATCTCAAAATTTGGATTTGGACCAAGTCCAATGGCATCATGCTACAAAGTACAGACACCTATCGTATCTGAAGTGTCATAGTGCCAGACATGTTTTTGACACCAACACCTCTCCAATACTTTTTTACACATGTCAAACACTTCTTAAAAGGTGTCTAATTGAAAAATTATTTTTTAGCTCAAACACTTGAGCCAACACTTTAATATGGATTGATACGCATTAGTATTATTAAAAAATATTCATTTTTCAATCTTTTATAGAAGTTAACTATTATCATAGAGAAGATATGAAACTTAACATGTCAGTTTGAGAAGGTGAATATACCTTTTCAAAAGATATAATTTCATCTTCTTGCTTTGGGATAAGGCTATTGTTATAGTTACTTTTGTTTGTGCTGAAACATAACATCAACTACAGATATGACCAAATTAAAGCGAGGTTGAGTTGAGTTTAAACCCAAATTTAAGATGGTATCAAATCCTATCTTAGATTCAATATTGGGCAACCCTCAACCTCAACTACACAAAAATGAGATTGGTCCCACGGATTTCCCAGTGCTACCTACCTGGCCCTGCTGATTTCCCAATGCAATATTTTTTTAAAAAAAAAAGCAATCCTACAATCTCCATTCTCCATGCTCTAAATATCCAATCTTAGCTGGGAAGGATGTGTGCTGAGATATCAAATCAAGATACGACCAAAGTGAAACTTATAAAGACTAGGACAATTCTCACCTTAAGAGTTACCTTTTGGGGGTTGAGTTAAACCTAAGTCCAAGTTTAAGAGTTTGATTGAAACTGAAAGAGGTTTACAACTAGAGAACAGACAGGAAACCAAACTCCAGAATCAAAGGAAGCCATAAAAAAACATAATCAAGTACGGAGGAGCAAATAAGTGACATTCTCAGCTTCCTAGGACACAACCTTCAGATATGACATTATGCAACATGGGCAAACAACAGATATGGTAAAGCTACCAACCAACAAGCAAACATCACCTGTCTGCATTATGCAAGTCAAAGAAAGGTTGATATACCAGTAAAATTAATTTCCAAGGGCTTGCATGAAAGGTGTTATTCCCATTTCTAGCTTAACAACGAGTCGCTAAAGACCATAATAATTTCTGATTACCTTACACCATACAGAATCTATTTTCATGGAATAATTCCAAAACCATTTCTCTACTAAAAGTGATACTCAAAAAATCAAACTTTTGGAATATAAAACTTCCCTCTTACCATAGAATAGAGCTCATGTAGAGTAATCAGTGGAGTTATAATCTTGTTGGGTAGGAGGCAGGCCAAACAATACAAATTTCTGCTCGAGAATTTGTCAAAAAGCATTGTTTTGGTTTTGGCAATTGAATGGCTATGGTAGTTTCCTTTAGAGACCATGTATTTATGAAACAACATAATAAAATATGTTGATGAGAATAGGGAGACACCAATTTATCCAGGAACCACATGATAAAATATGATTTTCACAGGTTATTTCTTGTTGAATAACAATTACTCCAAAAGCTTAAGCTGTGAGCATGAATGGTTTTATTTATATTCAAAAATACCCCAACACAAGTTCTTTGAGTTTGATGCAAGGGCCACGTGTGAACCCATTTTATTCTGCTGAAATTCAACTGAATGAAGAGTGGCTGCAACAAGAACCAAACTCTTAACCAATAGGTTGTGAGGCTCCAATACCATGTCAAGAACAAATTATACCAAAAGTTTAAGATATTAGGTGGAGGCCCTGGCTTGGTTTATATAAATCTCTAACTTTTCTCAAGTATATGTTCCTTTTAGAACCCTATTTTCTTTTGATTTTATCAAGTTTCAACTTAAATCTTTGAGAAGAGAATGTCTCCATTTATAAAATATTCCTTGCCTCAACCAGCTCTATACTCTTCATAACTCATCCATTACAATATTCTGTTACATTCAGGGTTCTAATTTAACTTGGGTCTTTCAATTTTATAGAGAATAAAATTAAAAGGCAGAGAGTTGCAGTACCTTCTGCTTTTATTTGAATGTATTAAATTCAATGACAAACCAAGCTGGACAGTTTCATCATCTGTGATTTTCTAATGTGTTTTCTCATAAACTATTCTTTCTATTTTCCATGCACTTTTGTAATCAAGTCATCTTATTGCACAAAAGTACTTAGCATTGGATTTACAGATTTTGCAGGCATCATCCATAGGAATTGCAGATTTTGCACACATTGTGATACTCTTTCTTCTGATGTATGTTATTGTAATGAGCTAGCTTGGAAACAGCTGGCCACTTATTTTTTGGATTGTAAGGTAAAAACCTTCTTATGGAACAATCTGGAATGCTTGATAATCACTGCTGCACTGAATTGGGTGTGTCCTTATGCTTTGGAACAGTTTTTGATTAAAGGTTTTGGTAAAAATAGAGTGGAAATATTTATGGCAGTGTGCAGATTATGCAATTCTTTGGGGCATTTGGCTCAAGCAGATTCTCCACTTCTTTAAGACATCTGCTTTTCCTTAAACTAGTAATGGTATTGGATTGTTCACATGATCATATCCATATCACAGACCTCAGGAGCATAAATGCTTTTAGGGATTGAATCAGCATGGCAGTAGCAGAGAATGCTACTCTCTTAAAGAATAAGCTGCAGACTTGTTAATAAAAATAAAAAAGAAAAAAAACTTTCCCAACATAGAACCAGCCAACACCCATTCAAAGGTTAGACATTTTTTTTGTACATTGCAGAGCACAAAATTCTGTTATTTTTAGTGGTTTAGGCATGCTTTTTCGTATTATTATTCAGCTATTGTTCATGCCATCTCCATGAACCACCTGTTGGGAGGTTGTTCTTTATATGTTGGACTTGAGATGTTTAAAAGGGCTCCAGGCTGTACTATTTAGTATAGAGATCATGGACATGCTACAGTGGAGGGTTTCTAAAAGAGTTAACTAGCAAATTAGTTTCCACTTTATGAACACATTGGAAGTCCAACTTTTAAAAAAATGCAAATTAATCCCATCACTTTTAAAAACCTTGCAAATTCAATTCTTCACTTCAAATAATGCAAATTAGTCCCATTGCAAGGACGAATTTGCATGATTTTTAAAAGTGAAAGACTAATTTGCATTATTTTAAAAGTAAAGGATGAATTCACAATGTGTGTATAAAGTGTGGGACTAATTTGATAGTTAACTCATTTCCCAAAAGCTAATTCTGCTAGATCCCCAATTGATAGAAGATTCCCTTCTACCTATGAGTGCTTTTGGGAGGCAATCTTGTGTCTCCTGAAGAAGTAAGAAGCAGAGTGCTATTGCTCGGTCAAATGTCAAATCTGAATATCAATTTAGAGCCCGAGCGATGTCAATTGGTGTGGAATTGTGGATGTATATACATCTTGATGAGATTGGTTTCAAGAATGCAATGCCAATAAAACTGTGGAGTGACAGTCAAGCTGCCATTCATATTGCTTCTGACCTGTTTTTCAATGAAGAACAAAGCATTCTGAGGTTGATTGCCATTTAGTTGGAAAGACTCAATAGGGGGCTTTTTGTTTGGAAAACTACTTGCTAACTTTTTCACCAAAGCACTCAACAAATAACATTCATGCTTCAACTTATGAGAAATGTTAGAGAATAGTTATTACCCTATTAGAGATTAATATATCTAGTTATTCCTCTTCTCAATTTTGTTTAAAATGCCTCTTGATCCAGTAAGTTAGGCAAGGGTGACAGGTGATCATTGATACTATGGGGAGTATCTTCAATTGAGAAGGAAAAGTTCATTATCTGTGAGATTCGTAGATCTCATAACTATGATAAGACACAAGGACAATCCAAGAGGCATTTTGAGATATCTTAATAAAGTTCCATAAAAGGGATTATTTCTACACATCTATTATTTGTATATAGTTGGTTTATCATGGCTGATTCAGGTAGTGAACATGTGGGCAAGAAGCCAACCACTATTTGATGAAATTCCATGAAGGTAATCTCAAAGCATGAATACTTTGATGTTCAAGTAAGATATCAAGTCAAAGCAGAATATACCGAGGATCATATTACATATTACATAATGTCAATTAAGTTTCTTGTAAGAAATGGGAAACAAAGGCTCAATCAAACAAGCAATGAAGGATACTTTAAGTCAAGTACTAATTGTCTTAAAGCTGAAGCAATGAGGTGAACATACTTGAATGATTTCAGATCAATACACCCCTAACATGAACCTTTTACATTTGAAGCAAGGATATAACACAAGCCCTAAATTAATTTAACGATTCAACTATCAAACATTTAGTGATAGAGATCCAATTAGCCTACCTAAAGACTCCTTATATGCAATTTTGGTCCAAGAAAGTAAAATCCAAGAGGCAAACAAAGTCTTAATGTTAGTTGTGCAAGTTCAAACAATTGTAGATCTATACACTAAAGTATAGTACAAAGTTATCATGATCAAATCATTATACTCAAAGATTTGAATTTTATTATAGGCAAATCATATTAAGATTTTATTTGGTCCAAATGAAAATATTAAACTTAAGTTTAAGGAAGAATTAGTTCACATAAATATTGTAAAATTTCCTTCCATTGGTTTTGATTTCAAGATTTTTTTCATTCTTTTTTTTTTTTTTTGTGAGGGGATGATTATTTATATTTCAATGGAGATGCCATTGGTTGCCATACATATGAAGGCAACTATGACACTAATTCCTTGTATTTCATTTTACTATTATACTTGCTAAACCTGTCACCCACTTTCACGTGCTCTGTCCAACAAAATTTAATTTGCTTGTTGTACATACTTTGCACACAATTTTAAATTGAGGCAACCATGATATCAAATCCTTATGTTTTATTTGCTTTTGGTGTTTTCCTTCCTCAGGTTGTTTTCATGTGCTTTATTTAATAAAATGTCCATTCAAGTATATCATATACATACAAGAGGAGGAATCAAGTTATTTAAAGAATAACTCATGCTAGAGTTACTTCGCACAATATGTCTTTCAAACTGTTGAATTTCACCAATTCAACCATTAAATTAATAGATTTTATTATGTAGATCATATTTACAAAATTTCATAAATTTTGAAAAAATTTTAATATTTCATTGTATCTTTATTTTAATGGATAATATACCTCTCCTAATATACATTAATTTAAATTTATTTAACAAAGTATCAAATATCTTTTCAAACTTTATGAAATTTTGTAAACATGATCTATACACTAAAATTTATTAACAATTTGATTGATGAAATTCTACCATTTAAAAGAGATATTTAGTGGAGTAACTCTAGCATGAGTTCATCCTGAAATAACTTGGTCTTTGTGTGTGTGTATCCATTTCAGCACATAAAAAGTAAAGAGAAATTTGGATAAAGGAACTTTGGTTTCTGAAAGCATTGCTTTGATTGCAAAATGGCTTTGCTTTTTTCTCAAAAAACTATATTTTTATAGCATCAAGATATCCCAATTCAGAAGTGCAGTTTACTATTATAAACCAACTATCCCAAAATGAAGACACATGAATGATTTATATTAAATCTCAAGACGAGCCATCCAGCAAGAGCCCAGTGGGCTTAAAGTGTGGATAATGCAAAGTCCATGGGGAGGGGGGGGGGGGGGAGTAAGGATTGAACTCTAAACCACTTGGTCACAAAGGTACCATGTCACAAAAGCATAAGCTATTGGATGAAGACACATGAATGATATATCTTAAATCTCAACACAAGCCATCCAGCAAGAGCCCATTAGGCTTAAAGTGTGGATAATGCATAAGTCCATGGGGAAGGGGAGGGGGGGTAAAGATTGAACTCTAAACCACTTGGTCACAAAGTTACCATGTCATAAACCAACTATCCCCATTCAACTGATGACACATGAATGATTTTATATTACATGATACATCTCTAACATTTACATTTTAATGGGTGGGATGCTAATTCAGTGTGGTTAAAGCTACACATGCTAACCCTTGGAAATTTATATCTCAAGGTTACGTTTCCTTTATATCTCTTATTTGATTGGGTCCAAGAGAAGGTTCTTATACTAAATTTTGAGAGGACAATTGGGCGGGTATGTTTTCCTAAACTCTTTTGTCTCTATTTTGCATAAAGTAATGCTAACAATACACTTTCAAAAATAATATGTTATTGGTTAAAATTTATTGGGATTCAAGAAATAATGCAAGTCTCACTCCTTATTTAATGAGTCTAATCCATAATTTTGTGATTTTCAATAAGTTTCAACCAATTATAAAGGGTATACTAGATAGAGTGTGCCATAAAGTGTTTTGCTAGCACCCTTCCCTCTTTGGCATAATGACCCTATAAACAAGTTTTATTCTTCGTCTCTTTCTATTTTTTCTTGAAAGTTTTACTTCTTTAGAAATTTCCATGATAGGGAATACTCTGAATTATAGTCCCGTATGGTGTAGCCTGATTCAATCCATTTCTTTTCTAAACCAAAGGATTTGATCTCTTGATAACTCAAGCCCTTTTTATTCCAAATCCTATTTTCAATTTCTCAATTCATCACCCAATAATGATTCCTTCCTTTTCAATAAAAGTCTGTTTGGAACAACTAAATGAACAGCAGTTCTAACAGGATTAACACCAACAATTGACTTCAGATTTGAAGACCTCTAACTGCCTTCTCTCTTGATTATTGTATGACGTGCACATTGACTTCTGAAACTAGTTCTGATTTGTTTTTTGTATTGCTCAATAATTTCCCTTCTTTGGAAAAATTTGTTTGGTATTTTGGGTGAAGTTTGGGTTTTCCCTAAGGACCTCCAGCAATTTGAGTGTTAGCTTTAGAGGGTTTGGCACCAACAAAGATTCTAAAAAGACTGGCATTATTTTCAATTTGTGATTATTTGGTCTAAATGGTTGGAATGAAATACAAGAATCATTATTGGTTGTTGGTTGCCTCTTGAATTCATTTGTGATTGAGCAATTCACTTATCTCCTTTGTGGTTCTCTGCAAATGGTATTTTGGGTGTATATTAGTTAGATCTTTGGAGAGATTGGCATGTTGTATTGCATGTTTTTGGTTCTTAGTTTTTTTTCCTTTTATTTTTCTACAGTACTAGAGGATTCCTCATCCTCTCACACTTGTACCTATCTTTTCATCTTAAAAAAATTTGTTTATCCAAAAAAAAAAGTAAATAAGGCTTCATACCCTGTGAAGTTTATCTTTTGACACATGCTCCTTCTAGTCAATCATGCCTCTTGTTATTTAGCAATGAGCTAAAATGATTAAACTTATAAATTTATCTTCTGAACTACGAGTAGAAAATTTCACTTGAGTAACCAAAAAAGAAAATATGATAATCACTGACTCAACCAGATAATGAGCATAGAAATTGTATATAGAGCACCAAAGTTATAGTACAAATTATAATGGGAAAGTTTCAACTGGTTTATATCACTTTAAGCCATAAATTGAATAGGGTAGATGTAGAGCCTCTTCACACAGTGTTACTTAAGATAATTATATCTACAATTTACTTGGATGTGGAGTGAATGGAAAGATACTATTTGCTAATTGTGGAAGCACAATGGGCTAACTTCAAATGCAAAATGTTGCAAGTCCTCATAAATCAATCTTTAAGGAATTTATTGGCTTCTTACCTGTCAAGGAGACAAGGACCAAACCTCCTAAATGCTTAAACTATTAAATGAAGGCTCATCCAAGGTTCTAAATCTACCACATCCCCTCTCACAAGAGTCCATTGCGCTTTTAATGCAGACAATGCATGCCTACTGTACCCCGTATCACAATTTAACAACCAAACACTGGACCGTTGGGTCAAAGGGGCTCTAATGCCATTCAAGTCAAGGACCAAAGCTCCCAAAAGCCTGAGCAGTTCAGTGAAGACCCATGAATGATTTTATATCTAATATTGCTCTAATTAAATCGATATTATTTGGTTGTCAAGTGCTTACAAACTTTTTGAGATCATTGAAGCTTAAATCATTAAACGAAAGTGCATTGGCAAATACCAAGCTTCAACAAATACAAACAGCCCAACATTTTAACGGTTTATCAGTATATTTACAATCATTGATACAAATAAATTACACTTTTAAGTTCCTAGGCTTTGCTTCATGAAATAAAGCCAAGCAGGTTATTCATTCAGATCCAACAAGTTCCTCATTTTAAAATGTTATGCTTTGTTTGAATGATGTGGGTGGGAAGAAAAGAAATAGGAAGGTAAGAAATAGAATGGAAATAGGAAGGAAAAATGAGTTGTTTGAATAGATAGAAGTAGAAGTAGCTTAAAGAAAAAAAAAATCTTCTCTTTTCAATTTTTTTTATTTTTTAAAAATATACAATAATTTTAACAGTTTAAAATAAATAAAAAATAAAAAAAGAAAGTTTCTTCCCCCCATTTTCATGCCTATTTGGGGGACTAATTTTTAGGTAGGACCTAAAGAAAATGCTTCCTTCCCTCCTGTTTCCATACGCAAACAAACAGCAGAAAATAGTTCCATACCTCCTATTTCCTTTCTCTCTTTTTCTTCCTTCCTATTTCCTAGCAACCAAACAAAGCATTTGTCTTTTTGTCTTTGGTAATGTATAAGATGGATTATAGATCTCATTTTAGGTGTTGTTGATCTTTGGTTCCAAAACATTTCTTTTTAAAAGGCTATCCTTGTCCTCTTATCTTAAGTTGATAGCAAACTTCACATCATAATTCTTATTTTAAAAGATTGAAACATTTCTAGGTATTTTTATTTTCCAAAAACCTGAATGATAGAGAAGTTTGTTAGCTTTTTCACTCTTTCCTCCCATAAGGATGGACGGATTATACTCCCTGTTCATACACAAGCATTCTAGTCAGTCCTTCCACTTTCGTACTCATTCAAAATGCAGGAATATATTCCTTCTTGATAACATATTTTTAGAGATATATGATTCATGACAAATTCCTGCTTGTATCCTAAGTTCATACATTAATTTGGACAGCAGTACTCAATAAATCAGCAACATGAAGCCTGTTTTGCCTCAGCTTATAGGCATTTTAGTAAAATATAAATAAAAGTGCATTTTGATAGTTCTAATGGTTTAAGGACAAAAACGATAATCACTTTTATGAAGAAACAGAAGCTGTTTTCTCCTGTAGATTAAATGCAGGAAGTCGGAGCTTTTGCTGGAAACAGAAATTAGAAGCAAAAGCTAGCTATAATGCTTTGATTATAGTGATCCTTACAAAACAATTCTTTGCAGATGTTCTGGAGATTTTTTGTTTTTAATGGTGATTCTTAATAGTCATGCAGGTCACTAGAACAAGTGCAAATGTTAATGACCTGTTCCAAGTTTGGCAGTCTCGGAAAACCCTTTTTCGGCCAAGTATATGCACCATGTATTGTTCTAGCTCCAAACTAATTGATACTTACACTTATGCTGACCACTAACATCATTCATATGCATTCAGTTTATCATTTGGTGAATACTGAAGTTTCCCATTAAGAGTAGTTTCCTCAGTGAGTTTTGAATATTTTTGGAAGGGGAGATCAAAGCCTCATGGAAGTGCAGTGAGTATGTGATTACTTCTGGTATTTGATTGAAGCAAAACCTTATGTCCAATTTAAGTTTGGCATCAGATCTACAGTGAGAAAATTTTGGTTTCTCTCTGGTTTTTATGGATATCTTTTAGGTCAGTTTAGTTTAGCTTTGCTGTATTTTCTGTATGCACTGTGATTTCTTTCTGTCAGCAACAATAGCTTGATCTCCTCTTTGTAATCCTTCTAAATAATAATTAATGAATCGCAGCAGGTAGGGTTTAGTTTACAGCTTCATCCCAAACAAATGCTAGTATATACACACCTGGACATTTGTGTATGGCAAACCAAATAGGTTTCAATTCAGCTTTATGACTAGACATAAGAGTGAGGTACTTGCTTATGTATTCAGTGCTATAACCAAATGAACATGAATATAGAATGTATTAAAAATTTTCTCTCAAGGCTCCAACTCTATGATAGAACACCAAAAGAATAACAATAACTAAATAGACTTAAACCTGTAACCTGTAAAAGCATCTAAGTAGGCTATGCATGCCACAAAAAGCCAGAATTATCCAAAAATGGAAGGAAATGGAGAGTTGTATTATGTAGCAACATGTAGATACTTGGAAAGAAGCAAAAATCATAATCAAACTCAACCAATATGATGGAGGTCCACTGCGTATTTGCATACTTGACAAATGTTGAATGGTTCACCCAACTAAATTAATCACAATGAAATTTATAAACAAGAACCATGTGAAAGATTTTAAATTTTTCATGCTTTTGGTTTCTATTACAATTTACATGTCTGGGTTGAAAGAATTCTGATTTACACTTATTTTATCACATTTGACCATTTTTTGTGTTGGATATTGAGCACTGTCTGCTAAGATTCAAACATATGAACACTGAACAGATATTACTACCTCTAGCTGCAGCTTATCATAAGTGATGAATTTTTGGACAAAATATTGACCAAGTATGTGGTCCGGTTAAATGACTTTTTCTGCAAACTTTGATGCTTTATATTTTCTAATTAAAGGATAGAGTTATTATTATTTGAAATCCAACTATGGCAACTTCATTTGAGATCTTTTATTGATTACATTTATAATTAGTTCCATTAAAATTACCAATTTTTATGTACAGCAGACCATTTCTATCAAGAACTTGGAAATATATGCAAGTACATAGAACTGAAATTGAAAAGGACGGAATTCCTAAATCATATAGTATAAACAAAGACATGCAATGTAATTGCAAACAGATTAAAGCACTAGCATAACATCATCCGATGCATAACATGTCAAAATTTTCATAACCATCCCATGCCATTAATAGGCTGAACCTTTTTGCTAATGGGCAATCCATGCCACTCTTTGGAGCATTTGGTATAAGCGTAACCCATACTTTTCAGAAAAATTTTTTGGCACCAACAGCTGATACAGGTTAAGATTAGGCATTTGGTTTCAATTTAGTTTAAAGCACAAGGTTTTTTAAAGGAGATTCCCTAACACATATGCAAAGGGATTGAGCAGATTTGCTCTATTTGTGTTTTCTTTTTCTTCATTGCACGCTTTCTTTTTTTTAATGTTAGGAAGGAGCCGTTATCCTCTGAATTCTTTGTAATTATCCCCTCTTCATCTTGATGAATTTCTTCCTTTATTATTAAAAAAACAAACCCATAATTCAACTATGCCACTCGGATACAATGCACCCTCAATAGCACCATACTGCCAACATACAAGCTATTCCAATTTCCAAGTTTCAACTCACCAGTGGAAAAGAATGACAGGACTCCTGGGTACTGCAATGAGTAACATTTTATGGACGTGTTACTAGTTCCTAGATAAATATTACTATTATAATGAGCCATAGAGTGCTTGCTATTTAAATCTTTCCTGCTTCAAGAATTTTCCAGTTATCTTTTAAAGTATACTGCAAATAAATGGGGCTAATACTTGATGATAAATAGTTAATGCCATGATAAAGCTACAGCCAATTTCAGATAACATATGTTGAACTGTCATTTCTTTTTGTTTATTCTCTACAGGAGGAAATATCTACTTAGTTGAATAAATTGGGTACCAACAGGTTTAGCAACTCATATTATACAGTTGTAAACACTCTGTTTTGAATTTCATTAATTTTCCTTCTGTGAAGATCCATTCCTTTTATGGATAAAACTTTTTGCTTGTTCTTTACAGTCTTAAACCATACAGAGGCTATCAATTTTGTGGGATATGAAGCTCAAATTGAAGAGAAAATATAGAAAAACTAATATGCTAAAAGGTTCCATTGAACATTAAGGAATTAAAACATTAAGAATATTATCTTTAATAAAATCCTTATAGACTTGTTAATTTTACTGTAACCAGAACTCTAACTTAGGTTCAACCAAATAATTGACTCAGGTTCTTCATTCTGCAATATCTATCCTTATTTTTTACTCCCTGATTAACTCTCTGGCTTCCTCTTAAACTGGAAGATGCTGATATCTGGTTTTTTAATTCAACCTGAGTTAATAGGAGCAGTATACTCTACCCATTTTTTCATGGGTTTCATATACCTTTGATGTTGAAATCATTGGGAGTGCAAAATCTCATCAAATTTGAAAATTACCAAGAGACAAACACGAAACAATTCTTTCCCCAAGATTCAGCAATATGGAAAATTAGTGCAGGACTTGTGAAAATTATTAAGCAGCTGAGCTAATGCTGCATGGATCCACTTGGCAGTTGTTGGATGAGTAGAGTTATAATTTTGTAGCCTGGTTGGGAGATAATTATTAATCGAAAATCGAAAAAAGCAACTTTTCATCATGCAAGGTGCATATTCTGGAGTGCCTTAATTTGATGAATAGAACCTTATCAATTACCAAACATGGAAAGCAATGACTAGTGTGATGTATTTCTACATTTTTTTCTTTGTGCAAATTTTGCTGATTTATTTCTAAGCCAATACTATGGCCTTGATTAAATAAAATGAACTGAACAGAACGGAACTTCTGGGGTAGATACATATAACCAGCTGGAAAAGTAACAAGCAGTAAAAGGTGGGCAACACTGACCGCCTTTGCAAACTCGATTCTAAGCGGGTTGCCAGCAAGAGGAAAACCTTGCAGTGCTCTCATTGCATCAATAGCATCTTCATCCCTTTTGAAGTTAATGAAAGCATAACTGCGGCCAGGCTGAAATGCCACATTCTCGAGTGGTCCAAACCTTAAGAAATGATGAGCAAGTTCCTCCTCAACAATGTTGTGGGATAGGTTCCCAACCCAAAGATGCCTCGAAGGTGGGTTGTTATTGTTGCTGTTGCGGTTGTCACGCCCGCTAACCCCAATCCCCTTACTATCTTCATACCTTGAAGGGTAATCCCTCCTAAACCGGTCCCTTCCTCCTTGCCGTGACTATTGTCAAACACAACACAAACAATAAAAATTGCAGCAAATTATCAACCATTCTCCTTATCTTTCTCACAAAACTAACAACTGAACCAAAACAGGAACAAACAAAATCCCCCTTAATTAATCTTATTACTTAAAAAAAAAAATACACAACTCTTCAGTGTTTCACTCAGCTCCACTCCAAAATAGGCGCACCAAAATATTAATAATATTAATAATAATTAAACGAATGAAAATTATTGAAAACCAATAAACCACAATCTCAAAAATCTCGGTGTGTTATGATGATGTTTGCGCCTTCAAAAACAACAATAATAATCATAATAATAATGAAAAACCTTTAGTAAGGGACTTGATTGATAGAGTATGTGTGTGTGAAGTTGAAGTAAATCAAGTAGTAAATGGATGCAAAACAGAGAGTAATCGAAGGAAACTGACCATGGTGGAGTGAAGAGGCCAATTTCAGAGAGAGCGAGTGAATTTGGAATTTTTGCTTCACCGAATTTGTGGATCGAAAAAAGATTGACGATTCCTCACTGACTGTTACCAAGGGAACAATTACCTAATATTTAGGGTTTCCGATGATTGGACCGTAAGATATAATAGCAGTACAAAAAAAGAGAGAAATCTACCAATCGAAAAAGATAACCAGATAAGAGCAGTGGAGCACAACAATTATTATTTTATTACATTCACATTTTAAAAAATTTAATAAAATTTTTATTTAATAGTTTTAATTATTGTATATAAAAATTTTAATTTATATAATAACATAACATCATATATTTTTTATTATATAAAATTTTATTAGTTTATTATATAATTAAATAATTAAAAAGATTAATTAAATTAAATTAAATAAAAAATATAAAAATTATTAAACCTCACAAAACGTGAATATAATTCATTAGAATTATATTGTAGCGTGTATTTGAAAATATAGATAAAAAATTAATAAATAAAAATTTATTTATATTTTTAAAATATTTTAATGATATTGAATCTTATATTTTTATGAAAAAAAGTTATTTTTAATATTTTAATCAATATATATTAGAGTATTTGTTAATATTTATATATTAGAATATAAAAATGTTCTTTTATTTTAAGAAAAACTCATTTTTAAAAGCTATCTTTGATTGAGTTTCTTTTTTAAAGATATTTTATAAAATAATTTTGAAGAATAATTTTTTAAAATAAAAAAAAATATACTTAATAATGCTGTCTTGAAAACAATTTTATAGATACGAAAATAAATAAAGTAAAATGTTCAAGTTTATGAATAACTAATAAACTTTTTATATATTAAATGCATTATATGAGTATTTTTTAACTTTAAAAATTATAAATAAAACAACTTAAAAATTAATTAATATGTTTATTAATAATAAAAATAAATATTTTATTATATTAATTAAAATATAAAGCTTTTAATTCATGAAAAATATTAAATTTAAGATATATTATTTTTATCAATATATTATATCAAAATTTAAATTTTAAATTATAATAATTTTAAATTTTAGTTTATCCAAAATAGTATATTTTTTATTTGATATAATGTATTAAATTTAAAATTTGAATAAAAAATTAAAAAATCATATTTAAAAATAATAAAAATTATGTATTATATTATAAATTTGAGTCTAATTATTGTATGAGAGTATTTTTTTTAAAATTTTAGTTGCTTGAGTTTTTATTAGTTACGTCCTCTCTTATATTTAGTATTTAAATTTATTTTTTATTTATAATTTTTATGTTTTGAAATATTATTTTTTAATTTTTATTTATTTTAATTTTAATTTATTATTCTAAATTGTAAATATTTTTAAGATAAACATGTTAATATATAAGAAGAAAGTTAAATTGTGTGTTAGATAATTTTTAAATTTTTTTAAAGATGATTACTGTAAAAAATTATATAGATAAACTAACTTTTGATAAGACATTTGAATGGTTTAAATGTTTTAAAATAATAAACAAATTTAAAAATATTTTTTAAATCTTTTACTGTTAGTTAAATAAAAAAAAGAAAAAATAATAAATATATTTATTGATTCAATCTCAAGTATTAAGAGCTAGATCAATTTGTATTACATTAAATAAAATTTATTATTTAACTAAAAAATTGAGTACAATAGAAGTGAAACTTTCCTAAGTACTATTTAATAAATCTCAACTTAAGTATTCTTTATAAAAAATATCTTTTTAAATTTATCACAAACTTCTTTATAAAAAACATCTTTTTAAATTTATCACAAGTAACAAAAGAGTAAATCTGCATGTTATTATAAAATAAGAGATAAAATTTTGTGATAACAAGTAAGAACTGAACAGAGAGTTCAACGTATTTATATTCAAAGAAAAAGAATGAAATAAAATAATGAATTTTTTTTATCATTGTATACGAAAATTCTTGTTTTTTATGTAAAATTCCTTTACATAAAAGGCGAAAAATTTAAACATGATGAAAGAGATCTGGATTGCATTTTGTTCTATTTGATGACTGACACGCTCGTCGTAAACGCGCAAAAATAATTTCTAGATTTCCCCCAAACTATTGGTATAGTATAAGGTGCAACCTAGGTCATCTCCCAAAGACCATTTCAGATTCTTAAGCAAATAAGGAGAAGGTTAGAACAAGGGGATTTTGGAAAGATTTGATATGAAGTTCTAAATGCAAAATACAGAATGAAATTTATTTGACTTAACAATAATCAACTCAAGGAATTCAGAGGCTATTTTCTTAACTAATCATTGATCACTAAAATCATGCATTGTGTTTATCAACCTAGGATCATCTGGAACCCCTAAAATGATCCTTGAATTCTCTACTGAGAAACCTCTCAGAATTTAATTGATTATGATCAACAAGATTTAGTAACCACTTAATCTTTTATCTAAACCAATTTTACAATCAGAATTCAGTTGAAGTAAGTAATAAAATGAAAACCTTCAATTCAATTACTTAATTTCTACTCTTCAAACTTTTGGAAAATGATTTACCAATCAAAAACCAATTATAAATCAATTATACATTAACCAAAATACGTCAACCGATCAAACTTTGATTAAAGAATAAAATTGAAGAATATAGTGAAGCAGAGTAGAAACCACTTAATATGCACGTAAATAAAGATCAAGACCTCAAAGTTAAAATGAAAATAGCTTGAATCCTTGAATTGAAACTACAAACCTAGCCTTCCATGAAGGAGGCAAACTAACAACAAAGAAAGAGGCAAACTAACAACAAATAAATCCTAAGCCTTCCATGTAGGAGGCAACTAACAACAAATAAATCTTAAGCCTTCCATGTAGGAGGCAACTAACAATAAAGAAAAGCTAAGCCTTCCATGTAGGAGGCAAACTAACAAGAAAGAAAAACTAAGCCTTCCATGAAGGAGGCAAAACTAATAAGAAAGAAAGAAAGGAAGAAAGAAAGAAAGAAAGAAAGAAAGAAAGAAAGTGGTATTGGAGTTAATCTCCAAAATGGTGTGTGTCTCCTCTTGCAAACCCTTCTATTTATAGAGGATTTTTGAGGCATCATCTTCAGAAAGTCACCAACTAGGATATTACTTTTCTACCCTTTTCTTGCTTTCACATGGGCTTTGTTGAAATTGCAAAACACTTTTGAATTTTTGCCACCAATGAGCACAACAATTTTGACTTTCTTGCACCGCAATTTCGGATGTTCACATGTCCGAATTAGAGCTTGCCTTCTGAACAAAAGTTGTAGCCCTGGATCTTAGCTGTCCAACAAAGTTGATTTCATCTCAATATGACTTCTATATCTCAAGATATGGCCGGATCTTTGCACACTGTTCAAATTCCACGTCAGCAACACTATCTCATCTTTTGAGATAATTTCGGAGTCCTAAACATCCCATTTAGAATCTTCTCTTGCTTTGTAAATATGGACACTTCTTTAAGCTTTCATTCAAGATAGATTTCATGATTTTTGGATGTCTACAACTCCTATTATGCTCAAAATACTATAATAGTGTCATTTTAATCGGGTAAGCAAAGAAATTCAATTAAACTTCATATGAACCCAAACTCATAAAATATGACAAAGATCACTTAATTGAACATATAAGAAGTCTTAATGAGATAAAAGTGAGAGATAATTATTTATGAAATCTATGCTTATCAAATTCCCCCACACTTATCTTTTGCACGTCTCGGGCAAACTTAAGTTAAGGATTGGTGACTTTTTTTTTTTTTTTTTTTTTTTTTTTTTTTTGAAAGAACATCAAAGTTTTGAGTTGATTTCTCAAGAATTCACAAAATTTCATGAAGCATTCTTTCATCACATTTTTGAAATTACTTAGAAAGGCAACTTTAATTTGAAAAACATAGATTGAGAAAGATAAAACCTCACATGATATACTCTGAATCTCTCAAGTGTTTGATTTGGTAAGTGTTTCTCTCAAATTCAATCCATGAAAGATGAACTATCATAGGCTTGCATATCTTCTACTTCTCTACTACTATGTACACATGCAATGCACAAATCAAGAGGTCTTTATTTTGGTTCTAACGGGAATAGAAAGATGAAATGATATATTGAAGAGATACAATGTTAGACCAATGAAAATGGTGAGGATTGAGAATTGATTGTAAGTGCAAGTGTGAGAAACAGATATCACTTCTTCAATTTTTTTTTTTATTTTTTTTTTCAATATAATAGTTTATTTATTAATTTATTGCTTCAGTTTTTTTTTTTTTTTTTTTTTTTTTTTCAACCATGATATTGATGAACACAATAATAATCTCCCCCACACTTATTGAAACACTTATGGTATGATAAATCCAGTATTCCTCACCTTCTATGGTCAGACAAAGTTGTTTTTTTTTTTTTTTTTTTTTTTTTTTTTATTTGTGGTGAGCTAAAAAGAAGAAAAGGCTAATCGGCTCAAAGGGCTGATCAAAGGATAAAATTATATGGTTTAGTTATTTGGCGAAGTGGTTTGTTCAAGAAAAACAGTGCCTCAATCATTTTTGTACAAATCATGTGAAAATGTAGCTTCAAAAAGAATCAATGCAAGTTCTGAAGTAACATATTCCATGGATGAAAATCACACAAGAAAGAAAATAATAATAAGGCTCAAAATCTCACAGGTAATATATTTATCAAATCTAATCTATCCAGTTCAAATATGTGTTGCCAAACTAATTAATCTCGAAATGTAAATCATTTTGCTTCAATTATTTTATGAAATCTAAAGAAAAACATACTTCCACATTCAATTTTTTTTTTTTTTTTTTTTTAAATCATAAGATGCGTATCAAGAGTCAAGTGTAACTCCTTACTCAGCCATCTTACTCAAAGCAAGTTTATGAATCTAACCTAATTTTTTTTTTTTTTTTTTTTTTTTTTTTTTGGGTTTTGTTTTGTTTTGTTTTTTTTTTTTTTTTTTTTTTTTTTAATTTTAGATGTCGGACCATCTTCCCCCCAACCTATCCAAGACATTGTCCCCAATGTCTTAGATGAAATTTCATATAACAGGAAAAGAAATGTAAGAAAACCATCAAAGTAAGGAAAAGTTATAACCGAAGAGTGGTATCTGGTTCTCTTTTATCTCTGCCATCCTGATTTGGTTGGTTCACCAGTTGCATTGCTTGACTGAGCTCAGATGTAGGATTTTGCAAAATCTCAAGTAGCTGTTCAACAGTTGAAGCAGATACTATGATGTTGCGCATGGATTGTGGCATGAACTCCTGCTCTACTGCATGATCTAAAAAGGATATCAAACCATTATAAAAGCCATTAATATTCAATAAGCCCAAAGGTTTTTTATGAAAATTCCGATAGGCCCAAAATATAATGGTAAAAATTTCTTCCATTGTTCCAAGACCACCAGGTAATGCAATAAATGCATTAGAATTAACCAACATGTGTCTCATTCGGTCATGCATGGTTGCAACCTTCAATTCAGTACCCAGGGTGAAGTAGGAGGTGCTCCCATTTTTTAAGCCAACACCTAAGACGTTACACCCCTTTGTGAGTGCAGATCCTGCAACACATCCTTTTAAACCCTGAATCCCTCCCCCATAAACAAGATTGATTTTTCTTGCAGCTAATGCCTTACCAAGGGTAGAAGCTGCATGTTGAAATTCTCCATCCTTTCCAAGGTTAGACCCACCAAAAACACAGATAGTATTGATCTTATCCATATACGGTGTTTCTGTCTTTTTTTTTTTTTTAAAAAATATGTCATAGAGGTGGATAATTTATAGGGATTCAATATCAGACAAGGAGATCGCTTGAATAGTGCGGGATCAGGATTTGGTAGCAAAAGTTTGAATTTTTGTTGCAAAAGTTTGAATTTTGGGTTCAAGGAAAAGGTGAATGTCAGAGGGGAAAGACTTTAAGCAGAGGTGAAAATTTCAAAAAAAACGGTGGCCCAATAAATTGAAAAGACAATGTAAATGACAAACATACACGCATGAGAATGAACAGTAGTTGTGATTGTGGCTCACATCTTCCTCTGGTTTTACGTCCAGTAACGGCTGAAACGCCTTCTAAGAGTCGAGGATGTGCTTCCCATTCAGTTTTCTTGTAAACTGACAACAGGGTCTTTTAAAGTCAGATTCCCAAGACTATAACGTGCTTTTTCCTTACGGAACAGTTCAAACAAATCAAGAAGGACTCCTTGTACATGCCCACTAGGATGCGTCTCAAGAGTCTGAATGATATCATCCAATGACTCCTTACTCAGTCCATCCTTTATGAATTGAATTTTGTCCTCTCGATTTCTTGAAACCATTCCAGGGTTCTTGCATCTTGTGTTACAGGTCCATCTTGCACACCTGTAGCAAACTCCAATTCTTTTTGCCCTTCTCTTCTTTGCATAGGAACTTCTTCCCATACCTGGCATGTTTTTAACAAATGATTCTTGAAATTCACCTGCTAAACGTACCTTAGCTTCAATGATCCAACGGACATCTTCTGGAAGGCCTAAGAGTGTTAATGCTCTCAATCGTTCAAGTCTGCAATTGTAAATGTCTTTAAGAAAATTTCTGGGGAGAGTAGGGAACAAAATTTTGATCCTGGTGAGAGCTTTCTCCATTTTTTTTTTAAAACACTCAAGTTATTATTCCTGCAAGCTCAATGTGGTGTAATAGTTAGGATGATTTAAGAGGTGAAGAAGGAAGTTGAGAGAGTAGTTGAAACTTATAAGCGAGGAATGGGAGAGAGGGAGAGGGAGAAAGAGAGAGAGAGAGAGAGAGAGAAAGAGAGAAAGAGAGAGAGAGAGAGAAAGAGAGAAAGAGAGAGAGAGAGAGGGAGAGAGAGAGACTTCTCTTGAATTTATTGCAGGTATGTGGCATTGTGCAAATGCACTTCTTCTACCGTGTGCTTTTGAAAACCTTCGAAAAATGGTTTAAGACGATGTCCATTCACCTTGAAGATTTTTTCAGTTACCTCATTTTTTATTTCCACTGCACCATAAGGAAAAACATTAGTAACTACAAATGGTCCTAACCATCTAGAGCGTAGCTTACCAGGCATAAGCTTTAGCCGAGAATTGAAAAGGAGAACTTTTTGTCCAACGAAAAACTCCTTTCTTGCCAACTTTTTGTCATGAAAAGCTTTGACCTTTTCTTTGTAAATTTTGGAGTTTTCGTATGCTTCCAATCGAATTTCTTCAAGTTCCTGCAATTGAAGCTTCCTATGGATTCCTGCTTGGTCTAGATCCATGTTGCATTTCTTTACTGCCCAAAATGCTCTATGCTCTAATTCAACTGGAAGATGACATGCTTTACCAAAGACAATCCTGTAGGGAGACATGCCAATGGGTGACTTGTAAGCTGTCCTATATGCCCATAATGCATCAACAAGGCGCAAGCTCCAATCCTTCCTGTTAGGCTGAACTGTTTTCTCTAAGATTTTCTTGATCTCTCGATTAGAAACTTCAGCTTGACCATTTGTTTGAGGATGATATGGGGTGGAGACTTTATGCATGACTCCATATTTGCGGAGTAGGGCTTCCATTGTGCGGTTGCAAAAATGAGTACCTTGGTCACTAATTAGAGCTCTAGGAATGCCAAACCTGCTAAAAATGTTAGACCTGATAAAATCTGCAACAACTCGAGCATCATCAGTACGGGTGGCTTTTGCCTCCACCCATTTTGAAACATAATCAACAGCTAGCAGAATGTAAACAAAGCCAAAAGAGACAGGGAATGGACCCATAAAGTCTATACCCCAAACATCAAATACCTCACAAAAGAGAAGTGGTTGTTGAGGCATCTCATTTCTGCGCGAAATACTCCCTATTCTTTGGCACTGCTCACAAGTTATGCATAATCTATGTGCATCACGAAATATTGTAGGCCAATAAAAGCCTGAGTCTAGTACTTTTCTAGCTGTCCGTTGTGGCCCAAAGTGTCCACCACAAGCTAGGGAATGGCAAAAGGTAAGTATAGACTGAACTTCATGATCTGGAACACATCTTCTAATGATTTGATCACTACATGTCTTCCAAAGGTATGGTTCATCCCATATGTAGTGTTTGGCATCACTTTTCAACTTGGCAAGTTGCGATTTGGTGAAGTGTTTGGGTATTTCTTTAGCAACCAGATAGTTTACCAAATCTGCATACCAAGGATCCTTCCCGTGCAAATGATAGAGATGCTCTTCTGGGAATGAATCTGCAATTGAAGTTTCTTCACAAGGTTGCTGGATCCGACTTAAATGATCTGCTACAAGGTTCTCTGCACCACTCTTGTCTTTAATCTCTAAATCAAATTCTTGCAACAGAAGCATCCAACGAATCAGTCTTGGCTTAGCATCTGTCTTCTTCAGCAAGTATTTCAAAGCTGCATGGTCAGAGAAGACAATAACTTTAGATCCAAGCAAATAGGAGCGAAATTTATCTAATGCAAACACAATTGCCAAAAGCTCCTTCTCAGTAGTTGTGTAATTTGATTGGGTTGCATCAAGTGTGCGAGAGGCATATGCAATGACATGAGATCTCTTGCTAACTCTTTGAGACAGTACAGCACCAAGGGCATAATTGGATGCATCACACATTAATTCAAATGGAAGCGTCCAATTAGGTGGTTGAATGATGGGAGTGGTTGTCAACCGCTTCTTTAGTTCATCAAATGAATCCTTGCATGCTTGATCAAACACAAATTTGGTATCTTTTTGTAGTAGTTTAGAAAGAGGTTGTGCAATCTTGCTAAAATCCTTGATGAATCTTCTGTAAAAACCTGCATGACCAAGTAAAGAACGTACTTCTCGCACAGAAGTGGGGTAAGGTAGAGAAGTAATAATGTCTATCTTGGCCTTATCAACCTCTAAACCTTTGCTAGATACCAAGTGTCCTAAGACTATACCTTCTGTTGCCATGAAATGACATTTTTCAAAATTCAAAACCAGGTTAGTCTCAATGCATCTGTCCAAAACTTTAGAAAGGCTTTCTAAGCATGCATCAAAAGAAGAACCATATACAGTGAAGTCATCCATAAACACTTCCATGCAACTTTCTAAGAGATCAGAGAAAATGCTTACCATGCATCTTTGAAAGGTTCCAGGGGCATTGCATAGACCAAAGGGCATCCTTCGATAGGCAAAAGTACCAAAAGGACAAGTGAAGGTGGTCTTATGCTGGTCTTCTGGGGCTATATGTATTTGAAAATAACCTGAAAAACCATCTAGAAAGCAATAGTGAGATTTTCCTGCTAATCTTTCCAAAATTTGGTCTATGAAGGGCAAAGGGAAGTGATCCTTGCGAGTAGCTTGGTTAAGCTTCCTATAATCTATGCACACTCTCCAACTGTTTTGTATTCTGGTAGGGATTAGTTCATCATTGTGATTTTTGACTACAGTCATGCCAGTTTTCTTAGGAACTACTTGCACCGGGCTTACCCAATCACTGTCTGAGATGGGATAGATGATACCAGCTGCCAAAAGCTTACCTACTTCCTTCTTTACCACATCTAGGATGGTTGGATTCAAACGCCTTTGTGGTTGTCTAACAGGTCTGGTGTTTTCCTCTAGCAGTATCCTATGCATACAAGTAGATGGGCTAATACCTGGAATATCAGCCAAAGTCCATCCAATTGCTTGTTTATGGCTTTTTAAGGTTTGCAGTAACCTTTCTTCCTGTTGTGGTAGAAGGTTCTTTGCTACAATGACAGGAAGCTTCTCATTTTCCCCCAAATAAGCATACTTTAGATGTTCAGGCAAAGGCTTCAACTCTAAAGGAGGTGGTTGTATTATGGAAGGAAGAGATCTATCTGAGATTGAAATGTCTGCAACACTTGCATCTAACATGTCATCTTTCAACGAAGGTTGGTCTGCAGCATTAATCCTGGAACACACAATACATGAATCAAATTCATCACATGTGCAAGTAAAATTATCTAAGTAATCTAAATCAAAATCAAAAATTTTAAAAAGTAGATTGTCAATAGAATAATCATCCGCAAGAAGGTCTATGGCATCAAGTTGAAAGAGTGAATGATTCTCTATGGGATGCTTCATGGCTTCAAATATGTTGAATTGGATGATATCATCTCCAAATTCCATAGAGAGAGTCCCCGTATGCACATCTATCTTTGTTTTTGCAGTTTTGAGGAAAGGTCTCCCTAGGATCAAGGTTGCTCTATTGATGGATGACTCATCTTCCATATCCAAAATGTAGAAGTCAGCTGGAAAGATCAGCTTATTCACTTGAACTAGCACATCTTCAAGTACTCCGACTGGATGTGCTGTACTTCTGTTGGCTAATTGAATCACCACACCAGTTGGCTTCAGTTCTCCCAGATTCAAAGATTTATAAACTGATGAGGGCATAACATTAATGGAAGCACCTAGATCCAGCAATGCATCACCAAATGTAGAGTTTCCTATTGTGCAAGGAATGGTGAAAGTTCCTGGATCTTTACATTTCTGAGGGAGGCTGGGTTGAATTAAGGCTGAAACATTGCGTCCCACACTAATCTTCTCATCCCCTTTGAGTCTTCTCTTATGCGTGCACAAATCCTTTAGAAATTTGGCATATTTGGGAATTTGCTTGATAGCATCTAGAAGTGGTATGTTGACTTCCACTTTCCTGAAAGTATCTAGAAGCTCCTTATCCAATTCTGCATGAACATTGGGCTTGGATTGAACCATTCTATTTGGAAAAGGTAAAGATACCTTCTGATCAGCACAATTTGGGGTTTTCTTCTCATCAGATGCTTCAAGTGCAGATCGTTTATGGCAAGCTTCTTTTTGTTGATCATTCGATGTCTTATCGAAGGCTGGTGTACTTTTTTCATCAGACTTTCCTTCTGATTCAGATGGCTCATCAGAGATATCTCCAGGTGTGGAGATAAATGCTTCTTTTTGGTGTGGATTAGTCTGATTGAAGCTTTGTTGCTTTAAAATTGTAGGGTCTGTCTGCACTTTCTTCCCACTTCTCAAGGTCATGGCATTCACACTTTTGGGATTTATGACAGGTTGAGAAGGTAGTTGACCAGAACCTTGAGATTTCAATTGGTTGACAGTGGTAGCCAACTGCCCAATTTGAGTTTGTAAATCCTGAATGGTAGAACTTACATTTTGTTGAAATTGAAGATTGTTGGTTGCTAATTGCTTCATCAAATCATCAAGAGAGGGTTCAGAAGCATTAGAGGGTACAGATTGCTGCATATGCTGTTGTTGTTGTCTGAATGGCGGTGGTTGGTATTTATTTTGGGAGTCAGATGTTTGAATCCTTTGTTGTTGTGGAGGGCCATATCTCAAGTTAGGATGGTTTCTCCAACTAGGATTGTATGTTCCAGAAGGTGGTTCAAACTTCTGTTGCTGATAATGTTGAGGAGGCCTGTATTGTTGTCCTGTGCCAAAAATACCATTTACTGCAGCCTCAGGTGTCTCACTTTCTTGCAATGTTGGGCATGCATCAGTAGGATGATCTGCAGAAGTGCAGATGCCACATGTTTTGGTTTTGTCAACAACATTAAGTTGCTGTTGTTGTCCGATGGCCAACTGTCTTACGATGGAGGTTAGTTCTTCAATTCTGTTCTCCAATCGTGTATGGTCTGTCTTGGTGGTCATTTCATGGACTCCTTTAGACAAGGAATTAGTTCGAGAATTGAATTGCTGAGAATTTTCTGCCATGTTGGCAATCAAATCTCGAGCTGCTGTAGGAGTTTTGTCCATAAGTGCTCCACCACTAGCTGCATCAACCATGCTTCTGTCCATTGGCATGAGTCCTTCATAGAAATACTGAATCAGTAATTGATCACTGATTTGATGGTGTGGACAAGTGGCGCATAGTTTCTTGAATCTCTCCCAATACTCATAGAGAGTTTCTTGGGAGTTCTGTCTGATGCCGCAAATCTCTTTCCTGATAGCTGCTGTTCTGGATGCAGGGAAGAATTTCTCCAAGAATAATCTTTTCATATCATTCCAGCTTGTAACAGATGTTGGATGTAGATAGTACAACCAGTCCTTAGCTCCATCATTTAAGGAGAAAGGAAATGCCTTCAACTTGATATGATCTTCTGGAATTCCTTGTGGCCGCATTGTGGAACACACAATGTGAAATTCCTTCAAATGTTTATGAGGGTCCTCACCTGCAAGGCCATGAAACTTAGGTAGCAAATGTATTAGTCCAGACTTCAGTTCAAATGGTGCATCAACATCAGGGTATTGAATGCACAATGGTTGATAAGCAACATCAGGTGCAGCTAATTCTTTTAAGGTTCTATCAGCCATGTTCTTAGCAAAATATTTAAAACTATCAAAATTTAAAGATGAAAAATCACTACTGTTACTTTCTTGGTTATTACTGGATGAATGTCTTCTATGTGCTCTTTTCAAATGGTGGAATGTTCTATCAATCTCAGGATCATATGCATATAAATTTTCAGGATTGGATCGGGTCATACACAAAAAGGTGAATTCATACAAAAAATCCAAGAATGATATACCTAAAGTAAAAACAATTGTTAGAAAGATTAAAATTTTTATACAAACTCCTAAATGAGCCTAGGAAATTAAAATGGTCCCCGGCAACGGCGCCAAATTTTGACACGCTCGTCGTAAACGCGCAAAAATAATTTCTAGATTTCCCCCAAACTATTGGTATAGTATAAGGTGCAACCTAGGTCATCTCCCAAAGACCATTTCAGATTCTTAAGCAAATAAGGAGAAGGTTAGAACAAGGGGATTTTGGAAAGATTTGATATGAAGTTCTAAATGCAAAATACAGAATGAAATTTATTTGACTTAACAATAATCAACTCAAGGAATTCAGAGGCTATTTTCTTAACTAATCATTGATCACTAAAATCATGCATTGTGTTTATCAACCTAGGATCATCTGGAACCCCTAAAATGATCCTTGAATTCTCTACTGAGAAACCTCTCAGAATTTAATTGATTATGATCAACAAGATTTAGTAACCACTTAATCTTTTATCTAAACCAATTTTACAATCAGAATTCAGTTGAAGTAAGTAATAAAATGAAAACCTTCAATTCAATTACTTAATTTCTACTCTTCAAACTTTTGGAAAATGATTTACCAATCAAAAACCAATTATAAATCAATTATACATTAACCAAAATACGTCAACCGATCAAACTTTGATTAAAGAATAAAATTGAAGAATATAGTGAAGCAGAGTAGAAACCACTTAATATGCACGTAAATAAAGATCAAGACCTCAAAGTTAAAATGAAAATAGCTTGAATCCTTGAATTGAAACTACAAACCTAGCCTTCCATGAAGGAGGCAAACTAACAACAAAGAAAGAGGCAAACTAACAACAAATAAATCCTAAGCCTTCCATGTAGGAGGCAACTAACAACAAATAAATCTTAAGCCTTCCATGTAGGAGGCAACTAACAATAAAGAAAAGCTAAGCCTTCCATGTAGGAGGCAAACTAACAAGAAAGAAAAACTAAGCCTTCCATGAAGGAGGCAAAACTAATAAGAAAGAAAGAAAGGAAGAAAGAAAGAAAGAAAGAAAGAAAGAAAGAAAGAAAGTGGTATTGGAGTTAATCTCCAAAATGGTGTGTGTCTCCTCTTGCAAACCCTTCTATTTATAGAGGATTTTTGAGGCATCATCTTCAGAAAGTCACCAACTAGGATATTACTTTTCTACCCTTTTCTTGCTTTCACATGGGCTTTGTTGAAATTGCAAAACACTTTTGAATTTTTGCCACCAATGAGCACAACAATTTTGACTTTCTTGCACCGCAATTTCGGATGTTCACATGTCCGAATTAGAGCTTGCCTTCTGAACAAAAGTTGTAGCCCTGGATCTTAGCTGTCCAACAAAGTTGATTTCATCTCAATATGACTTCTATATCTCAAGATATGGCCGGATCTTTGCACACTGTTCAAATTCCACGTCAGCAACACTATCTCATCTTTTGAGATAATTTCGGAGTCCTAAACATCCCATTTAGAATCTTCTCTTGCTTTGTAAATATGGACACTTCTTTAAGCTTTCATTCAAGATAGATTTCATGATTTTTGGATGTCTACAACTCCTATTATGCTCAAAATACTATAATAGTGTCATTTTAATCGGGTAAGCAAAGAAATTCAATTAAACTTCATATGAACCCAAACTCATAAAATATGACAAAGATCACTTAATTGAACATATAAGAAGTCTTAATGAGATAAAAGTGAGAGATAATTATTTATGAAATCTATGCTTATCAATGACAAATTCATAACCAACTTCTATTTTAGAGTTTTGTACTTTTGCACATGATTTTGTGTTGAACATGGTACTTGCACCTTTTATGTTCAAATGACTTAACAAGTAATCTCTAAAAGTTTCTTTTATCTTTAGTTTTTCTTCTTTAAAATGAATGTATTAATGAGCTTTTGCTTTGGACTATGTTTTCTTTCCTCAAGAACTTTGAGGTTAAAACATGAGACATAATTTTACATATACTTCAAACATCAAACATCGAATGTCTAAGATTTTTTCTTCTTTAGTTAAATGCTAAATAACAACGTAAGATATTTATATACAATTTGATAATATAAACACTTATTCCTAAAATATTTAAAGTGTTTAAAGTTAGATATTTGACCTTAAGGTGCTTAAAGTTATCATTCCAAAGCTTATATATTTGATGACTTCATTGCAAGCATAGATTTAAATAATCATCAATTAAAATTATGTCAGTATTAAAATTTTTGGAAGTTAAGAATCTCAACCTTTTTAGGTTGCAACATTTTTTTTTATGATGATAAACCATTAATAATAATTGGTATCCATTTTCAAAGGTTAGTTCAAAAAATATTTAAACAACAAATGAAATAGATTTAAAGTTGTGCAAAAAATATAAGTTTCCTTAAAACAAATATATGTTCTCAATTGAAAAAACATTATAAGAAAACATAAACATGACACAAACAAGTATAATTCTAGTTTCAACAATCTTTTAGTTTTATAATGTCAAACTTTTAATTATGATATGTAGCCTTTTGATGGATTATTTCAAAAACATTAAGTAATAAATGAAACAAATTTAGAGTTATGGACAAAATATAATTTTTTTTAAGACAAATATATATTATTAAAAACCAAATGAGACAAGCATAAAAAATATAAACATAGTATAACTAAGTAGAAATATCATATATGTACTATTTTTTTCATTTCACTAGACTGAATTGTATTCATACTAAAATAAAATTATATTTGGTCCATTTTAAAAGAAAAAGAGAACAATAGATAAAATAAACCAACAAAAAAATTAACCTAGATACCAAGCAATAACAACTAAAACATACACTACCAATTATTTTTATTCCATGCATACCAAAAATAGCTATTTGTTATAGATATAACTAGTTTAAAAAGTGATAATTTTTTACATTTGTTGAACAATTGGTGTAAACAGTCCACTTTTTAAGGGAACTTTATACATTGGTTATGACCATTAATTGATGTAAAAAGTGATACTTTTTACACCAGTTGTGATCTTAACTGATATAGAAATTTGCATCGGTTACGATCATAACTAAAATATAAAATAGATTTTTTAAAAAATTCAAAAACTATTTTTTGTGCGCCATCAAAAAATTTGAAAAGTAAACATCTTAAACTCTTCTAAGCTTTCAAAACAAACACGTATCCACAACTAGTTATCCAAAGAAGTAATTATCAACCAACATTACATATCACAAATATAACAAGTTATTCAAAGTTACAAAATATAAATGCAATATATATTTAATCATAAACAAAATATATCATTTATGACATTTGTCGTAACCATAATTATATCGAAATGACGAGCTCGTTAAAAATTTAGAAAGAAATTATTAAAGTCATGGAGTCGCCACCAACTTTTTATTTTAAAGAGAAAATATTTGGAAAAAACACTAACAGAGGAAGAGCTTTAGGTTCGGGAGTCAATTATGAATATGGAAGGTATTAGCACCACACTCACCCGTTCTGACTAATGATACCCTTAAATTGAGTCCGTGATTTTGATATCATGAAAATTGTTTGATCCCTTGAATAGAACAGAAATAAATAAGTTTATAGAAAATAGTCTAACAAGACTTATCCTGCTTTTATATATTCCCTGTTGTCGTGGGAAACTCAAGACTTTGTAGTTCTTGTTAAAGACTTGATCTTTGGAGATATTTGAAATAGAATAAGATTTATACTAAATTGAGGGATATCTTGGAAGTGTTTTGAATATTTAAAAAAAAAATTCTTAATTCACATATGCACATAGTCTAAAACAAACGAGGGTTGGTGTTGGGACCATATGATTTCTAAATATAGAACGGTAGGATATGCTACTCATTAGTGTTTAGAGCTTATTGCGTAGGATTTAGAAATTTATAAATATTTTTTGAAAAAAAAATTTGTAGAAAAAGATGATAAAGAAGAAAAAAACTTTTTTAATCTACATATGCACAGGGTGCAAGACAAAGACCTATGTGATTTCTAAAGATTGAATGACAGGGTACACTGCTAGTTCGTATTTAGAGCTCGTTGCATGAGATTTAGAAATTTATAAATATTTTTGAAAACGTTTTTCTTAGAAAAAGATGATAAAATATGTTAAAATTTTTTCAAAAAATCTAAATAAACAAAACAAACATAAAGAGGATAGAATAATAAAATAAATAATAATAATAATAAATTTAAACTAAAAATAAATATAAAGAGAATAAAGTAATAAACAATAAACTAATAATAATAATAATAATAAACACAAAGTTAGCTACACTTATCTAGGAAAAATTGCAAAGTGGCCCGCTAACTTTCCTTTTAAAAGGAGGACTATATGGGCTTACACATTTTCTCTTTCCCATACACATACACACATACACGAGTTTTATAGTTCAAGTCCCTCTCCTCTATTCTTGTGAAGGACATCTCCTTATACAAGAGGATGAGAGATTCAAGAAGTCTATCTTGTATGATATGAGACTTCTATTCCATTAATAGAAGAATTAGAGAGTAGAGGAGTCTCACTCTTCCAATATGAGATTCCCAAAATTGTTTTGGATTTTTAATTTTATTCGATATGAGACTTCTTTTCTTCTTATTTTATTTTTCTTTTTATTTTGTTATATTAATACCTTGGACAAAATTGGATATTCACAAAAGTTATATTAGGAGTAGTTTAAAATTACATTTAATGATGACAAATTACAAGTTAACTACTTCTAACAAATATTTTGCCCAATGTTTTTTCATCTCATTGATTTCATCTTTAGAGAAAAGATGTGAATCAAATCTATGCAAATATTTCAATTAAATCAAAACAAATATCATGTAAAGTGAAACATAATTAAAATAAAAACTCTTAAAATTGTAATTACCTTATACCATAAATTAGCGATGGATGCTAAGACAATGTTATATTTATGTCTCATGACATAATATTTGCACTTGATACTTCTAGTTTATTTTTTACACTACAAAATAATGAAAAAATAAATATACTTAGTGAATAATATAAATAAATAAAAATAAGAAATAAATAAATAATTTTTTTAATCTTAAAGTACTTACACATGGAAACATCCATGTAGACTTTTTTATACTTGCAAAATGCTTACCTTTTAATAGATGTTAAACAAAGAAGGCTTATATAAGAATAAAGGTAATGACTATAAATACAATAAATGATAAAAAAACAAATTAATAATTTATTTCCTTTTTTTTATTAGTTTGTTTAAAGTAAAGCATAGAAAGAAAACAACATTATGTTTAGGATAAATAATTATAAATTACCAACGAGTTTTGCAAAATTTGAATTAAAATTAAACAAAATCATAAATATAATTTAAAATGACTTACAAGTTTTGACTTACAAATGGAAATAAAGATGCCATCTAACATCTTCTAGCCTACTCTAAATGTAGACATGTATCTCCATTGATTTGTTCCTTGTTCTCTAGATTGAACAAGGCTAAGAAGTCCGCACAAGTCCAAGTTTCCTCTTTGGATGAGGACATGATGCAAGTATCTAAAATTTTGGATAAATTTCAATTACTAGAATTTGATATTTACTTAATTGATATAAGGTTTAAAATTATACTTACATTAATCACATTGATACACAAAAAATTATTACCCATAACAAGCTCCAAGATATCGTTCTTAGTAATATAAAGCGGGATAGAGTTGGGCTTTCCTATGACATTAGCTTCCATAGTCAATTACAAAGGCTAGTTGCCTAAGTGAATAGCAACTATGCACAAATAAATAAATGATCAACTTTAGGTTTCTTTTGTTGGGCTAGAATACATTTACTAGCACTAATATCAATCTCTTAAACATGTATAAATATTAGTAAACATGATATATAAAATAAAATGTAACATATGAAGGACATAAGTAAGCATTTATGAGAAGTTAGTGCCTTAGGTTGAATCCACTGCATAAGTTTTCTCGATCATAACATAAAATGATTGGGAGCTTTCCACACTGTTTGAACCTCCTGAATAGGCACAGGGATAGGAGTGTTTGCATCTTTAACCCATTCAACCGTCATCCTAACCTTATCATTATCATAATCAATTTGCTTATGATGTGTGGTTGAACCCAAGTTGTGGACCTTCTCAATGGACATTAAGTAAAGAGGATCCTTTACATATAAATGATAATCATTAGTAACATAAACATCCTATTCTAGTACATCTTCCTTGTTCACCACATAACTCCCCTTTGTGCTCACGCGTATAGGAGAATGGGAAGGCTAAGCTTGTTTACATGTTTAGGAAAGTTCCAAAGATGCAAGATCTTGTTTGAATTCTTCTTTAACTTGCTATCAAATCTCTTATCTAAGATGCTATCCAATCTCCTTTTCGAAGTTGTTAACTAAGCTCTTGATTATCATATACCTCCTATAATGGTCTCCAACTTATTTTTTGGCACCAATCCTTATTTGGAACCATGTCTAGTGGAAGACAATTCAAAGAATTGTCCTATGCCTACACCTTGTTCAACAACATGAATATGACCTGGATGCTCCGATTGTCTAATAGCAGCATTAAGAATATCTTCCTGTCCAACAGGAACAAAGGTTTCCTACAAGTTTTGTTCATCCAAATAATCTTACAAAACATAAATTATCATTATCGCAAATGTATATTTTTAAAGTACAATTACCAAAAAATTGTTTAATTTAATAATTTCTTACTTTCTTCTCAACTATACAGCAAGATGGCTCAAATATATACTCTCCTAAAGGCTTTTGTTATGTTCGCTTTGATTTCTCATGGCGTGTGGATGAATATAGTGGAGAAAGAATTGTAAATAAGTTTTCTTGAGATGATTGTTGAAATTCTTTTAACTTCTGTTGAATGAGTTTTTTTTTTCTTTTGTCCTATTATAATAAATCAAAGGAGTTAAAAATAAAATATTTTGATAAGTCAAATAAAAATAGATATACAAAGATGTAAAGATACATATAAAGAAAAATGATCTTGACTATTCTTAACAAATCTCCACCACATCTCATCATTAAGGAACTTCTATTTCTCACAAGGAGACACATCCTTTAATAGCTCGTGTATATATATGTGTGTGTAGATATATGTGTGTGCGTGTGTGTGTGTGTGTCTATATATATATAAACACACACATACACACTAGTCGTGTGTGTCTTAAAGCCCTTCAAAAGTTCACTCACAAATGAAAGTTATTTTCTCTTTAGTACGCTATTATTTAAGCTACATAACACAACAAACATAATTAGTTAGTAAATGATAAAGATATGGATAAGTTTAATACTTACAAGGATAAATAGTTTAAGTGATATACCATGATAGTTTTTCAAATTTGATTTTTCACTCGAAGCTCTACATCATCTCAATCCTTCTTCATAATACTAGCTTTACTATGTCCAAGGAAGGTCACATAATTCTTGAACTGTTTTTTGTTTGATCCTAAATGATTCTCAATACCCTGATTAAATTCTATAGGAATCCTTTGATCACCATTGCAACTAAGGGTTAACTTATTTTACCATGTGACTTATCTACCTTTCTTTTGTCTAAATTGGATATTCAATCCATTCTGTAAAAAAGGATTTTCATATGGGTCAACCATGTTCTTGTTTAAACATGTTAAAAATATAAGTTGAAAAATTCAATCAATATAAAATAAGTAACAAGTTTTTAAAATAAATATCATTAAATATTATAATGAAATAAAATAAATAAATAACTTATTACATTTATGTAGCAATATTCTTTCATATTCTTTATGATGATCATCCTGAATAATATTTACATCATCAATTTTATTTTCTTCATTCACAATGAGAATTCTTGGTAAGGAAGGATTTTGAGAAATATCATCATTTATCATATCAATGGTGTCATCACTACCAATTGTGCCTTTTCCTTGAAAAATTACTAACCACCTTTTGTTTAAAGGATCTTTGACATTAAACACTTGTTTTTCTTGGTAGGTCATGATAAAATGATCTTCCATATAAGTTAATTTACCAAGATTGACCAATGTAAACCCTTAATTTATCAACTTGTAAACCATTGTTACTACTAACCTACTTGCATTTGAAAGAAGACACTCTAAACTTAGTGTAATCAATTATCCAAATCTCTTCAATGATTCCAAAGTAAGATAGGGACGCAATAATAAGATTTTCATCTTTAGAACTAGAAAAGTGCATAGACTCAACTATTATCATAACCCCACCATTTTGTACAATACTTTTCTCATCTAGAGTCTTTGTGTCAAAAGGAAAAATTATTAATATGATATCCATTCTAACATATGACATCGAAGTTAGGACCATTTGCTAGCCATTATCTTTCTTAATGGTATCGTTAAATCGAGCTAAGAAAGCTTTATTATGCTCATTCAAGGACCGGTTTGGTTCATTTAAAGGTTTTTTTTCCCAATAATGATTTTGTGAGTACATAAGTAAGGTTAAACATCATTGGTATTCAAAATATACAAATGTTCTTGAAATACTTCTTCCCCACCCATGTTTTTAATAGTTATTCCATATGTACCTTTACCTTCATATCTTTCTTGTGATGAGACTTAGGAAGCTCTATGACTTTCACCTTCGTCAAGTACTTTATATAAAATTTTCTTGAAAGACTTTCACCTTGAAGGAAATCGGCCTAGGAGAAGAATTAATTCCTAATTACCTTAACTAGGCATTCTTTGGTTTAAAACTAAAAGGAGTTGCAAAGGATTAAGAGTTATTTAAACCTAATCATTAAAGTAGTAAAAAAGAAGTCATATGGTAACATACATCAAAGACTAAATCTAAGCATGTTTAGGAAGGGTGATTAGAACTTAAAATGTGAAGTTAGGAGGAAGCTAAGTCATTCGGCAATGACATACCAAAATGATAAGGAAGTTCTCAAAGTGTCTAAGTTAGGTAGCAATTAATGAGTTTGACTTCAAATGACCTAAATCAACTCATAAGACAAGAATGAAATATAAGAACTTAGGAACCTAGGGTTCATATTCGGCCACTCTAGGTTAATTAAGAGAAAAAGAGTTTAAAATCTTAGTTTATATAACTTAAGAAGTCCTATAAAATTAGGAAGAAATAAAAGTTCAAAAGAAAGTAGACAAAGACATAAGTTACCATTTGGCGATGTTCAATTAAAATGACTTAAACAAGATAAAAGTTTGTAAATACTTAATATTTGAACTTAGTATGTTTAGGACTTACATAAGACTTGAACAAATGATAGTATAAAGAATAAAAACTTAAAAGGTGCCATTCAGCCACAAAGTAAAAATTCTAAGATGTAAAAATCTCAAGAAACTAATGTGAATTTGAGAAAAATAAAGGATGAGGAGTAACTTAGAAGGTTAAGTGAATTAAGTCCCTTGAGTGATTCAACATCAAAGGCTGAATGAAAAATTAAGTTGAACATGTATTTATGGCATGCAATGATGCTGTGTGATTTACCAACCAACTTATATTACCGTCATGAATGCACATTGTTTATGTAAATTTGAATGATGAATGCTCAGAAGTAAGCAAAAAGATGGTGTTATGTATGGATATTTTTTGATTGATGATGAGATAGAAGTTAAGATCTATATGTGCATGTCATATTTGTGGAAATTTGCTTGAACATATCTTTATATGTGTAAATGTGTTATGTGCTCTCTTGAGTGATGTAATGAATTGTGTGGTCTCTTGGATAATACGATGAATTGTGTATGCATAAATGGTTCCCTGATTAGAAAATAAACGAATGGGTTAGGTGTTGTATGTACATAGAATTTTAATGTGTTGAGTATTGTCGCAACCGTAATTCTGACGAGACGACGAACTCGCTAAAATTTTAAAAATTGAATTTATTGTTAATGTGGAGTCGCCACTAAATTTTTATTTAAGGGAAAAATATTTGGAAAAACCCTAACTTGAGGATGAGATTCTAAGTTCGGGAGTTGGTTACGAATAGGGAAGGTGTTAGGCACCCTATTCACCCGTTCCGAAGAACGGTACCCTTAAATCGAGTGTCATTATTTGAAAATAGTTTGATCCCTTAATTAATGTGAAAATAAATAACTTGATGGAGGTTAGCTTGATAGGACTTGATCCTGCGTATTCCCCGGTGCAATGGGAAACTCAAGGCTTACGTAGTTCTGGTTTGAAGGCTTGACCTTCGGATTGCTTGAAAAGGAAAGGAGTATTTTGAAAATATCTTAGGGAGGGATCCTCAGTCCACTTATGCACAGGATTTGAGACAAACGTAAGCTGTACTGGGATCCATATGAATCTTTAAATATCGAACAATAGTGAAGACCGTCAGTTTCCCATTTAGAGCTCATTGCATGAGACTCGTGATTTCCAAAAATATTTTTAAAAGAGTTTCATTTTTTTGAGTGGGAACTTATAGTCTACTTATGCACAAGGTCCGAGGAAACTAGGGCTGCACTGGGGCCTATATGAACCTCTAAATATCGAACAACACCGAAGACCGCCAGTTTTCCATTTAGAGCTCATTACGTGAGACTTGTGATTCCCAAAAAGAATTTAATTTGAAAAGGGATAAGAATAAGAAAAGGAATGGGTTTGATTTAAAAAAGAAATGAATTTGATTCAAAATTTTGATATAAGGAAAAAGAACTTGTTTTTGGAACGAACTTGATTTGAAATGAATTGGATTGAAATTTTGATTTAAGGAAAAAGAACTTGATTTAAATGGAACTTGATTTTAAAATTTGGAAATTGAATTTGGTTTGAATTTTGGGAAGAAGATTTTGATTTTGTTGACTTTGGATTGGGTGGGAAGAGGATCAAAAAAGGGAAAGACTTGATTTTAAAAGAAAAATTAATGGGAATAGTACTTTGAAAGACTTAAATTAAAATTTGCTTGACTTAATTTGGGATTGGGTGGGCAAACCTGATTTTCATGTTTGGACTGGATTCGGATTTTAGGAGTTTTGGACTCCATTTGGGCCTGTATTGGATTACAATATGTCCATTGCTGGCCCAATTGTATATAGGCGTCTCGTTGGCCCACTATGTGAGGCAGGTTTTAAATAAAAAATGTAGCTTGTGGGGATCGAACGCGCGGATTCGGAGTTAAGGGCCAAGCCTGTAACCACTTGAACTATATCACTTTATGGCTTGCACTTCGTGAACCATATATATGTATAGGGCCGCTTCCTTAATTTGGAACATGCCTCGCTAGTGGCCCCCACATTCCTTTTAAACCCACTATTTTTGCTTGTCTCTGCATGGTATCGCGTCAAACTGCTTAGCCCCTCCCTGTGATAGTTCTGATGCAGCGTTCTCATGGGATACTGTTTGGCCAGCTTGATTTCTGCAATGATTCTTTACCTCAGTGACCAAGATTCAGCTGATAAATTATGCCTTGTCGAATTTGATCCAATTCAGAGAAATTCTGTTCAATAATGACACTGATTCATTGCCGCATTCAGATTTGCTATGTGGAGAGTTGAAACGAGATTGGCAGCGCATGCAGGAGCTCGACGTGGAATGCATGCATGCATGTGTTTGCATTTTCCACGTTTAAAAATCTCCAAATCAGTTTCTATTTTCTGTCATGGGCCTTTTTTTGTCAACGCATGGGCTAAATCTGACTTTAAAGTGAGGGATCGCTCAAAGGGGATATGGTATAGGTGCGCGGGTAGGCCTAGCCTTTGATCAGTCCTTGGGCTCTTAAATTTTACCTGATTAGCCATTAAAACCAGGACCATGATTGAGGCAAGATCAGTTTTCTTCTTTGGATGTAGTTGGTTGTATCTTCAATGGCAATCCAATAATGTGATTTCCTTTTTGCCATCTCCATTCTCTTCTTCTTATGACCACCAATGATGAGCCTAGCAACTCAAATAATCTTGGCAGTATACCCACCATTTAGACCAAACCGCTGATTGTGTTGTTACCAACTTTGCATGTATTTTAAAGAATCCCCTAATTCTATTTGCATTTGGACCAAACTACGTACGATTGCATGCATGCAGTGTGCTCACTATGGCCTTCTCTTCCATGAACGAAGGAATGGGGTATCAATCTCACTGCCTTGTGACTCCAAAACACAACCAATACGTTGCCATTATATAAGATATTGGGCTTCTTTGCACCATTTGATGATGCCTCCTATCCAAAGGATGGCTCGAGCATTTCCCACTAATAGCCTATGCATTTGTGCCCCTTGCAATTATCGCGGTCTTCAACCATCTTCTGCTATCTAAATCTTGAAGGGTCGAGGGAAACGACAGGAATGACCAACTTTATCCTGACTGGGGGTGATCTGTTCGGCATCATGGGAAAGAATGATAACTAAAGAGTAGTTGGCTTGAACCTGGGCTGCCTTATATTAGCTCTTGATGAGTATATGCCTCTGCTAGTTCGTTTGTTTTAGATTCATTGCCAAGTTTCACCTTAAGTGCTTTGACATGCTCTGCATGTGCTCAACGTTACTACCCCTTAATAGAGATGATCATTAAGTTTAAACCAAACCTTGCACCCATTTCTGGTTATACATACGCCAAAATTTCACACTCATATATATTAGCTGAGAACGCACATGAGTCTCACCCTCAAAGCATATCACACCCCTCAAATGCATGGCTTATTGTCAAGGTGTGAGTTAGTAGTATGAACCTCTAGTTGAAGACTTAATGACTTCTATATCAGACCCGACCTTAAGTCCCAGAGTAAATTAGCGACAGATCATTATTGGAGGTGTCGCATGGGTGAGCTTGTGGCAACGTCTTCTCTGGCTTGCTGAGACACAAGGAGGAGCAAGGTGAACTCCCAGATGGCTCGAAGGTGAACCCAGAATCATGACTTCCCCACGTGCTATTCTAGAGCCAGATTTACTCATCATATCCATTCCTTGCATGTTAGCAAATCGGAGGGCTCATATAGCCAAAATCTTGGACGTGCTTGAGCCTATTTGACTTGGATCGGGGTGTATACTTACCTCGTGCTTTTAGACACTCCAAGCCCATGCTCTAGTGCATGGTGAAATCGTATAAGGCCGTGGGAAGACCCTTGCTACCACATACTAACAACATGAAAACTTCGTATAATTAACATCACCTTTTGGATGAATTCCTACCAATAGATTCCACTGAACTCTGAAATGAGACTTGGCAAGAGAATGATAAATCATGTGGTGCAATAGATTCAATAGCTTGGGGCAGAAAGCCCATGCATGCATGCATTCACGCCGACGTTTCCAACTTTAATCAATCCTTCGAGATTGCACATCTTGGTTCGTGGTTTTTTTTGTATGAACAGAAACGGCGTTCTCATGGCATCTCAGATAAACGAACTTCATCTAACAAGGTATGGCAGTGACATTCTGCTTCGTGGTTGTGGCTTGCATGCAACCAAACTAACATGGGGTACCAACATGGAGACGGGCAGTTAGCAGAACCCTTATCATCTTGGCTATGCACAACTAACTTTGGGCTTGAACAACTATGCACATGAAGGAACTATCATGGAACCCCTTTTCTCTTTCAAGTCGGCCACCATGACTTATAACCTTATTGCACCTTTAGAGAGAAATTCCAGATAATTTCCTAACTTGTCCCCCCTTAATTCACAATAACTAAAATGCCAAAAAGTTTCTCTACTTAACCAGCTTTTTGATTATATCAAGAATCAAATTTTTCATGCATTTACTAACACCAATCTATCACCTTTGATTCAAATGTAATTCCAAGCAAGGCTCTAATACAGTAGGGGAGATGTTGTTAACCTGTATATGCCTGGAGACGTTTCTCTTTGAGTCAATGGGTCCTTCTCCTCTTCTGCTTGCAATGGTGGTGTTCATGTCCATCCTATTCCTTGGGAACCATCAGAGCCACTCTTCTCCTCCTTCTTACCCTTTTTCCTCTTTTGAGAGATTTTTCCAGGAGCCTCCTCTTTTAGATCGAGGTGCGCTATTCTTGAAGAAAACCTTGAACCTTCGTGCCTCTGGGGAAGAAAAACTGGATTCCAAACACTCCCTCCCTTTTTTGATGGGAGTTCCCCTCTCCTTATCCATCCTTAGAAGGCTAGCCTAATCCCCTTCCTTTCAGCCTCTGAAGTTCTCCAAAAACCGTTCCTCCTGCCTCACGTCCTCTCTCCCTTCTCTTTCAGTTTTTCTCCCCTTTTTCTTTTTTTTCCTTCTGTTTTTTTTCTTTTCTTTTTCGTTATCTATTTTTTTTCCGTTTTTTTTCTGTTAATTTAGTTTTCTCTTTTTTTTTACTCTTTTATTTTTTATTTTTTTAATATTATTTTTTCAGTTATTTATTTTTGTTTCTTTTTATTTATTATTACTTTTATTATTATTATTATTATTATTATTTATTTCACACTTCTTTTTCTTTTTCTTTTTTTCTTTTCCATATTTTTTTCATTATTTTCCAATTTTCTCCTTTTTTATTTTTACTAAAATTTTCCTTTTATTATATTTTTATATTTTATTTTTTTAATTTTTTTTTATTTCAGATTTTATTATTTATTTTTGTTGTTTTTAATTTTTCTATTCCTTTGCTTTTTATGTTTTTTCTTGTTATTTTCTTCTGTTTTCTTTTTGTTTGTTTCTCTGCTTTCTGCTTTCTGTTTTTTCCGTTTTCTATTTATTTCTATACTTCTTTGTTTGTTTATTTATTATTTAAATTAGTGTTGGTTTCTTGATTAATTTTAACAATTGGGAGCCTCAGACATAATTGGGTGTTTACAAGTATGCACCTATAAGAAAAAGTAGAAAGCATGAAAGGGAATATAATAAATCAAGAAATCATTAAGGGAGAGCCTTATGTGAAAACTTGATACTACTCCTTGTATGATAAGTTTAGAACTTACAATAATCATAAGGAAATAGTTCATTTTATGGTGATCAGAAAGCAGTGGATCCTTCTATGGTGGCCAGAAAGTAGTTGATCCTTCTATGGCGACCAGAAGTTAGTGGATCCTTCTATGGCGACTAAAAGGTAGGGAACCTTTTTGAATTATTTTAATTTATAATTTTGTAACATTTTAAATGTTATTAAAATAATATATGTTATAGTGTTTTCTCATAACAGTTATCTTGAATTATTATTAAAGGGTGATAATTAGTAAAGAGAAACTCAAAATTATGATGGAAAATGGGGACTTGCTTTGCAGAAATGTTAGAATGTGAAGAATTATGTTTTGTCTTCTGTAAATGTTCAAATACAAATCATGATTTAATTATTTGCGTTAATTGATTGCCAAAAAGTGCAACCCAGTAAAAAGCACTAATAAACCATAAATAGGTTGCTTGGATTGAATTGAATTGTATGGTTACACCTATCTCGACCGTTGAGAATTTTCTTTCATTAATTAAATTTCACTTGAAATATTACTAAACAGATTATTGGGCTTTCTATTTCTTAATTTTCATGTATTCTGCTTCATGAAAAAATCTATTAAGAGATTTTGATCAATCTAAAAATTTATTATGATGTGTTTTATATGGAGAGATTGATCACGGTGCAATCATCTTTAAAATTGATATGGAGATTTTGGTATGGTTGTACATCAGATGTTAAAACTATTATAAGGATTGAAATCTTGCTTCATTTTCTTTTTTTTTTTTGTTATTTTTTGAATTTTTTATTTTTTTTCTTAATTATAGTGTTTTTAATTTTAGTTATTACTATTTATATGAGTACATATTTATTTATATTTTTTCTGTATTTAAAGGAGATCACAATCAAGTTAAAGTTAAGAACCTTAGTGTGAATATTGCTCGAAGTATGTAATGGTCCATAACTTTTATTTTTTGTCATCCTTATTATGCTTTAAGTACATTTATAATTCTTTATTTTGATAAGTACATTTATAATCTTTATTTTGATTTCAATCCTTTTACATTCTCAAATTTCTATTAGAAAGGAATATTTCATAGTAAAAACAAACATAAAGTTGAAGATTATGCCAAATTGGAAAAGGAGGAAGTGTAATTATATATTGACTCAATTATTATAATTCAATTTTTAAATCCTCACCTATTTTTAAGATTAAGGCCATTAACCCATGTATGGAAAAAAACTGATTTGTCATCAAAGTTGGAATGCTCAATTGGTGACTTTCTTTTAAAGGTTAGCAACGATGATTTCTTACTATTAGCATACTTTTTGTGAGAGATATAAGTCTTCAGTCCCTCTTATGTATAGATGCATTTGTTTGGTTCAATATATTTAAAATAAAATATTTTTTTTTGCCAAATTATTTTTGAGTTTTTTAATAATAGTTTAGAGTTTAAATTTTATATATTATTAAAAATAAATATAATTTTAATAATAAAGTATCATATTAACAATAATTGAAATATTTTGAAAAATTAATAGCAAGTTATTTTTTAGGACTTTTATTTTATAATTAAGTAATAGTAATTTTTTAAAATATATTAAATTAAGTATAAATATTCATTTAGTGGAGTTTCAATCATTATTTACAATTTTGCATTATGAACAAAAGTTTCGTGTATATATATATATATATATATATATATATATAAACAACTTTTTATAAGTTTAGTGCAATAATAATATAAAAGAAAAAATTATCCATCTGAGTATAAAATATCCAACCAATCTAGTTGGTAGGACATCTTCAACTTCATGTTATAAAAAAGAAATTTTTTTAGTAGTAATATAAAATTAGTATTTCTTTTAACAAATTTATCTTAATAACTTTTTAATATTTTGTCAAATGAATTATAAATAGACATAACTATATTTAGTATTTTTAAAAATAAAAATATTTAATACTTTTTTACCTAATCTTTAAAAAGATTTTTAGGAAGACAATATATAATAAGAGAAAAGAATTGTTCTACATACGATATTGTATCAATTCCATTTTTCATAATAAAATAGAATCTTTATATAAAACATGTGATAAAACACTATTATATTTTTCTTCATAATATAGTTTTATGATTATAAGTAATTTTTCTTACATTTTTTGAAGATATAAATTATGCTTTTTTAATTTGATTTAATATATGATTCATCCTACGTGAATGAATTGGAATGCGGAAACGATAATGGTTGAGAATAAGGATAGGACAAGATAAAGGAACCCAACCCAAACGACGACCTACCAGAGAGTACCAAAGTTATCAAGAGGAACGTGACCCTTACCGCGACCAGCCGGAAGAACCAGCGTTATCAAGGGTAATTCTTTGCCCAAGAACCAAGAGAATCAAATCACACAAAAAAAGAGATCAAAAACTCTAAAAGAAAATTATTATTATTCATTAAAATTTGTTTTTTCACCGAATCCTTAACTCCTAGTATATAGATAACCTAATCTAGTATAAAGATAACAAATATGAAATTCTAATTAGATTGTAATTTGATTTGTAATCTATTAAAAAGATAACAAATATGAAATCCTAACTAGATTGTAATTTGATTTGCAATCTGTTAAAAAGATAACAAATATGAAATCCTAATTATATTGTAATTTGATTTGCAATTAATTTAAAACAAATAACTTGTAAATAAATTTCAAATCCTAAGGTGATTTGTAGCAAATCATAAACCTTATCACTTAAGATCTTCAATAATATGACTACATAAAATAACCCATGTTGGAATTGGGTCTGGATCCCCGTAATCCTTTTCTTGAACTTCCTTGACGAGACCTTGAAGTGTTTGTTTCATACGTTTAGTCATATTTCTCGTCACAGGACCTTCCATTCCTTGTAGAAAATATTTTAGATGATCTCTTTTGCTTAACGTGATGCTCACGCTCACATCATGTATACTAATCTACGTGATTTCATAGTGAAAACCATCGTACTTGACAAACCAATTTTTGGTACTTGAGTGGTTGGCACGTTTTTCACTGGAATGCAAATTGTTGCATGGTGGAGGACACAACCAATGGCTATAGAACTTCTGTAACAATAACCCTTCATTTTTTTGTTTTAGATTTATTATTATCAAATCATGCAAGTGGGATAGGATAATAGGTTTATAAAACGAGAATAGAATTTAACATCAAGGTTGTTGTAGTATAGTGGTGAGTATTTCCGTCTGTCACGCGGACGACCTGGGTTTGATCCCCGACAATGGCGTTTATGTATTTAGAGAGACTAAATTTCTGATACTATTAAAGAGAGATGATGTTAGTTTTAAAATATGGTTCAAGCAGTGTAAAAAGGTTGTGTGATGACTGTGTATAGTGTGGTGGATATGTATTCATAGAAAGAAGTAGAAGAATCATTGATAGACATATATGAGTTCTTATTTTCAAACCTGCTTGCTGATAATAATGTATTTTCACTTTGTAATAAATTTAAGCTTCGCAAGAAAAAATAATATTGATAAAAAGACATGAAATTGAATTAGAGAAATTTACTAGATTGATGAACAATTAAAATGAAATAGAAAAGAAAGATAATAATAAATCAAAACAATAATTTAAAAGGTTGAGATTGATAATATTGTCGTAACTGTAATTACAACGAGACCACGAACTTGCTAAAATTTTTAAAAATGAATTTTGATGATTATGTGGAGTCACCACCAAATTTTATTTATAGGGAAAAGATGTGGAAACTCCCTAACTTGAGGAAGAGATTCAAGTTCGGGAGTTGATTATGAGTAGGGAAGGTGTTAGGCACTCTACTCGCTCGTTTCGAAGAATGATACCCTTAAACTGAGTGTGTGATTTATTTGAAAATTGTGTGATCCCTTTAATAGAGTGAAAATGAATAGATTAATGGAAGATAGCCTGACAGAACTTGATCATGCTCCTACGTATTCCCTGGTGCAATGGGAAACTCAAGGTTTATGTAGTTCTGGTTCGAAGGCTTGACCTTCGGAGGTGCTTGAAGAAGAACAGAGTATTTTGAAAATATTTTAGAGAAAATCCTTAGTCCACGTATACACAGGATCCGAGGCAAATGAGGGTTGCACTTGAATCCATATGAATTTCTAAACATCGAACAGCAGTGAAATCGCCAATCTCCCATTTAAAGCTCATCGCGTGAGACTTGAGATTTCAAAGTGGATTTAATTTGAAAATAATAAAGATAAGAAAAGACTTGGGCTTGATTTGAAATAAAATGAACTTGGTTTGAAATGAATTTGACTCAAACTTGAAGAAAAGAATGAAACTTGATTTAAAAGGAACTTGATTTAGAATTTGGGAAATTGAACTTGACTTGATTAAAAATGAGCTTAACTCGAATTTGAAGAATTGAATTTTCTTTGAATTAAAATGAGTTTGATTTGAGTAAAAATGAACTTGACTTGAAATTTGGAGGAAAAATAATTAAACTTGATTTGGACCAAAATGAACTCGATTGAAAATGAACTTCGTTTGAAATTTGAGAATTTAAAGCAAAAGAATTAAACTTGATTTTATTTTTGAAGAAAAGGAGTTGAACTTGACTTGAACTTGATTTGGGATTTGAGGAAAAAGAATTAAACTTGACTTTGAGAAAAAAATTAAACTTGACTTGGATTTGAGAAAAGGAATTGAACTTGACTTGAATTTGAATTTTTGAGTTTGAAGAAATGGGATTGAGATTGATTTTGAAGAAAAATAAATTTTATTTAAAACTTGAAGAAAAGAATTAAATTGGATTTGAATCAAAATGAATTTTGACATTTGATGAAAAGAATTAAGTTTGATTTGGATAAAAATGAATTTTGAAATTTAATGAAAAGAATTAAGTTTGATTTGAATTAAAATGAATTTTGAATTTTGATGAAAAAAATTAAGTTTGATTTGGATAAAAAATGAATTTTAAAATTTGATGAAAAGAAATAAATTTGATTTGAGCTAAAAATGAATTTTATTTGAAAAAAAAATTTGATTTGGACTAATTTAAATTGAGAGTTGAGGAAAAGAATTGAATTTGATTTTAGTGAAAAAAAAAACTTAAATTGGTTAAATTAAACTGGACAGATTAATTGTAAAAGGGTCTATTTGAAAGTTAGTGAAAAAAAATTGAAGACATTTAATTGGGCTAATAAAAAAGGGTGTGACTCTTGTGATGTATAGTGTGCACGCAAATGTCTGGCGGATATGGCCCATTATATCGAGCCAGCATGCTATAGTTCAGTCCATTATACTGACCTTACATGACAAGGCTTCCATTTTTAAACGCCAAAAATAACCTTCTACAGGAATCGAATCCAAGATTCAAGGGGCAGGGCACAGTGAGCTAACCAATTGAGCCAAGCTATTGGCTTGGTTTAAAAACACCCCTGGTTATATTCAAAACCTGCCTTAGGGATTAGACCAATTCTTTGAATTTGAAAAGGTAGGCCTATGTTTATTTTATTATACCCCTTTTTGTAAATATTTGTCAACCGTCTCCGTGCATGGGATAATACATTTGGCTGGGTGCATCTCGTTTCTTCTTTGCCCTTCCCTGTTCACGTTTAATCCAACAAATACATTGGCAGGGTGCTTACTCTTCGCAACCGTAGAAGGGACCTGAAATGCAGACCATAATCTGAAACCTGATTTCTTGGTGTATTCCTTCCATATAGGCATATTCACGTCACTAATAACAAGGTCAAGCTTATTTCTGTTTCTTCTTTTTAGCGCTTTAATTGAGTAAGTGGTCGAAAGGTAGTTTCACCATGAGCTCACGCATTGCATCAATCCGTATGTGATCTTTAACTAGGAGCCAACAGCCTCTGAGACCCATCAACTTCAGAATTCTGGAGCCTTAGTATTAAACCCATAGTCTGTCAATATCATATTACAAATGCTGAGACTTATCAGTCTCCAGATTGGCGATCAAATAGCAAAGTGAGATGCATGGAAGTGAAGCACGTTTAAGAGTAACATATCCCAACTCCTAGTAGTTTGACCAGGGGTATATAGCTCTGTCTTGACAGCCAGCTAACACACGTTGAGCAGGGGTATATAGCTCTGTCCTGACAGCCAGCTAACGTACGCATGCATGAAGAATTGAGTGTGAACGAGCTGAAGGTGAAACAATTTCCATCGCCATTCCAGCCCTCTTGCATGTCATTGTTGGGGCCAGGAAGAGGAACCAATCAAGGGTATACTGCAGATGACCTTGAGAGGAGACAAGCAGTCACATGACGTTGAATAATGGAACCGAAACCGTCTCGTAACAGGCGATCCCACATTATCTCTTTCACGCGTGATTTCAACAGTAATAGTAACAAGTAATGCTTACCCAAAGTAGCACAAGTTTTGGCACGTCATTGGCCATTCTGCATGCTCGTCATTGACGTTGCATATAGGTGATGAGCCCATGCCATGTTTCATATGCACATCTTATTACCAGGTACAACAAATGATTCTACTTTTATATCCACATAAGTCACTACCTCAAGTTCTGCCACAGTGGTTCAAGGGTGGTATTCAATTTCCAAATAATTCCCTAACCACCATACTGATTTACTCGACACATTCTTATTCTCTTGGAATCAGCTTGCATGGTACACCTACGTCCAAGAAGTCCTTCACATTTGATAACTTAATCTCTTGCCTGAGTGATTTCGTCCAAATGTGTGAAGCCACACCAGTTGTCCATGTATAGCTTTTTGACTTATGAACGACCCTTCTTGATAAGGCCATTTGATGCTAGACAGTACCCTTTCTTCCGAAGCTTGGCCCTCTATTTGCATATAGGGTGGGACTTAACGAGTAAATCAACTGCACAGATACTTGGGCCTTGGCTTTCCTCATACAGTCATGCTGTTATTAAACCAGATACACATGCAACCACAGATGTCGAGAACGTTAAAGTGGAGGTCGAGCGACTTCCTTTTCATGGCAACCATTTTTCTAGGCAAGATACAGTGAATTTAAGAGGGCTATACCACCAGAGGGAGCAGACACCAGGGTATCGAAGGTTATCCCTATGCATTTATGTGATACCTACTGGTTGCAACCAGATTTCACAGATAAAACTGAATCTCGACATCGTTTATACTGCTTATTTATTCAATCAAGCATTTAAGACCATGATTTAGGTGTAAATGCCACAATGCAATTGCAACAACCATCATGATCGCATGCACGTAGTTTTGCATCATCTTCCATACATCATACACTTAGGTATGCCACACATTAGATTACAAAGCAATATCGATTCTCCATAAGCTATCATCAGCAAAGAAAATTAAATCGTACATGCGGTAATTACATTATTAATTATCTAAGATCTTTGAGGTTCATACGCAATAAGAAGAACTCAAAGATGGCACCAACTCAATTTATCCTCAGTCATATTTCATCCACATCAAAGGAAATAATTAGAATGCATCCATATCAGGCGCCTATTCCTCCAAATAGAATACTATAGGGAAGGAAAAAAGTGCATGAAAAATCTTACTTGGATGATGTTAAGTATGACAGGAGCGGATGCTTCTTCTCCGCTCAAGTGCCAATGTCCGAATGGTGATTGTTTCCGAGAAAGAAAACCGGGGGAAGAAACGCCAAACTTTCCTTTGCTTGAGTATTCCTTTTCTTGGGGTCAGCCTTGAAAGAGTAACAGAGAGGTGTGTATGTAGATGAAGAGGCTTCCAATCGCTGGCAGGAGTAGAGAGAAAACTCGAGAGGGCTCCTATAGCCCAGATACCATCCCCAGAGAAATCTTTTTCCAAAAATCAGAAAAAAAAAACCCTCCAATCTTCCCCTGCATGCATGTGAAGTCATTTTTTTTTTCGTTCTTTCTGTTTTTGATTCTGTTATTTCAATTTTTTAATTTTTCTATTTTATTAATTCTTTTTTTTCTGTTTTATATTTTTTTTACTTTTATTGTATTTCAAAAATTTTATTTATTTATTATTTATTTATTACTTTGTTTTATTTTCATTTTTAATTTTTTTGTTTTTTCTTAATTTATTTTTATTATTAATTTTTGTATTTTTCAATATTTATATTTTTGTTTATTTTATTTAAATTATTATTTACTAATTAGTTTTTTTCCTTTTTTTTATGAAGGCTTTGGACGAGTGTTTACAAATATCCCTTTTTAGTTAGCTTAGAGATGATGCTTGACTGTGTTTATCCTAAAATCAAGCATGAGAGAGGAAAAAAAGGAAGATTCCATTGCTTTAAAGACAGCATGCTTGGTATGTTTAAAAAACATTTTTTTCAATTTTTTTTATTTTAAGTATGTTAAAATATTTTTTATTTTAATTTTTATTTATAAACGTGTTATTTAATTTTTTAATTTACACAATTTATTTAATATTTTATATAATTTTTCCTTTAAATCTATTTATTTAAATTTTTTAAAATTTACGAAAATTTAATCATGTAACAATACAATGTTTTTGTGTTGAGTTTAAAACAAAAATATTTTCTATTATGTTCGGACTATTACTAGAATGACATATATTCGATTATTTAAATTTATTGCTAATAAAAGTTTATAAGAATAAATATGTACACTTAAATATATTTTTATGAAAGAGAAAAAGTTATTATTATCAAATTATTTTTTATCCTTTTCATTATAAATATATTTAATTTTTAATTGTATATGAGTATTATTAATATATAATATTATGAAAATTTTAAATAAAAAATAATATTAGTATTAATATTAGGATGAGAGTAAATTAAATATATACTAAAATTATTATGAGATAAACTTCAATTAATATGAGTATAAATTTAAATACTCTGTACAATATATAATGTAGTAGAAAATTTTAAAATTAATATAAATTTAAAATTATAGTGTACATTTTTTTATATTATAATATTTTGAGTTTTGAATTTCTTTATCATAATATAATATTTTAAAATATATATTATAATTTTTTATTAAATATTTTAATAAAAATAAATATTTTTAATCGAAATATTAATTTTTAATAAATATTTATAATACAAAATTAATTTTTTAATAAAATTATTTTAAGTCTCATTTTTTTTCCTTACTATTATCAAATATTTATATTAATATATTTTTAAAATATACTACATTGATTTCACTTTCACTTCGGGTCTTATTTTTCGGGCATAACCTAGTTATGATGTCTAATTTTTTTGGGTAAAATATCACAAATAACTGTTGATAGTAGTTGTTGCATCAACATATGATAATCATGAGACTTTAACCCAACTAACTTTAGATCTTTCATTGGCACCAGCCTTTTGAAGTTTAAAGAATAATCTTATGACATTTTAATTTCATGTTGGCAATCACAAAAAATTCTTTTCTCTTTTTTTATAATGTATGATATAGAGCAAATATGTTCACTTACCTACACATTATGGCGTTAACTCCTCTTGTATACTTATATGATCCAAATCTAGTTAAGAATTTGAAGCATAACTACTGGGAGTGGTTGTTGCATCAATATATGATAATCATGATATTTTAAGCCAACTAACTTTAGATTTTTCATCGATACTAGCCTTTTGAAATTTGAAGAATAATCTTATGGAACTTTAATTCTATGTAGACAATCACAGAAACTTCTTTTATCTTTTTTGGACAATGTATGACATGCTAAGGCAAATATGTTTGCTTACCTACAACTATGGTGCTAACTCTTCTTTTATATCCATATGAATCAAATCTAGTTGAGAATTCACATCATTCTTTGTTTTGTCCTACATATTGAGGAGCATTCTAACAACATTGTCACACATTTTTTTTTCACATCCATCATATGAATACAATATCTTACATCAAGATTGCACCAATATAGAAGGTAAAAAAATTGATCTTTTCTTCCATTTGTTTCTCTCAGTGGTATTCTTTTAAGTCTTTTTAAAAATATCATTAATATTTTTCACGTATTTATAAACATACTATCTAGTTAAGGCCTTTGGAGTGATTATGCTTGAGAAATCTCTGATGATCAAGGTAAGGTGTCTTCTTTTAATAATGCAGTTGATGGTAACTTGTGTTTTACTCATATATAGGACATGCTTTATATTCGTTAACACTAAATCCATAAAAAATTTGATATGATAAAAAGTCATTAATATTACAAAAGATCATGACACACATCTCGAAATATTCATTACCATATCAATAAAACACATCTAACCCTTCTTCCTATAGCATTCTTATGTCTTCAATCAAGGGAGTCAAATAGATATCTATGTCATTTCCTAACTGTTATGAGCTTGAAATCATCGTAGACAACATAATGTATATATGCTTAATGCACAATTTTGAAGGAAGGTTGTAAATTACCAAAAGAACAAGTCATGAAGTATGCTTAATACTTAAATTACCTTACAAATTCATACCATCTGTTGCAGGTCTAAGCCTTAGGTTTCCTGTCTCATTCCTGAAACTTGAATACAATTGATCGATCATCTTCCATTATACACCATCAACTGGATGATGAAGTTTTCCATCAGTTTGCCTTTATTTGCATGCCATATAAGGTTCTTTACATCATCTGTATTACTAAACAATTATTTCAACCTTGAAATTATTGTCAGATATCACAACACTTTTGTTGGAGGCCTATTTGTGGTTTGCCACAACCAGAATCACAATCTATGACTTTATAGCGTGATATTTAACATATAGAAAATTGATGTAATCCTTCAAATTCTTTTCTGTATAGTATGTAGTCCTTAGAACAAGCATGTATTTTCTTATACTCTATACCCATCGAACATAATATCTTTTTAGTCTTATAATTACACTTTGATAATGCATTACCTTCTGGAAGTATGTCTTCTAACGACTCAAGAAATTTTTTAAAACTTTTATCACTCTAGCTATTTTAACCTTCAAATGGGACAATCGTAATACTATTGTTAATCATATAAAATTAGTACATCTTAAATACAAACACTACTACATATAAGAGGATTGGTAACATTTATTCTATAACATCCTTCAAAATGTTATTAATACTTTCTTATTAATATAATTTTGTAACATTTAGAAAGACAATTGTTATCATTGGTTGTGACAATCAATAAATTTTGATTTGTGTTTTGAGCTTAAAAGGATATTATGAACTTATTATATAAGTTGTTAAATATTATAAGTGTAACTTTTATTATTTTTTCCCCTTCCTTTTCACAAATCCTTAGCAGAATTTAGCTCCCAACAACGGTCTTAGTAGCAGCAAAAACAATGTATGTCCAATTGTCCAATATTAATTTCCCTATTATTTCTTAATGATATTGTTACTTGTTTCCTTATACTTGATATGCATTTAGTTGCTTCCATTTTATATCTCACTAAAATCTTTTGCAAAAGTAAATAAATAAATTTTAATATAGACCCAAATGATAAAATAATTTAATGTCATCGTCTTTGATTTGATATTGAGGTTTAACATAGTTTCCCTTTACTTGTAATTACATTTAATCACAACAACTTGTATAGTAGACTTGTATGCTTCGTGAAAATGTGGATTCCTTGACATAATAACATCATGTTGTGAATGCCAAGTTGAATTCCAATGGTGATCCCATCTGTTACTTTTATATATATATATATATATATATATATATATATATATATATATATATATAAATTTTCACAAACTACTTCTTCTAAAACTTAAGATACCATATATTGCTTGTATCATGCACCTAAATGCAAGTATAGCTATATATGATTTGATTTGTAAGAAACTTGCTCCTTTAGAGGTGATGATAGATTCAGCCACACCTCTTGATGATGCAAGGTTAGTAGGGATTTTCACGTTAAAGCATAAAGTTTCATATTAATTGATATTATTAATATAATATAAAAGTAATAATATTTGAGTTTTATGCAAATCAACATTGGCTATATTGCTGTGCATATTCTATTTAAGAGTCGTGAGAAAGTAGTAGCACCTTTTATGGTTACATATGATAAACATCTATTGATTTTACATTATCCATGTCCCATGTCTATCTTTTTGTTTACATGTTGGTCACATGACCATATTTAACAATCATGGATTTATCCATTCTCTCTGACCATGTTTTCAAATTTTCTCTTTATGGATGCATTGCATTGTAGTTATAGAACCACTTTGTGATTCACTTTTCTTTTTCTCTCATTTTCCGTTCAATGAACAAAATAGGGAAAGTTTTAATGTATAAAACTGATACTTTAAAGATGATGTCTAGCAAGAAATTTTGAAATTTATTCCAGGGAGTTTTCATTAATCTAGCTTGAGGACCCTTATGATCAAGAAGTGATTACTTATCCATTGCTCAAGTTATTGTTAGAGAGAAACATGTGGCATGAGTGTAGGAAAAATAGTCGGAAGAACATACACCTTTTCTCAAGACTTGAGCACTATCATACTTATTTGACTAGAGTAACTGCATGTTGTTGATATAAAACTGTAAGACAATTGCACCTTATTGCTTTTCAGAGTAAATGATGAGAAAGGGTATCGTCTCCATAAGAATTTGGTTTAATTACTGAATTCCTACTAGTCCACTATTTGAACTAAGGCTATGGGAAGTTGCAGTTAACGTGAATGTAAATGAACTGGAATTAATGACTTTTGATGATAAGATGAATTACTACTCCAGGATGTATAAAACTAATTAAAACAAACTCAAATTGTCTAACACTCGCTATACGGCACAAATGTGAGAAAAATCGATTTATGGAAGGTGTTAGGGGCGGAGTTCATCAAACTGAACCTAATGTAATCTTAATTCCTTACTTTCATTCAAGTTAAAGATATGATTGAAGATTGAATTCCCTTATGTGAATTGAAGGTCAATTCCTTGACTCATCAACCCTTCACCTAAATTAGTAATCCTAATCCCTTAGTGATTCCTAATTGGAGTGAGCTTTAAGTTCAAGAAGCCACACAATCTCACAACTATGAATCTCTATTCCTAGAACACCTGCAATTATGTTATTCAATCTCAGTTCCAATTCCTAGTCCAATTTCCCAATTGTGAACAGGAATTCAAATTCAATCTATAAATGGCCAATTCATAGAAGCTTTAAGTAAGGAGAAGAACAATCAATTGAAGGAAAAATAACTTGAATTTATATAAGAATTCCATATTACATATATTCAAAAAATGGATCCCTCATTCCCTAACAAAAGTCTAATTACACATAATGAGAGAAGGGAGAAATAGAGAAGAAGATAGAAGAATGAGGGTCAGCGTCCATGGGAGGCTGCACGTTGATTCCTCAACCCTACAGGTTCTCCACTACTAGGAGTGGCTCTAGCGAAAAGGAAGGTCTAGGCTAACTGATAAGAGAGAGGTGGCTCTGTTTCTGCATTTAGAAAAACTCTTTTGTTCTGGACCTTTTATAGGTACTGGTCTGTTACGTGCGTGTCCAATGCAGTTGGCTATTGTGTTGCCAACATAGGAAGCAACAGAATGCTTCAGCTTTTTCTTAGACTTTCATGTACTCCACACACTTCTGGTTGTGTTGCCAACACAAAATCCTGTAACAGGTTGCACATAGTGAAAACACATCAGATTCATAGGGATTTATCACCAAAAAGCTTTAAAACTGTACAATGCAAAATTTTCATGGGTTAATCAGTTTTCAGTCAGTTTCCAATTAGGGATGGAAGTGAACAAGGCCATCTGATAGGGGCCTACAGCTCGGCTCGTTTAAAGCCTAACTTGGCTCGACTCGTTTAATAAATAGACACGCTTTGGCTTTTTAAAAAGCTTTTTTAAATAAACAGGTCAAGCTGAGGCTTACAAAAAAGCCTATTTAGTTTACACAGGGGCCTATTTTTATATATATATATATATATATATTATATTTATTTTTATTAATTATATTTGTATAGTATTTATTTTAATATATTATATTTATATAATATTAATATATTTATATAATTTATTAAAAATTAAAATTTTTAATTTTTAATTTCTAACAAAAGAAACCCTAGATTACTTTTTTCTTATCCTCAAAATAGAACTCCTCATCTGCCGTTTTCGTCCACTTCTACAAGACTACGACTCAAGTTACTCAACCCTTAATCCTGAGGTGCAAGAAAGGTATGTTAATTTAATTTTAGAACAAGTTCTCTATATCTTACTTTAATTTTTATTTATATCTAAACTTGTTATGTATGCGTATATGCTACGTGCGTGCGTTATACTTTTTTGTATATATTATTATATTTGTATATAGTTAGTACTCAATATACATGCTCTAATATTCTTTAATTTGTAATGACATATAGGTCTTCTAAATGTCTTCTACATTAGAGAACAATGAAACTATTGATTCTTCTACTCCTACAAATGTCAATGAGATGATTGAAGTTGCGCCAACAGATTCAAGTTAACTTGGAGACAGTAGAAATGGAACTGAAAAAGATACCAATCAAACACAAAATGATTGGATCATTAAGAGGAAGAGACGGAAAACATCGATAGTTTGGAAAGATTTTGATGAAGTTGAATTGACTGGAGGCATAAAGAAAGCTGTTTGCAAGCATTGTAAATGTCTCTTATCTATTGGTGGGAAAGGATCTAGCACTAACTACCTAAAGAGACATTTACAAATTTGTTTACAAAAAAGGATGAATATGAGTTTAGAGAAGAAGCAAGCTGTAATTCCATTTCAATCCTGTGGTGGTTCAAATAATCCATTTATGGGTTCCTGTATCAAGTATTCTAATGAGAGGATGAGGGAAATAAAATCTACGGCTATCATGGTGCACGAGCATCCTTTTAGCATTATTGAAGATGATGTTTGGATGTGGGCCTTCCAATATGCTAATTGTGATTTTCAAAAATTTGGTCGTAAAACTATTAAAAATGATTGTTTGGCAATATATGAGGTGGAGAAGAGGTTATTAAAGGCACAACTTAAGAGTGTGAGTAAGATTAGTTTAACTATTGATATGTGGAAATCAAGTCATCAAGTAGTCGAATACATGGTTATCACTGGACATTTTGTTGATGCAGGGTGGAAGCTTCAAAAGAGAGTTTTGAGTTTTTTGAAAGTACCTGCCCCTAGGCGTGGAGTTGATGTAGCTGATGCAATTTTCAAGTGTTTGAAGGCATGGGGGATTGAAAATAAAATGTTCTCAATATTTGTTGGTAATGCATCTTATAATGATACTTGCATACGAAATCTCAAGGAAAACATATCATTGAGTAGTAAGTTTTTTCTTGGAGGTGCTTTATTTCATGTTAGGTGTTGTGCACACATTGAATTTACTGGTGCAAGATGGGCTTGGTAAGATTAAGGATATAATTCATAATATTTGTGAGAGTGTAAAATACATTAACCACAATGATGCAAGATTAAAGGCTTTTTGTGATGTTGTTGAACAAAAACGTCTAAAGGAAAGGAAGTTGGTTATTGATTGTCCAACTGGATGGAATTCCACATTTTACATGTTGTCTATTGCATTAAAATTTAAGAATGCCTTTGCAGCCTATGCAGAAAGAGAGCCACACTATAACTTCGCACCTTTACCTGAAGAATGTGACAAAGTTGAAAAAATTTGTCAACTTTTGGAGGTGTTCAATCTTGCCACTTATGTAATATCAGGCAGTGAGTATCCCACTGCTAATTTGTACCTTGCTGAAGTTTGGAGGGTGAAGCAAGTAATTGATAAAGCAATAGAGGATGGTGATTCATTCATGAGAGAAATGGTAACTCCAATGAAAGCAAAGTTTAATAAATATTGGGGAGAATGTAATCTTTTGATGGCTATTGCAAGTGTGTTGGATCCTAGGTGCAAATTTCACATTGTAGATATATGTTTTCCCTTAATTTATAAACCTTAGGAAGTTGCTCAAGACAATATAAATAAGGTAAAAGTTGCACTTGAACAATTATACGATGAATATGTGATAATAAATGAACAGGAGTCATCTTTTAAAGAAGGTGATAATGGTGGATCTAGTGGCAACAATGACTCAACTTCCTCTTCACAAAAAACTTTATTGGTCACTAGATTTGACCAAATAATGAACTTGGTGCGTCAAAAGGAAGCAATTCCTGCAATTAAATCAGAATTGCATGCATATCTTGATGAAGGTGTTCACATTCCTGATGATAATAACTCTTTTACTTCTTTGGAATGGTGGAGGAGTAACAGTTTGAAATACAAGATTTTATCAAAGATGGCTGCAGATATATTAGCTATTCCAATCTCAACTGTGGCATCAGAATCAACATTTAATGCTGGAGGTAGAGTCATTGATGAATATTGTTCTAGGCTAAATGAGGAGTCAATTGAAGTGTTTATCTGTGGTGGTGATTGGCTTCATCATAAATACAATATGAAAAGAAAATTGAAGGTTTTTTTTAATTTTAAATAGTTATTTATTATATATATTTAAATGATTGTTTTAAATTTATCTTTTATTTTAATAACCATTTCTTCTATGTTTTGAAGGTGGACAAACAACTTCAAGAAATCAACTTGAATATTTGATACCTTTAATCAAGAGATCACAAACTTATTATAAGTTTTGTAATTTTATTTTAATGTTGAATTTGAAGGATGACTTTAGTTTTATGTTGGAACTTGGATGTTTTAGGATGATTTATTAACTTTAGGGATTTTTATGTTTTAAGAAAATTAAGTACTTTTTGTTAATTTTTTTGGTATTCAAGGATCTATTTAATGATCTTTTTATCTTGTATGTTTTTTTAAACTGATTTATATGATTTAGGCCTATTTAATAGCCTTTTTATCTTGTAGGCTTTAAGTTTGCAAGCCTTTTTAATTAATCGTTTATATAGGCTTTAAGCCTATTTATTGGCCTTCTTTGGAATATAGGCTTTTAAACAGGTTCACAGGCTATGTAGGATTTAAAATAGGCCAGACCTTGACAAAAAAAAAAAAGCCTTTGATAGGTAACAGGCCCAGACTCAGGCCTCAAAATTTTTAAACAGGCCAGGCTTGAACACTCAAAGCCTAGCTCGACTCGGCCTACTTCCATCCCTATTTCCAATGAATTTGTGATCATTTATGTTCCAATTGCTTATTATTACACCAAAATTTTTACCAAATAAGTGTCATGTTGGACACTTATCACAACCCCAAACTTGAATTTTGCTTGTCCTCAAGGAAGGCATTAGCTACAGACAACCTTCATTTTCTTGACAAAACTCGCAATATTCCCATTCTGTTCCTTAAGTGAATTTCACCTCCCCTCTTCAATCCAACTTGCACTAATCAAAATTTTCAGATTTATTTCAAAGGCAACTTCATTGAGCCATGGGGGATAGATTAAAAATAATTGCGAGGTCAGAAAACAACATGAGAGCATTGATTCAAAACAATATTAAGGCTATGATTTCAACAATTTCCTATAAGAGAACATGGTCTAAACTTGCAACCCCTCACACAGTCAATTGTTTCACTCCTTTAATCAAGTGTTTAAGGTTAAGTGTTTCTCTCAATGTCACCAAATTAAGACTTCACTACCATAGGCTTGCCCATATTCTCTATCTCCACCAATGAAAATCACATGCAGACAAAAATCTAGAGGTCTTATTGTGGGTTGTAATGTGGCTTGGGTAATAGGTGGGTATGATTTGGGAAGCTAACTTACAAGAGTCAAAGAATTAGGAAACAATTGGGGCAGTGTTTTGTGTTTTTTTTTTCATGAGTTAATTGTGCTTAACACTTTCATTGACAGATTTGTTTTGCTATACTTCTTCTTCTTTGCTTTTCCCTTATTTCTTTCTATACTCTTTTGTCTTTTTTTTCTTTTGAAGCAAAATTTTTTTAAGGTAATTTTCACTTTATTATTCTTTATTGCTCCATTATAGTGGGCACCCACCCCAAACTTAAAAATGTTGTTTGTCCTCAAACAACCCCAAACTTAAGAATGTTGTTTGTCCTCAAGCAATCCTAAACTTAGGTAAAAACTCATGCTCTAATGCAACCAACTGTTTCCTATTTTCTTTGACTAGGTAACTTCATGGTTTTTCACCTTTAGCTTGAAATGAGTTAATTACATAAAATTGGATAAAAGACTTAAGGGGCTGAACAAGGGGTAGACATATGCAAGGTAAGCCATTTGGTTAAGTAGGTATATACAAGGAAGTGCCTTAATCATGTTTATGCAAGCATGTGATACTTGATCTCAATTAAGAAACAAGGCAAGTTCTAAAATGAAACATCACTTTGTGACCAAACACACAAAAAAGAATTATGTTCTATAGGCTCAATTACTCAGAGTTCATTGGGTACAAGCTTAAGGCATGCATCTCAAAAGGGTTAATTGTTAACATCATAGCGAACAACAAAATGATTTTTCAGCCAATCATGCTATATTCTAACTTAGGTAAATGGATTAATCTATACACTACTCAATTTGTTCATGCCATAAAGAATATAATTATATCAAGAATGATGCTGGTTAGGAGGAACTTGGGAGGGAAACACTTAATTGAGAAATGTTGTGCACAATGTTCAAGTAACTAAGAATCAATTTTTGCTTGATTGGGTCAAGAAAAACTCCCTATACTGTGCAGGATCTATGGGGAACAGGTGCTTGCACTCTTCAAGTACTCCATGTAAAGTAGCATTCAGGTGTTTTTATCAGTTCAGCACGCGTTGGCTATGTGAATGTCAATTGCATTGGCAACCAATTGTTTTGCCCCAAGTCTCTTGGTGTGGACTGAGTATGACCAGCTTGTTAACTTCCAGCCTTCTCTACCAAAGTATGATCTTACAGTGGTTTAATGCTAAAGATGGGACTCAATGTGTGCAGGTGGTTGAGATGGTACTCAATGTGTGCAGTACCTAGAGAATATCATGTAGGAAACACGTTGAGTTAGAAACTAAAATTCGGACCTAAATGCATTTGTGTTTATCTGTCCAGAATCAAAATCACACAACCAAGAGTTCAAACTAAACTATTACAGACCAGGAATCAAATTCCATCGAATATCAAATTGTCTTAGAAACTGGAAAGGAAAAACAAGATTTAACTATACAAAAACAGAACATTTTGAAATGGAAACTGAATTTTTAAAACTGCTGCTGCTCAGTCCTCTTCCATATCAGCTACTCCTACAGGTCCAGCTTCACTATCGATGTCCTCCAGGTCGATCCATTGTAGGATCTGCTCCTCGGTTACATTAGAGAGGTCGTGGTCGTTCATCCCCACATGCTTCCCTATCTTCTTTAGAAGCTGTTGGTTCATCCTTGTACCAATGTGAACCTTACGTAGGTTCCTCTGTAGGATCTCTACCTGTGCTCCAATGCGGCAATTGAAGGCTTGCTATGCAACTAGCAGTTCTTTTTACTCTTTCAACATCTCATAAATTCTGGGACGAAGTGTAGGGCCAGGTTTCCTACGTGGTGGTGGTTCTTGGTCTGTGAGAATATGACGTTCGATGTACGTCTTGTTCAGCGTGGCTTGCAGGGGGACCTTAGTGCAGCCTTCAATACTGACTCCCTAGGCCTGACACATGGCTGTTATCAGACTTGGGTATCCCAGGGAGATAGTAGTTTTTGTAGCAATCTCTTCCATCTCCTAGGTGATTATGCTGCCAATATCCAGTGCCCTTGGTTTCATGATTACCCAAACTAAAATAGCTTTTTTCTTGGCTAAATCATTGGAGTGGAGTAGAGGCAATAGGTTGGATTGCACAAAGGTGCACCAGATTTTTGCCGTGGGCACTAGGTCAGCCTTGCGGAGCGACCTTCCATCTCTTGATTTGTCCTTCTTTTCGTCCCACCTGGCTCCTGGGACACACAACACCCTTAACAAGTATTCTTTGTCTACATGAATGTCTTTCAGCCTTCGGTACAAGCATGTTATTCTTGGAGTGTCAACCTCCAACAAGTTGTTTATTTCTTGGGGTTTGAACGAGATGGTCTTGCCCCAAACGTATGAGGTATACCTCTGCTCTGCCCATGATAACACCATATTGGCATAGAACTCTTTTGCGATTTCTTCAAATCCCTCACCAGCCATGTTGCACAGCTTATGCCACTTCCAGGCTTCTATTTCCTTGGTGATTACGGGGAACTCTCCTGGCAGTAGGTCCAACCTTTTGTCCCCAGCTACAGAGTTCTCCTTAAGCTTCTCGAACCTCTCTTCGTTCTCTGCGAACTTGAATCGGTGGGTGTTAGAAGCTCTGGGTTTGGCCTTGAGGGCAGCAGCAGGTGTGGATTTCCTCCGCATGTTCTATGAAGTAGAGGCCATTCTGCAGAAAATAGCAATGAATGAATCGGGTATAGTTTTAAAATTTTCTCATGCTATGACAGAATCAGCCAGCCAAAACATCATGCACGAATGAGTGAAAAACTCGGATACCCTAAAATCAGTAATTTATACAAGCCTATTAATGCTTTAGAGGCAAACAGAACCCCTGTTGCAATGAACACTATATTACTAAGGAAGGAGTAGTTTACCCACGTACAGAATTTCATGCAAGATAACCACATTAGCGAGAGAGTTAAGAGTATGCACCATTATAAGATTCAATATGAACCTTCAGTTTTAGAACCAACCATTGCAAAGGTGAGGAGGGAAAGGGACGCATACTTAAGTGTCTTTGCAGTTGAAGGAAGGGGAAAAATCGCTCTTGAGTGGAAGACAAGAGGAGTGTTTGAAAATGTAAAAGTGAGTGGGAGTTGGTTACCTAGCCTTTTTATACCTTGAGCTTGTGGGATACGAAAGGTCAAGTGTGTGGGCAACAACGTAGGTCAAACTTTTGGCCCCACATAACTGTGACCTTGCGTTGGCTACATGATCTTAGTTGCGTTGGCAACACATATCAGCACCGAAGGCACATTTAGAGATTAACACTCACAAACCTGATTTCTTTTGGCCACTCAAAGTCAACTTGCGTTGAACACACAAATTAGAATAGAATGCAGAAGTTCAGCATCTCAACATGTTCTTAGGTTCTTCAACTTAATTGAAAATTGTGGGAACAACTATGGTATGCTTCATACACCAGTAGTTTCCATTCCTTACCTTTGGCATCTTTTGAGAGGGAATTGTTTGCTGGGCTAAACCTCACATCTCTTATTCTAACCCCAGATTATGCTCCCTTGATCATGATAGTTTGGTTATGTTGGACACCAAGGGCCATCTTCCGTTGGGCACGCAAATTAGGACAATATGCAGAATCTGCTGAAATAACACTACTCATCAATGAACTATTCTTTGGTGGCTTTGTTCATATTTTGTAACAGCATCTAGACATGCTCCAATCCTCCAAAACTTGCATGAATATTCAGTTACACAGTTTCAATTATTTTATATGGTATGTACATGTAATGTTCTCAAAATTAACAGAAAAAGGAAAAGGAAAAAAAATTGGTTTCCAAGGGTTGCCTCCCTTGCAGTGCTTGTTTAATGTCTTTAGCTTAACAGTTTGGATTTCATTCAATTGACTAAAGAGTGCAGACAGTTTTCTTCTTGCAGAATTGACCTTCAAAATAGTGTTTGACACGCTTCCCATAACCTTGAAACTTTTTTGAGATTGCATGTCTTCAAGAGTGATAGTACCAAGAGTCGTAACTTTTTTAATCACAAAGGGACCCGACCATCTGGACTTCAGCTTCCTTGGGAACAATTTTAGCCTGGAGTTGAACAATAAGACCATTTTTCCAAGTTCAAATACTCTATGTTTTATTAGCTTATCAAAGGGACCCGACCATCTGGACTTCAGCTTCCTTGGGAACAATTTTAGCCTGGAGTTGAACAATAAGACCATTTTTCCAAGTTCAAATACTCTATGTTTTATTAGCTTATCATGTCATTTCTTAGTCTTGGCTTTGTAAATCTTTGCATTTTCATAGGCATTAAGTGAAATTCCTCCAGTTCGTGCAACTATAACAGTTTACTTTCTCCAGCTGCTTTGGCATTGAAATTTAGGAATTTGGTTGCCCAGTATGCCTTATGCTCAAGTTCGACAAGCAGGTGGCATGATTTCCCAAAAACGAGCTGGTATGGAGACATACCAATTACAGTTTTGAAAGCTATTCTGTAGGCCCATAATGCGTCATCCAACTTGTTGGCCCAATCTGTCTTGGAGCTGTATATAACCTTTTCCAGGATTCTCTTTATTTCCCTGTTGAAAACTTCAACTTGCTTGTTAGTCTATGGATGATATGTTTTGGCTACTCTGTACCTAACGCCATATTTGCTCAGGATTGTTTCCAACTGCCTGTTACAGAAGTGGGATCCCCCATCACTGATGGGAATGCGTGGGACACCGAATTTGGACAGGATATGCTTCTTGAAAAATTTAACCACAGCTTTGGCATCACAAGTGTGTGTAGGGATAGCCTCAACCCACTTTGAGATGTAGTCCATATCTATCAAGATGTATTCATTAGAATAGGATGAGGGGAATAGTCCCATGAAATCTATGCCCCACACGTCAAATAGTTCCACTTCTAAGATGTTAATGAGGGACATCTCATCTTTCCTTGAGACATTTCCACTACGTTGGCAAGCGTCACATATAACCACAAAATCTTTAGCATCTTTGAACAGTGTAGGCCAGAAAAATCTACTTTGTAGTACCTTGGCAGCTATTCTTTTACCATTGAAGTGGCCTTCATATGCTGAGCTATGACAATGCCATAGAATATCTCTTTGCTCTTCCTGTGGGATACACCTTCTGATCAATCCGTCTATACCCTGTTTGTATAAGAAGGGCTCATCCCATAGGTAGAATTTACTGTTATGAAAGAGCTTTTTCCGCAGCTGCCACGACATTTCTGCTGGAATGATGTTTGCAACTTTGAAATTTGCCATATCCGCATACCATGGTGCAACAGTGATGGACAGTAGCTTTTCATCTGGGAACTCCTTGTTAATCAGATTCTTCTCATCTTCTATGCTTTCAATCGGAAACCTTGACAAATGATCAGCTGCACCATTATCCTTTCCTTTTTGGTCTTGGATTTCAAAATCAAATTCTTGGAGGAGTAGAATCCACCTGATCATCCTTGGTTTTGCCTCCTGTTTTGACAGCAAATGCTTCAAGGCAGCATGGTCAGTGTAGACAGTTACCTGGGTACCAATTAAATAGGAACAAAATTTGTCAAAAGCATAGACAACAACTAGCAGCTCTTTTTTAGTGGTTGTATAGTTCACTTGTGCACTATTTAGCACCTTACTAGCATAATATATGACATGTAATCTCCTATCTTTTCATTGTCCTAACACAGCCCCCACAGCAACATCACTCGCATCGCACATGAGTTCAAAAGGGAGACTCCAATTGGGAGCTGAAATTATAGGAGTTGTGATTAGTTTTTCTTTGAGTGTGTTAAATGCCTTCAAATTGGAATCATCAAATCTGAATTCAACTTCTTTCATTAGGAGGTCACACAGTGGTTTTGATATCTTGGAGAAGTTTTTAATGAATCTTCTATAGAACCCAACATGTTCAAGGAAACTCCTCACTCCCTTCACGTTTACCGGAGGAGGGAGCCTTTCAATAGCTTCAACCTTGGCTCTATCCACTTCCACACCTCTTGATGAGATTTTGTGTCCTAACACAACACCTTCCTATACCATAAAATGGCATTTCTCCCAATTCAATACTAGGTTGGTCTCTTCATATCTTTTCAGCACCTAAGAAAGGTTGCTTAGGCAGTTGTCATAGTCAGAGCCAAAGACTGAGAAATTGTCCATGAAAACTTCAATAAAATTCACTACCAGGTCAGAGAAAATAGCCAGCATGCACCTTTGAAAGGTGATGTGAATGTGGACCCCACGATAAGCAAAAGAGATCATCTAGAAGATTATCTACAAGGAATGGAAGGTCCTATGATGAGAAATAGGACCAAACGTATGGAACAAGCACTTGAAGGTCTCATCAAGGAAGTTGAAGAAAAAGACTATGTGGATCCAAGCCCATTTCCAACATGGGTTAATTTATGTAGTCATATCATTGAAGATATTAAGTGATAAGATTTATGATTGACTATAGATTACATTAAGATTTGATATTTATCTAGAAGTTATTTGTTTTAAAATTGAATTTGTTATCTTTTTACTATATTAGGTTCGCTATAAATAGGAGTTAGGGATTCAGTGAAAAGACAGATTTTGAGTACTAATCATATTTTCTCTTTGAGAGTTTTTCATCTCTGTGTGAGTTGATTCCCTTGGTTCTTGGGCAAAGAACTACCTTGATAACGTTGGTTCTTCCGGCAGGCCGCGGTAAGGGTCACGTTCCTCTTGATAACTTCGGTGCTCTTCGGCAGGTCGCGGTTTGTGTCGAGTTCCTTTATCTTATCTCACCTTATCTTACCTTACCTATGTTATCACATCTTATCCTTCATTTTATCTCATCTTATCTCACTTTACCTATCTTATCACATCTTATCTATCTTATCTCATCTCATTTTATCTTATCTTATCCTGATTCTCAAGACGTTCCATTATCGTTTCCGCATTCCAATTCATTCGCGTAGGGTGAATCATATCAAAAGGTGGCAGGTGCATTACACAATCCAAAGGGCATCCGACGATATGCAAAGATCCCGTAGGAGCATGTGAAAGTAGTCTTTTCTTGGTCATTTGGATCCACCATAATTTGATTGTAACCGGAATAACCATCCAAGAAACAGTAGTAAGCATGGCTCGCTAATCTCTCCAACATCTGATCCATGAATGGAAGAGGGAAGTGGTCTTTCCTGGTGGACTCATTGAGTTTTCTATAGTATATACACATACGCCAACCAGTAACCGTTCTTGTAGGAATGGGCTCATTCTTCTTATTAGGGATCACTATTATTCCTCCCTTTTTAGGTACAACTTGAACTGGGCTGACCCACGAGTTATCTAAAATCGGATAAATGATGCCTGCATCTAACAACTTGAGGACTTCCTTCTTCACAACTTCCTTCATGGTGGGGTTGAGCCTTCTTTGGGGCTATACTACAGGTTTGAAGTCTTCCTCCATTAGAATTTTGTGCATGCAAAAGGAAGGACTTATTCCCTTCAAATCTGAAATAGTCCATCCAAGTGCAGATTAGTGAGCCCTTAAAATTCTCAACAACTTCTCCTCTTCTACTTCATTAAGGGAACTGCTCACAATCACTAAGAATGTGTTCTTGGCTCCCGAAAATGCATAATGGAGGTGAGATGAGAGTTGTTTCAGTTCTGTCTATGGACTGTCCATCCTTTTTTCTTCCTTCTTAAAGTCTTCAAGGGGCTGTGAACCTGTCGTCATAGGAGAATTAGCTTCAAGTTTGGCTATGCATTCCTCCACGTCTTGGCTTTCTTCTTCTTTCCCCTAGTTCAAACCTTTAGATTGCCATAGTACTCCTTGAAGAATGGAGTCATCATCCTGTTTTTCAAGAGAACTTGGCAGCAGCGTGGCCAACGTATCCACCCTCATGCAATGAGAAGATTTAGCAGGGTGTTTTATGGCTTCAAAGACATTGAATATGACCTTTTCATCCTGTACTCTCAGCATCGATTCTCCTTGTTGCACGTTGTCGCAACCGTGATTCCGATGAGATGACAAACTCGCTAAAATTTTGAAAATGAATTTTATTAGATTATGTGGAGCCGCCACCAAATTTTTATTCAAGGGAAAAGATTCAGAAAAATCCCCAATTTGAAGATAAGATTCTAAGTTCAGGAGACGGTTACGAATGGGGAAGGTATTGGGAACCCCACTCGCCCGTTCCAGAGGACGGTACCCTTAAACTGAGTGCGTGTTTATGAAAACTATTTTGATCCCTTTAATTAATATGAAAAAAAAAACATGATTTGACAGAGGCTAGCCTGACAGGACTTGATCCTGCTCCTACGTATTTCCCGGTGCAATGGGAAACTCAAGGCTCACGTAGTTCTAGTTTATGAAGGCTTGACCTTCAAAAAGTGCTTGAGAAAAGAGTATTTTAAAGATTTCGTTTTTGAGAAAGTTTCATCTTTGGAAGGGATTTTTAGCCCACTCATGCACAAGGCCTGAGGCGGCTAAGGTAGCACGGAGACCTATACGAACTACTAAATGTTGAACAACAAGTGAACCGCCAGTTCCCCATTTAGAGTCCATTGCGTGAGACCTAGGATCCCAAAATATTAGGAAAAAAGACTTTTTAAAGTTTTGAAGAGGAACTCAAGTCCACTCATGCACAAGGCCCGAGGCGGCTAAGGCAGCACAGGGACCTATATGAACTACTAAATGTTGAACAGCAGGTAAACCGTCAGGTCCCCATTTAGAGTCCATTGTGTGAGACTTAAAAATCCCAAAATATTTAGAAAAAGAATTTTAACGTTTTTGAAAAGAAATAATTTGCAAATGATATTGACCTTGAGTAAAAGAAAAATTGAATTTAATAGAAGAGTTTCATTTTGAGTTTTGAAGTAATTGGAGTTGAAATGGGATTTTGGTGCAATTTTGTAATTATTAGAAATTTTAGGGTGATTGGGTAATTATTAAAATTTTGGAATTTATCTAGCAATTATGAAATTTTTATGAATTATTTTAAAATTCTAGGATTTTTATGGATTATTTAAGAATCATAGAATTTTTAGGAATTATTTAGGATTTATAGAATTTTTATGAATTATGTAGGATTTATAGAATTTTTATGAATTATTTAGTATTTTTGGATTTTTATGAACTTTTAGGAATTTTTGGATTTTTATGATTTATGTATTTTTATGAAATTTTTTATTAATTTAGGAATTTTTGAATATTTGGGAATTATTTATTAATTATAGGATTTTCCAGGGGCAGAATAGGGATTAATCAAATTCCCGGAGGGCAATTTGGTAAATTGCTGGACCTGGGACAGACTGCGCATTGAGGAAATTGCTAAGGGCAATATGGTCATTTCTTGGCAGGGACCTACTGGGTATTCTTGAATTTGATAGGGGGTAGTGTGGTAATTCATGAGGCTGGGACCTATTGGGTATTCTGGAATTGCTAAGGGGCAGGATTGTAATTGTAGTGGATTGAGGCTTAAAATGCTAAGGAGTAATTTCAGAATGCCATTTCCAGGGCTCGAAGAGGCGACTTTGGAGTTGGGAACCCCATTCCCAGCCACTGGGGCTACTCATCTAATTTAATCTTCAACTCTTATCATTAATCTTAAGGCATGTCTTTGAGGTCCCAAGAGTTACATGTAATCTGTATGTGTCTCCACTCACTGATCACCTTGCCACTGTATACCTCTCTTCCTCTAAGGCATGCATTTGTGTGAGACCCATCCACTTAAATACTGCACACCTCGATACTTCTCCCTTCGTTAGCACCCATTCCCACCACCATTGAGCTATACACCTTAACTGAAGCTCAAGGCAGTCCCCTGCAGATGTGAATAAATGTGGCCAAGGGTACCTGATGCTCCTATGATAACAGAATCCAACTGATGGCTTCAAGTGCTTCTTGATACCCCACACCAAACTCGTCCGAGAATGAATAGGATGCATGAGTAGTCTAAAAGGATGCCAAAAGCTACTACAGCAAGGTACGCACAATCTGCATGGACGTAAAAGCCCCATACTGCATGGCTTTGCATGGCCTGGCTAACCATTTTCTAGTCTTGGGTATGATCATAACCAGATGGGGATTATTAGGTCCTTCGTTTCTGCTTTGGTTGGAGCTACTGCGCACAACGACAGCCTTTCTGAGTACCAAAAGCAGTGAGCCAGGAGGCTTGGTTATTCAAATGTCTTGTAAAGCCAAAATAATGACCTTATAGGGCTCTCGTTCTCAGTGGCACGCCTCTTAAGATCACGCCCTCGATTAATTTTAAAGAATTCTTTGGGTATTGATGTGAAGTCAGCTTATGACTCTTGTTATAGCAACAGACCTAGGCTTATATCAAACATATGTGTGAAGCCATGACCTCTTCCTCCCTACCATAATGTACCTTGGAGAACGGTTGGTACGCCTAATCCTCTCACTCTTTCATGTATAATATGGTCCCTGGGTGTAGTCAATAGGGAAGCTCTCCCCTTATTGAAAGACTTACGCCGTCCTAAGCCCGGACTAAAGGTTCTTTGCTGAAGATAGCAAGATGCAGGGTATTCATCCCCTGTTTCGACGTCCGGATCGTGACTAGGCCTATTGGTGCCACCTGATGCTATAGATTTCTTGCTAATGGGTATGCTGATTCTGCAACCCAGGAGTACCAGACCAAGGCACGGGACAATGCATTTTTCTCTCTCAATTCCAAGGATTCAAATGTTGTTGTGCTCTGATTTTCGAATAACATAAACTTCCCTGAGTTAGGTGTAGAAGTATTCAGACCCTAAAAGCTTGATAGGCCTAACTATTGCTATTATTCGTGAGTCGCATGGCGATGCTGGTTACAGGGAATGGATATAGGGTTCACATTCGAAATGAAGGGCGTGATCTGAAGGGGGTTTGGTGCCGCCTATAGGACTTTTCTTTTGTTACATCACCTCTACGTGCAAACCTAATATTCTAACCAGGAAATAGAATCAACACCCAGCCTAATCTACATCACTTTGGCACATTTTTGAACCAGATTTCAGCATGGAATATTCAATGATGCAGGCCTAATATTCTATCAAGAAAGGGGATAAATGCTTAGCCTAATCTACATCATCTTGGCACATTTTTGAACCCGATTTCAGCATAGAATAATCAATGATTCAAGCAAAATACTAGCCGATCTTGGCTTCCATACATGTTACCCAAAACGTAATGTTCATGAACAGAATAAGCCATAACTAACCTGTGTACGCCAAGAAGTTCTGCAAGATTCGGTGGGGCGAGTTTTCTTCTAACGCCGATTCAAGTTAGCAATATGGGAATCTAATCTTGAAGACTAGCACCAAACTCAAAGAACTCTGAAATTCTCTTCGTTGCTCATTTGTTCGCTCTTCCTCTTCTCCTCTGCTCAGCTACACCTCTTGTTCAATTTTCCTTCAAAGCTTACTCTCTCCCTCTCAGTTTTCCTAAAGCGGGTATAAATCCCTCTCTCAAATTTCAGTAACCCCAAAAGAAGAAGCCCTCATAATCTCTCACTGCCCTGCTTTTATATCTTGCAGGGAACCAACCCCTTTTCTCTTTCTGCTTTCGTTTTCGTTTCTCATATTCGTTTTTGCCTTATTTCGTCCTTTTCTGTAATTCGTTTTGATTTTTCAATTTTTTTAGATTTTCTGATTTTGTTTTCTTTATTTTGTTATTTTTCTTATTTTGTTTATTTTATTTATTATTTTTAGATTTTAATTAATTAATTGATTTTTTATTATTTATGATTTTATTTATTATTTTCATTTCCAGATTTTTATTTAATTTTATTTATCTTTCAGTTTTTATCCTTCTTTATTCTTTTCTTTAATTTTTGTTTAATTTTATTGATTTTTAGATTTTTATTTTGACTTTTATTATTTTTATGATTTTTGTGGTAGATTTTTAAAATCTTTTACTTTTTTGTTTCTTTCCAAATTTTCTCTTTCTTTTAAAAAAAGCTTAATTAAAAAAGTGATTTTATATAATTTTTTTAGATTTTAATGTTTTCCAGAATTTTATTTATTTAATTTTTCAGAATTCTTTTTAATTTTCTTTACTTTTCCAAATTTTAATTTTTAGTTTTCATAATTTTTTAATTTTCTTTAATTTTTCCTTTTTCTGATTTTTATTTCTGCCTTTTTTTTGTTTTTTTTTTCTTGTTTTCTATGATCTTGATTTTTTTTAATTTCCTGTTTTTTATTATATTTTTTTTTACTTTTTTGCTTAATTTTAATTTTTTGTAATTTTTGATGTTGATTTTTTTTCCAAATTTTAAAACTTTATTTTCTTTAAATTTCATTTTAATTAATTAAGAATTTTTGTTTTTGTTGTTTTTTTTTCTTTTTTCTTTTTTATTTTTCTCTTTTTTTATTATTTCCCAAATTCCTACTTTTATTATTTTCGGATTTGGTTTCAGATTTTAATTCTTTATTACTATATTTCTTTTGTTATTATTATTATTATTTTATTTATTTTTTCTTTTCACTGTTTAATGATGCTTTGTTTTGAATTTTTTGAGATTTTTAACTTAGGTTTATCCCCTAATTGACTTAAACCGGGCCTCGGACATAATTGGATGTTTACACACGTCAATAAGTGCTCGCCCTGTGGCGAGGAATGGTCTTCCCAAGATCAATGGTATTTCAACATCCTCCTCCATGTCCAGCACCACAAAATCTGCTGGAAAGATAAACTTTTCAACCTTGACCAGGAGGTCTTCTACCACACCATAGGGGGTACTTAATTGATCTATCAGCTAGCTGGAGACATATCATAATGGGTTTCACCTCTTCTATTTCCAGTCTTTTCAATATAGAAAGAGGCATCAAGTTGATGCTAGCTCTTAGATCACATAATGCTTTTCCAATCTGCAAGTTGCCAATAGTGCAGGGAGTGGTGAAACAGCCTGGATCCTTAGGCTTTTAAGGAATCTTTTGTTGAATGATCGCACTACACTCCTCTATGAGAGCTACAGTTTCATCTTCCTTTATTTTTCTCTTTTTAGAGAGTAGCTCCTTCATGAACTTCGCATAGGATGGCGTTTCTTACAATGCTTCCGCCAATGGTATGTTAATCTGCAACTTCTTGATGACATCCAGGAATTTTGAGAATTTCTTCTCCTCTTGTTGCTTTTTCAGTCTTTGTGGAAATGGGACAGTTTGCCTTGCCAACGGAAATTTCTTTACGTTGGCAACGACTTCCTCAAACAATTGCGTTTTACTTTTTCTTGTTGGTTTTTCATTGGGTTCTTTGTTCTGATCCTCCTTAGTTGCTGGTGTCGTAACCGTAATTACAACGAGACGACGAAATCGCTAAAAATTTTAAAATTGAATTTAACTTGATTATGTGGAGCCGCCACCAAATTTTATTTGTAAAGGGAAAATATTTGGAAAAACCCTAACTTGAGGAAGAGATTTTGGTTCGGGAGTCGGTTACGAATTAGGAAGGTGTTAGGCACCCTACTCGCCCGTTCCGAAAAATGGTACCCTTAAACTGACTGTGCGATTTATTTGAAAACTGTTTGATTCCTTTAATTAGAGTGAAAATAAATAGATTGATGGAAGATAACCTGGCAGGACTTGGTCCTGTTCCTACGTATTCCTTGGTGCAATGGGAAACTCAAGGCTTAAGTAGTTCTGGTTTTTGAAGGCTTGACCTTCGGAGGTGCTTGAAAAGGAATAGAGTATTTTGAAAATATTTTAGAGAAAAATCCTTAGTCCACATATGGACAAGATCTGAGGCAAACGAGGGCTGCACTAGGATCCATATGAATCTCTAAACATTGAACAACAATGAAATCGCCAGTTCTATTTTAGAGCTCATCGCGTGAGACTTGGGATTTCAAAATGAATTTAATTTGAAAATAATAAGGATAGGAAAGAATTGGGCTTGATTTAAAATAAAATAAATTTGATTTTGAAATGAATTTGACTTTAAAGCGAACTTAATTAAAAGAGAAATCTTTAATCCACATATGCATAGGATCCTAGGCAAACGAGGGCTGCACTGGGATCCATATGAATCTCTAAACATCGAACAGTAGTGAAACCACCAATCTATTTTAGAGTTCATCGCGTGAGACTTAGGATTTCAAAAATAATTGGGCTTCATTTAAAATAAAATGAACTTGACTTTGAATTTGAATTGGAAATGAAATGAACTTGATTTAGAATGAACTGGAAATGAAATGAACTTGATTCAAAATGAATTTGAAATGAAATGAATTTGATTTAACATAAACTTGAAATGAAATGAACTTGATTTAAAATGAACTTGAAGAAAAGAATTAAAATTGATTGGATTTTTTGAAGAAAAGAATCGGAATAACATGCACTTGATTTGAAAAGAAAAGAATTAAACTTGATTTTATTTGAAATTTAAAGAGAAAGAATTTAAACTTGATTTGGACTAAAATGGACTTGAACTTGATTTGAAAATTTGAGGAAAAAGGATTAAACTTGATTTGGATTTGAGAAAAGGAATTGGAGTTGACTTTGAATTTCATTTGAGGAAAAATAATTAAATTTGATTTAAATAAAATAATTTGAATTGAATTTTAAGGAAAAGAATTGAATTTAAAAATGCATTTAAATTGAAACTTGAGGAAAAGATTACATTTGATTTGAATAAAACGAATTGAGACTTGACAAAAAAAAGGATTTGATTTAAATAAAATAAATTGAGGAGAAAAAAAGAAGAAAATTGGAATAAAATAAACTTGATGTAAAATTTAGCCTTGAATTGGGTCTAATCCTAAAATATTGGTTTTTTAATTAAGACTCGAAATTTGATTTAACCTCAAAACTGCTTAGGATTACAAAATTAAAATGTTGCTGGAATGACAAAAGACTATGGGCAGGAATCGAACCCGCACTTTGGTAGTTATGTGCAACACTCCATCCACTAAGCCAAGCTCCCAGCTTGGTCTTATTATTCACGCATATTAACATAATAGAAACTGGGGGCCCATGGAGGCGGATGATGTGCTGAAAATTAACAAAGGGGGGCTTCACAACCACAAAATAAATTCAGAGAAAAACATGTGGCAGGGTTCAAACACCAGACCCTGGGATTGTGTGGGTGGCTGATCAACCGCTCGATCTAACCCCAATGTTAGTCATAAACATGTGTTAGTGTGGCTAAATCAAGAGTCAAGGCTTAATGGCCATTTAAAAACTGATCCCTAGGTGGTTCGAATCTGGGGTTTGGTTGATCTTCCGGCGGCGTGTTTACCACCAGACCAAGCTGCTGGTTGGGATTTCTAAAGCCTTGCATTAAGTTTAAAGCATACTCTAGGAAGCTGGGGCACGCACAGTTGTACGTATGCATGCAGTTCAGAAGCTGCCTTCGCTGCAAATGATCCAATGAGAGTCCTTATCCTCAATGGCACAAGTTAATGAGACTTATCAACACACAAGATCCTTGATCCAAGCCCTTTTCCGTGCTGTATCACTGCCTCTAACAAGTAGGATCCTTCAAGCCACTATGCTGCCAACACACAGGAAGTTGGGCTTCTTTGATCTGTTTCAGCAAATGAAACCATCCTGGCTTCATATTGACTTCCCTTCTAGGTGTATGTCATCACCAATAATGGACCCACTGTGGTCTGCATTCTCTCAAATGAATTCAGCTACCAATCGTTTTCAAACACAGCTCCAATATATCTACTCCTGTTCCATGTCATGTTGACTTTCGAGACAGAATTAACGATCATTTCATGGGGTATCTTGGTAATAGCAGGCTAGTATTCGTTCTTGAGCCTTGGAGGAGTGTGACCTTGCACTACATAGGGACTATGGTTTGAAACTACTGTACTCTGCCACATACTAGGCATCATGATATGGACTTGTGTTGATCTCAACATTTCCTAAAAAATTAGTGAGTTATATCATGTTTGAACACAATCACCCACAGTCTTGTGTACATCAACCCATCCAAACCATTTATAGATTCGGCATATGAATTCACAGAAACTATACGGACCTAAGAGGGAAATAATAGGCCTCATGGAGTCATGTTCTCATATTCAAGTCAGCCACGAATGATGATCATCCCGATATGATAATTATCAGGGGCTGAGTCAAGATGGTTTGCAAAGTTGATTCTTGACTAGCCGCACATTGCATTAAGACCCGGTTTCCATGAAAACATCATACACATTTACTAACGCATGAACAAGCTGTTCCATGATTTGGTTTAAACATTAATTACCAGATCAACGTAAAGTTCTTGATTTGCATACAGATTGGGATTGATCAAAGTATATTCATTCCAGTTTCTTGGAACCCTCCAAACAACACGACAAGATCATTTATTTTTCTCACTCAGTTCATACAAGCCACAAATAACACACATTTGCAGAATTCAAACATTGAGTCAAGATCGATTTAACAGAAGAAAGGGAAAGCCCCTGAGAAACTAACCTCCGTGTGAGTTTTCTTCAAGTAAAGCTGAAACGAATACCAAGATCAAAAACGCCAAGAAGTTGCCTTGGACCTTTAAGATTGCTCTGGTCAAAAAATATCCCTTCTTCCCGAACACTGGAGTCAAGATTAGGGAGTTTCCTTTTTTAGAGAGAGCTCCCCCTCCTTAATCTAAGCCTTCCTTAAAAATTTTCAGAAGCAGAGCAGGGTCTAGAGAGCTCTAAGCCAACCTCCTCCTCCCTTTTTTCACTTTTTCTACATGCCTTTTTCACTATTTTCATGCACGCCCACTTTTCCTTTTTTTTTCCTCTTGATTTTTTGTTTTCTCCTTTTTTAATTCTGTTTATTTTTTTGTTAATTCGTTAGCTTTTCCGTTTTCCGTTATTCCCTTTTGATTTTTGTTATTTTAGTTTTCAGTTTTTGGAAATTTAATTAGTTTTTTTTTACTTTTTAATATTATTTTTCAATTTTTTCTCTTTTTGTTTATTTATTTTATTCTTTTTTTTATTTTGTTTTGTTTTATCTTCTCAATTTTCCTGTTTTATATTCTTTTTTATTTTCTTATTTATGATTTTTGATTTTCTTTCATTTATTTATGTATATATTTTTTATTACATATTTTTCTTTAATTATTATTTACTTATTATTTTCATTTTTTTTGTTTCTCTTCATTTTTTTTATTTTATTTTTCTGATTTTAAATTTATTTTTGAGTTCTTTTATTAATTTTTTGTCATTTTCTGTTTTTATTATTTATTTTGTATTTTGCTCTCTTCTTTTCTAATGTTTCTGTTCTCTGCTTATTTGTCTGTTTTCTGTTTATTTTATCTGTTCTTCTGTTTTGTTTTGTTTATTATTTAAGTTATTGTTCATTAACTGATTAATTTGAAAAAGGGGGCCGCGAATATAATTGGGATTTTACATTTGGTTGTGGACTTAATGCAGAATCTCCTTTAGGTTGCTTTTCTTCTTCATTTTTGGAAGTTTCCTCCACTGGATTAGCAACACAATGTTCCTGTACAGCTTTGTAGTCTCCTGTTTTTTTCAGTTTTGGTGGGTGAGGTTCTACCACCTTTCCACTCCTTGTTGTGATTGCATTGCACTGCTGCTTGGGATTCAATGTTATGTCACTAGGAAAGCTCCCAGTTTTTCTTTCTTAATTAGCTATTTGGACAGCTGCCCCACTTGATTTTCCAGATTTTTGATGGAAGCTTGGGTTGATTGCATAAACTGGTTAAGTATGTTTCCCAGGTCAACAGAGTTGTCTTGAGGTTTATCTGCCTTCTGTTGAAGGGGACTGTTGCTGCATATACGGTCCATTCCTCTTGGGGGGTTATTCTGGTTCCTGAAATTTGGGTTATAAGAGTTAAAAAATGGAGGGTATTTGGGCCTTTGTGGCTAGCCCATGTAATGTACCTGCCCCTGATTGGATGTTCCTGTCACATCTGTATCACAACATCCATTCTAATGTTTTCCCCATAGAAATCACAGTTCAGGGCTTGTGTTTTCTATGAGGTTCCCACGTTGAAAACCTGTAGCTACTTTGTCAAAGTCTCCAACTGCTAGGAAATCAACTTGTTTTGAGCAAGTAGTGCAGTTTGTGTGTCCAACTCCGACATGCCCCTCCTTGGCATGATTATATCATTTGGTGACTGGTATTCATTCGAAGCCATTATTTCAATCAGTTCCATGGCCTCCTCTACAGTTTTGGTATTCAAAGATCCTCCGACTGAAGCGTCGATGATAAGCCTCGTGGTTGGCTTAACTTCATTGTAGAAGATGTGAGTTTGGTGCACATCAAAAAAGCCGTGATGTGGACACTTCCTTAGAAGCTCCTTAAATCGCTCCCAAGTTTCATAGAGTGACTCTCCTTCTTTTTGGCTAAAGCATGAAATTTCTCCTCTCAGCTTGTTATATTTAGAGGGCGAGAAGTACTTCATGAGGAATTTGGATACTAATTCCTCCCACGTAGTGATGCTCCCTCTTGGTTAGGTTTGAAGCCAATACTTGGCACAATATCTTAAGGAGAAGGGAACTAGTCTCAGTCTAATCGCTTCTTCAAAAACTCCATTCATCTTGATTGTGTCACATATCTGGAGAAAACTTGAAAGGTGGAGATTTGAATCCTCCACTTCACTGCCCCCAAACTGATCTTGCTGGACTAGATGGAGAAGTGCTGGTTTAATTTCAAAATTGTTGGCAGCAACTGGTGGCCTCACGATACTTGCTTTGCAACCTGCAGAATTTGGAACATCATACTCTTCCAAAGTGATTCTCATGTTATGTTGGTGTTCCTCCATGATGGAGTGGTGTACAGAGTGCTCTTTACTAATCCCTTGCACTCTTAATTGCTCCTGCTGTGCTTTCTTTATCCTTGCTTCCCTTCGATTTCTTCTTGCTAACTTCTCAATTTCAAGTTCAAAGGTTAGCTCCTGATCTTCTTCACCTCACATAAACAAAGTATCTGCAGGATTAAAACTACAAAGAAAATTAATATGAAAAATAAACTTATACAGCAAATCAAACAAAATTGTTCAATCTAATGACATTCATAGTACTCATCAATATTGAAAAACAAATCCCCGGCAACGGCGACAAAAACTTGTCGGTTGTAACTGTAAGGCAAGTGCACCTCATCGCTTTTCAGAGTAAAGGGTGAGAAAGGGTATCGTCTCCACTGGGATTTGGTTCAATTACTAAATTCCTACTAGTCCATTATTTGAACTAAGGCTATGGGAAGTTGCAGTTAACGTGAATGTAAATGAATTGGAATTAATGACTTTTGATAATAAGATGAATTATTGCTCCAGCATGTATAAAACTAATTAAAATAGACTTAGAAACTGTCCAGCACTCGTTATACAACACAAATGTGACAAAAATCGATTTATGGAAGGTGTTAGGGGCAGAGTTCACCAAACTGAACTTAATGTAATCTTAATTCCTTACTTTCATTCAAGTTAAAGATATGATTGAAGATTGAATTCCCTTATGCAAGTTGAAGGTCAATTCCTTGACTCATCAACACTTCACCCGAATTAGTAATCCTAATCCCTTAGTGATTCCTAATTAGAGTGAGCTTTAAGTTCAATAATCCACACAATCTCACAATTATGAATCTCTATTCCTAGAGCACCCACAGTTATGTTGTTCAATCTCAGTTCCAATTCCTAGTCCAATTTCCCAATTGTGAAGAGGAATTCAAATTCAATCTATAAATTGCCAATTCATAGAAGCTTTAAGCAAGGAGAAGAACAATCAATTGAAGGAAAAATAACTTGAATTCATATAAGAATTCCATATTACATAAAATCAAAAAATGGATTCCTCCTTCCCTAACAAAAGTCTAATTACACATAATGAGAGAAGGGAGAAATAAAGAAGAAGATAGAAGAATGGAAGTCAGCGTTCATCGGCGGCTGCACGTTGATTCCTCAACCCTACAGGTTCTCCACCACCAGGAGCGGCTCCAACGAAAAGGAAGGTCTGGGCTAACTAATAAGAGAGAGGCGGCTCTATTTCTGCGTTCAAAAAAACTCTTATGTTCTGTACCTTTTATAGGTGCTGGTTTGTTACGTACGTGTCCAACACAGTTGGCTCTTCCACTGCCAACACAGGAATTAATAGAATGCTTCAGCTTTTTCTCAGACTTTCATGTACTCCACACACTTTTAGTTGTGTTTCCAACACAAAATCCTGTAACAGGTTGCACATAGTGAAAACACATCAGATTCACAGGGATTTATCACCAAAAAGCTTTATAACTGTACAATGCAGAATTTGCATGGGTTACTTAGTTTTCAGTCAATTTCCAATGAATTTGTGATCATTTATGTTCCAATTGCTTGTAATTACACCAGAATTTTTACCAAATAAGTGTCATGTTGGACACTTATCACATGCCAAATGGGAATCCACAATGACAAACTAATGCTCTAGAGGATAATAAATTTGTTAAAGAGTCTTTGAATGATTCATATAAGGATGAATAATAAATGTCCCTTAGACTCTCAATTGATGCTGACATGGTTGCACAGAGTGGTGGTGTTGAGGTGCAAGACCAAGTTAAATGAATCCTAAGTAAGATAAAGAAGTCAAATTCTAGTTTAAATTAGGAAGGTGGAAATAAGATAAGGAAGCCAGATTCTAGTCCAAATCTATAAATGACTCTATGGTGTACTTTTTCTCTTCACTTTCATGTTCAATAAAATGTTTAGGAGCATATGGTAAACTGTGTGTTTGAGGATTTTTTTATCATTATTATTTTATTTTAGTTAAAAGCTGTTATGACAAGTTTTCGCTCGAGTTAATTTACATTGAATTTTTTATCCATATCCAGAAATTAACTTTTATCCTTTTTACAATCGGACTTGACATTTCATGAAGCTACGAATCTTGAATTTGTTCAACCCTGCTACATTATTCAAGTAGTAGATGCATTCAAAATTTAGTGTTTATTGGACTTATGTGCTAATAAGAATAAGGTGTAGACTACATCCTAAGCTTATTCAAGTTTGGTAAATTTTGATTTACAAAACCTTTTTACAATTGAACAAGAGAATATTGCTAAAGAAATATAATTGTCCACATGCTCATCAAATTTGTATTACATGCTCTGCAACTTGCTTGGGCCTTGGGATAAGGGCTTTAGGAAGGTTCAGCCTATGAGTCACATTAACATGGATGCAAATGCAATGGGTATTGCTTTTCACATCCTTTTTTTTCCTATTCACACCTTCTTTATTTTTTTGGTAAATTTTGTTTTCAAATTTATCCTTCTATAAACATCTAAAACTTCCCTAAGTATAAAAATATACATTTCGAAATATATTTCATGAAGTGTAAAAATTATACTTTTGAAATTTAAATTCTGAAAACATTATTTTACATAAATACTTTCAAAAGTACAAAAATACACTTCCAAAAGTGTAAGAATACATTTCAGAAGTTTAATTTTGGTGGGAATTTTGGTGGGCATGTTATAATGTTTTCTCATAATAGTTATCTTGAATTCTTATTAAAGGGTGATAGTTAGTAAAGAGAAACTCAAAATTATGATGGAAAAAGGCGACATGCTTTGCAGAAATGTTAGAATGTGAAGAAGAATTATGTTTTGTCTTCTGCACATGTTCAAATACAAGTCATGATTTTATTATTTGGGTTAATTGTTTGCCAAAAAGTGAAACTCAAAAACAAGTACTAATAAACCATAAATGGGATGCTTGGATTGAATTGAATTGTATGGTTACAGGCATTTTGTTTGCTGAGAATTTTCTTTTATTGATTCAATTTCACTTGAAGTATTACTAGACTGATTATTAGGTTTTCTGTTTCTTACTTTTCATGTATTCTGCTTCATGACAAAATTCTATTAAGAGGTTTTGATCAATGTAAAAATTTATTATGATTAGTTATTGTACGAAGAGATAGATCAAGGTGCAATGATCTATAAAATTGATTTGATCTTGATATAGTTGTACATTAGATGTTAAAACTATTAAAAGGATTGGAGTGTTGCTTCATTTTTTTTCTTTTTGTTTATTTTTTGCATTTTTTTAGTTTGTTTTTCTTAATTATGGTGTTTTCAATTTTAATTATTGCTATCTATATGAGTACATGTTTATTCAGATTTTCTTTGCATTTAAAGGAGATCACAATCAAGTTAAAGCTAAGAACCATAATGAGGATATTGCTGGAAGTATGTAATGATCCATAACTTTAATTTTGTGTCATCCTTATTATGTTTCAAGTACATTTATAATTCTTTATTTTGATTTCAGTCCTTTTACATTTTCGAATTTGTATTAGAAGAGAATATTTCATAATAAAAACAAACATAAAGCTGAGGATTATGCCAAATTGATAAAGCAGAGAGTGTAATTATTTATTGACTTAATTAATATGATTCTAATTTTTAATCCTCGCTTGTTTTTAAGGACAATTACGACCATTAATTCATGTATGGAAGAAATTGATTTGCCATCAAAGTTGGAATGCTCAATTGGTGACCTTTTTTTCAAAGGTTAGCAACAACCATTCCTTACTATTAACACAATTTTTGTGAGAGATAGAAGTCTTTAACCCTTCTTATGTTTAATAAAATTATATGCTTTTTGAAAGTGTGAATTTCTTGACATAATAACATGATATTGTTAACGCTAAGATGAACTTTAATGGTGATTATTTTTATATGTATAAATTTGCACAAATTCTTTCCTATGAAACGTAAGTTGCCACACACTGATGAACTCCAATGGTGATCGTGTCTATTATATATTTACACAAATTCCTTCCTCTGAAACTTAATTTACCATATATTGCTTGTATTATATAAGTAAATAGAAATATAACTATCTATGATTTATGTATATGACTTGATATCTAAACAACTTGCTCTTGGAGGTGATGATAGATTTAGTCACACCTCTTAATGATACAAGGCCTACAAATATTTTCATATTAAAGCATAAAATTTTATGTTAATGGATATTAGTAATAGAATATAAAAGTAATAATATTTTTTTCGTATGTAGATCAAGGTCGGCTACATTATTGTGCTTATTTTATTTAAAAGTTGTGAGCAAATAGTAGCACCTTCTATGGTTAGATATGATAAACAACTATTTCATTTTGCATTACCCCATGTCTCATGTTTATCTTTTGTTTACATTTTGGTCACATGACCATGTTTAACCGTTGTGGATTTATACGTTTTATCTTATTATATTTATTCAAATATTTTATTTATGGATGCGTTGTATTGTAACTACAAAACCACTTTGTGCTTTACTTTTTTCACTTGACTTTCATGTTTATGGAAAATTTTATTGTATAGAACTAATCTTTTAAAGATTATTGCTAGCCAACCAGTTTTGAAATTTCTTCTAGTGAGTTTTCAAAAATCCAGCTTTGGTTGAACTTTTTGGTCTTACTTTAATTAAGGTAGGTTAAATTAGCTAGCCAATTTGAAAATAACACTTTCATTTTAATGCTTAAGTGGTTGTTAAATGTAAACTCATGCAAAAGTATCAAATGGGCTTCCAATGGTGACTACTAAAAATGGAGGAGTTGTGGAAATTCAATAGGTGGTTAACAATACTTTTTTATAGTTAGTTACATGATGCATACAAGCAAGGTGCCATATGTTATGGCATGAATTACTTTGTTATATTGCATTAAGACATTGTAAATGAAAAATAAAATTTGCATTTAAATGCAATAATTTGTAGTCATTTAGATATTGTAGATTCCAAATTTATTTTTTCCTATTTTATTTATTTTGAAAATCAAACATGATAAAAAATGTATAAGTATCTTATTATTTCTTCTTATTATATTAGGTCCTAAACTATATTTTTCATGAGGATCCTCGTGATCAAGAAGCAATTTCTTATCCATTGCTTAAGCTGTTGTTAGAGAAAAGCATGTGATACAAGTGTAGGAAAAATAGTTAAAAGAACATACACCTTTTCTCAAGGCCTGAGCATTGTTGTTCTTATTTGAATAGAGTAGTTGTATGCTAAATAAGGCATTCATAATGACAAACTAATACTCTAGAGGATAATAAATATGTTGAAGAGTCTTTGAATAATTCACTTAAGGATAAGCAAGACATGTCCCTTAGACCCTTAGTTGGTGGTGTCAAGGTGCAAGACCAAGTTAAACAAATCCTAACTGAGATAAAAAAGTCAAATTCTAGTCCAAATCAAGAAGGTGGAAATAAGATAAGAAAGCCAGATTCTAGTCCACATGAATAAATCACTCTATGGTTTACTTTTTCCCTTCATTTTCATGTTTAATAAAATGTCCAAGAGCATATTGTAAACCGTGTGTCTGAGGATTTTATTATTTTATTTTATTTAAAAGAATTTGTGACTTATTTTCACTTTCATCAATGTACATTGAATTTTCAACCACATCCACGTGTTAACTTTTACCCTTTCTACAATTGGACTTGATAGTTAATAGAGCCAGGAATCTTGAATCTGTTCAACCTTGCTACATTGTTCAAGTAATGGATGTAATCTAAATTTAGTGTTTATTGGACTTATGTGGATAATAAGAATCAAGTGTATATTGAATCCTGAGCTTATTCAAGGTTGGTAAATTCTGTTATATGTAACACCTTAACAATAATATTTGTCCTATACTTAAGTCATATTGTAGATTTACTATTAGTTTATTACTTCACGATGCAAAAATCTTTTATAAAATATTGATATTGAAAATAGGATACAATTTTTTTAAAACGTTTGTCAAAAATACGGGCCTCGTCATAGTAAATTATGTAGCAGTAAATAAATGTTAAGATGTCGCCTCTTAAGCTAACTTTGAAAACTTACCTTCATTTACATGATGTAATAAAAATTTGTTCATACAATTGTATATATCTTATTACTTATACTTATCATACACGTACCAAACATAGAAAGTTAAAGGCTCTTAGCGAGTCCTTTATAACAAAACAAGGCATTGGTGCCTTTTCTCATATATACTATCATCCATTGTAATTTATACATATGTTACATTCCATATAGGAAATGTTCTCTTCAACTATTCTAGCATTCTTTCCTTAAGCATTAAAATTTCGGTTCACATTATTCATTTCTATGTAGATCATTGCTATTGCAAAGAGCCTAGATGGACTGTGGTAAAAGAAATGGGAGGTAGGAAATGAGAAATCGTAATTTCTTAATAGGCGTTTACCCTAAAGTTGGTGACATTATTTCAAACCCATCCACTTCAACTTTTTTATGAAAATGTGACAAGCATATAAGTTCAATTGTTACTTTTAGAATAACACTCATCTAAGATGGATTTCTTTTATTAATATCATAGATTGAATTTTATACAAGCATATATCTCATTGACTTCTCAAGTCACATTCTCATTAAACTTTTCATAACATAAGACTTCATTCTTTAGATCACTTTTTCATCATGTCATAGATATTATTTGACCATTTCTTATTTTGTGCCATAATCATGATTATTTTCATTATCTAGTCATCCTCTTAGTGACAATGTAAATCAAGGCATAATATTAACTTTCTTAGTCAAACAATATCTTTCACTTGTCTCCTACGCTACCTTTTGATCTAGGATATGAGCTCATTCCTTGATGGTCGTCACCATCATAATTCTAGAATACCTATGGCTTCCCCGTAGAAGGATTTGTTTGAACTCCATAGGCTTTACCATAGAAGGTTATGCACCTTTTGATTACCATAGAAGTTTTGTGTCTTCTGAGTGTGCACAAGTCCTAGACTTGACACCATAAGAGTAGCCTTAAGTTTTCACATAAGTTGTTCTTTAGTGATCTCTTGACTTATTAGGTTTTATTTTAAATCTTCATAATAATATGCATGCTCAATATCTAGCTAATATGGTATACATATGTAGCATCCAATATCCAATCCTCACATAATCCATCAACACATGGAATCATAAATTCATTCTAATTATTTGCATTATTTAAGAAACCACATAGCACACTTGTATATTAATAAACACACTTCAGAATCAGCATGATAAATAGACATAAACAGTCATCCAAAAACTCACTTCCTTATTAAAATTCTTTTTCTTATGCATGGTTCTTAAATTTTAGCTAGGATGCATACTTTTCCTTAAAATTGTCCAAGTTGTCTACATTCTTGAAGTTTTATGATAAGTTTCTTAAAGGAAACATGTATCACTCATGCCTTCTAGGTTTCTCTCATCCTTTCCTTTTCTCAAGAGTTTGTTTACTGAATCTTATTTGTCAAACTTTAATCCTCCTTATATACGATAAACTATGTGCTTTTTGAAAATGTAAATTTCTTGACATATTGAAAATAAAATATTCTTTTTTCCAAATTATATTTTGACTTTTTTATAATAATTTAGAGTTTAAATTTTATATACTATTAAAAAATAAATATATTTTTAATTATAAAGTATCATATTAACAATAATTAAAATATTTTGAAAAATTATAGCAAGTTATTTTTTAGAACTTTTATTTTATAATTAAGTAATAGTAATTTTTTTAAAATATATTAAATTAAGTACAAATATTCATTTAGTGAAGTTTCAATCATTATTTACAATTTTTCATTATGAATAAAAGTTTCATATATATATATATATATATATATATATATATATATATATATATAACTTTTTACAAGTTTAGTGCAATACATAATATAAAAGAAAATATTATCCATCCGAGTATAAAATATCTGACCAATCTAGTTGTAGGACTTCTTCAACATCCTGTTATAAAAAAGAACTTTTTTTTAGTAGTAATATAAAATTAGTATTTCTTATAACACATTTATCTTAATAATATTTTAATATTTTGTCAAATTAATTATAAATGGAAACAAATATATTTAGTACTTTTAAAAATAAAAATATTTAATATTTTTTTTACCTAATCTTCAAAAAGATTGTTAGGATGACAATATATAATAAGAGAAAATAATTATTCTACATACGATATTGTATCAATTCCAATTTTCATAACAAAATAGAATCTATATATATAAAACGTGTAATAAAACACTATTGTATTTTTCTTCATAATATAATTTTATAATTATAAATAATTTTTCTTACATTTTTTGAAGATAAAAATTAAGTTTCTTTAATTTAGTTTAATATATGATTCACCCTACGTGATTGAATCGGAATGAGAAAACGATAATGAAATGTTTTGAGAATCAGGATAGGACAAGATAAAGGAACTCAACCCAAACCGCGACCGGCCAGAAGAATCAAAGTTATCAAGCTTATTTCTTTACCCAAAAATCAAGGGAATCAACTCATAAACTCTCGAAAAGAAATATTATTATTCATTAAAATCTATCTTTTCACTGAATTCCTAACTCCTATTACATAGATAACCTAATCTAGTATAAAGATAACAAATATAAAATCTTAATTAGATTGTAATTTGATTTGCAATATGATAAAAAGATAATAAATATGAAATCCTAATTAGATTGCAATTTGATTTGCAATTAATTTAAAACAAATAACTTGTAAATAAATATCAAATCTTAATGTGATCTATAGAAAATCATAAATCTTATCACTTAAGATCTTCAATAACATGACTACGTAAATTAACCCATGTTGGAATTGAGTTTGGATCCACGTAGTCCTTTCCTTGACGAGACTTTGAAGTGCTTGTTCCATACGTTTAGTCCTATTTCTCATCATAGGACCTTCCATTCCTTATAGAAAATCTTTTCGATGATCTCTTTTGTTTAACATGATGCTCACATTCACATCATGTATACTAATCTATGTGATTTTGTAGTGAAAACCACCGTACTTGACAATCCAATTTTTGGTACTTGAATGGTTGGCACATTTTTCATTGGAATGCAAACTGTTGCATGGTGGAGTACACAACCAAATTAAAGCTAAGAACCTTAGTAAGGATATTGCTTGAAATATGTAATGATCTATAATTTTAATTTTGTGTCATCCTTATTATGTTTCAAGTACATTTATAATTCTTTATTTTGATTTCAGTCCTTATATATTCTCGAATTTGTACTAGAAGAGAATATTTCATAATAAAAATAAACATAAAGCTAAGGATTATGCCAAATTGGTAAAGTGGAGAGTGTATTTATTTATTGACTTAATTACTATGATTCTAATTTTAAATTCTCACTTGTTTTTAAGGATAATTAGGACCATTAATTCATGTATGGAAGAAATTGATTTGCCATCAAAGTTGGAATGCTCAATTGGTAACTTTATTTTTCCAAAGGTTAGCAACACGATTCCATTTCTTATCGTGAGCACAATTTTTGTGAGATAGAAATCTTTAACCCCTCTTATCTCTAAGGATTAAAGCTTTAATGCATGTGAATCCTTTTTTACCAAATTTTTTAAAATTTTTTATAATAGTTTATAGTTTAAATTTTATATACTATTAAAAATAAATTTTTAATTATAAATTATCATATTAACAATAATTAAGATATTTTAAAAAATTAATAGCAAATTATTTTTTAGGAATTCTATTTTATAATTAAGTAATAGTAAAAAATATTTTTAAATAAATTAAATTAAATCTAAATATTTATTTAGTAAAATTTCATGCATTACAATTTTCCATCATAAAACAAATATCACACATACTAACCATTTTTATAAATTTAGCGCAATAGATAATATAAAACAAAACATTATCCAGTCTTATATAAAATATCCAACCAATCTAGTGGGTTGAACATCTTCAACTTTCTATTAATAAAAGGATTTCTTTTTTGTTTTAGTAGTAATATAAAATTAATATTTTTTCTAATAAATTTATCTTAATAATTTTTAAAATTCTGTAAAATGAATTATAAATAAAAACAAATATATTTAGTATTTAAAAAACATTCAATATTTTTTATCTAATCTTTTAAAAGATTGTTAGAAAGATAATACATAATAAGAAAAAAAAAATTCTAAATACGATATTATATCGATTCCAATTTTTATGATAAAATAGAATGTTTATATATATAATATGTAACAAAACTTTATTCTCAGATTAAAATTATATGAAGAAGGCCTGTATGAGAGTGATTTAAAATTAGGTTAGGATATTGAGAAAGAGGAAAAATTAGAAATACTCATGGTGGAGAATCTCCTTTTTGGATTCTTCTTTCGTATGCCAACAATAGGATGTGGTATATGATTCCTGTAACTCAAATATTTTGACTTTTGACTCCTCAAATAATATATATACAGAATAATTATATGTGATTAAAATGAATATTACTTTGAGAAGTTCGTCTTCCTCCAAATCTTGACTCCTCAATTTTTGAACCGCCACCTGTTCATTAAAAGCGTACGGGGACCAAGACAGATAGGTTAAAAACTTTAAATGAATATAACTCTGTTTCACGCTTCTCGGCTGTTTGGATGTTTATTAATCTACGCGGTTTCGCGCTGAAATCCCACGTTTGGTATTTGAGTCGTTGGCACGTTTTTAGACCCCTTTATATTTTCATTGTCAACAAGGTCGTTGTAGTATAGTGGTGAGTATTTCCGCCTGTCACGCGGACGACCCGGGTTCGATCCCCGGCAACGGCGTTTATTATTTTTTGTAGAGATATACCTTTCTCATTAATTTAAAGGGTGATTTTTATTGTGTTTATCTCATAATCAAGTACGAGAAAAGAAAAAAATAGAAAAATGTCATTGTTCTACGGACACCAACATGCTTGATATGTTGAATATTTTTTTTTCAATTTTTTTACATTTTATGTTAAAATATTTATTATTTTTTTATAAACACGTTATTTTATTTTTTATTTTACACAATTTAAATAATTCTTTATTTTTATATAAATAAATTTTATTTTTAATTGTAAAAAATATTATTAATATATAATATTATAAAAATTTAAATAAAAAATAATGTTAGCATTAATATTAGTATGAGAATAATTTGAATATATAATAAAATTATTACACAATAAATTTTAATTAATATGAGTTTAAATTTAAATATTTTGTACGATGTACAATATAGTAGAAAAATTTAAAATTAATATTATTAATATAAATTTAAAATTATGATATACAGTTTATTATATTGTAATATTTAGAATTTATAATTTTTCATCATAATATAATATTTTTAAAATATTTATTATTAATTTTTTTAAAATATTTTGACAAAACTGAATATTTTAATAGAAATAATAAATTTTAATTAATATTTTAATACCAAATTAATTTTTAATAAAAATATTCTAAATCTCATTTGTTTCTCTGCTATTCTCAGATATTTATTTTAGCATTATAATCAAATATCAATTGATATGATTTACTACACATATTTTAATTATTTATATATTAAAATTGAAGGATAAATTAATTAAATATTAACTTAACAAAATTATAATAAAAAATATATTATTTATATATTATACACTAGTTTTAAATATAATTTAAAATTTTAAAATAAAAAATACTTAAAAATAACTTTTGTATGATAAATAAATTATTTTTAAAATATCTAGTATGAATATTTGTTGTATATTAGTATGAATTTAAATATATTTTATAATATATAAAGCTGTAAAAAATTAAATATTAATTTATGAATATAAGTTTGAAATTATACTATACAGTTTTTTAAATTGTAATATTTTTAATTTAATTTTTTTATCATAATTTGATATATTTTTAATTAATATGAGTTTAAATTTAAATATTTTGTACGATGTACAATATAGTAGAAAAATTTAAAATTAATATTATTAATATAAATTTAAAATTATGATATACAGTTTATTATATTGTAATATTTAAAATATCTAGTATGAATATTTGTTGTATATTAGTATGAATTTAAATATATTTTATAATATATAAAGCTGTAAAAAATTAAATATTAATTTATGAATATAAGTTTGAAATTATACTATACAGTTTTTTAAATTGTAATATTTTTAATTTAATTTTTTTATCATAATTTGATATATTTTTAAATATTTACTATAATTTTTTATTAAATATTTTGATAAAAAAAGATTTTTAATAGAAATAATTTTTTTAATTAATATTTATAATATCAACTAATTTTTAATAAAAATGTTTACAATCTCATTGTTTTTTTTTCTCTATTTTTAAATAATTATATTATATATTTCAAAATATATTACTTTGATCTTCTTTTCTTTAATTCAAAAATAATTAATTTATTAAAATTGTAATCCCCAATATATCTTAATTTTTATTTATTACTATTTTAATTTCTTATCTTAAAATTCAAACTGGTGCAATCTCCAATCATTAAAAATCTCAAAATTGGGGCAAACACCTGTCGAGAAAATCCAAATTGAGATAATCTCAGCAAATTTTAAAATTGGGGTAAACGTTTGCCCAGAAAAATTCAAATTGAGGTAATCCTCAATTTCAGAAAAAAAAATCTCAAAACTGGGGCAAACACTTGCCTAGAATATCCAAATTGAGGCAGTCCTCGACTCCATATCAAGACTCAAAACTAGGGCAAACGCTTGCCTAGAAAAGACAAATTGGGGCAGCTCCCGATTTCTGAAAAAACCAAAATTCGAATTGGGGCAAACGCTTGCCCAGAAAATTCAAATTGAGATTATCATCAATTCCAAATCAAGATTTAAATCGAGGAAAACATCGGCTTAGAAGAATTCAAGTTAAGGGAACCCTCAATTTCATCGAGATTCAAACCAGGGCAAACGTTTGCCCATAAAAATGCAAGTTGAGGCATTCCTCGATTGCCAAAAATCTTCTAAACTGGGGCAAAATGCTTGCCCAATTTTTCTTCTAAAAACCTTCGAATTCAAGGTAGAATCAGCAATTTATTTTAATTCGAGATAAACAAATTCCAAAATAAGTTGTCCAAGGCATCTGATGAAGAAGTCCACATTCCGTCCTCACGTGCCTTTCCAAGACACATCGTATTATTTTCCACACCTGTCTTAACAGGTCATCCTTTTGCCTGCCCTAATGGGCCATCACTTATATCCATCCATACCTGTCTTCACAGGTCATCCTATTCTTGCCAGTCTTAACAAGACGTCTCTTTTATACTTATCTGTTTGTCTTAATAGGTCACATTCATTTCCTTTTGCCTGTCTTAATAGGTTTTCATCATTATGTTTTTTCTTGTCTTAACAGGTATCTTGCTTCTTTCCTATCAACAACAGGACTCCATCTACATTTTACCTATCTTAACAGCTCATTTTTTCATTTCCTTTTGCCTGTCTTAACAGGTTTTCATCATTCTTTTTTACCCGTCTTAACAGGTATCTTGCTTCTTTCCTGTCAACAACAAGACTTCATTTACATACCTATCTTAACAGGTCATTTTCATTTCCCTTTGCCTGTCTTAACATGTTTTCATCATTCAGTTTTTCCTGTCTTAACAGGTATCTTGCTTCTTTCCTGTCAACAACAAGATTTCATTTACATTTTACCTATCTTAACAGGTCATTTTCACTTCCGTTTTGTCTATCTTAACAGGCTTGCATCTTTCCTGTAAACAACAAGATCTTATCTGCATTTTAGCTGTCTTAACAGATTATTTTATTTCATCTTCTCCTATCAACAAAGGGATAGCATTTGCGTTTATCCTGACAACAACAGGATTACATCATTTGCATTCATCCTGATAATAGCAGGATCTCATTTGCATTTATCCTGGCAACAACAAGATTACATCATTTCCATTCATCCTGGTAACAGCAGAATCTCATTTGCATTTATCCTGGCAAGAGTAGGATTTCATCATTGGCATTTATCCTAGCAACAACAGGATTTCTTCATCTGCATTCTTCCTGACAACAACAGGATATCATTTTCATTTATCCTAGCAACAACAGGATTTCATTTGCAGTCTCCTGGCAATAACAGGACTTCATTTACATTCTCCTGTCAACAACAGGACATCATTTTCATTTATCCTGGCAACAATAGGATTTCATCATTTGCATATCCTGGCAACAGGAGGATTTCATTTGCATTCTCCTGTCAATAACAGGACTTCATTGGCATTTATCCTGGCAACATCAGGATTTCTTCATCTACATTCTTCCTGGCAATAGCAGGACCTCATCTCATTTGCATTCACCCTGGAAATAGCTGGGCCTCATTTACATTCTCCTGTCAACAACAGGACGTCATTCGCATTTATCTTGGCAATAGTAGGATTTCATCATTTGCATTTATCCTGGCAACAGCAGGATTTCAATTTGCATCTTCCTGACAACAGCAGGACTTCATTTACATTTTTCCTGTCAACAACAGGACATCAAGCATGTTTAAATTCTGTCTGCATGTCTTAACAGACTTGCATTCTTCCTGGCAACAGCAGGACCTTATTTGCATTCTTCCCAGCAACAGTGGGACCTTATTTGCATTTTCCTGTCAACAACAAGACTTTATTTGCATTTTCCTTTGCATTCTTCCTGGCAACAGCGGGACTTCATATGCATTCCTTCCTGTCAACAACAGGATCCCCATCATGTTTACTTTTCAGCACTTCGGCCTGTGATGTCAGGCCTTGCATATTTAAATTTCTGCATTCCAGCCTACGATGTCAGGCCTTGCATGTTTACTCTTCTGCATCTTGGCCTATAGTGTCAGGCCTCCGTTATGTTTACTTTTCTATATCTTAGCCTATGGTGTCAGGCCTCCACCATGTTTACTTTTCTGCATCTTGCCCTATAGTGTCAATCCCCAACACTTTTAGTTTTTGTATCCTTTACTGTCAACAACAGGACCTCATTTGCATTTTACCTGTCTTAATAGGTCTGCATTTTCCTGTCAACAACAGGGCTTCATTTGCATGTCTAATTTCTACATTCTCAGCCTACGATGTCAGGCCTCGCATTTTAAATTTTCCCATGCTCATGTCTATGCTGTCAGGCCTTGCATTTTAATTTCTGCACCCCACCTGTCTTAACAGGTCCCTTTTCACTACACTTTACCTGTCGTAACAGGTTACTCTATTCTGTTTTGCCTGTTTTAACAGGTCTTCTTCACATCACCCTGCTTGTCCTAATAGGCCAGCCTTTTGTATGCCTGTCCTAACAGACCGTCCTTTTCTGCTTCGCCTTTCGTAACAGGCTATCATTTTCTGTTTCACATGTCTTAACAGGCCATCTTCACTTCAACTTGCCTGTCCTGACTGGCCATTCCAATTCATTCCACTTAGCCTATACAGCCCATTCGGTTAGCCTATGTTGTCAGGCTATGCATTTCAATTTCAACTTCCATTGTTCTTTGGTTCAAGATTCGTACGAACAAGCCTACTACGAACAGGTTAGTTTCCTTCATCTCTAACGTTATTGAAAATCTTGTAGTCTGATCATGTATAATAATCGCTGAAGTGCCTAGTGGCATGCTGCATGTCTAAATCGATTACCACCCCCCTGGCCCCCTGATTCACCGAATTCATACATGAGTCTATGGCATGACCACATTTGATCTTGGAGGGAAGAGAAGATTAGTCATTAAGAAATTATACGTAGAAGCCGCCGCTTCATGTTACCCATCCTTCCTAGAAATTTCTTGTATTCAGTTCGATTGAATTTCACAAGGTTCAAATTAGGATTGAAAGAGGCTGGTGGTGGAAATATAGAACCATGCCCAAGGCCTCAAGCACTGAACCCCTGTAGCCATACATCCCTTTTGTATTCATACGATCTGGTTCAATACGTCTTGCTTCTTAGTTACTCCTCCCCATCCCATAATGGTGGCTATGAGGTAGAGACCAAGTGCAGTGAAGGGAGGGTTGTCGATCAGATTCACTATGCTCGACGTGAGGTGCCATTTCATTTTGTTGGATTTCATAAGCACGAGGGTGTAGCCTGCACGTGGAATTAAACAGATGTGGGCTCAAGAAGACATGGTCAAGGTGGGTGGCTTCCCATGCCTTCTTAGTGGGCTATATTCAATAGCCTTGGAGGTGTTTGAAGGCACCATATCCCTTCCTAGGAGCGTTCAAAAGGCGGCTGAGACTTGCCTAGCATTTAGTTTGCTTAACACACCATAATAATGGCTCCATAGGGCTAGGTAGAAAGATATGGAGATGATCTTAAACCTACATGCAGGAACAAAGGGCATGCATGCGACTCAACGTATATCCTAAAGGCCTGAGCTAGTTTCAAGGGTTGAGAATCTCCTCAAGGGGTATGAGGCCTAAGAGTTTGAAAATCTCCTCCATGGGTATCAGGTCTAGCAAGTAGTCCAAGGGTTTGCAAGCCACTCTTTAGTTTATAACCCAAGAAAACCGAAACTGGTCTCAAGCTCCACACAAAGTAGAAACCTATAACAAGTGCCGTGCACATGCATAGGAGGTGGAAAGCGTCCCAAAAGGGTATTATCCAGGTGAACAAAGGGGACCCACCGTCAACTTTGGTTCAGTTTGAAGTTGGCCCAATCCTCATGCCATATTTTAATCAAAGTATAGGATGTAAGTCACTGAAAGGTAAATGGCTCGAGTGGCGGAGCATTGCACTACACCCTACCTCAAGTTCTAGTGTTTGAACCCACTACTCCACATAATTTAAGAATTCCCAGCCTTGCCATACGTACCTCACGTGCCAAGGACCCAACTTAAGTCCAGCAAATTTTGGTAAGCAATCTTGATATCTTGATTTCGAATCTGTACGAGACCGTCTTTAGGATATCAAAATATTGAGGCCAAAATTATTTCAGTATTAAAACCAAATACATAAATAATTTTCAATCCTCAAAATTAATTTTTATTTTCAATCCTTAAAATTAATTTTGATTAGTCCTTTTTTCTCTTTTTTTGTTTAAATGAATCTAATTAAGTTAAAACAAAATTATACTCTTCAAATTTAGAACAAGCTCATTAAAACCAAATACATAAATAATTTTCAATCCTTAAAATTAATTTTGATTAGTCCCTTTTTCTTTTTTTGTTTAAAATGAATCTAATTAATTTAAAACAAAATTCTACTCTTCAAATTTAAATCTAGCTCATTATTTTCCAAATCAAGTTCATCTTAATTCGAGCCAATTTCAAGTTCTCAAGATCATGTCAAGCTCATCTTTAGTCAAGTCAAATGTAAGTCAAATGTGAGTTCAAGGCAAATTCAGTTTTTATCAAATTCACATCAACTCAATTTCTCAAAGCTCAAGTCAAATCCACATCAAACTGAATTCAAGTTCCTTTTTAAATCATGACCATTCCATCCAAATACTTTTCAAAGTCAAGATTCATCAAGTCCAAATCTTTTTTTTAGGATCAATTCTTCTCTTTATCTTTATTATTTTCAAATTAAATTCGTTAGTTCTAGGTCTCACGCAATGAACCCTAGGCACGAACTGGTAGCTTTTTCTGTTGTTCGATGCCTAGGAATTCATATGGGTCCCAAGTGCAACCGTAGTTGTCTTGGACCTTGTGCATATGTGGACCGAGGATCCTTTCTAAATAATTTCAATAAAAACTCCACTTTTATAATCTCTAAAGTCTCATGCGACGAATCCTAGGCACGAATTGGTAGCTTTTCTACTGTTCGGGGTTTAAGAATTCGTACGGATCCCAGTGCAGCCGTAGTTGTCTTGGATCCTGTGCATATATGGACTAAATATTCTCCTTAAAGTATCTTCATAATACTTTAGCCATTTCCAAATTTCTTTTCAAGCGGTTCCAGAGGTCAAGCCTTCGAGCACCATTTAGTTTCAAACACGTTTTTTCAAACACTCATTTTCAAGTTTCTCTGAAGGTCAAGCCTTCATAAACCAGAACTACGTAAGCCTTGAATTTCCCATTGAACCGGGGAATATGTAGGAGCAGGATCAAGTCCTGTCAGGCTAACCTCCATCAACTTATTTTATTTTAACATTAATTAAGGGATCAAACAATTTTCAAAAATCACACACTTAGTTTAAGGGTACCGTTCTTCGGAACGAGCGAATGGGGTGCCTAACACCTTCCCCATTCATAACCGACTCCCGAACCTAAATCTCTTCCTCGAGTCAGGGTTTTTTCCAAATCTTTTCCCTTAAATAAAAAATTTGGTGGCGACTCCACATAATCAAAATATCAATTATTTTAAAAATTTTAATGAGTTCGCCGTCTCGTCGGAATTACGGTTGTGATAGGCCATGCTCATGCAAAAAATTAATTTCACTAGATAATTAATATTGATATCATTCGTGATAATTAATCCGGGTTCAGGTTAAAATTTTGGCAACCAGGTTTGGGGATTTTAGAAACCGAATTCATTTTAAAAAGGGGTCGAGCCTAATCTTTTTTTTCAAAAATTTTGAAATTAAATTTAATTCTTTTCACATTTAACCTGTGCCCAAGGTTATCCTTTTACTTTGAGAATCGAGTCTTAATATGGGTCTAGCCCATTTTTCAATTCCTCTTAATGAGCGTGAAACCATGTTTTTGTTAGTTCAAATCAAATCAAATCTGATTCTTTTCTCCAATTTTAAATCAATTTTATTTTGTTTTAAATCAAGTCAAATGTTAAATCAAGTCTAAGTCTTTTATTTCAAATCCAAAATCAAGTTTAATTCTTTTCTTTAAACTTCAAACAAAATCAAGTTTAAACCTTTTTCTCCATTTTTTGTCTAAAGTTCGCCTTAAATCAAATTCCAGTCAAGATTAATTCGTTGAATCAAGCTCCTTCTATTCTTCAAAATTCAAATTAAGTTCAAATATTTAAAAGTCAAAATCATTTTCAAATCAAATTCATTGATTCTAGGTCTCACGCAATGAACCCTAAGCACGAACTAGTAGCTTTTTCTGTTGTTCGAGGTTTAGGAATTCATATAGGTCCCAGTGCAGCCGTAGTTGTCTTAGATCCTGTGCATATATGGACTAAGAATTTTTTTATAAATAATTTCAAGAGAAACTTCATTTAGGAAGCCATAGTCTCATGTGATGAACCCCAAGCACGAACTGGTAGCTTTTTCTGCTGTTCGATGTTTAGTAATTCGTATGGGTCCCAATGCAATCGTAGTTGTCTTAGATCCTATGCATATGTGGACTAAAGATTTCCTTCAAAATAGTTTTAAAATACTCCATCCATTTTTCAAATACCTTTGAAGGTCAAGCCTTCAAAACTAGAACTACGTAAGCCTTGAGTGTCCCATTGCACCAGGGAATACGTAGGAGCAGGATCAACTCCTGTCAGGCTATCTTTCATCAATCTATTTATTTTCACTCTAATTAAAGGGATCAAACAATTTTCAAATAAATCACATACTCAGTTTAAGGGTACCGTTCTTCGGAACAGGCGAGTAGGGTGCATAACACCTTCCCTACTCATAATCGACTCCCGAACCTAAATGTCTTCCTCAATTTAGGGCTTTTCCAAATCTTTTCCCTAAAAATAAAATTTGGGGGCGACTCCACAAACACTTAATCATTTCAAATTCTTTTTAAAATTTTAGCAAGTTTGTCGTCTCGTCGGAATTACGGTTGCGACATATTCAAGTAGTAGATGTATTCAAAAGTTAGTATTTTTTGGACTTATATCCATAATAAGAATTAGGTGTATCCTACATCCTAAGCTTATTCAAGTTAGGTAAATTTTGATTTGCAAAACCTTTTTCCAATGGAGCAAGAGAATATTTCTTAAGAAATATAATTGTCCTCATGTTGATCAAATTTGTATTACATGCTCTGCGACTTGCTTGGGCCTTAGGATATGGGCTTTAGGAAGGTTCAACTTATGAGTTAGGTTCATAAGGATGTAAATTCAATGGGTATTACTTTTCACGCTCTTTTTTTTTTCTATTTGCACCTCCTTTATTTTTTGGTAAATTTTGTTTTTAAATTTATCCTTTGGTTAACGTTTAAAACATCTACAAGTATAAAAATATACCTTTAGAAATATATTTGAGTAAGTGTAAAAAATATACTTTTGAAAGTTAGATTATAATAGCATTATCTTACGTAAATACTTCCAAAAGTATAAAAATACACTTTCGAAAGTGTAAGAATAAATTTCAAAAGCTTAATTTCAGTGGGCAGATTTGGAAATAAAAAAGGTTGAAGGAAGTGCAAAATACCATGTCTAAGAAGCGGTGCAACAGTGACACCCAAATGCAATTACCAAACATATTTGAACCCACCCATCATTATCTTTTCTTTTCCTATGACTTTGGTCTATTTCACATTCATTACTTTGGTTCTTTTTTTTGTTCTCCTTTATAAAAAATATTAATAGTAAGATTTTGAATTATTTTAATTTATAATTTTGTAACATTTTAAATGTTACTAAAATAATATATGTTATAGTATTTTTTCATAACAATTATATTGAATTATTATTAAAGGGTGATGATTAGTAAAGAGAAACTCAAAATTATAATGGAAGATGGGGACTTGCTTTGCAAAAATGTTAGAATGTGAAGAAGAATTATGTTTTGTCTTCTGTACATGTTCAAATACAAATCATGATTTAATTTGCGTTAATTATTTGTCAAAAAAGTGCAACTCGGTAACAAGTACTAATAAACCATAAATAGGATGCTTGGATTGAATTAAATACTATGGTTACATGTATCTCGACATGAGAATTTTCTTTCATTTATTCAATTTCACTTGAAATATTACTAGATTGATTGTTGGGTTATCTATTTCTTAATTTTCATGTGTTTTGCTTTATGACAAAATTCTATTAAGAGATTTCGAACAATGTAAAAATTTATTATGATTTGTTATTATATGGAGAGATTGATCAAGGTGCAATCATTTGTAAAATTGATGTGGAGATCTTGGTATGGTTGTACATTAGATGTTAAAACTATTATAAGGATTGAAGTCTTGCCTCATTTTATTTTGTTTCTTTTTGCTTCTTTATTTATTTTTTTTAATTATAGTTTTTTATTTTAATTATTACTATTTATATGAGTACATGTTTATTTAGATTTGCTCTGCATTTAAAGAAGATCACAATCAAGTTAAGGCTAAGAACCCTAGTGAGGATATTGCTCAAAATATGTAATGGTCCATAACTTTAATTTTGTGTCATCCTTATTATGTTTTAAGTACATTTATAATTCTTTATTTTAATTTTAGTCCATTTACATTCTTTGAATTTGTATTAGAAAGGAATATTTCATAGTAAAAACAAACATAAAGTTGAAGATTATGCCAAATTGGTAAAGCAGAAGTGTAATTATATATTAACTCAATTATTATAATTCAAATTTTAAATCCTCACCTATTTTTAAGATTAAGGCCATTAACCCATGTATGGAAAAGAACTAATTTTCCATCAAAGTAGGATTGCTTAAATGTTGACATTTTTTCAAAGGTTAGCAACAACAATTTCTTACTGTTAGCACAATTTTTGTGAGAGATACAAGTCTTTAGTCCCTCTTGTGTATGGATGCATGTGTTTGGTTCAATATATTTAAAATAAAATATCCTTTTTTGCCAAATAATTTTTGAGTTTTTTTATAATAGTTTAGAGTTTAAATTTTATATACTATTAAAAAATAAATATATTTTTAATTATAAAGTATCATATTAACAATAATTAAAATATTTTAAAAAATTAATAGCAAGTTATTTTTTAGGACTTTTATTTTATAATAAAGTAATAGTAATTTTTTAAAATATATTAAATTAAGTATAAATATTCATTTAGTGAAGTTTCAATCATTATTTATAATTTTCCATTGTGAACAAAAGTTTCATATATATATATATATATATATATATATATATATATATATATGAAACTTTTTATAAGTTTAAGGCAATACATGATATAAAAGAAAACATTATCCATAGTATAAAATATCCAACCAATCTAGTTGTAGGACTTCTTCAACTTCCTGTTATAAAAAAGAAATGTTTTTTAGTAGTAATATAAAATTAGTATTTCTTCTAACAAATTTATCTTGATAATTTTTTTAATATTTTATCAAATTAATTATAAATAGAAACAAATATATTTAGTATTTTTTAAAATAAAAACATTTAATATTTTTAACCTAATTTTTAAAAAGATTGTTAGGAAGAGAATATATAATAGGAGAAAAGAATTATTGTACATACAATATTGTATCAATTCCAATTTTCATAATAAAATAGATTCTTTATATATAAAACATGTAATAAAACACTATTGTATTTTTTCTTCATAATATAATTTTATGATTATAAATAATTTTTCTTACATTTTTGAAGATATAAATTAAGTTTTTTAATTTAATTTAATATACGAGTCACCCTACATGAATGATGCAGAAAGCGAAAACGATAATGGAAGGTCTTGAGAATCAGGATAGGACAAGATAAAGGAATCTAACCCAAACCGTGACCTACCGGAAAATATCGAAGTTATCAAGAGAAACGTGACCCTTACCGCAACCTGCCAGAAGAATCAATGTTATCAAGGGTAATTTTTTACCTAATAAGCAAGGAAATCAACTGACAAACTTTTAAAGAGAAATATTATTATTCATTAAAATCTATCTTTTCACTAAATCCCTACCTCCAATTATACAGATAACCTAATCTAGTATAAAGATAACAAATATTAAATCCTAATTAGATTTCAATTTGATTTGCAATTAATTTAAAACAAATAACTTGTAAATAAATATCAAATCCTAATGCGATTTATAGCAAATATATACTTTATCACTTAAGATCTTCAATAATATGACTACATAAATTAACCCATGTTGGGATTGGATTTGGATTCATGTGGTCCTTTTTTGAACTTCCTTGATAAGACCTTGAAGTGTTTGTTTCATACGTTTAGTCCTATTTCTCGTCATAGGACCTTCCATTCCTTGTAGAGAATCTTTTAGATGATCTCTTTAGCTTAACTTGATGCTCACATTTACATCATGTATACTAATCTACACGACTTCGTACTGAAAACCATCGTACTTAACAATCCAATTTTGGGTACTTGAGTGGTTGGCACATTTTTCACTAGAATGCAAACTGTTGCATGGTGGAGGACACAACCAATGACTACAAAACTTCTGTAACAATAGCCCTTCCATTTTTTTTTTGTTATAGATTTATTATTTTGAAATCATGCAAGTGTAATAGGATAACAAGTTTATAAGGTGAGAATACAATTTAACATCAAGGTCGTTGTAGTATAGTGGCGAGTATTTCCACCTATCATGCGGATGACCCAGGTTCGATCCCCGAATTGAATGAGAGGAATTGATTCTATTTATCTTAAAACCAAGCATGAGAGAGAGAAAACATGTTTTTTTTAACTTTTTTATTTATTTTAAGTATGTTAAAATATTTTTAATTTTAAGTTTTATTTATAAACGTGTTATTTTATGTTTTTAGTTTACGCGATTTATTTAATCTTTTGTAGAATTTTTCTTTTAAATCTATTTATTTTTAATTTTTAAGATTTACGGAAAATTAATCATTTAACAATACAATGTTTTTGTGTTGAATTAAAAAAAAGTATTTTCTATTAAGTTCGATCTACTACTGGAGTGACATGTATCCGATTATTTAAATTTATTGTTAATAAATGTTTATAAGAATAAATATTTACACTTAAATATATTTTTATAAAGGAAAAAATTTATTATTATCAAATTATTTTTTATCTTTTTCATTATAAATAGATTTAATTTTTAATTGTATATGAATATTATGAAAATTTTAAATAAAAAAATAATATTAGTCTTAATATTAGGATGAGAATAAATTAAATATATAATAAAATTATTATGAGATAAAATTTAATTAATATTAATATAAATTTAAATATTTTGTACAATATATAATGTAGTAGAAAATTTTAAAATTAATATATTAATATAAATTTAAAATTATAGTATACATTTTTTATATTATAATATTTTGAATTTTGAATATCTTAATCATAATATAATATTTTAAAATATATATTATAATTTTTTATTAAATATTTTAATAAAAATAAATATTTTAATAGAAATGTTAATTTTTAATAAATATTTATAATAAAAATTAATTTTTTAATAAAAATATTTTTAGTCTCATTAGTTTCTTTACTATTCTCAAATATGTATATTAATGTATTTTTAAAACATACTACATTGATTCACTTTCACTCTGGGTCTCATTTTTTTTAGCATAACCTAGTTATGATATCTAACTTTTTTGGGTATATATCACAAATAACAATTGATAGTTGTTGTTGCATCAACGTATCACAATCAAGAGACTTTAAGTCAACTAACTTTAGATCTTTCGTTGATACTAGCCTTTTGAAGTTTAAAGAATAATCTTGTGACACTTTAATTACATGAAGGCAATCACAAAAACTTCTTTTCTCTTTTTTTTAACAATGTATGATATGGAGAAAATATGTTCACTTACCTACACACTATGGCGTTAACTCCTCTCATATACCCATGTGAACCAAATCTAGTTGAGAATTTGAAGAATAACTACTAGTAGTAGTTATTGCATCAATATATGACAATCATGATATAAGCCAACTAACTTTAGATTTTTCATCAATGCTAGCCTTTTGAAATTTGAAGAATAATCTTGTGGAACTTTAATTCCATGTAGACAATCATAGAAACTTCTTTTTATCTTTTTTAGATAATGTATAACATGTTAAGGCAAATATGTTTGGTTACCTACACACACTATGGTGCTAACTCTTCTTCTACATCCATGTGAACCAAATCTAGTTGAGAATCCACATCATTCTTTGTTTTGTCCTACATATTGAGGAGCATTCTAACGACATTATCACACATATATTTTTTTTACATGTATCATATGAACACAATATTTTACATCAAGATTGCATCAGTATAGAAGATAAAAAAAATTAATCTTTTCTTCCATTTGTTTCTCTCAATGGTATTCTTTTAAGTCTTTGTAAAAATAACATTAATATTTTTCACTTATTTATAAACATACTATGTAGTTAAGGCCTTTGGAGTGATTGTGCTTGAGAAATATCTGATGATCAAGGTAAGGTGTCTTCTTTTCATAATGTAGTTGATGGTAACTTGTGTCTTATTCATATATAGGACATGTTTAATATCCCTTAACACTATATCCATAAAAACTTTCATATGTTGAAAAGTCATTAATATTACAAAAGATCATGGCACACATCTTCAAATATACATTATCATATCATTAAAACACATCTAAGCCTTCTTCCTATAGCATTCCTATGTCTTCAATCAAGGGAGTCAAGTAAACATCTATGTCATTTCCTGACGGTTTTAAGCTTAAAATCATCATAGACAACATAATATATTTATGCTTAATGCACAACTTCGGAGGAAGGTTGTAAATTACCAAAAGAACAAGCAATGAACTATGCTTAATACTTAAATTACCTTACAAATTCATTCCATCTGTTGCAAGTCTAAGCCTTAGGTTTCTTGACTCATTCCTGAAACTTGAATATAATTGATCGATCATCTTCCGTTATACACCAATCAACTGGATGATGAAGTTTTCCATCGGTTTGCCTTTTTATCTGCATGCCATATAAGGTTCTTTACATCATCTGTATTACCAAACAACTGTTTCAACCTTGAAATTAATTATTGTAAGATATCACAAAACTTTTGTTGGAGGCCTATTTGTGGTTTATCGTAACTAGAATCACAATTTGTCACTTTATAGCGTGATACCTAACATATAGAAAATTGATGTAATCCTTCAAATTGTTTTCTGTATAGTATGTAGTTCTTAGAATAGACATGTATTTTCTTATACTCTATACCCATCGAACATAATATCTTTTTAGTCTTATAATTACACTTTGATAATGCATTACCTTAAGGAAGTATGTCTTCTAACGACTCAAGAAATTTTTTAAAACTTTTATTACTCTACCTATTTCTCACCTTTAAATGGGACAATCTTAATATTATTGTTAATCATATAAAATTAGTACATCTCAGATACAAACACTACTACATATAAGAGCATTGGTAACATTTAATCTACAATATCCTCCAAAATGTTATTAATACTTTCTTATTAATATAATTTTGTAACATTTAGAAAGACAATTGTTATCATTGGCTGTGAGAATCAATAAATTTTGATTTATGTTTTGGGCTTAAAAGGATATTATGAAATTATTATATAGGTTGTTAAATATTATAAGTGTAACTTTTATTATTTTTCCCCTTTCTTTCACAAATCCTTGATAAAATTTAGCTCCCAACAATGGTTTTAGTAGCAGCCAAAACAATGTATGTCCAATTGTCCAATATTAATTTCCTTATTATTTTTTATGATATTGTTACTTGTTGCCTTAGACTTGATATGTATTTAGTTGCTTCCATTTCATATCTCACTAAAAGCTTTTGCAAAAGTAAATAAATAAATTTTAATACAAACATAAATGATAAAATAATTTATAGTCACCGTCTTTGATTTGATATTGAGGTTTAACATAGTTTCCCTTTACTTGTAATTACATTTAATCATAATGAATTGTACGGTAAACTTATATGCTTCATGAAAATATGGATTCCTTGACATAATAACATCATGTTGTGAATGCCAAGATTAATTCCAAAGTGATCCTGTCTATTATTTATATATATATATATATATATATATATATATATATATATATAAATTTGTACAAATTACTTCTTCTGAAACTTAAGTCACCATATATAGCTTGTATCATGCATGTAAATGCAAGTATAGCTATATATGATTTGATTTGTTAGAAACTTGCTCCTTCAGAGGTGATGATAGATTCAGCCACATCTCTTGATGATGCAAGGTTAGTATGGATTTTCATGTTAAAACATAAAGCATCATATTAATTGATATTATTAATATTATATAAAAGTAATAATATTTGAGTTTTATGCAAATTAACATTGGCTATATTATCGTGCTAATTTTATTAAAGAGTTGTGAGAAAGTAGTAGCACCTTTTATGGTTACATATGATAAATATCTATTGATTTTACATTATCCATGTTCCATGTTTATCTTTTTGTTTACATGTTGGTCACATGACTATATTTAACAATCGTGAATTTATGCATTCTCTCTTACCATGTTTTCAAATTTTCTATTTGTGGATGCATTGCATTGTAGTTATAGAACCATTTTATGCTTTACTTTTTTTTTTCTCTCACTTTCACGTTCAATGAACAAAGGTATATGGAAAGTTTTAATGTATAGAACTGATATTTTAAAAATGATGGCCAGACAAGCAATTTTCAAATTTTTTCTAGGGAGTTTTCATAAATGTAGCTTGAGGACCCTTATGATTAAGAAGTGATTACTTATCCATTGCTCAAGTTATTGTTAAAGAGAAACATGTGGCATGAGTGTAGGAAAAATGTTTGGAAGAACATACACCTTTTCTCAAGACTTGAGAAGACCAAGTTAAATGAATTCTAAGTAAGATAAAGAAGTCAAATTCTAGTCTAAATCAGGAAGGTGGAAATAAGATAAGGAAGCCAAATTCTAGTCCAATTCAATAAATCACTTTATGGTGTACTTTTTCTATTCACTTTCATGTTAAATAAAATGTCTAAGAGCATATGGTAAACTGTGTGTCTAAGGATTTTTTATCATTATTATTTTATTTTTTTTAAGTTGTTATGACAAGTTTTCACTCGATTTAATTTACATTAAATTTTTAACCATATCCATATGTTAACTTTTACCCCTTCTACAATCGGACTTGATATTTCATAGAGTTACAAATCTTGAATCTGTTTAACCGTGCTACATTATTCAAGTAGTAGATGCATTCAAAATTTAGTGTTTATTAGACTTATGTGCATAATAAAAATTAGGTGTATACTACATCCTCAGCTTATTCAAATTCGATAAATTCTGATTTATAAAACCTTTTTATAATAGAACAAGAGAATATTGTTAAAGAAATATAATTGTCCACATGCTCATCAAATTTGTATTACATGCTCCGCAACTTGCTTGGGCCTTGGGATAAAGGCTTTAGGAAGGTTCAAACCTATGAGTCACGTTCACATGGATGCAAATGTAATGGGTATGGCTTTTCACATCCATTTTTGTTTTCTATTCACATCTCCTTTATTTTTTTTGGTAAATCTTGTTTTCAAATTTATCCTTCTATAAACATCTAAAACTTTCCTAAGTATAAAAATATACATTCCGAAATATATTTCAGGAAGTGTAAAAAATATACTTTTGAAAGTTAAATTCTGAAAAATATTACTTTACATAAATACCTTCAAAAGTAAAAAAATAACTTCTGAAAGTGTAAGAATACATTTTAGAAGCTTAATTTTGGTGGGCATTTTTGGAAATAAAAAAAGTTGAATGAGACGTAAAATGTCGTGTCTGAGAAGGGGTGCAAAAGTAACACCCAAATGCAATTACCAAACATATTTGAACCCATCCATCACTATCTTTTTTATACTCATGATTTAGACTTATTTCACATTTTTTACTTTGGTTCTTTTTTTTTCTACTATATAAAAAAAAAATATTAATAGTAAGATTTTAAATTATTTTATTTTATAATTTTGTAACATTTTAAATGTTACTAAAAAATATATGTTATAATGTTTTCTCATAACAGTTATCTTAAATTCTTATCAAAGGGCGATAATTAGTAAAGATAAACTCGAAATTCTGATGGAAGAAGAGGATATGCTATGAAGAAATGTTAGAATGTGAAGAAGAATTATGTTTTGTCTTCTGCGCATGTTCAAATACAAGTCATGATTTTATTATTTGGGTTAATTGTTTGCCAAAAGGTGAAACTCAGTAACAATTATTAGTAAACCATAATTAGGATGCTTGGATTGAATTGAATTGTATGGTTACAAGCATTTTGTTTGTTGAGAATTTTTTTTCATTGATTCAATTTCACTTGAAATATTATTAAGCTGATTATTGGATTTTTTTTTTCTTACTTTTCATGTATTCTGCTTCATGACAAAATTCTATTAAGAGGTTTTGATCAATGTAAAAATTTATCATGATTAGTTATTGTACGGAGAGATAGATCAAGTTGCAATCATCTGTAAAATTGATCTACTTAGTATGGTTGTACATTAGATGTTAAAACTATTAAAAGGATTGGAGTCTTGCTTTTTTTTCTAATTTATTTTTTAAAAAATTATGGTGTTTTTAATGTTAATTATTACTATCTATATAAGTACATAGTTATTCATATTTTCTTTGCATTTAAACGAGATCACAATCAAATTAAAGCCAAGAACCTTAGTAAGGATATTGCTCGAAATATGTAATGATCCATAATTTTAATTTTGTGTCATCCTTATTATGTTTCAAATACATTTATAATTCTTTATTTTGATTTCAGTCCTTATATATTCTCGAATTTATACTAGAAAAGAATATTTCATAATAAAAATAAACATAAAGTTAAGGATTATGCTAAATTGGTAAAGTGGAGAGTGTATTTATTTATTGACTTAATTACTATGATTCTAATTTTAAATTCTCACTTGTTTTTAAGGATAATTAGGACCATTAATTCATGTATGGAAGAAATTGATTTGCCATTAAAGTTGGAATGCTCAATTGGTAACTTTATTTTTCCAAAGGTTAGCAACACGATTCCATTTCTTATCGTGAGCACAATTTTTGTGAGAGATAGAAATCTTTAACCCCTCTTATCTCTAAGGATTAAAGCTTTAATGCATGTGAATCCTTTTTTACCAAATTTTTTAAAATTTTTTATAATAGTTTATAGTTTAAATTTTATATACTATTAAAAATAAATTTTTAATTATAAATTATCATATTAACAATAATTAAGATATTTTAAAAAATTAATAGCAAATTATTTTTTAGGAATTCTATTTTATAATTAAGTAATAGTAAAAAATATTTTTAAATAAATTAAATTAAATCTAAATATTTATTTAGTAAAATTTCATGCATTACAATTTTCCATCATAAAACAAATATCACACATACTAACCATTTTTATAAATTTAGCGCAATAGATAATATAAAACAAAACATTATCCAGTCTTATATAAAATATCCAACCAATCTAGTGGGTTGAACATCTTCAACTTTCTATTAATAAAAGGATTTCTTTTTTGTTTTAGTAGTAATATAAAATTAATATTTTTTCTAATAAATTTATCTTAATAATTTTTAAAATTCTGTAAAATGAATTATAAATAAAAACAAATATATTTAGTATTTAAAAAACATTCAATATTTTTTATCTAATCTTTTAAAAGATTGTTAGAAAGATAATACATAATAAGAAAAAAAAAATTCTAAATACGATATTATATCGATTCCAATTTTTATGATAAAATAGAATGTTTATATATATAATATGTAACAAAACTTTATTCTCAGATTAAAATTATATGAAGAAGGCCTGTATGAGAGTGATTTAAAATTAGGTTAGGATATTGAGAAAGAGGAAAAATTAGAAATACTCATGGTGGAGAATCTCCTTTTTGGATTCTTCTTTCGTATGCCAACAATAGGATGTGGTATATGATTCCTGTAACTCAAATATTTTGACTTTTGACTCCTCAAATAATATATATACAGAATAATTATATGTGATTAAAATGAATATTACTTTGAGAAGTTCGTCTTCCTCCAAATCTTGACTCCTCAATTTTTGAACCGCCACCTGTTCATTAAAAGCGTACGGGGACCAAGACAGATAGGTTAAAAACTTTAAATGAATATAACTCTGTTTCACGCTTCTCGGCTGTTTGGATGTTTATTAATCTACGCGGTTTCGCGCTGAAATCCCACGTTTGGTATTTGAGTCGTTGGCACGTTTTTAGACCCCTTTATATTTTCATTGTCAACAAGGTCGTTGTAGTATAGTGGTGAGTATTTCCGCCTGTCACGCGGACGACCCGGGTTCGATCCCCGGCAACGGCGTTTATTATTTTTTGTAGAGATATACCTTTCTCATTAATTTAAAGGGTGATTTTTATTGTGTTTATCTCATAATCAAGTACGAGAAAAGAAAAAAATAGAAAAATGTCATTGTTCTACGGACACCAACATGCTTGATATGTTGAATATTTTTTTTTCAATTTTTTTACATTTTATGTTAAAATATTTATTATTTTTTTATAAACACGTTATTTTATTTTTTATTTTACACAATTTAAATAATTCTTTATTTTTATATAAATAAATTTTATTTTTAATTGTAAAAAATATTATTAATATATAATATTATAAAAATTTAAATAAAAAATAATGTTAGCATTAATATTAGTATGAGAATAATTTGAATATATAATAAAATTATTACACAATAAATTTTAATTAATATGAGTTTAAATTTAAATATTTTGTACGATGTACAATATAGTAGAAAAATTTAAAATTAATATTATTAATATAAATTTAAAATTATGATATACAGTTTATTATATTGTAATATTTAGAATTTATAATTTTTCATCATAATATAATATTTTTAAAATATTTATTATTAATTTTTTTAAAATATTTTGACAAAACTGAATATTTTAATAGAAATAATAAATTTTAATTAATATTTTAATACCAAATTAATTTTTAATAAAAATATTCTAAATCTCATTTGTTTCTCTGCTATTCTCAGATATTTATTTTAGCATTATAATCAAATATCAATTGATATGATTTACTACACATATTTTAATTATTTATATATTAAAATTGAAGGATAAATTAATTAAATATTAACTTAACAAAATTATAATAAAAAATATATTATTTATATATTATACACTAGTTTTAAATATAATTTAAAATTTTAAAATAAAAAATACTTAAAAATAACTTTTGTATGATAAATAAATTATTTTTAAAATATCTAGTATGAATATTTGTTGTATATTAGTATGAATTTAAATATATTTTATAATATATAAAGCTGTAAAAAATTAAATATTAATTTATGAATATAAGTTTGAAATTATACTATACAGTTTTTTAAATTGTAATATTTTTAATTTAATTTTTTTATCATAATTTGATATATTTTTAATTAATATGAGTTTAAATTTAAATATTTTGTACGATGTACAATATAGTAGAAAAATTTAAAATTAATATTATTAATATAAATTTAAAATTATGATATACAGTTTATTATATTGTAATATTTAAAATATCTAGTATGAATATTTGTTGTATATTAGTATGAATTTAAATATATTTTATAATATATAAAGCTGTAAAAAATTAAATATTAATTTATGAATATAAGTTTGAAATTATACTATACAGTTTTTTAAATTGTAATATTTTTAATTTAATTTTTTTATCATAATTTGATATATTTTTAAATATTTACTATAATTTTTTATTAAATATTTTGATAAAAAAAGATTTTTAATAGAAATAATTTTTTTAATTAATATTTATAATATCAACTAATTTTTAATAAAAATGTTTACAATCTCATTGTTTTTTTTTCTCTATTTTTAAATAATTATATTATATATTTCAAAATATATTACTTTGATCTTCTTTTCTTTAATTCAAAAATAATTAATTTATTAAAATTGTAATCCCCAATATATCTTAATTTTTATTTATTACTATTTTAATTTCTTATCTTAAAATTCAAACTGGTGCAATCTCCAATCATTAAAAATCTAAAAATTGGGGCAAACACCTGTCGAGAAAATCCAAATTGAGATAATCTTAGAAAATTTTAAAATTGGGGTAAACGTTTGCCCAGAAAAATTCAAATTGAGGTAATCCTCAATTTCAGAAAAAAAAATCTCAAAACTGGGGCAAACACTTGCCTAGAATATCCAAATTGAGGCAGTCCTCGACTCCATATCAAGACTCAAAACTAGGGCAAACGCTTGCCTAGAAAAGACAAATTGGGGCAGCTCCCGATTTCTGAAAAAACCAAAATTCGAATTGGGGCAAACGCTTGCCCAGAAAATTCAAATTGAGATTATCATCAATTCCAAATCAAGATTTAAATCGAGGAAAACATCGGCTTAGAAGAATTCAAGTTAAGGGAACCCTCAATTTCATCGAGATTCAAACCAGGGCAAACGTTTGCCCATAAAAATGCAAGTTGAGGCATTCCTCGATTGCCAAAAATCTTCTAAACTGGGGCAAAATGCTTGCCCAATTTTTCTTCTAAAAACCTTCGAATTCAAGGTAGAATCAGCAATTTATTTTAATTCGAGATAAACAAATTCCAAAATAAGTTGTCCAAGGCATCTGATGAAGAAGTCCACATTCCGTCCTCACGTGCCTTTCCAAGACACATCGTATTATTTTCCACACCTGTCTTAACAGGTCATCCTTTTGCCTGCCCTAATGGGCCATCACTTATATCCATCCATACCTGTCTTCACAGGTCATCCTATTCTTGCCAGTCTTAACAAGACGTCTCTTTTATACTTATCTGTTTGTCTTAATAGGTCACATTCATTTCCTTTTGCCTGTCTTAATAGGTTTTCATCATTATGTTTTTTCTTGTCTTAACAGGTATCTTGCTTCTTTCCTATCAACAACAGGACTCCATCTACATTTTACCTATCTTAACAGCTCATTTTTTCATTTCCTTTTGCCTGTCTTAACAGGTTTTCATCATTCTTTTTTACCCGTCTTAACAGGTATCTTGCTTCTTTCCTGTCAACAACAAGACTTCATTTACATACCTATCTTAACAGGTCATTTTCATTTCCCTTTGTCTGTCTTAACATGTTTTCATCATTCAGTTTTTCCTGTCTTAACAGGTATCTTGCTTCTTTCCTGTCAACAACAAGATTTCATTTACATTTTACCTATCTTAACAGGTCATTTTCACTTCCGTTTTGTCTATCTTAACAGGCTTGCATCTTTCCTGTAAACAACAAGATCTTATCTGCATTTTAGCTGTCTTAACAGATTATTTTATTTCATCTTCTCCTATCAACAAAGGGATAGCATTTGCGTTTATCCTGACAACAACAGGATTACATCATTTGCATTCATCCTGATAATAGCAGGATCTCATTTGCATTTATCCTGGCAACAACAAGATTACATCATTTCCATTCATCCTGGTAACAGCAGAATCTCATTTGCATTTATCCTGGCAAGAGTAGGATTTCATCATTGGCATTTATCCTAGCAACAACAGGATTTCTTCATCTGCATTCTTCCTGACAACAACAGGATATCATTTTCATTTATCCTAGCAACAACAGGATTTCATTTGCAGTCTCCTGGCAATAACAGGACTTCATTTACATTCTCCTGTCAACAACAGGACATCATTTTCATTTATCCTGGCAACAATAGGATTTCATCATTTGCATATCCTGGCAACAGGAGGATTTCATTTGCATTCTCCTGTCAATAACAGGACTTCATTGGCATTTATCCTGGCAACATCAGGATTTCTTCATCTACATTCTTCCTGGCAATAGCAGGACCTCATCTCATTTGCATTCACCCTGGAAATAGCTGGGCCTCATTTACATTCTCCTGTCAACAACAGGACGTCATTCGCATTTATCTTGGCAATAGTAGGATTTCATCATTTGCATTTATCCTGGCAACAGCAGGATTTCAATTTGCATCTTCCTGACAACAGCAGGACTTCATTTACATTTTTCCTGTCAACAACAGGACATCAAGCATGTTTAAATTCTGTCTGCATATCTTAACAGACTTGCATTCTTCCTGGCAACAGCAGGACCTTATTTGCATTCTTCCCAGCAACAGTGGGACCTTATTTGCATTTTCCTGTCAACAACAAGACTTTATTTGCATTTTCCTTTGCATTCTTCCTGGCAACAGCGGGACTTCATATGCATTCCTTCCTGTCAACAACAGGATCCCCATCATGTTTACTTTTCAGCACTTCGGCCTGTGATGTCAGGCCTTGCATATTTAAATTTCTGCATTCCAGCCTACGATGTCAGGCCTTGCATGTTTACTCTTCTGCATCTTGGCCTATAGTGTCAGGCCTCCGTTATGTTTACTTTTCTATATCTTAGCCTATGGTGTCAGGCCTCCACCATGTTTACTTTTCTGCATCTTGCCCTATAGTGTCAATCCCCAACACTTTTAGTTTTTGTATCCTTTACTGTCAACAACAGGACCTCATTTGCATTTTACCTGTCTTAATAGGTCTGCATTTTCCTGTCAACAACAGGGCTTCATTTGCATGTCTAATTTCTACATTCTCAGCCTACGATGTCAGGCCTCGCATTTTAAATTTTCCCATGCTCATGTCTATGCTGTCAGGCCTTGCATTTTAATTTCTGCACCCCACCTGTCTTAACAGGTCCCTTTTCACTACACTTTACCTGTCGTAACAGGTTACTCTATTCTGTTTTGCCTGTTTTAACAGGTCTTCTTCACATCACCCTGCTTGTCCTAATAGGCCAGCCTTTTGTATGCCTGTCCTAACAGACCGTCCTTTTCTGCTTCGCCTTTCGTAACAGGCTATCATTTTCTGTTTCACATGTCTTAACAGGCCATCTTCACTTCAACTTGCCTGTCCTGACTGGCCATTCCAATTCATTCCACTTAGCCTATACAGCCCATTCGGTTAGCCTATGTTGTCAGGCTATGCATTTCAATTTCAACTTCCATTGTTCTTTGGTTCAAGATTCGTACGAACAAGCCTACTACGAACAGGTTAGTTTCCTTCATCTCTAACGTTATTGAAAATCTTGTAATCTGATCATGTATAATAATCGCTGAAGTGCCTAGTGGCATGCTGCATGTCTAAATCGATTACCACCCCCCTGGCCCCCTGATTCACCGAATTCATACATGAGTCTATGGCATGACCACATTTGATCTTGGAGGGAAGAGAAGATTAGTCATTAAGAAATTATACGTAGAAGCCGCCGCTTCATGTTACCCATCCTTCCTAGAAATTTCTTGTATTCAGTTCGATTGAATTTCACAAGGTTCAAATTAGGATTGAAAGAGGCTGGTGGTGGAAATATAGAACCATGCCCAAGGCCTCAAGCACTGAACCCCTGTAGCCATACATCCCTTTTGTATTCATACGATCTGGTTCAATACGTCTTGCTTCTTAGTTACTCCTCCCCATCCCATAATGGTGGCTATGAGGTAGAGACCAAGTGCAGTGAAGGGAGGGTTGTCGATCAGATTCACTATGCTCGACGTGAGGTGCCATTTCATTTTGTTGGATTTCATAAGCACGAGGGTGTAGCCTGCACGTGGAATTAAACAGATGTGGGCTCAAGAAGACATGGTCAAGGTGGGTGGCTTCCCATGCCTTCTTAGTGGGCTATATTCAATAGCCTTGGAGGTGTTTGAAGGCACCATATCCCTTCCTAGGAGCGTTCAAAAGGCGGCTGAGACTTGCCTAGCATTTAGTTTGCTTAACACACCATAATAATGGCTCCATAGGGCTAGGTAGAAAGATATGGAGATGATCTTAAACCTACATGCAGGAACAAAGGGCATGCATGCGACTCAACGTATATCCTAAAGGCCTGAGCTAGTTTCAAGGGTTGAGAATCTCCTCAAGGGGTATGAGGCCTAAGAGTTTGAAAATCTCCTCCATGGGTATCAGGTCTAGCAAGTAGTCCAAGGGTTTGCAAGCCACTCTTTAGTTTATAACCCAAGAAAACCGAAACTGGTCTCAAGCTCCACACAAAGTAGAAACCTATAACAAGTGCCATGCACATGCATAGGAGGTGGAAAGCGTCCCAAAAGGGTATTATCCAGGTGAACAAAGGGGACCCACCGTCAACTTTGGTTCAGTTTGAAGTTGGCCCAATCCTCATGCCATATTTTAATCAAAGTATAGGATGTAAGTCACTGAAAGGTAAATGGCTCGAGTGGCGGAGCATTGCACTACACCCTACCTCAAGTTCTAGTGTTTGAACCCACTACTCCACATAATTTAAGAATTCCCAGCCTTGCCATACGTACCTCACGTGCCAAGGACCCAACTTAAGTCCAGCAAATTTTGGTAAGCAATCTTGATATCTTGATTTCGAATCTGTACGAGACCGTCTTTAGGATATCAAAATATTGAGGCCAAAATTATTTCAGTATTAAAACCAAATACATAAATAATTTTCAATCCTCAAAATTAATTTTTATTTTCAATCCTTAAAATTAATTTTGATTAGTCCTTTTTTCTCTTTTTTTGTTTAAATGAATCTAATTAAGTTAAAACAAAATTATACTCTTCAAATTTAGAACAAGCTCATTAAAACCAAATACATAAATAATTTTCAATCCTTAAAATTAATTTTGATTAGTCCCTTTTTCTTTTTTTGTTTAAAATGAATCTAATTAATTTAAAACAAAATTCTACTCTTCAAATTTAAATCTAGCTCATTATTTTCCAAATCAAGTTCATCTTAATTCGAGCCAATTTCAAGTTCTCAAGATCATGTCAAGCTCATCTTTAGTCAAGTCAAATGTAAGTCAAATGTGAGTTCAAGGCAAATTCAGTTTTTATCAAATTCACATCAACTCAATTTCTCAAAGCTCAAGTCAAATCCACATCAAACTGAATTCAAGTTCCTTTTTAAATCATGACCATTCCATCCAAATACTTTTCAAAGTCAAGATTCATCAAGTCCAAATCTTTTTTTTAGGATCAATTCTTCTCTTTATCTTTATTATTTTCAAATTAAATTCGTTAGTTCTAGGTCTCACGCAATGAACCCTAGGCACGAACTGGTAGCTTTTTCTGTTGTTCGATGCCTAGGAATTCATATGGGTCCCAAGTGCAACCGTAGTTGTCTTGGACCTTGTGCATATGTGGACCGAGGATCCTTTCTAAATAATTTCAATAAAAACTCCACTTTTATAATCTCTAAAGTCTCATGCGACGAATCCTAGGCACGAATTGGTAGCTTTTCTACTGTTCGGGGTTTAAGAATTCGTACGGATCCCAGTGCAGCCGTAGTTGTCTTGGATCCTGTGCATATATGGACTAAATATTCTCCTTAAAGTATCTTCATAATACTTTAGCCATTTCCAAATTTCTTTTCAAGCGGTTCCAGAGGTCAAGCCTTCGAGCACCATTTAGTTTCAAACACGTTTTTTCAAACACTCATTTTCAAGTTTCTCTGAAGGTCAAGCCTTCATAAACCAGAACTACGTAAGCCTTGAATTTCCCATTGAACCGGGGAATATGTAGGAGCAGGATCAAGTCCTGTCAGGCTAACCTCCATCAACTTATTTTATTTTAACATTAATTAAGGGATCAAACAATTTTCAAAAATCACACACTTAGTTTAAGGGTACCGTTCTTCGGAACGAGCGAATGGGGTGCCTAACACCTTCCCCATTCATAACCGACTCCCGAACCTAAATCTCTTCCTCGAGTCAGGGTTTTTTCCAAATCTTTTCCCTTAAATAAAAAATTTGGTGGCGACTCCACATAATCAAAATATCAATTATTTTAAAAATTTTAATGAGTTCGCCGTCTCGTCGGAATTACGGTTGTGATAGGCCATGCTCATGCAAAAAATTAATTTCACTAGATAATTAATATTGATATCATTCGTGATAATTAATCCGGGTTCAGGTTAAAATTTTGGCAACCAGGTTTGGGGATTTTAGAAACCGAATTCATTTTAAAAAGGGGTCGAGCCTAATCTTTTTTTTCAAAAATTTTGAAATTAAATTTAATTCTTTTCACATTTAACCTGTGCCCAAGGTTATCCTTTTACTTTGAGAATCGAGTCTTAATATGGGTCTAGCCCATTTTTCAATTCCTCTTAATGAGCGTGAAACCATGTTTTTGTTAGTTCAAATCAAATCAAATCTGATTCTTTTCTCCAATTTTAAATCAATTTTATTTTGTTTTAAATCAAGTCAAATGTTAAATCAAGTCTAAGTCTTTTATTTCAAATCCAAAATCAAGTTTAATTCTTTTCTTTAAACTTCAAACAAAATCAAGTTTAAACCTTTTTCTCCATTTTTTGTCTAAAGTTCGCCTTAAATCAAATTCCAGTCAAGATTAATTCGTTGAATCAAGCTCCTTCTATTCTTCAAAATTCAAATTAAGTTCAAATATTTAAAAGTCAAAATCATTTTCAAATCAAATTCATTGATTCTAGGTCTCACGCAATGAACCCTAAGCACGAACTAGTAGCTTTTTCTGTTGTTCGAGGTTTAGGAATTCATATAGGTCCCAGTGCAGCCGTAGTTGTCTTAGATCCTGTGCATATATGGACTAAGAATTTTTTTATAAATAATTTCAAGAGAAACTTCATTTAGGAAGCCATAGTCTCATGTGATGAACCCCAAGCACGAACTGGTAGCTTTTTCTGCTGTTCGATGTTTAGTAATTCGTATGGGTCCCAATGCAATCGTAGTTGTCTTAGATCCTATGCATATGTGGACTAAAGATTTCCTTCAAAATAGTTTTAAAATACTCCATCCATTTTTCAAATACCTTTGAAGGTCAAGCCTTCAAAACTAGAACTACGTAAGCCTTGAGTGTCCCATTGCACCAGGGAATACGTAGGAGCAGGATCAACTCCTGTCAGGCTATCTTTCATCAATCTATTTATTTTCACTCTAATTAAAGGGATCAAACAATTTTCAAATAAATCACATACTCAGTTTAAGGGTACCGTTCTTCGGAACAGGCGAGTAGGGTGCATAACACCTTCCCTACTCATAATCGACTCCCGAACCTAAATGTCTTCCTCAATTTAGGGCTTTTCCAAATCTTTTCCCTAAAAATAAAATTTGGGGGCGACTCCACAAACACTTAATCATTTCAAATTCTTTTTAAAATTTTAGCAAGTTTGTCGTCTCGTCGGAATTACGGTTGCGACATATTCAAGTAGTAGATGTATTCAAAAGTTAGTATTTTTTGGACTTATATCCATAATAAGAATTAGGTGTATCCTACATCCTAAGCTTATTCAAGTTAGGTAAATTTTGATTTGCAAAACCTTTTTCCAATGGAGCAAGAGAATATTTCTTAAGAAATATAATTGTCCTCATGTTGATCAAATTTGTATTACATGCTCTGCGACTTGCTTGGGCCTTAGGATATGGGCTTTAGGAAGGTTCAACTTATGAGTTAGGTTCATAAGGATGTAAATTCAATGGGTATTACTTTTCACGCTCTTTTTTTTTTCTATTTGCACCTCCTTTATTTTTTGGTAAATTTTGTTTTTAAATTTATCCTTTGGTTAACGTTTAAAACATCTACAAGTATAAAAATATACCTTTAGAAATATATTTGAGTAAGTGTAAAAAATATACTTTTGAAAGTTAGATTATAATAGCATTATCTTACGTAAATACTTCCAAAAGTATAAAAATACACTTTCGAAAGTGTAAGAATAAATTTCAAAAGCTTAATTTCAGTGGGCAGATTTGGAAATAAAAAAGGTTGAAGGAAGTGCAAAATACCATGTCTAAGAAGCGGTGCAACAGTGACACCCAAATGCAATTACCAAACATATTTGAACCCACCCATCATTATCTTTTCTTTTCCTATGACTTTGGTCTATTTCACATTCATTACTTTGGTTCTTTTTTTTGTTCTCCTTTATAAAAAATATTAATAGTAAGATTTTGAATTATTTTAATTTATAATTTTGTAACATTTTAAATGTTACTAAAATAATATATGTTATAGTATTTTTTCATAACAATTATATTGAATTATTATTAAAGGGTGATGATTAGTAAAGAGAAACTCAAAATTATAATGGAAGATGGGGACTTGCTTTGCAAAAATGTTAGAATGTGAAGAAGAATTATGTTTTGTCTTCTGTACATGTTCAAATACAAATCATGATTTAATTTGCGTTAATTATTTGTCAAAAAAGTGCAACTCGGTAACAAGTACTAATAAACCATAAATAGGATGCTTGGATTGAATTAAATACTATGGTTACATGTATCTCGACATGAGAATTTTCTTTCATTTATTCAATTTCACTTGAAATATTACTAGATTGATTGTTGGGTTATCTATTTCTTAATTTTCATGTGTTTTGCTTTATGACAAAATTCTATTAAGAGATTTCGAACAATGTAAAAATTTATTATGATTTGTTATTATATGGAGAGATTGATCAAGGTGCAATCATTTGTAAAATTGATGTGGAGATCTTGGTATGGTTGTACATTAGATGTTAAAACTATTATAAGGATTGAAGTCTTGCCTCATTTTATTTTGTTTCTTTTTGCTTCTTTATTTATTTTTTTTAATTATAGTTTTTTATTTTAATTATTACTATTTATATGAGTACATGTTTATTTAGATTTGCTCTGCATTTAAAGAAGATCACAATCAAGTTAAGGCTAAGAACCCTAGTGAGGATATTGCTCAAAATATGTAATGGTCCATAACTTTAATTTTGTGTCATCCTTATTATGTTTTAAGTACATTTATAATTCTTTATTTTAATTTTAGTCCATTTACATTCTTTGAATTTGTATTAGAAAGGAATATTTCATAGTAAAAACAAACATAAAGTTGAAGATTATGCCAAATTGGTAAAGCAGAAGTGTAATTATATATTAACTCAATTATTATAATTCAAATTTTAAATCCTCACCTATTTTTAAGATTAAGGCCATTAACCCATGTATGGAAAAGAACTAATTTTCCATCAAAGTAGGATTGCTTAAATGTTGACATTTTTTCAAAGGTTAGCAACAACAATTTCTTACTGTTAGCACAATTTTTGTGAGAGATACAAGTCTTTAGTCCCTCTTGTGTATGGATGCATGTGTTTGGTTCAATATATTTAAAATAAAATATCCTTTTTTGCCAAATAATTTTTGAGTTTTTTTATAATAGTTTAGAGTTTAAATTTTATATACTATTAAAAAATAAATATATTTTTAATTATAAAGTATCATATTAACAATAATTAAAATATTTTAAAAAATTAATAGCAAGTTATTTTTTAGGACTTTTATTTTATAATAAAGTAATAGTAATTTTTTAAAATATATTAAATTAAGTATAAATATTCATTTAGTGAAGTTTCAATCATTATTTATAATTTTCCATTGTGAACAAAAGTTTCATATATATATATATATATATATATATATATATATATATATATATATATATGAAACTTTTTATAAGTTTAAGGCAATACATGATATAAAAGAAAACATTATCTATAGTATAAAATATCCAACCAATCTAGTTGTAGGACTTCTTCAACTTCCTGTTATAAAAAAGAAATGTTTTTTAGTAGTAATATAAAATTAGTATTTCTTCTAACAAATTTATCTTGATAATTTTTTTAATATTTTATCAAATTAATTATAAATAGAAACAAATATATTTAGTATTTTTTAAAATAAAAACATTTAATATTTTTAACCTAATTTTTAAAAAGATTGTTAGGAAGAGAATATATAATAGGAGAAAAGAATTATTGTACATACAATATTGTATCAATTCCAATTTTCATAATAAAATAGATTCTTTATATATAAAACATGTAATAAAACACTATTGTATTTTTTCTTCATAATATAATTTTATGATTATAAATAATTTTTCTTACATTTTTGAAGATATAAATTAAGTTTTTTAATTTAATTTAATATACGAGTCACCCTACATGAATGATGCAGAAAGCGAAAACGATAATGGAAGGTCTTGAGAATCAGGATAGGACAAGATAAAGGAATCTAACCCAAACCGTGACCTACCGGAAAGTATCGAAGTTATCAAGAGAAACGTGACCCTTACCGCAACCTGCCAGAAGAATCAATGTTATCAAGGGTAATTTTTTACCTAATAAGCAAGGAAATCAACTGACAAACTTTTAAAGAGAAATATTATTATTCATTAAAATATATCTTTTCACTAAATCCCTACCTCCAATTATACAGATAACCTAATCTAGTATAAAGATAACAAATATTAAATCCTAATTAGATTTCAATTTGATTTGCAATTAATTTAAAACAAATAACTTGTAAATAAATATCAAATCCTAATGCGATTTATAGCAAATATATACCTTATCACTTAAGATCTTCAATAATATGACTACATAAATTAACCCATGTTGGGATTGGATTTGGATTCATGTGGTCCTTTTTTGAACTTCCTTGATAAGACCTTGAAGTGTTTGTTTCATACGTTTAGTCCTATTTCTCGTCATAGGACCTTCCATTCCTTGTAGAGAATCTTTTAGATGATCTCTTTAGCTTAACTTGATGCTCACGTTTACATCATGTATACTAATCTACACGACTTCGTACTGAAAACCATCGTACTTAACAATCCAATTTTGGGTACTTAAGTGGTTGGCACATTTTTCACTAGAATGCAAACTGTTGCATGGTGGAGGACACAACCAATGGCTACAAAACTTCTGTAACAATAGCCCTTCCATTTTTTTTTGTTATAGATTTATTATTTTGAAATCATGCAAGTGTAATAGGATAACAAGTTTATAAGGTGAGAATACAATTTAACATCAAGGTCGTTGTAGTATAGTGGCGAGTATTTCCACCTATCATGCGGATGACCCAGGTTCGATCCCCGAATTGAATGAGAGGAATTGATTCTATTTATCTTAAAACCAAGCATGAGAGAGAGAAAACATGTTTTTTTTAACTTTTTTATTTATTTTAAGTATGTTAAAATATTTTTAATTTTAAGTTTTATTTATAAACGTGTTATTTTATGTTTTTAGTTTACGCGATTTATTTAATCTTTTGTAGAATTTTTCTTTTAAATCTATTTATTTTTAATTTTTAAGATTTACGGAAAATTAATCATTTAACAATACAATGTTTTTGTGTTGAATTAAAAAAAAGTATTTTCTATTAAGTTCGATCTACTACTGGAGTGACATGTATCCGATTATTTAAATTTATTGTTAATAAATGTTTATAAGAATAAATATTTACACTTAAATATATTTTTATAAAGGAAAAAATTTATTATTATCAAATTATTTTTTATCTTTTTCATTATAAATAGATTTAATTTTTAATTGTATATGAATATTATGAAAATTTTAAATAAAAAAATAATATTAGTCTTAATATTAGGATGAGAATAAATTAAATATATAATAAAATTATTATGAGATAAAATTTAATTAATATTAATATAAATTTAAATATTTTGTACAATATATAATGTAGTAGAAAATTTTAAAATTAATATATTAATATAAATTTAAAATTATAGTATACATTTTTTATATTATAATATTTTGAATTTTGAATATCTTAATCATAATATAATATTTTAAAATATATATTATAATTTTTTATTAAATATTTTAATAAAAATAAATATTTTAATAGAAATGTTAATTTTTAATAAATATTTATAATAAAAATTAATTTTTTAATAAAAATATTTTTAGTCTCATTAGTTTCTTTACTATTCTCAAATATGTATATTAATGTATTTTTAAAACATACTACATTGATTCACTTTCACTTTGGGTCTCATTTTTTTTAGCATAACCTAGTTATGATATCTAACTTTTTTGGGTATATATCACAAATAACAATTGATAGTTGTTGTTGCATCAACGTATCACAATCATGAGACTTTAAGTCAACTAACTTTACATCTTTCATTGATACTAGCCTTTTGAAGTTTAAAGAATGATCTTGTGACACTTTAATTACATGAAGGCAATCACAAAAACTTCTTTTCTCTTTTTTTTAACAATGTATGATATGGAGAAAATATGTTCACTTACCTACACACTATGGCGTTAACTCCTCTCATATACCCATGTGAACCAAATCTAGTTGAGAATTTGAAGAATAACTACTAGTAGTAGTTATTGCATCAATATATGACAATCATGATATAAGCCAACTAATTTTAGATTTTTCATCAATGCTAGCCTTTTGAAATTTGAAGAATAATCTTGTGGAACTTTAATTCCATGTAGACAATCACAGAAACTTCTTTTTATCTTTTTTAGATAATGTATAACATGTTAAGGCAAATATGTTTGGTTACCTACACACACTATGGTGCTAACTCTTCTTCTACATCCATGTGAACCAAATCTAGTTGAGAATCCACATCATTCTTTGTTTTGTCCTACATATTGAGGAGCATTCTAACGACATTATCACACATATATTTTTTTTACATGTATCATATGAACACAATATTTTACATCAAGATTGCATCAGTATAGAAGATAAAAAAAATTAATCTTTTCTTCCATTTGTTTCTCTCAATGGTATTCTTTTAAGTCTTTGTAAAAATAACATTAATATTTTTCACTTATTTATAAACATACTATGTAGTTAAGGCCTTTGGAGTGATTGTGCTTGAGAAATATCTGATGATCAAGGTAAGGTGTCTTCTTTTCATAATGTAGTTGATGGTAACTTGTGTCTTATTCATATATAGGACATGTTTAATATCCCTTAACACTATATCCATAAAAACTTTCATATGTTGAAAAGTCATTAATATTACAAAAGATCATGGCACACATCTTCAAATATACATTATCATATCATTAAAACACATCTAAGCCTTCTTCCTATAGCATTCCTATGTCTTCAATCAAGGGAGTCAAGTAAACATCTATGTCATTTCCTGACGGTTTTAAGCTTAAAATCATCATAGACAACATAATATATTTATGCTTAATGCACAACTTCGGAGGAAGGTTGTAAATTACCAAAAGAACAAGCAATGAACTATGCTTAATACTTAAATTACCTTACAAATTCATTCCATCTGTTGCAAGTCTAAGCCTTAGGTTTCTTGACTCATTCCTGAAACTTGAATATAATTGATCGATCATCTTCCGTTATACACCATCAACTGGATGATGAAGTTTTCCATCGGTTTGCCTTTTTATCTGCATGCCATATAAGGTTCTTTACATCATCTGTATTACCAAACAACTGTTTCAACCTTGAAATTAATTATTGTAAGATATCACAAAACTTTTGTTGGAGGCCTATTTGTGGTTTATCGTAACTAGAATCACAATTTGTCACTTTATAGCGTGATACCTAACATATAGAAAATTGATGTAATCCTTCAAATTGTTTTCTGTATAGTATGTAGTTCTTAGAATAGACATGTATTTTCTTATACTCTATACCCATCGAACATAATATCTTTTTAGTCTTATAATTACACTTTGATAATGCATTACCTTAAGGAAGTATGTCTTCTAACGACTCAAGAAATTTTTTAAAACTTTTATCACTCTACCTATTTCTCACCTTTAAATGGGACAATCTTAATATTATTGTTAATCATATAAAATTAGTACATCTCAGATACAAACACTACTACATATAAGAGCATTGGTAACATTTAATCTACAATATCCTCCAAAATGTTATTAATACTTTCTTATTAATATAATTTTGTAACATTTAGAAAGACAATTGTTATCATTGGCTGTGAGAATCAATAAATTTTGATTTATGTTTTGGGCTTAAAAGGATATTATGAAATTATTATATAGGTTGTTAAATATTATAAGTGTAACTTTTATTATTTTTCCCCTTTCTTTCACAAATCCTTGATAAAATTTAGCTCCCAACAATGGTTTTAGTAGCAGCCAAAACAATGTATGTCCAATTGTCCAATATTAATTTCCTTATTATTTTTTATGATATTGTTACTTGTTGCCTTAGACTTGATATGTATTTAGTTGCTTCCATTTCATATCTCACTAAAAGCTTTTGCAAAAGTAAATAAATAAATTTTAATACAAACATAAATGATAAAATAATTTATAGTCACCGTCTTTGATTTGATATTGAGGTTTAACATAGTTTCCCTTTACTTGTAATTACATTTAATCATAATGAATTGTACGGTAAACTTATATGCTTCATGAAAATATGGATTCCTTGACATAATAACATCATGTTGTGAATGCCAAGATTAATTCCAAAGTGATCCTGTCTATTATTTATATATATATATATATATATATATATATATATATATATATATATAAATTTGTACAAATTACTTCTTCTGAAACTTAAGTCACCATATATAGCTTGTATCATGCATGTAAATGCAAGTATAGCTATATATGATTTGATTTGTTAGAAACTTGCTCCTTCAGAGGTGATGATAGATTCAGCCACATCTCTTGATGATGCAAGGTTAGTATGGATTTTCATGTTAAAACATAAAGCATCATATTAATTGATATTATTAATATTATATAAAAGTAATAATATTTGAGTTTTATGCAAATTAACATTGGCTATATTATCGTGCTAATTTTATTAAAGAGTTGTGAGAAAGTAGTAGCACCTTTTATGGTTACATATGATAAATATCTATTGATTTTACATTATCCATGTTCCATGTTTATCTTTTTGTTTACATGTTGGTCACATGACTATATTTAACAATCGTGAATTTATGCATTCTCTCTTACCATGTTTTCAAATTTTCTATTTGTGGATGCATTGCATTGTAGTTATAGAACCATTTTATGCTTTACTTTTTTTTTTCTCTCACTTTCACGTTCAATGAACAAAGGTATATGGAAAGTTTTAATGTATAGAACTGATATTTTAAAAATGATGGCCAGACAAGCAATTTTCAAATTTTTTCTAGGGAGTTTTCATAAATGTAGCTTGAGGACCCTTATGATTAAGAAGTGATTACTTATCCATTGCTCAAGTTATTGTTAAAGAGAAACATGTGGCATGAGTGTAGGAAAAATGTTTGGAAGAACATACACCTTTTCTCAAGACTTGAGAAGACCAAGTTAAATGAATTCTAAGTAAGATAAAGAAGTCAAATTCTAGTCTAAATCAGGAAGGTGGAAATAAGATAAGGAAGCCAAATTCTAGTCCAATTCAATAAATCACTTTATGGTGTACTTTTTCTATTCACTTTCATGTTAAATAAAATGTCTAAGAGCATATGGTAAACTGTGTGTCTAAGGATTTTTTATCATTATTATTTTATTTTTTTTAAGTTGTTATGACAAGTTTTCACTCGATTTAATTTACATTAAATTTTTAACCATATCCATATGTTAACTTTTACCCCTTCTACAATCGGACTTGATATTTCATAGAGTTACAAATCTTGAATCTGTTTAACCGTGCTACATTATTCAAGTAGTAGATGCATTCAAAATTTAGTGTTTATTAGACTTATGTGCATAATAAAAATTAGGTGTATACTACATCCTCAGCTTATTCAAATTCGATAAATTCTGATTTATAAAACCTTTTTATAATAGAACAAGAGAATATTGTTAAAGAAATATAATTGTCCACATGCTCATCAAATTTGTATTACATGCTCCGCAACTTGCTTGGGCCTTGGGATAAAGGCTTTAGGAAGGTTCAAACCTATGAGTCACGTTCACATGGATGCAAATGTAATGGGTATGGCTTTTCACATCCATTTTTGTTTTCTATTCACATCTCCTTTATTTTTTTTGGTAAATCTTGTTTTCAAATTTATCCTTCTATAAACATCTAAAACTTTCCTAAGTATAAAAATATACATTCCGAAATATATTTCAGGAAGTGTAAAAAATATACTTTTGAAAGTTAAATTCTGAAAAATATTACTTTACATAAATACCTTCAAAAGTAAAAAAATAACTTCTGAAAGTGTAAGAATACATTTTAGAAGCTTAATTTTGGTGGGCATTTTTGGAAATAAAAAAAGTTGAATGAGACGTAAAATGTCGTGTCTGAGAAGGGGTGCAAAAGTAACACCCAAATGCAATTACCAAACATATTTGAACCCATCCATCACTATCTTTTTTATACTCATGATTTAGACTTATTTCACATTTTTTACTTTGGTTCTTTTTTTTTCTACTATATAAAAAAAAAATATTAATAGTAAGATTTTAAATTATTTTATTTTATAATTTTGTAACATTTTAAATGTTACTAAAAAATATATGTTATAATGTTTTCTCATAACAGTTATCTTAAATTCTTATCAAAGGGCGATAATTAGTAAAGATAAACTCGAAATTCTGATGGAAGAAGAGGATATGCTATGAAGAAATGTTAGAATGTGAAGAAGAATTATGTTTTGTCTTCTGCGCATGTTCAAATACAAGTCATGATTTTATTATTTGGGTTAATTGTTTGCCAAAAGGTGAAACTCAGTAACAATTATTAGTAAACCATAATTAGGATGCTTGGATTGAATTGAATTGTATGGTTACAAGCATTTTGTTTGTTGAGAATTTTTTTTCATTGATTCAATTTCACTTGAAATATTATTAAGCTGATTATTGGATTTTTTTTTTCTTACTTTTCATGTATTCTGCTTCATGACAAAATTCTATTAAGAGGTTTTGATCAATGTAAAAATTTATCATGATTAGTTATTGTACGGAGAGATAGATCAAGTTGCAATCATCTGTAAAATTGATCTACTTAGTATGGTTGTACATTAGATGTTAAAACTATTAAAAGGATTGGAGTCTTGCTTTTTTTTCTAATTTATTTTTTAAAAAATTATGGTGTTTTTAATGTTAATTATTACTATCTATATAAGTACATAGTTATTCATATTTTCTTTGCATTTAAACGAGATCACAATCAAATTAAAGCCAAGAACCTTAGTAAGGATATTGCTCGAAATATGTAATGATCCATAATTTTAATTTTGTGTCATCCTTATTATGTTTCAAATACATTTATAATTCTTTATTTTGATTTCAGTCCTTATATATTCTCGAATTTATACTAGAAAAGAATATTTCATAATAAAAATAAACATAAAGCTAAGGATTATGCTAAATTGGTAAAGTGGAGAGTGTATTTATTTATTGACTTAATTACTATGATTCTAATTTTAAATTCTCACTTGTTTTTAAGGATAATTAGGACCATTAATTCATGTATGGAAGAAATTGATTTGCCATTAAAGTTGGAATGCTCAATTGGTAACTTTATTTTTCCAAAGGTTAGCAACACGATTCCATTTCTTATCGTGAGCACAATTTTTGTGAGAGATAGAAATCTTTAACCCCTCTTATCTCTAAGGATTAAAGCTTTAATGCATGTGAATCCTTTTTTACCAAATTTTTTAAAATTTTTTATAATAGTTTATAGTTTAAATTTTATATACTATTAAAAATAAATTTTTAATTATAAATTATCATATTAACAATAATTAAGATATTTTAAAAAATTAATAGCAAATTATTTTTTAGGAATTCTATTTTATAATTAAGTAATAGTAAAAAATATTTTTAAATAAATTAAATTAAATCTAAATATTTATTTAGTAAAATTTCATGCATTACAATTTTCCATCATAAAACAAATATCACACATACTAACCATTTTTATAAATTTAGCGCAATAGATAATATAAAACAAAACATTATCCAGTCTTATATAAAATATCCAACCAATCTAGTGGGTTGAACATCTTCAACTTTCTATTAATAAAAGGATTTCTTTTTTGTTTTAGTAGTAATATAAAATTAATATTTTTTCTAATAAATTTATCTTAATAATTTTTAAAATTCTGTAAAATGAATTATAAATAAAAACAAATATATTTAGTATTTAAAAAACATTCAATATTTTTTATCTAATCTTTTAAAAGATTGTTAGAAAGATAATACATAATAAGAAAAAAAAAATTCTAAATACGATATTATATCGATTCCAATTTTTATGATAAAATAGAATGTTTATATATATAATATGTAACAAAACTTTATTCTCAGATTAAAATTATATGAAGAAGGCCTGTATGAGAGTGATTTAAAATTAGGTTAGGATATTGAGAAAGAGGAAAAATTAGAAATACTCATGGTGGAGAATCTCCTTTTTGGATTCTTCTTTCGTATGCCAACAATAGGATGTGGTATATGATTCCTGTAACTCAAATATTTTGACTTTTGACTCCTCAAATAATATATATACAGAATAATTATATGTGATTAAAATGAATATTACTTTGAGAAGTTCGTCTTCCTCCAAATCTTGACTCCTCAATTTTTGAACCGCCACCTGTTCATTAAAAGCGTACGGGGACCAAGACAGATAGGTTAAAAACTTTAAATGAATATAACTCTGTTTCACGCTTCTCGGCTGTTTGGATGTTTATTAATCTACGCGGTTTCGCGCTGAAATCCCACGTTTGGTATTTGAGTCGTTGGCACGTTTTTAGACCCCTTTATATTTTCATTGTCAACAAGGTCGTTGTAGTATAGTGGTGAGTATTTCCGCCTGTCACGCGGACGACCCGGGTTCGATCCCCGGCAACGGCGTTTATTATTTTTTGTAGAGATATACCTTTCTCATTAATTTAAAGGGTGATTTTTATTGTGTTTATCTCATAATCAAGTACGAGAAAAGAAAAAAATAGAAAAATGTCATTGTTCTACGGACACCAACATGCTTGATATGTTGAATATTTTTTTTTCAATTTTTTTACATTTTATGTTAAAATATTTATTATTTTTTTATAAACACGTTATTTTATTTTTTATTTTACACAATTTAAATAATTCTTTATTTTTATATAAATAAATTTTATTTTTAATTGTAAAAAATATTATTAATATATAATATTATAAAAATTTAAATAAAAAATAATGTTAGCATTAATATTAGTATGAGAATAATTTGAATATATAATAAAATTATTACACAATAAATTTTAATTAATATGAGTTTAAATTTAAATATTTTGTACGATGTACAATATAGTAGAAAAATTTAAAATTAATATTATTAATATAAATTTAAAATTATGATATACAGTTTATTATATTGTAATATTTAGAATTTATAATTTTTCATCATAATATAATATTTTTAAAATATTTATTATTAATTTTTTAAAATATTTTGACAAAACTGAATATTTTAATAGAAATAATAAATTTTAATTAATATTTTAATTAAATATTAATTTTTAGTAAAAATATTCTAAATCTCATTTGTTTCTCTGCTATTCTCAAATATTTATATTAGCATATTTTAAAAAACTACTACATTAATTTTAATTTCTCTCCTAGTTTTATTTTTTAAGTTTAACAATATTTAATTTATTAAAATTATAATAAAAATATATTAATTTTAACTTTTATATTAAATTTAAATTTAGTACAAAATTTTTTATCATTATAATCAAATATCAATTGATATGATTTACTACACATATTTTAATTATTTATATATTAAAATTGAAGAATAAATTAATTAAATATTAACTTAACAAAATTATAATAAAAAATATATTATTTATATTATACACTAGTTTTAAATATAATTTAAAATTTTAAAGTAAAAAATACTTAAAAATAAACTTTTGTATGATAAATAAATTATTTTTAAAATATCTAGTATGAATATTTGTTCTATATTAGTATGAATTTAAATATATTTTATAATATATAAAGCTGTAAAAAATTAAATATTAATATATGAATATAAGTTTGAAATTATACTATACAGTTTTTTAAATTTTAATATTTTTAATTTAATTTTTTTTATCATAATTTGATATATTTTTAAATATTTACTATAATTTTTTATTAAATATTTTGATAAAAAAAGATTTTTAATAGAAATAATTTTTTTTAATTAATATTTATAATATCAACTAATTTTTAATAAAAATGTTTACAATCTCATTGTTTTTTTTTCTTTATTTTTAAATAATTATATTATATATTTCAAAATATATTACTTTTATCTTCTTTTCTTCAATTCAAAAATAATTAATTTATTAAAATTGTAATATAAAAATATATCATATCTATTTCTAGACTAAATTTAAATTTAATAAAAAATTCTTTTATCATTGTTAATGATTAACAATTCATATTGCTACAATATTTTAAGTATTTATATATTTAAATTAAAAAATAAATTAAGAAAACATTAATAGATAAAATTATAATAAATATATATTTTTATATTCTATACTAATTTAAAATTTTAAAGTAAAAAAATAATTAAAAATAAATTTTCGTATAACAAATAAATAAAAGTTTAAGTAATATAAATTTATAGGAAAAAGTCTGTGTAAATATAATATTTTATAAATTTTTATTATCAAAACTTATATTCTATAATCATGATAAATATTATTGAAAATATATTATATATACAATGATCAATATTATTACTTTCTAATTTAAAAAAGTAACAAAAATCATTTTAAAAATTTAGAATAGTTGATTATCAAAGTATTAAAAAAGAATAGTGAGTTTAACGCACCCTGTAAATGCAATTAATATTGGCGTTTCAGGCTACTAAGCTTGCTCTCAAATAGGGATGAAAGTAAATACGACCGTCTAAAAAAGGTCTATGATATTATTTGTTTAAAACCTAGTTTGACTCGACTTGTTTAATAAATATACAGATTCAGATTTATTAAAAAAAACCCTTTTAGATAAACATGTCAGAGTTAGACTTACAAAAAAAAGTTTGTTTAACCTATTCAGCAACCTATTTATCTTTATTTGTATATATATATATATATATATATTATATTTATATTTATTTTAATAAATTATATTTATATAATATTAATATATTTACATAATTTGTTAAAAATTAAAATTTTTAATTTTTAATTTCAAACAAAAGGAACCCTAGAGGATTTTCTTCTTATCTTCATAATAGAACCCTCCTTTACTGTTTTCGTCTACCTCTACGATATACGACTAAACCCTTGATTCTGTTTCAGGTGATCTTGTGCAAGAATATATCATATGTAACACATTACCTAATGTAATATTTTAAAATAAATAATTATAAAATTCTCTAATGTTATATAATTTTGATTTATTTTTTATACAAATGGTATTAGTAAGATTGGATTGATAGGTTTTATAACTTAAAAAATAGAACCCTCCTTTGGTTTGAAAAGTAGATTGGTCTCTTTGGTTTAAAATTCCTTTGGTTTGAAAAGTAGATTGGTCTCTTTGGTTTAAAAAGTAGATTGGTTATCTTTCAACATGTAATTAACTACTTAAATTCTTTGTTCACTGTTACTGCATAAAAAGGATTGGTAATGTTTAATCTGCAACATCTTCCAAAAATGTTGTTAATGTTTTCTTATTAATATATTTTTGTAACTTACAAAGATAATTGTTATCATTGATTGTGATAATGAATAAATTTTCATTTCTGTTTTGAGCTTAAAAATATATTATGAACTTACTATATAGGTTTTTAAATATTATAAACGTAACTTTTATTATTTTTTCCCCTTTCTATCACAAATCCTCATTTGTAACTTCTAGTGATTTAGATTTATCCACCAGTTCTCTCTACTCTTCTTCATGCTTCTAGTTTTCATGGATGAATTCAATCATTGGTTGTAGAACTAAGTCTTAGGTTTTAATTTCTAAACATCACATAGGAACTACGAATGCTTAATAGTCATGAAAGAAACCCTCATTCTAAGTTTTTATCTCTTTCGTAAGCTTTGTATTTCTTTGAACTCAATTCAAAATACTTTGAATTCAAAACACTTGCTTTGTTGATAAGACTGATATTGATATTTCACAAATCTTTCCTTGTAAATCTATCGATATTGGTATTTATTTCCTTCCTTTTAATTATGCTACATTTTGGCAGGAATGAAGACTCATCTTGTTATTAAGCTTGCTAAACTTCTTATTATCTTGTACTTGATATATTTTTAGTTTGGCAGGAATGAAGACTCATCTTGTTATTAAGCTTGCCAAACTTCTTATTATCTTGTACTTGATATATTTTTAGTTGTTTCCATTTCATGTTTGACCAAAAGCCTTCATAAAAGTAAATAAATAAATTTGAATAAACTCATAAATGACTAGATAACTTAATGTCATCGTCTTTGATATGATACTATATTTATTATAACTTTCCTTTACAGCTTGTAATTATATTTAATCATAATAACTTGTACGATAGACTTATGTGCTTTTTGAAAGTGTGAATTTTTTGACATAATCATATCGTTAATGCTAAAATGAACTTTAATGGTGATTTTGTTGATTATTTTTCTATGTATAAATTTTCACAAATTCTTTCCTATAAACTTAAGTTGCTCCAGTTGAACTCCAATGATAATCTTGTCTATTATATATATATATATATATATATATATATATATATATATATATATATATATATATATATATATATATATATAAAAATTCCTTCTTCTGAAATTTAATTTACCATATATTACTTGTATCATATACGTAAATGCAAATATAACTATATATCATTTATATATATGACTTGATTTCTAAACAACTTCGTGCAGGTGATGATAGATACACTCACACCTCTCGATGATGCAAGGCCCGGAGGTATTTTCATGTTAAAACATAAAATTTTATGTTAATTTGGTATTAGTAATAGAATATAAATGTAATAATATTTTATTCTTATGTAGATCAAGATCGGCTACATTATTATGCTTATTATATTTAAGAGTTGTAAGCAAGTAGTAGCACTTGTTATGGTTAGATATGATAAACAACGATTTGATTTTACATTATAAGACCCATGTCTTATGTTTATCTTTTGTTTACATTATGGTCACATGACCATGTTTAATCGTTGTGGATTTATGCGTTTTATCCGATCATATTTATTCAAATATTCTATTTGTGGATGTAATTACAGAACCATTTTATATTTTACTTTTTTGTCGTCACTTTCATGTTTATGGAAAATTTTATTGTATAGAACTAATCTTTTAAAGATGATTGTTAGCCAATTAGTTTTGAAATTTCTTCTAGTGAATTTTCAAAAATCTAGCTTTGGTTAAACCTTTTGGTCATACTTTAATTGAGGTAGGTTAAATTAACTAGCCAATTTAAAAATAACACTTTATTTTAATGATTAAGTGGTTGTTAAATGTTTAAACTCACGTCGACAATATAAAATGGGCTTCCAATGGTGACTACTAAAAATGGAGGACTTGTGGACATTCAATAGGTGGTTAACAATTACTTTTTTATAGTTAGTTACAATATACATATAAGTAAGGAACGAGATGTTATGGCATGAATTACTTTGTTATATAGCATTAAGGCATTGGAAATGACAAATAAAATTTTCATTTAAATGCAATAATTTGTAGTCATTTGGATATTATAGATTCCAAATTTATTTTTTATTTTATTTATTTTGAAAATCAAATATGATAAAAAAATTGTATCATCTTGAAGTCTCTTATTATGTCTCCTTATTATATTAGGTCCTAAATTATATTTTTCATGAAGAACCTCGTGATCAAGAAGTAATTTCTTATTCATTGTTGGAATTGTTGTTAGAAAAAAGCACGTGGTATTGAGTGTAGGAAAAATAGTTGAAAGAACATGTACCTTTTCTCAAGACCTGAGTATTGTTGTTTCTATTTAACTAAAATAATTGTATGCTAAATAAGACATTCAAAATGACAAGCTAATACTCCAAAGGATAATAAATCTGTTGAAGAGTCTTTGAATAATAGACTTAAGGATGAGCAAGACATGTCCCTTATACCGTTAGTTGGTGGTGTTAAGGTGCAAGACCAAGTTAAACGGATCCTAAGTGAGATAAAGAAGTCAAATTCTAGTCCAAATCAAAAAGGTGGAAATAAGATAAGGAAGCCAGATTCTAGTCCACATGAATAAATCACTCTATGCTTTACTTTTTTCCTTCACTTTCACATTCAATAAAATGTCCAAGAGCATATGGTATACCATGTTTTTAAGGATTTTTTTATTTTATTTTATTTAAAATATTTTGTGACATGTACATTGAATTTTCAACCGCATCCAGGTGTTAACTTTTACCCTTTCTACAATTGGACTTGATAGTTAATAGAGCCAGGAATCTTGGATCTGTTCAACCTTTCTACATTGTTCAAGTAGTGGATGTATTCAAAATTTAGTGTTTATTGGACTTATGTGGATAATAAGAATTGAGTGTATACTGCATCTTGAGCTTATTCAAGGTTGGTAAATTCTTCTATATGTAACACCTTAACAATAATATCCGTCCTATACTTAAGTCATATTGTGAATTTACTATCAGTTTGTTATTTCATGATGCAAAAATATTTTATAAACTATCGATATTGAAAATAGGATATAATTTTTTTAAAACGTTTGTTGAAAATATAAGCCTCGTCATAGTAAATTACATAGCAGTAAATAAATAAGCCTCGTCATAGTAAATTACATAGCAGTAAATAAATGTTAAGACGTCGTCTCTTAAGCTAACTTTGAAAATTTACCTTCATTTACCTGATGTAATATACATTTGTTCCTACAATCGTATATATCTTATTACTTATACTTATCATACACATACCAAACATAGAAAGTTAAAGGCTCTTAGCGAGTCCTTTATAACAAAACAAGGCATTGGTGCCCTTTCTCATATATACCATCATCCATTGCAATTTATACATATGCTACATTCCACATAGGAAATGTTCTCTTCAACTATTCTGGCATTCTTTCCTTGAGCATTAAAATTTCAGTTGACATTATTCATTTCTACATAAATCATTGTTATTGCAAAAAGCCTAGACAGACTGTGGTAAAAGAAATGAGAGATAGGAAATGAGAAACCGTAATTTCTTAATAGGCATTTACCCTAAAGTTGGTGACATCATTTCATACCCATCCACTTTAATTTTTTTTATGAAAAGGTGACAAGCATATAAGTTCAATTGTTACTTTTAAAATAACACTCATCTAAAGTGGATTTCTTTTAATAATATCATGGATTGAACTTTATACAAGCATATATCTCGTTGACTTCTCAAGTCACATTCTCATTAAACTTGGCATAACATAAGACTTCATTCTTTAGATCATTTTTTTATCATGTCATAAATATTATTTGACTATTTCTTATTTTATGCCATAATCGTGATTATTTTTATTTTCTAGTCATCCTCTTAGTAACAATGTAAATGAAGGCATAACATTAACTTTCTTAGTCAAACAATATCTTTCACTTGTTTCCTATGCTACCTTCTGATCTAGGATATGAGTTCATTCCTTGATGGTCGTCACCATCATAGTTCTAGAATACCTATGACTTCCCCGTAGAAGGATTTGTTTGAACTCCATAGGCTTTACCATAAAAGGTTATGCGCCTTTTGATTACCATAGAAGTTTTATGCCTTATGAGTGTGAACAAGTCCTAGACTTAACACCCTAAGAGTAGCCTTAAGTTTTCATGTAGGGTCTTCTTTAGTGATCTCTTGACTTTTTAGGTTTCATTTTAAATCTTGATAATAATATGCATGCTTAATATCTAGCTAATATGGTATGCACATATAGCATCCAAATTATCCAATCCTCACATAATCCATCAACACATGGAATCATAAATTCATATTAATTATTTTCATTATTTAAGAAAACAAATAGCATACTTGTATATAAATAAACACACTCAAGAATCATCACGATAAATATATTGATTGATTATGTGGAGTCGCCACCAAAATTTTATTTAAGGGAAAAACATTTGGAAAAAAACCCTAACTTGAGGAAGAATCTAGGTTCAGGAGTCAGTTACAAGTAGGGAAGGTGTTAAGCACCCTACTCTCCCATTCTGAAGAATGATACCCTTAAACTGAGTGTGCGATTTTGATATTTTGAAAAAATTGTTTGATCCATTTAATTAGAATAAAAACAAATAAGTTGGTGGAAAATAGCGTGACAGGACTTGATCCTGCTCCTACGTATTCCCTGGTGCAATGGGAAACTCAAGGCTACATAGTTCTGGTTTTTTGAAGACTTGATCTTTGGAGGTAAAAGAATTTGTAAGACGATTTTAAGAACACTTTGAGTATTTTTTTAATAACCTTTAGCCCACATATGCACAGGGTCCAAGACAACTAAGGCTACACTATGACCCGTATGAATCTTTAAATATCGAACAACAGAGTAAGCCACCAATTCGTATTTAGAGCTCATTGTGTGAGACTTAGAATTATTAAAATGATTTTTTTTAGAACATTTTATTATTTAAAAGGAATTCTTAGTCCACATATGCATAAGGTCCAAGACAAGTAAGGCTGCACTATAACCCATATGAATCTCTAAATATCAAACAGCAGAGAAACCACCAGTTCGTATTTAGAGCCCATCGCGTGAAATTTGGGATTCCCAAAATGATGTTTTTCTAAAATATTTTATTATTTACAAGGGATTCTTAGTCCACATATGCACAAGGTCCAAGATAGCTAAGGCTGCACTGAGACCCATATGGATTTCTAAATATCGAACAGCAGAGGAAGCCACCAGTTTGTATCTAGAGCCCATCGCGTGAGACATGGGATTACCTAAACGATGTTTTTCTGAAATATTTTATTATTTACAAGGGATTCTTAGTCCATATATGCACAGGGTCCAAGACAACTAAGGTTGCACTGAGACCCATATGGATTTCAAAATATCGAAAAGCAGAGGAAGCCACCAGTTCGTATCTAAAGCTAGATTCGTTGGGTACCCCTGCTTGATGTTGAATGACACGTATCTTTTCAAGCTATTTAACACATTTCGATCATCCAAACTTCCCTTGAGTATAGATGAAAATCGTGGTGTTCAAGGCAGTAAGACAGCCAAGGATTTGTACATCTGCTCAAACAAGTTCATTTCCAGTAGGCTACAGAACCGTAATACCTACTTACGGCATCATGACAACACCATTCTTCAAGCTCTAAATTGGGAACAATAGGATGTTCTTTGGACATAATCTTGGGGCTGATTTTCAACAGAAACTGAATTTCCTCATGTGATACCGCACTAAGGGACAACTAACATTCTGATTTGTCCATACGATATGCTAACCCGTAGTGCATCTTAGATCGAAATTTTAGAATAGCCACATCATAATAAATGAGGCATGTCTTTGCTAACCACACCATAACACGGTGTTTCTTATTTACATTCGATCAGATTCAAGTTCCCGCAAGTCTTACCTAAAATTCTGAATCAGATTTTAACAACAACATTGAATCTACCTATGCGTTTCATCCTTTCTTATCACCTAATAGTTCCTAAATACCGAATAAGCCAAAAGAAAGCATTGAATGTATTAATTAGAGTATCAAGATTAGGTAGAAATGCTAACCTTCACAGAACTGCACACGAGATCTTTTCCGATTGAAATTTAAGATTGGACTAGAGGCGATGGAGCGTTCGGAGGTCTTCAGAGTGCTTCCCGAGGATTGCTATTGCTAAAGAGATTGAGTAGAAGGTCCAAAGAGCTACGGAGGATCCAAAAATTCTCAGAACATGGTACCTGAAAGATCTGCGAGATCTCTTTTTTCTTTGGTGTGAGTGGAAGCGGAGAGAGTTTTGTACAGTTCTTCAGCTAAGGATCTATCTAGAAGAAGATGCAGTAGCCTCCCTTTCTTTCTCTCGAAATTTTCCAACCCCTATCAAGAACCCCACTCTTCTTATTTATACCTTCTTTTCCCTGTGCTCTCCTTGGCGTGGCCTGCTAATCATGTCGCTAACTGCTTATTAACAAATTAACCGATTTTTAACCAAGTTGTCCCCGTCTTTCAATTTCATTTCTTTTCTTTTCTTTTCATATCTATATATTTTTATTTATACATTTTTTTCATTGTTTCCATCATAATCATATATTTATTTTTCTTTTTAAAATTTTCTTAGTTAATTCATTACCATTTTTTTTCTTATCATTTTCATTATTTCATTTTTCACACTTTTTTTTACTACTTTCTTGTTTCTTATTGTTATCACTATTTATGATTTCTTTTTTTTCTTTCTTTTTCTTTTATCTTTTATCATTCATTATTTTATCACTTGCTATTACTAATTAATCATCATTTATTATAACTAGTATTTTATATTAACAAATAAAATAAACAGGGGGCCTCAGACTAAAAGTAGTGCTTACCATAGTTATCCAAAAACTCACTTCCTTATTAAAATTATTTTTCTTATGCATGGTCTTTAAATTTTAGCCAGCATGCATACTTTTCCTTAAAATTGTCCAAGTTGCCTACATTCTTGAAGTTTTATGCTAAGTTTCTTAAAGGAAACATATATCAGTCATGCCTTCAAGGTTCCTCTCATCCTTTTCTTTTCTCAAGATTTTGTTTACTAAATCTTATTTGTTAAACTTTAATTCTCCTTGGCCAAGTGGTCTTAATGTCTTTTAAGGGCCTGTTCTCTATTTTTTTTTGTCCTTAAAAGTTGCGTTCTTGAGGTTTTGGTTTAAGTTCTTAGACTAATTAGTCCTTAAAAGTTTGTAGCTTTAATGCACCTTCTTTCTAAGGTATGGCCAAATGGCCAACATATATTTTTGAGGGTCTGATAACCGATGTCGTGTTCGGATCAAAATAAAATAAAAGTAATTAAAAAAAATATGCAATACAAGGCACAACCTTGGTTGTCTCTCAAGGACCTTAGAAAACAATTTGATTGAATTCAAAATTAGTAAAAATGGGGGATTTATAATTTACTTTGGGTAAAAGAAAAATTAAACTTGACAAATTTATAATATTAAAACTCAATTAACTCGTTAGTTCAATTCATAAGTGAGATTATCATAGGTTCAATTTTTTTTTTTCTGAAGGCAATTTTTAATTCTTATTTGGTTTGAGTTCAATCAAGCAAGCATTAATTAAACTTATGATTTTCTACTGGAATAACACCTAAAATTTGAATTAATTCATGTTCAAATAATTAAGCCTCACCCGAAGTCCCCAAATTAATTTTTAAGAATTGAAATCACCAAATTTATAAGAAAACCCGTAACCCCTTTTTACCTATAAACTAGAGAATTAAGCAAATCCTAGTTTTAGAATTGCGGCATGCAAGATGAAATTAAATTAAGCATCTAATTTTATCATTACAACATCAATTTCAACGTATAGAAAGGGAAGAATAATGAATCGTAATAGAAATTTTATTAAGAACAAACCTCAAATTTCTCACTTGTAGAATTAGAACCAACGAACCAACCAAGAAAATTATCCTTCCATGAGAATTTTTATAAAATAAAGAAGAATAGAAATGAGAATAAGAACGAAGACAAGAATTGTAATTTTATTGAGAATTTTGAATAGGTTTCGGTGTGTCTACAATGTGTAAGGGCTTCCCTTTTATAGACCCAATTTTCCAATTCAAAATTTAAAATAAAGATAAAATTTGAGTTGGTTTCCTTGATCTTCTAAGTTTTCACTTGAATTCTTGTTTGACTTTGTCGTTTGAATTCAAGATATGCATGAAATGTGGGACCTTATCTCACATCTGTTTTTCCGAACATTTTTGAATGTGTTGACGGCAAAATTAGGGTTTCCATTCTGAACAAATGTTGTAGACAATTGTATCCTTAAGCTTTAGAAATTAAATCCATCTGAAAATGACTTTTGTAGCCCTAGATATTCTCGTTTTACAGGAACATGTCTGGGCTGTCTGGATAAAAGCTCTAAGTCACGGTTTGGCCCAAGTAAGTTTATGATCCATTGAGGTTGAGCCATATAGGGATACATTTTATCTTAGGTCTTTGTCTCATCTTTCTAATTCCTCTTGAATCACTTCAATATCAATTTTATATCCCAAGATATGGCTTGCACAATGAACAAAGGTCAAGAGTCATTAAAATTTAAAAATTAACCAATTTTTTTCACTTAACTCCAATACAATCCAATAACATAAAAATCACTCAAAATGATAAAATTAGACATCACTTAAACCCAATTAAGCCTAATAAAAAATGAAAATAAATGTATAAAATAAATTTATCAAATTCCCTACACTTAAACGTTTGCACTCCTGGGAAAAATATAATGGTAGGAAATGTACAAGGGATTACAATGTACGAAGACTTGAGTAACATACTTTCCAATGAATCTCCATTCAATAGAGTGAGCAAGAAACATGAAAATACATCCTAGGGTTCAGGAAGTCTAGATAATCATAAACACATCTTACACATTTAAAGTATACAAGAGTGAAAATCAAATCAATTTGTGGAACAAAAGTGATAGAGTTCTCACTAGGCATACTCTCTTACTCTCAAGTATTTAAAGTTTGTATTTATACTCAAAAAACTCCTAAGAGCAGCACTACCATAAGCTTGACAAGCCTTTAATTTTCAACACTTGAAACACATACACATAAAGATCACTAGGACTTTATTAAGGTTGTAATGGGGTTAGGGTAAAGGTGGATGAGAGAAGAAACTTTTGATAATAACCGAAGAGAATAAAGGAGAAATGGAAAAATTCAAACAATACGTTAAGATTAATCTCAAACACATGAATGATAACTCCATTTTTTTTCTTTTTCCTTTTTTTTCTCAATTTTTGAAATTTTTTCACTTCAAACTTTTTTTTTCTTATATTTTTTTCATTTTTATTTATTTATTTATTTTTCTTTTAACTATTTAATTTTTTTTACTTGCCAAATTTCCAACAAACACACATACATTCCCATACTTATTCAACAATTTATTCTAAAAACTAATCCAAGGCTTCTTCATCCCCTAAGGCTAAAGGTGAATTATGGTTTTTCTCTTCATGGCTTGTAATGAGCTACAAAACAAAGGATGAAAGAGTTAGGTTCAAAGGGGCAAGCAATGGAAAATGAATGGTAGGCTAATTTGGCTTAGTAGCTTAAAAACAAAGAAGGCCTAGATCATTTCTATACATGCATGTGAACAAGTAACTTCAAAGAAAGACCAGTCAAGTTCTAGAGTAATAACAATCATGAGTGAATCACACAAGAACGGAAGAATGGTAAGATGTAATCCATTCATAATTAAAGCCCAAAACTTCACGAAGATTAAATCTCTCACGAATGATCCACAAATTAATTCTCATGGAAAACTTACTCTACTTAAAAATGCAAGAAAAGCATTCAATCATATCATATATTCCTTAACTAAGAATGATAAAATTGATCAAAGTTTATAAAGACCCAGGAATCCATTGCAAAGTATCTAACAAGTTATTTTTTTTTAATTTAGAGAGAGAGAAAAAAAATAAGCACTAGGAAAAAAATCCAAAAAAAAATGAAAATAATAATAATAATAATAATAATAAAATCCTAAAGTAAAATTTCTCCTTCCCCACACTTAGAATACACATTGTCCTCAATGAAACCAACATAATTCATAGTGTAGGAAAGAAAACTCCCTTATTAAGGTAAGAAAATTTGCACTTCCGGGAAGGTGCGCTTTTCCAAAGAAAGCTCTTCAACATCCTCCTCTACCACAATGGCCATTAACCTTGAAGATTTTGTTAGTGGTCTCACTTTTTATTTCTACCCCACCATAGGAAAAACATTAGTGACGATAAAAGAACCAATCCATTTAGAACGAAGCTTACCATGCATGAGTTTGAGGCTTGAGTTGAACAACAACACCTTTTGACCAATGAAGAACTCCTTCCTAGCAATCATCTTATCATGAAGCTTCTTAGTTCTTTCCTTGTAGAACTTAGAGTTTTCATATGCCTCTAAACGAATTTCCTCAAGTTCTTGCAATTGGAGCTTCCTTTCCAAACCTGATTGATCAAATGCCATGTTACAACCCCTTACCGCCCAATATGCTCAATGCTCAATTTCCACTGGAAGGTGGCATGATTTGCCAAAGATAAGCTGATAAGGAGACATCCCTATAGGTGCCTTATAAGCTATTCGGTGTGCCCAAAAAGCATCTTTAAGTCGGCGACTCCAATCTTTCTTGTTTGGTTGGACTATTTTTTCCAAGATTTGCTTAATCTCTATATTGGAAACTTCAACTTGCCCATTGGTTTGGGGATGATATGATGTAGAAATCCTATGTGCAACCTCATACTTCCGAAGCAAAGTTTGCATGGTTTGGTTACAGAAATGGGTTCCTCTGTCACTGATGATGGCTCGAGGCACTCCAAACCTGCAAATGATATTAGACAGGAAAAAATCCCTAAAAACTCGAGCATCATTAGTTTTGGTGGCCTTAGCCTCCACCAACTTAGATACATAATCAATAGCAAGCAAGATATATGTGAGACCAAAGGAATTAGGAAAGGTCCCATGAAATTAATACCCCAAACATAAAAAATCTCATAAAATAACATAGGTTGTTGAGGCATCTCTTGTCTTTGAGTGATGGCTGCTCTTGTTCTTTGGCATTGCTCACAAGTGGTGAAAAACTTATATGCATCCTTAAATAAAGTAGGCCAATAGAATCCGAAATCCAGTACCTTTCTAGCTGTTTGTTGTGGACCAAAATGCCCTCCTACTATAGAGGCATGACAAAATTGTAGGATGGATTGGATTTCATGATCTAGTATGCACCTGCGAATCACCTGATCACTACAAAATTTCCACAAGTATAGGTCATCCCAAACATAATACTTAGCGTCACTTTTTAATTTATCTCTTTGTGCCTTAAATGCATGAGGAGGAAAAACGGATGCAACCAAGTAATTCACTAATTCAGCAAACCAGGGATATTTGGTGGCATCACCCAACTGCATGATATGCTCATCAAGGAAATCATCACGGATAGGGAAAGGGTCTACAACTCCTTCAATCCTGCTCAAATGATCTGCTACTAGATTTTCTGCTCCGCTCCTGTCTCTAATCTCCAAGTCAAACTCCTGGAGCAATAGCATCTATCTAATTAACCTAGGTTTTGATTTTGCCTTTTTTAAGAGAAACTTCAAAGTTGCATGATCCATGAACACAAGCACTCTAGAACAAAGCAAATATGATCTAAATTTATCAAGAGCAAATATCATAGCAAGCAATTCTTTTTTAGTGGGTGTATAGTTAACCTGTGCAGCATCTAAAGTTCGAGAGGCATAGTAAATAGCATGAGGATTCCTACCACTTCTTTGAGCGAGGATAGCTCCTAGTGCATGGTTTGATGCATCGCATATCAACTCAAAGGGAAGTGTCCAATCTGGTGCTTGGATGATGGGAGTGGTGGTCAATACTCTCTTGAGACAATCAAAAGCTGCCTTACACCTATCATCAAAATTAAAAGCCACTTCTTTTTGCAACAAATTAGATAATGAAAGGCCTTTCTTGCTAAAATCCTTGATGAACCTCCTGTAGAATCTTGCATGTCCAAGAAGGGAACGAACCTCTCGCACGCTAGAGGGATAAGGTAGTTGTGCAATTACATCAATCTTAGTAGGGTCTACCTCCATGTCTTTCAAAGAGATTACATGGCCTAAAAATATTCCCTGTTTGACCATAAAATGACATTTCTCATAATTAAGAACAAGGTTAGTTTCAACACATCTATGCAATACTCTATCCAAGCTATCTAAGCATAAGTCAAATGAGGAACCATAAACGGTAAAGTCATCCATGAACACTTCCATGCAATTTTCTAAAAAATAAAAAATACTGATCATGCATCGCTGAAAAGTTCCTGGCACATTGCATAGGCCGAATGGCATCCTCCTACAAGCAAAGGTTCCAAAAAGGAAGATGAATGTGGTCTTTTCTTGGTCCTCAGGTGCTATATGTATATGAAAATCCATCAAGGAAACAATAGTGAGATTTACCTGCCAAATGCTCAAGCATCTGGTCAATGAAAGGTAAGGGAAAATGATCCTTCCTGGTTGCTTGATTTAGTCTCCTATAATCAATACAGACTCTCCAGCTGTTGATAATTCTAGTAGGAACTAACTCATCCCTTTCATTCTTTACAACAGTAATTCCATATTTCTTTGGGACCACCTGTACAAGACTTACCCAAGCACTATCTAATATAGGGTAGATAATGGCAGCTTGTAAAAGCTTACTTACCTCTTTCTTTAAAACATCCAGAATTAGGGGGTTAAGTCGTCTTTGTGGTTGCCTCACAGGTTTAGCTTCACTTTCCAAAAGAATTCTATGCATACATAAAGATGGATTGATACCAGGGAGATCAGATAGCATCCATCCAATTTCCTTCTTGTGTTTTCTTAAAATTTTTAGCAGCCTTTCCTCTTGCTCACCATCAAGGTCTGTGGATATGATTACTGGAAACTTGTCACTCTCCTCCAAGTATGCATATTTTAAATGCACTGGGAGTGGTTTAAGCTCTAGTGTAGGTGGCTGCTCTATAGAAGGGAGCGTTCTGGGGGTAGGAGATGCCTCTAAGACCTGCAAATTAGCATAATCAGAATTTTTACAATCATTAGCATTATTGCAGTTATTGTCATAATCATCCTTCAACCAAGTTTCAACTTCATCACAAGTACTACATAACTCAGGAACAACACATTCATAATAGTTACATCCACCAAAATCAATCATAGATGAAATCTCTGAATCACAACCATTGTCGAGATAACCATCAATAAGTTCATCTATTACATCGATATTAAATACAAAATGGCCCTTTGTGGGATGCTTCATAGCATCCAAAATATTGAATTTGATTATACTGTCTCCAAACTCCATGGATAAGGTTTCTGTGTGCACATCGATCTTTGTCCTAGCTGTCTTGAGGAAGGGCCTTCCTAGGATGATAGGTACTTTGTTAGTTTAACACTCTCCTTCCATGTCCAAGATGTAAAAGTCTGCAGGGAAGATTAAGTCATCGACTCGAACCAATACATCTTCTTTGAGCCCAGCTGGGTATGCATTCTTCTATTGGCTAGCTATATCACAATACCTGTGGAATGCAAGGGACCGAGGGAAAATGAGTTAAAAATGTACATAGGCATAACGTTAATTGAAGCTCCTAAATCTAGCATAGCATTTTCAAATTTATTGTTGCTTATAACACAAAGGATAGAGAACATCCATGGATCCTTGCATTTTTGTGGAATGGGGGTTATTAGTGTAGAAATATTTCGCCCCACACTTATCTTCTCATTTCCTTTCAACCTCCTTTTATGGGTGCATAATTCCTTAAGGAATTTTCCATATTTTGGGATCTGCTTGATCGCTTCAAGGAGGGTTATGTTCACCTCCACTCTCTTAAAGATATCCAAAATTTCCTTATCCTTATCTGCTTCATCTACTTTATGCTTCCTCGCTGCTCTTTGAGGAAAAGGTAAAGGAATGGTTTGTTGACCTTCATCAATTGCTACATGAGGAAGGGATGAAGGAGAGGGCTACTTACTAGTCGAACCTTCAATTAGCTTATCTCCTTCCTCTTCATCATTATTCTGCAACTTGTTACCAATTAATTTTCCAGACCTCAAACTAACAACACTTACATTTTTAGGATTAATAACTGTTGTGCAGGAAGATGATTAGATCCTTGTGATTGCATCTAGTTTAGAGAGCTAGCTAATTGGCCAATTTGATTTTTCAAATTATTAATGCTAGCTTCTGTTATTTGTTGAAATTTTGTGTTATTCATTGCCATTTGATTCATCAACTCCTCAAGTCTAATTTCAGTACTTTGTTGTTGGGGAGTAGGTTGTGGCTGGAAAGGTGGTTGCTTGTGTCGAAATTGCTAGGAAGAGGGATGTGCAGAATTGTCGCCCCATCTTAGATTTGGGTGATTTCTCCAACCAGGGTTGTATTTGTTGGAGGAAAGGTCATAACTCTGGTTTTGTTGCTGTGGTGATCCATTGTTGTAAATTTTAGCAGCATAGGCTTGTGGTGCAGCATCATCTTCTCCTTCTTGTAGTGTAGGACATGCACCTGTTGGGTGGTCAGTTGAAGTGAAGATGCCGCATAATCTAGCTAGAGTTTTTTGTTGTTGACTCATGGCCATCTGTCTCATCAAGGATGCAAGCTCATCAATCTTTTTCTCCAGCTTCTTGTTTTCTACAACATGGGTGGTTTGTATCTCATGGACATTTTTGGCCAAAACCACTTAATTGCTCCTTGTGTTGAACTGTTGGAAGTTGGTTGCCATGTTTTCAATTAGGTTTCTAGTAGCCATTAGAGCCTTGTCCACAAGTGCACCTCCACTAGCAACATCTATCATACCCCTCTCCATAGGGTTTAAGCCTTCATAGAAGTATTAGATTAGGAGTTGCTCGTTGAATTGATAGTGAGGGAAGCTTGCACATAGCTTCTTGAATCTCTCCCAATATTCGTGCATAGACTCCTTGTCAAAATGTCTAATGCCACATATTTCTTTTTTGATTGATGCAGCTCTGGAGGCAGGGAAGAACTTCTCTAAAAATAGCTTCTTTAGGTCATTCCAGCTATTGATTGAACTTGGATAAAGGTAGTACAACCAATCCTTAGCTGCATCTTGCAAGGAAAAAGGAAAAGCTCTTAGTTAAATATGGTCTTCGAGAATACCTAGAGGTCTCATGATGGAGCACACTAAGTGGAATTCCTTGAGATGCTTATGTGGGTCTTCACCTGCAAGACCATGGAATTTTGGCAATAAATGAATCAATCCAGATTTTAATTCAAAGGGAACCTCAACATCAGGAATGGAAAAACACAAGGATTGATATGTGACATCCAGAGTGGATAATTCTTTTAAAGTTCTTTCAACCATATTATGATTAGGTTCAGAATGTTTAGTAGTAATAAGATGCACTAGTTCAGGATGCCTATTACAATCAGTTACCTGATTAGTAGTGAACGAAGGTCTCCTATTGGTCCTAATCAATCTATGAAGATTTTTCAATCTCAGGGTCCACAGGATACAAAATGCTAGGATTAGATCGGGTCATGCAACATATGCAATGTTAATAAATAAAAAGATAGTAGGCAAAATGAAACACAAAGAAAGATAAAATATAAAATATAAAAAATTATCAAAATTAACCTAATATTATGTAGACAAAGATTATAAAAATTTAATTACAAGTATGAAAAAAATCTTTAAAAATAAATAAAATAAAAGAAAAATAGAAAAGTTATAGAAACAGACAGAATTTTGGAATTTTAAGGGCTACCTGACCCTAAAGCGGTCAATTTTGCTTAGAGTGACGTTTCCCTTAAGAAAATGTATGTTGCGACATGGACAAACAAAACCATACGAAAATTTTCAAAATCTGCAAAAGGAACAAAAAAAAACTACACAAAAAGAAGAAAAATGAAATTGAAAAAATAGAATAAATAAAATAAAAAGGTTAGTATGAAATTAAACTTAACCAAATTGGACCAAAGATCCCTGGCAACGGCGCCAATTTTGATAACCGATGTCGTGTTCGGATCAAAATAAAATAAAGGTAAATAAAAAAATGCAGTAAAAGGCACAACCTTGGTCGTCTCTCAAACCTTGGAAAACAATTTGATTGAATTCAAATTTAGCAAAAATGGGGGATTTATAATTTACTTTGGGTAATAGAAAAATGAAATTTGAAAAATTTATAATATTAAAACTCAATTAACTCATTAGTTCAATTCATAAGTGAGATTATCATAGGTTCAAAAAAATATTTTCTGAAAGAAAATTTTAATTCTTATTTGGTTTGAATTCAATCAAGCAATCGTTAATTAAACTTGTGATTTTCTACTAGAATAACACCTAGAATTTGTATTAATTCATGTTTAGATAATTAAGCATCACCCGAAGTCCCCAAATTAATTTTAAAAAATTGATATCACCAAATTTATAGGAAAACCCATAACCCCTTTTAACCTATAAACTAGAGAATCAAGAAAATCCTAGTTTTAGAATTGCAGCATGCAAGATGAAATTAAATTAAGCATATAATTTTATCATTACAACATCAATTTCAACGAATAGAAAGGGAAGAAGAATGAATCGTAATAGAAATTTTATTAAGAACAAACCTTAAATCTCTTACTTGTAGAATTAGAACCAACGAGCCAACCAAGAAAATTAGCCTTCCATGAGACTTTTTACAAAAGAAAGAAGAAGAATAGAAATGAGAATAAGAACGAAGACAACAATTGTAATTTTATTGAAAATTGTGAATAGGTTTCGGTGTGTCTACAATGTGTAAGGATTTTCCCTTTTATAGACCCAATTTTCCAATGCAAAATTGAAATTAAAATTCAAAATTAAAATTAAAGATAAAATTGAGTTGGTTTCCTTGATCTTCTAGGTTCTCACTTGAATTCTAGTTTGACTTTGTCGTTTGAATTCAAGATATGCATGAAATGTGGGACCTTATCTCACGTCTATTTTTCCGAACAATTTTGAATATGTTGACGGAAGAATTAGGGTTTTCATTCTGAACAAATGTTGTAGACAATTGTATTCTTGAGCTTTAGAAATTAGCTCCATCTGAAAATGACTTTTGTAGCCCTAGATATGCTTGTTTTACTCGAACATGTCTGGGCTGTCTAGATAAAAGCTTTGAGTCACGGTTCGACCCAAATAAGTTTATGATCCATTGAGGTTGGACTATATAGGGATACATTTTATTGTATAGCTTTGTCTAATATTTCTAATGCCTCTAGAATCACTTCAATATCAATTTTATATCCCAAGATATGGCCTGCACAATGAACAAAGGTCAATAGTCATTAAAATTTAAAAATTAACCAATTTTTTAACTTAAGCCCAATGCAATTCAATAACATAAAAATCACTCAAAATGATAAAGTTAGACATCACTTAAACCCAACTAAGCCTAATACAGAATGAAAATAAATGTATAAAATACATTTATCAGGGTCACTAAATTTATTATTCATGTCTTAAATGATTAATTTTCTTAATAACTTTTTTTAGGAGGGTTAACTAATTAATTCTAAAAAAAATTTCAACTTTTCCTCCCCTAATTTAAGAATTATGATCGAATGATCATATCTACTTACCAAAGTTTTTTAATTTAATTTTTCCTAATTTCATGTATGAATCTTTTATGATAACCATTATATAGGATATTAATTATCATGTAAGTGGAATTTTAAGTCTTTTCTTCTTCATGAATAAGGCCATGGCGAAATGGTTCCACCAAGGTAACATTTTACCAGACTTTCACCACCAAAAGTATCAGACCTAAAGTCAACGGACTTAATAAATTTATTTTTTTCTCAAGTCTATCAAGTTCTTGCAAATCTTTATCCTTAGTCTATGCCTTTATCCTTGGGTAACGTTTGGAATATCTTCTTATATTTTCCAAGTCCACAAGTCATTTTCTTTGTCTTTTAAGTCACAAAGGTCTTGATATGAATCGATACACCGGTGAAAAATGAGCTTTTTATCTTGTTTGTTTTAGAATTTTTATATCGATTTTTTAAGTGGTATAAAAGTTGGGAATATAGAAACTTAGGCTTTCTACATTGGTTCTAGAACTTATATAGAAAGTCTTTTTTTAATGTTCAATTCATTTGGGCATACTACCACATAATTTAATCACAATACTTTCATATACAACTAGACAACATAGTTAGACAATACAGCAACCCAAGAATCCATCTATGAAAACTAAATATATCATTATTTATTATCAAATCAAAATACATTGAATATTTTGCAAAGAAAATAACTTAAGGTTATATAAAATCAACCTAAATTGGATACCTCTATCATATATTCCCCCCAACATCTTCTAATATCATCAATGTATTCTTTGTTTAAAGGATGAGGATTTCCAAATATCTACAAAATATTGGAACAAAATTAGAGAAAATATCATGTTATAAATTAAAATTAAATTACCAAATTGTGATAATTGTAATTACCTCGATCTAAGAATCAACTACAAATGCTAAGGCAATATGAATCGTATGTCTCATGACATAATATTCACATTCAGTTCCTCCATCTTGTCTTTGCCACTTCAAAAAAATAGAAAAAAATAAATATAATTAGAGATGATATAATGATAAAAAAATATAAAATAATTGAATAATTTTTAATAAACTACTTACACGTGGAATTATCCATGAAGACTTTTTAATATTTGCTGAATGTGTCCCTTTTAATAGAAGGAAAACATTCATTGCTCTATAATAAAAGAAGAACCAAATTAATATCTTTGGGAATAAAAACAATGAATATAAATACCAAAATGTTAAAAAACTTACACATCAATAATGTCCCTTATGTCTTTCTTTGATTTTTTCCAAGCAGAGCATAGAAATACAACTACTTTCCGCTTTGGATAAATAATGATTAATTGTCAATAGGTCCTACAAAATTTGGATGAAAATAAATCAAAATAAAAAATTTAATTTAAGGTGTTAAATAAAACTTTTAAGTATTGACTTAAGATTAAAAATAAGGTGCCAAATAATAGTCTTTTTTAGTTTTCAATCTATTCTGAATGTAGCTGCATGTTAGTTGGCTTGTTCTTAGTGTTGTATATATGAACCAGATCTAGAAATCCATAGCGATCCAAGTTTCCTCTTTATGTACAAATATGATACAAGTACCTAATATTGTGAATAATTTGTAATTGTTAGAATTTGATACTTAATTAATTTAACTAAAGTTTAAAAATTTATTTGCATCAACCATTGTCGCAACCGTAATTCCGACGAGACGACGAACTCGCTAAAATTTTAAACATGGAATTTGTTTGATTAATGTGGAGTCGCCACCAAATTTTTGTTTAAGGGAAAAAGATTTGGAAAAACCCTGGATGAGATTTAGGTTCGGGAGTCAGTTACGAGTGGGGAAGGTGTTAGGCACCCCACTCGCCTGTTCCGAAGAACAGTACCCTTAAATTGAGTATGTGATTATTTGAAAATTGTTTGATCCCTTTAATTAGTGTGAAAATAAATACTTGATGGAGGTTAGCCTGACAGGACTTGATCCTGCTCCTACGTATTCCCCGGTGCAATGGGAAACTCAAGGCTCACGTAGTTCTAGTTATGTTTTGAAAGCTTGACTTTCGAAAGTGTTTGAAAAAGTGTTTGAAATGTGCTCGAAGGCTTGACCTTCGGAGATACTTGGAAAGTAAAATTCAAAAACAGCTTGATTATTTTTTGAAAAAAACTATTTTTAGAAGGGCGATCCTCATCCACATATGCACAGGGCCCAAAACAACTACGGCTGCACTTGGGCCCATACGAATCTCTAAACAACGAACAGCAGAAAAAGCTACCAGTTCGTGCTTAGAGCTCGTCGCGTGAGATTAAGAATCGCAAAATAGGATTTTTATTTTTGAAGAACGATGAATAAAATGAGCAAGATACAAGTATTAGAAATTTTGGGGGAATTTACCAATTAAGGAATTTTATGAAAATACTTGATAATCTTGAATTCATGAATTATTTAGGAATTTTGAAGAATTCTTTTTAATTTCTGGAATTTTTCGTTAATTTCTAGAAATTTTGAAATTTTTATTAAATTCTGGAAATTTTGGACTTTTTATTAATTTTCTCAATTTCTATTTAATTTCTTGAATTTTTATTAATTTCTGGAATTTTTGAATTTTTATTATTTTCTGAATTTTTGTTTAATTTCTGGATTTTTTATTTAATTTCTGGTTTTGAATTTTTTATTAATTTCTGGAACTTTTGAATTTTTTATTATTTTCTGAATTTTTGTTTAATTTCAGGAAATTTTATTATTTTCTGAATTTTTTTTTTAACTTTCTGAATTTTTATTTAATTTCTTGAATTTTTTTATTAATTTCTGGAATTTTTGAATTTTTTATTATTTTCTCAATTTTTATTTAATTTCTTGAATTTTTATTATTTTCTGAATTTTTTATTAATTTTCTGAATTTTTATTTAATTTCTTGAATTTTTTAAATTTTTAATTATTTTTTGGATTTTTGAATTTTTTATTAATTTTTGGATTTTTGAATTTTTTATATATTTCTGGATTTTTTGAAATTTTTATTAATTTTCTGTAATTTTTGAATTTTTTATTAATTTCTATAAATTTTTTATTAATTTTTCTATTTTCTATAAATAAAATTTCTTATTTTATCTATTTTCTGCAAATTTACTAATTTCAGGAATTTGGGGACAGAAAAGGGATTTTGTGAATTCGTAGGGGTAGTATGGTCATTTCTGGTCTTGGGGCATATTGGGTATTACTGGAAAAGGTTAGGGGTAAATTGGTAATTTTATGCTTGAGGGGCATTTGCAATTTCTTGAAATGTTAAGGACAAAATGGTAATTTTATGCTTGAGGGGCATTTGCAATGCAAAAGAAACAGCGAAGTTGTCCCCTGGGAGATTCGAAACCTGGGCTGTGAGAATACAGAGGGTACGCCTAACCACTGTGCCATTTGATTTTTTGTGATATCATATACCCTTAATTTTATATATAGGTGTGAGTGTATATTCGAATTGCAGACCACGAATTCACGTGTTATTCCCTCAACCATCTGAATCACTTCAATTTGTTAGTATATAACCCTTATTAATTTCATGTGTTACATTAGGCGGGCATAACCACTGTATGCTTTCAAATGGCTTTGCTGGTGGGCCCCGTTTCATGCTTTTGACCAGCCCCCTGCACGGGTGGGAATTAGACTCAGGTACAGAGATCATTTATGGAGAGATCCCCACAGAGTTGCTTACTGAACCTTATGAGCTTCCTTTTCAATAGAGCTTGCCATTACAGAATTTCCAATGTTGGCATTTACTGTCACCAAAAAGTTTTTTTCCTAACTATGGTGGGCTCCAACTCCAAATGCTTCTTGCTAGAAGGGATAATAGCTTGTCCCCGAGCAACTTCTGACCTCACTGACTCTGGGCCAAGCCTCTCACGAGCGACACAAGAAAGCATCTCTTCATCAACGATTCCCTGCTTAGCATAGTGTACCTGGGTGAATCTGGGTGGACCCATTTCCTGTCTTCTATCCACCCCCTTTTTGCATAATTTTGGGAGTCCTATCCTTATGCTCATATTTTGAGGACCACTGTGTCATAGGTATCAAAGTGTCCCTCATCACCGGACGAGTGAACTCGACGAAAGGGATGGAACAAGGTGTCTTGGAGGCTGCTGTGGGTGGAAGTGGGTCAACGTTTACATGGCTACCTTCTTGTTGCTAACGTGTTCGCCGTAATGCCAAGTTGCATGGCTGGGAATGGCTTTTCTGAGGCCTCATCCATATGCCCCGAATATGACAACCGCATGGGCAGAACTAAAGACGCGTAGAAGAGAGGCACGAGGCCCCCTGGGCGTTTTGGTCAGATACGCCATGTAAGGTCACTAAACGTATTTGATCCATGATCCATGCACCAGTGATCACATGCCGATTAAAGTTCATTTTCTTGACATTAACACAACTCTATTGACGTATAGTTTCTACCTTTAGCCCGTTCCCTACCTCTGTGCAAGATCACGACACTCTAACAAACCATGTCTATGTTTATTTTTAACCTATCTCGCATCACTCAGAATTTACCACCAAAACTTCTACCTGCTACTCTAACAAGATTAAAACCTAGATTCTTGACGAGGTACGAATAATGTGAAGATATTAACTCTTCTTCCCTAAGTCCTAACACCAAAACAAAATTTCTATGCCTATAACGAGTTCTGCATGTTACTTCGAGAGGTAATCGAACATTTCAAAGGTGGGAAATCCACGTGCATAATAGAATTATTACAAAAACGTTGGTATTACCTCTGAACTTTGCTGTTTGCTCCTTCAAGCTGAGCCTGGGGAAGGTTCTTAGTCAAAGAAAACTTCCCTTGCAATTCTTGATGTCGCTCTTAGTGGTCAAAGATGCTTTTGAGCTGGCCTTCCTAGACTTCTTGGTCGTTCGCCATGTGAGAGCCCGAAAGTTTCTTGGAGAATAATAAAAGGAACCTTCATCCACCCCTTCTCTCCTTGCCTTTGAGGATCTTCATCACAGGATCAGTGTCCAGGTCATGAAGGCAGAAGCCTTCCCTTTTTTCCTTTGCCCCTGATCTCCTCCCTTCCGCCAAAAAAGTGAAAACCAACTCCAGAGAAAAACCTCCCTTTTCCAATGGGTCTCTTTTTTTTTCTTTTTTTTCGTTTTTATCTTCTTTTTTCTTTTTTCTCGAAACTGTTTTCTGTTTTTTCTGTTAAAAACGTTTTTCTGTTTTTATTTTTCAATTTCCCTCCTCTTTTCTTTTTTTAAAAAAATATTTTATTTTGTTATTTTTTAATTCTGTTTTTTTTATTTTTATTAATATTATTATCTTTTTTTTGTTTTTGGTTTTATTGTTTATTATTTTTTTTCTAATTTTTATTTCCAGATTTTAAAATTTTAATTTTTTAACTTTAATTTCCAGATTTTAAAATTTTAATTTTTCCAAGTTTTTTGAACTTCTTTTATACATTATGTTAAAATGGGTCTCGGACATAATTGGGTGTTTACAGTTTGCCCCTCTTTACTTATTTTTCTACCAGATAATATGAGAATTAATTCTCTAAATTATCGGGATAGGAAATGAGTAAAGACGTGAACACTTTATGTCCGAGGCAGGCTTTTTGAAGAAAGTCCGAGAGTAACACTAGAAGCCTTGAGCTTAAATTGAATGGTTTGGTTGCATAACCTGATTAGGCTATGAATACTGTTGAAGTACAAGAAAATGAGGTGAGAAGGGCCTATTTGAGGCAGGAAAGCATGCAAGAACAAAAAATGTAAGATATGTACAAGGTGGCCTGACAATATAGGCCGAAGTGCAGAAAAGAAAACTTTAATATGCAGAAAGGGAAACTTGATGGTGGCCTGACACTATAGGCCGTGATGCAGAAATTAAAACTTGATGGGAATCCCGTTGTTGACGGAAAAATGCAAATGAAATCCTGCTGTTGCCAGGATGAACGCAAACCTGCTTGACAGGTGAACGAAAATTAAACATGTTTGAAGTCCTGTTGTTGACAGGAGAATGCAAATGAGATCCCGCTGTTGCCGGGAAGATGCAAATGAAATCCTGCTGTTGCCAGGATAAATGCAAACCTGCTTGACAGGTGGACAGAAAAATAAACGTGCTTGAAGTCCTGTTGTTGACAGGAGAATGCAAATGGGGTCCCGCTGTTGCCGGGAAAATGCAAATGAAATCCTGCTGTTGCCAGGATAAATGCAAACCTGCTTGACAGGTGGACAGAAAAATAAACGTGCTTGAAATCCTGTTGTTGACAGGAGAATGCAAATGGGGTCCCGCTGTTGCCGGGAAAATGCAAATGAAATCCTGCTGTTGCCGGGATAAATGCAAACCTGCTTGACAGGTGGACAGAAAATAAACGTGCTTGAAGTCCTGTTGTTGACAGGAGAATGCAAATGGGATCCCGCTGTTGCCGGGAACATGCAAACGAAATCCTGCTTGACAGGATATGTGCAGAAAAATAAACGTGCTTGAAGTCCTGTTGTTGATAGGAGAATGCAAATGAGATCCCGCTGCTGCCGGGAAAATGCAAATGAAATCCTGCTGTTGCCAGGATAAATGCAAACCTGCTTGACAGGTGGACAGAAAAATAAACGTGCTTGAAGTCCTGTTGTTGACAGGAGAATGCAAATGAAATCCTTCTTGACAGGATATGTGCAGAAAAATTTGATGAGGCCTGACAACATAGGCCATGATGCAGAAAATTAAAAGTTGATGGTGGCCTGACATTATAGGCCTGAAAGCAGTAAATCTAAACTATGGCGGCCTGACAACATAGGCCTAAAAGCAGTAAATCGAAACTATGGCGGCCTGACAACATAGGCCTTAAAGCAGCAAATCTAAACTAGGCGGCCTGACACCATAGGCCTTAAAGCAGCAAATCTAAACTACATGGCGGCCTGACAACATAGGCCTTAAAGCAGTAAATCTAAACTAATGCGGCCTGACAACATAGGCCTGAAAGCAGTAAATCTAAACTATGGTGGCCTAACAACATAGGCCTAAAAGCAGTAGATCTAAACTAGGGCGGCCTGACAACATAGGCCTTAAAGCAGTAAATCTAAACTAGGGCGGCCTGACAACATAGGCCTTAAAGCAGTATGTAAAGATGCAATGCTATGGCCTGACAACATAGGCCAGTGAGCAAGAATGGAAAGATGGAATGCTATGGTCTGACAACATAGGCCAGTGAGCAAGAATGCAAAGATGTAGTGCTACGGCCTGACAACATAGGCCAGTGAGCAAGAATGGAAAGATGTAATGCTATGGCCTAACAACATAGGCCAGTGAGCAAGAATGCAAAGATGGAATGCTATGGCCTGACAACATAGGCCAGTGAGCAAGAATGGAAAGATGGAATGCTATGGCCTGACAACATAGGCCAGTGAGCAAGAATGGAAAGATGGAATGCTATGGCCTGACAACATAGGCCAGTGAGCAAGAATGGAAAGATGTAATGCTATGGCCTGACAACATAGGCCAGTGAGCAAGAATGGAAAGATGTAATGCTATGGCCTGACAACATAGGCCAGTGAGCTGGAGTGAATGAAACACTTTACCTTGCGCTTGATAGTTATTTCCTTGAAGAGACTTGGGCAACCTTTTTGCCCTAGTTTGGAAATTTCTTGATAACTGAGAGACATCTTGATTAGAAAGAATTTTGGGCCAACATTTTGCCCCAGTTTGAAGGGTTTCAATAAGCTTGACTTGAATTTTTCTGGGCAACCTTGCCCTATTGAACTCAATTGGAGTTGAGGAATTGAGGATTGCCTCAACTTGGATTTTCTTGGGCAGATGTTTGCCCCAGTTTGAACTTGAATTTAAATCTTTCTTGGGCAAATGGTTGCCCCAGTTTGGACTTGATCCAAAATCTGAGGATGAACTCGAATTGAGCTTTTGTGGGCAAGTGTTTGCCCCAGTTTGAACTTGTTTTTTGAGGATGACCCCAAATTGAATTGTGTGGGCAAACATTTGCCTCAGTTTGAACTTGATTTAGAGGATGGCCTCAAATTGGATGGTGTGGGCAGATGTTTGCCACAGTTTGGAAGTCTTTTAATTATGATTGATTCAGGCAATTTTACCTAGGTCTTAATTAGTTTTTGAAAAATGAGTTATGAAATGCTTGAATGAAAAGATGCTTATGTGCTGTTTTGAATAAATGAAGAGAACGTGGTATTTGTGATGCTTGAATGAATGCAGAAATGATGCAGGGTTCTTATTTTAATGCTTGAAATAATTTTTTGATGAAACAGATGTTATTGAATGCAAACCATGAAATGGTGTAAAAAGTTTTGTTTCTTCTTGATTTTTTGTTTTTTCTGACACATTCTTCCTCGACAACCCTCTAGTTGGTGTGACAAGAATCAAAAATCAGGACGAGCTGGATTGACTTAAGTTCGGTGTTTTGGTCAATCTCTTGGCTTCTTGATCAACTTTGGAGCTTCTTTTCTAGGATCTTCGAGACCCGACAATGGTCAACAGTACTGATTAAGACACACTCCTTCTTTGGTGGCATCATGGCTGGTAGGAAAATGAATCCTTGGGAAACAATCCTACCGTGTTGCAACGGTCAAGGATTCATCCGACTTGTCATAACTTTTCAAAATTAATCCTTTTATTTTTACATTTTTCACATCTCTTTTGGCATGTGCGCTATTGAGGGGTGCGAAGTGATTCTGGATGATTAATGAAAAGATATAGAGAAGGTTTGCAAAGGATGTTTGAGGTAGTGTACTTGGAAGGGAAAGATGACAAAAGATGTGGGTTCGATTGCCCAAATGGCACCTTTTGGTGAAAAATGCCAGTGCTGCTTTTCATAATCTTGATTGTCGAATTAATCGAACTCGAGAAAATGGCAAAATTTTGCCCCAGTTTTAGGGATATATGAGGTGCAGGATATCATGTTGTCCTGGAATTCCTAGTTTGACCTTAATTTTTGCCTAGGTTGTTCTTTTGAGTTTTCAACCCAGCAGGTCTTTTGTATTGCCCTAACTTTTGTCAAGGTTGCCCTTACGGGTTTTCGACCTAGCGGGCTCTTGATTTTGGTACCCTAACTTTTGCCTAGGTCTCTTTGAGGGTTTGACCTAGCGGGCCTTTACTTGATTGTGCCCTAACTTTTGCCTAGGTCATTCTTGATTGTTGACCTAGCGGGCTTCTATTTGATTATGCCCTAACTTTTGCCTAGGTCGTCTTTGATTGTTTGTCGACCTAGCGGGCTTCTGCTTGATTATGCCCTAACTTTTGCCTAAGTCGTTTTTGATTGTTGACCTAGCGGGCTCTTGCTTGATTGTGCCCTAACTTTTGCCTTGGTCGCCCTTACGGGTTTTCGACCTAGCGGGCCTTCTGCTTGATTGTGCCCTAACTTTTGCCTAGGTCCTCTTTGATTGTTGACCTAGCAGGCTTCTATTTGATTATGCCCTAACTTTTGCCTAAGTCGTTCTTGATTGTTGACCTAGCGGGCTTTTGCTTGATTGTGCCCTAATTTTTGCCTAGGTCATTCTTGATTGTTGACCTAGCGGGCTTTTGCTTGATTGTGCCCTAACTTTTTCCTAGGTCGTTCTTGATTGTTGACCTAGCGGGCTTTTGCTTGATTGTGCCCTAACTTTTGCCTAGGTCGTTCTTGATTGCTGACCTAGCGGGCTTTTGTTTGATTGTGCCCTAACTTTTGCCTAGGTCGTTCTTGATTGTTGACCTAGCGGGCTCTTGCTTGATTGTGCCCTAACTTTTGCCTAGGTCGTTCTTGATTGTTGACCTAGCGGGCTCTTGCTTGATCCTGAATTATTGTTGTATACCGGCAAGACCTTTTTCTAATCATGACTTTGTCAATCATTATTTTGAACTTTAACCCTACTTTTGCCTGGATTATTTTTTGCTTTTAATCCAGCGGGCTTCTTTTCCTCTCGAATTTTATATTTCGACCTTGATTTTGTCTGGATTTATTATTTTTACTTTAATCCAGCAGGTCCTCTTCTTTTCCTTGAATTTTGAATTTTGACATCAACCTTGCCAGGGTTATCTTGGCTTCCAATTCAGCGGATCTTATTTTGCATCCCTAAATTTTGCCTGGATTTAGACTTGATTCCAGCGGGATGTTTTATTTGACAAGACACTTTGAATAGGGATCTAGAATCCCTGGTTGTTATTCAGCTTCCTCATTGGGCTCTTTTTTCTTTGAGCTTGATTTATCCGACGTTCAAGATTACTCATTACAGCATTAGCATCCTCACCAATTGGTATTTTATTGTTTGGGTATAGGAATAAGAAGTGGGTTGAAGAGATAAAAAGAATGGTAAATTTTTAGAAGTAAAGCTAAAATGTAAAGCACGTGCTCAAGTGATATGGAAAATGTAATTTTGTATTTATTCATTATTGTTTATTTACAAAAGATTAACTTTGAAAAGTATGACAATTTCTGGATGAATATCCTCAATTTGTACAAGGTACCCTGTCGTGCTATTCCCGTCTCTTTCAGCTAGTTGACGGGTTCTCGTGATTTGGCAACGGATTGTTTTCTGTATTAGGAGCAAGCCTCCCAAAATCCAGCCATTTTGCATCAAGCAGGCTTTGTACCTTTCGCTTCAATGCTAGGCAATCCTCAGTAGAATGACCAATAAATCCTGCATGGTAATCGCATCTGGCGTTAGCATCGTACCATTTAGGATATGGTGGCTCTTGAGGTTTCAAAGGATAAGGTGCAACTAGAGAGTTTTGAATCAACCGAGGTAGCAGCTCGGTATAGGAGATTGGGATAGGGTCAAATTGGACTGGCTTCTTCTCCTTTTTCTGACCTTGGTTGGTATTTTGGCTTATGGCTTGTGTTTGGGCCGTATATGGTGTTGGTGGTCGGACTTGTGTCGGATAGTTGTAAGTAGGATGGTATGGTGTTTGGTAGGTGGTAGCGATGAAGGGATATGGTGTGTAAGGTGTGTATGGTGTATACGGTGGTGGTCGGAAACCAGTTGGACCATACTGTGCCATTTGAGGAATGTATTGGCCTTGATTAGAAGCCACATTGTAAGCTTCACCTGCCCTCTTTTTTTCTGTAGAGGCGTCAACTGTCCTTGTGGCGTTATGCATGATTTTTCCTCGACGCATGCCACCCTCGATCCTTTCTCCAATGATGATGACATCAGAGAAGCTAGAAGTCACACTGCCAATCATCTTGTCATAGAAAGGATCTTGGAGTGTGTCTACGAACGTGCTGACCAGCTCTTTTTCAGATAGTGGAGGTTGCACTTGAGCAGCTAGCTCCCTCCATCTTTGAGCATACTGCTTGAAGGTCTCATCCCCCTTCTTGGCCATATTCTGGAGTTGGGTTCGATCGGGAGCCATCTCGGCATTGTACTGATATTGTTTGAGGAAAGCCTCAGCCAGATCCCTCCATGAACGGATGTGTGTCCGCTCTAGCTGAGTGTACCAGGTAGCAGCTGCCCCTGTTAAGCTGTCTTGAAAGAAATGGATAAGCAGCTTCTCATCGTAAGTACATGCAGACATCTTTCTACAGTACATAGTCAAATGTTTCTTTGGACAGCTGGTTCCTTGGTATTTCTCGAATTCAGGAACCTTGAATTTGGGAGGGATGACCACGTTTGGTACCAAGCATAGATCAGATGCATCTTTGGCTTCATAAGCGTTTCCCTCAATTGCCCGGATCCTGTCCTCTAGGCCCTTCCATTTTTCTGTATCTTCACTTGAAGGATGGTTTGGGTATTCCTCAGGCATATGGTGAGTTTGGAAAAATGGTATGTATGTAGGGTGTGGCTCTTGGGTGAACATAGGATGCGTTCTTCCAACAACTTCTTGGTAGGCTTGTGAGGTGGTGTTTGGAATGGCATAGGGGATGCCTGTGGTGTTAGAGGGTAGGTTGTGTGTTTGGGTTTGTATTTGGGCTTGTGTTTGGTTGTATGAAGGTGCATACCCATGAGGAAACCCATTGTGAACCCCTTCTGTTTGCGGAGGTATGTTTAATGGTGGAGTGAAGCCAGGAGGGTGTGTTGGGTCGGTTGGTTCTCTTGGCAAGGGTTCCGTCACCTCTTTCTGTTTAGACTGCTGGATGGCCTCTATTAGCTTGGCCATCTGTTCCTTCAGTGATTTGACCTCATTTCTTAGCTCCTCATTTTGTCTTTCCAGCTCATCCATGATTCTTGATTGTGCTCGAGTTCTATAAGGATGTCGAGGAAGCTGTGTTTCTCCAATTTTCTGGTGAAGTTTAAAAATTAATTTTTGTGAAATAATTTGAATGCAACAAAACGTGAATGATAGAGATGTTAATGTAATGAAAATGTGTAGAATGATTTTTGAAATCTATTTTTTTTTTAGATCTATGAATGAATGAATGAATCAATGCTATGTGCAAATAATTTTAAGAGATTTGAAGTTTGACTATTTGAAAATAAATGAGAGTTGTTTTATTTATTGATTTTTAACAAATTTGTTTTTAGGAGTTTTGTATTTTTGGTATTTTGCTAAAAAACCTTTGATGGTGTTTGAAAGGGTTTGTTAAAATTTTCCAAAAAGCATTCTTTAGGTTTTCGAAAATTTCCATTCTCTCCTTTTAAACTTTTGATATTTTTAGTATTTTTAGAAACTATTTTCTAATTTTTCCTAGGAATTTCTAGTTTTCTTTGATTTTCCTTGTTTTTTTTATTTGTTTTGATATTTCTTTTCTTTTTGTTTGACTTTTCTTTCTTGATTTCTGTATTTCCCCAATCTTCAGCTTCCATTTTGGATGATAATTGTCCGTGCGTATATGAACCATATTATGAAGGGTTGTGTGCCCTCTTTGCTTCTTATGTGGGTTACCTGCCCTAGGGATCTATGGCCTTTTATATGAACCTCTCAAAGGTGGTTTGTAATCTTGGGGTGTTGAGGTCACTAGAGCCAAGTTCCAGTCTGCAATGTTTGCCACAACAGCAGAAAAAGCTACCAGTTGTAGGGCATTACAAATAGGACGCACTCTAGCTGGGATTTTCGTGATAGTCAAATAGGACGTAAGCCCCAAAGTGACACCACTAGATCCCTCTATTCCTAGGTTGCACTCAGACCCGGGTATAGGGCCCCACTCATGATAAATGCATATGCAATGTATGAGGGCACATAAATTTGGGATACCTGCAATTGGGGAAATGTACAGATATATATTGCAATTTATTATTTGTCTACCCTAAGGTTATATAGGTAGCAAATAAATAAACAGATAAATAAATCGTGCCAAAATACAAGAAAGTAATCGTGCGGATAAACAAGAAAGGGATCAATATTAAAACACTCAAATTGTTGGGCTTGACTCTCTAAGTTTCCCCAGTGGAGTCGCCATCTGTCGCAACCGTAATTCCGACGAGACGACGAACTCGCTAAAATTTTAAACATGGAATTTGTTTGATTAATGTGGAGTCGCCACCAAATTTTTGTTTAAGGGAAAAAGATTTGGAAAAACCCTGGATGAGATTTAGGTTCGGGAGTCAGTTACGAGTGGGGAAGGTGTTAGGCACCCCACTCGCCTGTTCCGAAGAACAGTACCCTTAAATTGAGTATGTGATTATTTGAAAATTGTTTGATCCCTTTAATTAGTGTGAAAATAAATACTTGATGGAGGTTAGCCTGACAGGACTTGATCCTGCTCCTACGTATTCCCCGGTGCAATGGGAAACTCAAGGCTCACGTAGTTCTAGTTATGTTTTGAAAGCTTGACTTTCGAAAGTGTTTGAAAAAGTGTTTGAAATGTGCTCGAAGGCTTGACCTTCGGAGATACTTGGAAAGTAAAATTCAAAAACAGCTTGATTATTTTTTGAAAAAAACTATTTTTAGAAGGGCGATCCTCATCCACATATGCACAGGGCCCAAAACAACTACGGCTGCACTTGGGCCCATACGAATCTCTAAACAACGAACAGCAGAAAAAGCTACCAGTTCGTGCTTAGAGCTCGTCGCGTGAGATTAAGAATCGCAAAATAGGATTTTTATTTTTGAAGAACGATGAATAAAATGAGCAAGATACAAGTATTAGAAATTTTGGGGGAATTTACCAATTAAGGAATTTTATGAAAATACTTGATAATCTTGAATTCATGAATTATTTAGGAATTTTGAAGAATTCTTTTTAATTTCTGGAATTTTTCGTTAATTTCTAGAAATTTTGAAATTTTTATTAAATTCTGGAAATTTTGGACTTTTTATTAATTTTCTCAATTTCTATTTAATTTCTTGAATTTTTATTAATTTCTGGAATTTTTGAATTTTTATTATTTTCTGAATTTTTGTTTAATTTCTGGATTTTTTATTTAATTTCTGGTTTTGAATTTTTTATTAATTTCTGGAACTTTTGAATTTTTTATTATTTTCTGAATTTTTGTTTAATTTCAGGAAATTTTATTATTTTCTGAATTTTTTTTTTAACTTTCTGAATTTTTATTTAATTTCTTGAATTTTTTTATTAATTTCTGGAATTTTTGAATTTTTTATTATTTTCTCAATTTTTATTTAATTTCTTGAATTTTTATTATTTTCTGAATTTTTTATTAATTTTCTGAATTTTTATTTAATTTCTTGAATTTTTTAAATTTTTAATTATTTTTTGGATTTTTGAATTTTTTATTAATTTTTGGATTTTTGAATTTTTTATATATTTCTGGATTTTTTGAAATTTTTATTAATTTTCTGTAATTTTTGAATTTTTTATTAATTTCTATAAATTTTTTATTAATTTTTCTATTTTCTATAAATAAAATTTCTTATTTTATCTATTTTCTGCAAATTTACTAATTTCAGGAATTTGGGGACAGAAAAGGGATTTTGTGAATTCGTAGGGGTAGTATGGTCATTTCTGGTCTTGGGGCATATTGGGTATTACTGGAAAAGGTTAGGGGTAAATTGGTAATTTTATGCTTGAGGGGCATTTGCAATTTCTTGAAATGTTAAGGACAAAATGGTAATTTTATGCTTGAGGGGCATTTGCAATGCAAAAGAAACAGCGAAGTTGTCCCCTGGGAGATTCGAAACCTGGGCTGTGAGAATACAGAGGGTACGCCTAACCACTGTGCCATTTGATTTTTTGTGATATCATATACCCTTAATTTTATATATAGGTGTGAGTGTATATTCGAATTGCAGACCACGAATTCACGTGTTATTCCCTCAACCATCTGAATCACTTCAATTTGTTAGTATATAACCCTTATTAATTTCATGTGTTACATTAGGCGGGCATAACCACTGTATGCTTTCAAATGGCTTTGCTGGTGGGCCCCGTTTCATGCTTTTGACCAGCCCCCTGCACGGGTGGGAATTAGACTCAGGTACAGAGATCATTTATGGAGAGATCCCCACAGAGTTGCTTACTGAACCTTATGAGCTTCCTTTTCAATAGAGCTTGCCATTACAGAATTTCCAATGTTGGCATTTACTGTCACCAAAAAGTTTTTTTCCTAACTATGGTGGGCTCCAACTCCAAATGCTTCTTGCTAGAAGGGATAATAGCTTGTCCCCGAGCAACTTCTGACCTCACTGACTCTGGGCCAAGCCTCTCACGAGCGACACAAGAAAGCATCTCTTCATCAACGATTCCCTGCTTAGCATAGTGTACCTGGGTGAATCTGGGTGGACCCATTTCCTGTCTTCTATCCACCCCCTTTTTGCATAATTTTGGGAGTCCTATCCTTATGCTCATATTTTGAGGACCACTGTGTCATAGGTATCAAAGTGTCCCTCATCACCGGACGAGTGAACTCGACGAAAGGGATGGAACAAGGTGTCTTGGAGGCTGCTGTGGGTGGAAGTGGGTCAACGTTTACATGGCTACCTTCTTGTTGCTAACGTGTTCGCCGTAATGCCAAGTTGCATGGCTGGGAATGGCTTTTCTGAGGCCTCATCCATATGCCCCGAATATGACAACCGCATGGGCAGAACTAAAGACGCGTAGAAGAGAGGCACGAGGCCCCCTGGGCGTTTTGGTCAGATACGCCATGTAAGGTCACTAAACGTATTTGATCCATGATCCATGCACCAGTGATCACATGCCGATTAAAGTTCATTTTCTTGACATTAACACAACTCTATTGACGTATAGTTTCTACCTTTAGCCCGTTCCCTACCTCTGTGCAAGATCACGACACTCTAACAAACCATGTCTATGTTTATTTTTAACCTATCTCGCATCACTCAGAATTTACCACCAAAACTTCTACCTGCTACTCTAACAAGATTAAAACCTAGATTCTTGACGAGGTACGAATAATGTGAAGATATTAACTCTTCTTCCCTAAGTCCTAACACCAAAACAAAATTTCTATGCCTATAACGAGTTCTGCATGTTACTTCGAGAGGTAATCGAACATTTCAAAGGTGGGAAATCCACGTGCATAATAGAATTATTACAAAAACGTTGGTATTACCTCTGAACTTTGCTGTTTGCTCCTTCAAGCTGAGCCTGGGGAAGGTTCTTAGTCAAAGAAAACTTCCCTTGCAATTCTTGATGTCGCTCTTAGTGGTCAAAGATGCTTTTGAGCTGGCCTTCCTAGACTTCTTGGTCGTTCGCCATGTGAGAGCCCGAAAGTTTCTTGGAGAATAATAAAAGGAACCTTCATCCACCCCTTCTCTCCTTGCCTTTGAGGATCTTCATCACAGGATCAGTGTCCAGGTCATGAAGGCAGAAGCCTTCCCTTTTTTCCTTTGCCCCTGATCTCCTCCCTTCCGCCAAAAAAGTGAAAACCAACTCCAGAGAAAAACCTCCCTTTTCCAATGGGTCTCTTTTTTTTTCTTTTTTTTCGTTTTTATCTTCTTTTTTCTTTTTTCTCGAAACTGTTTTCTGTTTTTTCTGTTAAAAACGTTTTTCTGTTTTTATTTTTCAATTTCCCTCCTCTTTTCTTTTTTTAAAAAAATATTTTATTTTGTTATTTTTTAATTCTGTTTTTTTTATTTTTATTAATATTATTATCTTTTTTTTGTTTTTGGTTTTATTGTTTATTATTTTTTTTCTAATTTTTATTTCCAGATTTTAAAATTTTAATTTTTTAACTTTAATTTCCAGATTTTAAAATTTTAATTTTTCCAAGTTTTTTGAACTTCTTTTATACATTATGTTAAAATGGGTCTCGGACATAAATGGGTGTTTACAACCATAACTGTAGAACTAATACACATAGGAGATTGTTACCCATACCTACCTCCATGATATCCTTCCTAGTAATATAGAATGGAATAACAATGAGCTTCCTTGTGATATCTGGTTCCATAATGATTTACAAAGGTTGGTTGCCAAGGTTAACAACAATACCAAATAGACATGCAAGCAAATTAATTTCATATTTCTTTTATTGGGATGGAAGATCTTTTTTAGCATTGACATCAATCTCCTCTCCAAGATCTTCCCTATGAACCTAAAATGAATTTAGAAAATATCAATATATATAGATTAGGAACGGGAGAGTTTGCATCTTGAACCTATTCAACCACTATCCTAACATTATCATCATCATCAATTTCCTTATGATGGATGGTAGAACCCAAGTTATACATTTTCCCAATGGCTACCAAACGAAGTAGATCATTAACATATAACTCATAATCTTCCTTTCCTCTTGCTACATCTTCCTCTATCAAAGCATAATTTCCCTTTGTGTTCATGCATTTAGGAGAAGGGGAAGGGTTATCCTATGTATGTGTTTGGGAAAGTCCCAAAGATGCAAACTCCTGTATGAGCTCCTACCTGAACTCTTGTCTTATCTCCTCTTGAAGTTGTTCCCTAAGTTCTTTCCTCATGTCTTCTCTCATGACCTCCAACTTATCCCCTAACACAAGTCTTTCTTTTGAGCCACGTGTACTAGAAGACAATCCAGAGTGCTGTCTAATTCCAACACCTTGTCCAGCAGCACAAACATGACCTGAATGTTATGGTTGGCCAATAAAAGTACTAACAATATCAACCCGTCTAACAGGAACAAAAGTTTTCTATGAGCTTTGTTCAACCAAAGAATCCTACAAAATATAAATTATCATTATAAGTAATATATATTTTTTAAGTTAATTTATAAAAAATGCTTAATTTTTTAATTACTTACAATCTTCTCAACAACAATGTGAGATGACTCTTATGCATACTCTCATGAGGGATTTTTTGTGCTCTCTTCCATTTCTCATGGCGTGTTGTGCAGATGGTGGAGATAGAAGTGTAGATGGGTCTAGTTCAGATGATTGTTCACGTTCTTTAACTTATTCTTGATAAGTCTTTCCTCAAACGACTCATAACCCCTATGAGTTAATCTATGGGGGTAGTAGTTCTTTGTAGAAATTTCTTAAGCCTTCTTTATTTTTTCCTATTATAAGACATAAAATCAATTAGACATAAAAGAGAGCATATCAGTCAAATAAAAATGTACACAAAGTTTATAAATATATATACATTGAATGTAGGATCCTTATGGGTCTCAAAAAATATTTGCCACGTCTCATCATCAAGGCACCGGTACTCCTCACAAGGAGACACATCTTTCATCGGCCCATATATATATATATATATATATATATATATATATATATATATATATATATATATATATATATATATATATATATATATATATATATATATATATATATATATATATATTACTAGTGAGATATATCTTGAAGCCCATCCAATATTCACCAGCAAATGAAAGTCACTTCCTCTTCAACAAACAAGTATTTGGCACATCGTATGTAAGCTACATAAAACAAGAGATGTAATTAGTTAGTAAATCATAAATATATAAAGAAGTTTAATGCTTTAAAGTGGCATACCATGATAGTTTCCCAAATTTGATCTTTCACTCGAAGTTCTACATCATTTCAATCTTTCTTCAAAATACTAGTTTTGCTCCATCCAAGGAGGGCCACGTAACTTTTACACTTTGTTTTGTCTAGCCTTAAACGATTCCCACTAGCCTAATCAAAATCTATGGGAATCCTTTGGTCACCACTTTGGCTAAGGGTTAACTTCCTTAACTATGTCACTTGTCTTCCTTTCTTCTTCCGAGATTGGTTGTCGGACCCATTAAAGAAAAAGGGTTCTTAGATGGGTCAGTCATATGCTTGTTGAAACATGTAAAAAGTATATGTTAGAAACTCTATTGAATATAAAAATAAGTAATATAAAATAAGTATATGGTCTTTCCTTGAAGAACGATTAACCACTTTTTGTTAGAATGATCTTTAACATAAAACACTTGTTTTGCTTGGTGGGTCATGATGAAAGGGTTATCCCTATAAGTTACTTTATGAGTGTCAACCAATGTAAATCCAAATTCATCAACTTGCACACCACTATCTATCAACCTACTTGCATTTGAAAACAAGCACTATAAATTTAGTTTAATCTTCCAAATCTTTTCAATGATTCCAAAGTAAGATATGGATGCCATAACAGGATTTTTATCTTTGGAACTTGAAAAGTGCATCGACTTAGCTACCACCATAATCCTATTGTTTTGCGTAGTACTTTTATCATCTCAAGACTTTATGCAAAGGAAAAATGCTTGATATCATATTCACTCCAACATATGACAAGTTTAGGTCATTTGCTAGCCACTTCAACATATGAGAGGCATTATCATCCTTCCTAATGGTTTCATTAAACCAGGTTAAGAAAGTTTTGTTATTCTCATTCAACAACCATTTTTCGTTCATTTGAATATTTTTCCCCTTATAATGGTTTTATGAGTAGATAAGTAAGGTTAAATCTTATTAATATTAATCAAAATATATAAATATGCTTGAAGAACTTTCGTCCGACCTAGGTTTTTCACATTTATTCCTCATGTACCTTTACCTCTATTTTTTCCCTCGTGATGAGACTTAGGAAGTTGTATAGGTTCCATCTCTAATAAATACTCTATACAAAACTCAATAGCCTCTTTTGTAACACCCTAAAAATGAACACCATTTTTACACTTAAGTCACACACCCAGTTTCATTTTCAGTCTATTATCTCATGATGTAGAATCTTTGGAAAATAGTTATTAGTGAAAATATAGTAAATTTTTTATTCCTTTCTTAAAATGAATTCCTTTCGTATAAAATGTGAGTCTCGTTGTAGTAGGAAGTAAATAAACAATCGATCTTATCCATGTCAAATTTAAACTGCACTTAGATTACTTTTACAAGTTTCTTTTTTTTATTTTTATTTTAAGGCTCAAGTAATAGCACAAACATTCACATATCATAAACATTCATTCAGCTTCTAATTATACAGATAATATCTACATATACAGAGTATAGTTGAAGGCATTAAAGCCTTTACAATACTTAATTACACACATAATTATCTCCACTACATATTTACATCATTCATTCTACAACTACTTATTGTTAATGTCGTAACCGTAATTCCGACGAGACTACGAACTCGCTAAAACTTGAGAATAGAATTTTAATTGATTATGTGGAGTCGCCACCAAATTTTTATTTAAGGAAAAAAGATTTGGAAAATCCCTAACTGGAGGAAGAGATTTAGGTTCGGGAGTCGGTTACGAGTGGGGAAGGTGTTAGGCACCCCACTCACCCGTTCCGAAGAACGGTACCCTTAAACTGAGTGTGTGATTTTTTTTGAAAATCGTTTGATCCCTTAATTAATGTGAGAATAAATAGGTTAATGGAGGTTAGCCTGACAGGACTTGATTCTGCTCCTACATTTTCCCCGATGCAATGGGAAACTTAAGGCTTACGTAGTTCTAGTTTGAAGGTTTGACCTTCGCAGAAGCTTGAAAAGGAGTATTTGAAAATGAATAGGGTGTTTTGAAAATATTTTAAGGAGAATCCTTAGTCCATATATGCACAGGATCCAAGACAACTACAGCTGCATTAGGGTCCGTATGAATCTCTAAGCATTGAACAGCAGAAAAAACTACCAATTCATGCTTAGGGTTCATCGCGTGAGACTTAGAGATTCTAAAAATGGAGTTATTATTATAAGGGCATCCTCAATCCATATATTACATAAGATCCAAGAAAACTACGATTGCACTTGGATCCATACGAATCTCAAAACATTGAACAGCAGAAAAAGCTACCACTTCGTGCTTAGAGCTCGTCGCGTAAGACTAAGAATTGCAAAACGAGTTTTTTATTTATTTAGAGGCATCCTTAATTCACATATGCACAAGATCCAAGATAAATATGGCTGCACTTGGACCCATATGAATCTCTAAACATCAAACAGCAGAGAAAGCTACTAGTTCGTGCTTAGAGCTCGTTGCGTGAGATAAAGAATTGCAAAACGAGTTTTTTATTTGTTTAGAGGCATCCTTAATCCATATATGCACAAGATCCAAGACAACTACGGCTGCACTTCGACCCATACAAATCTCTAAACATCGAATAGCAGAAAAAGCTACCAATTCGTGCTTAGAGCTCGTCGCGTGAGATTAAGAATTACTAAACGAGTTTTTTATTTGTTTAGAGGCATCCTTAATCCACATATGCACAAGATCCAAGACAACTACGGCTGCACTTGGACCCATACGAATCTCTAAACATCGAACAGTAGAAAAAGCTACTAGTTCGTGCTTAGAGCTCGTTGCGTGAGATAAAGAATTGCAAAACGAGTTTTTTATTTGTTTAGAGGCATCCTTAATCCACATATGCACAAGATCCAAGACAATTACGGCTGCACTTGGACCCATACGAATCTCTAAACATCGAACAGCAGAAAAAGCTACAAGTTCGTGCTTAGACCTTGTCGCGTGAGATTAAGAATTACAAAACAAACTTGATTTAAAATAAATGAACTTGATTTGAATTTTAGGCTTGAATGAGACTTGATTTAAAATAAAATGAACTTTATTTGAAATTAAGGAAAAGAATTGTGAACATGCTTCAGTAATCAAGAAATAGGAATTTCATTTCAGATCCAAATTAGACAAATAATATCATTCCAAAAACTAGACAGATAGACGAAGAGAACGCAACAGAAATCACCAAAATCACAGATCATTTGACCAATTAAAAACGAAAATGAAAAACAGAAACGAAGATGAACCTCAAGAACACAAGAGTTTTTTGCGCCAAAATTTGAATTGAAATCTGAGAATTTTTCGAAAATATTTTTTGGTAGATCTGAAAAATTAAAACGAATAAATTGAAAGATTGGATCATAGGAATCAAACAAAATAAGTTTGACATAAATCCAATCATAAATGAGCAAGTTATGCACAAATCAAACAAGCTAAGTTCATTTGCGCACCAGGACGAACATGCTTTGGTAATCAGGTGATATAAATTTCATTTCAGATCCAAATTAGACAAATAATATCATTCCAGAAACTAGAGAGAAATAATAAGAGAACACAATAAAAATCACAGAAATTGGAGATCATTTGACGAATTAAAAACAAAAACGAAAACAGAGACGAAGATCAACCTCAAGAACACACGAGATTTTGGCGCCAAAATTTGGATTCAAATCTCAGAATTTTTTGAAAATATTTTTTGGTAGATCTGAAAAATTAAAACCAATAAATTTAAATATATGGATCATATGAATCAAACAAAACAAGTTTGACATAAATCCAATAAAAAATGAGCAAGTTATGCACAAATCAAACAAGCTAGGTTCATTTGCGCACCAGGACGAACATGCTCCGGTAATCAGGCAATATAAATTTCATTTTAGATCCAAATTAGACAAATAATATCATTCCAGAAACTAGAGAGAAAAAAATAAGAGAACGCAATAAAAATCATCAAAATTTGAGATCGCTTGATCGATCAAAATTGAAAACAAAAAACAGAGACGAAAATAAACTCGAAAATCCGAGAAGAAGCAAGAAACTTAAGCGAAATAAAAGTCAGATTTAACCTCTATTGGAAGGTAATGAATAACTGGTTCCATGTAGGCCAAGGGCTGAATTGAAGGCAGAGGTAGAGAGTCCTAGGTCCTCCCTTCGAAAATTCTGAAAATCCCCTCCTAAGACTCCAAGTGCTCCTCCTCCCCCTCATTTTGGTGAAGGACCTCTCCTTATATAGAAGGAGGAGGGATTAAAGAAGTCCTCCTTGTCCAATGTGGGACTTCTTTCCCACATAGGAGAATTTTTCCTTTTTCTTTCATTTTTTGGAATTCTTATTTTTTTTATGTGGGCTTCCTTTTTCTCTTTTCTTATTTTTTCCTCTTCTTTTCTTTTTTCTTCTTTTTTATGTTTTTATTTATTTCATTTGTTTTATTTTTTCCATTACTTTTATTTTTATTTTTTAAACTATTTTAGATTAAATCAGCTTTTGGCTAAAAACAAAATAATTTATTTTGGGTTTTGAATCCTCGGACATAATTCGGTGTTCACAGTTAATAAAGATGCATTCATCCATCTATTTACAAAAATTTACATTATTGGCATGACTCAACTCTTCTCTATTCTTGTTCTTCTTCTTCTTCTTCTTTTTCTGAGGCAGGACATTGCAAAGTCCTCAAGGTTGATAATAACAACGCTCCAGCCATAGGCTCTTATCCAAAGCGGCAAAATTTCTGCCCTTCCATTTCTTGAAAAGCTTGAAAAGGGTATGGTTTTGGAAACAGAGAACTACCTTGAAAGGACCAAACATGGGAAGAACTACGATAATGAGTTGATGTCTGAGGATTCATTTCCCCTTTGGATGAAGAAGAGTTTATCGAAATTGAAGCTCTTTGCACCCTATAGCCAGATGGAGACCAAAAAACCCCGTTTGGGTGAAAAGCCTTTGAAGGAATGACAAATTCCATTGTAGAGAAGTTTGTGTTCATAACATCAGAGACAAATAAATGTCCTAAAAAAAGTAGATGCATACACTAACCTGAGCTGTAATCAACAACCCATGAGGATTCGTTGTCTAGTTGACGTTGCTAACTTCCACGAACACTACTGTCATCGTGAAGGACATCAAAATCGTCTGGGAAGAAAATAGGAAGGTAAGGGTGAGAAATTAACTTTCTCGGTAGGATTCTACTCTAGGCTTAGTGTCATCACTTTCATCTCAGTCACTTCAGTTTATCTAAAAATCATGTCATACATACAAGATTGGTTTTTATCTATTGAAAATTCTTCCTGAAGTGGATTTCTTTTATTTACAATGAGAAATCTCTAATTGAGAATATAAATTTCTTTGAATCACATCATACATGTTATTTAAATTTCATCTTCTCTATGTCTAACATAACTTCTCATCTAATCTCTGTCACATTTGTAGTGATGATTAAGACATAGACATACATTCATATTTGACGATACCATCATCATTATTAAGCAAATAAATTGCTTACACATTATAACTCTTTGGAAGCATTCCATAAATATTATTTGACTATTGTTTCTTCCATGTCTCAACGTAACTCTCTCTCTTCTCTATTTCACTCTCTTGGTGAAATTTTAAGACATAGACATACAATAACATCAATCAAACAATATTATCTCAAGTAAACATATAAATTACTTGAACATTATAACTTTGGGAATCATAACATAGATATTATTTGACTACTATTTCTTTTATGTCTCAATATAACTCTTCTTCTTTCTATTTCACTTTCTTAGTGAAATTTTAAGACGTAGGCATACAAATATAATTAATCAAACAATATCTTTTCACTGGCTCTACTACTCCTATTTTTAAGAATATGAGCTCATTTCTAGATGGTCATCATTATCAAATAATAAATGAAGACATAATTCTCCATAATAGAAGGATTTTGTTAGAGAACCTATTGGCCTCATCTCTCTCTCTAGAAGGTCCCTTTTGCCTTCTCTTCATAAGAACCAAATTTGTTCTCTGAAAGAGTAGCTTTTAACTTTTCACATAAGTTCTTTCTTTAATGATCCCTTAATCAATTAGGTTCACTTTTAAAAGCTTCTAGATAATCACGCTTGCTCAATCAATATTCAACCAATATGTCATGCACATTTAGGTCTTAATTGCTATCACATCGCCATTCATACATGATCATCATAAAAGACATCTTTCATAAGAAGTCATCATACACATCACATTTCTCTTTATGAACTTATCAAGTAATATCACAAGTTGACATAACATTCTCAAGCAAATAATCATCTTCTAAATCAAGACTTATTCATTCAATCTTGACATCAATTCTTGGGAAACCTAATCATTTATGTCCATAACATGTTTAACTTGCTTAGTTCATAGTAGCTTATGATGAATCACTCACATGATCTTATTCCGTTCATCCTTCTAAGTTATCTCTTAACCTTTTCTTTTCTCAAAGGTTAAGTTGTTTCACATAATTTCATGATACTTGAAGCTTTCCTTAAGTGGCTGAATGGAACCGCTTAAGTTATTTACTCTTTGTGTACTTCAATTTACATTTCTTATGCATAACCTAATTAAATTAGATTTAAGGATTATATGTTAGAAAGATTTTAACTTGCATCTATTTAGTCACACATGGCCGAATGGTACCTATACCATTGTCAAAGCTTCTCTTAAACCCTTAATCCTTTTCTTTTACATGACAAAGTTCCTTAATGTACCTTAACTAAGATTTCAAAATCATTCTTCCTTAATTAAGCTAAGGTGGCCGAATGCTACACCTAGCTTCTAAGGCATCATAGTTCACCTTCTCTTAACTTAAATTGATGAATCCTTCTAGTTAGGGTCTAAGCCATAAATCATTACCAAGTTTGGATAATTTTAAGACTACTCCTTCACTCTTGGAGGTCATGGCTGAATGGTCAATTTCAACCTCACAATCCCATGATTCATTCTTAATCATCACTTTATGCATCTTTAAATCAAGCTTAAGTCTTAATCATATTTTTAGTTTGATTTCACAATTTTTAGCTACCATGACCGAATTCTCAACCTAGTCATTCCCAAAAATTTCTTACTCATTTAATTCTTTCAATTTATGTAGTAATGGTTCTTAATAAACCATAATCAATAATTTAAACTCAGTTTCTCTTAATTACACAAAAGTGGCCGAATGCACATCTCTTGATTCTAAGACATTTGGTTCAATTTTCTTTTCTTAAGAGTTGATTTACACCAACTAGGACTTAATCTCATAGTTTATACTATCCTTATAAATTTTTAGAGATTTTACCTTTATTTAACAAAGGTGGTCAAATGCTCCCCATTGAGTATTCAAGGTCATTTTCTTAAAATTTCTTTTCACATGACCTTTGTTCCATAATTTTGTGCACTTGTAGCACCATTAACACTTAGATCCATCAAGGATTATCCTTACGCTTTAACTTGGGTCATGGTTAAGGAAGGTTCTAAGTGTTTTATGAAGCTTGTTCAATTTTTGGTCCCAAAACTCCATCTTACTCAAGGTAAATCTTAAATCTAAGTCTAAATCAAGCTTATGACTTATGGTATAACTTTTCATAATCTTTAAGTCTTTTAATTCAAGGGTTCAAATATCGACATCTTAGAACATAATCTCGTATTAATAAAAAAATTATCAAGTCTCAAGCTTTAAGCATAAAAAATTCTTCAAGATAGTATTTTTCATGGCAAATAAGTGTAGATCAGCTAGATCTACTCCAAGATCCATCCATCTCATACCATGAACACTTCAAAACTTTTTATCATAACCTCTCAAATCTTTCCAAAGCATAAAAATTGATTTTTAAGAAATTTTAACTGATTAAATTGCTTCTAAGGTGGCTAAAAGCACTTTAATCCATCAAAACTCCACTTTAACTCTAAAAAATTACTAAAAATGGATTATGCTCATATTTAACCATCCAAAGGAAGTTTAGAGCTCTCATAAGTTCAAAAAATATGAGATCCATGGGTCTTAGAAAAAGGATCCACAAACAGAAGAAAACAAACCATGAAAATAAAGATTTAAAGCTTAAAAACATAAGTAGTAAAGTCCTATTTGATGGAGACTTGATGATGGGTTTTTGTGGGGCATTGATGGCTCACCTTGGTCCCTTTAGTGATCCAAAAAGATCTTTTAGTGGTAGTGGTGGGGGTTGGTGATTAGGAGTTGATTTAGCTTAAATATCAAAGATGGAAGCTTAGGCTTAAGGTAAAATTTTGGGCTTTTGGATTAGATTAAGCTTTGAGAGAGTTTAGAGAAATTATTGAAGTGTTTATAGGTTAGAAAAGTGCTGCAAATGATCCTCCCCAAGACCCTAGTGAATTTGGCCACTCCAAGGATAACTTAGGGATTAATTTCCCAGTTAAAGGCATTTTGGTAATTTTGCATGTAATTTTTATTTTTTAAAATAATTCAAAATGTGAGGAATTATCGTTTTAGGATTATATTAGTGCCAATCATGCTGAGTTTGTCCCTAATCAAGTTTTACTTATCCTAAGCATGGTTAATTTTAATTAAACAAGATTAATTAGTCTTAACCATAGTTAAAGGAATATTTACATTTATTATTTTTGTCTTTTATGCATTTAATTTTATGATGATTAATATGGTGAGTCATCACCATCTTTTCCACATGGAATTTTTGTGCATGATATGTGGGGTCCATTTCTTGGCTTTTGTTTCGCATTTTCTTTCCTTATCAACATTTTTGTAATTTTTCTAGCTATTTTCTAGGAGGTTCAAAATTTGTTCCTCCAATATCTTTAACATTTATTGGCTCTTTATCGAACCATTCTTATGTCATTTACTATCTTTTTGGAAACAAATTATCCATAGTGAAAGACATAGCTTCCTAAAGGTGTTTTCAGGGTTTTCTATAAACCTTTTCGTCCTTTCTCTTTTTCTATTCTTTCCTCATAACTTTTCAATCTTCCTTGGTGTATTTTAATCTCTTCGGAAGTATTTTTAAATTTTATCTTAGGTTTTCTACACATTTATTAGGGTTACCTAAGTGCAAGGCATTTTTGTTATTTGTACAAAATTTTCAAATTTCACAGTCTTTTACTCTTGTCCTCACTTTACTTTTTACTAGTTTATTTGTAACCTAAGGGTTCATTATGAGAATTTACGGATGTTACAAAAATCATACCTCATTACGCTCAACTCTCCACTAATAAGCAAAATAATATATCTTAAACACATAAACTTTTTAAATAATTACACAACTAGCACCTTCATAATAAAGTCACACTAATATCCATTACACTCATATTGAATCATAATTTCCATATTTTAAATTAATAATATTAATATATTATTTTATTAATGTTAGCCCACTCTTAATATGGATTCCTATTATTTCAACACTATCCTAATTAATTTCTTCAGAAAAGGAATTTTGAGTGGATATTACTTTCGAAACTTAATTATGCCAATATAAAAATTAACTTAAATTTCATAAAATATGGGATGCCTTTATTCAAATTTAATAAATTTCATTGAAGTTTGGAATCCTCTTTCTAATTTTATGTCTTTCAAAATATTAATATAAAGAAAAATAAAGAGTTGAGTAAGTAAACCTCATTCTAACTCATCGTTCCATAATACCAATTCTAAATTATTGCTACCAAATATTACCATTATGGTAAAATTAATTTATGATTTCATGAGCACTTTCTAAATTTCAAAAAATAAGAAGGAAGGTCAATGGCCTAAGCATCATATTTTGTAACGTTGAAAATTTAAGGTTTAGAACAATACCTAAGTCTATGTCAACTACTATAAAGGTTAATAACTACCTTCGTCATTATAGGAGAACTCTTATTAAGTTAAAACTCTAACGACTAAGCAGATCCTATAAAGCATACTTTAATATAACATAAAGAAAGGGAAAATAGTACATGTGGAAGAAAATGACAAAAATGCAACAAGACAATGGAAAGAAGACGACGATGAAAATGCTATGGAGCTGTGAGAACGAGAGGAAATGAGTTGCAACAGTGAGGAATATGTGACGGTGGATAGAGGTTGAAGACGACATTCATTTGGTGAACAATTCATCATATTCGCTCTCTAAGTGATGTGCCAACTAACCTTTCATCATCCTCAAAGAGTTGACATGTGACAACGACTCTTTTATAATTTACGTAGAGTATAGTTAATGATCACTGCTCTCCACGTGACACTTGAAGAGCAGTTCTACTTAGCTACACTTCAATTAATGTTATCTAAAGATATTTTTATTGTAGTGAATATGAACTAGGTTGACCCACAAACCTAGCTATAGCAAGGACATTCCTTTGTTATTTATGATATATTTTGCATTAAAACCATATTTTATGTGAATTTTGCATTGAATTAGTCAAGCATGGTTTAAAGTCCATTAATTACACAAGGATTAAGGAGAAGGTTATCTGTTCCTAAACATGATTATTGTCCATGGGATAAATAATAGAATACTTTAAAAAAGGTTTGAATACTTTCAAGAGATATAAACTAAGAGGATCCTATGTTTTATGATAGTCATACAATAATTTAAAATGATTAATAATATTGGTTATTTTTAAGAATTCCATGGGAGCAATCGATGGTACGTATGATCCATGTGTACCAAATATATTCTAAATCTTAAATCCTAAATCCTAAGAAATTTATTCTGAACATCATATTGGTTGTATATGATTGAAATATATGCTTCACTTTCATGTTATTTGAAAGAGAAGGTACTACCCATGACGCTCATGTTTTTAACCATGCTCTCATAAATATTAACAAGAATTTTCCACATCCTCCCTTAGATATGTTCGTTTATATGGCTGAAATTGATATACAATTTCAATTAAAATTCATCTTTATAGTTTTTAAATTTTTATTAAGTAAATAATATTTGGTGGATGTTAGCAAAATAACATAAATAAGGGACCTTGGTCCTTAAAATGAGAACACCATCACCTCTTTGATTTTAGGTCTAAATTTTGATTTTTAAATTATAATGAAGTATTTAATTTTTATCTCTTAAGTTTAAAGTGCACAATAGAAATTTTTTTTAAGGCAAGTAAAAATAGTTTTACAATTTTGTGTGACTACTAAGTAAAAATTTGAACACAAAATGTAAATACTATAATGGTAATTATATATGATTTTATTAGAAGAAATGTTGAAATAAATGTCAATTTATTTTTTATAAAGATTATAAAAATATAATAGTCGATATAAATGATGAAAATCCTTGTAAAGAAAGTGTTTCCAATACATCCACACAGTATGGATCATCTGACATGAAAGTTAACTAATAATATAACTAGTGAAAAAAAAATTTACATCGGTTATTTTAGATTTTTACATCAATTCTACAACTGATGTAAAAAGTGAACTTTCTCATTGGTTACAAGGGAAAACTGATGTAGAAAACAATATCTTTACATCGGTTAATGGATGAGCCAACGTAGAAAGTGAAACTTTCTACATTATTTCAATCATTAACCGATATAGAAAGTTTCATATCATAGATCATATCCTTTAGTAGATATTCCATATCTACATCAACTTTCTCTATCTAAGACATGCTATGAATACCTAATTCTGTCCAAGACTAAAATCATATTTATAATGCAAAATTTTATTCCAAATCCAATTAAAATTGAAAATAAAAACAAGAAGAAGGAAAAAAGGAGAGAAAAGCATAGAAAATGTAAAAATATAGTAGCTTAGAATAAAAAAATAATAAAAAAAAGAAAAAGAAATTTTTTAGGAAGTTGTTAGGAGTTAGTTAAAAAATTAGTTAGGATTAGTTATAAGTTAATTAAAATTAAATAAATAAGCAATAAAAAAGAAAAAATTAGAAAAAGAAAAGAGTAAAAATAATGACGAAAACAAGCAATAATAAAATAAAAAAAGAAAAAAAAGATGAAAAAACATAATAAAAATAAAGAAATTTATTAAAACAAGAAAAATAAAAATAAAAATTTCGAAAATAAAAAATAAAAAATAGAAAATAATTAATAAACAGAAAAATAACTAAATATAAAAATATAAAAAAATAGAAAAAAATAATAAAAAAAGGAGGAAAAAAGAAGAAAGGAAAAATGGCTTTCCGAGGGCGGGAAAATTTCAAAAAAGGCAATGGTATAAAAGGTGGCTTTCACTTTTGCCAAGCGGGATCCAGAACTTTGGGGAGAAAGAAAAAAGAGGTCTCTCTTTAATCGGGGGTGTTTTCGTTTTGTCTCAGAGCACAAATCAAGAGGCTTGTGAAGGAAATTGATCCACAAAGATTTTCAGAAATTGAAGCTTTCTCTTTGTATCCATGGCTAGTTTTCGTTGATCCTGGCCTTATTTCTTTTGTTCAAGAACAGATTCTAGGAAAAGAAAAAAGAAACTTTCATTAATTTGAGCATAGGATCCATAGCACCTTTGCTGCATGTGGTGTTAGCTTCTTAGAGGTTAGTAATTCTTATTCTTATCCTATCATTTGAGCTAAGATCTTGTATGGATTTGATTCGGTTCTATGACACATGAGAGTACTTCATTGAAAAGAGATTGACTGTGGAAGTTTTTAATTGGTTTAAACGAGTTGGCCAACGCTATCGGGCTTCTATTCTGAAACAAAATGAGTTGTTACAGCAGAATTCTGTGAGAACTCATTGAATCTTTTGCATGAATTCTTTTCTAGCTGCTTAATGAAAACCTACTTGGTTCTATTTGGTTGAATCTAATAAACTTTTAATCGAGCAAGCAAAAGAGAAGTAGCTTATAATAGTCACCAGAGTCAACTCAGAAATAGTTTTCGTATAGGAAATCCTTTATAAAAATTGTAGATTAGTAACATGAATCTTGAGGACCATAACTTGCAGGTTAATGCCTCTGATACCAAAGCTATTATTTGAAATAAGGTAGAGGAATGAACTGGAAGTTAGTTAACATTAAGATCATGCATTGCACCTCTTACGATAATGGCCTCTCGTTAGAGAACAGGATTGATTAATGAGGGTGACTTGGACCACATTGTGAGAGGTTTTGTCATGTTGTTTCTTGAGTTTATCTTTTGTGTAAAGATTAATATTCGGCATAATAGTTCACCATATGCAGCATGCATCAACCATTGATGTGAATAAAAGATGCAGCCAGTCTACGAATGCAATGAATTCTCGGTTCACTTAATATCCGATATAACCCTATACTCGTGAAAGTGTCACATTCCCTGGAGCATGGATCCCGAATCTATTTTGATTACTAGCTTCTCCAGCATTTGCGTGGTTAGTCCTTAAGAGCACTCTACACATGCATACCACCAGGTACCACTTTGGTTATGATTATAGTGGACGTGAAATGTTGCAACCCGTAGCCAAGTCAGAGACTCAACCACTACATCCCATAAATCAAGGCTGCATTTGTTTTTATTTATTCCTTTTTTTTTATAGATATAATACATATCATTTCAACATGCATTCTCATCATATACAATGTCCCCTTATCGTCACCCACCCAAAGCCAAGAGCTGGATGTACAGGTTTGTGATGGTAATAACAGAAGTGGCTTCTGCTAGCCTTGCTCCCCGATAGTCACTTGATGATCTTGCTCCTCCATAACCACGGATGAGGGGGACTGGTGCTCACACGGATGATTCACAACCTCTCAAATTGTCTTCATGTGTACTTTGGATGCAAGTGAATCTAAATGCAAAGTAGCATAAGGTGTCCTAGTTAACAAATCTCCTCTTCAAAGCTCAAGCGTTAAACTTAGGACAAAGATGCTTCGAAGAGGATTTGCAGATCGGCTTATTGTTGTCTTTCAGGCCCTCCATATATTTGTGTTTAAGCACGCAGACTCGTTCACATGAAGCTGGTCCATGCAGCTAGTAAGACTATTGTTGATTCATATCTTCAAGATGCTGTAATAACGAGGGCTAAGGATCGCACACTGAATACGGTATGTGTCTCTGAAATTCTAGCTCATTAGGGGGAGGTTCCAGCCAATGCACGCAAAGATCTAAATCTTAGCTAAGAACCATAAGGGAACTAGCTTTGTTCGTATTCTGATCTCAACTTAAATGAAGGTACGCATGTCTTCCAAACCAAAATCTATGTCACGAGGAGCTAATGTTGACAACAACATAACTGTAGATGAAGTTCCTTCTCTACAGAAAAAAAAAAGACTATATATATCAGCATGGTGAAGCACCCTGCACATGCACGTAAGCTTTCAATAATGCCATGCAAAATGCGAGTGGAATTCAGGGGAGCATGGGGCCTACCGATAGCTTTTGTTCATAATGAAAAAGTGGCCTAATCCTCATGCATGCTTTAATCTTAGATTACAGAACGTATGCCAAAAAAGTGAATAGCTCACATGGCCGAGCACGTTGTCCATAATCCCATGTCACAGGTTCGAATCTCTAGGGCTTATAGCGGATATAAATGATAAGTAACTCCTTCATTTTATTAAACCCACACCCAATAAAGACCAGAAAAGGGAAGCTGGTCCAGTGGTCAAACGTGTTGCCCTTTCAGGTCTTGTACTCAAATCTGCCACTTCACTAGGACAATGCTAAAGTTTCAATTGGGCCTTCGGTTGGGCTTTTATTAAAGAGAACCAGGTCTCATATGATTAACATGGCACATAATAGATTTTTTTAAGTCAAAACAAATTCTTTCCTTCAATTTTTAAATCATTTTTCTTTTATTTTAGGTCAACTCCAATTATTTTAATTTTAAAATCAAGAGTCAATTTTCCTTAACTTGGACCAAGTCCAATCCTTTTCTTTAAAGTCAAATCTTTTTAATTAATTTGGGTCAAACCCAACTACATTGAAACTAAATCCATCCGTTTAAATAGGGTCAAGCCCAATTCCTTTTAATTAAGCCGAATTTTTTTAAAATCAAGTTTCCTTTCAACTTGGATCAAGCCCAATCTTTTAATTTTAGGGCCAAGCCCAATTCCCCTCTTTTAAAAAAAAATCAAATTCACTCTTGCCTAATTTGGGTCAAACCCAATTCTATTTTTTATGCTTTTTATTTCTAAAATCAAATCCATTTTCATTAGACGGTCCTAAATCTCACGCAATGAACTTCAAAGTTGAAAGTGCAGCATACCCTATCTTTCAATGTTTGGAGAATCATACAAGTCGCAGTGAAACCCTTGATTGCCTCTGACTCTGTGCATGTGGGTCAAAGATCTTTGTTTCTGTCTTAATAAAATCTTAAAATTTTGACTTATCCAAATTCTTTACGAAGCTTTAAACTATCCTGGATCTCACGCAATGAGCTCTAAGTGCGAACCAGTAGCATACCCTACTGTTCGACATTTAGAGAGTCATATGGGTTGTAGTGCAACCCTCGCTTGTCTTCGACTCTGTGCATGTGTGGGTCCAGGAACATCTGTAAAAATCAAGGTTCAAAATATGTCTCAAAATATTCCTAAGTCTCACGTGATAAGTTCTAGATACGAACTGGTAGCATACCTTGCTGTTCAGAGTTTAGAAATTATATGGGTCCCAGTGCAGCCCTCGTTTGCCTTGGATGTTGTGCATATGTGGACTAAGGATTCTCTTCAAAATATCCAAAACACTCTATTTTTTTAAGCACCATTAAGAGATCAAGTCTCCTAGAACCAGAACTACGTAGCCTTGAATTTTCCATTGCATTAGGGAATACGTAGGAGTAGGATCAAGTCCTATCAGACTATTTTCATACAAACATATTTATTTTCTATTCTATTTAAAGGGATCAAACAATTTTCCAAATATCAAAATCACACTTAATTTAAGGGTATCGTTCTTCGGAACAGGCGAGTAGAGTGCCTAACACCTTCCCTATTCATAACCGACTCTCAAACCTAGAATTTCTTCCTCAAGTTAGGTTTTTCCAAATATTTTCCCTTAAAATAAAATTTGGTGGTGGCTCCACTTATCAAATAAATTATTTTTCAAAAATTTTAGCGAGTCCGTCGTCTCGTTGTAATTACGGTTACAACACACACTTTCCATTTCTAATAATTCACCATGTCATGACTATCTTGTATAAATTTTCAAAATTTATTACAAAGAACATGCTCTTTAATTATATCTCATGTAGACAATTAACACAAGGATAGTAAAAACGTCCATTACTATGAGGAAGATTTACCTGTTAAAATTTCAAAAAATCTTTCATCCTATTCTTATACCAATCACTTATTTGTTTAGCATTTATCCAATTACAATCCATGCTATACAAGTAGAGAAAATACATAAATTAGGATACCCATTAACTTGGCCACTCATAATCACAATTCAACATCCTCTTTATTGGTGAGGCCTCATCCTATTTGAGAAAAAAAATTCTATTCATTGGTTACCATACTCCTTAAATCTTGAGTATCATACTTCGTGAAATTTTGATAGTATTTCTCATTATTCTCCAAGTACATAACTTGATTATGGTGTCATTTACCATGATCAAACATACATCCAGAAACAATTCAAAATGAAGTAAATTGAAATTTCATGAAGTACAATATACAAGATTTTATAAGAAACTATTATGTGATTGATAGAAAACTAATTTCCAAAATTTTTTAACTTGGACAATTTGAGATTTAATACAATGATTGGTTTAGTTGTTGAAAAACAAACTCATTGAATTCAATCTTAAACAAGAAAATAAGGTTACACTTAAAATTTGAATTGAAAAAAAGAAAGAAACATAAATTCAAAAAAGCAAGATAATTGGCACATGCATAATTATGCTAATTATCAATACACAAGAAATCAAAACATTTGACAAAAGAAAAATTTATGTATATGAAGCTCTTAATGTATACAAAATTGAACATATATTATTTCAAGAAATGGATACAAAGCTCTTAGTCATTCCATGGTTGTGTTGGTGTAATTTTCTTATGGATCATAAAATAATGTGATGGGGTTTCTTATAAATTAAAATATCTCCATTGACAATTTATCTAGAGAGGTTGAATCTAGGTTCTAACTCCACCAAGTCTAGAATTTTGGTCATCTGTGGGATATTTTTTATCATAATTAAAATAGTTAGCCTTGGTCACATCCTATGCTTCTCCATTTGACCAAGTATTCATCTTTTCTTGGGTTTCTTTTTACTTGTTTTGATTTCTTCTGAGTCCAAAATTCAAGTGATTTCTTTTTAGATTTAACTTGAGTCTCTATGCTTTCATTAAATGTCAAGTTTCCATTATCTTTGCATGGTTTAGGTCCTTTTATTCATGGTTAAGTTCTCATATCCTCAATAGTCCATTATGTTTAAGAATAGGTTATAAAGGTGCAAGTTTTAACGTTCTAAGCTTAAGGTTTGGGATCTTAAGTTTAGTCCTCATGATTTCATATGTTTAAGTCTTAATACAAAACTTTTATTCCATTATAAATAGTCAACCAACACTATTCCACCAAGGAGAATGGTCATAACAAAATATATTCAACAAGGATTCACAAAATATAAGACCAAGAAGAAAATAATAAGATACAAGAGTTGATAAACAAGTATAAAAAAAGTAAAGAGCATGTAGACTCCCCACTTGTTTGAATCTTCTTCATGAACTTTCTTGACTAAGAAGGATGAAATAGATTCTTCCAAGATACCAAGAGTCTTGAATTCTACCGATTAAAAGAAAAAATATAAGAAAAAAGCTCAATTTTTATTTTGTATTAATTATGCTTATTACCATGTTCATCATATAAACAAATCAATAAGATGGATAATAATCATATGAACCTTAAAATCTTACAATAAAAGATAATTTTCCAACAAGATCAAGAATAAAGCATTAGAGTCCTAACCCAGCATAAATTATATATGTGATTGATTTTTTTTTCTATCTTTTATGGTGTTTGTAATTTTAAGGTGTTGGATGGGAGTTTGGAAGGAAGAATTATGTTTGCAATTATGCATTAGAGTCCTAACCCCTAGTGATTAGAGTTTAAGAAAATTACCCTAAAATGAAGAAGAAACAGTGTTGGATCTGGTCTCAGCTTGTCAGGAAGAATGTGATCTCAAAGACAATAAGAACTCTCAAAAATAAAAATGGGTGCTGTCCAGAAAGAAAATTCCATTAGCTCAGCAATATTATGAAATAAAATAAAAAAGATCAAAAGGACACGTGATTACCTAAAATGAAAATATAAATGATTTAGGATTCGCAAATGATATGATGATAAGATTCACATGGGAGATTTAATTTTGGGGACTACGGTTCATAAGTGAAAGGACGAACAAGATTCTGGTGCTTAATGTTGTTGACTACTTTGACTTCAATTTTGAATTTTCAAGCATTGGGTGTATTAAAGGTTCAAACTTCAAACATATATCACTATACACTTCAATTAATCCAATACCTAATGAAAGTTCCAAAAATGGAAAAATAACAACAACATGCTATTTGAATGTAAATATATCTCCTTATAGTTGTATAGTATATGATATACTTGATGGTCTCTCAATAAGAATATCAAGAAGCTCTAAAATGTGCAGTTGTAGCTCTTCATTAATGCCAATAGGATTAGCAAACTTCCTACAAAAGGATACAAATAATTTACAATTTTATATAATAAAGCAATATACAAATTTCCTAATTATTATATGGGCGTGATAAAATCACCCCAACGAATATGCTTTCATGCTTTATCAAATTTGTAATTTCTCCAATTTCATGGATTTATGTGTTTACATTAAATATTTCTCCAAGTTTTCCAATGCTACATCTTTCAGAGTAAATTTACAAATTAAGAGTTTTACCTTGTTGTGAGAGGGACAAATATTGACCATATCATCTCATTATGAATGATCCATGTTAAAACACAAGTTAAGGAAGAAAGATAAGTGCAACATGATAAAAATGGTATACTTTCCAAGTTATGTATTAAGTTATTTACCAGTCAAATTAGAGTAACTAATACAACACACAATCATAATAATGCAAAAGTTTCAGTTAAAACTTGCAAGAGTGGTGAGAATATGTGTGGCGATCATTTCTTGTGATGAGAGGGAGCTTGTGGAAGTAATACAAGTGCAATAGAGGCAACATTACCTACTGAGATAACACTTTAACATCACTATAGATCAAAGGAGTTGTTTTTAACATAACAACATCTAATGAGTGAAGAGAAATTTTAGAGGAGCTCCAAGCTCATTGGATATGGCTTTGACATTCAATATAAGACAAGGAAAGATAACCTTGCAGATGAGACATTATCTTGTAGAGCTTCTAAATTCATCCATTTTAGTTCTGCATTCATAGATAAAGATGCTTGGTAAAAGGAAATTCAGAAAGATGATTTAATTAGAAGAATAGTACATGACCTCCTAGTTGACCTTGAATCACATGCTGGATATAAGTTTAAAAATAAAAATATTTTTATAAGTGGAGAATGGTGCTACCAAAAAGATCATCTAGAATCACAATACTGATGACAAAATTTCATAGCTCCCCTATAAATGATCACTCTAGTTACTTCAGAATCTACACAAGACTAGCTGTTTACATGGATTTCCCTCTTCCTAGTATCATATGGGGAATCTATGAGAAAATTTTGGCAATAACTCTTTAAAATGGGTCTCACTCAAAACATTCAGCTCAACCTACCATCCTTAAATTGATGGGCAATCTAAGGTGGTAAACTGATGTTTAGAGGTATATTTGAGATGCCCTACTAGTACTAAACCCAAATAGTGGGTGATCTACCTACCTTGGGAAGAACTTTGGTTCAATACCTAATTGAGAGTGAGAGCCATAACTGAAAGCACTAAATTGGCTTGCTTCTACTACATTTTTTTTTCCAATAAGTAGAAAATCTCTCAGTTGCACAAAACTAATATCATCAACCTGGGATTTGGGAAAAGTCAACATAAATGGAGACACTGCACATAAATGCATGCAAAATAAAGACAACCTGGGTTATCCTGATGATATATATTTATTGGTTTATTAAAAATTAGAACACATTTAAACAAATACGTTAACTCTTTTTACAAATAAACCTTAAGCTTAGATCATGCCATACAAAAATTATTCTAAATAAATAGAAGTTAAAAATATATTCCTAAAATAAATAAAAACATGTTCCATTCAAAATCTTATTTGACTTGTCTAATTGCATCCTTATATCTTTTTCTTGTTTGTTTGACCTATTGACCTAGTTTTATTTCTTTTGGTCTTTACCATATAACAAGTTAAAACTTGAAAGTATGGTGAGGATGTGTGTGACTTCCATTTGTTCATTTAACTCTAACCAAGTCTAATTCATTTCAAATTTGATCAAAGAGTTGCACAAGTTCTATGGTGCATTTCATCAAAATGGGTCATACACAAGGCATCCACAACATCACCATTTAACTAGAGTCTATCATTGACATAAACAAATAATTATGGACTCCATATGAAGAATGTAAATAAGAGAAAATCTTGCTCTAAGGTGTGAGAGAAGAAAAACCACTATCGACGATGGTATTTTCCCTGGTCGCGAATGAAGAATGTTGTTGGCCAAAAATGCAAATGCAAACACATGAATAAAGAACTTATGGATGGAAATGAAAATGTGAATACTAAGGGGTAGGAGTGAGGGACTCTAAAGTTTTTCCTATTCACTACGAAGGACTATAAACTTGGTCACAACGAGAATAAGAACAAGATGGACAACGATAATTCAATTTCAATACTACTTTTTAACTCGGTTGCCCAATAAATTGATGTAAAAAGTCACTTTCTATATCGGTTATTGTAACATCCTAAATTTCATGCTTGGGTTACATGACTAAGAAATAAATGATTATAAAACTTTCCCCTGAAATCTCTAAGGAAATTAGAGAATTTTCAGTAAATCACGAAAATGTCTCTACACTAGAATAACCCAAATAAGGTGCAAGAAACTCAATATAAAAGTTAAAATAAATTTTACAGGATTTTAGAATGATAAGGATGATTATAAAGTCATGAGGAAGGAATAGAAACAAGAAGGGACGAAAACTCCAAAAATACCCAAAACGCCCCTAAAAGCTCTACTTTATGTAAATGGCTAATCTGTTCCCAAAAAAATATTAAATGATATTAGATTAACTCAAGAATAAATCAATAAGTATTAGAATTTTGGAGGAAGAATTTGGCAACTTCTTAGGTAATATTGAAAAAAAATACGAAAATGTCCCTAAAGGACCAAGAGGGCAAGAAAGTGAGAGGAAGAAGCCAAAGGTGGGTTCCACATGATTTGCACAAAAATTCCTTATGGAGAACATGGTGATGAATCACCATATAAGTCAACACAAAAGAAAATGCATAAAAGACAAAAGTAACAAATGCAAAGATTCCTTTAACCATGATTAAGGTTAATTAACTTTGATTAATTAAAATTAACCATGCTTAGGGTAAGTTAAACTTAATTAGTTACAAACTCAATATGATTAGCACTAATATAATCCTAAAACGATAATTATTTAATTTTTAGATTTATCTTAGAAAATAAAAATTACATACAACATTACCAAAATGCCCTTAAGTGGAAATTTAATTCCCACATGCCCTAGGTGGACGAAATTACTTAGGGACACCAAGGAGGGAGCTCATTTGCTGCAGTTACAACCTTCTAAACACATTGTAGAAGCTATCAAAATTTTCTCAAAGCTTAATTGACAAAGATTACACCTTAAGTCTAAACTTCCATTTTTGAAGTTTAAGCTAAATTAACACCTAACCTCCAAGCCTCACCGCCATATTTAGAAACAGTTTTGTGGATTATCTAAGGAGGGAAAGATAAACCAAGAAGCCCCACCAAAAACCAATCATTAAGTCTTCATCAAGTAGGATTATTATACCTATGTTTTAAGCTTTAAATTTGATTTTGATGATTTATTTTCTTTTTATGGATCCTTTCTCTAAAATTCATAGACCTTTTTTTTAACTTATGAGAGCTCAATGATGCCTTTGAATGGTTAAAAATGAGCATAACCTATTTTTAGTAATTTTTGAAAGTTAAAGTGAAGTTTGGATGGATTAAAGTGCTTCTAGCCACCTTAGAAGCAATTTAACTAGTTAGAATTATTTAAAAATTCATTTTGATGCTTTGGAAAGTTTTGAGAGAGTTCATGAGAAAAGTTTTAGAAGTTTTCATGTTATGGGATTTATGGATCTTGGAATCAATTTAATGGATCTATACTTATTTTCCATGAAAAATACTATCTTTGAGATTTTTATGCTTAAAGCTTGAAATTTGGAGATTTTCTCAATATTATGAGATATTATGCTTAAAGGTCCAGATCTGATCTCATAGGTTAAATGACTTGAAAGACTATGACAAATTTTACCACAAGTCCATAAGAGCTTGATATGACTTAGACTTAAGATCTATCATGAGCCAAATGGAATTTTGGGACCAAAAATGAGATAAGTTTCATAAGACACTTAGAACCTTCATTAACCATAATATTTAAGTCTTGATGGACTTAAGTATTAATGGGACTACAAATGCACAAAACCATGGAACAAAACTTATATAAGAATGAATTTTGAGAAAAAGACCTTGAATGCTCAAGGAGAAATATTCGGCCACTTTTGGTTAATTAGGGTAAAAGCTATAAAAAATTATAAGAATGATATAAACTATGATACTAAGTCCTAATGGATGTAAATTAACCCTTAAAAGATGAAGAATTAAACTAAAATGCCTTAAATTCTAAAAGGGAGCAATTTGGCCACTCCTTGTTAATTAAGGAGAATTGGGTTTAAACTCTTGATTAGGATTAATCAAGGACCCTTAGCATGTAAATGCAAGGGAATAAAAGTGTAAGAAATATTTGGGAATAGTTAGGATGACCATTCAGTCATAATGACTAAAATGGGTGAAATTAAGTTAAAACTTTAATTAAGAGTTAAGCTTGAATCAAGGAGTCATAAGTTGATGAGTAAGAATGATTCATAGAGTTGTGAAATTAAAATGTGACCATTCGACCATAGCTATTAATAATGAAGAAGAAGTCTTAAAAACTTCTAAACTTGGTAATGAGTAATGACCTAAACCTTAATTGGTAGGAATCATCATCTAAAATTAAAGAAAAGTGAACCATGGTGCCCTAGAATTTAAGTGTATGTATTTGGCCACATCTCAAGGATTAAGAGAAGTTTGAGTTAAAAATATCAATTAAGTTTCCAAGGAGATCCTAAGTTTCAGGAAGAAAATTGAAAAAGTGCTAAAGAAGCTAACATAAAATCTTATTAAGGTTTAAGAATGGATTCTAGGACGACTTAAGAAGATGATTGAAAATCAATTATGAAGTAAAAGTAAAATTAGAGCATTCAACCACCTTGAGTTTAATTAAAGGAAAATAAGTTTAAGACCTTAATTAAGGTGTAATAAGGATGCTCACCATGAAAAAGAAATGAAATAAGAGTTTAAGAGAAGTTTGACAATGGTATGGGTTCCTGATATGATTCACCCTACGTGAATGAATCGGAATGCGGAAATGATAATGGAACGTCTTGAGAATCAGGATAAGATAAGATAAGGTAAGCTTAGGATAAGATAAGATGAGATAAGATAAGATAAGATATAATAAGGTAAGATGAGATAGGATAAGATGAGATAAGATAAGATAAGATAAGATGAGATAAGATAGGATAAGATGATAAGATAAGATAAGGTAAGATAAGGTGAGGTAAGATGAGATAAGATAAAGGAATCCAACACAAACCGTGACCTGCCGGAGAGTACCGAAGTTATCAAGAGGAACGTGACCCTTACCGTGACCTACCGGAAGAACCAACGTTATCAAAGGTAGTTCTTTTCCCAAGAACCAAGGGAATCAACTCACATAGAGATGAAAAACTCTTAAAGAGAAAATATGATTATTCCTCAAAAATGTATCTCTACACTGAGTCTCCAACTTCTATTATATAGCTAACCTAATCTAGTAAAAAGATAACAAATTAGAAATTCTAATTAGATTTCAATTTGAATTGTAACCGATTTAAAATAACTAAATTCTTGATAAATATCAAATCTTAATGTAATCTATAGCAAATCATAAATCTTATCACTTAAGATCTTCAATGATATGACTACATAATTTAACCCATGTTGGAATTGGACTTGGATCAACATAGTCTTTTTCTTGAACTTCCTTGATGAGACCTTGAAGTGTTTGTTCCATATGTTTGGTCCTATTTCTTGTCATAGGACATTCGATTCCTTGTAGATAATCTCTTAGATGATCTCTTTTGCTTATCATGGTACCCACGTTCACATCAGTACCATTAAGCTATACGAGACTAAATGTATGCAAGTGAGTTAAAATCTTGTTGACACATAACCCTTAAACCTAATTTAGTAAGTTATGAATACGACATGCAAATTAAAACACACAAAGAGAAAATAAATCAAGAGGTACAATTCGGAAGAAGAAATCCAAAGTATCATGATTTTCATGAAATTATGTGAAACAAATTAACCTTTGAGAAAAGGAAACATTGAGAGATAACTTAGCAAGATGAGTGGAATAAGCTCGCATGAGTGATTCATCATAAAATGTTATGAATTAAGAAAGTTGGACATGTTATGGATGTATATGATTACGTTGTCCAAGAATTTATGATATGCTTAAGTAAGTCTTGATTTAGAAGGTGATTATTTGCTTAAGAATGATATGTCAACCTGTTGTTTTGCTTTATGAGTACATGAGAGAAATATGAGATGTATGGTGACTACTCATGAAAGATGTCTTGTATGATGATCATGTATAAATGATGTTTTACTTAATGATCATGTGTAAATGATATTGTGAAAGTAGTTGTGATTAGTGACTAAATGTGCATGGCATATTGATTGGAATGATTAAACATGCATGTAAATTGAGTACATAATGAAGAATGAAAATTATATTATGTGATGTAAGTACATAATGAAGAATGTAAATTGTATGGATGATGTTCTTGATTTGTTAAGAGAATGATGTAAGACATGGTGAGTATGTGAAAATAAAATTAATAAACACATACATGAAAAGTGTCAACTTAGGGACTCATGCATATGTGGAAGGTCTAAGACTATCCATGTTAAAAGTCGTAAGGCTTCAAACTAAAATAAACTTGATAAGCACATACTTGAAAAGTGCCAAGTCAGAGACTTGTCCATGTTTGGAAAGTTTGGGACTATCCATGTTAAAATCCATGAGACTTCAAACTGAAATAAACTTGACAAGCACATACTTGAAAAGTGTCAAGTTAGGGACTTATGCATTTGTAGAAAGTTTGAGGCTATCCATGTTTATAGTGACAACCATGTGAGCTCATATTCTAATAATAATTATTGAGTAATGTGCGAAAAAGCTAATAACGCTTGAGAAATATTTAATAATATCCCATTAAGAGTATAATGGTGTGCCATATATTAATGTGTCAAGTAGTATCGTGACGTTATGTTCATGTGAGCATGTTTAAGTGTATTGCAGGAGATATTAATGTGTCAAGTAATATCTTGAGGTTATGTTTCATATGAGCATGACTATGTTTATGGTAAAAGATATTAATTTGATAAGTAATATCTTGATGTTATGTTTCATATGAGCATGCCAAGTAATATGTCGTTAAGACTTGGCCTGATGTTATGCTACAACATATTGATAAGGTGAAGCATGTTAAGAATGATGTTTACAATTAAGTTTATCGTGAAAATAGAATATTTCTAAAATGAGGAAGAAATTTGTATACTTGACACCTTTTTCATAAATAAACTAAAGTGGTTAGGATGGAAATGATGTCATTCACTTTAAGGTAAGATCCTACCGAGAAACTTAGTTTCTCACTCCCCCTTCCACCATTTTCTTTCTCAAACCCTGATAGCGTCGTTCGAGAAGGCGATAATATTTGTAGAGACTGACCATGTAAGCTAGAAGGTTGAAGTCTCGGGATCTTCCCATCTGAAGTAATGGTGGAACTCTGGACATACTAAATAATGCATAATATATGACTGTTATGGATGATTATAAATTGTAAGAGGGTGTCGATGCCCTTGTATGTCTTATTTTAAACGACTCACGGAGAGTCATAATTTGCTATTTAACATGAGTGTACTACTTATGTAAATAATTATGAGAAGTGTGTATGAGTTATGTTTAGATTGCTTTACATGTAATTAGAGATAATTAAAACAAAAGAAGTAATTTGTAATGGAAATAACCTATATACACGCAAGAATACTTAATAATTTATTTACTTTTACAAACGTTATATCAACGTGACTCGTAATTTATATCAAAAAGGTTGTTTTAAAAAAATTATTGTATTTTTGCTAATAATTATTTTTTTAAAAGTTTACATCATGAGACAATAGTTTATTAACGAAACCAAATGTATGACTTAAGCATAAAAATGATATCAATTTTTCGGATGTTATAGTCATAAATGAACCGATGTAAAAATCACTTTTTATTCTAATTATAAAATAATCAATGTAATAATTTAATTACAAAAATGGTACGATCCTATTTTCTATATCGAATTTTCTAAAATTTCTATAAAAATATGTTATAAAAATACTTATTTTATACTAGTGTATATTTTATATATGAAACTAATATTATGTTTTTTATTTTTACTTATTTATTTAGATACTTTGATTTAGATGATTATGCTAATTTAATATTATTGTTATTGATCTAATTTGTAAAATCTTTAATAGAATATATGTATTTTATTAGCGTTATTTAAAAAAAATGTTTCAAAGCTATTTTTTTATTTGTTAATATATATATATATATATATATATATCAAAATTGTTAGTTATAATATAGATATTATTTTCTTTTAATATAACAAATATTATTTATTTATTTTTAATTATACATGGTTATTAAAACTTTTTTTTAGTAATTACACATCCTAAAAGTAATTCTACTAAAAGTATCCAAATAAGATTTTTTATCAAAACAAAAAGATTTCTAGTATATATTATTCAAGAGAAAATTTCAAGATATCTTTCGTTTTTTTTACAATGATTTCTACCATGGATGCATTTTATTTGTTAATTTAGCATTATTTAAAAAAATTGTTTTAAATCTATTTTTTTATTTGTTTATATATATATATATATATCATAAAATAATTGGTTATAATATAGACATTATTTTCTTTTAGTATAATAAACAGGATTTATTTATTTGTAATTATATATGGGTATTATAACTCAATTTAGTAATTACACATTTTAAAAATAGTTTTAATAAAAATATCCAAATAATATTAATTATTAATTGTTTTTCTAGTATATATTATTTGAGGATAAATTTTAAGATGCCTTTCATTTTCTCTGCAATGGCATTTGGCATGGATGTTGAGAAACATTCCGACAGAGGCAGATCCACCAAAGCAACTGATTTAAATCCTGAAAAACACTATCCTCTTTTAGAGGGAATATTAGGAGGAAATACCCTACCTCCACAATAAAAGAAGATGAACTTGTTCCATCATAACCAAGCAAGACTTGAGTTAGTGGATGGAAACATACTCAAGCCCATGGTACACCTTGTTGATCCTTTAACGAGCGAGTTGTGTAAACCATGGAAAGATGCTTTGATCATCAAATTTTTAGAGAGAAACGTAAGATTCCTTACGTTAAGGGATAAACTTAAGAAGCTTTGGAATATGTTCTCTACATTTGATATTATGGAAAGATGCTTTGATCATCAAATTTTTAGAGAGAAACGTAAGATTCCTTACGTTAAGGGATAAACTTAAGAAGCTTTGGAATATGTTCTCTACATTTGATATTATGGATGTGGGCAACGACTACTTCATAGCCAAATTCGATTTAGAGTTTGGCTGGTCTAAAGTCCTGGAAGGAGGTTCATGAATGATTTATGACCACTACCTTGCAACCTAGTGATGGTCACCCGATTTTTTCTCTCCCAAGGCTAAGATAGAACGTAATATAGTCTAGGTGAGGTTTCCTAGACTAAACATGATTTAATATGATGAAAACATCCTTTTCATCCTAGCATCCACCATAGATAAACCAATTTGCATGGATCTTAATACTTTACAATAAAATAGGGGAAGGTTCTCTCATATATATGTGGAAATTAACCTTTTATTACTAGTAGTGGGGAGAGTTGGCTTGAATGACATATGGTACCATGTGGAATATGAAGGCTTGCATGTCTTTTACTCAATGTGTGGTTGTTATGGACATATTACTTGTAATTGCACAATGCACCGTCATGGTTCGGCACCACAAAGTCGCACCATACATACTCGATCAGAGATGAAAAGGGTACATAATGTTGATACACAGGTAACCAACTTGAACCCATCTCAATCTCTAGTGATCAGCTTAATGGATTCCTCACATATCCAATGTGGAACTAATATGATGAAATTAGGGAAGGAGAGTGAAGAACCATTACATGGTGATAGGTTAATTGTTACGCAAAAAAAGGGCAACCAAAAAATAAAAATCTAGAAAGTAAGAGTAATTATAACCATAAAGGAGGCTCTAAAAGTAATAACCCTAAAAAGGATTATAATCTAAAGGAAAACCATAATGGATATCTCCACAATTACAAGAAACTCTAGCCATACCAAGAAGAATGCTTTCTAGATCATAGTCACAGGAAAAAAGAGCAGAAACAAAGTGAAAATTCATTAATCTTTGGTGAGTCCAAAAACCACTATGTTCTTAGGGAATGGAGAGGTAAGTTTGTAAACGAGGGAAAAAGGATATCAAGATGTCATATCCCCCACCATATCTCCAAACCTCCTCATCGATAAAGAAATTAAAGAAGACCCACATCAACTTATCATGTTGGAGCATGGAATACCTCTAAATATATAACAGGACCTAGAAAAGAAGAGCGCCTCCATGTCTTCCCCAACAAAGACTGTTCATGATAGGAGCCTACCTCTAGCACATCGCCTCCTTGAGTTCTACATCACAATGATGAAGGAGTTTAGAGATGTCAAAGTGTTTTTTTGGAACATGAAAGGAGCAACAAATCATACAGGTCAACGCTTTATGAAAGTGATTATTAACTGATATTAACCTTTAATTATTTGGTTCATGGAACCATACATCCCGTCAACCACCATCATAATATTTTGGACTTTTTAGTTACCCTTTCATTGTGGCCCAAGAAGCATGTGGACATAAGGGGACATTTGGATGCTTATCCAAGATTACTCATCCAAACCTGTATAGTGGACACCTTTTACCGAGTCTTATCAGTTGAAATATCCACTAAGACGAGTGCTTGGATATTAAGTGCAGTTTATGGAAACCTAGTACCCATAGAACGTGAATATCTTGGGGAACATTATCGTAACCTACAAGTGTACATATCATTTCCATGGATTCTCGTCATGGACTTCAACAAAATTCTTCTACCCTCAAAATAGATAAGGTGTGTTTTCCACTCATCAAGAGTTGCAAAAATCCAAAATTTAATGGAACAATGCAAATTGGTGGACATCATAGGTAAAGGGGAAGATATACATCATATAGAAAGTAAATTGGAAAACCATACAAAAGCAAAATGATTGGATCAAGGGATGATGATACACGTTGGAGACTAGCTTTCCTAAAAGCTATCATTGAAACTCTCCCTATTTTCCATTCAGACCATAACCTTATCATCTTTAAATATGGAGAATCACCTCATAATGATCCCAAACCTTTTCGTTTTAAGCATGCTAGTTGTTGCATGAGAAATACTCTGATATTGTTAAGAGAATTTGTGAATACCCTAAAAATGAAGTTCGTTCTACGCTTAAGTCATATTTGTGATTTCATTATTAGACTATTACTTCATGATACAAGATCCTTTTAGAAATTACTAATATTGAAAATACATTAATTTTTTTTAAAAAATACCTTAGTTGAAAATATGAGCCTTGTCATAGTAATTGTTGTAGTAGGAAATAAATAATCAAGTGTCATCACCCACCTCTTAACTTACTTTGATTACTTGATATAAAAATGAATCATGCATACTCTTATGTTCAAAAATTAGTGTAAGAACATTAGTACCCTTTCAAGCATCACACATATATACATACAATTGTGTCTCATATTACACACAATTACACATACTATTCGATATATATATATATATATATATATATATATATATATATATATTACATGATTAATTACATATTATTTATTTATATTATAGTCATCCTTAATTATCATGCAAAATGTACACTATTAGAGTGAGACCAAATTTCCATCAAAACTTCAGACATAAGGACCTTGAGGCTCCAACCACTTAGCTTACATTGTCAACATCCACGAACATCACTACCTTCATGAACATCATTGTTGGGGTTTAGGAAAGAAAATGGTGGGAGAGGGGCAAGAAACTAAGTTTTTATGTAGGATTCTACCTTAATTATAGTGTTAACATTTCCAACCCAACAACTTCAATTTATTTAGAAAATTGACATGCATGCAAGTTCACTTAAATTTTTAGAAAATCTTTAGCTGAAGTGAATTTCTTTTACAGTTGCAAAAACTTACTTCTATCTCAAGCATACAAGGCATTTATTCTGAATTTCATACACCTTTCATTATTTTAAGATCACATTCTATTACATCACATATATCATTTGACTTTCGTTTCATTCATGCCTTACTCATAATTTATTCTTATTCTCTAGTCATCCTTTTTGTGATAATTTAATTTAAGGCATATTCTTAAGAATCTTAGTCAAATAATATCTTTCACTTCCCACATACTCTACCTTCTGTTCTTAAGATCATTCCAGATGGTTGTCACCATCATAATTTATTGAAGTCCTATGGCTTCTATATGAAAAGTTTTGTGACATCCATATGTGCACAAGCCCTGTGACTCAACATGGTAAGAGTAGTGTCTTAAATTTTCACATAGAATTTTCTTTATTAATCTCTTGATGTATTAGGTTCCATATTAAGTCTTTGTAATAATATGCATGCTCAATATTCAATTAATATGGTATGACAAATAACATCCAAGTTATCCAATTTCTCATATAATTCATCCATTCATAGAACCATAATTCACATCAATTTTCATGCATCATTCAAGAGAGCACATATAACCTCTAATCCAATTTACCTTTACATTTATCATCCACACATGAGCATCATATAACACATCACTTTTCTAAACAATCAAAAGTACATCCTATACACTTTACATTCTTCTTTGTGTACTCATAAGGCAACACAACAAGTTGGCATAATTATTCTAAATAGAAACTAACTTTTTAATCAAGATTTCTTAATTATGTTTAATATAGATTTCTTGGATAGCATGCAACCTTTCTCCAAGATCTTGTCCATCTTACCTTATTTCATAAGGTTTATGGTAAATCTCTCATAGGAACCTATTCCACTCATCCCTCTAAGTTACCTCTCAACCTTTTATTTTCTCAAGATTAAGTTTTTCTTAAAATTTTTAATGTAAGATTATGAAACATTGGATTTCTATTCTAGTTGGCAGAATGGCCTATTTTTTGTTTACTTTTGTGTTCATTAATTTGAATGTTTTATGCACAACTTACTTAATTCAAGTTTAAATGTTATAAGTTTTATACTTTTTGACCAATAACTTTGCTAATCAACTTTGAATCACTGATGAACCTATTTGCATACCTTCTTGCCTAAGAATTCCAAGTTTCTTACTCATGTCTTGTTTACATATCTTTAAGAATCCAAATTAACCTACTTTGCCTAATTAGCTCATAAATGGCCAAATCTTCTTCCTAAATTTCTAAGACATTATGGTTCATTTTTTCTTCCCTTAGAAAGTAATTTACACTAGTTAGGACCTAGGTTATTAATTCACACTATCCTTAGAAATTTTTAAGACTTTTCCTCCTTGTTTAGTAAGTATGGCCAAATGTTCACCTTCCTCCCTCTACTCCATAATTAATTTCTATTCACCACCTTAAGCATATTTGAGTTCATTCCTAAATTCTAGCAAGGTTTTAACTTATTTTCACCAACTTTAACCAATATGACCAAATGGTTACTCCATCATTTTCAAGTATCTTCTAAATTTATAATTCCTTTCTTATCCTTGATTAGGCTCCTATTTACACTTTAATTAAAATTTTAAACTCATATTTTCTTAATTACATAGAAGGTGGTCAAATCTACTAGGTGATCAAAACAAGGATCTTTTTCTCAAGTTCTTGTCACTTAACTTTGTGTTATGAAGTTTAGCACCTGGTACATCATATATTATTAGATCCATTTGTGATTTGTTCTTACTCCATAGTTTTAGTCATGGTCATAGAAGGTCTTAAGTGACTTGTTTAACTTTTGGTCCAAAATTTCACCTTTACTCTTACTAGTTTTTAAGTCTAAGTTTAAGTTAAGTTTATACTTTTTATGATATAAATTTTGTCTTTTAAGATGTTTAACATATGATTCCAGATCTGAACTTTTATCAAAGTCCAACTTCAAGATTAAAACTTTTAAGAAAAGATATAAACAAGCTTCAAACTTTGAACACAAAGATCTTAAAGAAAGCATTTTTCAAGACAAACAAGTGTAGATCAACTAGATCTACTGCAAGATTTATCCATCCCTTACTTTGAGCACTTAAAAAATTTTCACACAAACTCTCAAATCTTTCCCAAAGCATCCAAAAAATCAATTTTAAGAAATTTAATTGGTTAAATTGATCCAAAGGTTTCTAGAAGCATGTTAATCCATCAAAACTTTTCTTTTACTTTGAAAATCACTAAAACTTAGTGATGCTCATTTTTAACCATCAAGGAAATTTTTGAACTCCAAAAAACTCAAGCAAAAAGGGATCCATAGAGCTTAAAGAGAGATCCATAAAAAAGAAAAGAAAATCAAACCATAAATTCATGATTAAAAGCTTAGAAAAATATATGGTAAAGATCCTACTTGTTGAAGACTTTTATGAATGTATGGTGGGTATTTGAATTTGGTATCCTTCCTCCATGATGGTCCAATAAGATCTCCTAGTGATGGTGGTGGGGCTTGATTGGTTTGTTTTGTTTTAACTTAAACTTCAAAATAGAAGTTTAAGCTTGAGGTAGATTTTGGTGTTTTGAGAGAAGTTGGAGTTTTGAGTGAGTTTAGAGAGCTTTCACAAGTATTTAGAAGAGTGTTAATGGAGAAAATGAGCCCCCTTGGTGTTCCTAAGCAAATTTGGCCACCTAGGACATGTGGGAATTAAATTCCCATTTAAGGGCCTTTTGGTCCATTTATATGTAATTTCCATTTTCTATTTTCCATTTTCCAATTTAAATGTAAATGTAATGATTATCATTTAGGATTATTTTAACACTAATTATTCTGAATTTGTCATTAATCAAGGTTAACTTATTGTAAGCATGATTAATTTTAATTAATCAGGGTTAATTTACTTTAACCATGATTAACTTTATCTCTCCTTATTAATATTTTTATCCTATATGACATTAATGAAGTGATGACTCATGGGATGAGTCACCATCTTATTTTCCACATGTCCAATTCGTACTCAATGGGTGGGGCCCATTTCCCAACTTTTCTTGCCCTACCAGCCTTCGAGGGTTCATTTTGGTAATTTTCAAAGAACTTCCCAAATTGTTCTTCCAATGTTTCTAATACTTATTGGTTTATTCCAAAATTATTCTTATGTCATTCAATATATTTTCAAGAATAGTTTAGACCTTATAGAAGACAGAGTTTTCTAAAGGCGTTTTAGGTATTTTTTTTGGCATTTCTAATGACATTTTTGTTCTCTCTTTGTTTCTATTATTTTCTTATGATTTTCTATACCTTTAGAATTTATTTTAACTTTTGTTTTGAGTTTCTTGCATATTTATTTGTGTCATTCTAATGCAGGAGCGTTTTCATCATTTGTTAAAAAAAATTCTCTAATTTCCTTAAAAATTTTGGGGGAAATTTCATAATTATTAATTTCTCAACCATTAACTTAGGTAGAGAAATTTTGGGTGTTACAATTTGGAGCCACCAATTCACATCCATAGCTACGATCCTATCAGAGCCACACCACCAGTTCATCACCTTTAACAAAGAAACATTCAATTATCTTATTAGCAGGAAAAATAAGATCTATGGCTTAGAGAATGGTTACTCTAACTCCTTTTAGACTCTTCATCATTCCTTAAGTCATGAGTATCATTGTATACTCCTACAAGAAGAGACCCCATGGTATCAAGAGTCTAGGGACCAATGGCTAAAATTGGGAGAAAAAAAGACTGCTTACTTTCACGTGTTAACAACTATATGCAGACATCAGAACAAGGTGACTACGCTTAATCTACCTTTAGGTATATGGTGCGATGACCCCACAACACTTAAAGAGGAAGTATAAAGATTCTTCAAGAATCACTTCTACCACATAACACCTTCTCGTAGTTCAAATCTCCACCACACATTTATACCCTAAACTCTCTTAACAAGTGGTGGCTTCCTTGATCAAACCAATAACCATAACAAAAGTTCATAAGCTCGCCAAAACATGCAATCTTTCAAAGTGCCAAGACTAGATGGATTCCAAGCCATATTTTATAAACATTTTTTGTGAAATGGTGGATGACCAAGTAGCATCAATGATAAAAAATGCTTTCCAATCAGGTTCTTTTGATAGAGAGTTGTTGAACACACTTTTCATTCTAATACCAAAAGTAGACTATCCAACAAGCTTCACAGACCTTAGGCCTATAAGCCTATGCAACATGGTTTATAAACTCAAATCAAATATGCTTGTTGAGAAACTTCACAACTATATAATGGAGATTGTGGGACCCCATCAAAACAATTTCATCCTAGAGAAGGGAACAATGGGCAACACCATCATCTTGCAAGAGATCATCCATCAAATAAACAAGTCCACAAAGAAAATATGTGACATCAAAATCAAACTTGATCTAACTAAGACATATGATTCTGTTATTGGGACTTCCTTGAAGAAACACTTGGGTTTTTTGGTTTCCTAAGTCTCACCTAAAAGCTTATCATGCATTATGTTTAAACATCATCAATGATTTTGACCTAGAAAGGTCAAAAGCTTGATCCCGTCAAACTAACATGAGGCCTTAAGAAAGGAGACCCTATTTCTCCTTACCTTTTTATCCTTTATACGGAGAGATTCGTTGGTAGTTCACGATCAGGTCTAGTAAAAGAAGTGGGAACCAATTTGTGTGGCAAAGAATGGACCATTGATTTCTCACCTCCTATTTGTAAATGATCTCCTCTTTGAAAAAGCAAGGAAAAATCAAATATGTCTCATTTTTAAAGTGCTATCTAACTTCTATTCCTCATTAGGTCTAAACATCAACCCTTAGAAATCCAAAGTTTTTTTCTCTAAAAATATCTCTAGCAAAAGAAACAAGATTTCACAATAATCTAATGTATCGGGTTCACAAATCGAATTAGAAAATACTTAGAGTTCCCCATAATTTAGGGATATTGAAAAAATAATTTTTTAATCCTACCATTGGTAGATTAAAGGCAAGACTTGCTAGGTAGAAGATGAACATGTTAAACAAAGTTAGAAGGATAAACTTTAGCTAAGGTAGCTATGAGAGTTATTCCAACCTACCCCATACAATTATGCTAGCTTCCCACTTTAACATGTATGCATATTGATGCCATTACTAGAGGTTTCATATAGGGTAACAAACATGGACGAGGTCTGCACCTAGTGGGGTAACAAATATTGGGTTCAAATCCTCTCATAGGTACAATATCAAAAACTTCATTCTTAATTATATGAACAAAAGAGGCTCCCGAACTTGGAACTCTTTACAACAAACCACCCAACATATCAAATCAAGCTTTTCTTGGAGATTAGGAAATGGAGAGATAAGCTTTTAACATTACCCATTGTCATATTTAGGCAGGCTGTGTGACCAAGTTATAATAGTGGGCATTCATTATAGTTACGTCTAACCTAAGGATGTTTGGAAGGATGGAAAACTCACACTCCAGACCTTGTACACAACCTTGCCACAAGAGATGGAATTGTAGCTTAATAGCATCAACATCACCCTCCACACAAACGTTACAAATGCTTTTACTTGGGATAGCCACCAACACGACAACTATATTATCAAAAGGAATTATAACTAACTAACAAGCAATGACACAGGACACAAACCCATACTAGAATTGGCTATGGCAGCAATGTTTTCTAGAGAAGGTGAAACTCCTTTTGTGGTTGACTTCCCACCAAACTTTACTTATAACTTCTTTGTGTTACAATTGACATGTCTCTTCCTTCGCAACCTGCCAATAATGTCATGTTCATGAGGAAAGCATTAATCATTGACTACGAGATTATGTCTTCGCACGAGAAATTTGGGAGGCAATGCAACTGCTAGCACCACCTTTATTTTAGGCAAACATAACAACTAAAGCCTTTACAATCATTATGAAACCTTATGTCTTATCTTCTTAACAATATTTTGGAATGTTTGGTTGGACCAAAACAAACATACTATGACTTCTTCCATGGCCACAATGATAGAAACAATGGACTAATCCAACTCACAATATCCGATCTAGCATAATGTTGGGTAAATATGGATTGTCTAGTCCCCCTAATGGATGAATATACATTATTAAATATGGATGACATTTCACTTAGCAACCTCGACTAGTTTGGCTTCGGAGGTCTTATCAGAGAAATAACAGGAAAATGGATCTTTGGTTTTTGTGGGAATATAGGCTACACAAACAACATCCATGCTGAGCTTTGGGAAATATTTATGGACCTTAAACTGGCTTGGGAAGTTGAAATTCGTAGACTATGGTTCCTTTCGTACTATAGGAAAGCAATCATCATGATTCAAAAATAACCATTGTTCCATAAGTATGGACTATTATTCAGTCCACTACATGACTTCTTTGCTAGACCTTGACATCTCATAATCAAACACATGCTGAGAGAAACAAATTTTTGTGCATATTCTCTCGCTAAATAAGGGGCTAATCAGGATCAAGATCTAGTGATTCTAACAGAAGCTCCATCATCCTTTTTTGCTCTTCTATTTAATGATGTCTTAAAGGTTTGTTAGTTCTGTTTTTAGTTTTCACTTCTTTCTTTTTTTTTTCTCCTATTGTAATACAAGAAACTATGTTACTTTAAATTACTTTTATTCAAAACTATTTCTATAAAATTATGTTAATATGAATCCAATTTTACAAATATTCATCCAATCATGTACTTAATCATAAATTTAAAATATTTAAAGGTCTTATAGTTGGAATATTTTAAAAGATATGATGGAACCACATTTTCATATTTTTTTATTTTTATTAAATTATTAAAATATGAGTTTATATCTTTGATATATCACTGGCTAGATTGGAGTTTTAATGTATTAATAATAGTGCATGAATGATGAGTTCATTTCCTTTTAATGAATTGACATTGGGTTAATTCACAATCAAGTAACATTTTCTTCCCTTTAGATGAAGAGACTTTCATCATTTTATTTGAATTATGTCACTCAATCATCCACTTAGGACAATGTGTGTTTTCAAATTGAGGATAATTAATTTTGATATAGTCAAATTTAAATTTGAAATACTTAAAAAAATTATCAGTTTTGTTTGCTTGCATGTAAATTTGAAAAAAAGTAAATAAAAAATTTAAATTGATAAAAATATTATTCTATCTTTACTTGAATATAAAAATAAAATTGATAGAAATATTTTTTTTTTAATTTTACTTAACTATAAAAATAGATTTGATTATAAAAATAAAATTGATAGATATATTGTTTGAATTTATTTGATTATGAAATGAAAAAAAAATAATTTTGGTAAAATTTTTAAAGTAACTTTTTAGACAGAAAAAATTAGGAAAAAATTTACATTATTTTGTAATATTTATGTTATTAAAAAATTAGAAATTAAAAAAATAATTATTATATTAATACAAGAATAATATAATAAAATTAAAAATTAAAAATTTAATTAATATAAATTTTTTTATTATCAATTTTTTTATTTTTTATTTTTATTTTACTAAATATGAATTTTTTCTTTTATTTTTATCAATCTAAATAATTTTATTTTTTATTTTTATATTTTTACATTTTTGTTATTTTTTATATTTTCTACACATAAATATATTCTTTCATTTAGAATTAATTAACAAATTAAGGATAAACTTTTAATATATATTACAATTTTTTAATTTTTAAAATAATTTAAATTAATCATTATTTTTTAAAATTTTACAAATTAATTCATGAGTCCATTTAAAATAACGTAAATTACTCCTTTTACAAATCTCATGAATTTGAAAGACGGTTGAGGATACTCCTGTCATGTGTTTGGGTGCTCATGTAGAGCTCATGTAGAGTGGCGATTAGAATCGGAAGTGAAAGGCGCGACAATGAGCGATCAAGAGACGGTGGTGACGGCAGAAGCTTCTGCGATGGGAGAAGTGAAGGAGTGGCTAGCGAAGACGATCGAAGCCGCTGGGAAAACCGTTCCCGAATTCGAATACACTCCTCGCAGCGTTTCGCACTTGCACCATCTCGTGACTCTTTCCAAAGCAAAAGACGAAGCTGCGCGTCTCGTCGCTCGCGATTTCCGCATCAAGGCCTCTGAGTACCGATCCCAAGGTTAGGGTTAGAGTTCCTCTTTTCCTTCTCTGTCACCAAAACCACGAACGTTTTGAATTTGCAGCCAAATGCCGCTGTAATTGCGATTCCAAGCCTGTGATGATGAGGCCACGGGCTTGATGGGGATTGCAATTTAACCTTCTCAATGACGGTGGTGACGATTATTTGTTGTTAGGGTTCCTTTTTTCCCCCCCTTTTCTGTCATCAAAACGAAGGCTTTAAATTTCAATCATGGTTGTAATTGCCGAAATTGTGGAATGCCTGTGGATATGGATACATTTGCATTTCCATAATTGTGATATTGTGGGTGCTAGCAGGACGTGGATTGCAATTTATAACTTGGAATGATGTTGATAATGATGATTGGTTGTTAGGGTTAGGGTTCCTCTGTTTCTTTGATGTCGGGGAAAATGATCATGGTTACTGAAGTTGTGGGTTAAAACCTTTGAAAATGACAATGCTGACAATATATGTTGTGAGGTATTGGGCTCCTCTTCTCATTTTCTGTCAACAAAATGTATAAATGATTGTGTTTACTGAAGTTGCGCAAATGTGGCTGCGATTTAGAATGTTTGAAAATGACAATGCTGCTAATGATTTGCGGTTAGGTTCAGGGTTTTCCACATTCTTTTTCTTTTCTGGCAGCAAAATGATCATGGTTACTGAAGTTGGAATCAAATGTGGGGTTAATTGTAGTTGTGGATTGGAATTTAAAGCCATTGAAAATGATGATGCTGATTTGTTTTTGCAGCTGCTAGGATTAGGGAGATTTTGGAGAATGTGGGTTTGGCACAGGAAAGCTTACCCTCAAATGTGGTTGCATCGGCACAAGTTCTTGCAAACGTTGCCAACTTGTTGAATATAAGAGACACTGAAATGAGTAGGTGGGTTTTGCTTATTGTTGTTATTTTGTTTTGTTTTTTGTTTCGGCTGCATCAAAATTTGAAGTTTGAATCTTGAACTCACCCTGGAAGCTGTGTTTAGCTTTCTTGTTGCAATGGGTGATATTTCCCTGAGGAAGACTGGTGTGGAGGAAAAAAGGGCTAAAGTGCATAAGGAGTCCAAACTTCTACTTGATTACACTAGAAAGGCCATAGCCAGGCTAACATATTTGAAAAGGTACATTTTTTAATGAGTTAAACAAGGTTTCAACCGCAATTTTGTAGCTGATGCATTCTGCAATCTCAACCTAATGTGGTTGTTGTGGCCACTGCTACTGGGATGTTGCAGTTGCATCACCTGATGTCGATCTAGATAGAATATTTTAGCTTTTGGCATTGTGTGCTCTCATGTTCTTTGCTAAGTTTACATGAAAGAACTTTAATGCAGAACACTTGCCCAGTTAGAAGATGAGGTAGCTCCATGTGAGGCTCAGATGGAAAGTTGGAAGACAAACTTGCAAGTTATGGCTGCAAAAGAAAGGCAGTATATGCAACAATGTGCCAACTACAAGGTACAGTGTATTTTTTTTGGAGGGGGGAGGGGGAGGGTGCTTTGGAAATTAGTTCGTTGAGGTAAGAACGATGGGTGGTTGTATGCAATAATGGATAAGACGCGCTACAGTTGTCTTTAGCATGCAAGAAATACATAGATAGAAAAGAAAAGGATGTGATGGAGAACGATAAAAAATGTAATAGAAAACTTCAGTCACTGACAAAAAGGTAAATTATCATTACGTATTGAACTGCTTTTGCAGCTCAGAAACTTGAATTTAAGAAACCAAAAAGCAACTCAAGTCATTGTTGTTAAAAAATGGATTTCCTATAAAAGCCATTGTGGGGCTAGGGTGAAGAGCGTTTCTCATGGTGGCCACTTTTGCATAGCATTATGGCAGAGACCCCAACTATGGTGAAAGAAGTGGTTTTTTATTCTTTTTCTTTTAATTCGAGAGTCTGACCATGCATTCAACATGTTTTAACCACTGGAATTCTAAACCATAGTGAGTTGGTACATACTACTCTTTGGTACAGGCAGAATGCAATAGATTACTATGTCAAATATATGATATGGGGGGGGGGGGTATCTGGTATGCTTGGGTTCTTACCTTGTTTTATGCTTGCATTAGGTATTGTGACAAATATTTTTAAAATTTTGTATTAGAATAGTATTAGGATATTCAGGATAAATTTTAGTTGTTAGTTATATACCATTTTAAAAAGATGAAAACCTTTGAATTGGTAACCTGCTGTTTGTGAACGATCCAATTTGGGAGGCATCACCTATTTTTATGGTTTTAATATTCTTCACCATTTATTATGACAATTACAGCTCTTTTTGGACTGGCCCAATGACATCATCCTGAAAGTTTTGATAGATGTAGTCCATTTTCTCCCTCCTTTCAGTTGGTGAATTTCAGAATATCACAAGAGAAGAAAGGGTTTTGGTCACAACTCACACCTCTTGTCCATTTCATCTTTCTTCTTCAGTGTGTTGTTTTTTATTTAGTTTTTCGTTTTTATGTACCCAAAAAACCAAACTAGCAAAATCCAAAATCAAAATTCACAATTGGAGGCTCCACTACCCTGTGAATGGGAGCCACCCCAATTCACAAATAAATTGCAAGTTGGTACATGTGAAACATTCGTGGTTCTCAGATGGAATTAGCAAATTTGTAACTCTGATCCTAACATATATCCCAACATTGGAGATCCATTTGTGTCACAACTCTTTCTTGGATTCTCCCTATTCCTTTCATCTTCATTTCCTTTTTTCTTCTCCTTATTTCTCTATATCGTGTATCTATTTATCTCTTTTCAAAGCTCTATTTTGTCCTCTCCAAACTTATGCTATAGCACATGTGATATTATCCCTTAAGTTCATGATTTGTGTACTATTGATAAATTTTATCTCTTATGATGTTTATAGCTTGTTTAGGATTATGTTATTATTATTTGTTAATTATAATCTGCAGATATTTATTGCCACCAAGCTTTTGTGATAAGCTATATTGTAGGATGTCTATGGCAGAATTTTGACTTATTGCCATGTGCCACTGCTGCTGTTAATAACATTGAGTTGTTGTACTATATTATGAAGTATTTAATGTTTAGTTTGAAATATTCGGGCATATCCTTAATCTAGCAAGAACATCAAACATCAAAAACAGAATAATCACTTGAATCCATATCTGAACCAAAAGCAGACATCAGATGTCAATATTTACACCATCTTCTAACTATACATAATTACATACTAAGGAATAATTTGTATAATAAGCCAACTATCAAGTCTTACATGTACAAAATGCAACTTGACAAAATCAAGGTGATCACAAACTAGGGCATTAAGCTTGCAAGGAACCACAAATTCAGTTTACAACACAGTATGTAAAGAATTATGGAAAAACCTAGCTCCACTCGAGGTCCTAACCTTCTCATGGCGAATGTTACAAGATAGGATATCAACAAAGATGAACCTTCTAAAGAGACGAATAAGTCAACAATCTGAGACATCATTGCGGTGAAACAGAAGAAAACACATATCACATCTTCTTCACTTGTGTAAAAGCACAACAAATGTGGTATAAGATCTTTGGATGGGTGGGGGTGAGCATTGCAATGCAAATTGATAGGTTGAAACGAATGGAATAGTTCAAAGGATAGATGACAGGGTCCTTAACTTAGGGAAATGCTTGGATAATAATTTGGCATGCAACAATATGGTCTATATGGATGTACAGAAATGAAAATTTTTTTGGGTCTCCTACAGATACACAAGGAGAAACTGTGGATCTGATCAAAATGCAGAGTTGGTGGTGGCTGAAGGCAAATCTTGCACAATTTCAGTATCTTCTATTTTGCTGGATGCAGGAACCATTGGTGTGTCTGGCTGTCTGCTATCCTTATAAAATGAGGAAGCTGTAAGGGGATGGTAGGGAGATAGGTTGCATTCTTTCACTGCAATCTATAGACAACGAGTGGGGGAACTATTATAATGGAATGGCAACAGCGGTAGCAGGTTGTTTCGTTAGATGATTGGCATACAACATTGTGTCATCCGGGTACCCCTAGGAAGTCTTAGGAAATTTACTCTAAGGCTGTCTCACCTATTGCAATTGGTCATACAATGTAACCTACTGATTAATTTGGTACAGGTACTGCTAGTACTCAATTTAATAATAAATTCATTTGGCTTTTCCGAAAAAAAAGGCTTCTGCTGCATATTAGGCATCATCTGTGTTAGACAACAAAATAACATTTGAATTGTGATATTTTTCTGAAATCTTGGTAGTTAAATCACAATGAAGCAATCTGATGGAAATGTTCATTTTATTTCTGATCTTTGGCTGAAAACATTTAAATAATTATTCTATCATGTGCTTGTTTCCTTCTGATCTTTTACATGCTAACATTTGGTGCAGGCGGTGCTCAATCATGCTGGTTATACCCCAGAGGTTAGTCATAGGGTTTTGGTTGAAATGGCTGAGCATAGAAAGGAGCTGGAGAAGAAAACTAAGCCCATCCTCGATACTCTAAGGAGCTACCAAGATTTGCCTCCGGTATTTCATGTTTTACATGCCTCTGTTTGTATATCTTTGGACTACTGTAAAACTATGTTGCATTTATTCTTATATTTCTGCTGGTTGGGATTGTCCAGGATAAAGCTTTGGCTGCCTTAGCTATTGAGGATAAGAAAAGGCAGTATGCTGCTGCTGAGAAGTATCTTGAAGATGTATTGCAATCAGCTCTTGCCAATTCTGGATGATATGGTACTATAGTTTTTGGATTTTTTATATATATTTTTTATTAATTTGCTTCATTTTAAGCCTATGTTTTTCTGGGCTAAAAATGTATATGAACAAGTGTGTTGCTTTGGTTGGCTTTTCTTGGATGGAAACAAATCAGGTGCTGTTGTATTTTAAAATCATATGATGCAGTCATCATCCAATGCTCAGGAAAATTTTTAGCATATAATTTTTCATATTTTATCTTAAAATCAAAGTTTGGAATGGTGAAGACTGAAGATGCTCTGCAGTTTTAATAAACTACAACTGAAGAGGGTCGTGGCCCTTGCGAGTATGTAGATTAGAATAGTAGAATTTGTTTGTTTCTTTGGTTAGGCCTACAATAATGAGATGTTGGTTGTGATATCATGTTTACTCAAGATGATGGTGATGATGATGATTGGTAGTCCTAAAATTGCCAGAGCTTTTAGTCCTAAAAGGATTGTTAAACATGTATTTGGTAGAGGAAGAAATTGTAGCTGGTGCTGTCTGTCTCTCCCTAGGATATGTCTAGTTTTAAGGTGTTAAGCTGCCATTCAAGGACAACACCAAGAAGACTCCTAGTGGCATCTAGAGGTGTAGGAAAGCCATGCATGAAGAGAGATAAATAGAAAAGAGAAAAACAGAAAATGGAAAAGTGTAGCAAGCCAACATTGAGACTAAGAAACCATGTGATCACGCTGCTATAACGGGGCTGTGGTTTTCATAGTGGCATGGAAGAGGCCACAATTTGTAGTGGAGAGGTGGCTATATTGCCAATGGTCATTAAGCCTTCTATACCCTCACTTTTTAACCATTTTAGGGATTTCTCTTTTTTTTTTGCCGTGGGGTTTCACCACCTTATAACATTACCCTAACCTGTGAGCAGAATATTCCCATTTTGCACACCCATCCATCTGACTTTCTTCTCTCATTCTCCTTGGACGAGCCCCATTTCTAAACAGAAAGAATCCAGCATGTCTCTCCATTTCCAGAGTCTCCCTTTCCATCCAGACATCGGCATGTACCATAGCCAGAATCTGCAGTCCTTTCTGACGAAGGTCTGTCACTGTTTGAGGGTGATTTCAGGCCTAGCTTCTCCTCTGCTCTACTTTCTAGCCAAGACTCATCACTGTTTGGGTCATTTTTCTGGCATCCTCAAGCCATTTTCCACCAAGTTCATTGCTGTTCTGGACTTTGCCCTATCCATCTCTTTTTTTCCCCTGTTCAGCACTTCTAACCTGAGTCTCAATTAGTATTATTATTATCCTTTATATGTGTGTGTGTGTGTGTCTAAGTTAGGTGTGTTTTAAAACTTTTAAATAGAGGTCATTCTACTATCTGCTATCCCGCAATAGCATTTTTGGGGTTGGTTGCTCTGCAGTCTGCACCTTTATTTGGGATTGACTACTATGGTGGGAATGATGGGAGGGTGTGGATTTTCCGGTGAGCATTAGGTGATACCAAAGGGGAATGAGGTAGAAGACCACAATTTGGCCTTGTTTTTCTACTTTCATTCATGTGTTTCTTTTCAAATTTATCCGAGGCATTGAAATTTTACTTCATATTAATCAGCTTCTGGATTAGTGTTTAGTTCCTGTAAGTCTGAAGAAAAATTAGTTATTCCTTTTGTTGGACCCATTGTCATATCAATTTCATGGATTTTATTTTTTTTGGTTAATTTTCCATACCCTACACAAAGTTCAAAGATATTGGGATTTAAGAAAGATGAATTACTGATTCACTTGATTGAGAACTTTAATTTTTATTTTTTAAAGGTGTTGAGTAATTCTACGAGAGCTTTTCTTTGCTTTTTTAACTTGTATTTATATGCAGTGACATTGTTCCTCTGTATTCTCGTTTCAGAATCGTTTTACAGCTGCTTGTATATGAACATAAATTTTGTATTTTTATCTTATTTTATTTCACTTGTGTTTTAACAGTTATTGATTTGCTTGATTAATAACTTTAGGTGACGTTTGATTTTTGAAAATGTTTTTTGTTATCATTTTTTAATATTTTTTTACAAGTGTTATTTTGTTTTCTATTTTAAAGTCTTATACAGGAATAGTGAAGACAACAAAAAATTATTTTCTAATTTTATTTTCTGTTTTTACTATTTTTTGAACAAAAGTTAAAAAATAAAATTTTCACAAATCAAATGTTATCTTAATTTTTATTTATTTTTTTAAAAGGTGTTGAGTAATTCTCTGAGAGATTTTCTTTGCTTTTTAAACTTCTATTTATAATTTTTGCAGTGACATTGTTCTTCTGTATTCTCATTTAAAAATAGTTTTACAGTTGCTTGTATATAAACATAAATTTCTGTTTTTATCTTATTTTATTTCACCTGTGTTTTTTTTTTTATTTCTAAATCATGTACAGTGTATGCGAACTTTAAGGTTTATAATATTTGATCAGTCAAATGAATATTGAACCATGGAGTTTTCACAGTAACTTGTGTGTGTATGTATATATATATATATATAGAGTTAGGATGAAATGATATTTTCAATAACTTTCAATTCAATAACTTTTTATTATATTAAATTTTATTAATTTAACTGTTGCTTTATATGATATTGTAATGATTATGTATATAAATTTTATATAATTTAAATGTTTGTAAATATCTAATTAAATAATAGTTATTTGTTTACATTTTAAATAATGTATCATATATTAAAATAAAATAGGATGAGAGTGATAATTACTTTTTTAATTTGTGTGAAATATAAATTTGATCTGCTGTATAAAAATGTAGTTAGCAGTATTGTAAAAATTGTACAATTTGTATCTTGACTCGATATGCATTCAGAATTGCTTGAATGGTATTTGAATCGTGAGAATTGTGAATCTTGTATGAATTATTGTATTTATCTATATTTGGATCGCATATGAAAAGGGTTGGGTTGCGCAAAATTTGGATTTGGAAAGCAGATTTTGTGGGACTTCGAGGCAACTATTTATTATAAATTTAGAGGGTAAGAGACGAAACCTTTCCCTTAGGTTGAAAAGTAGGAACTGAACTGAACTGAATTTAGTGAGTGTGAAAGGGAGTTGATGTGCTGAAGCTTGAAGACGAAGCTATCGTTTGGTTTTCATTTTTGTTTTTTTTGGGGGTTTCATTTGTTTTTCTGTTTTTGGGTAAAAAATAGTTTCAGAGTCTAGCTTGGACAAAAGATCAATAGAGACTCAAAACCTGAACAACACAGCTACATGAACAAAAAGAGGTCAGAAGCACTGTCATGCATGCTTCTGCCCTTTGTTTTGGTCCTGATCAAATTGGTAGGCATGCTTGAATGAGGACAAGCTCTATGATGAGGCAAATGATTTGAATTGATTGGACCTGCCTAATGAATTCCTTAGTTCCCTTGGGCCTAAATTTGATTATAATGAGTTTCATATTTGAATGCTTTTAATTTAAAAAGAATTAAATAATTATAACATTTTTAAAAAATATAGATATTCAGGTATTTTATATTTTTAAAATAATAATTACATTTGTTGTCATTTTTTTAAAAATATTGAGTAGTTAGACAGCTGAATTTGAACTAAAACTTTTTGTTATTGTGATTGATTATGAGTTGAACATTAGTCCATTTTACGTTTCAATTTGATAGGCAGCTGAATTTGAACTAAAACTATTTTGTTATTATGATTGATTGATGAGTTAAATATTAGTCTATTTTACGTTTTAATTTGGTAGGCAGCTGAATTTGAACTAGAACTCTAGACGATCTCTTAATTGTCTGTTTTTAAAAAATTTTCCACGCATCATTCTACTATCTCTCCTCGTCTGTGTTATCTGTGATCAGGAATATTTTGTGGACATCAGTGATAAGTTAGCCAACACCAATAATAGAATTGAATGATATAATGTTGAAACCTGTGATTGACTTGGATTTTGATAGTTTAGGAGGCTTTTATAAAAGATATTCACATGTTGGTTTTAGTGTATGCAATTCAGCTTAAACAATAGATAAAAATGGTTGAAGATGGAAGTATTTTCTTTTCAAAAGGTTTCAAATCTATGAAAAAAATAGCCCTAAATGTTTTGTTAATACAGTTGGCCCAAAGTTAGATAAAAAGTAATACGGAAAGGATGTTGTGGTGATTGTTTTTAATTGTTTTCAAGAGGACAGCAGAAAGGAAATATTAAGTTAAACGATTTCATGAAGCTCACATACATACATTAGCCACACCTAAAGGGAAACAATTCCAGATATCGGCAAGGAGTATAAGTAATGTTTATACTAATTTATTGCTTTCCTATAAGAGTTAATGTGGGGTTATTGAAAGAGGTGGTTAGGGGTTATGGCAATATATGTCGAGACCTTAAAAATTATTCGAGCGGTTTGAAAGAATTGATCAGGAACTTCAATGCACATATGTATGTTGATTTCTTTCTCATCCATTTAATTTTCAGAGGTTGATAGTGAAGGAAGGCTGAACTATATGATTTAAGCAGATGGTATCTGCAAGAATTACTTTATTTTGGGATGTAATTTTGTTTTGTACAACATATAACCCCCCTTAAGAGCGGAAAATGGAGAGAAAGAGTTTTTTTAATCCTTAAATTATTAAATGTTTTAAAAAATTAAAATTATTATATTAATAAAAAATAATATAACTAAAAGTTAAAATTTTTGAAGTTTATTTTAATTTTTTAATTAATATAAAATATTTTTACTGTCAATTTATTTTTATCTATTGAAATAATTTATTTTTTTTATATTTTTTTATCTTATTATTTTTTAACTTTTCACTTAATCCAAACAAAATATTGAGATATGTTTAAAGGATGAGGTGAAAATATGTATGATAATTTTTTAATACTATCTTATTTTTAGTGTTTGTTTTAACAAATATTATGATCACTCTATCTCATTGTATCGTATCCTATAACTTAATGCAATTTTTATCCTATCAAAAGTGTAGATTAGAGATTAATAGAGTATGATGTGGTTGTTTTTTCTTGTTATCCTACAACAATAACATTAACAATAGTAAACAATAAAATAATAACAAAAAATTAATAATAATAAAATTAATATATCAATAATCATAAAATTAAAACAAAATACATATTAATAATGATAGTATTAAAAAATAAACAGTTATTAATAATAATAATAATTATTATTATTATTAGTAACTATAATAATATATTATAAATAAAAAGTAATATTGTAATAATAATAATAATAATAAATAATATTAACATTAATGATACTAATAATAATTATATATATATATATATTAAAATTGTATAATTTATTATAATAAAAAAAATTAATAGTATATAAATGATAATAATAATAATATATTAATAATTAATAGTATGAATATATTATACTTATTATTATATGATATTTTTATGTTTTAGTTTTTTCTAGTTTCTTGTTCAATTATTTTTTTATTTATGCATTTTTTTAAAATGAAATTTTATCTTTAATTTTCTTTACTGGTTTGGTAAAATAAAGTTAAAATATTATATATTTTTAATTATTTTAATTATTTCTATTAAAAATTTATAAATATTAAATATAAATTCATTTGTAATAAAATTGAATCCAATTTTTATAAAAGGATAATTTTATAATTTGAATATAATATATATCGTATTTTTTATTATTTAGTTTATTTCAAATATATAATATGATAACATAATATTAGCATATTTGTAATCTTAATGTACAACAAATGCTGAATAGGATAAAGTATATCTTATTTTATCTTATAACAATTTAATATTTTTCCTATCCAATAATAATAATAATAATAATAATAATAATAATAATAATAATAATAATAATAAACATCATCAACAACATTATAAATATATTAATATTATAATATTAATAATAATAATATTATTAATGTTAGTATTAATAGTACTAATATTAAAAAAATAAAAATAATTATAATAATTAAAAATATTTATAATAATAATGATAATAATATCATTAGTAGTATTAAAAATACTAATATTATTAATAATAATATATTAATATAATATTTTTAATTATAATAATAATATGAATAAAAATAAAATTATTAATATATTAATAATTATATTAACAATAAAATATATTAGTAATATATAATATTAATAATATTATTAATTATAATAAAGATTATAGTAATATTAACAGTAAAATTAATATGTTAATGATAATAATAAAAATAATTATTATCATCATTATCTTTAAATGTGTTATCCTTCTTTTTATTTTTTATTTTTTATTTTTTATTTTGCATAGTTTATTGTTATTATTAATAGATGGTAATTGTGGAAAAGTCTCTCCTCTATTAAAAATAAAAATATATATATAAAAAAAAAAAAAGATGAGGAAGGAACCTTGTTTGTCTGTGGGAGAAATGAAGAGCCTCAAAATAAGAGTGTGTGTATTTTTTATTCTAGGTAATTGAACAATTCATACAATTCTAAAATTGAAAGATGGTATGTGTTTTTTTTAATGGAATTAAATGTGATAATTTTTATTTAAAGATGTGATATTTGTTATGCATAGTTATATATGAGAACTTAAAATTTGAGGTATGTGCATGAAAAGGGATAAAAACAAGGATGAAAAATGTGAGGTATGTTCAATAGAAAAAGGACTGTTGTGTGTTTTGATGGTTATGATCTTATGCTTGTAAGAGAGACTAATCAAATTTTAGAATATTTAAAAGGTTTCATTTTTATTAAGTAGATTTTTTTAAAAATTACCACTTAATATTTATTTATTGTACCATAAGATAAAATTAGCCCTAATTACAATTAATATTTTTGAAAATTAAATTACTTGATTGATTCTAAAATTTTATTATTAATATTTATATTTTTTATTTAATTCCAAAAATAAACCTAAAATCTATTATTAATATTTTTAATTTTTTTAAAAGCAATTAAGCAATCAAATTTATTAAAAAAATAAGATAAAATATAATCTTTATAAGATATACTAAAATTCAATGGACCTGTATTTTAAATATAACTAATTGAATAAATACACTAATTCATATGATCATAGTATTTTTATACGAATTGTAAATATGCTTATTTTTACAACTTTGATAAAGTTTTTCTAACTTGAAACTTCTTCATGATCTGTAGTTGTAAAAGCATCATGCAATTTTGCACATATAATAATAAAAATGTTTTCAATAGTTATTGAATTATTACTACTATATGTATACATGAATGTAAAGGTGAAAGTGAAGAAAGTTAGAGAAACTTACATGTTGCAGTCAATTGATGGATAAAAAAAAAATGAAAGATTGATTTTACAAAGTTCAGGAAGTTGTTTTAATCTATTAGGTTTGGCACCGATTAAAGTAGCAACATTTTTAAGACAACCACATAATGTTCTATGAACTTCAATGATGTTTGCCCTTTGAGCTATTGCGGTTGCAGCTGAACATTTAGGTGTTATTTCTATAGTTTCCACCAAATATGGTTGACATGGAACTAGCAGCGGTACAACCTTAAAACATGAAATGTCATCAAGTTGACCAATACCAAATGTTGATAGCAACAAACATAAAGTCACGAATGACACAAAGAGTCATTATTTTCATCTCGTGTATCTTACTTCTAATATATATGTATCTCTCTTTAGAGATTGATTTTATGATGAGCCATAGGAAGCATGACTGAACTTATAGCTAATTTTTTTTATCCTTAATAACATGTAACAAATTTTATCTTGAATTATTTCTTTTTATATACGTGATCATAAATTTGATTTTGAATTATTTCTTTCCGTTAAATATATCTAAAAAATATCTCAATTTGTACATTTCTTAATCAATTATATTTATGTAATGTTGGTCAAATTGATCAATTATACTTATAATTTGCAATGATATTGTATAGTTAACACCAAAATATAAGTTTGTAGATCATGGTAAATAAATTTATCTTGAAATTAAAAAAATATTTATATTTATAGATATTGGTATATATAAAAAATAAATAAGATTGATATTATATTATCTCCTGCAAAATATTTACTTATTAAAAACCATATTTTTTTATTAAATATATCTAAATATTATAATCTTATATTATTTTATAATAATATTTTTAATATATTCATCCATAATAAAATTATATAACACTAATTTATATTATAAAATAATAATATAATTTATTACACATTATATGCTATTATTTAAATTATTAAACATTTATAAATATCTATAAATGTTTTCTACCTTCGTTAATATCTATCAATTCTAATAGATAAAGATACAAATAGTATCTTATCCGCTTTTGTCCATTCGGTTGACATTTATAGGTTCATCTTGAAGATATAAAATAAATTTATAAGTCTATTAATAGAAAAATAATTAATTGATAATAAAAAATATTTTAAATAAAATTACTAAAATTCTAATAAAAAATATTAGAGAAATTTAATAAAAAAAAATACTATTATATCTATTTTAATTTTTATTTATGTTCGATCTTAGATAGTATGTTTCGTTTTACCACTATTAAATTTTTATACTTTATTACTAACATAAAAAAATTATAAAATATTAAATATTGATCTTTGTTTCTAATATTTTTTTAATATTTAAACTTTTAGAAAAGAAAAGAAGTTATATATTTAAATATTTTTATGATATTAATTATAAAAATGATTTAAAAAAATAAATTTATTAATGGATAAAGAATAAATAATATTATTACAATTTTTAATTTAAATACCTATGCTATCTTCTAATAGATATATAGATAAGTAGTAATCTATCCATTTTTGTCCCATCGCATTGATATCTTTAGGTTCATTTTGCAAATATGAAACAAATATATAGCTATATTAATGGATAGTTCAACTGTTCAACTATTCAAAAGCCAAAACTTTTAACTAAAAATATTATTGACACATTTTCTGAAGCAAGCATTTCTAGGCTAGTAAATTGAAAAGATAATTTGAATAGTTTTTAAATTTTTTTAACTCTTAACTAAAACATTTTTTTATTTTAATTTTTAATAAATTTTAAAAATATAATTTTTTATTATTTATTTATTTTTATAAATTAAACGTAACATCCTAATAATGATATTTGTCTTACATTTAGATCGTATTATAAATTAATTACTTAGTTTGTTACTTCATGATACAGTAATCTTTCATGAAATACTTCTACTAAAAATATTATAAATTTTTATCTTTAACACTTACTTTGAAAATGTGATTCTCATATTAAACATGAAATAAACAAGTGTGGATACTCTTGCGAATATAAGCAAAATCATAACATTGTTAAAGATGAGAAGGATCATAAATTCATATGATAATATTATCCAGAGTACATATTGACTCATTATAGGCTTTAATTCATACAAGTTGGGCTACTAAGTTCTTTAAGTACAAACAAAATAACAAAAATGAAATATTCTATGATACAAGCAGGAAAAGTAGAGCATTCAGCATGGTAGAAAGGTAATCCATGGTGTCATATCATCTAATTTGCCCAATGATCTTGATATGGAAATCACACTAAGAATCCTTCTCCAATGAGAGTGGGTCCGTGAAGATTCTCATACCATGATCACTAGTCTACTCCAATGGCTTTCATAATAACAGCTGATGTCATGGATGTATAGAAACACCATTGTCAAGATATACGACACCATTAGAATCTAAGAATGAGAAGTAGGAAATTAGAAATAAGTTTCTTAGTAGGCTTCTATCTAGTGTTCAAGTGTCACTGTCTACTCCTTAACCACTTCAATTTATTTAAAAACGTGTCAAACATACAAGTTAATTTTATTTTCATAAACATATATTTTTGAAATGGGTTCATTTTATCTTAACTTAGTATAGAGCACATAAGCATTGAAGTTATGGGTTTCAAGTGTACAACTCTTTTCATGAAATAATATATAATTCATATAATTTAGATAACTTGATAAAAATGCTCAAAAAATATCTTATCCTATAGTTCATTACTTTGCTCAAGACACTTTCACCTTCACGTGAGCCATCGTTTAAAACATTTTATTCTTATAATAAAATGCGTCAATTGTGAACAAACTCAACCACTTGAAAAATATAAAACCATACACACTTTCTCCTTTAAGTGGGCAATCATTCAAGACATTTTCTTTTTATAATGAAAATACATAGACTATGAATGACTTAACTATAACATCATAATAATGATACCCGTCTTATGCTTAAGTTTTATTGTGAATTCACTACTAGTTTTTTACTTCATGATAACTCTTTATATAAAATATTTATTAAAAATATGTAACAAACATTTTTAAAACGTTTGTTTGAAACTGCCAGCCTCATTGTAGAAAATAACGTAGCAAAGAATAAATATTTTAGACATTGTTGTGCATGGTATGGTTAAAAACTTACAACCATGTACCCATAATAATATACATTCATTTATATAGGTAGTACTTACTACACAAATAGTTAGGAAACAAAGGAGAAACCATGCATAAGGCTCAAAACAAGTCCTTCCATATAGAAATAAGGCATAAATACCATATGTTATTACAATTATCCATAGATAATTATAAAATATATATAAACACAAAGGCTAACTATCAATCCATCTTTATTATTTCATGAAATGACCATTTTTTCCTTTGTCCTCTTTGGCTCTTGCCACAGTCCTTCCGTGAGTACTAAAACTCTAGTTCACCTTATCCATTTCTATGTAGGCTAGTACCATTGTGAAGGGCAGAGTCAAACTATAAGAAAAGAATGAAGAGTAGGAAAGGAGAAATCTAAGTTTCTCAATAGACATTTATCCTAGAATTAAGGATATCATTCTTAAGCTATCCACTTTAGTTTTTTTTGAAAACATGACAAACATACAAGTTTAATTTTACTTTATTAAATATTTATATTTATAAAGTGGTTTTATATTAATTATGAAAGGGTACATAATAAGCATAATAACACATTTCATTTATACTTTGGATCACTTTATTATGGTCTTATATCATAAAATCATTGATACTACTTGACACAATATCAATCTTTTCCATAATCATAATCATTCTGATTCATTAGTCACCTTCTCAGTAATACATTAGTATGTAACACATCATTATACACTTAATGACATATTATTAACCTTTGTCAAGAAGTATATTTTCACTTCCCACAAACTGCACCTTCTATAGGACATGAGCTCATTTGGAATGGTTGCCACCATCTTAATTTCTTGAAGCCCTAGGCTTCTATATGCGTAGTCCCATACTTCCATATGTGCACAAGTCCTAGACTTAGTACGGTTAGAGTAGTGTACTTTAAGTTTTCATATAACATTCTTTTTAGTGACCTCTTAACTTACTAGATTTCATTTTTAAGTCTTTTTAATAGGATGCATACTCAACATTTAACCAATATACTATGCATATATAACACCTAATTCATCCATCATCATGTATCCATTCAATACCAACACATGGAACTATCTATAGTTACATAAACCACTATATCATTCAAGAGATCACAGAGCAATTTAAGCATAAGTGATCATAATTAAGCATAATCATAATACTAGGATATTAATAATTACTCAAAAATTTTCATACTTAGTGAAAATCCTTACTTAGGTAAGATCCTTAAATTTTGGGCAACATACACTCTTTTTTAAAAATGCCTAACTTGACCTTATTATTAGTATTTTATGATAATTTTCTTAAACGAAATGTAGACATCTCATTCTCACTAAGTTTCTCTTAACCTTTCTTTTCTCAAAGATTATTTTTTTCATATTTTTCTCATCATTAATCTTATGATGGTTGAATAGCCATTATACCTCTCAACTAAGCTATTTGTTCATATAAGCCTTATAGCCAGTTTTGTTTTTTAAGAATCATTCCTAAGAGAGATAAACCATTAAATTTTTGTCCATTAAATCTTATTTTATTTAATTATTTTACCCCTTACCTAGATGGTCTCTTCTAACTCCAACAAGGTTGTTGCTTATATTTCTAAGATCTTGTGGCCAATCTTTAAATTCAAATCTTGGTGATATCAGTCTTTTCTCCAATTAGCCAATTTATTAGCACACTTACTAGTATTGGTCAAATTGTTCATATCTTAACTTACTAAATTATGTCCAATTATTTGGGATCATTTTTGTAACTTAAATTACCTTAATAAATTTTTAACTTTTTTTTTTACTATTTTTCCAAGTGTTTGGCCGAATGACCACTATAACCTTTGCAAGGCCACCTAATTATTTTTCTTGTCTCCAAAGGTTGTTTCTTTTATGATCTTAACTTAGGAAGGAAAAATACTCATTTTAAGTTTTTCTCCCATTTTAAAAATTACTGATATTGAAAATATGATAAAAATTTTCTCTTAAAACCTTAGTTGAAAAAATAAGTCTCGTTGTAGCAATTGTTGAAGTAGAAAATAAGTATTCGGACATCTTCGCTTACACTAATTGAACACTTACCATGATTACTTGATATAAATAATCATGCATACAGTACCGATTCATATTATTTGTATAGACTCAGGTAATTTATACATACGCTTATGTTCATAAGTTAGTGTAAGAATATTAGTACCATTTTATACATCACATACATAATCATACAATTATTTCACATATTACATACTATTACACATACTATCTATCACACGTATTACCTGATTATTGGAAAACATATACATTATTGGGTGAGACAAAATTCCTAACAATGCTTCAACTGTGAGGATCTTAAGGCTCCAATCATACAGTTTATGTTGTCAATCTTTACAAATACCATCGCCTTCACGAATGGTATTATTGGGGTATGGGAAAGAAAATGGTGGTAGGAAGGAGGAGAAACTAATTTTCTTAGTAGGATTATACCCTATGGATAGTGTCAACATTTTCAACCAAGCCACTTCATTTTATTAAGAAACATGACATGCATACAAGTTCACTTTTAACTTTTCGAAAATCCTTAGATGAACTGGATTCTTTTTATAGTTGTAGAAATTAACTTCTGTCATAGACATACAAGTTCCTTATTCTTCATTTCATCCTTTTCTTATGAGACATTTATACATTGTACATATTTTTAAGATCATATTACATCACATTATATATATCATTGGACTTTCATGTCATTCATGCTTTAATCACAACTCCTCTTATTTCTTTATCACCTCTCAGTCAAAATCTATATCATATACATATCATACATTTATTCAAACAATATCTTTTCACTAGCTTTGTTACTCTACCTTTTATTCCTAGGATATAAGCTCATTCGTTAATGGTTGTCGCCATCATAATCTTTTAAAGACCTATTGCTTCATAAGAGAAGGATTTTTGGAGAATCCTTTTGTATTGACCTTAGAAAGAGCCTTTTGCCTTCTGAATGTACATAAGACATATTAAGACTAGTATTAACTTTTCACATAAGTTCATTCTTTAGTGATCCTTTAATTAATTAAGATTCATTTTTAAAGCTTCTAGATAACATGCATGCTTAAACAACCCAACCAATATGCTATGCACATATTGTTTCTAATCCAAGAAATCTTCACATTATCATCTAAACATGGACATCATAAAACACATCAATTTTCTACCTATTCAAGAGCATATTTTAGGTACTTTATATACATATTCATGTAGTCAAGAAACAACATATAATATAGCCTAATTATTTCAAATAGAAACCTTTCCTCAAATCAAAATTACTTAACTACACCTGATATTAATTTCTGGGACAACATGTAACTTTTCTTTAAGAGTTCATGCATCTAGCTTTATTCTTTAGGTTTTTTGAGAAATCTCACTCATTCTTCTAAGTTATCTCTCAACTTTTCCTTTTCTCCAAGATTAAAATTCTCTTATACTTTTGATTTAAGTTTATGACATGGTGAGGTTTAGTATATATGGCTAAATGGCCTTATTAGGCTAATCCTCTTTGTTCTTATAAAATTAGATGTTTTATTCGCAACTACCTCATTCCATGTAGTGTTAGAATTTTATGCTTTCCTTGAACCTTACTTCACTAATTAAGTTTGAACCACTAAGTTACTTTACTTAATCATTTTCTTGTTTGTGGATTCATGTCTCTTCATTCATATCTCACTTAAATATTCCTAAGCATGAAATTCAACGTATCTTATGAATTTATCCAATGGTTGGCCAAATTGAATATTTGAGTTTCTAAGGAGTTATGGTTCATTTCCTTACACTTAGAGGATGATTTAAACTAGTTTAGGGTGTAGGCTAACAAGTTGAACCAACTTAGAAGCTTTTAAGGTTTTATTCTTATTAATTATGATACTTTGGCTGAATGGTCATTAAGCTCTTATTATCCGAAGGCTTTTAATCACCATCTTGTGCATCAATGAGTTTACTCTAAAGCATTAATAATACTTTTATTTTTTTCTTAATTAGCTAAGTTTGGTCGAATAGTTCCCAAACCATTACTAAATCTTTCTTAAACTTTTAATTATTTTCTTGTACATGGTTAGGCTTATTATTACACCTTAACCAAAATTTTTAACTTAATTTCCCTTAATTTACTTAGGTTGGCCGAATTGCACCCTTGACCACACAAGGGTCATTTTCTGAAGGTTCTTCTCACTTGACCTTTGCAACATTAATTTTAGAACTTGTTGCATCATTTTCTTTTGGGTCCGTCAAGATTTGTCCCTTTCTCTATAGCTTGGATCATAATTATGGAAAGTTTTAAGTGTCTTAATCAAGTCTTAGTCCACAAGTCCACTTTTTTCTCATTTTAACTCTAAGATCCAATTTTGAGGTTAAGTTTGTAACTTTTGAGACTTAAATTTTATAGTCCTTTAATGTTATGGTTGTAGGAGTCCAGATCTAAGTTTTATTAAAGTCTAAGTCCAAGATTAAAAGTTTTTAGGAGGGGACATAAGAAAGTTCACAACTTTTATCATAAAAACCATAAAAGGTCATTTTTTAAGACAACCAAGTGGAGATCCACTAGATCTACTCAAATTTCTATTCATTCCTCACTTTGAGCATCTCAAGACATTTGAGAAAAACTCTCAAATCTGTCGAAAGTACTAAAATATATCATTGAAAAATTTTAACCGATTAAATTCCTCCAAAGGTTCTTAAGGAGTAGGTATTATGAACTTTATCACTTGTTACATTATCTAATAGATTAAAAATCTTCCCTTGTTAAACTAGGTAGAACATCACCGATAAAATACTATTTATCGAATAGTTTATAATAAGGTAAAGGGAAAGATAAAGATAAGTGATCAAATGAGAACCTATTGAGGGTTAAGATGGTCATAATGATCTATAGGAAATTGGTAACTATTGAAAGTTAGAGGAAGATTCAAAATAATGATCTTGTTTGGGCTTGGATGGTTGATTATATTTTGATCAATTTTACTTTTGATCTACTTTTTATTTCCATGATGTTTGTTATTTTTTAAGAAAAATTTGTTGAGTTATGGAGTGTATAGAAGTTGTAGGTAAATAATAGAGGTAATTCAATACCCATAAGTGATTGCATATCAATCAAAGAATATTAATGAATATATCTAAAGAGGTGATGGTAAAAGAATTACTTCCACTTGTAATTGAAATTGACAAATTGCACCATATATGAGAAATGAATGTAGGCATATGTAATGATCTCAACCTTTTAATTAGTTTACTTTTTTATTTTTTTAATAATTTTTATTTTTATAGTATGATGTTGATTTCCTTTTATTTTCTTTTCGGTTTTACTTGTAGGTAGTTAGATTGAATGTTAAAATCCTTAGTATTCGTGTTTTAAGTATTTAATGGTAAAAAAAATTTTAATTTGTTAATTTTTTATATTTTTAAAATATATATACAATAATTGATTATGTGTGTATTGGGATTATTAAATTTTAGATATAAACTTAGATCATTTAGATTTTTATAAATTCATCCGGTAGAAGACATGAATATTAATTGTTAGAAAAGTTTGAACTAAAATTAAATTATTACTATAAAAAATTCATTAATTAATAATAATAATAATTTAATTTTAATTAAAAATTTTAAATTATAAAAATTTAGTTTAATCAAAATTAGAATTATAATTGTTTTTAGGAATTAATTAAGCATATCGATTTTGATTTTATTCTTCATAAAATTTATCAATGATTTATCATGCGAAAACATTTTATTAGTACTACGGAAGGTGTGTAAGTTAGGTGGTATAGGAGTGTATTGAATTGATGTGTGTCCCAACCGTAATTCCGACGAGACGACGAACTTGCTAAAATTTTAAAAAATGAATTCATTTGATTAAATGGAGCCGCCACCAAATTTTTATTTTAGGGAAAAGGATTTGGAAAAAAATCTTGGCTCGAGGATGAGATTCGAAGTTCGAGAGTTAGTTACGAATGAGGAAAGTGTTAGGCACCCTACTCGCCCGTTCCGAAGAACGGTACCCTTAAACTGAGTGTGTGATTATTTGAGACTTGTTTGATCCCTTTAATTAGCGTGAAAATAAACACTTGATGGAGGTTAGCTTGACAGGACTTGATCCTGCTCCAACGTATTCTCCGGTGCAATGGAAAATTCAAGACTTACGTAGTTCTGGTTTAAGTTGAAGGCTTGACCTTGAAAAGGTGTTCGAATCGAAAAGCAGATGCATTGTTGTCCTTTTTGAAAATATTTTAAGGGCCCAATCCCAATCCACCTATGCACAGGGCCCAAGACAACTACGGCTGCACTTGGACCTATACGATTCTCTAAACAACGAACAACAGAAAAAGCTACCAGTTCGTTTTTAGGACCCATTGTGTGAGATTAATGGGAGAAAAAATGAGATTTTTATTTAATTGAAAACAAGGGAAAGGAGGGGCAATCCCAATCCACATGTGAACAGGGTCCAAGACAACTACGACTGCACTTGGACCCTTACGGACCTCTAAACAACGAACAACAGAAAAAGCTACCAGTTCATTTTTAGCGCCCATTGCGTGAGACTAAAAAATGCAAAAACGACGTTTTTTATTTAATTGTTTTCTTGATTTGTAACTATTGGAGGCACGGGGGCTTAAGTGGACTTTTCAAGAGTTTAGGGGTCAAAATATAAATATGGGAATTTAAGGGGTCAAAATGTAAATATGAAGAGTTTAGGGGCCAAAATGTAAATATGGGAAATTGAGGGGTCAAATTGCAATTTTAAGGATTCCAAGGGATGAACTATAGATTTTGGAGGTTGAGGGGCTTGATTGCAATTTAGAGGGTTTGGGAGCTAAACTGTAATTGTGGCTTGAATAATGGGAAATGTTTCAAAAATGTCTCCCCTAGGATTTGAAGAGGGGACTTTAGGGTTGGGGGGCCATGTTTCTAACCACTGAAGTCATTGCCATTTAGTTATTCAGGTTCCTTTTGCTATATATGTAGGTGCACAACCAGAGAGTGACCAAGCTACCTTGGCTCGAGACCGACCCCACTAGTGGACCCCTTGCTTCTCATCTTCATGCATCGTCCCTGCCTCGTATACTCACACGAAGCGTCGACGAACGTCTCCGTATACTGGTACCTTTTTTTCCGACGCAGGGGCTTCATGCTAGGGGAGTTGTTCATGGCGCCATTGTTCTTAGCTAATCCATTAACATGATGGGAGACTACAGGCTTCCCGCTTTGCTTGCGCGGCGTACCATGGACACCAATTACAGGGCCGGTTTCCGGCGGGAGAGGCTCTGGTCTGGTTCGAATGTGGGCATCCACGTGAAGTTCCCGTAGCTGTGGAGTCTTGGGATCGGGGTGACTGCTGTGGAGGCGTCCAGAAACGAGGGCCTGGAGCCATTTGCCGTTGGACCCTTCCCTGTTCGGACGTGCGGCCATATGTAATCCCCAAGCAGAGGCGTCCTAGTCCTGTTCTTCTTCCAGCACCAAGACCCGATCCCTGAATCGACTCTAAGGGCTAGAAATCTTACCTATGCCCCTACGGCATTAGAGCTTCTCTCTGCTGCGCGCTTGGAGTGCCCCTGTTTCCTGTCTTTGGCCGCCTTGGGCGAGGCCTCTGGCACCTCGAACAGAGCTCGTCACTGTTGCAAATATGGCGTACACCATGCATTTGCCCCCGCGTTCAGAGGTCGGAGCCCCATCGAGAGCCACCTGTAGCTTGGTTGCCTGAAACAGCCCTTTGTAACGCAAACTAAAAGTAGAGGATAGGTTTCCCACAACATTATCTATTTATTTTAGGGCCATTTTGGTAAGGTTTTTCTTGGTTTAGTTCAAATCGTGAGATGCATTCAACCAAGCTTAGATCAGATGCCGATTTTCCATAAGAATTGGAATCGGATCCTCAGTGAAGTTAGAATCGAAATTTTAACATAGATGCTTAGACCAGATTATCCATATCCATTCATTAAATTAGCAAATCTGAATCCAGCTACAGAGCTGATACCATATAACTTACATACTCCTTCTACACTAGAAGTGTTATAGACACTAACCTTTGCGGAGTGATGCAAACGATTTGCCTCCGATTGGATTTGTGGCGTCACGGTGATGGTGATGGGGCTGCAGCGTTCTTCCGATCTCTCCGCGAGGGGTTCTAGCTCAGGAAAGAACCTCGATACGGCTTCCTCAGTTCACCTCTCTGTGGAATTCCTCTTCTCAAGCGTCCCCTTTCTCTCTCTTTTTCAACCCCCTTTTTTGGCCTCTAGGGACTCTATTTATAACCTAGCCTCCGTTTTTTAATTTTGGACCCTCTTTGTTTCAAATATTGTGCATTATTATCTTTTATTTTATCTTCCTTTAATTTCCTTACTTTTCTTACCTTTTATTTCCTCTTATTGTGCTTGTTGCTCTTATTTTGCAGTTTGTTTATTTTTATTATCACTACATATTTTTTTATCCATTTTCTCATATTTTTTTTATTTTCTTTTATTTTCTTTCATTTTATTTTATCGTCCCTTTACTATTTTTATGCTTTGTTTACTATTTTTTTTTTGTATATATATTTTTTATCATTGTCCTTTTCCTCTTTCCTTTTTACTTTTATTGTTATTTATCATTATTTATTATTTTTATTTTTTATTTTTGATTGATTTTTCTTTATTTGTTTATTTATTGTTAAATTTAATGCAGACTTCTTGATTAATTTTACCCCTTAACTTAAAACTAGGGTCTCGAACATAATTGAATGTTTACAATGTGTTGTTATTAGTAAACAACCAAGCTTAATAAAATAGATCCAACTTTAGAACCAGGATGTTGGTTGTATGTTGATAATTTATAACTTAGGCATATGTTTGAGTTATTTTTTAGTGGATATTAGAACATAATAGAATGTGCTATTGCTTGAAATATATAATGATGATTGTATGCTATCATGTTAAAAAAAGATACATGTTTGACATATTGATGTGATGTTTGTTAGTGGAGAGTTTAGAGTGTGATCTCTCTTAACATACTAAGACTTTTCCTATGTGCAAATAATTTAGAAATATTTGCATGGGCTAATTTGAGTAAGTATACTCAAACAAATTTTGGAAATGGTTATTATGTAAGGATTATCTTTCTATGTTTTTTTCCTACGTTTGACATTACCTTTGTGTGTATAAAATTCAATATAATATTTTTTTATTGTAAGTATCCATATTATAGGATAATGTTTTTAATTTATGTCAATTATTTGATATATTTTCATAGTTAAATATATTCAGAAATATGTACTTGCAAGTAAGTACAACTTTTGCATAGAGACTTGGAATCAAGTTAAAATTAAATAAATTGGGATATAGTTGTAAAAGATGTAATTGAAGGGGAGATGTTTCTATTGTGCAATTCAACATATGTTTGATTTCGAAATTTGTAACATCCTAATAATGACATCTGTTTTTTGATTCATATTATAAATTCATTATCTATCAGTTTGTTACTTTATGATTCAGAACTTGTTACAACATACTTATTCTAAAATATAGTACAATTTTTTTCTAAAACATTTGTTGAAAGTGTGAGTCTCGCCGTAGTAGTTAATGTAGCAGATAGTAAATGTTAAAACATTGTCACTCATGCTAATCTTGAAAATTCACATTCATTTACTTAAGATAATACACATTCATATATACAACCATATATATATATATATATATATATATATATATATATATATATATATATATTATTTACATAAATAAGACAACATGTAGGAAATAGCAAGTTAAAAAGGTTGTTAGTAAGTAAGGGAAAAAGTGTCCATTATAAGTTACAGTCATCCATAACAAAACATAATCCTCGTTAGCCATCCTCAAAAACTTGTGGCATCTTCTCTTTCCTATTGAGCTCATGAGAGAAACGAGAAACGAGAGGTAGGAAGTGAGAAATTGTAATTTGAAGTAAATTACTACCATTGTGGGTAATCAAGGTCTAGAAGAGAAACGAGAGGTAGGAAGTGAGAAATTGTAATTTCTCAAAAGGCATTTACTCTAGGGTTAGTAACATCACTTCAATTTATTTATCAAAATGTGATAAGCATATATGTTCAATTATTTATTCTTAGAATAACACTTACCTAAAGTGGATTCCTTTTAATAATAATAAGGATTAGATTTCATTCAAGCATATATTTCATTGACTTCTCAAGTCACATTCTCATAAAACTTTACATAACATAAAACTCATTCATTCCTTAGATCACCTTCTCGTTATAGCATAGATATTATTTGACTTTTACTTTTTTGCCTTAAACATAATTATTTTTATTCTCTTGTCACCCTTTTATTGTCAATTTCATTTAAGACTTATTATTCAAAATGTAGTGAAACAATATCTTCTACTTGTCTACTACTCTAATTTCTAATATAGGATATGAGTTCATTCCTTGATGGTTGTTACCATCATAATTGTTGAAGACCTACAACTTCACCATAAAAGGACCTTCGACTTTTGAGTGTACATAAGTACCAATATTGGCACCATAGGGTTCTTCTTTACTAATCTTCTTGGTTTATTAGGTTTCATTTTAAGTCTTCATAATAACATGCATACTCAATATCCAACAATATGATGCTCACATAAAGTATCTAAATCATTCAATTCTCACATGGATCATCAACATATGGAACCATAAATGGGCCTTCGACTTTTAAGTGTACATAAGTCCTAGTATTGGCACCATAGGATTCTTCTTTACTAATCTCTTGATTTATTATGTTTCATTTTGAGTCTTCATAATAATATGCATGCTCAATATCCAACAATGTGGTGCTCACATATAGTATCCAAATCATTCAATTTTCACATAATTCATCAACATATGGAACCATAAATTCACATCAATTCATTGCATCAATCCAGAGAGTACATAACACACTTACACATAAATAGACATACTCAAGTGTCATAATAATAAATTGGATATAAATAGTTATCCAAAAAATTACTTCTTGAGTAAAGTTCTTTACATATGCATGCTTCTTAAAATTTGAAAAACATGCACACTTTTCTTAAAATTGTCCAAGTTTTCCACATTCCTGATGTTTTATGATAAGTTTCTCAAAGGAAACCTATATCACTCATTCCTTCTAGGTTCCTCTCAACCTTTTCTTTTCTCAAGAGTTTGTTTACTAAATCTTATTTATCTAGTTTCAATTCTCTTGGATGAATTTCCCTTTGCCAATTTTTTACCATCCTAAAAAATGAAGCTTTTTTTACGCTTAAGTTAAATTTGTGATTTTATTATTAGACTGTTACTTCATGATATAGAAATTTTTTAGATATTACTGATTATGAAAATATGGTATTGTTTTTAAAAACTTGGCTAAAAATTCAAGTCTTGTCATAGTAGAAAATAAATGATTGAGTGTTGTTACTCACATCTTAATTTACTTTAATTACTTGATACATAACAAAATAATGCATACAAAATCGATTCTTATTATTCATACAGACCTTGATAATTTATACACACTCTTATATTTAGAAATTAGTGGAAGGGCATTAATTCCCTTTCATAAATCACAAACTTATACTATAAAATTATTTCTCACATTACATATTATTACAAATAACTACTACTACCATATCTAATACATGATTATCTACATATCACTTATTTTTATTACAATAATCCTTGACTATCACACAAAATATACACTATTGAGGTGATACAAATTTTCAATAACGCTTTAGACATGAGGACCTGAGGCTCCAACCACCTAGCTTACATTGTCAATCTTTATGAATACCACAACTTTCACAAATGGCATTATTGGGGTTTAGGAAGAAAATGGCGGGAGAGGGGTGAGAAACTAAGTTTCTCATTAGGATTTTATTATAACTATAGTGTTAATATTTTCAACCTAATCACTTCAATATATTTAGAAACATGACATGCATACAGGTTCACTATTAAATTTTTAGAAAATCTTTAGCTAAAGTGGATTTCTTTTTATAGTTGTAGAACTATCTTCAATCACAAGCATACAAGCAATTATTTTGGATTTCTGACACGCTCGTCGCAAACGTGCAAAAATAATTTCCAGATTTCCCCCAAACTATTGGTATAGTATAAGGTGCAACCTAGGTCATCTCCCAAAGACCATTTCAGATTCTTAAGCAAATAAGGAGAAAATTAGAACAAGGGGGTTTTTGTAAAGATGTGATATCAAATGCTAAATACAAAATACAGAATGAAATTAATTTACTTAACAATTATCAACTCAAGGAATTCAGAGGCTATTTTCTTAACTAATCATTGATCACTAAAATCATGCATTGTGTTTATCAACCTAGGATCATCTGGAACCCCTAGAATGATCCTTGAATTCTCTACTGAGAAACCTCTCAGAATTTAATTGATTATGATCAACAAGATTTAGTAACCACTTAATCTTTTATCTAAACCAATTTCACAATCAGAATTCAGTTGAAGTAATAAAATGAAAACCTTCAATTCAATTACTTAATTTCTACTCTTCAAACTTTTGGAAAATGATTTACCAATCAAAAACCAATTATAAAATACGTCAACCGATCAAACTTTGATTAAAATAATAAAATTGAAGAATATAGTAAAGTAGAGTAGAAATCACTCAATAAGCATGTAAATAAAGATCAAGACCTCAAAGTTAAAATGAAAATAGCTTGAATCCTTGAATTGAAACTACGAACCTAGCCTTCCATGAAGGAGGCAAACTAACAACAAAGAAAGAGGCAAACTAACAACAAATAAATCCTAAGCCTTCCATGTAGGAGGAAACTAACAACAAATAAATCCTAAGCTTTCCATGTAGGAGGCAACTAACAATAAAGAAAAACTAAGCCTTCCATGTAGGAGGAAAACTAACAAGAAAGAAAACATAAGCCTTCCATGAAGGAGGAAAAACTAACAAGAAAGAAAGAAAGAAAGAAAGAAAGAAAATGGTATTGGAGTTAATCTCCAAAAATGGTGTGTGTCTCCTCTTGCAAACCCTTCTATTTATAGAGGATTTTTGAGGCATCATCTTCAGAAAGTCACCAACTAGGATATTACTTTTCTACCCTTTTCTTGCTTTCACATGGGCTTTGTTGAAATTGCAAAACACTTTTGAATTTTTGCCACCAATGAGCACAACAATTTTGACTTTCTTGCACCGCAATTTCGGATGTTCACATGTCCGAATTAGAGCTTGACTTCTGAACAAAAGTTGTAGCCCTGGATCTTAGCTGTCCAACAAAGTTGATTTCATCTCAATATGACTTATATATCTCAAGATATGGCCGGATCTTTGCACACTGTTCAAATTCCACGTCAGCAACACTATCTCATCTTTTGAGATAATTTCGGAGTCCTAAACATCCCATTTAGAATCTGCTCTTGCTTTGTAACTATGGACACTTCTTTAAGCTTTCATTCAAGACAGATTTCATGATTTTTGGATGTCTACAACTCCTATTATGCTCAAAATACTATAATAGTGTCATTTTAATCGGGTAAGCAAAGAAATTCAATTAAACTTCATATGAACCCAAACTCATAAAATATGACAAAGATCACTTAATTGACCACATAAGAAGTCTTAATGAGATAAAAGTGAGAGATAATTATTTATGAAATCTATGCTTATCAAATTCCCCCACACTTATCTTTTGCACGTCTCGGGCAAACTTAAGTTAAGGATTGGTGACTATTTTTTTTTTTTTTTTTTTTGAAAGAACATCAAAGTTTTGAGTTGATTTCTCAAGAATTCACAAAATTTCATGAAGCATTATTTCATCACATTTTTGAAATTACTTAGAAAGGCAACTTTAATTTGAAAAACATAGATAGAGAAAGATAAAACCTCACATGATATACTCTGAATCTCTCAAGTGTTTGATTTGGTAAGTGTTTCTCTTAAATTCAATCCATGAAAGATGAACTATCATAGGCTTGCATATCTTCTACTTCTCTACTACTATGTACACATGCAATGCACAAATCAAGAGGTCTTTATTTTGGTTCTAACGGGATTAGAAAGATGAAATGATATATTGAAGAGATACAATGTTAGACCAAGGAAAATGGTGAGGATTGAGAATTGATTGTAAGTGCAAGTGTGAGAAACAGATATCACTTCTTCAATTTTATTTTTTTTTATTATTTTTTTTCAATATAATAGTTTATTTATTAATTTATTGCTTCAGTTTTTTTTTTCAACCATGATATTGATGAACACAACAATAATCTCCCCTACACTTATTGAAACACTTATGGTATGATAAATCTAGTATTCCTCACCTTCTATGGTCAGACAAAGTTGTTTTTTTTTTTTTTTTTGATTTGTGGTGAGCTAAAAAGAAGAAAAGGCTAATCGGCTCAAAGGGCTGATCAAAGGATAAAATTTTATGGTTTGGTTATTTGGCCAAGTGGTTTGTTCAAGAAAAACAGTGCCTCAATCATTTTTATATAAATCATGTGAAAATGTAGCTTCAAAAAGAATCAATGCAAGTTCTGAAGTAACATATTCCATGGATGAAAATCACACAAAAAAGAAAATAATAATAAGGCTCAAAATCTCACAGGTAATATATGTATCAAATCTAATCTATCCAGTTCAAATATGTGTTGCCAAACTAATTAATCTCGAAATGTAAATCATTTTGCTTCAATTATTTTATGAAATCTAAAGAAAAACATACTTCCACATTCAAATTTTTTTTTTTTTAAATCATAAGATGCGTATCAAGAGTCAAGTGTAACTCCTTACTCAGCCATCTTACTCAAAGCAAGTTTATGAATCTAACCTAATTTTTTTTTGTTCTTTGTTTTTTTTTTTTTTGGGTTTTTTTTTTAATTTTTTTTTTTTAGATATCGGACCATCTTCCCCCCAACCTATCCAAGACATTGTCCCCAATGTCTTAGATGGAATTTCATATAACAGGAAAAGAAATGTAAGAAAACCATCAAAGTAAGGAAAAGTTATAACCGAAGAGTGGTATCTGGTTCTCTTTTATCTCTGCCATCCTGATTTGGTTGGTTCACCAGCTGCATTGCTTGACTGAGCTCAGATGTAGGATTTTGAAAAATCTCAAGTAGCTGTTCAACAGTTGAAGCAGATACTATGATGTTGCGCATGGATTGTGGCATGAACTCCTGCTCTACTGCATGATCTAAAAAGGATATCAAACCATTATAAAAGCCATTAATATTCAATAAGCCCAAAGGTTTTTTATGAAAATTCCGATAGGCCCAAAATATAATGGTAAAAATTTCTTCCATTGTTCCAAGACCACCAGGTAATGCAATAAATGCACTAGAATTAACCAACATGTGTCTGATACGGTCATGCATGGTTGCAACCTTCAATTCAGTACCCAGGGTGAAGTAGGAGGTGCTCCCATTTTTTAAGCCAACACCTAAGACGTTACACCCCTTTGTGAGTGCAGATCCTGCAACACATCCTTTTAAACCCTGAATCCCTCCCCCATAAATAAGATTGATTTTTCTTGCAGCTAATGCCTTACCAAGGGTATAAGCTGCATGTTGAAATTCTCCATCCTTTCCAAGGTTAGACCCACCAAAAACACAGATAGTATTGATCTTATCCATATACGGTGTTTCTATCTTTTTTGAAAAAATATGTCATAGAGGTTGATAATTTATAGGGACTCAATATCAGACAAGGAGATCGCTTGAATAGTGCGGGATCAGGATTTGGTAGCAAAAGTTTGAATTTTTGTTGCAAAAGTTTGAATTTTTTTGCAAAAGTTTGAATTTTTGGTTCAAGGAAGAGGTGAATGTCAGAGGGGAAAGACTTTAAGCAGGGGTGAAAATTTCAAAAAAAAAAAAAATGGTGGCCCAATAAATTGAAAAGACAATGTAAATGACAAACATACACGCATGAGAATGAACAGTAGTTGTGATTGTGGCTCACATCTTCCTCTGGTTTTACGTCCAGTAACGACTGAAACGCCTTCTAAGAGTCGAGGATGTGCTTCCCATTCAGTTTTCTTGTAAACTGACAACAGGGTCTTTTAAAGTCAGATTCCCAAGACTATAACGTGCTTTTTCCTTACGGAACAGTTCAAACAAATCAAGAAGTACTCCTTGTACATGCCCACTAGGATGCGTCTCAAGAGTCTGAATGATATCATCCAATGACTCCTTACTCAGTCCATCCTTTATGAATTGAATTTTGTCCTCTCGATTTCTTGAAACCATTCCAGGGTTCTTGCATCTTGTGTTACAGGTCCATCTTGCACACCTGTAGCAAACTCCAATTCTTTTTGCCCTTCTCTTCTTTGCATAGGAACTTCTTCCCATACCTGGCATGTTTTTAACAAATGATTCTTGAAATTCACCTGCTAAACGTACCTTAGCTTCAATGATCCAACGGACATCTTCTGGAAGGCCTAAGAGTGTTAATGCTCTCAATCGTTCAAGTCTGCAATTGTAAATGTCTTTAAGAAAATTTCTGGGGAGAGTAGGGAACAAAATTTTGATCCTGGTGAGAGCTTTCTCCATTTTTTTCTTAAAACACTCAAGTTATTATTCCTGCAAGCTCAATGTGGTGTAATAGTTGGGATGATTTAAGAGGTGAAGAAGGAAGTTGAGAGATTAGTTGAAACTTATAAGCGAGGAATGTGAGAGAGGGAGAGGGAGAAAGAGAGAGAGAGAAAGAGAGAAAGAGAGAGAGAGAGGGAGAGAGAGAGACTTCTCTTGAATTTATTGCAGGTATGTGGCATTGTGCAAATGCACTTCTTCTACCGTGTGCTTTTGAAAACCTTCGAAAAATGGTTTAAGACGATGTCCATTCACCTTGAAGATTTTTTCAGTTACCTCATTTTTTATTTCCACTGCACCATAAGGAAAAACATTAGTAACTACAAATGGTCCTAACCATCTAGAGCGTAGCTTACCAGGCATAAGCTTTAGCCGAGAATTGAAAAGGAGAACTTTTTGTCCAACGGAAAACTCCTTTCTTGCCAACTTTTTGTCATGAAGAGCTTTGACCTTTTCTTTGTAAATTTTGGAGTTTTCGTATGCTTCTAATCGAATTTCTTCAAGTTCCTGCAATTGAAGCTTCCTATGGATTCCTGCTTGGTCTAGATCCATGTTGCATTTCTTTACTGCCCAAAATGCTCTATGTTCTAATTCAACTGGAAGATGACATGCTTTACCAAAGACAATCCTGTAGGGAGACATGCCAATGGGTGATTTGTAAGCTGTCCTATATGCCCATAATGCATCAACAAGGCGCAAGCTCCAATCCTTCCTGTTAGGCTGAACTGTTTTCTCTAAGATTTTCTTGATCTCTCGATTAGAAACTTCAGCTTGACCATTTGTTTGAGGATGATATGGGGTGAAGACTTTATGCATGACTCCATATTTGCGGAGTAGGGCTTCCATTGTGCGGTTGCAAAAATGAGTACCTTGGTCACTAATTAGAGCTCTAGGAATGTCAAACCTGCTAAAAATGTTAGACCTGATAAAATCTGCAACAACTCGAGCATCATCAGTACGGGTGGCTTTTGCCTCCACCCATTTTGAAACATAATCAACAGCTAGCAGAATGTAAACAAAGCCAAAAGAGACAGGGAATGGACCCATAAAGTCTATACCCCATACATCAAATACCTCACAAAAGAGAAGTGGTTGTTGGGGCATCTCATTTCTGCGCGAAATACTCCCTATTCTTTGGCACTGCTCACAAGTTATGCATAATCTGTGTGCATCACGAAATATTGTAGGCCAATAAAAGCCTGAGTCTAGTACTTTTCTAGTTGTCCGTTGTGGCCCAAAGTGTCCACCACAAGCTATGGAATGGCAAAAGGTAAGTACAGACTGAACTTCATGATCTGGAACACACCTTCTAATGATTTGATCACTGCATGTCTTCCAAAGGTATGGTTCATCCCATATGTAGTGTTTGGCATCACTTTTCAACTTGGCAAGTTGCGATTTGGTGAAGTGTTTGGTATTTCTTTAGCAACCAGATAGTTTACCAAATCTGCATACCAAGGATTTTTCCCGTGCAAATGATAGAGATGCTCTTCTGGGAATGAATCTGCAATTGAAGTTTCTTCACAAGGTTGCTGGATCCGACTTAAATGATCTGCTACAAGGTTCTCTGCACCACTCTTGTCTTTAATCTCTAAATCAAATTCTTGTAACAGAAGCATCCAACGAATCAGTCTTGACTTAGCATCTGTCTTCTTCAGCAAGTATTTCAAAGCTGCATGGTCAGAGAAGACAATAACTTTAGATCCAAGCAAATAGGAGCGAAATTTATCTAATGCAAACACAATTTCCAAAAGCTCCTTCTCAGTAGTTGTGTAATTTGATTGGGTTGCATCAAGTGTGCGAGAGGCATATGCAATGACTTGAGATCTCTTGCTAACTCTTTGAGACAGTACAGCACCAAGGGCATAATTAGATGCATCACACATTAATTCAAATGGAAGCGTCCAATTAGGTGGTTGAATGATGGGAGTGGTTGTCAACCGCTTCTTTAGTTCATCAAATGAATCCTTGCATGCTTGATCAAACACAAATTTGGTATCTTTTTGTAGTAGTTTAGAAAGAGGTTGTGCAATCTTGTTAAAATCCTTGATGAATCTTCTGTAAAAACCTGCATGACCAAGTAAAGAACGTACTTCTCGCACAGAAGTGGGGTAAGGTAGAGAAGTAATAATGTCTATCTTGGCCTTATCAACCTCTAAACCTTTGCTAGATACCAAGTGTCCTAAGACTATACCTTCTGTTACCATGAAATGACATTTTTCAAAATTCAAAACTAGGTTAGTCTCAATGCATCTGTCCAAAACTTTAGAAAGGCTTTCTAAGCATGCATCAAAAGAAGAACCATATACAGTAAAGTCATCCATAAACACTTCCATGCAACTTTCTAAGAGATCAGAGAAAATGCTTACCATGCATCTTTGAAAGGTTCCAGGGGCATTGCATAGACTAAAGGGCATCCTTCGATAGGCAAAAGTACCAAAAGGACAAGTGAAGGTGGTCTTATGCTGGTCTTCTGGGGCTATATGTATTTGAAAATAACCTGAAAAACCATCTAGAAAGCAATAGTGAGATTTTCCTGCTAATCTTTCCAAAATTTGGTCTATGAAGGGCAAAGGGAAGTGATCCTTGCGAGTAGCTTGGTTAAGCTTCCTATAATCTATGCACACTCTCCAACTGTTTTGTATTCTGGTAGGGATTAGTTCATCATTGTGATTTTTTACTACAGTCATGCCAGTCTTCTTAGGAACTACTTGCACCGGGCTTACCCAATCACTGTCTGAGATGGGATAGATGATACCAGCTGCCAAAAGCTTACATACTTCCTTCTTTACCACATCTAGGATTGTTGGATTCAAACGCCTTTGTGGTTGTCTAACAGGTCTGGTGTTTTCCTCCAGCAGTATCCTATGCATACAAGTAGATGGGCTAATACCTGGAATATCAGCCAAAGTCCATCCAATTGCTTGTTTATGGCTTTTTAAGGTTTGCAGTAACCTTTCTTCCTGTTGTGGTAGAAGGTTCTTTGCTACAATGACAGGAAGCTTCTCATTTTCCCCCAAATAAGCATACTTTAGATGTTCAGGCAAAGGCTTCAACTCTAAAGGAGGTGGTTGTATTATGGAAGGAAGAGATCTATCTGAGATTGAAATGTCTGCAACACTTGCATCTAACATGTCATCTTTCAACGAAGGTTGGTCTGCAGCATTAATCCTGGAACACACAATACATGAATCAAATTCATCACATGTGCAAGTAAAATTATCTAAGTAATCTAAATCAAAATCAAAAAATTTAAAAAGTAGATTTTCAATAGAATAATCATCCGCAAGAAGGTCTATGGCATCAAGTTGAAAGAGTGAATGATTCTCTATGGGATGCTTCATGGCTTCAAATATGTTGAATTGGATGATATCATCTCCAAATTCCATAGAGAGAGTCCCCGTATGCACATCTATCTTTGTTTTTGCAGTTTTGAGGAAAGGTCTCCCTAGGATCAAGGTTGCTCTATTGATGGATGACTCATCTTCCATATCCAAAATGTAGAAGTCAGCTGGAAAGATCAGCTTATTCACTTGAACTAGCACATCTTCAAGTACTCCGGCTGGATGTGTTGTACTTCTGTTGGCTAATTGAATCACCACACCAGTTGGCTTCAGTTCTCCCAGATTCAAAGATTTATAAACTGATGAGGGCATAACATTAATGGAAGCACCTAGATCCAGCAATGCATCACCAAATGTAGAGTTTCCTATTGTGCAAGGAATGGTGAAAGTTCCTGGATCTTTACATTTCTGAGGGAGGCTGGGTTGAATTAAGGCAGAAACATTGCGTCCCACACTGATCTTCTCATCCCCTTTGAGTCTTCTCTTATGCGTGCACAGGTCCTTTAGAAATTTGGCATATTTGGGAATTTGCTTGATAGCATCTAGAAGTGGTATGTTGACTTCCACTTTCCTAAAAGTATCTAGAAGCTCCTTATCCAATTCTGCATGAACATTGGGCTTGGATTGGACCATTCTATTTGGAAAAGGTAAAGACACCTTCTGATCAGCACAATTTGGGGTTTTCTTCTCATCAGATGCTTCAAGTGCAGATCGTTTATGGCAAGCTTCTTTTTGTTCATCATTCGATGTCTTATCGAAGGCTGATGTATTTTTTTCATCAGACTTTCCCTCTGATTCAGATGGCTTATCAGAGATGTCTCCAGGTGTGGAGATAAATGCTTCTTTTTGGTGTGGATTAGTCTGATTGAAGCTTTGTTGCTTTAAAATTGTAGGGTCTGTCTGCACTTTCTTCCCACTTCTCAAGGTCATGGCATTCACACTTTTGGGATTTATGACAGGTTGAGAAGGTAGTTGACCAGAACCTTGAGATTTCAATTGGTTGACAGTGGTAGCCAACTGCCCAATTTGAGTTTGTAAATCCTGAATGGTAGAACTTACATTTTGTTGAAACTGAAGATTGTTGGTTGCTAATTGCTTCATCAAATCATCAAGAGAGGGTTCAGAAGCATTAGAGGGTACAGATTGCTGCATATGCTGTTGTTGTTGTCTGAATGGCGGTGGTTGGTATTTATTTTGGGAGTCAGATGTTTGAATCCTTTGTTGTTGTGGAGGACCATATCTCAAGTTAGATGATTTCTCCAACTAGGATTGTATGATCCAGAAGGTGGCTCAAACTTCTGTTGCTGATAATGTTGAGGAGGCCTGTATTGTTGTCCTGTGCCAAAAATACCATTTACTGCAGCCTCAGGTGTCTCACTTTCTTGCAATGTTGGGCATGCATCAGTAGGATGATCTGCAGAAGTGCAGATGCCACATGTTTTGGTTTTGTCAACAACATTAAGTTGCTGTTGTTGTCCGATGGCCAACTGTCTTACGATGGAGGTTAGTTCTTCAATTCTGTTCTCCAATCGTGTATGGTCTGTCTTGGTGGTCATTTCATGGACTCCTTTAGACAAGGAATTAGTTCGAGAATTGAATTGCTGAGAATTTTCTGCCATGTTGGCAATCAAATCTCGAGCTGCTGTAGGAGTTTTGTCCATAAGTGCTCCACCACTAGCTGCATCAACCATGCTTCTGTCCATTGACATGAGTCCTTCATAGAAATACTGAATCAGTAATTGATCACTGATTTGATGGTGTGGACAAGTGGCGCATAGTTTCTTGAATCTCTCCCAATACTCATAGAGAGTTTCTTGGGAGTTCTGTCTGATGCCGCAAATCTCTTTTCTGATAGCTGCTGTTCTGGATGCAGGGAAGAATTTTTCCAAGAATAATCTTTTCATATCATTCCAGCTTGTAACAGATGTTGGATGTAGATAGTACAACCAGTCCTTAGCTCCATCATTTAAGGAGAAAGGGAATGCCTTCAACTTGATATGATCTTCTGGAATTCCTTGTGGCCGCATTGTGGAACACACAATGTGAAATTCCTTCAAATGTTTATGAGGGTCCTCACCTGCAAGGCCATGAAACTTAGGTAGCAAATGTATTAGTCCAGACTTCAGTTCAAATGGTGCATCAACATCAGGGTATTGAATACACAATGGTTGATAAGCAACATCAGGTGCAGCTAATTCTTTTAAGGTTCTATCAGCCATGTTCTTAGCAAAATATTTAAAACTATCAAAATTTAAAGATGAAAAATCACTACTGTTACTTTCTTGGTTATTACTGGATGAATGCCTTCTATGTGCTCTTTTCAAACGGTGGAATGTTCTATCAATCTCAGGATCATATGCATATAAATTTTCAGGATTGGATCGGGTCATACACAAAAAGGTGAATTCATACAGAAAATCCAAGAATGATATACCTAAAGTAAAAACAATTGTTAGAAAGATTAAAATTTTTATACAAACTCCTAAATGAGCCTAGGAAATTAAAATGGTCCCCGGCAACGGCGCCAAATTTTGACACGCTCGTCGCAAACGTGCAAAAATAATTTCCAGATTTCCCCCAAACTATTGGTATAGTATAAGGTGCAACCTAGGTCATCTCCCAAAGACCATTTCAGATTCTTAAGCAAATAAGGAGAAAATTAGAACAAGGGGGTTTTTGTAAAGATGTGATATCAAATGCTAAATACAAAATACAGAATGAAATTAATTTACTTAACAATTATCAACTCAAGGAATTCAGAGGCTATTTTCTTAACTAATCATTGATTACTAAAATCATGCATTGTGTTTATCAACCTAGGATCATCTGGAACCCCTAGAATGATCCTTGAATTCTCTACTGAGAAACCTCTCAGAATTTAATTGATTATGATCAACAAGATTTAGTAACCACTTAATCTTTTATCTAAACCAATTTCACAATCAGAATTCAGTTGAAGTAATAAAATGAAAACCTTCAATTCAATTACTTAATTTCTACTCTTCAAACTTTTGGAAAATGATTTACCAATCAAAAACCAATTATAAATCAATTATACATTAATCAAAATACGTCAACCGATCAAACTTTGATTAAAATAATAAAATTGAAGAATATAGTAAAGTAGAGTAGAAATCACTCAATAAGCATGTAAATAAAGATCAAGACCTCAAAGTTAAAATGAAAATAGCTTGAATCCTTGAATTGAAACTACGAACCTAGCCTTCCATGAAGGAGGCAAACTAACAACAAAGAAAGAGGCAAACTAACAACAAATAAATCCTAAGCCTTCCATGTAGGAGGCAACTAACAATAAAGAAAAACTAAGCCTTCCATGTAGGAGGCAAACTAACAAGAAAGAGAACATGACCCTTCCATGAAGGAGGCAAAACTAACAAGGAAGAAAGAAAGAAAGAAAGAAAGAAAATGGTATTGGAGTTAATCTCCAAAAATGGTGTGTGTATCCTCTTGCAAACCCTTCTATTTATAGAGGATTTTTGAGGCATCATCTTCAGAAAGTCACCAACTAGGATATTACTTTTCTACCCTTTTCTTGCTTTCACATGGGCTTTGTTGAAATTGCAAAACACTTTTGAATTTTTGCCACCAATGAGCACAACAATTTTGACTTTCTTGCACCGCAATTTCGGATGTTCACATGTCCGAATTAGAGCTTGACTTCTGAACAAAAGTTGTAGCCCTGGATCTTAACTGTCCAACAAAGTTGAGTTCATCTCAATATGACTTCTATATCGCAAGATATGGCCGGATCTTTGCACACTGTTCAAATTCCACGTCAGCAACACTATCTCATCTTTTGAGATAATTTCGGAGTCCTAAACATCCCATTTAGAATCTGCTCTTGCTTTGTAACTATGGACACTTCTTTAAGCTTTCATTCAAGATAGATTTCATGATTTTTGGATGTCTACAACTCCTATTATGCTCAAAATACTATAATAGTGTCATTTTAATCGGGTAAGCAAAGAAATTCAATTAAACTTCATATGAACCCAAACTCATAAAATATGACAAAGATCACTTAATTGAACATATAAGAAGTCTTAATGAGATAAAAGTGAGAGATAATTATTTATGAAATCTATGCTTATCAATTTCATACATCTTTCATTCTCTTAAGATCATATTACATTATATCACAGATACTATTTATCTATTATTTCATTCATACCTTAATCATAATTCATTTCATTTTTTAGTCACCATTTCCAGGATAATTTAATTTAAGGTGTATCATTCACATTCTTAGTCAAAAAATATCTTTCACTTCCCACATACTCTACCTTCTGTTCTAAGATATGAGTTTATTCCAAATGGTCGTCACCATCATAATTTCTTGAAGGGCTTCTATATGGACGTTTCTGATGGCATTTATGTTCTCTCTTTGTTTCTATTCATTTAGTATAACTTTCTAACCATCATCATTGATGGATTCTAAATCTTTAGAATGTATTTTAACTTTTGTTTTGGGACTTCTACATATTTATTTGTGTCATCCTGATATAGGGGCATTTTTGTCATTTGCTAAAAATTCTCTAATTTCTCTAACTTTTGTTCTTATTTCTTCTTTATTTCTTGCTAAATAAAATCTATAACTTAGGTAGTCTATCATGAGAATTGTGGGTGTTACAAATTTCATCAATTTGTGTTCATCTTTCCTATCCTTTATGGCCAATTCTCTAAGTCTAATGCCTAAGGAGAATAGTTTAATTAATATTACATCTAAAAATATGGCTAAATAACCTTAATGTATTTTGAGAGGGAAATGGACATGATGACTCTAATGTGAAGCGTCTCACCAAATAAAAGTCACTACCTAATTTGAATATTGGGCCAAAGAAATACATTAAGGTTCAACAAAAGGAATGGACGATGGGATAGGACCAAGACTGGACAAGTACTCATGAATCACAAAAGCAAAACAATTTAAACAAAAGACGAGGAATGATGGAAGAAGCTAAATAAACATGCATTAGCCTAGAAATTGGAAGTGATAAATTATGCCAAGGAAAAAAAACTAAAATGAGCTAGGAGTTAGAACAACTGGAATGTAATGGGCCAACATAGTGTACACTAAAAGTAATCAATTTATGTGATGGGGGAATCAAAAGAGAGGGTCAAATAGGTAATAAGGAAATGGAAAATCCATCATACATTGAAGGAGAACAAAGCAATAAATATGAAAGGGAAGGAAAGAATATCTGAAGAAAGCCTAGAGGGACAACACACATTAACAAACCAAGAATAGAGCATATAAGAAAATACAAAGGAAAGTCAGGGACTCATGTTAGTCACAATGACAAGATAGGAAGGTCAATTAACCTTGAAGAAGGGGAAGTAATGAGAAAGATGGAAGAAACCAAGAGGCTCACAAGAAAAAGAAGTGGAACTCCCCACATGTCCTACAAGGTATAATCCTCTTAGCTTTAATAACATTAGGAAGAAAATGGGTGATGCTAGAGAACATGTAAAATTTAGGGAAAATTAGGTATTGATTACAAAGGAGTGGCTCAAGTAGTGAAGTTGTTAACTAAAATGAACTAGAGAGACAAAAAAGCAATGAGAAGGGTGAGATGTAAGGCCAAAGGGATTACAACTTTAGGAGGGTGTTGGGTGAAAAGGAGGGTCACAAAATATATGAAAATTATATTATATAACAAATGAGGGTTGGGAGGGAGTGTGAAAAAAGAGAGCTAAGGGACATGGTTATAAAAGAAATGGTTGGTATGGTATGCCTACAAGAGATAAAGATGGCACAAATAAGAGAAAATGTATGCAGAAGATTGTGGGGGAGGGGATACAAAGTGAAGTGGGTTGCCAAGGCATCCAAAAGGGCATTAGGAGGGTTGCCAAATATATAAGGTCTATAAATTTTTAGATGGAAGCATTATTAGAGGGTGAAAACTACCTCGGTGTAAGAGGTTACCAAGGCAACGAGAGGATACACTGCATAATAGTAAATGTTTATGTCCCATGCGAATACAATTGTAAAAGATTGCTATGGAGGAATTACTCAGGCTCATGACCTAAAAAGGAGTATATTGTTGGTGCATGTTAGGGGACTTTAATGCAATAAGGAGGGTAGGAAAAAGAAAAAGCTTACAAAGGCTTACAAATAGAGGAAATGATATGAGATTTGAGACATTTATAAAAGAGTTGAGTTTGATTGATCTACTATTAATAAGGAGGAAGTTTACATGGTATAAATTAGGGGAAAATACAATAAGAAAGCGGGGGGGGGGGGTGAAGATAGGACATTAAGAAAGTGTGATATCACACCTTTAGTATACTAATGACACTCTATTGTTTAGGGAGGCAATAGATAGAAATGTAAGTGCTATGTAATCAATTTTGAAACTGTTTGAAGTTGTATCAGGATTGAAAATGAACTTTCATAAGAGTAAGCTGATAACCATAAATATTGAGGAAGTTTGGGTAAAATATATGACAAATAAATTGAATTGTTAAAATATATAACCATAAACTTTCATCGATTAACACACTTCTAAAATCTTAAATATCATACTTGGTGAAATTTCGGCAGAATTTCGCATCAGTCTCCAAGTACATAACTTCATTATGGTTTCATTTACCATAATCAAGCATGTACCCAGAGACAATGCAAAATGAACTAAACCAAAATTTCATCAAGTACAATTTACAAGATTTATGAAGAAATTGTTAACCACTGAATAAAAAACTTTAGTCCTAAACTATCCAACTTGGACAATTCAAGATTTAATATAATGAATGATTTACTTATTTAGTAATATACTCATCATATTCAACCTTGAACAGGAAACTAAGGGTATGCTCATATTTGAACTCAAGAAAACAAACCAAAATATTTAAACTCAAAATCAATACTATAACATACATAAACCCTAAGCAAACTTTCACATCTGCAATCACAAAGTAGAGGTGCATAGAAGATACATCACAGTCAACACAACAATGGTCGAGCGGTGGCCAAGCGGTGTCCAAACGGAGGCACAACGGTAGTTGAACGACGACACAACATGGTAGCCAAATAAGAAGCTTGAAAAATACAGAGTACAACCAAAATAAATGTAAATTTCAACCATAATAACAGAATGAGATGCATAAATAACGACAAAGACGACTTCGAACCTTAGGGTGCGCGACGACAACTTCGAACGAACGAAATGGTTGCAACGACGACGACGACCATGAGCGTAAGCACGGAGTGAAACGACGAACAACAATGTAGAGATTGGGGTTTTGGAACAGGCCGAAACGAGAACAGGCTAAGACTTAAACGAAAATAGAGAGAATAGGCCGAAACGAGAAACTGGGGTTTTGGAAAATGAGGTTGAACACGAACAACGTCGAAAAATAAGTGACAGGGGAAGACATTCTATCTCAGAATCGATGTAGAAATTCTTTTCTCAACCGATGTAGAAAGTTTTAAAAAAATCCACTTTCTACATCGATTACATAACAACCAATGTAGAAAGTACTTTCTACATTGGTTCTTTTCCCAACCGATGTAGAAAGTTTACATTTGTTTACAAAAATGCCACCGCATTTTTATTTATATCGGTTTTTGAAGAACCGATGTAAAATCCTGTTATAAAAACCCATTTTTGCACTAGTGATGGTTGAAAGTGCTTTCTACGTCAAACGATTTCTATTTATATTTTAAACTAAAAATTTAGACGGTAAAGACGATGGATACAAGTTCAATGAATAACGATTCGTTTCACCTTTTATCTTTGTGTGCTCCATTATTATTTTTGCAATGCCACTATCCCCACATTACCGGCTCAAAAGCCACGTTTTAGTTTTTAATATTATTAATAGATTGAGAATTTTATATCATTATTTGTGTTTTAATATACACACGGATAATCTATCACGATTTGTATTTTATAAAAGATATGGTAAAATTTTAAATATTATCTAAAATCATTATTTTATCTTTTAAAATTATAAAATTGATCATAAATATTTAAAACTAGCTATCTCATGTTTTAAGAAAATAGATTTAGAAGGAATATATATTTATGTTTTTAAAAAAAAATATAATTTTTTATATTTAAGATAAAATTACTTGTAATTTAAAAAATAAAAAACAATTTATGGTTAATTTTTTTTACGAAGAGTGAGAATATAACTTTATTACTTTATTTATATTTTATTATTAATTTTATTTTTAAAAATTAAAACCTGTAGTAATGTTTAATATATATAATTTATTCAATAAATAAAAATAAAAAACAAAATAAAAACACTTTTTTGTCTTGTTATTTAAAATTTAATAAATAAAATTCACATATTAAATGTTTTAACATTATTAAATATATAATTTTATTACAACTAAATAATTTAATTAGTTATTTCTCTCTCTTCATCAAAGTTCAAGTAACTGTTTTTTTTTTCTTTATAATATTATCAAATGATGTAAATACATAATTTCTTTTAATTTTTGATTAATTATTTATTAATAACATATTAGGAAAAAAATATTTTCTGCAAATAACATCATCAGGCTTTATAAGAATTTACGTTAAGAGAAAGATATAAGTATATATTAAAAGTTTTATATATATAATTTTTTTTATCTTTTAATTTCTTTTGTTTTGATAATTAACATAATTATTTATGTTTCAATTATCTAACTTTTTTAAATTTAAGTTTATTTTTTGAATTTAAATTTGAGTGTAACCTTACTTTTTCATTTGAGATTTAATACAGTGAGTTTATTGCTCAATGAGTGAAGTACTCATTATATTAAATCTTGAATGGTTCAAGTTAGACAATTTGAGAAGAAGGATTTTTATTTATTTGTTAATAATTTCTTCTGAAATCGTGTATATTATACTTTATGAATTTTCAATGCAGTTCATTTTGTATTGTCTGTGAATGCATGCTTGATCTTGGTAAATGAAACCATAATGAAATTGTGTACTTAGGACTAATGCAAAACGCTGCCAAAATTTCACAAGATATGATTTTCAAGATTTAAGGAGTAACTATTATCAAATGAATAAAAAACTTTCTTTTCGAATGGGATAGGATTTACCAATAGAAAGGATGTTGAATTATGATTGTGAGGACCTACCAATAATGAGTATCCTAATTCATGTATTTTGTTATTCTTGTATAGTATGGATCGAGGTTAAATAAATGCTAAATGCACAAGTGATCAATATGAGAATGGGGTGGAAGATTTTTTAAAATTTTCACAAATAAATCTTCCTGATAGTAACAGAAGGTTTTACTATCCTTGTATTAATTGTTTGCATGAAAAATAGTTGATCATTGATGAAATAAGAGAGCATGTTCTTTGTGATGAATTTTGCAAAATGTACACAAGATGGACATAACATGGTGAAATATTAGACATACCAAGTGTGTCCCAAACAGTGGAAGTTGATGTAGATATGGAAGATCAACTAGAGGACATGATCAGTGATATGAGACAAGAGGCATCTCAAGGAGAACATATGTATGGAAATTTGGGCAGTGATGCAGAGAAACCTTTATATCTAGGATGCTTTGCTAAATATGTATTGATAAGAAAATTGTAAGAAAAATAAAATTAAGTAATTTTTTGTCAATTGTACTTTAAAAGTATATGTTAGTGTATGGTGATTTATGTTTTGTAGTATTCTTTGGCTGAACAAAGCTTGTAGGGGACCTTTGTTCCTGTTGGAAGAAAAGATATTATAAGTATTTCTATTGGCCAACCATAGCATCCAGGTCGTGTTCATGTTACCGGACAAGGAATAGTAATATGACAATTTTTTGGATTGCCTTCTACTCAAGATGGTTCCAAAGAAGGACTTGAATCAAGAAATAAGTTGGTAGCCATTAGACAAGACATGAGGCAAGAATTGAGGCACGAACTTCAAGAAGAGCTTAAACAAGAACTCAAACAGGAGTTCAGACAAGAGCTTAGACAAGAACTCAGACAAGAGCTTGCATCTTTAGGACTTTTCCAAACATATACACAAGATCACCTTTTCCCTTCTACTAGATGCGTGAGCACAAATGGAAGTTGTGCTGCAACTGAAGAAGATGTACTAAAAAGATGTACAAACATATACTTTGATGATTGTCGCAACCGTGATTCCGACGAGACGACGAACTCGCTAAAATTAAAAATTGGTTCTTTATTTGATTATGTGGAGTCGCCACCAAATTTTTATTTAAGGGAAAAGATTTAGAAAAACCGTGACTCGAGGAAGAGATTTGAAGTTAGGGAGTCGATTACGAATAGGGAAGGTGTTAGGCACCCTATTCGCCCGTTCCGAGGAACGGTACCCTTAAATCGAGCGTGTGATTATTTGAAAATAGTTTGATCCCTTATTTGATATGGAAATAAATTACTTGATGGAGGTTAGCCTGACAGGACTTGATCCTGCTCCTACGTATTCCCCGGTGCAATGGAAAACTCAAGGCTTACGTAGTTCTGGTTTTGAAGGCTTAACCTTCAGAAGGACTTTAGAAGAAATATGACATTTTGAAAAGATTTTCATTTTTTGGAGGAACCTTCAGTCCACTCATGCACAAGGTCCGAGGCAGCTAAGGCAGCACGGGGGCCTATATGAACCACTAACATCGAACAACAGTGTAGATCGCTAGTTTCCCATTTAAGCTCGTCGCGTGAGACCGAAGATCTCAAAGCATTTTGAAAAGAACTTTATTTTTGAAAGGACCTTTAGTCCACTCATGCACAAGGTCCGAGGTGGCTAAAGCAGCACGGGGGCCTATACGAACCGCTAACCATCGAACAACAGTGTATACCGTCAGTTTCCCGTTTAGAGTTCGTCGCGTGAGATTGTAGATCCCAAAACATTTGAAAAGAATTTAATTTGAACATAATAAAGATAATAAAAGAAATGGCTTGATTTGAAAAAAGAATTTGTTTTGAAATGAACTTGATTTTGAGTTTTGGGAATTGAACTCGATTCGACTAAAACAAACTTGATTTGGTTTTGAAGAAGAGAATGAAACTTGATTTGGAATGACTTGAACTTGAGGAATTGGACTTGACTTGATTTAGAATAGATTTGGTTTGAAATGGATTTGATTGAAAGTTTGGTTCGAGGGAACTTGAAAGAAAAAGAATTAAACTTGAATTTGATTTGATTTTATTTGGAGAAAAGAACTAAAAAGAGAATTTAGTTTGAATTTTGAATAAAAGAATTTTAATTTGAATCTTGAGAAAAGGAATTACTTTGAATTTTGAAGAAAAAAGACTTTATTTGAATTTTGGGAGAAAAGAAATTAATTTAAATTTTCGGAAGTTTGGGGTCTAAGTGGAATTTTGGAAAGTTTAGGGGTTAGACCGTAATTTGGGGAAGTTCAGGGGCTGAATTGGGATTTGGGAAAGTTCAGGGGCTAGATTGTAATTTGGGAAAATTTAGGGACTGAATCGTGATTTGGAAAAGTTTAGGGGCTAAATTGTAATTTAGGGAAGTCAGGGGTCTGGTTGAGATTTTGAGAAATATCCTTCACCAAATGAAATAAAAGTGTTGCCATGTTCCAGGGGTGCCATGAAACACTTTGACCACTTGGCTGCCCCTTTGATTTGTGTTTATTATTTGTCACTTTAACTATTAACAGTGGATTCTATGTGGCTAGATTATCTTTAAAAGGAAAAACTGGTTCCAGAGTGGCTCGAACCCGCGTTCTGGGGGGCCCTGGTCAGCTGTCTAACCGCTTATCAACATCTACAAGTTGGTTATAACCTCGCCTATCTATATTCATATGGGCACCAAGGCTTAATTGATATCTAAAAAAAAAAAGTCTTGCAACGAGACTTGAACCCCCCGACGTGTGCTCTTACTGGGATGGTAGCTACCACTAAGCCACTTGATGCTTTATGATTGATGATCGACTCCATTTGGTTTTACCCATATCTTTGACTTGCCTATATTTATACGTGGTGGCAGGGGACGTATGCTGGTTTTGCATGAAGCAATCCCAGGGACAGTATCATGTCCATTCTAGCTTTGGATCAGTTTCATGGACTCACCATCCTGTTGCTCTAATCTATACAATCTAACAGTACTTGAACCACTGACATAGGTCCACGCCGATTTGGATGTCTACTTACTAGTGGGTGTTATAAAACTTAAATTAGGAAGTTTATTTTGTTTGGTATTCCTAGAATGGTATTAAAGGTTTTTAGGCATGAGTGGGAGACAAACCTTTTAAATAGGCACTATGATTTATTTTTGGCATTTGAAGAGGCAAATTCCCTGCCTATAAATTCTTGTAACAACTCTTTTGAAAAAGAGCAGAGAAAGAAGGAAATATAGAGAGATTAGAAAGAGAACAAAGTGTTGCCAACATCTCTTTCTGCCAATTTGTTACCAACAAATTGGTATCAGAGCGAGTGTGTGTAAGGTGAGCGTGAGAGAACCTACCATCCTCAAAGGAAGACACTGCGGGGTGCGCTGGCTGAGAGAGAGAGGAGCGACTGAGAGCTTTGTGAGGTGTGTGAGTTGAGTGTAAACACTTGAGAGAAATGGCAGGTTTAACAAATGGTTTTCCACTACCCAAGTTGACGAAAGGCGCCAACTATGACAACTGGAAGGTACAAATGAAAGCCCTTCTCGGCTCCCAAGATAACTGGGATGTGGTCAAGACCGGGTATGAGGAACCGGCGAACACAGATGGGTATTCAAATGCCCAGATGAACGCGTTGAAGGCTGTTAGAGCTAAAGACAAGGCAGCTCTGTATCTGCTATACCGAGCCGTCTACGAATCCAACTTTGAGAAGATAGCCAACGCAAAATCTTCCAAAGTAGCATGGGATACACTCAAAAAGGAAAATAAAGGAGACAAAAGGGTGAAGCAAGTCTGACTTCAAACCCTTAGGGGCGAGCTGGAAAACATGAGGATGAAAGAGTCTGAAAGTGCATCCGAGTTTATTACTCGGGTGGAGATCGTGGTGAACAAGCTGAATCGGAATGGTGAAAGTATTTCATCAAACCGAGTCGTTGAAAAAATTTTGAGGTCATTGACGGATGATTTCGAGAATATTGTGTGCGCAATAGAAGAGTCTAAGGACCTATCAACACTCACTCTTGAAGAGCTTGCCGGGTCCCTGGAAGCGCATGAGCAGAGAAGGAAAAACAAGAAAGGGGAGTCCCTTGAACAGGCTCTCCAGGCGAAGGCGACAATTGAAGGGGAGAAGGTGCTCTATGCTCAGAATACCAGAGGCCGAGGAAGAGGCAGAGGTCAAGGTGGTAGAGGAAGAGAAGGACGAAGAAATGAGCAAGTCGGCCAACAGAACTGGCGTGGCCGAGGTCAGGCTCGGGGTGGCCGAGCAAACACAAACAATATTGAATGCTATAACTGTGGGAAGTATGGGCATGTTGCCAAGGATTGTTACTCGGTAAAATGCTACAACTGTGGAAGGCTGGGTCATATTTCCAAAGATTGTAGGTCCGAGAAGAAAAGGGAGGAACCAACAAACTTCCTTGCCGAGGAAGAAGATGAAGGATTGCTGTTGGTGACAAACATTCCAGAAACTGAGGTCAAACCGAGCTGTTCAAATAACTCGGTTTGGTACTTGGACACCGGTGCAAGCAACCACATGTGTGGTGACAAGCTCTTATTCAAAATACTTTCAAAGGCGGAGTCCGGATCCGTTTCTTTCGGAGATGCTTCGAAAGTAGCTGTCAAAGGCCGAGGAACGATCTGGTATCAACAGAGAAATGGGCGAATCGGAGAGATCAGAGATATTTACTACGTACCTGATCTCAAAAGCAACATACTGAGCATGGGACATTTAATGGAGAAAGGGTACTCGGTTCTGATGAAGGACCGAGAACTACAACTGAAGGATAAACTCGGGAGGCTCGTTGCTCGGGTAGAAATGAAGAAAAATCGCATGTACAAACTTGAGCTGAAAATAGTTCAAGATAAATGCATGCAACTTGATACGGAGGACGAGGCCATGAAGTGGCATTTCCGGTTCGGTCATCTTCATTTCGGCGGGTTGACCGAGCTGGTGAAAAAGGAGATGGTGTTCGGGCTGCCTAAAATGGAATTCGAAAAAAGGTTCTGTGAAGAATGTGTGATCGGAAAGCAAGCAAGGACTTCTTTCCCAAGGAGTTCTGAGTGCCGAACAAAGGAGCAACTCGGACTAATCCATACCGATGTGTGTGGGCCGATAACTCCAGAATCATTCAGTGGTAAGAGATACTTCGTCTCTTTCATTGATGATTTCTCGAGAAAAGCGTGGGTTTATTTTCTGAAGGAGAAGTCAGAAGTGTTTGAAACTTTCAAGAAATTCAAAGTGAAGGTGGAAAAAGAAACGAGCAAAGTCATCAAAGCAGTCCGATCTGACAGAGGAGGCGAGTTCATTTCGGCCGAGTTCAACAAATACTGCGAGGAACATGGGATCAAGCGTTTCTTGACTGCTCCATATTCTCCTCAGCAAAACGGTGTAGCGGAACGAAAGAACCGAACCATTCTCGATACGGTTCGATCTATGTTGAAAGGGAAGAATATGCCGAAGAAGTTTTGGGCCGAGGCGGTGCAATGTGCAGTCTATGTGCAAAATAGATGTCCACATGCGAAGCTAGGCGAGAGGACGCCTCAGGAGATCTGGAGTGGTATGAAGCCGAGTGTCTCTCATCTAAAGGTGTTCGGTAGCGTGGCCTATGGGCAAGTACCAAGTCAGCACAGGACAAAATTAGAAGATTGGAGCAAGAAGTACATATTTATCGGGTATGATGAAAAATCTAAAGCATATAAATTGTTTGATCCTGTTAACAAGAAAGTGGTGGTGAGCCGAGATGTTCATGTAGAGGAATCAAAGCAATGGTGCTGGAGTAACCCGACTGAAGAAGGAACTAGCTCGGAAATTGTTGTGCCTTCAACAGCAACAACCACCGAGTTCTCAGATGAAGAAACCGAGCCACAACAGCCCAGGATGAGAAGTCTGCAGGAAATATACGACACTACAAATGAAGTTCATGTTGTATGTCTTTTGGCTGACTCTGAAGACTTGAGTTTTGAGAAAGCTATCCAAGATGAGAAGTGGAGAAAAACCATGGATGAGGAGATTGGGGCGATTGAACGCAACAAAACTTGGGAGCTGACCGACCTTCCTGAAGGGGCTCGACCCATCGGAGTAAAATGGGTATACAAAAAGAAGATGAATGTTGAGGGAGAGGTTGAGCGTTATAAAGCTCGACTTGTGGTGAAGGGCTATAGACAAAAGGAGGGAATCGACAATGATGAAGTATTTGCTCCCGTCACGAGAATGGAGTCAATCCGACTTCTGATCTCATTAGCTGCTCAGAACCAATGGCCGATTCTACAGATGGATGTGAAGTCGGCCTTTCTAAATGGAGTGCTGAAGGAGGAGGTGTACGTCGAGCAACCACTCGGGTACATGAAGAGAGGGGATGAGAAGAAGGTGCTGAGATTGAGAAAAGCCCTTTACGGGCTGAAGCAGGCTCCTCGTGCCTGGAATGAGAAAATTGACGGGTATTTCAAGAAAAATGAGTACGAGCAATGTCCATACGAGCATGCCTTGTACACAAAGAAATCAGAAAAGGATATGATGGTAGTCGCTCTCTATGTCGACGATCTCATATTCACCGGAAGCAACGCGAAGCTGGTTAAGGAGTTCAAGTAGATAATGAAGAAAGAGTTCGAGATGACAGACTTAGGCCTGATGAAATATTTTCTTGGCCTAGAAGTGAAGCAGTCGGAAGAAGGGATTTTTATATCCCAAGAGAGGTACGCGCTTGAAATTTTAAAGAAATTTAAAATGGAGGATTGCAACCCGGCTCCTACCCCAATGGAACTAGGCACTAAACTCTCAAAGTTTGATGGAGGAGAACGAGCTGATTCTGGGAGATATCGAAGCTTAATTGGAAGTTTGAGGTACCTTACAAACACGAGATCCGACTTAATGCTAAGTGTTGGGATAACGAGCAGATTCATGGAGAATCCAAGCTACACACATTGGAAGGCCTTGAAGAGAATTCTGAGATATGTTCAAGGAACCTTATCACTTGGTCTTTTCTATTCAAAATCGGATGACTACCGACTAGTAGGTTACTCGGATAGTGATTGGTGCGGTGATGTTGATGACCGGAAAAGTACTTCAGGTTATGTATTCCTACTCGGGAAAACGGCTTTTACTTGGCTGTCAAAGAAGCAGCCCATTGTAACACTGTCGACCTGCGAGGCAGAGTATGTGGCGGCCTCTTGGAGCGTTTGTCATGCAGTCTGGCTTTCGAATCTACTAAGGCATCTGGGAGTGATCCGAGGTGAAGGGACTGTGATCCGAGTTGATAACAAGTCGGCGATCGAGTTGGCAAAGAACCCGGTTAATCATGGAAGAAGCAAGCACATCGACGTTCGATTTCATTTCATCCGAGAACAAGTTAGAGAAGGAAAGGTCGAGCTGGAGCATGTTGAAAGCCGAGCTCAAGCCGCGGACATGTTCACCAAGCCATTGCCGACCACATTGCTGGAGAGTTGTAAAAGGTTGATTGGAATGAGAGATGGGAAGAGTATTTAAGTTTAAGGGGGAGATTTGTTATAAAACTTAAATTAGGAAGTTTATTTTGTTTGGTATTCCTAGAATGGTATTAAAGGTTTTTAGGCATGAGTGGGAGACAAACCTTTTAAATAGGCACTATGATTTATTTTTGGCATTTGAAGAGGCAAATTCCCTGCCTATAAATTCTTGTAACAACTCTTTTGAAAAAGAGCAGAGAAAGAAGGAAATATAGAGAGATTAGAAAGAGAACAAAGTGTTGCCAACATCTCTTTCTGCCAATTTGTTACCAACAGTGGGCTGGTACCTCAGCATTATTTGTACACTTGATCCGATCCTTAACCTTCCATAAGCCTCCGACCACTTCTAACTTGATCCTTCGGTCTAAGCTAATAACGTCATAAGCTTCATGCACAATGGAGGACCATTAGACACCGGGGGTGTTGTTTGGCCATGAATTTTCCACTTCCAAAAGTTGTTCCAGTGGTACTCCTAGGAGGATTTTTCAGTGCACACACATGGCTAGATGTCCTTTCTCGTAGCTATATCGTTCGCACTAGTTTGCTAATGGCTTTATTTGAGTGTGTCTAAATTATGCTCTGATTCCAAGGCCTTAGCTATATTGACTAATCTATCCTGGGTTCATCTCAAAGAAAATCGTGAGCAACATATCGAGGCTCTGGATGAGGGGAGTGTCTACATCGATTGAACATTATCACTTGCGACTGTACCTGGGGGTAGACCGTATTGGAGCACAATAACCACACAGCTAGGAACTTGACTTGACGTAGAATATCACCAGATTTGGGTCGGGATTAAGGGCGGCAGATACTTCAAGCTTTCAAGCCCAGTGCTCGTGTGAGAATTTGGTCAGTTTAGAGTCCATGCCGTGTGCCTTAAGGTTCGTATTGAGTGAGGTCGTGGGGGCTCGATGTTCCTAGGGGCTGGTAAGAGGGGGACGATTGTGGTGCGAAGGGGCATAATCCCCTAGTTATTCATGAATAATGGCTAGAGAGGTCAGTGTTTGAGAAAGCTTGAGTTTTGATGCCCATCGTTTGGCGTCGAACCTATGCATTTATGAAAATAGCATGCTGAACATGGAGCTATCCCAAGCCCAAGCCCAAGTGCATACCTGTTTCTGCTTACAAGATTTTCATGTTCATGTATTGGTTCGATGGTTCGCGCCTCTGTTAAAGTTTTGTTTACCCTTGCATGGTGGGGCTCACAGGTTCCCATTCCCGTACTCAATATCAACCCAATATAGATCGATCTTCCAGGTCTAGCCTTAGGAAGGGTCAGAGAGATTACTGTTGCATGGCTCATGGTCTTCCTTAATGAATATAAGCACATGTTGACTAAATTGTGTGTCTCGATGAGATGGCAGCCATAGAAGTTTGTTTGCTTCCAGATTTTCAGCGTTAGACTGTTCATGCAAATGACACCGTTCATTACTCTCGACTCTCCTATCACTGACGCACCTTCTGAAGTAATCTGCTGTATATGACCAGGAATGACATCAAGCGTGGCGTATAGAAAAGAGTTGCGCAACTGTCTCGCTCCACTTTTGTAGCTTACTTCTGGCTACCATTTCATGCTGCATTCTTGACGCTATTTCAGCTACGCGTGGACCCTGTTTGGAACTCCCCCTATGGAGTCAGGTCTTGAAAACACTAAGGTCTCACAAGTCAAGCGTATGTCATAGATTCGAACCAGATCTTTAATTCAAGAGTTCTAATAATATCCGACTTTTACATATTTTGCCAACTGGAAGTATATCTCAAGAAATAGATACAGAGCAGTTTGTCCAGGCCTGAATTTTGCCACTCATATGACACAAGATTTACTTTTATGGCCATAATAATGTTGCTCTGTGGTTTTCCAAGTTCAAGATCCATAAAATTTGCATAATCATGGCTCATTCGAGCCAATCCTCAGGTGAACACAGAATATGCACTACTTAATTGAATACAAATAAACGTTATTCTCGATCCATGACTCATGCAAATTTAGAGATCTAGATACGAAAGAATGCATGCAGAAATTATATCAAGAAGACACACAGAAGTTCTTGATCTCACCTGGAAGGTTGCAGTAGAATGCTACGATTCGGTACAACTCTGGCCACGCACGATCGCAACCGAAGAACCAATCCCTTGAAGATCCCAACGTCCCAAGCTTCAGAGAGAGGTCCAAGATTTTGTTCCTCCTCCACCAGGTTATGTGAGCCTTTTCTGAAAAGAGTTCTCGAAGTCCCCTTTTTCCTTCTCTCTTCCTCCCCTTTGAATGGAGTCTTTTTTTTCTATTTTTCTAAAGCATTTTTCTTCTTATACCCCTCCTCCGAAATTCCCACTTTTTCTTTTTCTTTTATGTAACTTTTATTTTTTGCTTTTTTTCTTTTTTCATTTATGTAATTTTTTATTTTTTCAATTTCAGATGTTTTTTTCCTTTTTTTTAATTTTTTTAATTTTAATTTTTTCATTATTTTTGTGTTTTTTCGTTCTCTTTTTTATTTTTTGTTTTATATATTTATTTTTCAGTTTTTTTTCCTTCCATTATTCTATTAAAAAAACTTTACTTCTACTGTTTTTTAATTTTTGTTATTATTTAGTTTTCTATTTTTCCTTTCTTCACTTATTTATTGTTTTATGATTTTCTTTTTATTATTTTAAAGGTATTCTTTTGTTTTTAATTCTGATTTTCTCTTTTTGTGTTTTTAAATTCTGTTTTCCGTTTTAATTAGTTCTTCTACTTTTCTGTTTTAATAATTAATTTCTTCTGTTTTTTTTGTTCCTTTTATTTATTTTCATTTCATTTTTTAATTTTTGATTTTTTTTATTTTCTTCATTATTTTTCAGATTATATTTTTATATTTCCATGGTCTTTTGTTTATTAGTTTTTCTACTTTTACTGTTTTCTGTTTTAAATTTTATATATATTATTTAATTTAACATTGGTTTCTTGATTAATTTTAGCCATTGGGGGCCTCGGACATAATTGAGTGTTTACAATGATTCATATCGTTTGGTAGCTATTGGAAAAGTGTATAACTTGGGTTCAACCATCCATAACAACCAAATTGATGATAATAATGTTAGAATGGTGGTTGCACAGGTTGAAGATGCAAATGCTCCTATTTCTGTGCCTATTAAGGAGGTTGATGTAGTGGGACAAGCTCCCAATCATTTTATTTTATGGCCAAATAGACTTATGCATTAGATTCAACCCAAGGTGTTAACTTTTCACAAATGTATGTCTTTCATATGTTACATTTTCTTTTATCTATCATTTTTACTAATATTTTATACATGATGTTTAGGGGACTAATGTTGGTGGTAAAAAAGATGTTCCGGGCCAACAAAAGGAATCTGAGGTTGATCTACTTGCTCGTTTGTGCATGATTGCTATTAGGTTAGGCAACCAACCTTTGCAATTGACTATGGATACCGATGTCAAAGGAAAACCTAGCTCCATTCCCTTTTATATTATTAAGAAGGATATTTTGGATTTCGCTGGGGCTAATAATTTGTTTTGGATGTTACAATTATGGTTGATGTAAGTATATTTTTAAATCTTATATCAATTAAGTATATATCAAATACTAACAATTAGCATTCATTGAAAATTTTAGGCACTTGCATCTCATTTGCATCCAAAGAGGGAACTTGGACTTGTACGGATTTCGTGACCCTGTTCATATCCAAAGAATAGTAAACAAGCCAGCAAAGATACAAGGTTACATTCAAATAGGCTAGAGGGTGAAAAACAATGTTATCTAGCACCTTATTTTCATTCTTAAGTCAAAAGTTGCAAGTTATTTTAATTTATATTTGTGATTTTGGCTAATTATTATTCAAATTTTGCAGAGCTCATTGACAATTAATAATTATTTGTCAAAAACAGAATACTTTTGTCTTTCTATGCTTTATTTGAAACAAACCAAAAAAAGATATAAAGATATTATTAATTTGTAAATTTTTTATTATCATTTAATGTATTTCTATTCGTTGTCTTTGTTTTTATATAATAAATCTTCTTTAATTTGGCTTTTATTTTATTATATATACTTTTTTTTATAGAGCAATATATGTTTGTCATATGCTAAAAAGTAGGCATTTCGCAAGTATTAAAAAGTCCATATGAATATTTCCATGTGTATGTATTTTAATATTAAATTTTTTATTTATTTGTTATACTTTAAAAATATTTATGATTAAATATATTTAAAATATTATAATCATATATTATTTTATAATGATATAAAATTTATTTTATGTTATTTATAATAATATTTTTAATATATTAATCCATAATAATATTACATAATGCTAATTTATATTATAAAATAATAATATAATCTATAAATCTATTAATTGAAAAATAATTAATTGATAATCAATAAAAAATTATATATTTCAAATAAAATTACTAAACTTCTAATAAGAAGTATTAGAGAGGTTTAATAAATAAAATATTGTATTTATTCTAATTTTCATTAATGATTGATCTTAAATAATATGTTTCATTATATCAAAATTAAATTTTATATTTTTTTATTAACAAATAAAAAAACTAGTGAAATATTAGATATTGATCTTTATTTCTAATCAAGTTTTTAATTAATTATTTTTTTAAAATATTAGATATTGATCTTTAATGTGAAATGATTTTTTATAAATAAATTTATTTTTGGATAATGAATAAATAATATTATTATAATTTTCAATTTAAATACTTATACTATATATGAATATATTCTACCCTTACAAATATCTACTAATTCTAATAGGTATAGATATAAGTAGTAATATATCCATTGTTATCCATCTCATTATTCATTTTGCAAATATGAAACAAACATGTTATCCATCTCAAACCCAATTTTTAATTCAAACGGCTATGCAGCCAACAATAGAACAATGGCATTAACAGCAACAATATTACCAACAATAGGTCAAGGTCTTTACCAATAGTAGTACCAACTTTGCTACCCACATCAGCAGCCTGTGGCTCTACAATATCAGCAGGCCTATAGCCAACTCCAACCACAGTCCATGTTGCAGGCCCAACACCAATTCCAACCTCAACCTCAACCCCAACAACATATGCATATACCTCCTTATCAGCAGCCTTTTCTTTAAATGTTGTATCTGTAACCCCTGTCGCAACCGTAATTCCGACGAGACGACGGACTCGCTAAAATTTTAAAAATAGATTTTATTTGATATGTGTGGAGTCGCCACCAAATTTTTATTTAAGGGAAAAAGATTTGGAAAAAACCTTGACTTGAGGATGAGATTTAAGTTCGGGAGTCGGTTACGAATGGGGAAGGTGTTAGGCACCCCATTCGCCCATTCCGAAGAACGGTATCCTTAAACTGAGTGCGTAATTATTTGAAAATGGTTTGATCCCTTTAATTAGAGTGAAAATAAATACTAGATGGAGGTTAGCTTGACAGGACTTGATCCTGCTCCTACGTATTTCCCGGTGCAATGGGAAACTCAAGGCTTACGTAGTTCTGGTGTGATTTGAAGGCTTGACCTTCGAAGGTACTTGAATGGAGTGTTCGACAATGGATAGTGCTCGAAGGCTTGACCTTCGAGACTGATTGAAAAGGGATATATGAAAATGGCTAGAGTGTTTCAAAAATATTTTAATGAGAATCCTTAGTCCACATATGCACAGGATCCAAGACAACTACGGCTGCACTGGGATCCATACGAATTCTTAAACCCCGAACAGCAGAAAAAGCTACCAGTTCGTGCTTAGGATTCGTCGCGTGAGACTTAGGAATTCTAAAATAAAGTTTTGTTATTTTACAAAAGGATTCTTAGTCCACATATGCACAGGGTCCGAGGCGGCTAAGGCAGCACGGGGGCCATACGAACTACTAAACGTTGAACAGCAGGTGAACCGCCAGTTCCCCATTTAGAGCCCATTGCGTGAGACCAAAGATTCCAAAATATTTTGAAAAGAATTTGTTTTGAATATATGGTTTGGAAAAAGGAATTGGTTTTGAAGTGAATTTGAAAACTTGAGGGGAAGAGGATTAAACTTGAATTAACTTTGAGAAAAGGTATTCAAGTTGTTTGGAAATTTGAGAAAAAGAATTAGAAAATATTTTATTATGAATTTTGGGGGAGAAGAATTATGATTTAAAAAAAAAAATTTATGGATTTAATTCGTAATTAGTGGAAAAGGCCAGGGGCAGTTTGGGTAATTTGGATTCAAGGGGTACATTTGGTATTAGTGGAAAAGGCCAGGGGCAGTTTGGGTAATTTGAAATTTGGGACAGGATGAGAATTATTGGAAAAGGTTAAGGGCTGATGGGTAATTTGTGATTCAAGGGGTACAGAATGGGAATTATTGAAAAAGGTTAAGGGCAATTTGGGATTTAGGACAGAATGGGAATTATTGGAAAAGGTTAAGGGCAGCTTGGTAATTGTGGGCAGAGGGGGCATATGTGCATGGCTCTTTGTGGAAAAATGGAAATATGTGGAATGTGTAGCCTGGGGGATTCGAACCCAGGCACAACGGGTCAGCAGCGCCCCCCCCCCTCCCAACCACTAGGCCAAGCGCCTGGTTGGGTGTATAAAGCTCAAGATCAAGACTTAACCTAATGCTTCCTAGCATGCTCAGCATGGGTTTTGCATGGACAGATACGTGATTAGACGAGCTACTCACTTTGTTTAGGTGAACCAGCCTTAAAATACAAGCTATACAGGGGGATCGAGTGCCAAATCAATGCATCAGCCATCAATGCCACACTCTCAATTGAGTGTCTCTCTTCCCAAATTAATTTAAAACGTATTCCCCTGAACGCAACATGCACACTCTACATGCAAATTTCCTGGGATTCCTTCTCGATGGGTGGGGGATATGGCAACAGGCCTTGCAACACCTCGAACCTGTTCTGTTTCGTTCAAACACAGTGTCAAAGTGTCGATGGTGCAGTCCTTCTAGAATGTAGCACCCCACCTTCCAATAGTAGTTGTTTTGCTGTCCATGTTCTCTGCATTGGAGTCTACAGTGGCGATCGTCTATAGCATTTGCACAGAAGGAAACAATGCCTTGAACTCCTGGAATCTCCACCAAAAATGTGCCTGAGCTCCTTCGTCCTTTTCCTTTCGTCCGGATCAAGAACCAACCTCTCTATGGTCTTAATATAGATGTCACACCCATAATATTAACGAAATACAGTGTCTCCAGGAATGCATGCAGATTGGATAACAGAAAATTCCCATGCAGATTATTAGAATTTTCATTGTTCCCGATTAAAACTGCTTGAGTGATGCTTATCCGATTGACACAAGAGCCTATACTCGAGCAGCATTTCTTCATTCGCATATCCAGAACTGGTGCTGATCTTCCATCCTTATGTTCAACTAAAAATTAACAAGTTCTGGTACCAAGAATTCAGCTAGTGCAACCTGATGTTATTTACCTTTATCGTGATCTAAACTACTAATCGATGTTTCACTATTGCTTAGGACAAACAGAATCTGTTGAGGGTTCGTGTACATCCTCTCATCTGATCCATGTGTAGGTTTTTTTTTTATTGACTTGATACTATCACGAGTCTTCTATGGTACAACTTAGCTGGATTGAGCAGAGGAGGAGGGGGAAATTGTTCTCAAGCCGAAATCCGATTATCCCGGCTTTGTACAAGGAATAGCATTCGGTGAGTTACGCACAGGTTTTTGCCACCTCCCTATCTTATCAACCAGAACATGTGTACGCTCTCTCTTATTCATGCAGGGCATCCTATCATGAGTCTTCCTACCTAGATCAGTATTTGGACTCCTTCAGGGAGAAGTCGGTTGCATCAGTGCTAATGTCTTAAGGTAGGGAAATCTGATGGCTCCCTGGTACCGACCTTTTACAGCTCATTCCATACTTTCTCCTTGGAGTCAACTATGTTGGGTTTTTAGTTTAAGTTTGCATCACTTAATCTCACTCTAAAACCCAAAGATGCTTGAGCCTAAAACATAATCCGTTTAATGAATTATGCAGAATCTATGAGCAAGATCAGACCAATAAAATTTCTATCTAACAAGCCTGTTCTTTCTTCGAGTCATATGAGTGGCAAAGACTTCAAGATTGACCAAGTAGACTCACATGCACCCATGATTAACTTCGATCTTGTGTAATGGATAGCACGCTTGGGGCTGATCAAACAAACAAACGCTCGATGGAGGGCTTTGCATTCATTCTTGTTATGACAGAACTGAAATCAAATTCAATTGGCAGAACGAGTTATTAATCTATCTTTAGCCTATTTGGTCTACATATTATCTAACCTAGTCAACCGGATAAAAATTATTTTGAGCTTTGACGAGTTCATGAAGACCTTTCTAACACCATTCATAGGGTTTTCACAATGATTCAGGGGCTTGTTTGAGCTTGTGCAGTTTTTATTAGGGATTATCAATTAACCATCACGACAGGTACCCCTTAGCGAACCGATTTCTTACAAGATTTTACGTGGAAAAGAACCCTTTCAATGATTGAGTTTTGCATATTTGAAGAAGATTTTAGGAAAGAAAAGTTGAATCTGATCGACCTAAATTTCTTCATTCTATCGATAATACATGAACTGAATACCTGGCAGTGTGAGGAGATTGCAAATGCGGAGAGTTCTTAGAGGTTGATCCCTTCTTCTTCTAAGAACTTTCCCGCGATGTGCAGAGAAAATAACCTCTTTAAGAGTCAACTGAGAGGCTTTGTGATCCCTTGTGCACTGTCCCCGGAGCAGCGAGCCTCTCTGCCATGTCTTAGGACCTCCACTGAGGAGATGAATACCCCCTTTCTCGTTCGTCAGGAGCCACCCAAAAAGCCAAGAAACCCAGACTCCTTCCTTTCCCTATATTCCATTTTTTCAGTTTTAAATTTTTGTTTTTCCTCCCTTGTCTGCTTCCCGCTTTTTCTTTTAAACCCTGTTTTAATTTTCTGATTTTTATTTTTGTACGTTTTTACTTAATTTTTCTCTTTTGTATATTTTATTTTCACTTTTCCAGATTTTGTTTTTTTCTTTTTTTTTGTTGTATATTCTTACTATTTTTATTTCTTTTTAATTTCTATTTTCATTTTTCCAGATTTTGTTTTTTTTTATTTCCGATTTTTCCAAATTTTTATTTTTTCCAAAAAACTCTTTACTGATTTTTTCTTATTTATTATTGTTTTTATTTTTATTTTTTTGAATTTTTTCAGATTTTGGTGTTTTTACTTTTATTATTATTTCTCTTCCTTTTTTTGTTTGTTTAATTTTCTTTTCTTATTTTCTCATTATTTATTATATATAGTTTTATTATTGTCTGTTTCTCTGTTTGTTGTTTATTCTGTTTATTTTCTTTCTGTTTATTATTTAACTTAGTATTAGTTTCTTGATTAATTTTCTAGTTGGGGGCCTCAGACATAATTAGGTGTTTACACCCCCAAATTCAATAGCCAGCTTCATCGCCATCACCCGTTCAGGGTTAAACTACTCCCCCGTTTTAACAACAGCCAGTATATACTCATAATCAACAACCTGGGAAAGTCAATCAGGGGTGCAAAGCTAGGATTCAATGTGATAATTGATGAACTTGTGAAAATTGGAAAAAACTGCTAATTATGCAGGATAACACTGGGAGCCTCTGCATGGATATATGGCATTATGTTGATTTTCATATTTCTGATGCATAACTTTACCAAAACATGCACTGAGTTGAAAGCATTTCTATTATCTATAGAATAACAGGCCACCATTAGTACTCTCAGAAAAATACTAAGGTTTTTCATAATGCTTCAGAGAATTTATCCCTTGGTTGATAGTATGTGTCATAGAATGGTTGGTCGTAGGAAGTGAGGTTAGTCAAAAACACCGGTTTGTACACGCCCAGGTCCTGTTAGCCCCTACAGTGGCCTAGGCTATTGCGGAAAAAGCTAAAACTGATGCCTGAGCCAACAGCTGTGGCTTTGGACCGTAAAAATATGGGCAATGGAAGATGAAAATTATTCTCGTTTTCAATAAGGATGCTGGTTAGTGGGATCACGACTACAGATGATGATTTTCGCAGATAAAAACTTTGGCAACGAGTACCTGGTGCGTTTAGGTTGATGTAGACCCGATATTCGGGAGGAGTTTGAGAAGCCAAACAGAAGGTGGATACTCTCACAGCCCGAGGGTGAAGAATCTGGTTACCAACATATAAAGGGGGACTAGCCACATCATGCATGAGGGATCCGATAGTACACATAGAACTAAACTAAGGGTAGTTTCCATTCTATGCAAGCACAACAAACCTCACACATGGTTCTCTTCCAATCAGTCTAAACCAGGATCTTTACGTTGGGCCTATTCACCTCTTGATCCAAAGATAAGTACCAGGTAAGTAGAATCCCCTTTACTCATTATTAGTGGAATCAATGTAATGGGAAATGAGTAAAACTGGAAGGTGGCGGATATTGGTCATGTGGGTTGTTAGGTGACAGGAGATTAGGAAATTTGACCATTCCCCAAAAGATATATAATTCTAAGCCGAAACCATAAGCCCAAATCCGTTTACAAATAGTGTTCAGACACATGATCTCCCCAAGAGAGTTTGGCCCTTTCATTTCATGATACTTTAAAGTTAATCAAGCCTTATATTATTATTATTATTATTATTATTATTATTATTATTATTATTATTATTATTATTATTATTATTATTATTATTATTATTATTATTATCTCTCTAAGATAATGGGCCATTTGGTTACAAAAATGTAAGTATAACTACACTTATTTTACAAACCAACCCAAATAATGAATCATCTCTTTTTGCAAGTGTTTACTCTTTTAAATGAAAATAGGAATTATCACAGAATCGGGCATAGTGTTCAAATTTGGCCCAATTGGACCAGGGATTTGATAAGGTCGGAATCTAATCTGCAGTTATATGTAACTTCATGCTTCTAAAGACAATCAACCATTATCAAGTTTTTTAAAATTTTTTTAAAATTTGCATGACAAATTTTAATATGAATGGCTAGTGTTCTCTATTGTTGACATTTTAATTTGTATAGGTTCAATTGTAATTTACTTTTGACTTGAACTCTATGTGCATGTGGATTTTTAGAAAATACAGTTCTAGTTAACCCGCCTAAAAATATCCAATTTTTAATTTTCTGAAATTCGCGTGACAAATTTTAATACGAACGGGTAGCATTCTCTACCGTTCTATGTTTTAATTCATACAGGTTCAAGTGCAGCTTATGTTTAGCTTGAGCTCTGTGTGCATGTGGATTTTAGAAAATATAGTTATAATTAATTCTGCCTAAAAATATCTGTTTTTTAATTTTCTAAAATTCGCGTGATGAATTCTAATGCAAACAAGTAGCGTTCTCTACCATTCTGTATTTTAATTCATGCACGTTCAAGTGTAGCTTATGTTTAGATTAAGCTCTATGTACATGTGGATTTTAGAAATATAGTTCTAATTAATTCTGCCTAAAAAATCCGTTTTTTAATTTTCTGAAATTCGCATGACGAATTCTAATGGGAATGGGTAGCATTCTCTACCATTCTGTATTTTAATTTATACAGATTCAAGTGCATCTTACGTTTAACTTGAACTTTGTGTGCACGTGGATTTTGGAAGATTATAGTTCTAATTAATTTCGCCTCAAAACATCTGCTTTTTAATTATCTAAAATTCGCGCGATGAATTCTAATGTGAACGGGTAGCATTATCTGCCATGCTGTATTTTAATTCGTCGATATTCAAGTTTAGCTTACGTTTGGCTTAAGCTTGTGTGAATGTGGATTTTAGAAAATTATAGTTTTAATTAGTTCCGCCTAAAAAATATCTGCTCTTTACTTTTCGAAAATTCATGTGCTGAGGTCAAATACGAACAGGTAGTTTTCTCTACCGTTTTGCACTTTTCGTACAGGTTCAAACGAGACTTACGTTTGGCTTGGACTCTGTGTACACATAAATTGGCTTTTAACCAAAACTAGGTAGCCTTAAGTTTTCCACTGCATTAGGAAATACGTAAGAGCAGGATCAACTCCTGTTAGGTTATTTTTCACAAACCTACTTATTTTATTCTATTTAAGGGATCAAACTATTTTCAAAACATTAAAATCACACACTCAATTTAAGGGTACCGTTCTTTGGAACGGGCGAGTAAGGTGCTGATACCTTCCTTACTTGTAAGCAGCTCCTGAACCTAGAACTCATCCTTTGTTAGGGTTTTTTTTTTAAATATTTTTCCTTTAAAATAAAAATTTGGTGGCAACTCCACGATTAAACAATTTTTTTTAAAATCTTAGTGAATTCATCATTTCGTTATAATTACGATTATGACATATGATGTTCGTTATTTTTCAAGAAAACTAGTGAATGTTAGAATTTGTTAAGAATTGTGAAATGTATAGAGGTTGTAGGTAAATAATAGAGATAATTCAATACCCATAAAAGATTGCATATCTATCAAAGAATATTAGTGAATATATCTAAAGAGGTTATCGTAAAAGAACTACTTCTACTAGTAATTGAAAGTTGACAAATTGCACCATATATGAGAAATGAATGTAGGCACGTGAGATGTTCTTAACCTTTTAATTAGTTTATTTTTTAATAATTTTTATTATTAGAGCATGATGTTTATTTTCTTTTATTCTCTTTTTCGTTTTATTTGTAGGTAGTTAGATTGAATGTTAAAAAGGATAATATTGGTGTTTCAAGTATTTAATGATTAGGAATATGCTAATTTGTTAATTTTTTTTATATTTTTAGAATATATATACAAAAATTTATTATATGTGTTATTAGGATTATTAAATTTTAGATATAACCTTAGAGCATTTATACTTTTATGAATTCATCCGATAAAACACAGGTATATTAATTGTTAGAAAAGTCTGAATTAAGATTAAATTATTACTATAAAAAAGTAATTAATAATACTAATTTATTTTTAATTAAAATTTGAAAATTAGAAAAATTTAGTTTAATCAAAATTAGAATTATAATTTTTTTAGAAAAAATTAATTAAGAATATATAAAATTTATCTATGATTTTTTATGCTTAAAACATTTAATCAGTATTAAGGAAGGAGCGTAAGTTAGGAGGTAGAGGTGTGTATTCAAAACTATCATATTGAAATTTAAATGTTAATGATCATTGTATGTTTTTGAATTTGAAGTGATGTGTTGTTTATTTGTAAACAACAAAGCTTCATAGAATAGATCCTACTTGGAAAGCAGGATGCTGGTTGTATGTTGATAATTTATAAATTATGTATGTGTTTGAGTCATTTATTAATGGATAATAGAACTTAATAGAATGTGATACTGCTTGAAATATATGATAATGGTTGTATGCTGTCATGTTGAAAAAAGACACATGTTTAACATATTGATATGATGTTTGTTAGTGGAGAGTTTAGAGTGTGATCTTTCTTAACATACAAGACTTTAACTGTGTGCAAATAATTTGGAGAGATTTGCATGTGCTAGTTTGAGTGAGTATACTCAAACAAATTTTGGAAATGGTTATTATGTAGGATTATCTTGCTAAGTTTTTTTTTTCTTTTCTAAGTTTGGCACTACCTTTGTGTGTTTAGGATTCAATATAATATTTTTTATTATAAATGTCCATACTATAGGATAATGTTTTAATTTCTTTAAATTATTTGATATATTTTCATAGTCAAATATATGTATAAATATGTACTTGCGAATGGGTACAAGTTTTACATAAAGACTTGGAATCAAGTTAAAAATAAATAAATTGCAATATAGTTGTAAAAGATGTAATTGAAGGGGGAGATGTTTCTATGGTGCATATGAACATATTTTTGAATTACAAATTTGTAACATCCTAATAATGACATCCATTTTATGATTCATATTGTAAATTCATTATTATTTTATTACTTCATGATGAAAAACTTTTTTTATACCATACTTATTCTTAAAATATGGTAATAAACGTAGTAATTAATGTAGCTAGATAGTAAACGTTAAAACATCGTTACTCATGCTAATCTTGAAAACTCGTGTTCATTTACTTAAGGTAATATACATTTATATATACGACCATATGTATATTATTATTTACATAAATAATACAACATGTAAGAAATAGCAAGTCAAAAAGGCTCTTATTGAGTCCTTTAAAACAAACAATGGCATGAGTGTCCATTTTAGGTTACAATCATTCATAACAAAACACAATTTTTTCATTAGCAATCCTCATAAACCTATGGAATCTTCTCTTTCCCATTTAATCCAACACATGAGCACTACAAAAGCAGTTCACACTATGTAGTTTGAGGTAAATTAATACCATTGTGATCAGCACAACCAGGGTCTAGAAGAGAAATGAAAGGTAGGAAGTGAGAAATTGTAATTTCTCAATAGGCGTTTACTCTAGGGTTAGTAACATCGTTTCTATTCCATCCACTTCAGTTTATTTATGAAAATGTTACAAGCATATACGTTCACTTACTTTTTTTTAAAATAAAACTTATCCAAAGTGGATTCCTTTTAATAATAACAAGGATTAAATTTCATTCTAGCATATATCTCATTCACTTCTCAAGTTCTCATGAAACTTTACATATATAAAACTAATTAAGTCCTTAGATCACCTTTTCATTATAGCATAGAAATTATATGACTCTTACTTGTTTTCCTTAAACATAATTATTTTTATTCTCTAGTCACCATTTTAGTGTGAATTTCATTTAAGACATGTTATTCATAATTTAGTCAAAAAATATCTTCTACTTGTCTACTACTTTACCTTCTAATATAGAATATTAGCTCATTCCTTGATGGTCGTCAACATCATAATTTTTGAAGACCTACAACTTCACCATAAAAGGACCTTTGACTTTTGAGTGTACATAAGTCCCAAACTTGGCACCATAGGATTCTTCTTTACTAATGTCTTGATTTATTAGGTTTCATTTTAAGTCTTTATAATAACATGCACGCTCAATATCCAAAAATATGGTGCACACATATAGTATCCAAACCATTCAATTCTTACATAATTCATCAACACATGGAACCATAAATTCACATCAATTCATTGCGTCAATGAAGAGAATACATAACACACTTACACATAAATAGACACACTCAAGTATCATCATAATAAATAGGATATAAATAGTTATCCAAAAATTTACTTCTTGAGTGAAGATTTTTTCATATGCATGATTCTTAAAATTTTGACAGCATGCACACTTTTCTTAAAAAATTGTCCAAGTTTCCTATATTCTAGATAATTTACGATAAGTTTCTCAAAGGAAACCTACATCACTCATTCCTTCTAAGTTCCTCTAAACCTTTTATTTTCTCAAGAGTTGCTTTACTAAATCTTATTTATCTAATTTTAATTCTCCTTGGATGAATTCCACTTTGCCAATTTTGTAACACCTTAAAAATGAAGCCCACTTCACACTTAGTTGAATTTGCAGATTCATTATTAGATTGCTACCTCATGATGTGGAAACTTTTTAGATATTATTGATAGTGAAAATACAGTAATTTTTTTTTAAATAAAAAACTTGGTTGAAAATGCAAGCCTTGTCATATCAATTGTCATAACAGAAAATAAATGTTTGAGAGTTGTCACTCACATCTTAATTTACCTTAATTACTTGATACATAACAGAATAATGCATACAAAATTGATTCTTAGTTTTTATACAGACCTTAATAATTTACACACACTCTTATAGTCAAAAATTAGTGTAAGGGAATTAATACCCTTTCATACATCACAAACATATATCATACAATTATTTCTCACACTTCATATTATTACACATAACTAGTACTACCTTATATAATACATGATTATCTATATATCACTTATTTTTATTATAGTCATCTTTGACTATCATACAAAATATACATTAGTGAGGTGATACTAAATTTCCATCAGTGCTTTGGACATGAGGATCCCGAGGCTCTAACCACACAACTTACATTCTAAACCTTACAAATACTACCGCTTTCACGAATGACATTATTGGGGTCTAGGAAAGAAAATGGTGGGAGAGGGGTAAGAAACTAAGTTTCTCAGTAGGATTTTACTCTAACTTTAGTGTCAACATTTCCAACCCAACCCTTTTAGTTTATAAAGAAGCATGACATGCATATAGGTTCACTATTAAAATTTTAGAAATCTTTAGGTGAAGTGGATTTTTTTCCAGATGCATAGCTATCTTCAAGAACAAACATACAAGCAATTATTCTCGTTTTCATACATTTTTCATTATTTTGAGATCATATTACATTATATAATAGATATTATTTGTCTATTATTTCGTTCATTCCTTAATCATAAATCATTCTCATTCTATAGTCACCTTTTTTGTGACAATTTAATTTAAGCCATATCATTCACATTCTTTGTCAAACAATATCTTTCACTTCCCACATACTCTACCCTCTATTCTACTATATGAGCTCATTTTGGATGGTCGTTACCGTCATAATTTCTTGAAGTCCTATGGCTTCTATATGGAAAGTCATATGACCTCCATATGTGCACAAGTCCTATGACTTGACATGATAAGAGTAGTGTCTTAAATTTTTACATAGGATTTTCTTTAGTGATCTCTTAACTTATTAGGTTCCATTTTAAGTCTTTGTCATAATATGCATGTTCATTATTTAATTAATATGGTATGCACAAATAGAATCCAAATCATCCAATTTCTCATATAATTCATCTACTCATGGAACCATAATTCACATTAATTTTATGCCATTCAAGAGATCACATATAGCTCTAATCCAACCTATATCGTCATATTTTTAATCCATACATAAGCATCATATAACACATCAATTTTCTAAACTATCAAGAATACATTCCATACACTTTACATTCATATTTGTGTACTCCTAAGGCAAACACTACAAGTTGGCATAATTATTCTAATTAGAAATTAATTTTCTAATCAAGAATTTCTTAATTATGCTTAATGTAAATTTCTTGGACAGCATGTAACCTTCCTCTAAGAATTTGTCAATCTTAGTTATTCTGTAAGTTTTATGAAAAATATCTCATGAGAACTTAGTTCACTCATCTTTCTAATCTTTCTAAGTTACCTCTTAACCTTTCCTTTTCTCAAGTAGTAAGTTTTTCTTAATATTTTTAATGTAAGTTCATTAAATGTTGGATTCTTATTCTAGTTGGACGAAAGGCCTTTTTGGTTATTTATTCTATATGTTCATTAATTTGGATGTTTTATGCATAACTTTCTTAATTTAATTTTAAGTGTTAGAAGTTTTATGCTTTCTTCACTAATTACTTTCCTAATCAAATTTGAACCATTAGTTAACCTACTTTTTTACCTCCTTGCCCATGAGCTCAAAGTTTCTTACTCATGTCTTATTTAAATATATTTAAGCATCCAAATTATCCTACTTTACCTAATTAATCTATAGGTGGCTGAATCCACTCCTCAAGGTCCTAAATCTTTATGGTTTTGTTTTTCTTAAAATTGAAGGTAATTTACACTAGTTAGGACTTAGACTATTAATTCACACCAACACAGAAACTTTTAAGACTTTTTTCTCCTTGTTTAGTAGGCATGGCCAAAAGGTCCATCTCCATCCCTTAACTCTATAATTAATTTCTACTCACTACCTTATGCATATTTGGGTTCATTCTTAAATCTTAACAATATTTTAACTTATTTTCACCAATTTATCGAAGAATGGCCAATGGTTACCCAAACCATTTCTAAATCTCCTTCAAACTTATCATTTATTTCTTATGCATGGTTAGGCTCCACCTTACTCCTTAATTAAAACTTTAAACTCAAGTTTTCTTAATTTAGTGAGAAGTGACCGAAACCACTTAGTGCCCAAATAAGGGTCCTTTTCTCAATTTATTCTTACTTGACCTTTGTGTCATGAATTTTAGCACTTGGTACACATATGTCTTTAGGTCAATTTCCTTTCTCCATAGCTTTGGTCATTGTAATGGGAGATCTTAAGTGTCTTGTTCAACTTTAGATCCATAATTCCACCTTTGCTCTTACTAGTTTTAAAGTCCAAGTTTTAAGTTATGTTTGTAACATTTGTGACTTAACATTTTTAGTCTTTTAAAGTATTTATCATATGAGTCCAGATCTGAACTACTAACAAAGTTCAAGTTCAAGATTAAAGCTTTTACGAGAAGATATAAACAAGCGTAGACCTTTGAGCATAAAGACCATAAAGAAAGCATTTTTCAATATAACCAAGTGTAGATCAACTAGATTTACCCCAAGATTTATACATCCCTAATTTGAGCACTTGAAAATTTTTTAAAATAAAACTCTCAAATATTCCCCAAACCGTTAATCATTTTTAAGAATTTTTAACCGATTAAATTTCTCCAAAGGTTACAAGGAGCACTTCAATCCATCCAAATTTTCTTTTAACTTCCAAAAATCACTAAAAAATTGGTGATGCTCATTTTTAGCCATTAAGGGTAGTTTTGAACTTCATCAAACTCAAGCAAGTGGAACCCATAGAACTTAGAGAGTGATCCACCAAAAAGAAAAGAAAAACAAGTCATAAATACATAATTAAAACCCTAGAAAAAGTTTATGTTAAATACCCTACTTGTTGAAGAATTATGTAAGGATTTAGCGGGTATTTTGAAGTTGATTTACCTCTCCATTGTGGTCCACAAGAATTCCTTCAAGGATGATGGTGGGACTTTGTTTGATTAGATTATTATAACTTCAACTCCAAAAAATGGAAGTTCAACCTTAGTGTAGGTTTCAGTGTTTTAAGAGAAGTTAGAGTTTTGAACGATTTTAGATAGCTTACACAAGTGTTTAGAAGAGTGTTAATGGAGAAAATAAGCCCCTTTGGTGTTCCTAAGCAAATTCAGCCACCTAATGCATGTGGGAATTAAATTTCCACTTAAGAGTATTTTGGTCCATTTACATGTAATTTTATTTTTTAAATTAAATATAAATGTAAGGAATTATATTTTAGGATTAGTTGAACATTAATCAATCTGAGTTTAACATTAATGAAGGTTAGCTTATTCTAAACATGGTTAATTTTAATTAATCAAGGTTAACTACTTTAATCATGGTTAATTTTATATCTCCTTATTAATATTTTTTTCTTACATGTCATAAAAGGTGAGATGACTCATCGGGTGGGTAATCACTTCATTTTACACATGAAAATTTTCATGCTCAATGGATAAGGTCCGATTCTCATCTTTTGCTTTGCATTTTCTTATTTTACTAGCATTTTAGAGGCATTTTGATAATTTTCTGAAAATTTTTCAACAAGTTTCAAAATTATTCTTTTGATGTTTCTAAAACTTATAGGTTTTTTTTGAATCATTCTTATGTCATTTGTCACTTTTCTTGGAATAGTTTGGAACGTATAGAAACAGAGCTTTCTAAGTGCATTTTAAGTATTTTTAGGCATTTTTTGCTGCATTTTCGTTCTCTCTTTGTTTCTATTATTTTATTGTGACTTTCTAATAATCATTGATGGATTATAAACTATTAGAATGCCTTTTAACTTTTGTTTTAGGTTTCCTGCATATTTATTTGTGTTATCCTGGTGTAGGAACATTTTTTTATTGGCTAAAACTTCTCTAATTTCTCTATCTTTTATTCTTAATTCTTCTTTATTTCTTACTAAAGAAAATTTTCATTTGTAACTTAGGGATTCTATGATGAAAATTGTGGATAATACAAATTTCATCAATTTGTGTTCATTTTTCCTAGCCTTTATGGTAAATTCTCTAAGTCCAATGGCTAAGGAGAATAGCTTAATTAATATTACATCTAAATTTGGCCGAGTAACCTTAATGTCTTTTGAGAAGGAAGTGGACATGACGACTCTATTGTTTGGGGAGGCAACAAAAGCGTTAGGCCTGATAGGATTAATTTTAGATTACGAAAAGAACATTGGAAGATAGTGAAAAAGAATTTGATTGGATTCATAGAAGAATTTTATAATAGTGGAAGATTGGAAAAGGGATGTAACAGCTCCATACCAAAAAAGTTCAACCCACAAAATATTGTAGAATACAGGATAATTTCTCTCAGAAAGAATCTACAAGGTATTTGCAAAGATGTTGGAAAATAGATTATGAAAGATGATAGGAAATTTGATTAAAGAAACACAATCTGAATTTTTTAAAGTGAGGCAAGTAGTAGACAGAGTCCTAATTGCTAATGATATTATGGATGAGAATATAAATATATTAATAATTATAATATTAATAATAATATTATTATTATTATTAATGTTAGTATGAATATTAATATTATCATTAACAGCAATAATCACAATCCTAATAATAAGAACAATAATATTAAAATAAATAATAATATTAATAGTACTAATATTAAATATAAAAATAATTATAATAATAATGAAACTAATATCATTATTAGTAATAAAAATATTAATAATATTAATAATAATATTATTAATTATAATAAGAATATTAATAAAAATAAAATTATTAATATATGATAATTGTATTAACAATAATAATATATTAATAATTATAATAGTAATAATATTATTATTAATTATAATAATAGTAATAGTTAAAATAATATTAACAATAAAATTAATATATTAATAATAATATTATTATTATTATTAATTATTATTATTATTATTATTATTATTATTATTATTATTATTATTATTATTATTATTATTATTATTATTATTATTATTATTATTATTATTATTATTATTATCTTCATCATCTTTAAATGTGTTATCTTCCTCTTTCCTTTCACCTCTAGCATAATTTATTATTATTATTACTTTATTAGATGGTAGTTGTGCTAGAGTCTCCTCTGTTGAAAATGAGAGAATACACATGGAGAAAAGAAGGATGAGGAACGATCCTTGTCTTTGGCTGTGGAGGAGGTGGAGAATCTCAAAATAAGAGCGTGTGTGTATTTTTTATTCTAAGTGATTGAAGAATTTATATAATTCCAAAATTTAAAGATGCTATATATTTTTCTAATGGAATCAATTATGATAATTTTTATTTGAAAGATATGATATTTGTTATGCATAGTGATATATGAAGATTAAAAAATTGAGGTATGTGTATGAAAAAGGATAAAAACGAGGATGAAAAATATGAGATATGTTTAATATGAAAAGAAATGTCGTGTGTTTTGACAGATATGATCTTATGCTTGTAAGAAAAACTGATAAAATTTTAGAATATTTAAAAGGTTGCATTTTTATTAGATTGATTATTTTTACAAAAATTATCACTTGATATTAATTTATTAGACCACAAAATAAAATTAGCTTTAACTACAATTAATGTTCTTGACAATTAAATTACTTGATCGATTCTAAAATTTTATTATTAATATTATTTTATTTTTTATTTAATTCCAAAAATAAACTTCAAATCTACTATCAATATTTTCATTTTTTTTTTCTAAAAACAAACCGAGCAATCAAATTTATTAAAAGAAATAGGATAAAGTATAATGTTTATAACATATACTAAAATTCAATGAACTTTTATTTCAAATATGAGTAATTGAATAAATACACCGACTCATATTGATCATAGTATTTCATTTAAGAATTGTAAATGCTTATTTTTGCAACTCTAAAAAGTTTTTCTCACTTCTTCATGATCCGTTGTTGTAGAAGCATCATGGAATTCTGCACATATAATGATAAAAATATTTTTAATAGTTATTGAATCATCATTGCTACATGCATACATGAATGCAAAGGTGAAAGTGAAAAAAGATAGAAACTTACGTGTTGCAATCAATTGTTGGATCGAGAGGAAATGAAAGATTGATTTTACAGAGTTCAGGTAGTTGTTTTAATCTATCAGGTTTGGCACCGATTAAGGCAGCGGCATTCTTAAGACAACCACATAATGTCCTACGAACTTCAGTGCTGTTTGCCCTTTGAGCTATTGTGGTTGCAGCTGAACAACAATTTGGTGTTATGTCTGCAGTTCCCATCAAATATGGCTGACATGGAACCAGTAGTGGTACAGCCTCGGAACATGAGATATCATCAAGTTGATATCAACAAACATAAAGTCATGAATAGCACTAAATGCTGATAGCAACAAACATAAAGTCATGAATAGCACAAAAAGAGTCATTATTTTCATCTCTTGCATCTTACTTCTAATATGTTAGTATCACTCTTTAGAGATTACTTTTGTGATGAACCCAAGAAAGCTTGATTGAATTTATAGCTAATTTGTCTGATCCTTGATGATGTGTAACAAATTTGTTCATATCTTAAATTATTTCCTTCCATATTACATGGTCAAATATAATTAAAAAATATCTCAATCTGTACATTCCTTAATTAATAAAATGTTGGTAAATTGATCAATTATATTATATAATATTAATTTATAATTTGTAATGATATTCTACCGTTAACGTTGAAATATAAATTATTGATCACGGTAAAAAAATTTATGTGAAACAAAAATATTTATATTTGTAAATATTGATATATATAAAAAATAAGAAACATATTGTATTATATCGTGTAAATATTTACATATTAAAAAACATACTTTTCATTAAATATATTTAAATATTATAATCTTATATTATTTAATAATAATATAAATTTTTAATATATTAATCCATAACAATATTATATAATAAGATGCATGTTAAATATTCAATCAATATACTATCCACATATAACATCCAATTCATCCGTCATCATGTATCCATTCAATACCAACACATGTTAACCATGTACATATACACAAGTCATTATATCATTAAAGAGATCATATAGAAATTTAAACATAAGTGATCATATTCAAACATCATCATAATATTAGGGCATTAATAGTTATTCAAAAAAATTTATACTTCGTGAAAATCCTTACTTAGATAAGATATTAAATTTTGGATAACATACACTCTTTTTTAAAAATGTCTAACTTGATCTTATTATTAGTATTTTATGATAAGTTTCTTAAGAAAAACCTACACACTTCATTCTTACTAAATTTTTCTTAATCTTTCTTTTTTCAAATATTTTTTTTAAAATTTTTTTCATCATTAATCTTATCATGGTCAAATGGTTATTATAAACACTAAATTTTTCTCATCATATTCTACTCTTATTTATTTATTTTTACTTTATAAAATATTTATTAATTAATTTTTTTTTCTATATTTTTTATTTATTTTATCTTTTTTAATCTAGTTTTACCTTTTTATCCTCTTTATTCTATAATAAAATATTTATAAAATAATAAATACCAATACTTTCAAAATTCAGAAAAATAAAAAAGCTTTAAATATTAAATTTTGCGTATCATATTTTAACATCAATTTATTAATTCTTCTATTGTGTAATATTTTTTTCAATATAGACAATTTATGTTATTTATTTAAAATTGATTCCATTCCTATTTTAATTATCCTTATTCAAATTTAAATATTTGTCTATTTTTATTTATTATTTAAAATGTCTTATTAAATAAGGTAAAATAGGAGCGAAGTGGTGTTCATGATGACTTTCTTGTTCATAAACACCCACCGCAGACCACTCGTTAGCCACTGATCCCATCAATCTACGGGGTCACATGCTGACTTGTTCTAGAATCATCAATCAATCTCATCCCTATTGTTGCTTACACCATAACTATCATGGTACCCCATTACTATCAAAGGCTTCTTATTTCTTTTTTTCAACTCTCTCACATATTTGCACCTTTATTCTAATTTTTTATTTCTTCTTTTTTTTTCTTATAGAATACTTCAAGTTTCTCCTCTTGTTTTTTTTTTAAGTTAGGTAGAATATTGTATAGAATGTATATTTTTATCTTTTTCTATACATTGTATTTAATAACTTGAAGTGCTATTTAGTGTATTAAAATATGAATACGATTTAGTGAACCTTTTAAATAATGTTCTCCTTCTTTTACTTTAAATTTATAAAAATAAAAAAATAAGATCTTTAAATCAAGTTCAATTCTTTTCTTCAATTTTTAAATCAATCTTATTCTGTTTTAAATTTAGTCAAATTTCAAATCAAGTGCATTTTAGTTCCATTCTTTTTTTTAATTTTTAATAAAGTCAGGTTTAATTCTTTTCTTCAAAAATCAAATCAAGTTAATCTTTTTCTTCTAATTTCAAATCAAGTGCATTTTATTTCAATTCTTTCCCTCAAGTTCAATCCTTCAAACTCAAGATCAAGTTCATTTTAAATCAAGTTCAAGTCCTCAAATTCAAAGTAAAAGTCATTCTATTTTTCAAGTTCTTGTTCTCAAATCAAATCAAACTCAACTCCCTTTTTTAAAAATAACATCAAGTTTAATTTCTTCTGCTTCAAAATTCTCAAATTTCAAATCGAGTCTATTTCAAAATCAAGCTCAAGTCCATTTCAAATCAAGTTCATTTTAAATCAAGTTTATTTTCATTTTAAATCAAACCAAATCTGATTCTTTTCCTCATTTATTTTTCAAGTTCATTTCAGTAGTAAAATCAAGCCTAATTCTTTCCCCTTGAGTTCATACCAAGTTTAGTTTATTTTAGATTAAATCCAATTCTTTTCATCAAATCAAGTTTCTTTTATTTCAAATCAAGTCAATTAAATTTGTTAATTTTAAGTCGCACGCAATGAACCCTAAGCACGAACTGGTAACTTTTTCTGCTGTTTGATATTTAGGGATTCATATGGGTCCCAGTGCAGCCGTAGTTGTCTCGGACCCTGTGCATATGTAGACTAAGAATCCTCTTCAAATAACTTCAAGAGAAAATTCCTTTTAAAATCCCAAAGTCTCACACGATGAACTCTAAAATAGAACTAGTGGTTTCACTGTTGTTTGATGTTTAGAGATTCATATGGATCACAATGCAACCTTCATTTTCCTTGGATCCTATGCATATGTGGACTAAGGATTTTTCTTTAAAATATTTGCAAAATACTTCGGTCCTTTTCAAGTCTCTCCGAAGGTCAAGTCTTCAAAACTAGAACTACGTAAGCCTTGAGTTTCCCGTTGCACCAGCAAATACGTAGGAGCATGATCAAGTCCTGTCAAGCTATTTTCCATCAACCTATTTATTTATTTATTTTCATTCCAATTAAAGGGGTCAAGCAATTTTCAAATAAATCACACACTCATTTTAAGGGTACCGTTTTTCAGAACGGGCGAGTAGGGTGCCTAGCACCTTCCCTACTCGTAATCGACTCTCGAACCTAGATTCTTCCTCAAGTTAGGGTTTTTCCAAATCTTTTCCCTTAAATAAAAATTTGGTGGCGATGTCATATAATCAATAAATAATTCTTTTTAAATTTTTATCGAGTTCGTCGTCTCGTCGGAATTACGGTTGCGACAATTTGCGAGTAGGTACAAGTTTTACATAAAGACTTAGAATCAAGCTAAAAATAAATAAATTGCAATATAGTTGTAAAAGATGTAATTGAAGGGGGAGATGTTTCTATGGTGCAATTGAACATATGTTTGAACTAAAAATTTGTAACATCCTAATAATGACATCCATCTTATGATTCATATTGTAAATTAATTATCAGTTTGTTACTTCATGATGTAGAACTTTTTTATAACATACTTATTCTTAAAATATTGTAATTAACATAGCAGATAGTAAATGTGAAAACATCGTCACTCATGCTAATCTTGAAAACTTGCGTTCATTTACTTAAGGTAATATACATTCATATATACGACCATATGTACATTATTATTTACATAAATAATACAACATGTAAGAAATAGCCAGTGAAAAAGGCTCTTATTGAGTCCTTTAAAACAAAACAAGGGCATGAGTCCCCATTTTAGGTTACAGTCATCCATAACATAACATAATTCTCATTAGTGATCCTCATAAACTTATGGAATCTTCTTTTTCCTATTTAATCCAATTTTGAAACTATTTAAAGTTGTATCAGGGTTGAAAGTGAACTTTCATAAAAGTAAACTGATAACTATAAATATCAAGAAAGTTTGGGTGCAATATGCGGCAAAGAAATTGAATTATTAAAAAGGGAACATACATTTTTATCTACTTAGGCTTCCGGTGGAAGGCTCACCAAGGAAATTAGTATTCTAGAAACTAATTGTGGAAAAGGTAGGTGAAACTTAAAAGGTTGAAAAGGTGTTTCAATAAATTTCTTTCATTTGGTGCACACATGGTTTTAGTAAACTGTGTTAAGTGCTTTATCAATCTGCTTTCTTGCTGTATTCGAGTCTCCTAAAGGTATAATTTCTATGCTTGAATCTAAATTTGGATCGTCCCTCTAGGGGAGGGACTGGGAAAAAAATTGGGTAGCATGGAATAAGGTTTGTAAACCTAACAAAGAGCGATGTCTTAGAATGGGGATTTTAAGAGTGTTGAATTTAGCTCTCCTAAAAAAATGGAAAAGGAGAAAGTTAGAAAATGGAAGCCTATGACACCAAGTGTTAAGCCCAAAATATGGGGATTTAGTAGTGGAGAAGGGCTGTCTAGAGAGGAAAACCTCCTCATGGCGGGCTACTATGCATAGGATTGAAGGAAATACGGGGACAGAAAGATGGTTCTCTATAAACATGTCAAGGAGGGTAGGTGATGGTGAAAATACATTATTCTGGCATGACAATTGGGTAGGGGAGCAACCTTTGAAAATTTCTTTTCCAAGGTTGTTCAATTTATCCAAGAATAAAGATGCACACATGGCAAATATGGGTTGATGGAAAAATAGGAGCTGGGAAGGGAAGATGCAATGGAGAAGAAGACTATTTGTGTGGGAAGAAGCAGTAAATGATCATCTGTTAGAGAAGGTACAAAGCATGGTTTTGAAGGAACATGTTCAAGATTTGTGGAGCCTAGAAGATATTTTGTGAGATTAGCATACAGATTTATAACTGAAGACACAAATTCAGTTTACAACATAGCATATAAAGAATTATGGAAAAACGTAGCTCCTTTCGAGGTCCTAACCTTCTCATGGAAAATGTTACAAGATAGAATATCGACAAAGATGAACCTTCTAAAGAGAGGAATAAGTCAACAATATGAAACATCATGTTCAGAATGCAATGAAACAAAAGAAAACACAAATCACATCTTCTTCATGTGTGTAAAAGCACAAAAAAATATGGCATAAGATCCTTGGATGGGTGGGTCCTTAACTTAGGAAAATGCTTGGATAATAATTTGGCATGCAATAATATGGCCTATATGGATGTAGAGAAATGAAAAAAAAAATTGGGTCTCTTATAGATGCATAAGGAGAAATTGTGGATCTTATCAAAATGCAGAGTTGGTGGTGGCTGAAGGCAAATCCTACACAATTTCAATATCCTCTATTTTACTATCTGTTATCCTTATAAAATGAGGAAGCTGTAAAGGGATGGTAGGAAGATAGATTGCATTCTTTCACTGCAATCTATAGACACAGAGCAAGAGAACTATTATAATGGAATGCCAATAGCGGTAGCATGTTGTTTCGTTAGATGATTGGCATACAACATTGTGTCATCCGGGTATCCCTAGGAAGTCTTAGGAAATTTACTCTATGTTTGTCTCACCTATTGCAATTGTTCATGCAGTTGTAACCTATTGATTTATTTGGTACAGGGTACTGCTGGAACTCAATTTAATAATAAATTTATTTCTAATCTTTTGCTGATAACATATAAATAATTATTCTATTCTGTGCTTATTTCCTTCTCATCTATTGCATGCTAACATTTGGTGCAGGCAGCGCTCAATCATGCTGGTTATACCCCAGAGGTTATTCATATGGTTTTGGTTGAAATGGCTAAGCATAGAAAGGAGCTGGAGAAGAAAACCAAGCCCATCCTGGATACTCTAAGGAGCTACCAAGATTTACCTCTAGTATTTCAAGTTTTACATGCCTCTATTTGTTTTATCTTTGGAATGTTGTAAAACTATGTTGCGTTGATTCTTATATTTCTGCTGGTTGGGATTTTCCAGGATAAAGCTTTGGTTGTCTTAGCTATTGAGGATAAGAAAAGGCAGTACACTGCTACTGAGAAGTATCTTAAAGGTGTATCGCAATCAGCTCTTTCCAATTCTAAATGATATGGTACTATAGTTTTTGGATTTTATATATATATATATATATATATATATATATTATTAATTTTCTTGATTTTAAGCTTATGCTTTTCTGGGCTAAAAATGTATATGAACAAGTGTGTTTCTTAGGTTGACTTTTCTAGGATGGAAACAAAATAGGTTCTGTTGTATTTTAAAATTATATGATGCAGTCATCATCCAATGCTCAGGAAAATTTGTAGCATATAATTTTTCCATCTATGACTTTCTTCTCTCATTCTCCTTTGACGAGCCTCGACTCTAACCAGAATCCAACATTCTCTCCATTTCTAGAGTCTCCGTTTCTATCTGACGAAGGTCAGTCACTGTTTGGGGGTGATTTTGGGCAAGTTTCTCCTCTACTTTATTTCTAGCCAAGACGCATCATTGTTTGGGTCAATTTTCTGGCATCCTTAAGCCATTTTCCACCAAGTTCATTGTTGTTCTACACTTTTCCCTATCCATCTCTTTTTTACCCCTGTTCTGCACTTTTAACCTCGGTCTCAATTATTATTACTATTATCCTTTTAATTTCTACTATCTGCTATCCCTCCATAGCATTTTTGGGGTTGGTTGCTCTGCAGTCTGCACCTTTATTTTCAAGTGATTACTATGGTAGAAATGAAGAGACGGTGGGTATGAATTTTCCCACAAGCATTAGGTGATACCAAAGGGGAATGAGGTAGAAGATTGCAATTGTGCCTTGTTTTTCTACTTTCATTCATGTGTTTCTTTTAAAATTTATCTAAGGCATTGAAATTTTACTTCATATTAATCGGCTTCTGGATTAGTGTCTAAGAAAAATAAATTATTCCTTTTGTTGGACCGTTGTCATATCAATTTCTAGATTTCAGTTTTTTTTTTTGGTTAATTTTCCATACCCCACACAAAGTTCGAAAATATTGGGATTTTAAGAAAGATGAATTACCGACTAACTTGATTGAGAACTTTAATTTTTTTTTAAAGGTGTTGAATAATTCTGAGTGATTTTCTTTGCTTGTTTAACTTCTATTTATAATCTTTGAAGTGACATTGTTTATTTATACTGTCGTTTCAAAATCATCTATCACTTGCTTGTATATAAACATCAATTTTGTATTTTTATCTTATTTTATCTCACTTATATTTTTACCGTTATAAATTCATTTGATTAATAACTTTGGGTGTGTTATCATCTTTTTTTCTTATAAATGTCATTTTATTTTCCATTTTAAAATCTTATATAGGAACAGTAAAAATTAAAATTTTTTTAATTTTATTTCTTGTTTTTATTATTTTCAAAAAAATTAAAAATTAAAATATTTTTACAAATCAAATATTATCTTAATTTTTATTTATTTTTTAAAATGTGTTGAGTAATTCTATGAGAGATTTTCTTTCTTTTTTAACTTCTATTTATATCACTAGTAGAAAAAGATTATTTTATAACAAGTTTTTAAATTGGTTTGAATGCCCCTGATATAAGAAAAATAATGCGATGGCAATTTAGAAATTTGAGAAACAATTTTTACATCAGTTACAAATTAACCAATGTAAAAAAACTCTTTTACATGAGGTTACCACTTTAATTGACATAGATAAAATTTACCTTTTATTTTTGTCTTTTATAAAAATTGTTCTATATGTTAAATCTTAACCTACCATTCCCTAAATGCTTCCTCCCCTGGTTCGTCGTCGCTATCTAATGTTTTAAGAAAATAGATTCAGAAGGAATATATATTTATGTTTTAAGAAAAGAAAATATATTTTTTATATTTAAAACAAAAACACTTGTAATTTAAAAAAAACGAAGAATTTGTGGTTAATTTGTTTCTACGAAGAGTGAGAATATAACTTTAGTACTTTATTTATTTGTTACTATTAATTTTATTTTTTAAAAATTAAAACTTGTAGTAATGTTTAATATATGTGATTTTTTCAGTAAATAAAAATAAGAAATAACAAAATAAAAAATATTTTTTAGTCTTATTATTTAAAATTTAATAAATAAAGTTCACATATTAAATGTTTTAACATTATTTAATATATGATTTAATTATTATAATTAAATAATTTAATTAGTTATTTCTTTCTCTTCATCAAAATTCATCTAATTGTTTTCTTTTTTCTTTACAATATTATCAAATTATGCAAATACACAATTTTTTTTACTTTACAATGTATTTTGGGATTCTTGTATAGTATGGATCGTAGTTGGATAAATACTAAACGCACAAGTGATCAATATGAGAATGAGGTGGAAGATTTTTTGAAATTTGAACAAATAAATCTTCGTGATAGTAATGAAAGGTTTTACTATCCTTGTATTAATTGTCTGAATGGAAAATGGTTGAACACTGATGAAATAAGAGAGCATGTTCTTTGTGATGGATTTTGCAAAAGTTACACAAAATGGACATGGCATGGTGAAATATTAGACATGCCAAGTGTTTTCCAAACAGTGGAGGTTGATGTAGATATGGAAGATCGACTATGGACTAGAGGACATGATCCGTGATATGGGACATGAGGCATTTCAAGGAGCAAATATGTATGGCAATTTGGGTAGTGATGCAGAGAAACCTTTATATCTAGGATGCTTTGGAAAATATGTATTGCTGAGAAAATTGTAAGAAAAATGAAATTAAGCAATTTTTTGTCAATTGTACTTTAAAAGCATACATTAGTGTATGGTGATTTATGTTTTGTAGGATTCTTTGGCTAAACAGAGCTCACAGGGGACCTTTGTTCCTGTTTGATGAGAAGATATTCTAAGTATTGCTATTGGTCAACTAGAGCATCTAAGTCATGTTCTTGCTGTTGGACAAGGTGTAGGCATACGACAATTTTTTGGATTGCCTTCCACTCGACATGGTTCCAAAGAAGGACTCTAGTCAAGAAATGAGTTGAAAACCATTAGACAAGACATGAGGCAAGAATTGAGGCACGAACTTCAAGAAGAGCTTATGTCGTAACCGTGATTACAACTAGATGACGAACTCGCTAAAAATTTTGCAAAGTATTTTAATTGATTAATTAGGTGGAGCCGCCACCAAATTTTATTTCAAGGGAAATCATTTGGAAAAACCCTAACTTGACGAAGAAATTCTAGGTTCGCGAGTCGGTTACAAATAGGGAAAGTGTTAGGCACCCTACTCGCCCGTTCCAAGGAACAGTACCCTTAAACTGAGTGTGTGATTTATTTGAAAACTGTTTGATCCCTTTAATTAGAATAAAAATAAATAGGTTTGTGGAAGATAGTCTTATAGGAATTGATTCTGCTCCTACATATTCCCTGGTGCAATGGGAAACTCAAGGTTACGCAGTTCTAGTTAAGAGACTTGATCTCTTTGACGATAAAAGGATGATTTTAGGCAAAAATTGATTTTTGGACAAAGTTAAGTGTAAACAGTGATTTTCTAAAATTATGTGCTTCTAAAATCCAAATCGTCATAAGCCGCATTTGAACCTGCACGAATTAAAACACTAAACAGTAGAGAAAGTTGCCTGTTCATATTGGAATCCATTACACAAATTTTAGAAAATAAAAATAATAAAAATAGACATTTAGAAACAAACGTTTTTTAACAGTGATTTTCTCTAAAATTATGTGCTTGCAATATCCAAATCGTCGTAAGCCGCATTTGAATCTGCACGAATTAAAACACGGAACAACAGGGAATGTTGCTGGTTCGTGTTAGAATCCGTTGCACGAATTTCAGAAATCAAAAACAGACATTTTTTAACGGAGTTGGTAAACAGAGATTACGTGCTTGCAAAATCCAAATCGTCGTAAGCCGCATTTGAATATGCAAGAATTAAAACACAGAACAATAGAGAAGGCTTCTTGTTCGTATTAGAATCCATTGCACGAATTTTAGAAAGCAAAAACAGATATTTTTGAAACAGATGTTTTTTAACGGAGTTAGTAAATAAAGATTACGTGCTTACAAAATCCAAATCATCGTAAGCCGCATTTGAATCTGCACGAATTAACACACGAAACAGTAGAAAAGACTGCCTATTCGTATTAGAATCCGTTGCACAAATTTTTGAAAGCAAAAACAGATATTTTTGAAACAGATGTTTTTTACCGGAGTTAGTAAACAGAGATTACGTGCTTGCAAAATCTAAATCGTCGTAAGTCGCATTTGAATCTGCACGAATCAAAACACAGAACCAGTAGAGAAGGCTGTCTGTTCATATTAGAACCCATTGCACGAATTTTAGAAAAAAAAATAGACGTTTTTGACAATATAAACATAGTGAAGAAACGGGAATAGGGCTTGTCCTCAAAATAAAGTAAAAAAAAAATGGACTTGATTTAATAATTAGAGATTTGGGCTTGACCCAACTTAAGAAAAATTGGTTTTGAATTTCAAAAAAAATCGAGCTTGATTTGAAATAGAAATCGAATTTTGATTTTAGAAGAAAAAGATTGTACTTGATCCAAAATAGAAGGAATTAAAAAAGAATTGGACTTGATTTGAAAATAAAAGTAAAAAGCTAGGCTTGACCTTAAACTAAGAAAAATGATATTTGATTTGAGTTTAAAATAAAAAGATCGGGCTTGACCCAAATTAAAATAGATTTGATTTCGAAAGTAAGAAAAGGAAAAATAGGTTGAGCTTGTGCCAAGAGAGCTTGATTTTAAATTTAAATCAAAAATTGAAATAAAATAAAAAAATTGATTTCTAAAAAGAGAAACTAGGCCGGACCCTATTTAAGAAGAATAAACTTAATTTTAAATAAAAGGATAATCAGGCTTGACCCAATATGCAAAGATAAATTTAGAATTAATTCTAATTATTAATGCTTCTCATTTAAAAATCTTGGTTGGATTTAAGAGAGGGGAGGCCCAATTTGAATTTTCTAATGTCATTTTTGGGCGAGAGGGGGCCAATTAGAAGGTAGCCACTTACATGGCCCAATTTGATTTAATAGGCAGCTGGATCACTGTTTACAAGCGACCATTTGAGGCCCAATTTGAATTTTCTAACGTCATTTTTAGGCCCGATCAACGTGGCCCAATTGAATTAGCAAATAGCTATTAAACTGGCATGCAGCAACAGGACTTGAACCCTTCTTGAATTAACAGGTCAGCCCCTCATGTAGGTATATTTTAAAAGAAAAATGCAAAGTGTGAGGATCGAACAAGGGTTTTGGGAATTATTTGCAGCAAGCCAACCACTAAGACCAGCTTCTGGTTGGGATTAAAATGTCTTTAATTAAATTTAACATTAATTAGTGAGGCATTCACTCAAATTGCAACTTATTGGATATATAGTTTTGAGGCATTCCTACGCAGAGCCTGATCTAAAGCCATTTTCCTTCCTTGAGCTAGACCATTCAACAGAGATCCCCAGGCCAGTCAGGTGAACAAATCATAATCCAGCTACCACCCTTGCCCTTGAATATGAAGAATGATGGATATCAAGTCTGATCAAGATTTCAACAGTCAAATGGCCAAGAACCATCCTCCTATGACCCTGAGGCTCAGTTGATTGAAGACCTGGGAGTAATTGTTACTGTACTTAGCCTTTTCAGCTCAATCAGAATTCAAATCTACCATGTCCATGGTACCAAATCATCATAATGCATGGCATGAGAAGAAATAGTCGCTGTTATTGGTTGGGGCAGTGGTATTAAAGCACCAGAGCAGGCCCCAAGTATGCGATTTTACGACCTGGAAGTCACACCAAGGTTGACTTGGATTGACCTCATCATTTCCAATTATCAAAAACCATTCTTATCCAATTGTACCACTGAATTATAGTTTTGGGAGGACATATGCATGGTGTTTGTAATGACATAAAATCTTATAAACTAATGCTAACAAATGTGCTAAAATGGACTGACTATTTAAAAAGCATTTCAGTTCAACGATTCAGGCCTAGAATTACCATATCAGGAATCAGATTACTGGTATACCTTATTATGGACCAAAAGGGTGCAGCATTTCACTTGGCACTTTGGTTGATCGAACAGGTTCTTGTGCGTATGTAAGAACCAGACCTTGAGCTTTGCATTGAGATATTAATGACTAATATAGCTTCACCGTTCAGGTTCTGCCTTAAAAGACGAAGGATACTCAAGCCTTAGACACCATATCAGTTTAGTGAATCATGCAGAAATGATATGCCAGATCAGACCAATAGAGCTTCTGCCTAACAAGTCAGTTTTGCTTTGAATCACAGGAGGTTGCAGAAACTTCGAGATCTATTAATTAGACTCACATTTACTCATGATTTACTTATATTCTATGTAATGAATGGAGCGCGACCGATTTAGAACCGATCAAACAGGAAAGTGCTTAATGAAAGAGTTTGTACTCATTATTGGTATAACAGAACAGAAAATCAAATGCAATCAACAGAACAAGCCATCAATCCGTTTTTACATATCTACAATGATTCAGCCAGGCATTTGGCCACAAGACCTGGACAGGAACAGATCAATGCTCCTAGCTCGTCCGTATTTGATCTCTAATCTGTACTCAATTAAGAATTTACATTTCCTACATTGTTCCTTGATGCGATAGCTGAAATCAGTGTTTGGCTTAGGCAAAACAGAACCGCAACAGATTGCTTGAGACTCACTATTACTGCGGCCTTACTATTGAGCAAAGAGACTATGACTCTTGGATCTAGTGTGACATGACAAATTTGATAGAGGACCATATGAACCAGAGCAAACAAACTGTGAACATCCAGTTACATTTTCAGAATCATTTTAATTCAAGTTTTCAATTGTATCTACAAAAGATGTAATCAGCTTCCTATTTGATCATACTACAGCAACTGTACACAGCACATGAACAAATTAGCGAAGCACAATGCAATAAATATGAATCAATCATTTAATCCAGCAGAATATAGCAGATATATTCCAGTTCTTGATTTCTTGAATCAAAGGAGAATCAAAACATGCATTCGGAGTACAGCAAATCAATTCGAGAGGGAAGCGAATGTGAGAAGTCTCACCTAATTGACGTAGAAACTGAAAACTTGGAGATCTTTTACTTCTTCTATGGTGAAGTGGATGTAGGTTCGTGCTTAAAATCTTTTTCCAGGCCAATGCCTCTCCTTCTCTCAGCATAAATGGACTCTGCTTCGATCAACAAAGAGAATAGGGAAGACTTAAAAAAAAAAATCCAGAGAGTTCCCCCCTAGAGCAATATGCAGAATCTCCTCTTCATCAGCAGAAGCCCCCAAGAGAAGGAAACCAAAATACTACCAATTCCTCCCCAAAAATCTGTCTATATGCCTTACATGAAGTTTTTTTTTTTTTTTTTTTTTTTTTTGCATTTTTTCTTCTTTTTTCAGTTTTCTTTTATTTTTCTGTTTTATTTGTTATTTTTCTGTTTTTTAGCTTTTTCAATTTTAGTTTTCTGTTTTTTTTAGTTTTTTATTTATTTTCCTTTTGTTTTTATTATTTATTTATTTATTATTATTCTATTTTTTTTGTTTTTTATTATTTTGTTGTTTTTTATTTATTTTCCTTTTGTTTTTTCTGTTTTTATTATTTTTTTGTTATTTATCATTTTGTTGTTTACCTTACTTATTAATGTACTTTCTTTTATTTAGTTTTATCATTTTTATTCCATTTTTTTTTATTTCTTCTCTCTATTTGTTTATTTTTTTGTTTTTTTGAATTTTTTCCATTTGTTTCAAATATATTTTTTATTTCACTTTTTTAATTATTATTTTTTTTTAATTTTGTTTTTATTAAATTATTGTTTATTTAATAATTAATTTTAAAAATAGGGCTTCGGATATAATTGAGTGTTTACAACTTAGATAGGAACTCAAACAGGAGCTTAGGCATGAACTCAGATAGGAGCTTGCATCTTTAGGACTTTCGCAAACACATACACAAGATCACCTTTCCCCTTCTTCTAGACACATGAGCACAAAATGAAGTTATGCTGCGATTGAAGAAGATGTACTAAGATGAGAAGATCTTCTTGCTGCTCTAGATGATTATGAGTTATATATTGATGATCCATATTGTTTGGTAGTTATTGAAAAAGTGTATAACTTGGGTTCAACCATCCATAACAACCAAATTGATGATGATAATGTTAGGATGGTGGTTGCACGGGTTGAAGATGCAAATGCTCTAATTCCTATGCCTATTGAGGAGGTTGATGTAGTGAGACAAGTCCCCAATCATTTTATTTATGGCCAAAAAGACTTATGCAGCAAATTCAACCTAAGGTATTAAATTTTCACAAATATATGTCTTTCATATGTTACATTTTCTTTTATCTATCATGTTTACTAATATTTTGTATATGTTTGTTTAGGGGACTAATGTTGGTGCTAAAAAAGATGTTCCAGGACAACAAAAGGAATTTTAGGTTGATCTACTTGCTCGTTTGTGCATAATTGCTATCAGGTTAGGCAACCAACCTTTGCAATGTACTATGGATGCCGATGTCATAGGAAAGCCTAGATCTACTCTCTTTTATATTACTAAGAAGGATATTTTGGATCTAAATAGGGGTAATGATTCGCTTTGTGTATTAGTGTTACAATTATGGCTGATGTAAGTATATTTTTAAACCTTATATTAATTAAGTATATATCAAATACTAACAATTAGCATTCATTGAAAGTTTTAGGTACTTGCATCATCCAAAGAGGGAACTTGAACTGGTATGGATTCCTTAACCCTGTTCATATCCAAAGAACAAGGAACAAGCTAGGAGAGATACAAGGTTACATTCAAAATAGGCTAAAGGGTGAAAAACAATGTTACATGGCACCTTATTTTCATTCGTTAGTCAAAAGTTGCAAGTTATTTTAAATTATATTTGTGATTTTGACTAATTGTTATTCAAATTTTGTAGAGCTCATTGGAAATTAATAATTATTTTTTCCAAATAGAATACCATTGTCTTTCTATGATCTACTTGGAACAAACCAAAAAAGACATAAAAGATATTCTTGATTTATAAGGTTTTTATTATCATTTAATGTATTTCTATTCATTGTCTTTATTTTTATATAATAATATTTCTTTAATTTGGTTCTTATTTTATTATATATACATTTTTATAAAGTAATAAATGTTTGTCATCTGCTAAAAGGTAAGCATTCCGCAAGTATTAAAAAATTCACATGAATATTTTCACGTGTAAATACTTTGATATTAAAAATTATGTATTTATTTGTTATATTTTTATTAAATTATTCACTAAGTATAGTTATTTTGCATTCTTTTGTAGTGTCAAAAACAAATCGAGGATATTGAGGACAGATATTATGTCATGAAACATATATTTAACATTATCCTAGCATCTATTACTGATTTATAGACTGAGGTAAGTACAATTTTAAAACTTTGTTACTTTAATTATCTCAGTTTAATGTGAATGATCATTTTTTGATTCAGTTATATTTGCAGAAATTTAGAAATCCACATCCTTTCTCTAAAGAGGAAATTGATGATGTGAGAGAACATTGGGAAAAATATTTGTTGGAGGCGATCAACTTGTAATTTGCAATCTTCAACTATTTGTAATATCATTTTAATAGACATGTATATTATGTAATATTAATTGGTAATTACTTGTTTAAATAACTGGTTGCGGATATTCAGTTTGTTATGAAAGTTTATCAAGGTTTATGGTATTTGCTTTTTTTATTTTCCAGTGGAGAACAAAAAACAAATTTTAAATTAAAAAAAATACTATTTTTTACATCGATCGATTGACACATTAACCGTTGTGAAAAGATAACTTTTAAAACTAATTTGTACCTTAACCGTTATAGAAAGTTAACTTTTTAGGGTGGTTATTTTAAGAACCGATTTAGAAATTTTACTTTCTGCGATGGTTACAAAATAAATTGAAATAAAAATTTAATTTTCTACGACTGTTATAATCGAGGTAGAAACTTGACTTTCTAAAACGATTAATAGATGAACTCATGTAAAAGGTTAACCTTTTGCAACGATTGTTTAATCAATGTAAAAAGTTACCACTTTTTATCACAACTATATTTATAACGCTACAAAAATTAATATAAAATATTCAAAATAACAAATATAAAAAATATTTTTTTATTAATAATTATTTTTCATTATTCTTATTTAAGAATCATTTTACAATTGCTTGTATATAAATAAAAAATTATATTTTTATTTTATTTTATTTCATTTGTGTTTTTTATTTTTATATTTATTTCTAAAGTTTATAAAGTGTATGGAGACTTTAAGATTTATACTGTTTGATCCCTCAATGAACATTGGCCATAAAATTTTCACGGCAACTTTATTTATAAATATATATATTAAAGTTAAGATCAAATGATATTTTCAATTTTTTAATAAAAATAAATTTGGTTAATTTAACCGCTGCTTTTATATGATATTGAAATGATTATGTATATAAAATTTTATATAATTTAAATATTTATAAATATTTAATTGAATAATAATTATTTGTTTATATTTTAAATAGTATATTATATATTAAAATAAAATAGGATGATAGAGTGGTAATTACTTTTTTAATTTGTATGAAATATAAACTTGATCTATTGTATAAAAATGTAGTTAACGGTATTGTGAAAATTGTACAATTTGTATCTTGATTCGATATGAATTAGGGAGTCATCAATACTAATCGTCAGGTGGATCGATTTTTGTTCTTGAATTGCATTCAGAGTTGCTTGAATGGTGTTTGAATCGTGAGAATTGTGAATCTGGTATGAATTGTTTTATTTATCTATATTTGGATCTCATATGAAAAGAAAAGGGTTGGGTTGGACAAAATTTGTATGTGGAAAACAGATTTTACGTGGGGTTATAATAAGTAATAGAATAAGTAATGTTTATACTAATTTATTTCTTTCTTACACGAGTTAATGCGGGGTTATTGAAAGAGGTCGTTAGGGGTTATGACAATATATGAAGAGACCTTAAAAATTATTCAAGCGATTTGAAAGAATTGATCAAGAACTTCAATGCACATATGTATGTTGATTTCTCATCCATTTTATTTTCAGAGGTTGATAGTGAAGGAAGGCTGAACTATATGATTTAAGCAGATGGTATTTGCTAAAAAAAATTACTTTATTTTAAGATGTAATTTTGTTTTATACAACATATATACGAGCGGAAAATGGAGAGGAGGAGTGTTTTTAATTCTTAAATTATTAAATATTATAAAAACAAAAATTATTATATTAATAAAACAAACATAACTATAAGTTAAAATTTTTAAAGTTTATTTTAATTTTTAATTAATATAAAATATTTTATTTTTTATTTATCTAAATAAAAAATTTATTTTCATTTTATTTCTATCTATTCAAACAATTTATTATTTATATTATTTTTAGTTTATTTTTATCTTATTTTTATCTTTTCATTTAATCCAAACAAAATATTGAAATATATTTAAAGAATAAGATAAAACCGTATATGATAATTTTTTATACTATCTTATTTTTAGTGTTTATTTTAACAAATATTATCATAACTCTATTTTATTTTATCGCATCCTATAATTTAATGCAATCTTTATCTTGTAAAAAAGTGTAGATTAAAAATTAATAGAATATGATGTGTTTTTATTTTTTTTTGTTATCCTAACAACAATACCATTAACAATAGTAAATAATAAAATAATAAAAAATATATAAAAATAAAATTAATATATCAATAATTATAAAATTAAAAACAAAATACATAATAATAATATTATTATTAAAGAATAAACACCATTCATTATTAACAATAACATTAATAATAATAATATATCATTATTATTAGTAACTATAATAATAATATATTATAAATAAAAAATAATAATAATTAAAATAATAATATAAATAATAATAACAGTATTAATGATATTAATAACAATTATATATTAATAATTGTATCATTTATTACAATAAAAATAAAATTAATAGTATATAAATGACAATAGTAATATATTAATAATTGTAATAATATGAATATATTAATTATTATTATTATTATTATTATTGTTATTATTATTTGGTATTTTTATTTTTTACTTTTTCTGTAGTTTTCTTTTTCAATTATCTCTCTTATTTATGCATTTTTTTTCTTTAAGATGAAATCTCATCTCTAATTTTAGTTTATTTTTGATAAAATAAAATTAAAATATTATATTTTTTTAATTATTTTCATTATTTCTATTAAAAATTTATAAATATTAGATTCAATTTTATTTTAATAAAATTAAATCTAACTTTTATAAAAAGATAATTTTATCATTTGAATCTAATTTAAAAATCACATTTTCTCATTATTTGGTTCATTTTATATATAAAATACAATAACATAATAGTATCATATTTTGTTATCTTAATGTACAACAAATTTTGAATAGAATAAACTATATCTTATTTTATTTTGTTTTTATTTAATATTTTTTCATCTTATTATAATAATAATAATAATAATAATAATAACAACAATATAAATATATTAAAAATAATAATAATAATATTATGTTAATATTAATATTAATATTTTTATTTATAACAATAATTATAATTATAATTATAATAATAATATTATTAAAATTAATAATAATATTAATAGTACTAATATTGAAAATAAAAATAATTATAATAATAATGATAATAACATCATTATTAGTAATAAAAATATTAATAATATTACTAATAATATTATTAATTATAATAAAATATTAATAAGAATAAAATTATTAATATATTAATAATTATATTAAAAATTGTAATAATAAGAATATAATAATTATAATATTAATAATATTATTATTAATTATAATAATAATAGTTATAATAATATTAACAATAAAATTAATATATGAATAATAATAATAATAATAATTATTATTATTATTATTATTATTATTATTATTATTATTATATTCATCTTTATCATTATCTTTGAATGTGTTATCCTTCTTTTTTTTTTGTGTGTCTTTAGCATAGTTTATTATTTATTATTATTAATAGATAATAGTTGTGGAAGAATCTCTAGTCTATTAAAAATGAGAAAATATACAGGGAGAAAAGAAGGATGAGGAAGGAATCTTGTCTTTGTCTATGTCTATGGGAGAGGTGAAGAACTTCAAGAGTGTATATTTTTTAATCTAAGTGATTCAACAATTTATATAATTTCAAAATTAAAAAATGGTATACATTTTTTTAATGGAATCAATTGTGACAATTTTTATTTGAAAAATATGATATTTGTTATGCATAGTGATATATGAGGACTAAAAAATTAAGGTACTAGTATGAAAAGGGATAAAAATGAGGATAAAAATTGTAAGGTATGTTCAATACGAAAAAAAAAAATGTGTGTTTTAACAGATATGGTCTTATGCTTGTAAGAAAAAGTGAGTTTTAGAATATTTAAAAGGTTTCATTTTTATTAGGTTGGTTTTTTTTTTAAATTATTCCTTGATATTAATTTACAAGACCATAAATAAAATTAGCCGGAACTACAATTAATATTCTTGACAATTAAATTACTTGATTGATTCTAAAATTTTATTATTAATATTTTTTATTTTTAATTCCAAAAATAAACTTTAAATCTACTATCAATATTTTTATTTTTATTTTTTAAAAAACACACCGATCAATCAAATTTATTAAAAAAATAGGATAAAGTATAATGTTCATAACATATATGAACATTCAATGAACTTGTATTTCAAATATGAGTAATCAAATAAATACACTGATTCATCTTGATCATAGTATTTCATTTTAAGAATTGTAAATGTTTTATTTTGCAACTCTAATAAAGTTTTTCTCATTTCTTCATGATCCGTTGTTGTAGAAGCATCATGGAATTCTGCACATATAATAATAAAAATATTTTTAATAATTATTGAATCATCATTGCTACATGCATACATGAATGCAAAGGTGAAAGTGAAAAAAGATAGAAACTTACGTGTTGCAATCAATTGTTGGATCGAGAGGAAATGAAAGATTGATTTTACAGAGTTCAGGGAGTTGTTTTAATCTATCAGGTTTGGCACCGATTAATGCAGCGGCATTCTTAAGACAACCACATAATGTCCTACGAACTTCAGTGCTGTTTGCCCTTTGAGCTATTGTGGTTGCAGCTGAACAACAATTTGGTGTTATGTCTGCAGTTCCCACCAAATATGGCTGACATGGAACCAGCAGTGGTACAGCCTCAAAACATGAGATATCATCAAGTTGGCTAGTACTAAATGCTGATAGCAACAAACATAAAGTCATGAATTGCACAAAAAGAATCATTATTTTCATCTCTTGCATCTTACTTCTGATGTGTTAGTATCACTCTTTAGAGATTACTTTTGTGATGAACCCAAGAAAGCATGACTGAATTTATAGCCAATTTGTCTGATCCTTGATGATCCTTGATGATGTGTAACAAATTTGTTTATATCTTAAATTATTTCCTTCCATATATATGGTCAAATATAATTAAAAAATATCTCAATTTGTACATTCCTTAATTAATAAAATGTTGGTAAATTGATCAATTATATTATATAATATTAACTTAAAATTTGTAATGATATTTTACTGTTAACATTGAAATATAAATTATTGATCACGGTTAAAAAATTTATGTGAAACAAAAATATTTATATTTGTAAATATTAGTATATATAAAAAATAAGAGACAGATATTATATTATATCGTATAAATATCTACATATTAAAAAATATATTTTTCATTAAATATATTTAAATATTATAATCTTATATTATTTTATAATAATATAAATTTTTTTAATATTATTTATAATAATATTTTTAATATATTAATCCATAATAATATTATATAATAGGATGCATGCTAAATATTCAACCAACATACTATACACATATAATATCCAATTCATTCGTCATCATGTATCCATTTAATACAAACATATGTTAACCATGTATATATACACAAGTCATTATATCATTCAAAAAATCATATAAAAATTTAAATATAAATGATCATATTCAAATATCATCATAATATTAGGATATTAATAATTACTCAAAAAAATTTATACTTAATGAAAATTCTTACTTAAGTAAGATATTAAATTTTAGATAACATACACTCTTTTTTAAAAATGTCTAACTTGATCTTATTATTAGTATTTTATGATAAGTTTCTTAAGAAAAATCTACGCACTTCATTTTCACTAAATTTTTTTTAATCTTTCTTCTTTCAAAGATTTTTTTTGATATTTTTTTCATCATTAATCTTATGATGGTAGAATGGTTATTGTAAACACTAGATTTTGTCTATCATATTCTACTTTTATTTCTTTATTTTTATTTTATAAAATATTTATTAATTAATTTTTTTTATATTATTTATTTATATATTTATTTATTTTATCCTTTTTAATCCAGTTTTATCTTTTTATCCTCTTTATTCTATAATAAAATATTTATAAAATAATAAATACCAGAAATTTCAAAATTCAGATAAAAATAAAAAAGCTATAAATATTAAATTTTGCGTATCATGTTTTAACATCAATTTATTAATTCTTCTATTGTGTAATTTTTTTATTTCAATGTAGACAATTTATGTTATTTATTTAAAATTGATTCCATTCCTATTTTAATTATCATTATTCAAATTTAAATACTTATCTATTTTTATTTATTATTTAAAACGTCTTATTAAATAAGGTAAAATAGGAGCGGAGTGATGTTCATGATAACTTTCTTGTTCATAAACACCCACCGCAGACCACCCGCTAGCCACTGATCCCATCAATCTACGGGGTCACATGCTGACTTGTTCTAGAATCATCAATCAATCTCATCGCCATTGTTGCTTATACCATAACTATCATGATACCCTATTAACCATCAAAGGCTTCTTCTTTCTTTTTTTTTTTTTTTTTTTTTCAATTCTCACGGATTTGCATTTTTATTCTAATTTTTTATTTTATCTTTTGATTTTGTTTTTTTTTTATAGAATACTTCAAGCTTCTCCTCTTGTTTTTTTTTTTTTTCAATTAGGTAGAATATTGTAAAGAATGTATATTTTTATCTTTTTCTATACCTTGTATTTAATAACTTGAAGTGCTATTTAGTGTACTAAAATATGAATACGATTTCAGTGGACCTTTTAAACAATGTAAATAGGTTCTCCTTCTTTCACTTTAAATTTATAAAAATAAAAAAATAAGATCTAAAGGTAATATACATTTGTAGTTATTGCTAGCGTTTAGGGTAATTTTAATTTATTTAACTTTTTAATTTTTTAATTTTAATTTTATATTTACTTATTTAATTATTGGTTATAATTGGTAAATATTTTTTTATTATTTATCATTATTGATTACTAATTTATCTTAATTAATTTCTATGTTGGTATAAACAGCCATATTTTTTCAATTGATTTTATCTAAATTTTTTCTCTCATTATTTCTATTTAATTAGTTTATAAACCTTTATAATTTTGTTTTATTGTTTATTTTAAAAATTTATCTTTCTATATTTATTTATTTAATTATTTATTACTATGGATATATCTTTTTCTTTTTTTATTTATCACCATTTTTCGATGCTAATTTTATTCCAATTAATTTGCTATAATTATTATAAATGGTAATCTTTTGTTATCTAATTATTTTACTTATTTAATATTATTTAATTGGTTCATTAATTTTTTCTATTTTATTATTAAAAAATATTTTTTTACTTACTTACTCATTTAATTATTCATTATTATTGGTATATTCTTTATTATTTATTGTTGATTGCTAATCTTATTTCAGTTAGTTTTCTACAATTCTGTTAGATGGTTCTATTTTATCAATTACTATTATCTAATTATTTTCTTTATTCATCATCATTTAATTCTTTGTAATCTTTTTATTTTTTTATTATATTTATTTATAATATCATCTCTTCCATCTTATCTATTTAACTGTTTATTGTTATTAGTGCATCTGTTTTTATTATTTGATATTGTGAATAGTTAATTTTATTTTTTAGTTTGTTATTATAATTATTATCTATTGTTAAAATTGTAATTGATATTGTCATTGTTATTTATTATTTTTTATTTTTTATTTATACTCAATATTATTATTGTTATTAATATTTTTTATTATTAGTATTATTATCATTATCTCATTATCTCATTGTTATCATTTTTACTCATGTATTATTAAATAAAATATCATTAAAAATTAAGTATTATTTAATTATATTTGATTATAGTTTAATTATAATAATATTATAATCTATATTTGTGTTTATTAATTAGTTATTATAATTTATTATTTATTTAATTTTCATATTCTATTATTTATATTTTTTTATTAATTATTATTATTTTCTCACTCTAATGGTTAATTGATTAATATGAATTTATTATTTATTTAATTATTGATTTATTATACTTTTGTTTTATATTTTTTTATTTTATTTATTAGTTTTATTAATGATTATTATTTTTTATTTACTATCGATGTTATTTTTATTATACCACGTTTGCCACTCACTTTTACTTATCATATTTTTAATTTTTCATAAGTAATAGAAATAAAATTTAAAAAATATTCAATTCAACTGCAATATAATCTCGTTCAGAAGTAATTTAACTTTCTATAAAATGGAATAATTTAGATGAAACGTATTGTTAATCTTATGCTTTAATTAGGAACATCGTGATAACTTGATAATCCTTAGTTTAATTTTCTATTTTCTATGTATAAATAGTTCAACTTAATTTTATAGTAAAAAAAAAATAATTTAGACAAGACATTTTATTAACAACAATTTTTTTTTATTTAGAACATTTGAGTTGTGATAATTTGATGCTTTCACATTATGTAAAAAGTTATTTGGATAAAATTAATTAATTCACAATTTTATTTTTAAAGAACTACGTGACTTTAAATTTTTTATTGTACTAGAAGATGCATACGAGCGGGAATTAAACCATGAAGCTAAAATTGATTCATAACATTTACCCTCATTTTACCTTTAACCATCAATTAAATAAATTTTTTATTTATTAACTAACTTATTTATCTAATTATTTATTTATTCATTCTTTCCAACAAAAATTGTTTATTAATATTTTATTTTACTGAATAAAATAAATAACTTTAAAATAATCACTAATTTGCATAAATTAATTTAAGGTAATCACCTTTGGGTGCATGTATCAGGGATACTCTGAGATTAAATTTTCACTCATCCCTGCACATAAATCGATTCTCAAAGTCATCCTAATTTTCGTAGACTATTTTTATTATTTGCTTCAAATAAAAAGGTTTTCCTATTTTTTGTAATGTAAAATAAAATTGGTGATGACTCCATTTTCTTTTATTTTAGAATTAACCTCGTTCAAACCTCGTTTTAATTCATTCGCCTTCCGTTACGATCTAGGTTGTTACAACCATTATACCTATCAACTCTTTTTTTTTTATTCATATAAACCTTATACCCACTTTTGTTTTTTAAGAATTATTCCTACGAGAGATAAATTATTAAATTTTTATCCGTTAAATCTTATTTTATTTAATTATTTTAGCCCTTAGCTAAATGGCCTCTTTTATCTTCAACAAGATTGTTGCTCATCTTTGTAAGATCTTATGGCCAATCTTTTAAATTCAAATCTTAGTGATAGTGGTTCTTTTAGTCTTTTCTCCAATTAGCCAATTTATTAGCATACTTATTTGTATAGGTTAACTTATTCATACATTAACTTACTAAATTATGTCCGTTTGTTTGAGATTACTTTTGTAACTTAAATTATCATAATAAATTTTAACTTCTTTTTACTATTTTTCCAAGTGATTGGTCGAATGACCATTGTAATCTTTGCAAGACCACTTAATTTATTTTTCTTGTCTCTAAAGGTTGTTTCTTTTATGATCTTAGCTTTGGAGGGTACAATAATCAATTCTAATACCTTTTAACCTTTTCTCCCTTAAGTTAAGGAAATTAGTCAAATGGCCATATTTATTATCATGAATTTATGAATTTTAAGCTTTTGCTTCCTCATGGATGAGGCTTTAGCTGAATGGCTCCCATGTAGCCTCCTAAAAATGAAGTTCATTTTACACTTAAGTTGTATTCGTGGTTTCATTATTAGATTTTTACTTTGTGATACATAATCCTTTCGGAAATCTCTGATATTAAAAATACGAGTCTCGTCATAGTAGAAAATAATTATTTGGACATCGTCACTCATACTAATTAAACACTTACTATGGTTACTTGATATAAATAATCACACATATAGTACTTCTTCATATTATTTGTATAGACCTGGATAATATACATACTCTTATGTTCAAAAGTTAGTGTAAGGGAATTAGTACCCTTTCGTACATCGCATACATATATCATACAATTATTTCATATATTACATACTATTACACACACTTACTATTGATCATACATTTTTCATGATTACTGAAAAACATACAATATTGGGTAAGACAAAATTCCTAACAATGCTTCAATTATGAGGATCTCGAAGCTCCAACCACCTAGTTTACTATGTCAATCTATACGAATAGCACAACCTTCACGAATGGTGTTATTGGGGTTTGGAAAAGAAAATGGTGGTAGGGAAGATGAGAAACTAAGTTCTCAGTAAGATTCGACCCTATGGATAGTGTCATCATTTTCAACCGAGCACATCAATTTATTAAGTAACATGACATGCATACAGGTTCACTTTCAAATTTTGAAAAGATCCTTAGTTGAAGTGGATTCTTTTTACAGTTGTAGAAATTAACTTCTATCATAGGCATACAAGTTACTTATTCTTTATTTCATTCTTTTCTTAAGAGACATTTACACACTATACCTATTTTTGAGATCACATCACATCATATCATAGATATCATTGGACTTTCATTTTATTCATTCCATAATCATAACTCTTCCTTTTTTTTTTCACCACTCTTAGTGATAATCTATATCATAGCCATATCATACATTTAGTCAAACAATATATTTTCACTAACTCTGCTACACTACCTTTTATTCTTAGGTTATGGGATTATTCCTTAATGCTTGTCACGTTTCATAATAGAAGAAGTTTTGGAGAACCCTTTTGTCTCCATCGTAGAAAGACCCTTTTGCCTTCTAGATATGCATAAGACACATTAAGAGTAATACTAACTTTTTACATAGGTTCTTTCTTTAGTGATTCCTTAATTAATTAGATTCATTTTTAAAGCTTCCATATAACATGCATGCTCAAACAACCTAACCAATATGCTATGCAGATATTGTTTCTAATCCAAGAAATCTTCACATTATCATCCAAACATGGGCATCATAAAACACATCAACTTTCTACATATTCAAGAGCATATTTCAAGTACTTTATATACATATTCATGTACTCAAGAAACAACATATTATATAGCCTAATTATTTCAACTAGAAACCTTTCTTCAAAACAAAATTACTTAATTACATCCGGTATTAATTTCTTCAACAACATGTAACTCCCCTTCTAGAATTCATTAATCTAGTTTTATTCTTTGAGATTTATGAGAAATCTCTCATGGAAACTTAGTCCATTCATTCTTCTAAGTTACCTCTCAACCTTTACTTTTATCCAAGATTAAGATTCTCTTATACTTTTGATTTAAGTTTATGACATGGTGAGGTTCAGTATATTTGACCGAATGGTCTTATTGGTCTAATCCACTTTGTCCTTATCAAATTAGGTCTTTTATTCACAACTACCTTATTCCATGTAGTGTTAGAAGTTTATGGTTTCCTTGACCCTTACTTAACTAATTAATTATGAACCGCTATGTTACTTTACTTAATAATTTTCTTGTTTGTGGATCCGTGTCTCCTAACTCATCTTACTTTAATATTCCTAAGCATCCAATTCAACGTATCTTATGAATTTACCCAATGGTTAGCCAAATTGAATATTTGAGTTTCTAGGGCATTATGGTTCATTTCCTTATACTTAGATGATGATTTATAGTAGTTTAGGGTGTAGGCTAACAAGTTGAACCAACTTAGAAGCTTTTAAGGTTTTGTTCTTATTAATTATGACATCTTGGCTGAATGGCCATTAAACTCTCATTATCCCAAGGTTAAACTTTTAGTCACCACCTTGTGCATTGGTGAGTGCACTCCTTTAATAAGATTTTTAACTCATTTTTCTCTTAATTAGCTAAGTTTGGTCTAATGGCTCCCAAACCATTACCAAATCCTTCTTAAACTTTTAATTCTTTTCTTGTACATGGTTAGGCTTATTATTACATCTTAACCAAAATTTTTAACTCAATTTCCTTTAATTTACTTGGGTTCACCGAATTGCGCCCTTGAGGACACAAGGGTCATTTTCTCAATGTTCTTCTCACTTGACCTTTGCAACATTAATTTTAGCACTTGTCGCATCAATTTCTTTTGGGTCCATCAAGATTTGTCCCTTTCTCCATAGGTCATGATTATGGAATGTTTTAAGTGTCTTAATTAACACTTAGTCCACAAGTCCATTCTTTCTCATTTTAACTCTAAGATCCAATTTTGAGGTTAAGTTTGCAACTTTTGAGACTTCAATTTTATAGTCCTTTAATGTTATGGCTGAAGGAGTCCAGATTTAAGCTTTATTAAAGTCTATGTCTTAGCTTAAGGCTTTTTAGGAGGGGACATAAGAACGTTCACAACCTTTAGCATAAAAAAATTAAAGAAGTCATTTTTCAAGATACCAAGTAGAGATCCACTAGATCTACTCCAAGTTCTATTTATCCCTTACTTTGAGCATCTCAAAACATTTAACAAAATTCTCAAATTTTCCCAAACTACTAAAAATCATATTTGAAAAATTTTTACTGATTAAATTGCTCCAAAGGTTCTCAAGGAGTAGGTATTATGAACTTGATCACTTGTTACATTATCTAATAGATAAAAAATCTGTCATTGTTAAACTAAGTAGAACATCTTTGATAAAATACTGTTTATTGAATAGTTCGTAATAAGGTAAAAGGAAAGATAAAGATAAATGATCAAACGAGAATCTATTGACGGTTAAGATGGTCATAATGCGTTATCAACCATCTATAGAAAATTGGTAACTATTAAAAGCTAGAGGTAGATTCATAATGATGATTTTGTTTGGGCTTGCATGGTTGATTATGATTTGATCAATTTTTCTTTTGACCTACTTCTTGTTTCTATGGTGTTCGCTATTTTTCAAGAAAACTAGTGAATGTTAGTATTTGTTAAGAAGTGTGAAATGTACAGAGGTTATAGGTAAATAATAGAGATTATTATGTAGGGATTATCTTGCTAAGTTTTTTTTTTCTAAGTTTGGCACTACCTTTTTGTGTACAGGATTCAATATAATATTTTTTATTGTAAGTGTCCATACTATAGGATAATGTGTTTAATTTCTTTAAAGTATTTGATATATTTGCATAGTCAAATATATGTAGAAATATGTACTTGTGTACACACTCAATTATCTCTGAGACCTCTATTTTTAAAATTTATTAGCAAATAATTTAAATAATAGATACGAAAATAAATAAAAAATGAAAAAGAACAGATAAACAAAAAATAGAAAAATAGAAGATAAATAAGTAAAAACAAAAAAATGACAACAAAAAAAAGAGAACTAAAATCTGAAAAATAAAAAAATATAATATAATAAAATAATAATAATAATAAAATAAAAAATAAAACAAAAACTAAAAATAAAAAAACAAATAATAATAATAATATAGAATAAAAACAGAAAAATATAAATAAAGAAACACTGAAAAATGGCAAAAAAAAAGAGAAATAAAAGATAAGGAAAAAATGAATAAACTGAAAAATAATAAAAATAATAATTGTGAACATCCAATTATGTCCGAGACCCCCTTTTTAATAAATGATTAATATTAAATTTAAATAATTTTTTTAAAAAAAGTTAAAGAAGAAGAAGAGAAGAAAGAGAAAAAGGAGGAATAAAAGGAAAAAGGAACTTTGAAAAGTAAATAAATAAAAAAAGAGAAAAATAAAAAGTAGAATAAATAAGCAATAAAAAGAAAAATTAAGAAAAGAGAAAAAGAGTAAAAATAATGACAAAAACAAGCAATAGTAAAATAAGATAAAAAAGTTAGTTAGAAAGTTGGTTACAAATTAGTTAGGTTAGTTACACGTTAATTAAGGTGGTTAAGATCTGTTTAGGAATAAAAAAAGAAGAAAAATAAAAAAAAATAAAAAATATATAATAAAAATGAGGAAAAATAAAACAAAAGAAATGGAAAAATAAAAAAACCACTGCAAAATTTCAAATAAAATATACATGGGAAGAGGAGTGTAAAAGGAGAAAATGAAAAAAAAAAGGGGGCTGGATCATTGTTGAAAAATTGTCAAGATTTCTTGGGGGTTCTCTCTCTATCTTTTTGGGGAAGCATAGGGGGTCCCAGGAGTTCAACCTTCCCGCTCCTATTCTTGGCCTTAATTACGAATTCAAAAAAGTTCACTCCCTTTCACCATCATTGAAGCTCGTCAACCAAGAGTGGATACTCTCAACGTCGAAGAATAGATGTTGAAAGAACCTGACGCTCATATTCTGTGACGTTTAGCATTGCAAAAGGCATCAAATAGCCTCAAAGTTCACTGCACGATCATCAAGTAAACTCACAAATCATGTTGTTTGTTGCATATAATTAGAATCCTACTTAGTAATGTGATCGATTCTTGAAAGGTGAATAAACTTTCAGCGCATTGTTGTTAGTGTCAGTTCACGTATTTTCCCTCTGTTCAGAATGTAAGACCTGGTAGACATGAAATGATTTCATGATTTTCTAAATGTGATTGATTCTTGAATAGTAAATAGACTCATAACATATTTTGTTAACACCAGCACATGTATTCTTCTTCCGTTTAGAATTTAAGATTTGTTACAATTGGAAAATAGTACAAGTATATGCATCTACATCATCTCACGGCAAAGATGAAGTGGTAAATCATTATGTGATCCTCACAGTTTTTGCTGGAATCATAACGTGTTGCTGACCACAAGCTATAAAATTTGTATTCTGAACATAAGTATCAAGTGTTGATGCTCTTAATTGAGTAAGAAATAACCTGCGGTACTGTGATTAGTTTTACAATCTAGGGAGGAATTTCATAGCTAAACCTACTAGTTTCTCTACTGGTTAGTCTATTAAGTCTAGAAGAATTGATATGAAATAACCAAAGTCTGAACGCTGTGTAGTAGGCCTATTCTTGCGTACTGATCTTTGCTCTCCAAGAATATACATTGGCTTGGGCAACCTAGTCACTTTTACGCGACATCTTTTCATTGATTTTGTAGTTTAAATGTGCGTGCCTTCGTTTTCTGCTACTATTTTGGAATAGAATGAATTGTTCTGTTGAATGATGAGCAGAATTCTGTGTAGACTTGATTGAATCAATTATTTTTACATGAATTCTCTGCTTGCTATTTACCGAAGACCAACCCGATTCTATTTGGTTGAATTTGAATGACATTCAATTGAGCTTTGATAGAGGAGTATTAGAATTCTGTATTGCAGTAATGCCATTTGTATGGGTACTGTTGAAGCCTTGCAACTGATATAGACTACCATCCAGGACTAGCAGGAATGCTGATATTAGCATCTTCCTTCCAGGGAAGAGTTAATGCTATGGGGTACTGTTTTGTTTCATCACATAGTTTTCATAGGCGGTCAATCCTTCCCCAGTAGCTAAATTATTTTTTCGAAATATTAAGTCTTAATCGGGAGCTCGGCTTAGTGGGTAATTCGCTGCACGTCACGATCAGGTCTTAGGTTCAATTCTTTCCTAGGAATTTTTAATTCTAATTTCATTTTATGACTGGTTGGGTAGCAAACGGGTAATGGGCTAGCCATTCCTCAATTTGGGCCAATATCCCTTCTCAATTTGGGCTATTCTGTGAAAGGTAGCAGCCTTTTGACATAATCGAATGGGAAAAGGTAGGCCAAAATAAATGAGCGCATGCAGGAATCAAACCCAGGACCTGTGGGTTATAGACAACAAGCTAACCACCTGAGCCAAGTTCCAGATAGCAATTTATGGTCCCCGAATTTTATTAAAATTAAGCTGATGGATTGGATGCTAGTTGCCTTTCAAACAAGCTAGCTGCCTCTTAATTTAGGCCCAAGTCAACTGCTCCAAAATGGGCCATAGGCCAGTTACCATAAATGGGCCACACTATTGGGCCATACAAAAATCAAATTAACTAGCCAATTTATTCCTCTGCTCCTTTTTAATTCGGGTCAAGCCCAATTCCCAATTCCCAATTTTTATTTTATTTTATTTTATTTTATTTTTAAATCAAATTCATTTATGTTATTTTGGGTTAAGCCCATTTTTTTTTAATTTTAAACTATTTTTTTAGGTTAAGCCCAATTCTTTTCTTAATTAAAATCAAGCCTTTTTATTTTTGGTCAAGACCAATTCTCTTTCTAAAATTGGAGATCATACCTTTTTTAATTTGGGTCAAGCCTAATTTACCCTTTTAACTTGAAAACAAATCCATTTTAAATTTGGGTCAAGCCCAATTTTCTTCTTAATTTGAAATCAAGTCTACTTTGGTCAAACTGAAATCCTATTAAATCAAGTTCATTTTTTATTTTATTTTGGGTCAAGCCCAATTTTATTTTTCAAATTCCTTTATTTTTATTAATTTTTCCAAATAAGTTTCAAAACTTTAAATGATCCTAGATCTCATGCAATGAGCTTCGAAATTGAAAGTGCAGCATACCCTGTCTTTCAATGTTCGAAGAGTCATATGAGCCGCAATGCAACCCTCGCTTGCCTTTGGTTCTGTGCATATGTGGATTTGGGAACATGGGAAGAAGTCAAATGTTCAAAATATGTCTCAAAATAATCCTAAGTCTCATGCGATGAGTTCTAGATACAAACTGGTAGCATACCCTACCGTTCGGAGTTTAGAAGTCATATGGATCCCAGTGCAGCCCTCATTTGCCTTGGATCCTGTGCATATGTGGACTAAGGATCCTTTTCAAAATATCAAAAATACTCTGTTTTTTTTTTTGCACCCTTAAGAGATCAAGTCTTCTAAAACCAAAACTACGTAGCCTTGAATTCTCCATTGTACCAGGGAATACGTAGGAGCAGGATTAAGTCCTGTCAGGCTATTTTCATAAAAACCTATTTATTTTTGTTCTATTTAAGGGATCAAACAATTTAAAAAAAAAATCACACACTCAGTTTAAGGGTACCGTTCTTCAGAATGGGTGAGTAGCGTGTCTAACACCTTCCCTATTCGTAACCGACTCCCGAATCTAGAATTTCTTCCTCAAGTTAGGGTTTTTCCAAATGTTTTCTCTTAAAATAAAATTTGGTGGCAGCTCCATAATCCAATCAAATTCTTCTAAAATTTTAGCGAGTTCATTGTCTCATCGTGATTACGGTTATGACAATAATAATAAAAAGTAAAAAGGGAATAACAGAAAAATAACTAATTAAACAGAAAATAAAAAGAGAAAAACAGAAAAAAAAAAAGAAAAAAAGGAAGTAAAGACGGAAAAGTTTTGAAGAATCCCTATAAATAAGAGAAGAGTTTTGGCAAGGGGATTTCCTTTTCCATTTTTTTGAAATTGGAGAGAACAGGCTCTCATTCCCACTCTCAATTGCAATTTCTTTACTCTTGGGTCCTTGGTAGTTTTGGCTCCAATTTTGCTCTCAACTTCTGGAATTCCAAGATTCAGGAGCCTCAGGATTCATACGCAAAACCTTCCGAGTTCAAGGATCTTCTCTCTCAGAAGCCTTCAAGGAAGAATCTGTGTGATTTTGGTGAGTGAGACTAAGCTACATCAACTTCTCAGGTTAGTTTTTCTCATGCCTAGTGCACTTTTAAGATTGGGATGAGTTTCATGAGGATCTAGTGATGGTATTAACATCGTAATCCGATTGCTTCATTTTGTATTCTTCCACATTTTCATTCTTGAATCACATAAATATATGCTTGCATGAGAGAGTTTCTATGATTTGAGATTGTAGCATTCGAAATATCGATCCTCTGTATGATTGTGCTTGCATTTATTAGCATTTGAGCAACATGATTCTTGTCTCAATCAGCACTAAAATTAATGTAATAAGATGGATCCCAGCTGTGTTTCTTCTCGTCTTAGGCATAAGTTCATAACCTTTCATAACCATGGTGTAACTTGCACCTAAGGCGAACGCTGAAATGATCATTCTCATTCAAAAACAATCTATACCCTCAGATAAGCCTGGTCTTCATTGTGGTACTCAAGATTCGAATTTTGTTCATCATAATTTCACACTACTTCAGAGTAAATTCCTTGGAACGCCTTATATGAATCAAATGCCACTCTAAGGATCTTGATTTATGGGACGAAGTCAAGTCACACACTGATCCTGCTTGTCTCGAAGCAGCTCCTCAGTTTGCATGTAACCCCTATTGTTCGTAGCTAGTGGCAAGAGGCAGCCATGAAGGCCTTGTGAGGCCGTACAGGGAAAACCATATAGTAGAAGTGATACAGCAGAACTGTCCAAGATATAACCATAAAAAATGAGAGGGTGGTTATGGTAGTATGGAGAAAAACCAAGCCTTCCCATTGCACTGGTGGAACTATAGGAGATTTTGTCAAAGGTACAAAGAAAATTTTGTAGAGAGGACATTGTTATTGGGAGTGATACTATGGTGATAGCTTTCACAAAGCTATGTTACAAGCGAACGCAGCTGATGTGTAAACAACAAATACACTGCAAAGACCTTCTCCTGCACGTCTTAGGGTGTTATTTGTTCTTCACAAAACCAGAGTGCTCTGTTTCAATGGGATCACTCCTTGACAATGCCAAGTCAGAGTCATGGTTTGTGGGTGCACTCAATGATTCGGGGATTCTCCCAAGAGTGGTGTCTGATCCTGCAAATAAATGGGAAAGGGATCAATATGGCACACTCAATTTAAGTGGGCTTGACTCTCTAAAATTCCCAGTGAAGTCGCCATCTGTCGCAACCGTAATTCCAACGAGACGACGAACTCGCTAAAATTTTAAAATAGAATTTAATTGATGACATGGAGTCGCCACCAAATTTTATTTAAGGGAAAAGATTTGGAAAAACCCTAACTCGAGAAAGAGATTTAGGTTCGGGAGTCGGTTACGAGTGGGGAAGGTGTTAGGCACCCCACTCGCCCATTCCGAAGAACGGTACCCTTAAACTGAGTGTGTGATTTTTGAAAATTGAGTGATCCCTTTAATTAGAATGAAAATAAATTGATTGGTGGTGGTTAGCCTAGCAGGACTTGATCCTGTTCCTACGTATTCCCTGGTCAAATGGGAAACTCAAGGCTTACGTAGTTCTGGTTTGATTTGAAGGCTTGACCTTCAGAGAGATTTGAAGAAGGAGTATTTGAAAATGAATGGTGCTTGAAGGCTTGACCTTCGAAGCTGCTTGCGAAGGGATATTAAAAAATGAATGGTGGTCGAAGGCTTGACCTTCGGGACTGCTTGAAAAGGTATATTTGAAAGTGGCTAGGGAGTCCTGAAAATATTTTAAGGAGAATCCTTGGTCCGCATGTGCACAGGATCCAAGACAACTACAGCTGCATTGGGATCCATACGAATCCCTAAGCATCGAACAGCAGAAAAAGCTACCAGTTTGTGCTTAGGGCCTGTCGTGTGAGACTTAAGGACTCAAAAATGAAGTTTTTCCGAAAATTATTTACACAAGGATTCTTAGTCCACATATGCACAGGGTCCAAGACAACTACGGTTGTACTTGAGACCCATATGAATTCCTAAGCATCGAACAACAGAAAAAGCTACCAGTTCGTGCTTAGGGTTCATTGCGTGAGACCTAGAACCAAAGAATTTTTCTTAAGGTTATTTGAAAGGGATTCTTAGTCCATATATGCATAGGGCCCAAGACAACTACGGCTGCACTTGAGACCCATATGAATTCCTAAGCATCGAACAACAAAAAAAGCTACCAGTTCGTGCTTATGGTTCATTGTGTGAGACCTAGAACCAAAGAATTTTTCTTGAGGTTATTTGAAAGGGATTCTTAGTCCACATATGCATAGGGCCTAAGACAACTACGGCTGCACTTGAGACCCATATGAATCCTAAGCATCGAACAACAGAAAAAGCTACCAGTTCGTGCTTACGGTTCATTGCGTGAGACCTAGAACCAAATAATTTTTCTTGAGGTTACTTGAAAGGGATTCTTAGTCCACATATGCACAGGGCCCAAGACAACTACGGCTGCACTTGAGACCCATATGAATTCCTAAGCATCGAACAATAGAAAAAGCTACCAGTTCATGCTTAGGGTTCATTGCGTGAGACCTAGAACCAAAGAATTTAATTTGAAAATAATTGAGAAAAAGATTGGGTTTGATTTAAAACAAACTAGACTTGATTGTAAATGAACTCGATTTGATCGAAATTTGGTGAAAAGATTTAAACTTGATTTGCATATTTTTTAGAAAAGGAATTGAACTTGATTTGTGATTTGATAGAAGAAAGAATTAAACTTGATCCTATATTTTTTTTTGAATTAGTCTTGATTTGAAAATTTTTTAAGAAAAGGAATTGGTTGAAATGAAATGGTTGCCTTGAACTTAAACTTGATTTTAGTTGGAGAAAAAGAGTCTAAAAGAAATTTAACTGGATTTGGAAAAAGGGTTTGAGGTTATTTGAAAGAATGAATTTGAACTTGACTTAGGAAAAAGAATTTGATTTAAAAGAAAAGAAAAAAAATTAATTTTGGTTGGGGCCAATTTGGAATAATGAGGAATGTAGGGGCTAAACTAGAATAATGAAGAGTATAGGAGCCAAACTGGAATAATGAAGAGTATAGGGACCAAACTGGAATATTGGGAAGTGTAGGGGGTCCATTTAAGATTTTAAGAAATTTGGGGGGCCTAATTGTAATTTTGGAGAATTCTGGGGCCTAAGTGGCTTGTCTGGTGGTTGGAAGGGATTTGATGGCTTGGGAGGCTTGGAAGAGGCTGGGAGGCTCTCGTGGCTTGGGAGATAGCTTGGTGGCTCACGTGGCTCGGAGAGGCTTATGAGAGGCTTGGATGGCGGCTTATGGCTCCCTTTGACGGCTCACGGCTGGATTGTCTTTAAAAGAAAAACTGTTCGAGTAGGGACTCGAACTCGTGCCCCATTAGAGGAATCCTGGGCCACTGACCACTGAGCTAAGTCCATGGTTAAGCTTTGGATGCTTCGAATTGGATTTAAGCCATGTCCTCATGAATGCGAATTAGTGTTCTGCACGTCGACTGCATGGGGCTTCCTTCCCTGATTTTGGCCATACCTCTGTATTCGTTTTGTGACATTTCAAGACCAAAGGGGGCCTTTGGCTTAAGGAAGGTGTGTGAAGCTTGGAATCCTTCACTTGCTGAACCCAAGGTTTGCTCCCTTGGAGCGTTTGGGTCGGACATTCTCCTCTGCCAACAACAATTAAAATTGGACCCTCACCTTCTTCGCTTGCTTCAGACCCGACTCCGGAGTTTCTTCTATCAATGAGAAGGGTACCTACTCAGCACCTGGTGCTATCGACTAGGGGATAGTGCTCTACACTACCTCTGTTATTGGAGTTTCGAGGTGAATTTCACAAGGACAGGGGTGCTGGTTCGGGGTTCAAACATGGTAAAGAACAACAGAACTTCTGGATGAATATTTGATGTTGGTATTTGTCTCACAGAATATAACAATTGGCGTAGTTGAAGGGAATCACCAATTGATCATGCCTCTGTGTTATGCTTTAGAATTACGAATCAGGGTCGGTACTTCAACAGAATTGACTTTAGGATCTTGAGCCTGGCTATGGGAAATGACCTTTCGAGCCTTTGATCTGCAAGCGTTCTCTCCTGTCCTGTTTGGATCACCAGTGATCAAGGCTTAGAATTCCACCATCGGGGACTTGGTCCTCCATACTTCAGCCTGGATTAATTCACATAACAAGAAAAGATCTCCGTTGGAAAGCATTACTCCCTGTAATCCCAACTCCAATCGTACAGATTTTCGCAATGGCCTTTCTACGATATTCGACATGACACCAAAGCATATTCAGCGCTCAACAGAATCGCGAATCAGAACTAGAGCTTATTCTTGAATAGGAAGTCCAGCCAAGATTTTGATACACACAAATGAAAAGCACAAGCCAATGTGGACTCTTGAAGAATTAAAATCAATACACACGAACTGGTCCACCACACATCGTTCGTAATTTTGATCTACTCATATAGAAAAATTTGATCCAACTAGCTAATCGGCTAAGTGGTATTCCTCAATCTAATATGATGAATTACAATGTTAATCACGACACCACCAATTAACTTTCATTCCGCTAAAAATCTCGGCAATCAGAATTTCTTTTCAATGAATTGATGTAATTCTCATGCATTGCAAATGAAAAATGACTAGAACCTACTTGGAGGGAGCCAAAAAATTCACTAGAATTCTATCAATGGCACGAACTAAACCTGTAACGTTAATTCCTAGTTACATGTAGGAAGCCGATGTAGTTAGCTTGAGTTTTTTGGATCTTCTCCTTTCTCCCGATTCAGTAGAGTCAATTGATAAGCATAGCGCGATGCCTCTAAATCCTTTCGGAGAATTATCGGAGAGACCGACTCTGGATTTCCTACTTCAATCCTTGAACGCTTTCTCCTTTCTTCCGGCCCCAAATGAATATGAGTTTTCCAAGCCAGCCCCAAAGTTCTCTTTTCTCTTATTTATATCCTATTTTCAAACTTTCCCGCCCCTTTTTTTTACTTTTTCCTCAGATTTATATTAATATGTATATTTTTTATTTCTTATTTTTTCAGATTTATGTTTTCTCTTATTTTTCATTCTTTCTTTTTATTTTGTCTTTATTATTCTTTTTTTCAATTTTCCATTTCTCCTTCTTTTCTTCTCTTTTTTTTTCCAGAGCTTGTTTCTCCATTTTTCTGTTTTAAAAATTTTCTTCCTTCTATCTTTTTATTTTTCGTCTTTATTTTTATTTCTTCCAAAAACCATTATTTCCAAATTTCTTTACTTTTCTTCATTTTTCTGTTTAGCATCTCTCTTTTTCTTTTCCTTTCCTTTTATCTTCCTTTGTTTATTTTTATTATTTCCAATTTTTCTCTTTTTTTGTTTATTTATTTATCGTTTAATTTAGTGCTAGTTTCTTGGTTAATTTTAACCATTAATTTAGAAATGGGGCCTTGGACATAATTGAGTGTTTACAGCATGCAACCTCAGGCCTCGTGTTCGAACCTTGTCTAGGGTCTTTTCCTTTTAATCCCTGCATGTGGACCAGGCTTTGTTGTGCCAATTACTTCTCCAAGTGGTTGATCATCCATACATAATTGCCAAGCAATAATGGACTCCCCAGCAGATTCTAAATAATGGGCATCGTATTCTCCATTCAAGTTCCTCAATTGGGCCCTATCCTAAATTGGGCCACGCTCATATAAATCTCACTAGATAATCAGTACAAAAATAATTGATTCGGGTCAATTTTCATATAAATTTCACTAAATAATCAGTACAAAAATAATTAAATCTGGTCAAGCTTAATTTTTCCTCCTTAATTAGAAATCAAGTTTTGGATTTTTAGAAATCAAATTCATTTTAAATAAGGTGGAGCCTGATCTTTTTTCTAAAATTTGAAATTAAATTTAATTCCTTTCAAATTTGATCCGCGCCTAATTTTATCCTTTTGGGAATCAAGTCTTAACATGGGTCTAGCTCATTTTTCAATTCCTCTTAATTAACATGAAATCAAGTTTTCGTTAGTTTAAACCAAGTTCAATTCTTTTCTCCAATTTTTAAATCAATCTTATTCCGTTTTAAATTTAGTCAAATTTCAAATCAAGTGCATTTTAGTCCCATTCTTTTTCTCAATTTCAAATAAAGTCAGGTTTAATTCTTTTCTTCAAAAATAAAATCAAGTTTAATTCTTTTCTTCAAAAATCAAATCAAGTTAATCCTTTTCTTCTAATTTCAAACCAAGTGCATTTTATTCCAATTCTTTTCCTCAAGTTCAATCCTTCAAACTCAAGATCAAGTTCATTTTAAATCAAGTTCAAGTCCTCAAATTCAAAGTAAAAGTCATTCTATTTTTCAAGTTCTTGTTCTCAAATCAAATCAAGTTCAGTTTCTCTCCTCAAATCAAATCAAACTCAACTCCTTTTTTTTTTAAAATAAAATCAAGTTTAATTTCTTCTGCTTCAAAATTCTCAAATTTCAAATCAAGTCTATTTCAAAATCAAGCTCAAGTCCATTTCAAATCAAGTTCATTTTAAATCAAGTTCATTTTGATTTTAAATCAAACCAAATCTAATTCTTTTCCTCATTTTTTTTTCAAGTTCATTTCATGAGTAAAATCAAGCCTAATTCTTTCCCCTTGAGTTCATACCAAGTTTAGTTTATTTTAGATTAAATCCAATTTTTTTCATCAAATCAAGTTTCTTTTATTTCAAATCAAGTCAATTAAATTTGTCAATTCTAAGTCTCACACAATGAACCCTAAGCACGAACTGGTAGCTTTTTCTGCTGTTTAATGTTTAGGGATTCATATGGGTCCCAGTGCAGCCGTAGTTGTCTCGGACCCTGTGCATATGTGGACTAAGAATCCTCTTCAAATAACTTCAAGAGAAAATTCCTTTTAAAATCCCAAAGTCTCATACGATGAACTCTAAAATAGAACTGGCGGTTTCACTGTTGTTTGATGTTTAGAGATTCATATGGATCCCAATGCAGCTTTTGTTTGCCTCAAATCCTGTGCATATGTGGACTAAGGATTTTTCTTTAAAATATTTTCAAAATACTCCGCTCCTTTTCAAGTCTCTCCTAAGGTCAAGTCTTCAAAACCAGAACTACGTAAGCCTTGAGTTTCTCATTGCACCAGGAAATACGTAGGAGCAGGATCAAGTCTTGTCAGGCTATCTTCCATCAACCTATTTATTTATTTATTTTCATTCCAATTAAAGGGATCAAGCAATTTTCAAATAAATCACACACTCATTTTAAGGGTACCGTTCTTCGGAATGGGCGAGTAGGGTGCCTAACACCTTCCCTACTGTAATCGACTCCCAAACCTAGATTCTTCCTCAAGTTAGGGTTTTTCCAAATCTTTTCCCTTAAATAAAAATTTGGTGGCGACTCCACATAATCAATAAATAATTCTTTTTAAATTTTTATCGAGTTCATCGTCTCGTCGGAATTACGGTTGCGATAACTTGCGAGTAGGTACAAGTTTTACATAAAGACTTGGAATCAAGCTAAAAATAAATAAATTGCAATATAGTTGTAAAAGATGTAATTGAAGGGGGAGATGTTTCTATGGTGCAATTGAACATATGTTTGAACTAAAAATTTGTAACATCCTAATAATGACATCCATCTTATGATTCATATTGTAAATTCATTATCAGTTTGTTACTTCATGATGTAGAACTTTTTTATAACATACTTATTCTTAAAATATTGTAATTAACATAGCAGATAGTAAACGTGAAAACATCGTCACTCATGCTAATGTTGAAAAATTGCGTTCATTTACTTAAGGTAATATACATTCATATAAACGATATACGTACATTATTATTTACATAAATAATACAACATGTAAGAAATAGCCAGTGAAAAAGGCTCTTATTGAGTCCTTTAAAACAAAACAAGGGCATGAGTCCCCATTTTAGGTTACAATCATCCATAACAAAACACCATTCTCATTAGCGATCCTCATAAACTTATGGAATATTCTCTTTCCTATTTAATCCAATTTTGAAACTATTTAAAGTTGTATCAGGGTAGAAAGTGAACTTTCATAAAAGTAAACTGATAACTATAAATATCAAGAAAGTTTGGGTGCAATATGCGGCAAAGAAATTGAATTGTTAAAAAGGGAGCATACATTTTTATTTACTTAGGCTTCTAGTGGAAGGCTCACCAAGGAAATTACTATTCTAGAAACTAAATGTGGAAAAGGTAGGTGAAACTTAAAAGGTTGAAAAGGTGTTTCAACAAATTTCTTTCATTTGGTGTACACACGATTTTAGTAAACTATGTTAAGTGCTCTATCAATCTACTTTCTTGCTGTATTTGAGTCTCCTAAAGGTATAATTTCTATGCTTGAATCTAAATTTGGATCGTCCCTCTGGGGGAGGGAATGGGAAAAAAATTGGGTAGCAAGGAATAAGGTTTGTAAACCTAACAAAGAGCGAGGTCTTAGAGTGGGTGTTGAGGTAAAAACGTGTGAAGGCAAGTGCACCTTATCGTTTTATGAAGTAAAGAATGAGTAGAGTATCATCTCCACAGGGATTTGGTTCAAATACTGAATTCCTACTAGTCCACTAATTGAACTCAGTTATGGGGTCACGTAGGCAACGCAAATTTAAGCGCGTAGGCAATGCAAACAGAAATCAACAAGAATTCACAGAATCTGTCACAAATCTGGAACTCTGTCCAGTACGCAAAGAATACTTCAAAATAATATCTAAATTGTCAAACACTCAACAACTGATATAAATGTGTAAGAATTCAAATTATGGAAGATGTTAGGGTTGGATTTCACCAAAACTTCCCCTATGTAACCTTTGATCATTACGTATATTCAAGATAAAATGTGGTTGAAGATCGAATTCATAATTATTGATTGAAGGTCAATTCCTTGACTCATCAATTCTTCACTCAAATTAGGAATCCTAATCCCTTAGCAATTCCTAATTTGACGTGAGCCTTAAGTTCAAGAATTCAAACAATCTCACAATTGCAAACCTCTATCCCTAGAGCCTTCACAATTGTGTTATTCAATCCCAGTTCCAATTCTTAAACCAATTTCCCAATTGCGAAGAAGAATTTAGATTCAATTTATAAGTGGCCAAGTCATAAAAGCATTAAGCAAAAAGATGAATAATCAACGTTAAAGGAAAACAATCTTAAATAAATGCAAAATCTAGGTTACATAAGATCAGTTAAGGATTCATCCTTCCCCAACAGGGGCTCAGTTACACATAATGAAGAAGAAGAAAACAGGTGAAGAAGAGAAAGTCATGATCATGGCAGCACGCTGCAGATGCACTTCGTCTTCCGTCCTAGGGTTCCTCCTTCACCCAGAATAAAACCAGCGTATGGGGAAACGACGACTCTATCCTCTAGGTCTGCCCTCTAGAGATAGATTAGTGGATAGAGTGAATGATTCCCTGTTTTCGTTCTGTTCTGGGCTTTTTATAGCTACTGGTGTGTAGCGTTGCGTGTCCTACGCGGCCCAATTGCGTTGCCAACGCGGAACCCTGTAAGAGATTGTAGGAATTAAAACATATCAGATTTACCAGAATTTATCATCCAAAAGGCTCTAAAATTGTATTTTCCAGATTGTGCATGGGTTATTCAGTTTTATGTCACTTTCTCATGTTTTAATGGTGTTTTATGCTTCAATTACTTGCAATTAAATTGAATTATGTTCCAAATAAGTGTCTTATTGGACACTTATCACAACCCCAAACTTGAACTCTTGCTTGTCCTCAAGCAAGCATTAAACTACAGGAACATAATTAATTCTGGATAACTCATAGCATGCATATCATTTCCCTCAAGTGTATTTCACTCCCCTTTTTCACTCCAACTTGCATCAATCAAAATTTTCAGATTTATTTCAAAGACACTCCATCAAGCATTGGGAATACATGAAAAATAATTTCAGATTCAGAATATAGCATTAAATTGTGAGTAAAACAGTGTTTATATTATGGTTACAGCAGTTTGCTATTAAGGAAAAACATGGCCTAGACTTGCAAACTCTCATAAGGTTAAGTGTTTCACTCTTTCTCTCCAGTGTTTAGGTTAGGTGTTTCTCTCAATGTCTCCAAATCAAAATTCCATTACCATAGGCTTGCCCTTATTCTCTATCTCTACCAACGAGTCATGCTTACATAAATCAAAAGGTCTTATAAAGGGTTGTAACGTGGCTGAGGTCAAAGGTGGGTGGAAATTGGGAAGTGGGTTTATTTAAGCCAAAGAAACTATGAGAGGGTTGGAAAATTCACTTTCCATTAGTTTGGAGATGCAAGATCATCCCATAGAAGTGTGTTCCTGTTTTCAATATTTCTTTGCTTGGGTACTCGAATTCCTTTTTATTTTTTTGTATGTTTGTTTGTTCTTTTTGTTTTTTTTAAGGAAACTCGTTGCCAATTACATTGCTACTGACACTCTTAACCCCCAAACTTAGAAATGTTGCTTGTCTTCAAGCAACCCCAAACTTAGACTTGTTGTTTGTCCTCAAGAAATTCCAAACTTAGTGTAAAACTCAACCTTAGATACAGGCAACCTTCTCCTAGTTCCTTTGGCTAGGCATATTCATGGTTTTTCATAGTCTTTGCTGGACATGAGCTAATCAAACACAAAGAATTGGGTATAAGGCTCAAGGGGTTAAACAATGGACAAGAATGCAAGGTGGGTCATTTGGTCAAGTAGGTGCATATCAAAGAAGTGCCTTAATCCTGTTTATGCAAGCATGGGATACTGGATTTCAACTAAGAAACAAGGCAAGTTCTGGAATGAAACTCAATTTGTGACCATACACACACAAAAGAAATAAGTGTTAAGGTCCAACCACTCACAGGCAATTTGTGCAAGCCTAGAACATGCATTACAATTTAATTGTTGCAAACCATAACAGAACAACAAAGTAATTCTCATTCAATCATGCTACATTTTGCATCATGCAATTGAACATTCAGGGACTGTGCAATCTCTCCATGCTGTGGAGAATGAAGTTCTATTACAATTGATGCTTATTGGAGAGGGAAGAGGAATGATGTTAAAGGTTGATTTGAGTGTTGGGGTTGAAAAAACCCCAACACTGTGCTTATTCTATGGGTGAACTATGCATGAGTGTGCTCTGGTGATAAGATGAGTGAAAGTAGCAATGTGGTGCTTGACTTAGCCCAGACGCGTTGGGCACACAAGGGTTAGTTGTGTTGGCAACGCAACTAGGCAGAATGCAGATTCATGTGAATTCATTTTAAATTCTGCATAATTAATGTATCAGCATTCAAACAGCACTGTAATAGTTTGAGTTAGATTTCACTGATTGATCTAATCCACAATTCACTATTTAAAACCATTTGGATAGATCTCACCAAGTGGTTAGGTTAGCTAAGGTCCTTGGTGTCGAACATGTGTGTCAAGCTGTGAAATTCTAGGCATGTAACCTGTCATTTCTGTTGCTCTTGCTGGTCCAGACCTGCATGAATAGTCAACTGCACTGCTTTTATTTATTCTACTTAGTATTTACATATACTTTTCTCAATTTAAATTAAAATGACAGGGAAAAACTAGTTTTTCAAGGGTTGTCTCCCTTGCAGCGCTTGTTTAATGTCCCTAGCTTGACAGTTTGAGATTCAGTCAAGTGACTGAAGGGTGCAGGTAGTCTTCTCCCTACTGATTCACCTCCATGATAGTGCTTGACACGTTGACCATTGACTTTGAAGCTTCTTTGGGACTGCATATCTTCAAGGGTGATGACACCATAGTCTGAAACTTCTTTAATCACAAAAGGGGCTGACCACTTGGACTTCAACTTTCCTGGAAACAATTTAAACCTGGAATTGAACAGCAAAACCAGTTGTCCAGGTTCAAAGACTCTATGTTTGATCAAGTTGTCATGCCATTGCTTGGTCTTTACCTTGTAGATCTTTGCATTTTCGTAGGCATTGAGGTGAAATTCCTCTAATTCATGCAGCTGTAACAGTCAATTCTCTCTGGATGTGTTAGCATTGAAGTTGAGAAATCTGGTTGCCCAGTACGCCTTATGCTCAAGTTCCACAGGTAAGTGGCAGGCTTTCCCAAAAACCAACTGATATGGAGACATACCAATCGGTGTTTTGAAAGTTGTTCTATAGGCTCAGAGTGCGTCATCTAACCTGTTTGCCCAATCTGTCCTGGAGTTATTCACAACCTTTTCCAGAATCCTCTTGATTTCTCTGTTGGAAACTTCAGCTTGACCGTTACTCTGTGGGTGATATGCTGTGGTAATTCTGTGCCTGACGCCATACTTGCTAAGGACTGCTTCTAGCTATTTGTTACAAAAATGTGTCCCTCCATCACTAATCAGAATGCGTGGGACACCAAATCTGGACAGAATGTGCTTTCTCAGAAATCTTATTACAGACTTAGCATCACAAGTATGTGTAGGGACAACCTCTACCCATTTTGACACATAATCCACAGCCAGCAGGATGTACTCATTAGAGTATGAGACAGGGAATGGTCCCATGAAATCTATGCCCCACACGTCAAACAGCTCCACTCCTAAGATGTTAGTGAGGGACATTTCATCTCTTCTTGAAACATTTCCGCTGCGTTGGCAGGCATCGCACGCAACAGTAAAGTCTTTTGCATCCTTGAATAATGTAGGCCAAAAGAATCTGCTTTGCAGCACCTTGGCTGCTGTCCTTCTTCCATTGAAGTGGCCTCCATAGGCTGAGCTATGGCAGTCCCACAGGATGTCACTTTACTCTTCATGTGGTATACACCTTCGGAGTAATCCATCCACCCCTCGTTTGTACAGGAAGGGTTCGTCCCATAGGTAGAACTTACTGTCATGATACAGCTTCTTCCTTTGCTGCCAGGACCATCCAACTGGGATGATCTGTGCAGCTTTGAAATTTGCCATATTTGCGTACCACGGTGTAATAGCAATGGCCAACAACTTCTCATCTGGAAATTCCTCGTTGATCAAAACCTTCTCACCTTCCATGATTTGTGTAGGCAACCTGAACAGGTGATCTGCTACACCATTGTCCTTTCCCTTTCGGTCTTGGATTTCAAAATCGAATTCTTGGAGGAGTAGAATCCACCTGATCAGCCTCGGTTTTGCCTCCTGTTTTGACAACAAATGTTTCAAAGCAGCATGGTCAGTATACACAATCACTTTGGCACCAAGTAAATATGACCTGAACTGGTCAAAAGCGTAGACAATGGCTAGCAGCTCTTTTTCAGTTGTGGTGTAGTTCAATTGTGCACTGTTCAACACCTTGCTCGCATAGTATATGACGTGTAACCTCTTGTCCTTCCGCTTTCCCAGCACTGCACCCACAGCAAAATCACTTGCATCGCACATGAGCTCAAACGGGAGACTCCAATCTGGTGCTGCAAGTATAGGTGCTGTAATTAATTGTTCCTTAAGTGTATTGAATGCCTTTAGACATGCTTCATTGAAATTGAATTCAGCGTCCTTCACCAAGAGGTCGCACAAGGGTTTGGAGATCTTGGAGAAGTCTTTGATGAATCTCCTATAGAATCCAACATGCCCGAGAAAACTTCTCACTCCTTTTTCATTTATAGGAGGAGGGAGTCTCTCAATGGCTTCAACCTTGGCTTTATCAACTTCTACACCCCTTGATGAGACCTTGTGTCCCAGCACAATGCCTTCTCACACCATAAAATGGCATTTCTCCCAATTTAGCACTAAGTTGATTTCCTCGCAGCATTTCAGCACACAAGACAAGTTACTCAAGCAATTGTCATAATCAGAGCCAAACACTGAGAAGTCATCCATGAAGACTTCAATAAAATTCTCCACCATGTCAGAGAAGATGGCTAACATGCACCTTTGAAATGTGGCAGGTGCATTACACAATCCAAAAGGCATCCGGCGATATGCAAATATTCTATAAGGACAAGTGAAGGCAGTTTTCTCTTGATCCTTAGGATCCACCACGATTTGGTTGTAACCAGAATATCCATCCAGAAAACAGTAGTAGGCATGCCTAGCTAGTCTCTCGAGCATCTGGTCCATGAATAGAAGAGGGAAGTGATCTTTTCTGGTGGACTCATTAAGCCTCCTGTAATCTATGCACATACGCCAACTAGTCACTGTCCTTGTAGGAATAAGTTCGTTCTTCTCATTAGGGATCATTGTTATCCCTCCTTTCTTAAGCATAACCTGAACTGGGCTGACCCAAGAGCTATCAGAGATTGGGTAGATGATACCTGCATCCAAGAGTTTGAGGACCTCTTTCTTCACAACCTCTTTCATGGTTGGGTTAAGTCTTCTTTGGGGCTGCACTACAGGCTTAAAATCTTCTTCCATCAAGATCTTGTGCATGCAGAAGGAAGGACTTATTCCTTTTAGATCTGAAATAGTCCATCCAATGCCAGACTTGTGAGCTCTTAGAATGTTTAACAATTTCTCCTTTTCTTGTTCATTGAGGGAGTTGCTCACAATTACTGGAAATGTGTTCTTTTCCCCCAAGAATGCATAACGGAGGTGAGATGGAAGCTCCTTCTTCTTTAGGCAATCCTTCAGAGGGTTGTGAACTTGACTTCATGGGAGGATTAGCTTCAAATGTGGCTATGCATTCTTCTACATCTTGGCTCTCTTTTTCTCTCTCCTAGCTTAGGCATTTGGATTTCCAGAGTACTCCTTCAAGAATGAACTCACTGTCCTATTTTTCAAAAGGGACTGACAGTGGCGTTGCCAACGCGGTTACTGGCAGTGTTGCCAACGCGTCCATCCTCATGCAATGTGGCTGTTCAGCAGGATGCTTCATAGCTTCAAACACATTAAACGTTACCTTTTCATCATGCACTCTTAGCATCAGTTTCCCTTGCTGCACATCAATAAGCGCTCGTCCTGTAGCAAGGAATGACCTTCCTAGGATCAATGAAATTTCGGCATCTTCCTCCATGTCCAACACCACAAAGTCAGCTGGGAATATGAATTTGTCTACCTTGACCAGGAGGTCTTCCACCACACCATATGGATATTTGATTGACCTATCAGCTAGTTGAAGGCACATCATGGTAGGCTTCACCTCCTCTATTTCCAGTTTCTTCATTGTGGAAAGAGGCATTAAGTTGATGCTCGCCCCTAAGTCACATAATGCCTTGCTAATCTGCAAATTCCCAATGGTGCAGGGGATTGCAAAAGAACCTGGATCCTTCAACTTTTGAGGGAGCTTCCTTTGAATGATGGCACTGCACTCTTCGGTAAGAGCTACAGTTTCATCTTCCTTAAGCTTTCTCTTCTTCGATAACAATTCCTTCATGAATTTTGCGTAGGAGGGCATTTCTTCCAATGCTTCAGCGAGTGGTATGTTGATCTGCAGTTTCCTGAATATATCCAGGAATTTAGAGAACTTCCTCTCTTCCTGCTGTTTCTTCAGCCTTTGAGGAAATGGAACATTTGGCGTTGCCAACGTAGCTTTTTCCCCGTTGGCCATGGCCTCCTCAAATAATTGCTTTTTTCTTTTTCTCACTGGTCTGTCATGGAATTCTTTCTTCTGTTCTTCCTTCGTTGTTGGTTGTGGACTGACTGCTAGTTCTCCTCCAGGTTGCATTTCTGTTTCAGTTCTAGATGGTGGGTCTGCTGGAGCAGCATCATCATTGGTTTGTATGATTACGTTTTCTATTGTCTTTGGTAAATTGGGTAGCCTCGGTTCTATCATCTTCCCACTCCTTGTTGTGATGGCATTGCACTGCTCCTTGGGATTCACTGTTGTATCACTGGGAAAACTCCCAGTATTTCTTTCTGTGAGTTGTTTGGACAACTGTCCCACTTGATTTTCCAAGTTCTTGATGGATGCTTGAGTGGATTGCATGAATTGGCTGAGTATGTTCCCCAAGTCTGCAGAGTTATCCTGTGGTTGGTTTGTCTGCTATTGAGAAGGTTGTTGCTACGCATACTGTCCGTTCCTCCTAGGGTTGTTCTGATTCCTGAAATTAGAATTATAAGAGTTAGAGTAAGGAGGATACTTAGGCCTTTGTGGCTGGCCCATATAGTGCACTTGCTCCTGGCTAGAGGTTCCTGTTATGTCTGTGTCACAACATCCGTTTTCATGTTCTCCCCCACAAAAGTCACATTTCAGGACTTGTGCTGGTTGAGGGATTCCTACGTTGAAGACCTGTAGCTGTTTTGTCAAAGCCTCCAGCTGCTGTGAGATCAGCTTGTTTTGAGCAAGTATTGCAGTTTACGTGTCCAACTCCAGCACACCTCTCTTGGGAGAACTTCTGTCAGTTGGTGATTAGTACTCATTGGAAGCCATTATTTCAATCAGCTTCATGGCCTCCTCTGCAATTTTAGTATTCAGAGATCCTCCTGCTGAGGCATCTATGATGAGCCTTGTGGCGGGCTTGACTCCGTTGTAGAAAATATGAACTTGATGAACATCGGAGAAGCCGTGATGTGGACACTTGTAAAAGCTCCTTGAACCGCTCCCAAGCCTCAAAGAGTGATTCTCCTTCCTTCTGACCGAAACAGGAGATCTCCCCTCTCAGCTTGTTGTATTTAGAGGGTGGGAAGTACTTCATGAGGAATTTGGATACCAATTCCTCCCAGGTGGTGATACTTCCTCTTGGTTGGGTTTGCAACCAATACTTGGCACGATCTCTTAAGGAAAATGGAAATAGTCTCAATCTGATCGCTTCGTCAGAGACGCCATTCATCTTAATTGTGTCACATATTTGGAGAAAGCTTGAAAGGTGGAGGTTCAGGTCCTCCACTTCACTTCCTCCAAACTGGTCCTGTTGCACTAGATGGAGTAGAGCAGGTTTAATTTCAAAGTTGTTGGCAGCGATTGGTGGTCTCACAATGCTAGCGCTGCAACCTGCAGAATTTAGGACTGTGTATTCTCCCAACGTAATTCTCCTGTTAAGCGGATGTTCCTCCATAACAGAGTGATGTACATGGTCTTCTTCGCTGATCCTTTGCAGTCTCTGTTGCTTTTGTTGCTCCTTTCGTAATCTTGTTTCCCTTCGGTTTCTTCTTGCGAGCTTTTCAATCTAAGGTTCAAAGATCAATTCCTGTTCTTGTTTACCTCGCATAAACAAGTTAAACAAGACTAAACCGAAGAAAGAATCAGTATGCAACTAGAGTCAGAAATATAAAATAGAATTGTTCAATCTAGTGTATTCGTAGTACTTTTCAATATTGAAAAACAAATCCCCGGCAACGGCGCCAAAAACTAGTTGAGTTAAAAACGTGTGAAGGCAAGTGCACCTTATCGTTTTATGAAGTAAAGAATGAGTAGAATATTGTCTCCACAGGGATTTGGTTCAAATACTGAATTCCTACTAGTCCACTAATTGAACTCAGTTATGGGATCACGTAGGCAACGCAAATTTAAGCGCGTAGGCAACGCAAATAGAAATCAATAAGAATTCACAGAATCTGTCACAAATCTGGAACTCTGTCCAGTACGCAAAGAATACTTCAAAATAATATCTAAACTGTCAAACACTCAACAACTGATATAAATGTGGAAGAATTCAAATTATGGAAGATGTTAGGGTTGGATTTCACCAAAACTTCCCCTATGTAACCTTTGATCATTACGTATATTCAAGATAAAATGTGGTTGAAGATCGAATTCATAATTATTGATTAAAGGTCAATCCCTTGACTCATCAATTCTTCACTCAAATTAGGAATCCTAATCCCTTAGCAATTCCTAATTTGACGTTAGCCTTAAGTTCAAGAATTCAAACGATCTCACAATTGCAAACCTCTATCCCTAGAGCCTTCACAATTGTGTTATTCAATCCCAGTTCCAATTCCTAAACCAATTTCCCAATTGCGAAGAAGAATTTAGATTCAATTTATAAGTGGCTAAGTCATAAAAGCATTAAGCAAAAAGATGAATAATCAACGTTAAAGGAAAACAATCTTAAATAAATGCAAAATCTAGGTTACATAAGATCAGTTAAGGATTCATCCTTCCCCAACAGGGGCTCAGTTACGCATAATGAAGAAGAAGAAAACAGGGGAAGAAGAGAAAGTCATGATCATGGCAGCACGCTACAGATGCACTTCTTCTTCCGTCCTAGGGATCCTCCTTCACCCAGAATAGAACCAGCATATGGGGAAACGGCGGCTCTATCCTTTAGGTCTCCGCTCTTGAGATAGATTAGTGGATAGAGTGAATGATTCCCTGTTTTCGTTCTGTTCTAGGCTTTTTATAACTACTGGTATGTAGCGTCGCGTGTCCAACGCGGCCCAACTACGTTGCCAACGCGGAACCCTGTAACAGATTGTAAGAATTAAAACATATCATATTTACCAGAATTTATCATCCAAAAGGCTCTAAAACTGTATTTTCCAGATTGTGCATGGGTTATTCAGTTTTATGTCACTTTCTTATGTTTTAATGGTGTTTTATGCTTCAATTACTTGCAATTACATTGAATTATGTTCCAAATAAGTGTCTTATTGGACACTTATCAGTGGGGATTTTAAGAGCGTTGAATTTAGCTCTCCTAAAAAAATGGAAAGGAGAAAGTTAGAAAATGGAAGCCTATAACACCAAGTATTAACCCCAAAATATGGGGATTTAGTAGTGGAGAAGGGCTGTCTAGAGAGGAAAACCTCCTCATGGTGGGCTACTATGCATAGGATTGAAGAAAATACAGGGACAAAAAGATGGTTCTCTATAAACATGTCAAGAAGGGTAGGTGATGGTGAAAATGCACTATTCTGGCATGAAAATTGGGTAAGGGAGCAACCTTTGAAAATTTCTTTTCCAAGGTTGTTCAATTTATCCAAGAATAAAGATGCACACATGGTAGATATGGGTTGATGGAAAAATAGGAGCTGGGAATGGAAGATGCAATAGAGAAGAAGACTATTTGTGTAGGAAGAAGCAGTAAATGATCATCTGTTAGAGAAGGTACAAAGCATGGTTTTGAAGGAACATGTTCAAGATTTATCGAGCCTAGAAGATATTTTGTGAGATCAGCATACAGGTTTATAACTGAAGACACAAATTCAGTTTACAACATAGCATATAAAGAATTATGGAAAAACGTAGCTCCTCTCGAGGTCCTAACCTTCTCATGGAAAATGTTACAAGATAGAATATCGACAAAGATGAACCTTCTAAAGAGAGGAATAAGTCAACAATATGAAACATCATGTTCAGAATGCAATGAAACAAAAGAAAACACAAATCACATATTCTTCACTTGTGTAAAAGCACCAAAAATGTGGTATAAGATCCTTAGATGGGTGGGTCCTTAACTTAGGAAAATGCTTGGATAATAATTTGGCAGCAATAATATGGCCTATACGGATGTAGACAAATGAAAAAAAAAATTGGGTCTCCTATAGATGCATAAGGAGAAATTGTGGATCTTATCAAAATGCAGAGTTGGTGGTGGCTGAAAGCAAATCCTGCACAATTTCAATATCCTCTATTTTGTTGTCTGCTATCCTTATAAAATGAGGAAGCTGTAAAGGGATGGCAGGAAGATAGATTGCATTCTTTCACTGCAATGTATAGACACAGAGCAGGGGAACTATTATAATGGAATGCCAATAGCGGTAGCAGGTTGTTTCGTTAGATGATTGGCATACAACATTGTGTCATCCGGGTATCCCTAGGAAGTCTTAGGAAATTTACTCTAAGTTTGTCTCACCTATTGCAATTGTTCATGCAGTTGTAACCTACTGATTTACTTGGTACAGGGTACTGCTAGAACTCAATTTAATAATAAATTTATTTCTAATCTTTTGCTGATAACATATAAATAATTATTCTATTCTGTGCTTATTTCCTTCTCATCTGTTGCATGCTAACATTTGGTGCAGGCTCAATCATGCTGGTTATACCCCAGAGGTTATTCATATGGTTTTGGTTGAAATGGTTAAGCATAGAAAGGAGCTAGAGAAGAAAACCAAGCCCATCCTGGATACTCTAAGGAGCTACCAAGATTTCTAGTATTTCATGTTTTACATGCCTCTATTTATTTTATCTTTGGAATGTTGTAAAACTATGTTGCATTGATTCTTATCTTTCTGCTGGTTGGGATTGTCCAGGATAAAACTTTGGTTGTCTTAGCTATTGAGGATAAGAAAAGGCAATACGCTGCTACTGAGAAGTATCTTAAAGGTGTATTGCAATAAGCTCTTTCCAATTCTAGATGATATGGTACTATAGTTTTTGGATTATATATATATATATATATATATATATATATATGTATGTATGTATGTATGTATGTGTGTATGTATGTATGTATGTATGTATGTATTATTATTATTAATTTGCTTGATTTTAAGCTTATGCTTTTCTGGGCTAAAAATGTATATGAACAAGTGTGTTGCTTAGGTTGGCTTTTCTAGGATGGAAACAAAATAGGTGCTGTTGTATTTTAAAATTATATGATGCAGTCATCATCCAATGCTCAAGAAAATTTGTAGCATATAATTTTTCCATCTATGACTTTCTTCTCTCATTCTCCTTTGACGAGCCTCAACTCTAACCAGAATCCATCATTCTCTCCATTTCTAGAGTCTCCGTTTCTATCTGACGAAGGTCAGTCATTGTTTGGGGGTGATTTTGGGCAAGTTTCTCCTCTGCTTTATTTCTAGCCAAGACGCATCATTGTTTGGGTCAACTTTTTGGCATCCTTAAGCCATTTTCCACCAAGTTCATTGTTGTTCTGGACTTTTCCCTATCCATCTCTTTTTTACCCTTGTTCTGCACTTTTAACCTCGGTCTCAATTATTATTACTATTATCCTTTTAATTTCTACTATCTACTATCCCTCCATAGCATTTTTGGGGTTGGTTGCTCTACAGTCTGCACCTTTATTTTCAATTGACTACTATGGTAGGAATGAAGACACGGTGGGTATGAATTTTCCCACAAGCATTAGGTGATACCAAAGGGGAACGAGGTAGAAGATCGCAATTGTGCCTTGTTTTTCTACTTTCATTCATGTGTTTCTTTTAAAATTGATCTAAGGCATTGAAATTATACTTCATATTAATCGGCTTCTGGATCAGTGTCTAAGAAAAATAAGTTATTCCTTTTGTTGGACCCATTGTCATATCAATTTCTAGATTTCAGTTTTTTTTTGTTAATTTTAAATACCCCACACGAAGTTCGAAAATATTGGGATTTTAAGAAAGATGAATTACCGATTAACTTGATTGAGGACTTTAATTTTTTTTAAAGGTGTTGAATAATTCTGAGTGATTTTCTTTACTTGTTTAACTTCTATTTATAATCTTTGTAGTGACATTGTTTATTCATACTATCGTTTCAGAATCATCTTACACTTGCTTGTATATAAACATCAATTTTGTATTTTTATCTTATTTTATCTCACTTGTATTTTTACCATTATAAATTCATTTGATTAATAAATTTGGGTGTGTTATCATCCTTTTTTTTTCTTATAAATGTCATTTTATTTTCCATTTTAAAATCTTATATAGGAACAGTAAAAATTAAAATTATTTTTCAATTTTTTTTTGTTTTTATTATTTTAAAAAAATTAAAAATTAAAATATTTTTACAAATCAAATGTTATCTTAATTTTTATTTATTTTTTAAAATGTGTTGAGTAATTCTATGAGAGATTTTCTTTTTTCTTAAACTTCTATTTATATGACTAGTAGAAAAGGATTATTTTATAACAAGTTTGTAAATTGGTTTGAATGCCCCTGATATAAGAAAAATAATGCGATGGCAATTTAGAAATTTGAGAAACAATTTTTACATCAGTTACAAATTAACCGATGTAAAAAAACTCTTTTACATGAGATTACCACTTTAATTGACATAGATAAAACGTACCTTTTCTTTTTGTCTTTTATAAAAATTATTCTATATGTTAAATCTTAACCTACCACTCCCTAAATGCTTCCTCCCCTGGTTCGTCGTCGCTATCTAATGTTTTAAGAAAATAGATTCAAAAGGAATATATATTTATGTTTTAAGAAAAGAAAATATAATTTTTTATATTTAAAACAAAAACACTTGTAATTTAAAAAAACGAAGAATTTGTGGTTAATTTGTTTCTACGAAGAGTGAGAATATAACTTTATTACTTTATTTATTTGTTACTATTAATTTTGTTTTTTAAAAATTAAAACTAGTAGTAATGTTTAATATATGTGATTTTTTCAGTAAATAAAAATAAGAAATAACAAAATAAAAATACTTTTTAGTCATGTTATTTAAAATTTAATAAATAAAGTTCACATATTAAATGTTTTAACACTATTTAATATATGATTTAATTATTACAATTAAATAATTTAATTAGTTCTTTCTTTCTCTTCATCAAAATTCATCTAATTGTTTTTTTTTCTTTACAATATTATCAAATTATGCAAATACATAATTTTTTTTACTTTACAATGTATTTTGTGATTCTTGTATAGTATGGATCGTAGTTGGATAAATACTAAACGCACAAGTGATCAGTATAAGAATGGGGTGGAAGAATTTTTGAAATTTGCACAAATAAATCTTCGTGATAGTAATGAAAGGTTTTACTATCCTTGTATTAATTGTCTGAATGGAAAATGGTTGAACATTGATGAAATAAGAGAGCATATTCTTTGTGATGGATTTTGCAAAAGTTACACAAAATGGACATGGCATGGTGAAATATTAGACATGCCAAGTGTTTTCCAAACAGTGGAGGTTGATGTAGATATGGAAGATCGACTATGGACTAGAGGACATGATCCGTGATATGGGACAGGAGGCATTTCAAGGAGCAAATATGTATGGCAATTTGGGTAGTGATGCAGAGAAACCTTTATATCTAGGATGCTTTGGCAAATATGTATTGCTAAGAAAATTGTAAGAAAAATGAAATTAAGAAATTTTTTGTCAATTGTACTTTAAAAGCATACATTAGTGTGTGGTGATTTATGTTTTGTAGGATTCTTGGGCTAAACAGAGCTCACAGGGGACCTTTGTTCCTGTTTGATGAGAAGATATTCTAAGTATTGCTATTGGTCAACTAGAGCATCCAAGTCATGTTCTTGTTGTTGGACAAGGTGTAGGCATACGAAAAGTTTTTGGATTGCCTTCCACTCGACATGGTTCCAAAGAAGGACTTGAGTCAAGAAATGAGTTGAAAACCATTAGACAAGACATGAGGTAAGAATTGAGGCACGAACTTCGAGAAGAGCTTATGTCGTAACCGTAATTACAACGAGATGACGAACTCTCTAAAAATTTTGAAAAGTATTTTAATTGATTAATTAAGTGGAGCCACCACCAAATTTTATTTCAAGGGAAATCATTTGGAAAAACCCTAACTTGAGGAAGAAATTCTAGGTTTCAGAGTCGGTTACAAATAGGGAAGGTGTTAGGCACCGTACTCGCCCGTTCTAAAGAACAGTACCCTTAAATTGAGTGTGTGATTTATTTGAAAACTGTTTGATCCCTTTAATTAGAATAAAAATAAATAGGTTTGTGGAAGATAGTCTGACAGGACTTGATTCTGCTCCTACATATTTCCTGGTGCAATGGGAAACTCAAGGTTACGCAATTCTGGTTAAGAGACTTGATCTCTTTGACGATAAAAGGATGATTTAAGGCAAAAATTGATTTTTTGACAAAGTTAAGTGTAAACAGTGATTTTCTAAAATTATGTGCTTCCAAAATCCAAATCGTGATAAGCCGCATTTGAACCTGCACGAATTAAAACACTGAACAGTAGAGAAAGCGGTCTGTTCATATTGGAATCCATTACACAAATTTTAAAAAATAAAAATAATAAAAATAGACATTTAGAAACAAACGTTTTTTAACAGTGATTTTCTCTAAAATTATGTGCTTGCAAAATTGAAATCGTCGTAAGCCGCATTTGAATCTGCACGAATTAAAACACGGAACAATAGGGAATGCTGCTTGTTCGTGTTAGAATCTGTTTCATGAATTTTGGAAAACAAAAACAGATATTTTTGAAACAAACATTTTTTAACGGAGTTGGTAAACAGAGATTACGTGCTTGCAAAATCCAAATTATCGTAAGCCGCATTTGAATCTATATGAACTAAAACATGGAACAGCAGAGAAGGCTTCTTGTTCATATTAGAATCTGTTGCACGAATTTTAGAAAGCAAAAATAGACATTTTTGAAATAGATGTTTTGTAACGGAGTTAGTAAACAGAGATTATGTGCTTGCAAAATTCAAATCGTCGTAAGCCACATTTGAATCTGCACGAATTAAAACACGAAACAGTAGAGAAGGCTGCTTGTTCGTATTAGAATCCGTTGCACGAATTTTAGAAAGCAAAAACAGATATTTTTGAAGCAGATGTTTTTTACCGGAGTTAGTAAACAGATATTACGTGCTTGTAAAATCCAAATCGTCGTATGCCGCATTTGAATCTACATGAATCAAAATACAGAACCAGCAAAGAAGGTTGTCTGTTCATATTAGAACCCATTGCATGAATTTTAGAACAAAAAAATAGACGTTTTTGACAATATAAACATAGTGAAGAAACGGGAATTGGGGTTGTCCTCAAAATAAAGTAAAAAAAATGGACTTGATTTAATAATTATAGATTTAGGCTTGACCCAACTTAAGAAAAATTGGTTTTGAAGTTCAAAAAAGATCGGGCTTGATTTGAAATAGAAATCGAATTTTGATTTTAGAAGAAAAAGATTAGACTTGATCCAAAATAGAAGGAATTAAAAAAGAACCGGACTTGATTTGAAAATAAAAGTAAAGAGCTAGGCTTGACCCTAAATTAAGAAAAATGATATTTGATTTAAGTTTAAAATAAAAAGATCGGGCTTGGCCCAAATTAAAATAGATTTGATTTCGAAAGTAAGAAAAGGAAAAAGAGGTTAGGCTTATCCCAAGAGAGCTTGATTTTAAATTTAAATCAAAAATTAAAATAAAAAAAATTGATTTCTAAAAAGGGAAATTGTGTCGGACCCTATTTAAGAAGAATAAACTTAATTTTAAATGATAATCGGGCTTGACCCATGTAAACACTCAATTATGTCCGAGACCCATTTTAAGGTGATTAATGTATAAAAGAAGTTCAAAATAAATTAGAATTATAATTAAAGAAAAAGATTCAAACTCAAAACTAATACAAAATTAAAATCATATAAAAATAAAAAAAAATTACAAATTACAAATAAATAAAAATAAAGAAAAAATAAAATCTAAAAATAAATAAAATCATAATTTAAAAATAAATAAAATTGAGAATAAATAAGAAACTAAAAATCTAGAAAAATAAGTAAGAAACCAAAAATCTGGAAATCAAAAAATGATAAACAAAGAAGATAAAAAAAGAAAAACAAAATATTAATAAAAATGAAAAAAACAGAATTAAAAAATAACAAAATAAAATAATTTTTTTAAAAAGAAAGAAGAGGGAAATTGAAAATAAAAAACAGAAAAACGTTTTTAACATAAAACAGAAAACAGTTTTTATAAAAAAGGGAAAAAGAAAAAAGTGAAAGAAAGGAAGATCCTAAGAGGAGCTTCACTGAACCTCTCGAAGGACTGGGTCTTTCAACTGGATTTTTTAAATTAGAATTTTAGCAAAAAGGGACCCAAGGAAGGAAGGGAAGGTTTTGGGGGGGGGCGGGTACAGGGATTTTAGGTTCTCTGATTTTTCTCTCCGCAAGAAGAAAAGATTTGAGGATGGCATGAGAGGACCTTGGAGCGTGATTTTTCGTTCGTCCCTGATGACAGAATCCTCGTCTTAGTAAGTTCAAGATCATTCTTGATTAATTTTTATCATACGCAAATCTTTAATTAATCTTGTGCAATCTGTGTGAATTGTTTGATTTAATTCGAATTCATACGCCTGCGTGTGTCAATGATGTGTTCGACTAATGAAAACCAATAAGTTGAGCCATGCAAATCTTGAATTGATAACTGTTTTTGAGATATATACGTTCCGGATCAGAATCAAAACATGTGGCTCAAGATGAATTGATAGATTTCGATTCGTAAGACACAATGGAAGAAGCTCCATCCATTCAAGCTGCATCAATGAAACAAATAAAATCTTGGGAAGTCATAGAAAATCTGCACAACCATGTGTTCAAATCGGTGAAGGGTAAACAACCTCCTCACACCTGCATGACTACATCTTGGATTCAAAGAGACATGTCCAGACTTATAATGTCATAGCCACCGAAATAAAGCCTAGTGTGCATGCGTGAAACGACCAAATTAGTACCTTGGGTTCAAGTTCCTGCAGAATCATATCAAGGAAGAGTTATGCAAAGGTTTATATGAAACGAGCCATGCACATCTTAAGACGTTGACGCTAATCTTCTTCAAATAGGGGACCACACTACTATGCTTGTTTATTCCCAGGCCAGAGTCTAATTACTGGAGCTTTTCTTTGACGATGAGAGTGTTGGGCAAATAAGTAAGATAGGTAGAATTTGAACTTTAATGTATGCCCAAACTTTACGCATTATTTAGGCTATTAACACTACTTAGACTAAGCAGCGTGACCCAGCGTAGTGGTTAAGCTCGCTGCATGCAACCCGAAGTCCCTTGCTTCGATCCTCCTCGCATGCTTTTCAGATTTTCTCCACAATTTTATACTCTTCCCAATTCCATACCCAAATTCACCCATTAGTCACAATAAGGTCATACAATTCTGATTTCTCCCTCTTAATTTTAAAATCTGCCCCCCTAAAATTACCAATCTACCCTTGAGATTTCCACTAATTCCAAATCTGTCCTCACAATGGGAAAGTACTATACTGCCCCTGTGGAATTTCATAATTCCCAATAGGCCCTAGTAAGGAAAGTACCATACTACCCCTATGGAACTTCATAATTCCCAATCTGTCCCCTGCCTGTAAATTACAATACTACCCTTGTCGAAAAATTAAATAAAAATTCCAGAAATTATAAAAAATAAATAAAAAATTCCAGAAACTCAAAAATTAATAAAAAATTCCAGAATGTTTTGGGATTCTAGGTCTCACGCAATGGGCTCTAAATGGGGAATTGGCGATTTACCTGCTGTTCAACATTTAGTAGTTCATATAGGTCCTTGTGCTGCCTTAGCCGCCTTGGGCCTTGTACATGAGTGGGCCAAAGACCCCTCCTAAAAATAAAACTTCTTTTCGAATAGCAAAATCATCAAACATTCTTTCAAAACACTCTTCGAAGGTCAAGACTTCACAAACTAGAACTACGTAAGCCTTGAGTTTCCCATTGCACCGGGGAATACGTAGGAGACGGATCGAGTCCTATCAGGCTAACCTCCATCAAATTATTTTTCACATTAAAGGGATCCAAACAGTTTTCAAAATCACACACTCAGTTAAGGGTGCCGTTCTTTGGAACGGGCAAGTAGGGTGCCTAATACCTTCCTCACTTGTAACCGACTCCTGAATCTCGAATCTCATTTCTTAGTAAAGGTTTTTTCCAAACTTTTCCCTTAAATAAAACTTGGTGGCGACTCCACGTTAATCAAATCATAATCATATTTTTTAAATTTTAGCGAGTTCGTCGTCTCGTCGGAATTACGGTTGCGACAACCCAATATGCAAAGATAAATTTAGAATTAATTCTAATTATTAATGCTTCTCATTTAAAAATCTTGGTTGGATTTTAGAGAGGGGGCCAATTAGAGGGTAGCCACTTACATGGCCCAATTTGATTTAATAGGCAGCTGGATCACTGTTTACAAACGGCCATTTAAGGCCCAATTTGAATTTTCTAATGTCAGTTTTAGGCATGATCAACGTGGCCCAATTGAATTAGCAAATAGCTATTGATCTAGCATGCAGCAACAGGTCTCGAACCCTTCTTGAATTAACAGGTCATCCCCTCATGTAGGTATATTTTAAAAGAAAAATGCAAAGTGTGAGGATCGAATGTGGATTTTGGGAATTATTTGCAGCAAGCCAACCACTAAGACCAGCCTCTAGTTGGGATTAGAATGTCTCTAATTAAATTTAACATGAATTAGTGAGGCATTCACTCAAATTGCAACTTATTGGATATATAGTTTTGAGGCATTCCTACGCAGAGCCTGATCTAAAGCCATATTCCTTCCTTGAGCTAGACCGTTCAACAGAGATCCCCAGGCCAGTTAGGTGAACAAATCACAATCCAGCTATCGCCTTTGCCCTTGAATATGAAGAATGATGGATATCAAGGCTGATCAAGATTTCAACAGTCAAATGGCCAAGAACCATCCTCCTATGACCCTGAGGCTCAGTTGACTGAAGACCTAGGAGTAATTGTTACTGTGCTTAGCCTTTTCAGCTCAATCAGAATTCAAATCTACCATGTCCATGGTACCAAATCATCACAATGCATGGCATGAGAAGAAATAGTCGCTGTTATTGGTTGGGGCAGTGGTATTAAAGCACCAGAGCAGGCCCCAAGTATGTGATTTTACCACATGGAAGTCACACCAAGGTTGACTTGGATTGACCTCATCATTTCCAATTAATCAAAAACCATTCTTATCCAATTGTACCACTGAATTATAGTTTTGGAAGGACATATGCATGGTGTTTGTAATGACATAAAATCTTATAAACTAATGCTAACAAATGTGCTAAAATGGACCGACTGTTTAAAAAGCATTTCAGTTCAACGATTCAAGCCTGGAATTACCATATCAGGACTCAGATTATTGGTATACCTTATTGTGGACCAAAAGGGTGCAACATTTCACTTGGCACTTTGCTTGATCGAACAGGTTCTCATGTATATGTAAGAACCAGACCTTGAGCTTTGCATTGAGATATTAATGACTAATATAGCTTCACTGTTCAGGTTCTGCCTTAAAAGACCTGGGATACTCAAGCCTTAGACACCATATTGTCACAACCGTAATTCTGACGAGACGACGACCTTGCTAAAATTTTGAAAATGTATTTGTTTGGTAATGTGGAGTCGCCACCAAATTTTTTTTTAAGGGAAAATACTTGGAAAAAACCCTGACTCGAGAAAGAGATTTAGGTTCGGGAGTCGATTACAAGTGGGAAAGGTGTAAGGCACCCGACTCGCCTGTTCTGAAGAACAGTACCCTTAAACTGAGTATGTGATTTTTGAAAATGTTTGATCTCTTAATTAATATGAAAATAAATAACTTGATGGAGGTTAGCCTGACAGGACTTGATCCTGCTCCTACGTATTTCCCAGTGTAATGAGAAACTCAAGGCTTACGTAGTTCTGATTTGCTTGAAGGCTTGACCTTCGAAAGGGCGTTTAGAAGGAATGTGACATTTTGAAAGGAAGTTTTTTTTTTTTGTTTAGAAAGGACCTTCGGTCCACTCATGCACAAGGTCCGAGGCGGCTAAGGCAGCACGGGGGTCTATACGAACTACTAAACGTCGAACAACAGGTGGATGGCCAGTTCCTCGTTTAGAGCTCGTCACGTGAGACCGAAGATCCCAAAACATTTGAAAAAGAACTTTATTTTTGAAAAGATCTTTAGTCCACTCATGCACAAGGTCCGAGGCGGCTAAGGCAGCACAGGCGCCTATACGAACTACTAAATGTCGAACAGCAGATGGACCATCAGTTCCCCGTTTAGAGCCCGTTGCGTGAGACCGTAGATCCCAAAACATTTGAAAAGAATTTTAATTTGAATATACTAAAGATAAGAAAAGAAATGACTTGATTTGAAAAAGGAATTTGTTTTGAAGTGAATTTGATTTTGAGTTTTGGGAAATGAAATTTGACTTGATCAAGAATGAGCTTGACTCAGACTTAATAGTTTTGAGGAAAGGCATTTGAAGCTGATTTGGAAATTTGAGAAAAAAAAGGATTAATTTGAGTTTAATTTTGATTTTATTCGAAGAAAGGAACTAAAAAGAATTTAGTTTGAATTTTGAAGAAAAGAATTTTAATTTGAATCTTGAGGAAATAAGTTAATTTGAATTTAAAAAAGGCTTTATTTGAATTTTGGGAGGAAAGGATTTAACTTATATTTTGGGAAGTTTGGGGTTTAAGTGAAATTTCGAAGAGTTTAGGGGTCGAATCGTGATTTTGAAAAGTTTAGGGGCAGGATTGTAGTTATAGAAAGCATAGGGGTTGAATGGAAATTATGGGAAAGTATGGGGGTTTGGTTGTAATAATGGAAGGTATAGGGGCATAATTGCAATAATGGCAAGTACAGGGCCTTATTTGCAATAATGGGAAGTACAAGAACTTGATGGGAATAAACAGAAATGTGAGGGCTGGATGAGAAGCTATGGGAAGCAAAATGTCGCTCGCGGGGCTCGAAGCGAGGGTAGAGGGATTGCAAATCCTATGGCCAGCCACTGGAGCCACTTGGCCTTATATGACATGGGTTACAATAATTATACCTATATATGCCAGGGGGCAACAACGACCCTTTTCATTTCTAATGAGCCATATCTCTTCTTCCTGGATATGTGTATTTCCTCTGTTTTTACACATTGTCAACTTCCCCTTGGCTTGCTTCCACACCCTTTATCTTTTCCCCTTCGTCCGATCCTTCTACGAACTTGGTTTGAAGGTGCCTAAGAGTGACGCAGTTGGGACTCTCAGGACCAGAGTTCAATTATCATTGGGAGTTATGAATAGACCTGCCATCATTGTTGCTACATTTCACTCTGGAATGCCAATATGTCATCCACGAGAAAGGCCTACATCTCTCCTGTAATGCCAATGGTATATGCGGACGGTCAGGGGTAAAGACTGGACCAGTGAGGCGTATTCCTAACGAAGTTTTCGTCTAAGTTTAGGTTCTCATTCCCAGAACTGACGTTTCGCTCATGCTTAATTTGTGCAGCTAAAATCAGAGTACAATGGGGGGGCAGTCACTGATACTCTGATACTGTGTCGAGGTTCTGGTGACCAAATGGCCAAACCTCATTTTCCCATGACCATAAGGCACTACTGGATGTCCTAAGGGTACCTGGCTCTGTGCTCCGCTTTTTCAATCGCAATCCGAATCTAAGCCCACCACATGATTCTCAACAAGGACCGAAATTCAGGGTTAGCTCATTGCTTGGGTGGCCTGGTACAAGCTCAGCATATTATCAGTATGAAATACACACCCTATAGATATGTTCTAGCTTCTCGATTTCGCTGCCCTCCATCTTTGGTTTCAAGTGCCTTTATATTGCTTTGAATAGTCCTCGAGACCCGCATCAGCACGACATAACTTGAGCCCTGTTTTGGTCGTTCCATTAAATTTGGCTTATCAGATTGGCACGTTAAATTGGCACTTCCATGTGAGGACTCAAAGCTACACAATTAGACCCTTGGATATTCCATTGTGAGCGCCAGGGGTTGGCTCATTCCTGGTGATCCTTCTCGAGCCAGCAACTGGAAAACTCCCCCACATTAGTGACTATAGGAGCCACAAAATCAGTGTAAGAATAGATGAGGGGGGGAGGCTTAGAACATGAGGTCAAACGTGAGGCAGCAGTGAGTCTATGCTTTGTTGAGGAAATCTCATCACCATTTTGTTAGCCAATCACCTATGTTGAACATTGGCTCGCAATTTTTAGCAAATAATTCTCAAACTTAGTCGGATATGCAACAGGGATCTTTTTCTTGACACCCCTTTTGAATCAGCCCCCTCCTCTGGATGACTATGAAACAAGTCCACCATGCCAGAGATATTACTGGGCTTACAATGGCAAAGGACCTTGATGCAGCTTGCTCTGTTCTGTCTTGATACATTACTCCTGTGATAAGAGCTTTAGTGTTGTCGCAGCACCCTTAATTGATATAAGACCGCCGAGTCCAAATGAAGTGTTCTTTCATCAGTAAACACCTCTCCCTGGACCTGGTGCACACTGCTATCAGTAGACTATCCTATGGAATAACAAGCTTTTCACGAAGATTAGTCCAGATATGAACACAGCAAAGCCGACCACACCATCACTCCATATTAAGCCACCCCTGCCAAGAATTGATGTAACAACACTGTCGCAACCATAATTTCGACGAGACGACGAACTCGCTAAAATTTTAAAATAGATTTGTTTCGATGTGTGGAGTCGCCACCAAATTTTATTTAAGGGAAAAGTTTGGAAAAACCTTTACTAAGAAACGAGACTCGAAGTTCGGGAGTCGGTTACAAGTGGGGAAGGTGTTAGGCACCCCACTCACCCGTTCCAGAGAACGGCACCCTTAACTGAATGTGTGATTTTGAAATTTGTTTGATCCCTTTAATTAGTGTGAAAAATAAATTTTTGATGGAGGTTAGCCTGACAGGACTTGATCCTGCTCCTACGTATTCTCCGGTGCAATGGGAAACTCAAGGCTTACGTAGTTCTAGTTTGTGAAGGCTTGACCTTCGAAGAGTGTTTTGAAAGAATGTTTGAAGATTTTTCTATTCGAAAAGAAGTTTTATTTTTAGGAGGGGTCTTCGGCCCACTCATGCACAAGGCCCGAGGCGGCTAAGGCAGCACAAGGACCTATACGAACTACTAAATGTTGAACAACAGGTAAACCGCCAGTTCCCCATTTAGAGCCCATTGCGTGAGACCTAGAATCCCAAAATATTTAGAAAAAGATATTTTTTAATTTTTGAAAAGGATCTCAAGTTCACTCATGCACAAGGCCCAAGGCGGCTAAGGCAACACAGGGACCTATACGGACTGCTAAATGTCGAACAGCAGGTAAACCGCCAGTTCCCCATTTAGAGCCCATTGTGTGAGACCTAGAATCCCAAAATATTTAGGAAAAGATATTTTTTTATTTTTTAAAAGGATCTCAAGTCCACTCATGCACAAGGCCCGAGGCGGCTAAAGCAGCACAGGGACCTATACGGACTGCTAAATGTTGAACAACAGGTAAACCGCCAGTTCCCCATTTAAAGCCCATTGCGTGAGACCTAGAATCCCAAAATATTTAGGAAAAGATATTTTTTAATTTTTGAAAAGGATCTCAAGTCCACTCATGCACAAGGCCCGAGGCGGCTAAGGCAGCACAAGGACCTATACGGACTGCTAAATGTTGAACAGCAGGTAAACCGCCAGTTTCCCATTTAGAGCCCATTGCGTGAGACCTAGAATCCCAAAATATTTATAAAAAGATATTTTTTAATTTTTGAAAAGGATCTCAAGTCCACTCATGCACAAGGCCCAAGGCGGCTAAGGCAACACAGGGACCTATACGGACTGCTAAATGTCGAACAGCAGGTAAACCGCCAATTCCCCATTTAGAGCCCATTGCGTGAGACCTAGAATCCCAAAATATTTAGGAAAAGATATTTTTTTATTTTTTAAAAGGATCTCAAGTCCACTCATGCACAAGGCCCGAGGCAGCTAAAGCAGCACAGGGACCTATAGGGACTGCTAAATGTTGAACAGCAGGTAAACCGCCAGTTCCCCATGTAAAGCCCATTGCGTGAGACCTAGAATCCCAAAATATTTAGGAAAAGATATTTTTTAATTTTTGAAAGATACGATTAGCAAATGATATTGATTCTTGAATAAGGGAAAACTTGAATTTGAGATAAGAAATTCATTTTTTGAGTTTTGGGGGCTTCAAATAGAATTTTGGCGTAATTTTGCGATCACGGAAATTTAGGATGATTTGGTAGTTATTAGAAATTTGTATGAATTTATTTGAAAATCTTATGAGCTTATTTAGGAATGTTTTTGAAAAAGTGAGGGGCATTCATTTTGGTACCAACTGACACCATGTTGGATTAGGCCATGTGACTATTGGCATAGCATGTTACGGATTAATTCTTTGGCAATTCTAGGGCCTATTTTCAGTTCATCTCCCATGCTGCTCTAGGCCCATCCACTGCACAAGTTTGAAGGTATTCCTTTAGGACCTACGGCCTGTATTATCTCTATCAGCAGTCATCTTTGAAGAAACTGATCCCCATTGCTGCTCAGGTCAAATTTTGGTTATAAGGATTAGGGACTAATACCGACATAGCAGAAATATCCTTGCCAAAACAATCCTCAGACAAAGCTTTAAACCTAGTGGTTATGGACAACTATGTTCCTCGGCAGGTTGGTTCTTATTGAAACTTGGTGCCGAAAAGTAAAGAACTTCTAACTGCACTACCTAGATCAGAATTTCAAAACAGCTTATTGGCATCTAAGCTACAAAAGATAGACTGGCAGGAAGGACAGCTAATAGAATGGGTGGGATAAGGAAGAGTCCTTCCAAATTGAATGGCCATAAAGGTACCAAAACTAATACAATATTGTGGGACTGTTAGTGTGTTGCTCAGACCCAGAACAATAACGCATATCAGCAACTAAATTAAGGACAATGATTCATTTTCCCCTCCATGATTTGACCTGCTTCTAAGCAACATAAACTTAGGTTCTTTCCCTGTATTCCTTATAGTGAGTATTTGACGATGGTCTTGTAGGCACAAGATTTTAAATTAAAGTAACTGACGTATGCTAGAAGGTTCTGTTAATTGTGCAAGGTTTCAGACTGAGTTTATCTACTGACTGAGATTTCTTCCTAACAAGTGTAGATATCGGTTTTTCCCTGGTTTCCTGTCCACAAACTACGGAAGAATGTGAAGGATCTGGCGCTGAGTTCATTATTAAAACCAGTATGCAGGTAGAGCTTAGATCCCTACAAGATCTAAATGATTCTTATGCTGACCAAGCATCAGCACTCAGGTTCCCTTGTAAGCCTCACAATGATCAGATATTGATCTCCACTTATTTCCATGTTGCTAGTACTTACATAAGAGGGAGAATTAGAGCACGAGTAAAAGGGAAGGTGCGGTATCCTTATCCATGACCTAGTCTTGGACTCAGGATTTCAAAATAGCTTCCCAGTAACCTATGCAGAGGGATAATAAGTCTCTACGGGTGTCTTATAGGTCAGAAATATATCCTAAGGGCAGGAATTGGTGACGGATAGCAGAGCGTTTTATAGGCCAGTTTGACTAGGGAGTTTGCAGGTTCCTGGGCATTTTCCAATCTGGAATCTATCAGGTTTGCCTCAGTTCAAAAGAAATTTATGTGAAGAACCAGAGAACTCTTAGGCATATTTCACAGATCAGTCCATCAGCAGCCTATTCACATTAGTTGAAAGTTTCTAGACCAGAATCATGTCTTAAGCATAGGGTCCCATATCAAACTTTATCATACTAGACTATATCGAATTCAGGCTTCAAATCCAGGACTTAGGCCAATTGATGGAGATTGATTGACAAGATTTCAACACAAGGTCTGTCTCACGTCATCATTGAACACATTGTGTGATGCTTATTTTATTCATTTGTGCAGACTGACTCAAAATGGATGATTTTGAGTATAGTATAGAACTTGAATCTGCCTTAGCTTCCACAACAGATTTATGCATCAAATGTTATTATCTTGGATTATGGTAAAGGACCAACAACCTTGGTTTGCAGCTGCCATAGTCAGTCCATTCTACCCCGTTTTGTGTTTGCTCTATTTCTTCTCTGGCTACTCTTTCTGTTACTAGTTGAGTTACTGCCCCAAGCTCTGGTTCCAAGATCTGAATAATAGAATTCTCACCTCCTGGAAACCAACTGGCTTTGCAAACTGGTCTTAGAGCACTATTCCTAACTGAACTACACCCAGGCCCTCTACTGATTGACTTTTACAGATCCAGAGGTAGGCTTCTTGCCTGAAGGGTATGCTATTATGACCTTATGGCAGGACACTTGAGGCTACAACATGAGGGGAATGATGGAGGTGCAAAATTGACTTCTGTTTCATCTCACGTCTAATGGTGCAGCCTTCTGTTACCTCTAACCTCTCTTGCCTATTCCTAACAGTTGAACCCTTTAAGTGGTGAGATTGTTCTCAAATCGGCTCAATCATTTGCCCTCTTATGACAGAGTTCGTATCTTGACTCAAAAATCAAGGATTCCTTTGGGACCTTCCACCCAATTGGTGGTGTAGTTTTTTTTTTTAACCATCCAGTTACAAGAAGCTAGCAAATAAAGTTTATCTGTTTCAACCTTCCCTCACCTCAAACTGTGAGGCCTATGAGAGCCTTTTTCCTTGGTCCTCCTATTTCGGACCTCCCCACATGCATCCTTAAGGAATTTTAATAGGCAGTCCTCTAATTGATGGACCTTGTTTAGGCAAATGTCTACTGCAATGGATACCCTGATATGCTGGCGAATTTGCTTATTACAGAATTTGTCAGAGTTTCAACAGCAGAACTCTTTGATGCAAGGTCACTAAATTTCATTTGCCTAGGTTATATCATGCCCCCTTGAACTACAGACCAGACCCTATGGACTACCTCCTTGCAAATTTTACCGAGCCTAGGAGTCGACTTTCACAGACTTTGGCTGAGTGTTTTCAGGTCGAAACATGAGGCTACCATTGTTATCACAACCATATTCTGACAGATTATACAAGCTTATTTGGCTGAAAGTCCTAGCAGAATATAGGGACCTGGTTGCATTTTTAGAACCATTTCATAATTCAATCAGTTACAATATATCATAGAATCTTCCATGGCAGCATGCATTGGGTTCTATATCAGCATTTAAGGTCTTTCTCGCTAGAAATAATTCAAAACAGTAGGAATTCAACCAAGCTGAGCATACATATCAGAAAACTCCCCAACTCGCTACAAGATTCACCAATCAATGCATGCAGTGACACAGTTTTCAGTTATCACGAAGGAACGTCTAAGTCTAGATTGGATTAATGTGAATTTCCAATTCAGAGCATACATATCAGAAAACTCCCCAACTCGCTACAAGATTCACCAATCAATGCATGTAGTGACACAGTTTTCAGTCATCACGAAGGAACGTCTAAGTCTAGATTGGATTAATGTGAATTTCTAATTCAGGAACATTAAAAGAATACCTAGAAAGGGCGAACCTGTAAGGAGCTACTTGTTGAATCAGAGTATGCGATCAAGAATGCAGCGAATCTACTTGTAGCAGAGGAGCGACTAAGTAACCAGCCCTACTTCCCCATAATCCGGAAGCGATTAAGATCAATTCCTTTTTCCTTTAATGGAGACCTAACAGGTTAATGCAGAGCGCGGCGAAAATTCTTCTTCTTCGAAGCAATTTCCACCAAGAAAAGATGTTTCCCTCTCCAGAATCCACTAAAACAGGAGTGCATTCTTGAATTTCTTTAATCGATCCCAGCCGAGCCTTTTTTAACTGCAAAGCTTGGCCTTTTTTATGCCACAGGTGCCTGCTGGTGATTCTTGATACTGCTAATACAGGAGGAGAAAAATTCTGTTCAGCCAAGCCGTTACCCCTGTTTTTCCCGCCTCCTTTCCATTTTCTCTCTTTTTTCTATATATCTCTTTTTGTTTTCTGTTATTGTTTTTATTTATTTTCTATTTTCTGTTATCCGTTATTGTTTGTCTGTTTTCTGTTTTCTGTTTCTTTAATTTTCAGTCTTTTCGTTTTTATTTTTTATTTGGATTATTTATCCTTTTTCTATTATTCCATATTTAGATCAGCATGAGTTTCTTGATTAATTTTACAATTGGAGGCCTCAGACATAAATGGGTGTTTACAGTTTGCCCCTCTTTACTTATTTTCTTACCAGATAATGTGAGAAGCGATTCTCTGAATTATCGTGGTAGGAAAATGAGTAAAGACGTGAACACCTCATGTCCGAGGCAGACTTTTGAAAAAGTTCCAAGAATGACACTAGAAGCCTTGAGCTTAAAGTGAACCCCATGGGTGCATGAAGAATGGTGATGGAGTGACTTTACCGGCTTCGTGTGTTGTGATACTGAAACTATATGAGACTGAAGTATGGAAGGCCTGACAACATCCGCCTGCAAGAAATAAACTGAACCGGATGGATGGCCTGACATTATAGGCCTGAAAGTAATAAATCTAACTACATGGCGGCCTGACAACATAGGCCTGAAAACAGTAAATCTAACTACATGGCGGCCTGACAACATAGGCCTGAAAGCAATAAATCTAGCTACATGGCAGCCTGACAACATAGGCCTGAAAGCAGTAAATCTAGCTAGATGGCGGCCTGACAACATAGGCCTGAAAGCAGTAAATCTAGCTAGAGCGGCCTGACAACATAGGCCTGAAAGCAATAAATCTAAACTACATGGCGGTCTGACAACATAGGCCTGAAAGCAATAAATCTAAACTACATGGCGGCCTGACAACATAGGCCTGAAAGCAGTAAATCTAGCTACATGGCGGCCTGACAACATAGGCCTGAAAGCAGTAAATCTAGCTAGAGCGGCCTGACAACATAGGCCTGAAAGCAATAAATCTAAACTACATGGCGGCCTGACAACATAGGCCTGAAAGCAATAAATCTAAACTACATGGCGGCCTGACAACATAGGCCTGAAGGCAGTAAATCTAGCTACATGGTGGCCTGACAACATAGGCCTGAAAGCAATAAATCTAAACTACATGGCGGCCTGACAACATAGGCCTGAAAGCAATAAAGCTAAACTACATGGCGGCCTGACAACATAGGCCTGAAAGCAGTAAATCTAGCTACATGGCGGCCTGACAACATAGGCCTGAAAGCAGTAAATCTAGCTAGAGCGGCCTGACAACATAGGCCTTAAAGCAATAAATCTAAACTACATGGCGGCCTGACAACATAGCCCTGAAAGCAATAAATCTAAACTACATGGCGGCCTGACAACATAGGCCTGAAGGCAGTAAATCTAAACTAGGGTGGCCTGACAATATAGGCCTGAAAGAAGTAAATCTAAACTAGGGTGGCCTGACAATATAGGCCTGAAAGCAGTAAATCTAAACTAGAGCGGCCTGACAACATAGGCCTAAAAGCAGTAAATCTAAACTAGAGCGGCCTGACAACATAGGCCTGAAAGCAGTAAATCTAAACTATGGTGGCCTGACAACATAGGCCTGAAAGCAGGAATGAGAAGACGCGATGCTATGGCCTGACAATATAGGCCTGTGAGCATAAATGCAAAGATACGATGCTACGGCCTGACAACATAGGCCAATGAGCGAGAAAGAAAAGACGCGATGCTATGGCCTGACAACATAGGCCAGTGAGCAAAGATGCAAAGGTGTGATGCTATTGCCTGACAACATAGGCCAGTGAGCAAGAATGAAAATATGTGATGCTATGGCCTGACAACATAGGCCAGTGAACAGAGATGCAAAGATGTGATGCTATGGCCTGACAACATAGGCCAGTGAGCAAGAATGAAAATATGTGATGCTATGGCCTGACAACATAGGCCAGTGAGCAGAGATGCAAAGATGTGATGCTATGGCCTGACAACATAGGCCAGAAAGCAAGAATGAAAATATGTGATGCTATGGCCTGACAACATAGGCCAGTGAGCAGTAGGCTTGGAAAGAATAGAAAAACCTCATGGTTTCGTTTGCAGACTCTGACTCCCCGGCTTTCTTCTAGCACCGATCATATCCTTCAGAGTGAGCTGGATTCTATAAATTGTTTGTTTCTTTGATTACTTTGGGAGGCATATCAGTTGCATGCGCTGCTTTAGTAAGATTTTTGGGTCAAAAGAACTTGTCTTTAAGAAAATTTCGACATAACTTTTACTTTAGTACAGTGTTAGTAATCAGCAATTGTCATTAAAAATGAGAGGTTACATTCTGCATATACATTTTGACAGGAGAAAATACAGTTGCATGTGATAGGGAATTAACAAGATAGTCGAAGAGACATAAGGTATTTTTACGACGAGGTGTTTGGTGAAATAGCTTTGGTTGACGATGATGTCTTCGGGACGATTAGTGCTAGTATTGTATTTTGGCGATCTCTTCGTGCATTGCTATCCCAGCTTCTGAAAAGCCAAAATTTTGCCCCAGTTTATTCATCTTGTCCCAGACCGATTTTGAACCTCTCACTAGATCCATAGATATTTGCCCATTTTTGCCCTAGCATGAAACACAGATTACGATGGATTTGCCCCAGTATAGATGGAGACTGTCTGTTACCCCTTTTCGTCTTCTTTAATTAGAGGGTACGAATCTTGTTTTGTCGATACCGCCTTTTGCCTAAACCTCCCTTTCGGGTTTTCAGTTTAGGATGTTTCTTGTCTGAATTGCCCTAACTTTTGCTTAGGCCTTTGATAATGGTTGACCTAGCAGGATTTTCTTTCTTGTATTGCCCTAACTTTTGCCTAAGTCTTTGATAGTTGACCTAGCGGGCTTTTCTTTCTTGTATTGTCCTAACTTTTGCCTAGGTCTTTTTGATGGTTGACCTAGCGGGCTTTTCTTTCTTGTATTGCCCTAACTTTTGCCTAGGTCTTTTGATGGTTGACCTAGCGGGCTTTTCTTTCTTGTATTGCCCTAACTTTTGCCTAGGTCTTTTTGATGGTTGACCTAGCGGGCTTTTCTTTCTTGTATTGCCCTAACTTTTTCCTAGGTCTTTTGATGGTTGACCTAGTGGGCTTTTCTTTCTTGTATTGCCCTAACTTTTGCCTAGGTCTTTTTGATGGTTGACCTAGCGGGCTTTCCTTTCTTGTATTGCCCTAAATTTTGCCTAGGTCTTTTGATGGTTGACCTAGCGGGCTTTTCTTTCTTGTATTGCCCTAACTTTTGCCTAGGTCCTTTTGATGGTTGACCTAGCGGGCTTTTCTTTCTAAGTGTAATACTTCTTGACGGCATCCGAATTGACAGGGTTAGGCAAATCTTTCCCATCCATGTCGGCCAAGATCAAGGCGCCTCCGGAGAAAGCCTTCTTAACTACATAAGGTCCATGGTAATTTGGAGACCACTTCCCTTGCAGCGCTTTTTGCATAGGCAATAGCTTCTTGATCACCAAATCTCCTTCTTGAAGTTCCCGAGGATGGATCTTCTTATCGAATGCTCTCTTCATTCGTCTTTGGTACAATTGGCCATGGCATATCGCTGCCAACCTCTTCTCTTCAATTAGGTTTAGCTGATCCATCCGAGCCTGGACCCATTCGGCTTCTTCCAATTTAGCATCCATCAGGACTCTCAATGAGGGGATTTCGACCTCGATTGGGAGTACGACCTCCATTCCATATACTAGTGAGAATGGCGTTGCCCCAGTAGATGTGCGGACAGAGGTCCGGTATGCATGTAATGCATATGGGAGCATTTCATGCCATTCTCTGTATGAGAGAACCATTTTCTGGATTATCTTCTTGATGTTCTTGTTGGCCGCTTCGACCGCTCCATTCATCTTTGGTCGGTGTGGGGATGAGTTGTGATGTTGGATCTTGAACTGGTCACATAATTCCGACATCATCTTATTGTTAAGATTTGAGCCATTGTCTGTGATGAGCTTATTGGGTACTCCATATCGGCAGATCAACTCTCTCTTCACGAATCTGACTACCACATTGCGAGTCACACTAGCATATGAGGCAGCCTCGACCCATTTTGTGAAATAGTCGATGGCGACTAATATGAAGCGGTGTCCGTTGGATGCCTTGGGCTCTATCGGGCCAATGACATCTATTCCCCACATGGCGAACGACCATGGCGAGGACAACACGTTCAACGATGTTGATGGCAGATGGATGTTGTCTGCGTATACCTGACATTTGTGGCAGGTTTTGACGTGTTTGCAACAGTCAGCTTCCATAGTCAACCAATAATATCCTGCCCTGAGGATTTTTCTTGCCATGGCATGTCCGCTAGCGTGAGCGCCAAAGGACCCTTCATGAACTTCTTTTAGAATTTTGTCGGCTTCCGTTGCGTCTACGCATCTGAGCAGAATCATATCGTAATTCCTCTTGTACAGGATTTCTCCATTGAGGAGAAAACCTGCGGCCAATCTTCGTAAGGTCCTCTTGTCGTTTTCAGACGCGTCGGTGGGGTATTCTTTATTCTTCAAGAACTGCCGGATGTCATGATACCATGGTTTTCCATCCGATTCCACCTCTACTGTTTGACAAAATGCCGGTCTGGAACGATGCTGGATGTGAATGAGAGGCATATCTTCTTCTTGTCCAATTTCAAACATAGAGGACAAGGTGGCTAAGGCGTCAGCTAGTCGATTATCTTCCCGCGGTATATGTGAGAAGGTGATCTCCTCAAAGTATTCTAGCAGTTCCTGGAGACGGGCCTGGTACGACACTAGCTTTGCGTCTTTGGTCTCCCATTCTCCCCTGACCTGGTGGATGACCAAGGCTGAGTCACCGAAGACCTCTAGGCGTTTCACTTTAGCTTTGATTGCGACTTGAATCCCGAAGATACAAGCTTCATACTCCGCCACATTATTCGTGCAGTCGAAGGCTAGTCGGGCGGTGATAGGTATATACTGTCTTTCTGGAGAAATCAGTACAACTCCTATACCGTGGCCCATCATATTAGACGCACCGTCGAACAACATCGTCCATTTCTCTCCCTCTACCTTTTCTTCTTCACCAAAGATCGCCATCAGATCCTCATCAGGAAATTCCGGCTGCATGGCCTGGTAGTTTTCTAGCGGTTGTTGGGCTAAATATTCTGCGAGTGCACTGCCTTTGACAGATTTCTGCGTCACATACAGGATATCATATTCCGATAGCACCATTTGCCACTTGGCAATCCGTCCTGATAATGCAGGCTTCTCAAATATGTACTTGATCGGATCCATCCTGGATATCAACCATGTGGTGTGACTTAGCATATACAGTCTTAGACGGTGTGCCGCCCATGCCAGAGCGCAGCAAGTTCGTTCTAAGAGAGAGTATCTAGCCTCTCCGCTTGTGAACTTCTTGCTTAGGTAGTATATTGCCCGCTCCTTTCTCCCGGATTCGTCGTGTTGACCGAGCACACAACCCATTGACTGGTCTGTTACTGTCAGATATAAGATCAAGGGTCTCCCAGCGACTGGCGGTACCAAGACTGGTGGGTTCTGTAAATATGATTTGATCTTTTCAAAAGCTTCTTGGCAATCCTCATCCCAACCCATGGGTTGATTCTTGCGCAATAGCTTAAAGATCGGCTCGCATGTAGCTGTCAACTGGAAAATGAACCGAGAGATATAGTTGAGTCTTCCTAGGAAACCTCGGATCTCTTTTTCCGTTCTTGGAGCTGGCATGTCTATAATTGCACGGGCTTTGTCTGGGTCGACCTCGATGCCTTTCTCACTAACAATAAAACCTAGCAGCTTTCCTGACCTGACCCCAAAGGTGCATTTAACCGGGTTCAACCGCAGCTTGAATTTTCTGAGCCTCTCAAACAACTTTTTCAGATCTGTGAGATGGTCGTCTTCCGTCCGGGATTTGGCAATCATGTCATCCACGTAGACTTCTATCTCCTTATGAATCATGTCATGGAATAGTGTTACCATGGCCCTTTGATAGGTTGCTCCGGCATTTTTCAATCCAAAGGGCATGACTTTGTAACAAAAGGTTCCCCATGCCGTAATAAAGGTGGTCTTTTCTCTGTCGTCTTCGGCCATCTTAATCTGATTGTAGCCTGAGAAGCTGTCCATGAAGGAAAAGTAGGAGAACTGCGCAGTATTATCAACCAGCACATCGACGTGAGGTAGTGGGAAGTCATCCTTCGGGCTGGCTCGATTGAGATCCCTGTAGTCTACGCACATCCGGACCTTGCCATCTTTCTTGGGGACCGGTACTATGTTAGCGACCCACTCGGGGTAATTTGCAACAGCCAAGAAGCCGACGTCAAACTGCTTCCTTACTTCTTCCCGGATCTTCAGAGACATTTCCGGTTTCATTCTTCTCAACTTCTGTTTGACGGGTGCATATCCAGCTTTCATAGGCAGCTTGTGCTCTACTATAGAAGTATCTAGGCCTGGCATGTCTTGATAAGACCAAGCAAAGATATTACTATAGTCCTGTAAAAGTGAGATCAACCGCTCACGATTGTCTCCAGCGATGAGTGTGCCTATCTTGACTTCTCTTTTATTCTCTTCGGTCCCTAAGTTGATTAAATCCACGGGTTCCTGATGAGGTTCAATTGTTTTAGATTCGCGTTCCACCAATCTCAACATCTCGTCGGTGGGTTCGCATTCAAATTCTGCCTCTTCGTCGACCAGGTCGTCAACACAGTCGAAATCGCCTAATACAATACTAGCATTATCGTCGCGAGGCGGTTTCAGATCGGATATGCGTGTTGGGTATGAGAAGAAGAAATAAGATATATATATTTGACATGAGGAAATATTTGAGGAGTAGAGGAGAGAGTATTTTCGGATAATGCAACTGTATTTATTACTTGTCGAAAATATGTACAAAATGTTTATGTATAAAATTTTGTTATGACAATTACAGAATTACATTTAAACTGAACCAAAAGTCAGAGGTAGATCGAAAATTTCCCAATTGGTTAGTTCTCGTCCAGGGGGACAGGGCATCACCAAATCTTCAAGAGTCAACGTCCCTTCCTTGTCTATGACCGCGATCATGCTTGAGTTTTCAAAGCCGGCACTTCAAAAACTTTGTGATATGTGGCACAGAGGGACCTTGTTATAACGGGGTCTTACTGCCTTATCCTCTTCAGTGGGTTTATATCTCAACCCATATCGCCGTCTATTCTTTCCCATTAGTAATGGCTGAGATAAACCGCCCTTATTTTGCCCTAATTTGTCGCCTGGCTTGAACCTATTCTTTAACATCACTCGGGCCATCATCATCAGAGCTTTAGGGGGCAGCCCACGGTCAACCACGTCACCTTCCTTAATTGTAGTGACATTGGCGACTTCTAAAGCTTGGAAATGAGTTTCCAAAGCTTCTTCGGCAGCCTCAATATAAGGAGGATTAGTGGGTTTGCTGACCAAATAGTCTTCCTCCGCCGAGACGATAATTAGTCTATCGTCCATGATGAACTTCAACTTTTGATGTAAAGTTGAAGGGACCGCTTTAGCGGAATGAATCCAAGGTCTTCCCAGTAGATAGCTGTAAGCTGGCTGAATATCCATTATTTGGAAAGTTATGTTGAAGACGATCGGACCAATTTGGACTGGCAGATCTACTTCGCCAATAACCTCCCGTCTTGACCCATCGAATGCTCTTACTACCGTAGAGCTAGGCCTCATGTGGATCCCCTCGTGTGGTAGTTTGGAAAAAGTCAGTTGAGGCATCACATTCAGAGAGGAGCCATTGTCTATCAAGACTTTGGCTAGAATGTGATCCATGCACTTGACCGATATATGCAATGCCCTGTTATGTCTCGCCCCTTCCTCCGGGATTTCACGGTCGGCAAAGGTTATGAAATTGTTGGCAGTTATATTACTGGCGATCCCCTCGAATTTATCCACTGAGATATTGTGGACTACATGGGCTTCGTTTAAGATCTTCAGCAACACCTTTCGATGGGGCTCCGAGTTCATCATTAGAGCTAACAATGATATTTTAGCGGGTATACGATTTAATTGCTCGATGACCGTATACTCGCTTTGTTTTATCAATTTCAAGAACTCGCACGCCTCTTCGTCTGAAACTGCCTTCTTCATTTCTTTCTCCACTTCTTTATTGCTACTTTCGGGCTCATGCCTAACTCGATCTTCTTTGCCTAGGGTGGCCGGTTGTCTCCTTAGGTCTTCGGCAGGGGTGTAGATGCGACCACTTCTGGTCATTCCCCCTATACCGGCTATGTTGGTCACACTGAGCGATGGACTCTTGTCCTCTTCGATTTTTCCTCCCAGTACCTCAACATTATATTTCCACGGTACCTTTTTATTGCTGTTGTACTGGAAAGGTCTCGGTACCTTTATTGTGACTGGTTTCACCTCATCAGGCGTAGGCAAGGCTGATGGTTCAGTATAGCGGATGACCAGTGGTTTAGGAGGTCCAGGAAAGGATTCGCCAATCATGTCTACCTCCTCTTCTATCTCGACATAATTCACGGAGGGCCCTGCTCCTTCATGATTTGGCAGTGGGTTATTCCCTACGCTGGGTGCATCCTTTTCGAAATTCAGCCACTTGGCATTGATCAGCTTCTGGACCCTATGTTTCAGGGCCAGACAGTTATCAGTGGAATGCCCTACCGTTCCAGCGCGGTAGTCGCATTTTGCCTCAGGATTGTACCACTTCGGAAATGGGGGTTCCAAAGGTTTCATGGGGACTAGTGAAATTAAGGAGTTTTGAATTAGACGGGGCAAAAGCTCCGAGTAACTCATCGGGATCGGGTCAAATTGCACTATCTTTTTTTGGTTGTTGGTTTTTTGTTGAGGTGGGTTAATGTTGGTGTTCTGGTTCCATGGCTTTGGTGGTTGCTGTTGAGGGAAAGTTTGGGTAGGTGGAGTTATGAAGGAAGCGTTTGGCTGAAATGGAGTAGGTGGCGGGTTGTAGGTTGGTTGGTATAAAGGTTGGGCGGAGGCCACCATGTGTGGGTTTGTAGGAAATTGCGGTTGATATGGTATTTGGTAGTTAGGTGGCGTGGTGGGTGGTTGGTACACAGGTTGTGTGGTGATTGGGCGGTTAGGGTCGGCTGAGACATAATGGGTCTCGGCTTCCTTCTTCTTCCATGGATTGCTCGTCGGCTTTTTCGTACTGACATTGCCTACGGCGTTGTGTACAATCCTTCCTCGGCGCAAGCCGCTCTCTATTCGTTCTCCGATTAGTACCATGTCGAAGAAGTTGGCGGACACACTGCCCACCATCTTGTCGTAGAATGGAGCAGGGAGAGTCTTCATAAAAGTGCTGATCATCTCCCTGTCCAGCAGAGGTGGTTGAACTTGGGCGGCCAGCTCTCTCCACCGCTGCGCGTACTCTTTAAAGGACTCATTCTCCTTCTTGGTCATGTTCTGTAATTGAGTCCTGTCGGGTGCCATCTCTATGTTGTACTTGTATTGCCTAAGGAAGGCGTCTGCCAAGTCCTTCCATGTGCGGATGTATGACCTCCCAAGCTGGGTATACCAGCTAGCAGCTGCTCCAGTTAAACTATCCTGGAAACAGTGGATAAGCAGCTTATCATTGTGTGAATGGGAGGCCATTTTTCGGCAATACATTGTCAGATGGCTTTTCTGGCATCCGACTCCCCTATACTTCTCGAATTCGGGCATTTTGAATTTAGGAGGTATTATGACATCAGGTACGAGGCATAGCTCAGAAGCCTCGACTATTCCATATCCGCCTCCCTCGATAGCCCTAACCCTCTCTTCTAGATGCCTCCATCTCCCTCCAAGGAGGGCTTCTTGGTCCGCCATTCTTGGCCATGACTCATTTAAAGGCCGGCTGGCGTGAAGGGGTAAAGCATAAGGTTCCCTGGGTCTTGCGGCATGACCGTAGGGATGTGGCTGGTGTGGGTTTACTGGATGAACAGCGACTGGCACAGAGTATGTAGGATCTTCCGTGGCGGTCGTGTTCATATGGGCATAGTCAGGGTGGACATTATATGGATATGTGGTTGATGGGTTAATATGAGGAGGGAAAGATGGGTTTGTATGTGTAGGGAAAGCAGAAGAAGTGTTTGTGTTATAAGGGTAGGGATTCATGTTTGCGTAGGCTGGGTGTGAGTATGGTTGATAGCCAGTTGTATTAGCAGGAGGCAGGTAAGTTGGTGGATTGGTATGAGGGTTGTGAATGTTAAGGTTCGGGTGTGGAGGTCCAGCAGGAAAGTTTGGGTGAGGCTGATGGGAAGTAAGGTTTATGTGGAGCGGTATCGCATTATGGTTTTCGCCAGCCAAGATCTCTTGAGATCCATGAGGAGGTTCATAGCCAGGTGGTAAGCCATACGGCCAATCTTGTTCGGTGACAGTCTGAAGAGGCATAGATGTATTGGCTGCCCCAGGTGCCCCAGTGCCTGCGGGTCCCTCCGCGTTTTTCTCAAGTAGCTTCATAAGCTTAGCCACTTGGTCTTTTAATTCCGCGACTTCACTGCGGAGCTCCTCATTCTGTGTTTCCAGCTCACTCATGATTTTGGTTCTTGATCTGGTGCTATATGAATGCCGGGGAAGTGGTAAGCCCACTATTTTGTTACCTGTTTAAAAAGTTAAATTCATTTCATTAATTAATAATAATAAAGAATTTGATTATGCGGTGGATGCGGAGGGACCAGAATTCGACTGAGTGTTGATCGTGTGCATCTTTCGTCCTCTGAGCGTGAAATGGAAATTAATGTGGAATTATAGAGAAGAGCCCGTTTTATTCAAAATAGATGATGTCTATTTTACACTTCTTTCATCTTGCTTGGCCAGTACAATATATTTTTTCATCCTTAAGACTAGGTCTTTACAAGTTTGAATGAAAAAATCTACTTCAGGCGGGGTGTGGAGTGGGTGCAGAGATGCTTCCGCCTTCTTGAGTGATTGTGGTATCTCTTCTATGGCCGTATTTGCTAGGCAGGCCAATCTTTGAAAGCATCTAATCCAGTGTTCAGCCGTATCTTTATACCATCCGCTTTCTTTTTGTATGTCCTTTATGCCCTTTTGCTGCATCCTTATGATCTCGAGGACCTTCCATTTTTCCTCATTTACCTCGTCTTGCCAGGCTATGAGTAGGCCTTCGATTTGTTGTTTCATGTCCTCTATCCTTTGCAGCAATTCGTTTCTCTCTTCTATCACACTGTCCGCTTCTGTTTGGACTCTCCTTTTCGCAGCTAGGATCTGATTTTTCTCTTCTCGGCTATTGCGGACCTTGGCCCTTATTTGTTCCAAGGCACCCCTCAACTGGCTGTTCTCTTGGAGTGCGGCGTCCCTTTCTTGTGCTCTCATGCCGAGCTCTTTGTTGGCCGCTTGCAAATTCATGTATACCCGAGAAGCACGCTCTCGTTCCCCTTTCTGCTGATCTCGGATAGAAGCTAAGAGAGCTTTATTCACTTCATCTTCTCTTCGCCACGCAGCGCTCTCTTGTCGTTCTTTCAACAGCTCTTCCTCTAGCTGAGCGTTTCTTTTCGTCATAGCCTCTAGTTTCTCTCTCAGGCTTTTGACAATCTCGTCTTCAAACACTGCGGATGCCGTTTGACTCTCGGACGGAGGAACAGGTGGTTTGAATGGCAATTTGATGTGTTGCACCCTGTCTCTAACCCACTGCTTGTATTCTTCCTTAGCAGCGCAGCTTCGCACTCCCAGCTCTTTTCCTTTACGGGTGACCCCCTCCCATGCCTCTCGAACTTTACGGAGGTTCTCGGCAAAGTCTCCTTCATACTTCAAGTAGAAATGAGTTAGCAATTCGTCAGATGGGGGTGCTTTAATAGGGTAAGCCAGCTGTCTCTGCCCCAGTATCGGGTTATAATTGATACAACCTCTAGCTCCTATGAGGGGTACATTCGGGAACCCCTTGCAGTGGTAGATGACCTCCATTCTCTGTTGCCACGAAGGTTGCCATCTAACCTGGTCTTCGGTCAAGCTGGCGAAGTGGGAAGACCATTCGAGGTTGCTCATCTGTTTCAGCTGGTAGTTCAAGAAGTCTGCTATGGGATGTTGTGTCTTCATGTCCCTTTTGAAGATGTGGGCGGTGATCCATATGAATAACACAGGTAGGCAACAAATCAATCTTGTTCTCTTCTTCTCATGACAGAAGTTCAGCGTGCAATAAACATCTGCCAACAGGGCCGTCACGGGATTTTCTCCTCTATCCCTTTTGGCTAAGAAGATATCGACTGCGCTCAGATCGACGAAGTCGTCTATATAAGGGAAAAGTACTAGCCCATAGATGGTAAGGGCTAACACGTCCATGTATATAGCCCACTGGTTGTTGTCGGCTAAGTGTTGCATATACTTCTCTAGAAATTCTCTAGTGAACCCCTTGACTTGGCCTTTTGTCTGATAACCTGCCAAATGTTCCCCAGTCTGCAACCCCAAGGCCTGTGCGGCAGCCCGGAAAGAGGAATGATGTTCTAGGTATTGATACGGCCTGGTTCCCTCCAATGGCAGATCCAAAATCTGCTCGAACTCCTCTAGAGTGGGAGCTAGCTGAAAGTCTGAGAATGTGAAGCACCGGAGCGGCGGATCATAATATTACACCATGGCAGTAAGGGCTCCTTCTTGCACTTGGACTTTTAAAAGCCTTAGTATGTTTCTGTACCTTTTGGTGAAGGCCATTTGCTGGATACCTGATAACTTGTTTGCAAACACCTCTAAACTGGCCAAGTCTGCTATTTTGACGCCGATGCGTCTCTTCTTCTTCAACTGTTCAGATTCCACATTAATTTCCATTTCACCCTCTTTTACGATAGTCACCGAAAATCTGATCCCTCGAAAGAAAAAGATACAAACAAGTATGTTAGACCCTAAATGAATGATATTAATGTATGGGATGTGCATGAAGACAATAAACATGGTTAGTCTTACTATCCTCCCTCCCTTTTTCTTTGGTTATTTTTCTTTTTTTTATTCCTCATTTTGATTTTCCCTTTTTTTGGAAAGATTTTTCTCTCACCTTTCTTATTGGTCTACCCTTTCTTTCTCTCTCTTTTTGTCCATTTTTCTTTCTTTTTTCCTCATTTTGATTTTCTTTTTTTTTTAAAAGATTTTCTCTCATCTTTCTTTTTGGTCTACTTTTCTCTCTCTCTTTTTGTCCATTTTTCTTTCTTTTCTTCTCTCTCCTCTTTTTTGTCCACCTTTTCTTTTAAATTTAGAATTCTACAATCGCAGGTAAATAAAGTCTTACAGAACTGATGTCATGTAAATAGGGCGTGCCCTCCTTGTGTCCTAGAGAGGTGACCTGTCTTATGGATCTAGGGCTTTTAATGCATGAGCCTTTCCAAGGTAGGTTGTAATCTTAGGGTATAAAGGTCACGAGAGCCAAGTTCCAGTTCATAATGCTTGCCACAACAGTAGAAGTAGCCACTAGTTGCGGGGCATCATGAATAGGACGCACTCTAGCTGGGATTTTCATGATAGCCATACAGGACGTAAGCCCCAGCATGACACCACTAGATCCATCTAATCCTGGGCAGCACTCAGACCCGGGTATAGGGCCCCACTCATAATAAAATGTAATGCATGGAGGGCACTTTATTTTGGGATACCTGCAATTGGGGAACTTGCACAGATATATAGCAATTTATTGTTTGTCTATCCTAGGGTGTAGAGAGAGTAAACAAACAAGCAAGAATAAATCAACAAATAAATAACATGCAATGATTAAATCATGTACATAAATAGGAAAATGGATCAAATATAAAATACACTCAGATAAACGGGTTTGACTCTCTAAGTGTCCCCAGTGGAGTCGCCATCTGTCGCAACCATAATTTCGACGAGACGACGAACTCGCTAAAATTTTAAAATAGATTTGTTTCGATGTGTGGAGTCGCCACCAAATTTTATTTAAGGGAAAAGTTTGGAAAAACCTTTACTAAGAAACGAGACTCGAAGTTCGGGAGTAGGTTACAAGTGGGGAAGGTGTTAGGCACCCCACTCACCCGTTCCAGAGAACGGCACCCTTAACTGAATGTGTGATTTTGAAATTTGTTTGATCCCTTTAACTAGTGTGAAAAATAAATTTTTGATGGAGGTTAGCCTGACAGGACTTGATCCTGCTCCTACGTATTCCCCGGTGTAATGGGAAACTCAAGGCTTACGTAGTTCTAGTTTGTGAAGGCTTGACCTTCGAAGAGTGTTTTGAAAGAATGTTTGAAGATTTTTCTATTCGAAAAGAAGTTTTATTTTTAGGAGGGGTCTTCGGCCCACTCATGCACAAGGCCCGAGGCGGCTAAGGCAGCACAAGGACCTATACGAACTACTAAATGTTAAACAACAGGTAAACCACCAGTTCCCCATTTAGAGCCCATTGCGTGAGACCTAGAATCCCAAAATATTTAGAAAAAGATATTTTTTAATTTTTGAAAAGGATCTCAAGTCCACTCTTGCACAAGGCCCAAGGCGGCTAAGGCAACACAGGGACCTATACGGACTGCTAAATGTCGAACAGCAGGTAAACCGCCAGTTCCCCATTTAGAGCCCATTGCGTGAGACCTAGAATCCCAAAATATTTAGGAAAAGATATTTTTTTATTTTTTAAAAGGATCTCAAGTCCACTCATGCACAAGGCCCGAGGCGGCTAAAGCAGCACATGGACCTATATGGACTACTAAATGTTGAACAGCAGGTAAACCACCAGTTCCCATTTAAAGCCCATTGTGTGAGACCTAGAATCCCAAAATATTTAGGAAAAGATATTTTTTAATTTTTGAAAAGGATCTCAAGTCCACTCATGCACAAGGCCCGAGGCGGCTAAGGCAGCACAAGGACCTATACGGACTGCTAAATGTTGAACAGCAGGTAAACCGCCAGTTCCCCATTTAGAGCCCATTGCGTGAGACCTAGAATCCCAAAATATTTAGAAAAAGATATTTTTTAATTTTTGAAAAGGATCTCAAGTCCACTCATGCACAAGGCCCAAGGCGGCTAAGGCAACACAGGGACCTATACGGACTGCTAAATGTCGAACAACAGGTAAACCGCCAGTTCCCCATTTAGAGCCCATTGCGTGAGACCTTGAATCCCAAAATATTTAGGAAAAGATATTTTTTTATTTTTTAAAAGGATCTCAAGTCCACTCATGCACAAGGCCCGAGGCGGCTAAGGCAGCACAAGGACCTATACGGACTGCTAAATGTTGAACAGCAGGTAAACCGCCAGTTCCCCATTTAGAGCCCATTGCGTGAGACCTAGAATCCCAAAATATTTAGAAAAAGATATTTTTAAATTTTTGAAAAGGATCTCAAGTCCACTCATGCACAAGGCCCAAGGCGGCTAAGGCAACACAGGGACCTATACGGACTGCTAAATGTCGAACAGCAGGTAAACCGCCAGTTCCCCATTTAGAGCCCATTGCGTGAGACCTAGAATCCCAAAATATTTAGGAAAAGATATTTTTTTATTTTTTAAAAGGATCTCAAGTCCACTCATGCACAAGGCCCGAGGCGGCTAAAGCAGCACAGGGACCTATACGGACTGCTAAATGTTGAACAGCAGGTAAACTGCTAGTTCCCCATTTAAAACCCATTGCGTGAGACCTAGAATCCCAAAATATTTAGGAAAAGATATTTTTTAATTTTTGAAAAGGATCTCAAGTCCACTCATGCATAAGGCCCGAGGCGGCTAAGGCAGCACAAGGACCTATACGGACTGCTAAATGTTGAACAGCAGGTAAACCGCCAGTTTCCCATTTAGAGCCCATTGCGTGAGACCTAGAATCCCAAAATATTTAGGAAAAGATATTTTTTAATTTTTGAAAGATACGATTAGCAAATGATATTGATTCTTGAATAAGGGAAAACTTGAATTTGAGATAAGAAATTCATTTTTTGAGTTTTGGGGGCTTCAAATAGAATTTTGGCGTAATTTTGCGATCACGGAAATTTAGGATGATTTGGTAGTTATTAGAAATTTGTATGAATTTATTTGAAAATCTTATGAGCTTATTTAGGAATGTTTTTGAAAAAGTGAGGGGCATTCATTTTGGTACCAACTGACACCATGTTGGATTAGGCCATGTGACTATTGGCATAGCATGTTACGGATTAATTCTTTGGCAATTCTAGGGCCTATTTTCAGTTCATCTCCCATGCTGCTCTAGGCCCATCCACTGCACAAGTTTGAAGGTATTCCTTTAGGACCTACGGCCTGTATTATCTCTATCAGCAGTCATCTTTGAAGAAACTGATCCCCATTGCTGCTCAGGTCAAATTTTGGTTATAAGGATTAGGGACTAATACCGACATAGCAGAAATATCCTTGCCAAAACAATCCTCAGACAAAGCTTTAAACCTAGTGGTTATGGACAACTATGTTCCTCGGCAGGTTGGTTCTTATTGAAACTTGGTGCCGAAAAGTAAAGAACTTCTAACTGCACTACCTAGATCAGAATTTCAAAACAGCTTATTGGCATCTAAGCTACAAATGATAGACTGGCAAGAAGGACAGCTAATAGAATGGGTGGGATAAGGAAGAGTCCTTCCAAATTGAATGGCCATAAAGGTACCAAAACTAATACAATATTGTGGGACTGTTAGTGTGTTGCTCAGACCCAGAACAACAACGCATATTAGCAACTAAATTAAGGACAATGATTCATTTTCCCCTCCATGATTTGACCTGCTTCTAAGCAACATAAACTTAGGTTCTTTCCCTGTATTCCTTATAGTGAGTATTTGACGATGGTCTTGTAGGCACAAGATTTTAAATTAAAGTAACTGATGTATGCTAGAAGGTTCTGTTAATTGTGCAAGGTTTCAGACTGAGTTTATCTACTGACTGAGATTTCTTCCTAACAAGTGTAGATATCGGTTTGTCCCTGGTTTCCTGTCCACAAACTACGGAAGAATGTGAAGGATCTGGCGCTGAGTTCATTATTAAAACCAGTATGCAGGTAGAGCTTAGATCCCTACAAGATCTAAATGATTCTTATGCTGACCAAGCATCAGCACTCAGGTTCCCTTGTAAGCCTCACAATGATCAGATATTGATCTCCACTTATTTCCATGTTGCTAGTACTTACATAAGAGGGAGAATTAGAGCACGAGTAAAAGGGAAGGTGCGGTATCCTTATCCATGACCTGGTCTTGGACTCAGGATTTCAAAATAGCTTCCCAGTAACCTATGCAGAGGGATAATAAGTCTCTACGGGTGTCTTATAGGTCAGAAATATATCCTAAGGGCAGGAATTGGTGACGGATAGCAGAGCGTTTTATAGGCCAGTTTGACTAGGGAGTTTGCAGGTTCCTGGGCATTTTCCAATCTGGAATCTATCAGGTTTGCCTCAGTTCAAAAGAAATTTATGTGAAGAACCAGAGAACTCTTAGGCATATTTCACAGATCAGTCCATCAGCAGCCTATTCACATTAGTTGAAAGTTTCTAGATCAGAATCATGTCTTAAGCATAGGGTCCCATATCAGACTTTATCATACTAGACTATATCGAATCCAGGCTTCAAATCCAGGACTTAGGCCAATTGATGGAGATTGATTGACAAGATTTCAACACAAGGTCTGTCTCACGTCATCATTGAACACATTGTGTGATGCTTATTTTATTCATTTGTGCAGACTGACTCAAAATGGATGATTTTGAGTATAGTATAGAACTTGAATCTGCCTTAGCTTCCACAACAGATTTATGCATCAAATGTTATTATCTTGGATTATGGTAAAGGACCAACAACCTTGGTTTGCAGCTGCCATAGTCAGTCCATTCTACCCCGTTTTGTGTTTGCTCTATTTCTTCTCTGGCTACTCTTTCTGTTACTAGTTGAGTTACTGCCCCAAGCTCTGGTTCCAAGATCTGAATAATAGAATTCTCACCTCCTGGAAACCAACTGGCTTTGCAAACTGGTCTTAGAGCACTATTCCTAACTGAACTACACCCAGGCCCTCTACTGATTGACTTTTACAGATCCAGAGGTAGGCTTCTTGCCTGAAGGGTATGCTATTATGACCTTATGGCAGGACACTTGAGGCTACAACATGAGGGGAATGATGGAGGTGCAAAATTGACTTCTGTTTCATCTCACGTCTAATGGTGCAGCCTTCTGTTACCTCTAACCTCTCTTGCCTATTCCTAACAGTTGAACCCTTTAAGTGGTGAGATTGTTCTCAAATCGGCTCAATCATTTGCCCTCTTTTGACAGAGTTCGTATCTTGACTCAAAAATCAAGGATTCCTTTGGGACCTTCCACCCAATTGGTGGTGTAGTTTTTTTTTTAACCATCCAGTTACAAGAAGCTAGCAAATAAAGTTTATCTATTTCAACCTTCCCTCACCTCAAACTGTGAGGCCTATGAGAGCCTTTTTCCATGGTCCTCCTATTTCGGACCTCCCCACATGCATCCTTAAGGAATTTTAATAGGCAGTCCTCTAATTGATGGACCTTGTTTAGGAAAATGTCTACTGCAATGGATACCCTGATATGCAGGCGAATTCGCTTATTACAGAATTTGTCAGAGTTTCAACAGCAGAACTCTTTGATGCAAGGTCACTAAATTTCATTTGCCTAGGTTATATCATGCCCCCTTGAACTACAGACCAGACCCTATGGACTACCTCCTTGCAAATTTTACCGAGCCTAGGAGTCGACTTTCACAGACTTTGGTTGAGTGTTTTCAGGTCGAAACATGAGGCTACCATTGTTATCACAACCATATTCTGACAGATTATACAAGCTTATTTGGCTGAAAGTCCTAGCAGAATATAGGGACCTGGTTGCATTTTTAGAACCATTTCATAATTCAATCAGTTACAATATATCATAGAATCTTCCATGGCAGCATGCATTGGGTTCTATATCAGCATTTAAGGTCTTTCTCGCTAGAAATAATTCAAAACAGTAGGAATTCAACCAAGCTGAGCATACATATCAGAAAACTCCCCAACTCGCTACAAGATTCACCAATCAATGCATGCAGTGACACAGTTTTCAGTTATCACGAAGGAACGTCTAAGTCTAGATTGGATTAATGTGAATTTCCAATTCAGAGCATACATATCAGAAAACTCCCCAACTCGCTACAAGATTCACCAATCAATGCATGCAGTGACACAGTTTTCAGTTATCACGAAGGAACGTCTAAGTCTAGATTGGATTAATGTGAATTTCTAATTTAGGAACATTAAAAGAATACCTAGAAAGGGCGAACCTGTAAGGAGCTACTTGTTGAATCAGAGTATGCGATCAAGAATGCAGCGAATCTACTTGTAGCAGAGGAGCGACTAAGTAACCAGCCCTACTTCCCCAGAATCCGGAAGCGATTAAGATCAATTCCTTTTTCCTTTAATGGAGACCTAACAAGTTAATGCAGAGCGCGGCGAAAATTCTTCTTCTTCGAAGCAATTTCCACCAAGAAAAGATGTTTCCCTCTCCAGAATCCACCAAAACAGGAGTGCGTTCTTGAATTTCTTCAATCGATCCCAGCCGAGCCTTTTTTAACTACAAAGCTTGGCCTTTTTTATGCCACAGGTGCCTGCTGGTGATTCTTGATACTGCTAATATGGGAGGAGAAAAATTCTGTTCAGCCAAGCCGTTACCCCTGTTTTTCCCGCCTCCTTTCCATTTTCTCTCTTTTTTCTATATATCTCTTTTTGTTTTCTGTTATTGTTTTTATTTGTTTTCTGTTTTCTGTTATCCGTTATTGTTTGTCTGTTTTCTGTTTTCTGTTTCTTTAATTTTCAGTCTTTTCGTTTTTATTTTTTATTTGGATTATTTATCCTTTTTCTATTATTCCATATTTAGATCAGCATGAGTTTCTTGATTAATTTTACAATTGTAGGCCTCAGACATAAATGGGTGTTTACAAACACTGATTAAGTCAGTAATTATCCACAGGTGAAATCAGTGTTTGGCTTAGGCAAAACAGAACCGCAACAGATTGCTTGAGACTCACTATTACTGCGACCTTACTATTGAGCAAAGAGAGTATGACTCTTGGATTTAGTGTGACATGACAGATTCGATAGAGGACCATATGAACCAGAGCAAACAAACCATGAACATCCAGTTACACTTTCATAATCATTTTAATTCAAGTTTTCAATTGTATCTACAAAAGATGTAATCAACTTCCTATTTGATCATACTACAGCAACTGTACACAACACATGAACAAATTACTGAATCACAGTGCAATAAATATGAATCAATCATTCAATCCAACAGAATATAGCAGATATATTCCAGTTCTTGATTTCTTGAATCAAAGGAGAATCAAAACATGCATTCGGAGTACAGCAAATCAATCGAGAGGGAAGCGAATGTGAGAAGTCTCACCTGATTTACGTAGAAACCGAAAACTTGGATATCTTTTCCTTCTTCTGTGGTGGAGTGGATGTAGGTTCGTGCTTAAAATCTTTTTCCAGGCCAATGCCTCTCCTTCTCTCAGCATAAATGGACTCCGCTTCGATCAACAGAGAGAATAGGGAAGAGTAAAAAAAAAATAAAATCCAGAGAGTTCCCCCCTAGAGAAGGAAACCAAAATACTACCAATTCCTCCCCAAATATTTGTCTACATACCTTACGTGAAGTTTTTTTTTTTTTTAGTTTTTGCATTTTTTCTTCTTTTTTTAGTTTTTTTTTATTTTTGTTTTATTTGTTAGTTTTCTGTTTTTTAGTTTTTTCAATTTTAGTTTTCTGTTTTTTTTAGTTTTTTTATTTTTCAGTTTTTTATTTATTTTCCTTTTGTTTTTATTATTTATTTATTTATTATTATTCTGTTTTTATTTGTTTTTTGTTTATTTTCCTTTTGTTTTTTCTGTTTTTATTATTTTTTGTTATATATCATTTTGTTGTTTACCTTACTTATTATTGTACTTTCTTTTATTTAGTTTTATCATTTTTATTCCATTTTTTATTTCTTCTCTCTTTTTGTTTTTTTAAATTTTTTCTATTTGTTTCAAATATATTTTCTATTTCACTTTTTTCATTATTATTATTTTGTTTAATTTTGTTTTTATTAAATTATTGTTTATTTAATAATTAATTTTAAAAACGGGGCTTCAGATATAATTGAGTGTTTACAACTTAGATAGGAACTCATACAAGAGCTTAAGCAGGAACTCAGATACGAGCTTGCATCTTTAGGACTTTCCTAAACACATACACAAGATCACCTTTCCCCTTCTCCTAGACACGTGAGCACAAAGTGAAGTTATGCTACGATTGAAGAAGATGTACTAAGATGAGAGGATCTTGCTGCTCTAGATGATTATGAGTTATATGTTGATGATCCATATTTTTTGTTAGTTATTGAAAAAGTGTATAACTTGGGTTCTACCATCCATAACAACCAAATTGATGATGATAATGTTAGGGTGGTGGTTGCACGGGTTGAAGATGCAAATGCTCTAATTCCTATGCCTATAGAGGAGGTTGATGTAGTGGGACAAGTCCCCAATCATTTTATTTATGGCCAAAAAGACTTATGCAGCAAATTCAACCTAAGGTATTAAATTTTCAAAAATATATGTCTTTCATATGTTACATTTTCTTTTATCTATCATGTTTACTAATATTTTGTATATGTTTGTTTAGGGGACTAATGTTGGTGCTAAAAAAGATGTTCCAGGCCAACAAAAGGAATTTTAGGTTGATCTACATGCTCGTTTGTGCATAATTGCTATCAGGTTAGGCAACCAACCTTTGCAATTGACTATGGATGTTGATGTCATAGGAAAGCCTAGATCCACTCTCTTTTATATTACTAAGAAGGATATTTTGGATCTCGCTGGGGGTAATGATTCGCTTTGTGTATGAGTGTTACAATTATGGTTGATGTAAGTATATTTTTAAACCTTATATCAATTAAGTATATATCAAATACTAACAATTAGCATTCATTGAAAGTTTTAGGTACTTGCATCGCATATGCATCCAAAGAGGAAACTTCAACTTGTATGGATTCCTTGACCCTGTTCATATCCAAAGAACAAAAAACAAGCTTGCAGAGATACAATGTTACATTCAAAATAGGCTAAAGGATGAAAAACAATGTTACATGGCACCTTATTTTCATTCGTTAGTCAAAAGTTGCAAGTTATTTTAAATTATATTTGTGATTTTGACTAATTGTTATTCAAATTTTGTAGAGCTCATTGGCAATTAATAATTATTTTTCCCAAACAGAATACCATTGTCTTTCTATGATATGCTTGGAACAAACCAAAAAAAGACATAAAAGATATTCTTGATTTATAAGGTTTTTATTATCATTTAATGTATTTCTATTAATTGTCTTTGTTTTTATATAATAATCTTTCTTTAATTTGATTCTTATTTTATTATATATACATTTTTTATAAAGTAATAAATGTTTGTCATCTGCTAAAAGGTAGGCATTCCGCAAGTATTAAAAAGTCCACATGAATATTTTCACGTGTAAATACTTTAATATTAAAAATTATGTATTTATTTGTTATATTTTTATTAAATTATTCACTAAGTATAGTTATTTTGCATTCTTTTGTAGTGTCAAAAACAAATCGAAGGTATTGAGGACAGATATTATGTCATGAAACATATGTTTAACATTGTCCCAGCATCCATTACTGATTTATCGGGTGAGGTAAGTACAATTTTAAAGTTTTGTTACTTTAATTGTCTCACTTTAATGTGAATGATCATTTTTTAATTCAGTTATATTTGCAGAAATTTAGAAATCCACATCCTTTCTCTGAAGAGGAAATTGATGATGTGTGAGAACATTGGAAAAAATACTTGTTGGAGGCGATCAACTTGTAATTTGCAATCTTCAACTATTTGTAATATCATTTTGATGGACATGTGTATTATGTAATATTAATTGGTAATTACTTGTTTGAATAACTGGTTGTGGATATTCAGTTTGTTATGAAAGTTTATCAAGGTTTATGGTATATGCTTTTTTTATTTTCCAGTGGAGAACAAAAAAAATTTAATTAAAAAAATACTATTTTTTACATCGATTGACACATTAACCGTTGTGAAAAGAATTTTTTAAACTAATTTATACCTTAACCGTTATAGAAAGTTAACTTTTTACAATGGTTGTTTTAAGAACCGATTTAGAAATTTCACTTTCTGCAAGTGGTTACAAAATAAATTGAGATAAAAGTTTAATTTTCTACTGCGGTTATAAGATAAATCTAGGTAGAAACTTGACTTTCTACAACGGTTAATAGATGAACCCACGTAAAAGGTTAACATTTTGCAATGGTTGTTTAATCAAGGTAAAAAGTTATCACTTTTTATCACAACTATATCTATAACACTACAAAATTAATATAAAATATTCAAAATAACTAATGTAAAAAATATTTTTTTTATTAATAATTATATTTCGTTATTCTTATTTAAGAATCATTTTACAATTGCTTGTATATAAATAAAAAATTATATTTTATCTTATTTTATTTCATCTGTGTTTTTTATTTTTATAATTATTTCTAAAGTTTATAAATTACATGAAAATTTTAAGATTTATACTGTTTGATCCGAACATTGGCCATAAAATTTTCACGGCAACTTTATTTATAAATACATATATATTAAAGTTAAGATTAAATAATATTTTTGATTTTTTAATAAAAATAAATTTGATTAATTTAACCGTTGCTTTTATATGATATTGGAATGATTATGTATATAAAATTTTATATAATTTAAATATTTATAAATATTTAATTGAATAATAATTATTTGTTTATATTTTAAATAGTATATTATATATTAAAATAAAATAGGATGATAGAGTGGTAATTACTTTTTTAATTTGTATGAAATATAAATTTGATCTATTGTATAAAAATGTGTTAACGGTATTGTGAAAATTGTACAATTTGTATCTTCATTCGATACGAATTAGGGAGTCATCAATACTAATCGTCAGGTGGATCGATTTTTGTTGAATTGCATTCAGAATTGCTTGAATGGTGTTTGAATCGTGAGAATTGTGAATCTGGTATGAATTGTTTTATTTATCTATATTTGGATCTCATATGAAAAGAAAAGGGTTGGGTTGGACAAAATTTGGATGTGGAAAACAGATTTTACGTGGGGTTATAATAAGTAATAGAATAAGTAATGTTTATACTAATTTATTTCTTTCTTACACGAGTTAATGCGGGGTTATTGAAAGAGGTCGTTAGGGGTTATGGCAATATATGAAGAGACCTTAAAAATTATTCAAGCGATTTGAAAAAATTGATCAAGAACTTCAATGCACATATGTATGTTGATTTCTCATCCATTTTATTTTCAGAGGTTGATAGTGAAGGAAGGCTGAACTATATGATTTAAGCAGATGGTATTTGCCAAAAAGAATTACTTTATTTTAAGATGTAATTTTGTTTTATACAATATATATAAGAGCGGAAAATATAGAGGAGGAGTGTTTTTAATTCTTAAATTATTAAATATTATAAAAACAAAAATTATTATATTAATAAAACAAACATAACTATAAGTTAAAATTTTTAAAGTTTATTTTAATTTTTAATTAATATAAAATATTTTATTTTTTATTTATCTAAATAAAAAATTTATTTTCATTTTATTTCTATCTATTCAAACAATTTATTATTTATATTATTTTTAGTTTATTTTTATCTTATTTTTATCTTTTCATTTAATCCAAACAAAATATTGAAATATATTTAAAGAATAAGGTAAAACCGTATATGATAATTTTTTATACTATCTTATTTTTAGTGTTTATTTTAACAAATATTATCATAACTCTATTTTATTTTATCGCATCCTATAATTTAATGCAATCTTTATCTTGTAAAAAAGTGTAGATTAAAAATTAATAGAATATGATGTGTTTTTATTTTTTTTTGTTATCCTAACAACAATACCATTAACAATAGTAAATAATAAAATAATAAAAAATATATAAAAATAAAATTAATATATCAATAATTATAAAATTAAAAACAAAATACATAATAATAATAATATTATTATTATTAAAGAATAAACACTATTCATTATTAACAATAACATTAATAATAATAATATATCATTATTATTAATAACTATAATAATAATATATTATAAATAAATAATAATAATACTTGTAATAATAATAATAATTAAAATAATAATAATGATATAAATAATAATAACAGTATTAATGATATTAATAACAATTATATATTAATAATTGTATCATTTATTACAATAAAAATAAAATTAATAGTATATAAATGACAATAGTAATATATTAATAATTGTAATAATATGAATATATTATTATTATTATTATTATTGTTATTATTATTTGGTATTTTTATTTTTTACTTTTTCTGTACTTTTTTTTTCAATTATCTCTCTTATTTATGCATTTCTTTCTTTAAGATGAAATCTCATCTCTAATTTTATTTTATTTTTTTGAAAAAATAAAATTAAAAAATTATTATTTTTAAGTATTTTCATTATTTCTATTAAAAATTTATAAATATTAGATTCAATTTTACTTTTAATAAAATTAAATCTAACTTTTATAAAAATATAATTTTATCATTGGAATCTAATTTAAAAATCACATTTTCTCATTATTTGGTTCATTTTAAATATAAAATACAATAACATAATAGTATCATATTTTGTTATCTTAATGTACAACAAATTTTGAATAGAATAAACTATATCTTTTTTTTTATTATTATTTAATATTTTTTCATCTTACTATAATAATAATAATAATAATAATAACAATATAAATATATTAAAAATTATAATAATAATAATAATATGTTAATATTAATATTAATATTAATATTGTTATTTATAACAATATTATAATTAAAATTATAATAATATTATTATTAAAATTAATAATAATATTAATAGTACTAATATTGAAAATAAAAATAATTATAATAATAATGATAATAATATCATTATTAGTAATAAAAATATTAATAATATTACTAATAATATTATTAATTATAATAAAAATATTAATAAGAATAAAATTATTAATATATTAATAATTATATTAACAATTGTAATAATAAGAATATATTACTAATTATAATATTAATAATATTATTATTAATTATAATAATAATAGTTATATTAATATTAACAATAAAATTAATATAATAATAATAATAATTATTATTATTATTATTATATTCATCTTTATCATTATCTTTGAATGTGTTATCCTTCCTTTTTTCTTTTGTCTCTTTAGCATAGTTTATTATTTATTATTATTAATAGATAATAGTTGTGGAAGAATCTCTATATTAAAAATGAGAAAATATATAGAGAAAAAAGAAAGATGAGGAACGAATCTTGTCTTTATCTATGGGAGAGGTGAAGAACTTCAAGAGTGTAAATTTTTTAGTCTAAGTGATTGAACAATTCATATAATTTTAAAATTAAAAAATGGTATACATTTTTTTAATGGAATCAATTGTGACAATTTTTATTTGAAAGATATGATATATATGATATTTATTATGCATAGTGATATATGAGGACTAAAAAATTAAGGTATATGTATGAAAAGGGATAAAAATGAGGATAAAAATTGTAAGGTATGTTCAATATGAAAAAAAAAAATGTGTGTTTTGATAGATATAGTCTTATGCTTGTAAGAAAAAGTGATCAAGCTTTAGAATATTTAAAAGGTTTCATTTTTATTAGGTTGATTTTTTTTTTTAAATTATCCCTTGATATTAATTTACAAGATCACAAATAAAATTAGCCGGAACTACAATTAATATTCTTGACAATTAAATTACTTGATTGGTTCTAAAATTGTATTATTAATATTTTTTATTTTTAATTCTAAAAATAAACTTTAAATCTACTATCAATATTTTTATTTTTATTTTTCTAAAAACACACCGATCAATCAAATTTATTAAAAAAATAGGATAAAGTATAATGTTTATAACATATATGAACATTCAATGAACCTGTATTTCAAATATGAGTAATCAAATAAATACACTGATTCATATTCATCATAGTATTTCATTTTAAGAATTGTGAATGTTTTATTTTGCAACTCTAATAAAGTTTTTCTCATTTTTTCATGATCCGTTGTTGTAGAAGCATCATGGAATTCTGCACATATAATAATAAAAATATTTTTAATAATTATTGAATCATCATTGCTACATGCATACATGAATGCAAAGGTGAAAGTGAAAAAAGATAGAAACTTACGTGTTGCAATCAATTATTGGATCGAGAGGAAATGAAAGATTGATTTTACAGAGTTCAGGGAGTTGTTTTAATCTATCAGGTTTGGCACCGATTAAGGCAGCGGCATTCTTAAGACAACCACATAATGTCCTACGAACTTCAGTGCTGTTTGCCCTTTGAGCTATCGTGGTTGCAGCTGAACAACAATTTGGTGTTATGTCTGCAGTTCCCATCAAATATGGCTGACATGGAACCAGTAGTGGTACAGCCTCGGAACATGAGATATCATCAAGTTGATATCAACAAACATAAAGTCATGAATAGCACTAAATGCTGATAGCAACAAACATAAAGTCATGAATAGCACAAAAAGAGTCATTATTTTCATCTCTTGCATCTTACTTCTAATATGTTAGTATCACTCTTTAGAGATTACTTTTGTGATGAACCCAAAAAAGCATGACTGAATTTATAGCTAATTTGTCTGATCCTTGATTATGTGTAACAAATTTGTTCATATCTTAAATTATTTCCTTCCATATACATCGTCAAATATATTTAAAAAATATTTTAATTTGTACATTCCTTGATTAATAAAATATTGATAAATTGATCAATTATATTATATAATATTAACTTATAATTTATAATGGTATTCTACCGTTAACATTAAAATATAAATTATTGATCACGGTAAAAAAATTTATGTAAAACAAAAATATTTATATTTGTAAATATTGGTATATATAAAAAATAAGAAACAGATATTATATTATATCGTTAAATATCTACATATTAAAAAATATACTTTTCATTAAATATATTTAAATATTATAATCTTATATTATTTTATAATAATATAAATTTTTTTAATATTATTTATAATAATACTTTTAATATATTAATCCATAATAATATTATATAACACTAATTTATATGATTTAATTTATAACACATTATAGACTATTATTTAATTTATTAAACATTTGTAGATATCTATAAATATCTGTTACCTTTAATAATATCTATCAACTCTAGCAGATAAAAATATCTACATATTAAAAAACATATTTTTCATTAAATATATTTAAAATAATATTATATTATTTTATAATGATATAAAATTTATTTTATATTATTTTAATAATATTTTTAATATATTCATCTACAATAACATAATATAATACTAATGTATATTATAAAATAATAATATAATTTATAACACATTATATACTATTATTTAAATTATTAAACATTTATAAATATCTATAAATATCCGTTACCTTCGTTAATATATATCAATTTAAGTAGATAAAGATACAAGTAGTATCTTATCCACTTTTTATGCTGTTCATATTTTATAAATTTATCTTGAAGATATAAAATAAATTTATAAATTTATCAATTAAAAAATAATTAATTGATAATTAAAAAAAATTATATATTTGAATAAAATTACTAAACTTCTAATAAGAAGTATTAGAGAAGTTTAATAAAAAAATATTATTATATCTATTTTAATTTTCATTAATATTCAATTTTAAATATGTTTCATTATATTAAAGTTAAATTTTATATTTTTTTATTAACAAAAAGAAATTAGTGAAATATTAGATATTGATCTTTAATGTGAAATGATTTTTTTTATAAATAAATTTATTTTTAGATAATGAATAAATAATATTATTATAATTTTTAATTTAAACACCTATACTATATATTCTACCTTTACAAATATCTACTAATTCTAATAGGTATAGATATAAGAGGAATCTATCCCTTGCTATCCATCTCATTGACATTTCTATATTTATTTTGCAAATATAAAAAAAAATATATAACTCTATATTCTATATTAATGGATAAATAATTAAGTGATATTTAAATAAAGAAAAGCATATACTTTAGAAATATATTTGTTAATATATTTTAATTATTTGAAAGCCAAAATTTTTAACCTAAAATATTGTTCAAACATTTTTTTATAGATGCAAGCATTTCTAGCGGAATAACTTGAAAAGGTAATCTAAATAGCTTTTAAATTTTTTATCTCCTAATTGAAACATTTTTTACTTTAGTCTTTAATAAACTTTAATAATATAATTCTTTATTATTTATTTATTTTTATAAGTTAAATATAATATCTTAATAATGATATTTATCTTATATTTAAGTTGTATTATAGATTATTATTAATTTGTTAATTCAGAACTCTTTCATGAAATACTTTTATTAAAAATATTATAAAAAATTATTCTCTTTAACACTTACTTTGAAAATGTGAGTCTCATTAATATTAAACACAAAATAAACACATGTGAATACTCTTGTAGATATAAGTGAAACCATAACATCGTTAAAGAAAGATTATACATTTATCCTATAATATTATCTAGGATACATATTAGCTCATTATAGGCTCTAATTCATACAAGTTAGGGGTACTAAGTTCTTTAAGTACAAAACAAAATAACAAAAATAAAATATATTATGATAAAAGTTGGAATAACAGAGCATTCAGTAGGCAGAAAGGTAATCCATGGTGTTGTATCATCTAATCTGCCCAATAATCTGATAAAAAAGTCATACTAAGAATCCTTCCACAATGAAAATGGGTATGTGCAGCATGATCACTAGCCTACTCCAATGGCTTTCATAACACCAGTCGATGTCATGGATGTTGAGAAACATCATTGTTAAGATAAATGACACCTTTGGAATCTAAGAATGAGAAGAAGTAGGAAATGAAAAATAAGTTTTTCAATAGGCTTCTACCCTAGTGTTTAAGTATCATTGTCTACTTCTTAACTATTTCAACTTATTTAAAAATGTGTCAAACATACAAGTTAATTTTACTTTTATAAATATATAATTTTGAAGTGGGTTCATTTTATCTTAACTTAGTATAGAACACATGAGCATCAAAGTTACGGATTTCAAATGTAGAACTCTTCATAAAATAATATATAATTTATATAATTTAAATAACTTGATAAGAATGCTTATAGAATATCTTAGCCTTAATTCATTACTTTGCTCAAGACACTTTCACCCCTAAGTAGACCATCGTTCAAAACATTTTGTTCTCATAATAAAATACATCAATTGTGAACAAACTCAACCACTCAAGAAACATAAAACCATACACACTTTCACCTCCAAATGAAAAATCATTCAAGAGATTTTCTTTTTATAATGAAAATACATACACTACAAATGACTTAATTATAACATCTTAATAATTATACCCATCTTATGCTTAATTTATATTGTGGATTGACTACTAGTTTGTTACTTCATGATAATTCTTTATTAACATATATTTATTTATGATTGAAAACTTACAACCATGTGTCACAACCGTAATTCCAACGAGACGACGAACTAGCTAAGAATTTAAAAAGAATTCGATTGGATTAAGTGGAGTCGCCACCAAATTTTATTTTAGGAAAAATATTTGGAAAAGCCCTACCACGAAGAAGAGATTTAGGTTTGGGAGTCGGTTACGAGAGGGGAAGGTGTTAGGCACCCCACTCGCTCGTTCCGAAGAGCGGTACCCTTAAACTGAGTGCGTGATTTATTTGAAAATTGTTTGATCCCTTTAATTAGAGTGAAAATAAATAGGTTAAGTAAAAGGTAGCCTGACAGGACTTGATCCTGCTCCTACGTATTCCCTGGTGCAATGGGAAACTCAAGGCTTATGTAGTTCTGGTTTGAAGGCTTGACCTTAGGAGGTGCTCGAAAACAGAGTATTTTGAAAGTATTTTAAAGAAAAAAATCCTTAGTCCACATATGCACAGGATCCGAGGCAAACGAGGGCTGCACTGGGATCCATATGAATCTCTAAACATCAAACAGTAGTGAAACCGCCAATTCTATTTTAGAGCTCATCGCGTGAGACTTGAGATTTCAAAACTGAATTTAATCTATTTTAGAGCTCATCACGTGAGACTTGGGATTTCAAAACTGAATTTAATTTAAAGTTATTTGAAGAGGATTCTTAGTCCACATATGCACAGGGTCCAAGACAACTACGGATGCACTGTGACCCTTATGAATCCCCAAACATCGAACAATAGAAAAAACTACCAGTTCATGCTTAGGGTTCTTTGCGTGAGACTTAAAATTAACGAATTTAATTTGAAATAAAATAAACTTGATTTGAATTTGATGAAAAGAATTGGATTTGATCTAAAATAAATTAAACTTGGTATGAACTCAAGGAAAATAATTAGGCTTGATTGAGGAAAAGAATTAGGTTTGGTTTGATTTAAAATGAACTTGATTTGACATGAACTTGATTTTGAAATGGACTTGATTTAAAATGAACTTGATTGAAATGGACTTGATTTGAAATTTGAAACAAAAGAATTAAACTTGATTTTCTTTTTGAGAAAAGGAATTGAGCTTGATTTGAAAATTTGAAAAAAAAAATAAACTTGATGTGGATTTGAGAAAGGGAATTGAACTTGACTTGATTTTGAAGAAAGGAGTTAAACTTGATTTTCAATTTGACGCAAATAATTAAACTTGATTTGAACTAATTTGAATTGAAACCATTGGGAAAAGAACTAAATTTGATTTGAAAAAAAATAATTTGAATTATGTTGGACTAAAGAACTTGATTTAAAATAAAAATAAATTTGAGGAGTTGAATTTAATTTAAAATGAATCTTGATTTTGAATTTGAGGAATTGAAAATAAATTTGGAGAAAAAGAATTAAATTTGATTTGAATGAACTTGATTTTGAGTTTAAAAAAATTAAATTAAATTTAAATTTACTTGATTTTGAGTTTGGAGAAAAAGAATTAAATTTAATTTAGATCAACTTGGTCAAAGATTAAATTAATTAGATGAATTAATTGTAAAAGGTCCATTTGAAACTTGCAAGTGGCCCTGTTTAGAAAGTGTTTGTTGTTCCTTAAGTAAGAACTAATCACGTGGCTCACTAGGAATGTGCCATATGCAATGCATGGCTATTTTATGATATGCAGCGTGCAATTTAAGACATGCAATATGCAACATGCAATTTTGTAATATGCAATGCATGGCCCAATTGGATCTGTGAGGAACGCTGGATGGCCCTATCGCTTGTAAGCTGGCCAGATTCTAGCTCAATAGTAGCCAAGGTTTATTAGGGCTCGATGGATTAGGAAGCTGGCAAGGCCTAACTACGACTGAACTAGGAGTGTGGCCTATTGTCCAATTGGACAATTGACATAGCTGCAACATTATGATGTATGGTCCCTCACCCAAATGAATCCGTAGCCCATATTTACGGCGGGAGCTGCATGGCCCAATTGGATGTGTGAGATGGTCCAATTAAATTTCCTTGTGCCTGGGCCCTGATGTGCGGCGACAAGCAATAGGGGTTGGCTTACTTCTGATGACCCCTTTTTAAGCCAGCAATAGGAAAATCCTTTTTGGATTAGCCCCTTTGGATGACTAGGAATCAAGTCCTTTATGCCAGAAACATTACCAGGTCAGCAGCAGCAAAGAATCCCGATGCAGCCTGCTATATTCTATTATGATACACTGCTTTTGTGATGAGAGCTTTAGTGTTGCCACAACACATAGGCAATTAAGTTGGGAACAATTCCACGTGCACTCAAACCTTAAGCTGAGTTTTCATCCCAAGAGAGTGAGCTAGAGGGCTGATATGACAGTAGCCCTTAATAGCCAGGTTCAAGGTACATGCAAAGTTACAACCAATTGAGATAAGACCGTCAAGGCCAGAATGAAGCATTCCCTTATCAGTGAACACCCCTTCCAGAGCTTGGTACATGCTTCTATCAGTAGGATACTATATGGAATATCGAGCTTTTCGCAGAGATTAATCCTAATATTAGTACAACAAAGACAACCACATCAGCACTTCATATTAAATCAGCCTCTGCTAGGGACTTGATGTGATCACACTGATTAAGTCAAAGATTATACGCAGATAGAGCTGGGATACAGGTTAAACAAGTTTTTTAAGCTAGCACAACGCTGCTCTACTCTAAACAAACTAGATTATATTACAGTAAATGTCCCACAGCTAGAAGCCTTAAGTTGATTCCTTCAAGATCAAACAACTAAAATGATTCAACATTAGAACTATGGCTAGAATTTTCCTCCTTGAAAATTTCCGCAATTCTGTCAGTAATTTTTGGCGCCTATTTAGCATAGAGTTGTAGTTAATGCATTGCTAGTCTCCATTCTGTATTACTGCCTATTCCGATTATGAGCGGTGCCACTGACATATTGCTTCTTCACTTGACTTGGAAACTAGGACCTGTTTAGCAGAAGTATGGTTGCTTACCCCCTGGAGCTCATACTCTGAAATTATGAGGATTTCACCATTTTAGGGCGAGGTAATGGCTAAAGCGTGATCTGTATGACGGAACACAGGCTCCATTCTGATTATCTCCATCCAAATTGCAAACACTAATTTCCATAGCTACGGTATACACTGAACACTTAAAAAGCAATTCTCAGCAAGCAATGGAAACGCAGAAGTAATCTTCTTCTTAAGCCATATTCAGGTCTACCAACTGATTTCCCGAGAGGTTAAACAGTTCTTAGATACTTGGATTTAACAGGAACAGGAACTATTGGCACGATTTTGACAATGGCGGAACCACCAATTTATAATGATTTATGCAGGAGAAGCAAAAAGAACAAGCAATCTTGTGCAGTATAGCAAAACCATGTTTAAATCTAAATGATTCATCATCCATCCGAGTCTCATATTTATGCAATTATAGAGATACATGCATGGGTGAGATGAACAGCTTCAAGTGCTTATTTATGATTCACTCCAATAATAGCAACATACATAATTAAATGAGGCAGTAATTAACTATGATTACCACTCTGCATGAAGCATATGAGAAGAACGCGAACCTGTGAAATCGAGGCAAAGTTCTCCTTCTCTGTTTATGAGATTCGAGAATAACTTAATGGATATTTCTTCTCTTCTTGATGAAATTTTGGTGGAGAGAATTAGAAGATGACGTTCCTCCATCTTCGCAGAGAATAACCATCAAAGCGCAATTGCATTAGCCTCGAGTTCAGCTTGATGTTTGAATCCATGGGCGCTTTCTCCCTATTGACGAACAAGATGTCTTCCCGAAAATTGAGCTTACTTTGCAACGCTTGTTATTAACTTTCTTCTGTAACAGAAATGCTCAGCGTCCTTCTGAATTGCAGTGGCTCTCCTCTTTGGACCAAAGTATGGGAGGTGAAGGTAATGACGTCTCCAAAAAAAAAACTTCCCCAAGAAAAGATCGAACGGATAACGCTTGGATGAGAGGATTTTCCAAAGCCACCAAGAGAGGGAGAGAGTTCCTGAATCTGTGTGTGAGATCCCTGCCAAAGTCTATTGCCTTTTTCTTTCAAACTTCCCGCATCTGGAAATTATTTTTCCTTTCTTCTTTTTTTCTTTTTTTTTCCTTTAGTTATTTTTCTGTTATATTTCTTTGAAATTTAGTTTTTCTGTTTTATTTCTTTTTGTTTTCTGTTTTTCCCTTTTTTTTTATTTTTTTAAATTTTCATTTATTTTTTATTATTGACTTTCTTTCATTTATTTTTTGTTTTTATTTTTCTTTTTTATTCTTCTCTTTTTTGTTTTATTTTTTTGTTTTTTATTTTTTTTCTTTTTCCTTTTTCTTTTTTTGTTATTTATTTTCTTCCTTTTTTCTTAATCTCTATTTTATTATTATTATTATTATTATTAATTATATATATATATATATTTTTTCTTATTTTCTTTTTAATTTTGTTTTGTCTTTTTTTTTAATTCTATTTCATTTCCTTTTCTTCATTTTTTATTTACCTTTGTTTCTATTATTTAAATTACTATTTATTTACTACTTAATTTTAAAAGTGGAACCTCAGACATAATTGGATGTTTATACCATGTATCCACAATACATTTATTTATATAGGTAGTACTTACTATATAAATAGTTAGGAAACAAAGGGAAAACCATGCATAAGGTAAAAAAAAAGTCCTTTCATATAAAATCAAGACATCAATACCCTATGTTATTACAATCTTCTGTAGATAATCATAAAATATATATAAACACAATGGCTAACTATCAATCCATCTTTATTACTTCATGGAACAATCCATTTTTTCTTTTTGTCCTCTTTGGCTCTAGTCGCATTCGTTCCGTGAGCATTAAATTCTAGTTCACGTTATCTATTTCTATGTAGGCTAGTATCATTGTGAAGGGCATAGTCAGACTCTAGGAAAAGAACGGAGAATAGGAAAGGAGAAATCTAATTTTCTCAGTAAGCTTCTACCCTCGAATTGAGGATATAATTCTTAAGCTAGCCACTTCAGTTTTTTTTAAAAAAAACGTAACAAGCATACAAGTTTAATTTTATCTTATGAAATATTTATATTTTAAAGTGATTTTATATTAATTATGAAAGAATACATAATAAGCATAATAATACATTTCATTCATACTTTGGGTCACTTTTTTATGGTCTTACATCATAAAATCATTGATACCACTTGACACATTATTTATTAATCTTTACCATAATCATAATCATAATCATTCTCATACATTAGTCACCCTCTTAGTGAAACATTAGTATATGACACATCATTATACTTTTAATGACACACCATTATACTCTTAATGACACAATATTAACTTTTGTCAAGAAATATCTGTTCACTTCCCACATACTACACTTTCTGTTGGATATGAGCTTATTTCGAATGGTCGTCACCACCTTAACTTCTTGAAGCCTAGTATTATATATGCATAGTCTCATACTTCCATATGTGCACAAGTCCCAAACTTAGTATGGTTAGAATAGTGTGCTTTAAGTTTTCACATAAGATTCTTTTTAGTGACCTCTTAACATACTAGATTTCATTTTAAGTCTTTATAATAGGATGTATGTTCAATATTCAACCAATATACTATGCACATATAACATCAAATTCATCCATCATCATGTATCCATTCAATACCAACAAATGGAACCATATACACATACACAAGTTATTATATCATTCAAGAGATCACATAGAAATTTAAACATAAGTGATCATACTCAAACGTCATCATAATACTAGGGTATTAATAATTACTCAAAAACTTTCATACTTAGTGAAAATCCTTACTTAGGTAAGACCTTAAATTTTGGACAACATACACTCTTTTTCAAAAATTCCTAACTTGATCTTATTATTAGTATTTTATGATAAGTTTCTTAAGGAAAACCTACACACCTCATTGTCACTAAGTTTCTCTTTATCTTTCTTTTTTCAATGATTTTTTTTCATATTTTTCTCATCATTAATCTTATGATGATTGAATGGTCATTATGAATATTAGATTTTGCCTATCATATTCTACTCTTATTCATTAGTTTATTTTGTAAAATATTTATTAATTGATTTATTTTTATTTTTCTATACTTTTTATTTATTTATTTATTTTATCTTTTTAATCCAGTTTTACCTTTTTATCCTCTTTATTCTATAATAAAATATTTATAAAATAATAAATACCAAAACTTTGAAAATTCAGATAAAAATGGAAGTATTTTGAACATTAAATTGTGTCAATTTATTATTTCTTCTATTGTTTAATTTTTTTTATTTTCAACCTAGATAATTTATGTTATTATTTAAAATTGCTTCCATTCCTATTTTAATTACCATTATTCAAAATTAAATATTTGTCTATTTTTTTTTATTTAAAGCGTCTTATTAAATAAGTGTAAAATAGGAGAGGAGTGGTGTTCATGATGACTTTCTTATTCACAAACAGCCACCGCAGACCATCCGTTAGCCACTGACCATCGATCTACGGACTCACGTGCTGACTTGTTCCAGAATCATCAATCCATCTCATCCCTAGTGTTGCTTACGCCATCACTATCACTTCTCCTTTGTTTTTCTTCAACTCTCTCACAGACTCACACATTTATTTTAATGTTTTATTTTATCTTTTGATTTTGTTTCTTCTATTTTTTTTCCAACTGACATAGAATATTATAGAGAATATATATTTTTATCTTTTTCTATATATTATATTTAATAATTTGAAGTGTTGTTTAGTGTACTAAAATACGAGTACCATTTCATTAGACCTTTCAAACAATGTGGTTAGTTTCTCCTTCTTTCACTTTAGACTTATAAAGGTAGAAAAATAAGATCTATGTAATATTCATTTGTAGTTATTGGTAACGTTTTGGGTAATTTTTAATTTATTTGACTTTTTAATCTTCTTATGATTTTAATTTTATATTTACTTATTTAATTATTGGTTATAATTGGTAAATATTTTCTTATTATTTATCATTATTGATTACTAATTTATCTTAATTAGTTTCTATGTTGGTATAAACGGCCACATTTTCCAATTGATTTTATCTAATTTTTTTTCTCTCGTTATTTGTATTTAATTAGTTTATAAACCTTTAAAATTTTGTTTTATTGTTTATTTTAAAAATTTATCTTTCTCTGTTTACTTATTTAATTATTTATTACTATGTATATCTTTTTATTTTTTTATTTATCATCTTTTTTCGATTGCTAATTTTATTCCAATTTATTTGCTATAACTATTATAAATGATAATATTTTGTTATCTAATTATTTTACTTATTTAATATTATTTAATTGGCTAATTAATTTTGCTATTTTATTGTTATTATTATTATTTTTAAATCTTTTTTTTTTACTTACTTACTCATTTAATTATTTATTATCATTAGTATATTCTTTACTGTTTATTGTTGATTGTTAATCTTATTTCAGTTAATTTTCTATAATTCTTGTAATTGGTTCTATGTTATCAATTATCTAGTTATTTTCTTTATTTATTATCATTTAATTTTGTTAATTTTTTTATTTTTTCATTATATTTATTTATAATATCATCTCTTCCATTTTATCTCTCTAATTGTTTATTGTTATTACTGCATTTATTTTTATTATTTAATATTATAAATAGTTAATTTTATTTTTTAGTTGGTTGTTATAATTACTATACATAGCTATAATTGTGATTTGTATTGTCGTTGTTATTTATTTTTTTTATTTTTTTATACTTATATTATTATTGTTATTAATATTTTTTATTATTAATATTATTATTATTATCTCATTTGTTACTATCATTATTATTCATTTATTATTAAATAAAATATCATTAAAAATTAAGTATTATTTCATTATATTTATTCTAGATTTATTGTAATAATCTTATAATCTAATTTGTGTTATTTAATTAGTTATTATCATGTATTATTTATTTAATTTTCATATTCTCTTATCTATATTTTTTTTATTAATTGTTATTATTTCCTTACTCTAATGGCCAGTGGATTTATATGGATTTATTTATTTAATTATTGGTTTATCACATTTTTGTTTTGCATTTTTTTATTTTATTTATTATTTTTTTTATAATTATTACTTTTTTATTTACTATGGATGTTATTTTTATTATTATCACCTTTGTCGCTCATTTTTACTTATTATATTTTTAATTTTTCATAAGTAATAGAAATTAAATTTCAAAAATATTCAATTCAACTGCGATTTAATTTTGTTTATAAGTAATTTAATTTGTATAAAAAAGGATAATTTAGATGAGATGTTTTATTAATCCTACGCTTAAATTAGGAACATCTAAGTTGTGATAACTTGATAATCCTTAATTTAATTTTCTATGCATAAGTATTTCAACTTAATTTCACAATAAAAAAGGTAATTTAGACAAAAAGTTTTATTAATCCCAATTTTTTTTTAATTCCAAACATTTGAGTAGTGACAATTTGATGCTCTCACATTTATGTAAAAAAAAATATTTGGATAAAATTAATTAATTTGTAATTTCTTTTTAAAGAATTACGTGACTTTAAACTCTTCATTGCAACAAAGGATGTGTACCAGCGAGAATTAAACTATGAAACCAAAATTAATTCATAACATTTACTCTTATTTTAACTTTAACCATCAATTAAATAAATTTTTTATTTATTAACTAACCTATTTATCTAATTATTTATTTATTCATTCTTTCCAACAAAAATTATTTATTCATATTTTATTTTACTGAATAAAATAAATAACTTTAAAATTATTACTAATTTGCATAAATCAATTTGGGATAATCACCTTAGGGCGGATGTATTAGGGGTACTCTAGGATTAAATTTCCACCCTTCCTTATACATAAATTAACTCCCAAACTCGTCCTCATTTTCGTAGACTATTTTTATTATTTGCTTCAAATAAAAATGTTTTCCTATTTTTCGTAATGTAAAGTAAAATTGCTAACGACTCCATCTTCTTTTATTTTAGAATTAACCTCGTTCGAACCTCGTTTTAATTCATTCGCCTTCCGTTGCAATCTAACTTGTTACAACCATTATACATATCAACTAAGCTTTTTATTCATATAAACTTTATACCCACTTTTATGTTTTAAAAATCATTCCTACACGAGATATACTATTAAATTTTCATCTCATTAAATCTTATTTTATTTAATTATTTCACCCCTTAGTTAAGTTTCCTCTTTTATCTCCAACAAGGTTGTTACTCATCTTTGTCATGTCTTGTGGCCAGTCTTTTAAATTCAAATCTTAGTTGTTACTCATCTTTGTCATATCTTGTGTCCAGTCTTTAAATTCAAATCTTAGTGATAATGGTTCTTTTAGTCTTTTCTTCAATTAGCCAATTTATTAGTATACTTACTAGTATAAGTCAAATTATTTATATATTAATTTGCTAAATTATGTCCATTTGTTTGGAATTACTTTTGTAACTTAAATTACCCTAATAAATTTTTAACTTCTTTTACTATTTTTCCAAGTGATTTGGCCGAATGACCATTGTAACCTTTGGAAGACCATTTAATTTATTTTTCTTGTCTCTAAAGGTTGTTTCTTTTATGATCTTAACTTAGGAGGGTAAAATAATCAATTCTAATACTTTTTAACCTTTTCATCCCTAAATTAAGGAAGTTAATCGAATGGCCATATTTATTATCATGAATTTATGAATTTTAAGTTTTTGCTTCCTCATGGATGAGGCCTTAGTTGAATGGCTCCCATGTAGCATCGTAAAAATAAAGTTCATTTTACACTTAAATCGTATTCGTGGTTTTGTTATTAAATTGTTATTTCATGATTCAGAATCCTTTCGGAAATCACTGATATTGGCAATACGATAAGATTTTTCTCTTAAAACCTTAGTTGAAAATATGAGTCTCATCGCAGTAGAAAATAATTATTCAGACATCGTCACTCACACTAATGGAACACTTACTACGATTACTTGATATAAATAATCACGCATACAATATCGGTTCATATTATTTGTATAGACCAGGATAATTTATACATACTCTTATGTTCAGAAGTTAGTGTAAGGGCATTAGTACCCTTTCATACATCATATACCTATATCATACAATCATTTCACATATTACATACTATTACACTTAATATCGATCATACATATTGCATGATTATTGACAAACATATATAATATTTGGTGAGACAATTTCTAACAGTGCTTCAATTGTAAGGATTTCGAGGCTCCAACCACCCCGTTTTCGTTGTCAATCTCTATGAATAGCACAACCTTCACAAATGGTATTATTAGGGTCTAGAAAAGAAAATGGTGGTAGGGGTGATGAGAAACTAAGTTCTCAGTAGGATTCTACCCTATGAATGGTGTCAACATTTTCGACCAAGCATATCAATTTATTAAAAAACATGACATGCATACAGGTTCACTTTCAAATTTTAAAAAGATCCTTAGCTGAAGTGGATTCTTTTTACAGTTGTAGAAATTAACTTCTATCATAGGCATGCAAGTTACTTATTCTTCATTTCATGCTTTTCTTAAGAGACATTTACACATTGTACATATTTTTGAGATCACATTACATCATATCATAGATATCATTGGACTTTTATTTCATTCATCCCTTACTCATAACTCTTCTTATTTCTTTTTCACCTCTCTTAGTGATAATCTATATCGTAGCCATATCATACATTTAGTCAAAAATTCTATATCGTAGCCATATCAACCTTTACTTTTCTCCAAGATTAAGATTCTCTTATACTTTTGATTTAAGTTTATGACATGGTGGGTTTAGTATATTTGACTAAATAGCCTTATTGGGTTAATCTGCTTTGTCCTTATCAAATTAGGTCTTTCATTCACAACTACCTCATTTAGAAGTTTATGGTTTCCTTGACCCTTACTTAACTAATCAAGTATAAACCACTACATTACTTTACTTAATCGTTTTCTTGTTTGTGGATTCATGTCTCCTCGCTCATATCTCACATAAATATTCCTAAGCATCTAATTCAATGTATTTTATAAATTTATCCAATGGTTGGCCAAATTGAATATTTGAGTTTCTAGAGCATTATGGTTCATTTCCTTACACATAGATGATGATTTATATTAGTTTAGGGTGTAGGCTAACAAGTGGAACCAACTTAGAAGCTTTTAAGGTTTTGTTCTTCTTAATTATGATACCTTGGCTGAATGGCCATTAAACTCTCATTATCCTAAAGTTAAACTTTTAATCACCACCTTGTGCATCATTGAGTTCACTCCATTAATAAGATTATTAACTCATTTTTCTCTTAATTAGCTAAGTTCTGCCGAATGGTTCCCAAACCATTACCAAAAAACCAGCCACATGGAGAAGGAGATTGAGTCATTACCTACCTGGAACTCAGGACCGCTATGGCTAAAATGATTGCCTCAAATTGATGCAAGCGTTGACGTCCCTGTGACAAGCCAAATTTTCCATAACACTAACAACTCTAACAATCCAACACCAGCGGTGTGAGAAGCCACATCCAGACCTTGCACCATGGGCTTCTATTACAGTTAGGAAATCAAAGGTCTAACTTGCCCAAGACTTACCATTAATAAAGCTTTGACATGACAACAAGTTTAGCTCCTATTTGTGTCCCCTGGTTCAATCATCATGAGATAATATTAGTTGTTCTCACCATGTTTTTGATTGCCTAAGCATGATATAGGTAGCAACGAACCGAACCAGTAATATAAACCAGTAGGTTAAACCTGTGAGAGTTGAAATCAGTGGGCAAGAATGAGGGACGTGCTCTCTTTGCTGATGTCAAAAAAGTTCTATCCATGCACCAAATAAACAAGGGAATCTTTCAGAGATCCTAAACCTGAATAGGTGAGAGTCCGACTTACACCTTTGGGTCAGCCATGACCATGGCTTTAGTAAGTGAGCATGCACTTGTCTGGGCCTTATCCAAGCATTAGAGGCAGCAATTCATAAGCCTATTCTAGTAGGTCATGGCTCAAAAAAATGTTAATCCCTACACAGGTTTTAACTTAGTCTCCAAATCAGGTTTCAACATGTAAATACCATTAGGATATAAGTCCTACCACTCAAATGATTACCTAAAGACACAAAAGTCTAGAAAAGTACACATAGCATGTTGTCACATTGGCGTACCCCATCCATATGGCTTTTTGTTGAGCCTTCTTAGTCCCCACGCCATGCTGCCCTGGGTTAAGGCCAAACTTAATGGTTGAGGCTTAAAGCTGAAATACATGCCAATTAAAGCTAGGTTCCAGTAGGTATCAGATTCTACATGGCTTGCAGTAAATCAGAACCAAAAGAATCCTCTGGAAAATGTGTCAATTTGAGGGAGCCTATGGTTGACTAAGCAAGGGTCCTGGTAAGCCTGGAATGTTGTCATGGATGAACAGTAAAGACGTGTTTTCCTAAGGGAATATTCAGCTACATATAAGTGTCTTGGTAAGATACGAAATACTGAGTTACTTGGTCTGGTCCCCATGCAGTCTACATACAAATCCCATACCCTAGAAGATCGCTTAAATTTTAAGTTGGAGTACTTGAATTTCAACTAGGCGTTTGGCCTAGTGGTTGGCGCTGCTAAGGCCTCCAGAACCTGTGTTCGATCCCTCCTACCACCATTTTATTTTAAAATCCTCATGTGATGGTTTATGGGCCTCAAGGTCTCAAGGGATCCGCTTGGTCGTGATGTTCATAACCACTGAATAGCTACACTTAGGTAGTTGGTTGCTCTCCATGAGGCCTGTTTCTACCCTTTAGACCACGTGCTGTTAAGTAAGTCCACATTGGGCCATGCTCCATAGGAGTCTTGGGCCCAGTCAGATGCAAGCCATGTTGACTCAAGACAAGCCCCTTTTAAATGGGCCACAATACTAGTGAGCTTCCAATTTAGGCCTGCGATGCGCTGATTCAAGGTAAGTTGATTTTTTAATTTGATTCAAAATGGGCCGCACGCTGTAATGGGACAAAATCAAGCTGAATTTCTTCTCATTTTGGCTATGATAATAGCCTCGCCTTTTTATTAGGCCCTCTTAAAATCAAACTAATTTTTTTAGTCTTAATTTAGTCTATTGTCTGTATTGAGTCAAGCCCATATCCTTCCTTTTTAATCTTATTTTTAAGTTGGGTTAAGCCCAACTCTTTTTTAATTTAATTAAATCTGGGTCAGTCCCAATTTTATTTCAAAATCAAATTTATTTCTCTTAAACTTGGCCTATCCCAATCCGCCTTTCTTTGATTCGAAACCATTTCTTCTAAACCAAGTCCTTTTGCAAATTTGGGTCGAGCCCAATTCTTTTTAAATAAAATAAAATCTAATCATTTTAACTTAAATCAAGCCATATTCACTTTTCATTCAAAATCAAGCCCAATCTTTTTAATTGGTAATCAAATTAATGTTTCATCAAATTTATTTTTCCAAATTGGGTCAAGCCCAATCCTTTTAGTTTACTTTTTTTTTATCAAATTCATTTTTCTAATTTGGGTCAAGCCCAATCCTTTTAACTTGTAATCAAATTATTTCCTTTTTTTGGGTCAAGCCCAATTCCTTTTCGAAACCAATTTCATTTTCTTTCTTAATCCGTAATCAGGTCCGTTTCTTTAATCAAAATCACTGTTTGCTAACTCCCTAAAACGTCTGTTTCCAAAATGTCTGTTTTAATTTTCTAAAATTTGTGCAAACGAATTTTAATACGAACAGGAAACCTTCTCTACTGTTTTGTGTTTTAATTCGTGTGGATTCATACGCGGCTTACGATGGTTTGGATTTCACAAGCACACAATTATAGAAAATCACTGTTTACTAACTTTGTAAAAAACGTCTCTTTCCCAAATGTCTATTTTAATTTTCTAAAATTTGTGCAAACAGATTTTAATACAAACAGACAACCTTCTTTGTTGTTCCGTGTTTTAATTCATGCGGATTCATACGCGGCTTATGACAGTTTGGATTTCGCAAGCACACAATTATAGAAAATCACTGTTCGCTAACTCTGTAAAACGTCTGTTTCCAAAATGTCTATTTTAATTTTCTAAAAATTCGTGCAACGGATTCTAATGCGACCAGGAAGCCTTCTTTGTTGTTCCGTATTTTAATTCATGTGACTTCCAAATGCGGCTTACGACGGTTTGGATTTTGCAAGCCTGCAATTTTAGAAAATCGTTGTTTACTAACTTCGCTAAACACGTCTGTTTCAAAAATATCTGTTCTCTAAAATTCATGCAACAAATTCAAATAGGAACAGGCAGCCTTCTCTGTTGTTCCGTACTTTAATTCGTGTGGGTTCCAAATACAGCTTACAACGATTTGGATTTCACAAGCACGTAATTGTAGAAAATCGTTGTTTTATCAAACTCTATTTCAAGAAAAATCAATTTTTACCAAGAGATCAAGTCTCTTAACTAGAACTACGTAGCCTTGAATTTCCCATTTCACCACGGAATACGTAGGAGCAGGATTAAGTCCTGTCAAGCTATTTTTATACAAACCTATTTATTTTTATTCTATTAAGGGATCAAACAGTTTTCACATAAATCACACACTTAGTTTAAGGGTGCCGTTCTTTGGAACGAGCGAGTAGGGTGTCTAACACCTTCCCTATTCGTAACCAACTCCTGAACCTAGAGTTTCATCCTTAAGTTAGGGTTTCTTCCAAATATTTTCCCTTAAAATAAAATTTGGTAGCGGCTCCACAATCCATATTAATATCTTTTCTAAAATTTTTAGCGAGTTCGTCGTCTCGTTGTAATTACGATTGCGACAACAAGGTATATAATTAAGAAAATCATAAAGAATATTCAAACTTTTTAAATTAATAACGAGTTAGAAATTAAGGATTCCGATTGATCCTTCAAAACTCTTACATTCAGTTTACCTTATAGTTTCGTTAACTAGACAATGGTACGATTGCCTACCCCTAAATTAACTTAGAAATCGACAAAATTAGTTAATTCTCACAAATTAATTAAGCACAATAAAGAAAATTCAATTGAATAGAACATATAATCATTCATAAAAGAGGAAAAAATGTTCAATTTGTTACTTCATAAGTTTCACCAAAGCCTTATAAATTAGGGATTGTAAACACCATTTATGTCTGAGGCCCCCAATCGTTAAAATTAATTGAGAAGCCAATACTAATTTAAATAATAAACAAATTAAGGAGAAAATGAAAAATGGAAAAAAATATCTCAGAAAGATAATAAAAGGAATACAAGAAAACGATATAAAAATAAAACCAGAAAAATGAAAATAAATAAATAAATATATATATAAGAATAAAAATAATAAGAAAAATATAAACCAAATATATAAAAATTGAAAAGTACTAAAAAATGATTAAAAAATAAATAAAAAACAGAAAATAGAAAAATTGAAAAAAACAACAAAATATGAAATTAAAGATAAGCAGTAGTAACAAAAATAGAATTTTAAAACTGAAAATAATAAAAAATAAAATAAAAGAAAAAATCAATCATAAAGAAAAAATAATAATAAATGAAAATTTGAAAACGAAAAATGAAAAAAAAAACTCTAAAAATAAAAAAATCATTTAAAAGATATATATATAAATAATAAAAACAGGAAATGATAAAGAAAAACCTGAAACTAAAAAAAAGAAAAAAGGAGGTTGGCTTTTGGCCCCTTGAAAGAGCTTGACCCTTCTCAAGAAGGGAGAGGCACAGAGGGCTCTTCCAGAAGAAGAGGAAAAGCTGAGAAAAAGAAAAAAAGAGGGCGGGAGGTTGAAAAAAAGTCCAAGATATGTAAGAAAGGGGTCTTTTGCCAAGAGGGGTGGCTGCCATTTTGGGAAAGATTTCTAGAGGGAGGTGCTGATTCGGCTTCAGGGAATCCTTGGTTCGAGTCTGAGCTTCTTGATAAGATCCTTATCGTCATCCTCACAAAGGAGCTTTGGGAAGAACCTGGAAAAATTTCTGCTCAAGCTCATACTCTCTTAATAGAGCCAGCCATTTCAACATGTTGCGCTCGAATTTCTTTTGTGATTATCACCCCAAACCTCAAAGACTTTTGGAAAGGCGCGAAAGTCAAAAGCTCACTTACTGAGCATTTCTGACCATTATGCATATAAGGAAGGACCATAGCTTATTAGTATACACATAAAGCTATTCAGATCCCTTCCATTCCCCTAGTAAAGGCCTGTAGGAGTCAATCCTGGGTAGTTATCAGAGACGGTCATGGCAAGAGTGAATTCTGTTGAACGCAGAGTGTCAACTGAGATGTAGATCATATCTAGTGGCCTTCCTCTTCAGATAACGGTCAGCAAGTGAATGTATGGATCGCCAAAAGCCAACATACATGGCTAATCGATGTGTCAAGATCCAATACGAAGTGAAGGAGAGAGTCGCTACGGTCAAAGGAAGCAACAACTTTGGCAATCACCTAAGCTGCTAACATCCATTTCTTGGTACCACACACTCGACCATTGACGCATGTAGACACAGCAATGCGTTTAGTGTTGTGGATGGAAAGTCTAGGCAATCAATGGAAGAACACGTCTTTGGAACAAGCCGTCTCTGCACTAGCAAGTAGTTCCAGGTGGCCAAAAAGATATGGAGCCATTAGCAAGGGAGAAAATCAGCATGGCCGGCCAAAGATAGGCAGAGTATGGCCCATTCTTCAAGTAGTCATATCAATGGGTCGGGTTACTGCTAGGATTATCAATTCAAGGATTGACTAAGGTCAATTCAAGCAGCTACGTACTCTTAAGGTCCACAACGAGCATGAGGCAAATGCAAGAGCGACGATTTTCGAGCTTTAGAAATAAAAGGAAGAACCAGTCTCATTTAGAATTCATTGGAGTTGCACCTCCATAAAGAGAAAAACTCTCACAGCTGCTGAGGTTGGATCTATCTGGTTTTGGCTTTGGCTCAAAACTCTCCCCACCGCTTCAAGAATCAACCTCCACCAAGGTTGGTGCAGTCAAGCACATGTAAGGGGCCTAGCAGGTTCTGGGCACGTTCCTGGTAGAGGCCATGCATGTTCAGACAAATGCTGAATCATGTCGATGACCCCTGGATGTTGAGTAGTCTTCCATATGCTCCATAAAGGCGTGCAGGCAAACCTAGAGCAGCGTCGGGGTTAGATGGCAGTAGATACATCGTAATAAGGATAAACCCAGCATGAGCTATGTAGAAGCCATGAAAAGGTATCTCTTGATTGGGATCAGTATATGGCACCATGTCTACCAAGTGTACATCCCTTAGCTCTACCACCAAATGATCGTTTGATCATTCTCTGGGTGAGATAGATTTTGGCTCCAGCAGTCAGTTGGAATCTTGTAGCTCTATGGTTAAGTGAAGTAAGGGAAAGAGCCCCCATGCAGAACCCATGCAAATCACGTATCCTACCATGACCTTGTCTTAAGTTAAATGTGGAGAATAGAACCCTAACTAAGCAATTAGCCTAGTGGTTGGCACATTCCCTCACATACTCCGTGACCCGCCTTCGAACCCCACACACAACATTTTGCTCATTATTTCAATAATTCCAATTACCCCAATATTTCAATTTGACCCCCCGTAAACCTCAATACTACAATTTAACCCCTGTACTTCCCAAAATTCCAAATCAGCTCCTATACTTATCAAAATCCCAAATCAACCCCTATACTCCCCCTTATCCCAAGGTAACCCCTGTGCTCCTCATCATCCCAACTTGGCCCCCAAATCCCTCATTATTTCGATTAAGTTCCCCATTCCTTTTTTCTTCTTTTCTCTCAATCAAGATCAATTCATTTTTATTCCTCCCAAAATAAAAACTCCTTCCAAAAGGTTTTGGGATCTATAGTCTCACACGATGAACTCTAAACGAGAAACTGACGGTCTACACTGCTGTTCGATGTTTAGTGGTTCATATAGGCCCCTGTGCAGCCTTAGCTGCCTTGGACCTTGTACATGAGTGGATTGAAGGTTCCTCCTAAAAATAAAACTGTCTTCAAAAAGGTTTTGGGATCTGTAGTCTCACGCGATGAACTCTAAACGGGAAACTGGCGGTCTACACTGCTGTTCGATGTTTATTGGTTCGTATAGGCCCCCGTGCAGCCTTAGCTACCTCGGACCTTGTGCATGAGTGGACTAAAGGTTCCTCAAATAAAAATAAAACTCTTTTCGAAAAATCCCATTCTTTTAAAGCACTTCCGAAGGTGAAGCCTTCACACCAGAACTGCGTAATCCTTGAGTTTCCCATTGCACCGGGCAATACGTAGGAGCAGGATCAAGTCCTGTCAGGCTAACCTCCATCAATCTATTTATTTTTACATTAATTAAGGGATCAAACTATTTTCAAATAATCACACACTCGATTTAAGGGTACCGTTCCTCGGAACGGGCAAATAGGGTGCCTAACACCTTCCCTATTCGTAACCGACTCCCGAACTTCGAATCTCTTCCTTGAGTCAGGGTTTTTCCAAATCTTTTCCCTTAAATAAAAATTTGGTGGCGACTCCACATCAAATAAAATCTTTGTTTTTCAAAATTTTAGCAAGTTCGCCGTCTCGTCAGAATTATGGTTGCGACAGGGATTAGTTAAACATAGAGAGATAAGTCAAACAAAATCATACTAATCCAACAAAATAATCCATAATCCTAATTCTATAAAAAAAAGATAAAATCGTAGTACCGACAAAGCTAGAAAAGGGTGTTGCAGCATGCATTGTGAAAGAGTTTCTGCCTCAAGATCCTACAGGAAGATACCCGAAGAAAGATGAAAATAGAATGGGTACTGGAATGGCGTAAAGGTGTGTCTTCGGGGTAATGAGAGGCTAGAATGAATGAGTGATATAGGTTTTATTTAAGAAACTTATCATAAGACATTAAGAATATAGGCACCTTGGACAATTTTAAGAAAAGTATGCATGTATTTTAAAATTTAAGGACCATGCAAAAATTTTTACAAAGGAAGTAAGTTTTTGGATAACTATTTATATTTATTTATCATGATGATTCTTAAGTATGTCTATTTATGCATAATTTTTCTATGTGCTCTCTTAAATGATGTATTGAATTGTGTGCAAATTTATGGTTTTATATGTTGATGAATTATATGAGAATTTAATGATTTAGATGTTTTTTGTGCATACGATATTGGCTGAATATTGAGCATCCATGTATTATGAAGACTTAAAATGAAACCTAATAAATCAAGAGATCACTAAAGAAGAACCCTATGTGAAAACTTAACCCTACTTTTACTAAGCCAAGTTTGGGACTTGTGTACACCCAGAAGGCGAAGTCCTTCTATGGTGAAGTTATGAGTCTTCAAATATCCTTATATTATCAACCTATAGGTCTTCAATGAATTTATAATGGTGACAACCATCAATAAAGGAGCTCGTATCCTACAATAGAAGGTGGAAAGTAAACAAGTGGAAGATATTATTTGACTATATTGTTAATAATACGCCTTAAATGAAATTATCACTAAGAGGGTGACTGGAGAATAAGAATAATTATGATTAAGGCATAAAATGAATAAGGGATGAAATGAAGAAAGGATCTAAAGAAGGGTTGAAAAATGAAATTATCAAATGATATGTCTGGAATGATTAAAAATGGATTTGAAGAATGAATAAGCATTATGATATGTAAAGTTTTATGAGTGTGGGACTTAAGAAATCAATGAGATGTATGCATGTTTAAAATATATTCCTTATTATTATTAAAAGGAATCCACTTCAAATAAGTGTTATTTTAAAAATAAATAATTGAAATTATATGCTTGTTACCTTTTCATAAATAAATTGAAGTAGTTGGAATAGAAATAACGCCACCAATCCTAAGATATACATGACAAACCACTATTCTGTTGATTTACTTGTGGGAAATTAGTTATAATTATGATATAATTTATGATTATTTAATTGTAATTTTACCTAATTTTTCTTATTTTTTCATGAATGGTCATATAAGTAAAAAATACAAAAATAGGTGAGTTTTGGGCCAAAAGAGGACAAAAGGAGCATAAAAAGACAAGGAAGCTAGTGGGACAATACCATGTTCTCCCTAATAATAAGAGAGGCATCTGCGTTAGCCTACAATGCTATAAGATGACTTAAAATGATTGCGAAGGCTAAAAGCGGCTAGGTCTAGCATGGTTCATAACATTGATACCCTAATCCACACCTATAAAAGGGAGGCTCTACCACACCATTCGACTAACTATTCTAGGCCCCAAAGACCACATCACTCTATGGGGTACAAGCCTCTCACTATTCTCGAGACCACCCTTCACTCCATCTTTCTTCCAGTATCCTTCCATAGGATCTTGGAGATAGAAGTCCTTTCATAGGGCAAGTTACAACACCCTATTGTCAGCCTTGCTGACATTACAATTTTTTCTTTTTTTTAGAATTAGGATTATGGATATTTGCTGGATTAGCATGCTCTTGTTTTTCTTATCTATCTATGTGTAATTGTCGCAACCGTAATTCCGACGAGACGACGAACTCGCTAAAATTTGAAAATAGATTTTTATTTGTTTTATGTGGAGCCGCTACCAAATTTTTATTTAAGGGAAAAAGTTTGGAAAAACCCTAACTTGAGGATAAGATTCTAACTTCGGGAGTCGGTTACGAATGGGGAAGGTGTTAGGCACCCCACCCGCCCGTTCCGAAGAACGGTACCCTTAAACTGAGTGTGTAATTTTTGAAAATGTTTGATCCCTTAATTAGTGTGAAAATAAATAGCTTGATAGAGGTTAGCCTGACAAGACTTGATCCTGCTCCTACGTATTCCCCGGTGCAATGGAAAACTCAAGGCTTACGTAGTTCTGGTTTGTTTGAAGGCTTGACCTTCGAAAGGGCATTTATAAGGGATGTGATATTTTGAAAAGAAGTTTCTCGTTTATAAAGGGCCTTCGGTCCACTCATGCATAAGGTCCGAGGTGGATACGGTAGCACGGGGGCCTATACAGACTGTTAAACGTTGAACAACAGGTTAACCGTCAGTTCCTCGTTTAGAGCCCGTTGCGTGAGACCAAAGATCCCAAAATGTTTGAAAAAGAATCTTATTATATTTTTTTTAACGGACCTTTAGTCCACTCATGCACAAGGCTCGAGGCGGCTACGGCAGCACGGAGGCCTATACAGACTGTTAAACGTTGAACAGCAGGTGGACCGCCAGTTCCTTGTTTAGAGCCCGTAGCGTGAGACCAAAGATCCCAAAACTTTTGAAAAGGATTTAATTTGAATATGATAAAGATAAGAAGAGAAATGACTTGATTTTAAAAAGAGGAGTTCGTTTTGAAGTGAACTTGATTTTGAGTTTTGGAAAAAGAATTTAAATTCGAAACTTGAGGAAAGGAATTAATTTGAATTTTGAAGACAAAAGACTTCATTTGAATTTTGGGAGAAAAGAATTTAATTTAAATTTTGGAACGTTTGGGGGTCTACATGGAATTTTGGGAAGTGTAGGGGTTCAACTGTAGTTTTGGGAAATTTTGGGGCTCAATTGCAATTATGGAAGGTTCAGTGGGAAATTTTGGGGCTCAATTGCAATTATGGAAGGTTCAGGGGTTAAATTACAGTTATGGGGAGTGTAAGGACTTGGTTGTATGGGGTTCGAAGGGAGGATAGTGGAGGTGATAAGCCAACTACTCTACCATTTGGACCACTTGGTTTTTGTAATATCATGCCCCTCTACTAATATATGTGAGCACGTGTGAGTAACAAGATGATTTTTTCTAGAAACCGTCGCCTACAGGATTCGAAGCTGATTCCCTGCATATGCCTTCAAGCGTGCCAACCATTTGAGCTAAGCCTTGGACTTGTAGTTTAACCCTTAGGCATAATATGTATACAAGCGATGGACCAATTTAATAAATAAACATGAATAGCCACACATGGGGGTCGAACCGAGGGTAGAAGGGATAAACGACGCGCTTTAACCACTTGAGCCATCTAAGTCTTGGTGGCTTGTATTCCATGAATCTTATATAGGTCTATGAGTAGGTAAGGCTATCGCTTACTTTAACTTCCCTTTCTTCGTTGGAGTGTACGTGCATGGCGCTCATGCACAAGAATCAGCATACAGGCCCTGGAGAATCGTTACAATTTTGTGCACGAACCCAAAACCCCTCTGAATTCATATCCCGTACGATCCATGTATATAAATCAAATTGCATATGTTGGGGTAGTTTGACTAAGTGCACGCTATTGGATACTTGGACCAGAAACGCTATATGGATTACTGGAAGTAACTACCTCTGCTTAATCCCAGTTCTTGGCCTCTTGCTCCTCTTCACTCAATGTCAAGATCTGATTATATATATATATATATATATATATATATATATATATAGGCAAATATACATGGGGCCAACCATTCGTGTTTCTCGTGTTCGATCTCGCACGTCACGGTGCCTGGTTTTCTTATACTCCTCTGTTATACCCTTGAAATATGGAAGTTCGAGAGCTTCCTTAGGGTATCAAGCAACGTCCAATACCTTAGCATAAGTGGATGGAGGTTGGCTAAAGAGGTATCTCTCCTGTGACCGGATGATCAATGATCATTGCTGGATCTGAACGTTGCATCTTGGATGATCTTAGGTTCGTCAACCAGTAGTTGTGCATGTCAATATATCAGCGTGCTTCTCACCCTTGTCCTTGAAGGTGGTTAACGAGGCAACACTGCCTGATAGATTCGGGCCCCCTTAGAACTTCTTGAATAGTGACCAGCTAGCAATTGTGATGGTCATGACTTTTGGGTCTCAAAATTATCGATGCTGTTGGTACTGCTAGATACAAAAAAATCGGGACATCTTGAGGGAATCGCATACTCTATAGAACCATGTCCTCTCTTTCAAAAACTCATTGTAAAACTTCTGCACAGGTAGCACTCGCACGATCTATCGAGATCGATTTTCCGCATTTGATGGCTATTCTGCCATACTCTCAAGTGGCGTCCCATGCATGCATGGATGTGGATCAACTAAGGCACCCAACTAAAGGATCCCTTCTTGACTGTTCGAGGACCTTTCCTTAGAGGAAATTCTAATGGGATATAAAAGTACCTAGCCTAATCACTACACCACTCTTTAGCAAGCAATATGATTATAGACATAACCGTTTTCTAGAGCGATACTCGTCATGGAATTCTTATTGGCCTCTTGTGTCTTGGCCATGGTAGTATTACACGTTTATGTGAATTTTTGGATAAAATAGCAGTGATTCTGAGGCCCATACAAGATAATAATGACGCTAGCTCTAGGTCATTTGGAGGACTTGTCCTCTGCCGAACTCTCATGCCATGTGATTATTATGAAAAAAAATTCTATCATGTGACCCAAAATTCACTCTAAACATGCATTTGATTGGAGCAATACACAACCAACCTCATTATTCCGCCTGGAGCTTGGGAAAAGAAATACAAACTTGAAAGAAATTGTTCTTCAACGTCAAATCTTCAAGATTGATGCGGTTTTGATCGAACGACGAGGGGAGGAATTTGGTGAAGTTCTTCAAATATTTGTCGCTTCCCCTAGCTCCAAAGGAGACTCCCTTTTTGCCAAAATTTACCTTGCCCTCACGTCCACGAATGCCTGGGAAATTCTCCTTTGAACCCGAACCTACATGGTTTTTACCCTATGTTCTCCATGAGGTCCTCTGCTCCTCCTCATCACAAAGAGCTCCCCTTCCTTTTTCTTCCAGAAACCACTTCCATGCACGCTCGTCCTCTCCTCCAACCAAGCCTGCCTCTCTTGGATGCTTCTCCCTTGACCTTCTTGTTTTTTTTTTCTCCTTTTCCCTCCTCTGTTTTCTGTTTATTTCCCCTTTTTGTTAATCCATTTTTTCTGTTTTTCCTTTTCGTTAATTTTCTGTTTTTTGATTTTTAAAATTTTAGATTTTGTTTTCATTTCATCTTTTTCTTCTTTTTTTTATTTCAGATATATATATATATATATTTTATTATTCTTTTTTTATTCTTTTTTTCTTTCCTTTTTATTATTATTTTTTCATTATTTTTTTTCTTTTTTTTAATTATTTTCTTTATTTCTATTTTTTTTGCTTGATTTTTCTTTAGTTTTTATTATTTTTCATATATTTTCATTTATTATTTAATTTAGTGTGGGTTTCTTGATTAATTTTAATAGTTGGGAGCCTCGGACACAAGTGGGTGTTTACAGTAACTAATTCCCAAATCACGGGGTTTTGACAAAACTTATGATGTAACCAATTGAACCCTTATTTCCTTTTATGAGTGATTATATATTTCTATTTAATTGTGTTTTCCTCATTGTGTTTAATTAATTGGTGAGAATTGACTGCTCTTGTTGATTTATAAGTTAATTCGGGAATAGAAAATCATACCATTATTTAATTAGTGGAACTATAAAGTAAACTAAAATTTAAGGATTTTGAATGATCAATCAGAATCCTTGATTTATAACTGGTTATTAATTTAACAAGTTTGAATGTTCTTTATGCTTCTCTTAATTCTATACTATACATGATCGTTGGATAATAACTTAAGGGAAAGAATATTTCTATTGCATGATCATTATATAGTAATAGAATGAGAATGAATGGTTAGCAATTGACTTTAAATCATTCATAAGAGATTTGGAGTGAAATTGAGTAAAGTTATAAGGGGAATCAAAGTCTTATGTCTTTCCATAATTAAATTCGCGTTTGTGTTATTTTGCCTTTAAGTTTCCTACTCTTGTTTTGTTTTTCCTCTTTATATTTATTTTACATGTTTCCAAACAAAACTATTTTTTCGTGAGCTCAAAAGTTAGGATTCAATCATTCTTTTAATGATGGTTGAAATAGTCTGTATGAGAACAATACAAAGGGTTTTAAATACTGCTTTCTACACCAACAGGTGCACTTGCCTGTGGGTAAAACTTTGTATGCATAGTAAACATAATGGTTTTTGGCGTTAAAAACTTTTTGAAACAAAAGGGACCACTTGAGCTCTTAATGAATTTGACCACCTTTGGCCAATTTGGCATTAGATTTTTAACTAGGGCACTATAAGTTCCCTTTTAAATTTAATTGAAAATGATGAATACTTATCCCTTAAGTCTAACCATGGGTTGTTTAACATAACCATAGTTAATGTAACCTAAATATAGTTAGTTTTTAACTTAACCATGGCTAAATTTTCTTTTTCTTCATAAGTGATTTTATTTTTTTATAATACTATGTAATGGTGACTCATGATGGATGGTCATTTTGTTGGTAAAATCATATAAGATTTCTTGCTTGATGATAAGCTCAAATTGCAAGTCTCTGGCGGTAGTTTATAGCCAGCATGGGTGATGTGAATTAAAATGGATCTTTCCTTAAGTTGACTCACTTAGAAAAAAAAAATATTATAACGGAAACAAATTAAAATTAGGAATTTGATAATTGTAAGAATAAAAGATGGAAAAGAGAGGGAATGAGGGAAAGAGCCACACCTTCAATTCTATGTAGAAAGGAGAGTGATAAGCTCACTAGCTCTCTCAAAGGGAATACCCTAATTCTTATTATCATCAAGATTGTCTCCTTAAGGAGAGTTACATAAGTATTTATAATAAAACTAAAATCCTAAATGTTTAGTAGCCAAGAGGGTCCAGTCCACTAACATAACAAAATAAAAGTAACAAATCCTAAAAAAACTTAATAACCATTATGGCCAAGCCCAATAACATAATAAACTAAACCTATGTTATTAATTATTGGATTAAATATAAAGTTCTAACCCAAAATACAATAATACAAGGATTGAGCTAAAATAAGTTAAATTTGGTTATGTTCTTCTAATTCTTTATTTTGAACTCAATGGACTAATTTTGTGCTCTTTTTCTCCATATCTTGGACTACCTAAAACATAGTTGTAACTATATGATTTAAGACCTCTTTGATTTTGTTTTTCTTTGACCTTGTCATAGGACCTCCTGCCCTTTGTAGGAGACCTTCTCTTTATCTCTCTCATTCTTTATCATTATTCCTTCTTGGTTCTCATTATTCCCTCCTTTTAATAAATTCATCCTTGAATTATGATCTTCATCATCTACATCAAAAACACATAGGGCAGAAACATTAAAAGTTGTGCTCACCCTATACTCACCAGGAAAGTGAATTTTATAAGCATTATCGTTGATCTTTTGTAACACTGGGAAAGGTCCATCTCCCCTTGGATGGAGTTTTGATTTTCTTTGTGAGGAAAAGTGCTCCTTTCTTAGATGGACCCAAACCTAATCTCCAGGTTCAAACACAACTTTCTTCCTAGTTTTGTTGTCATTTTGAGCAAAACACTTTATTTTCATCTCAATTTGAGCCTTAACCTGTTCATGAATCTTGTTCACATATTCAACCTTAGACTTTTCATCTGTATGCTCAAATAAGAATTGTTAGATAAAGGTAATAAATCAAGAGGAGTTAGGGAGTTAAATCCATAAATAATTTCAAAAGAGGAATGTTGTTTAGTAGCATGAAGCACCCTATTGTAAAAAATTCAACATGTGGCAAACAATCTTCCCAATACTTAATATTGCTCTTAATGATAGCCCTAAGAAGAGTAGAGAGGGTTCTGTTGACCACCTCAGTTTTCCCATTAATTTGAGGATGACAAGTAGTGGATAAAAGAAGTTTTATACCAAGTTTGTTTCATAGAGTCCTCCAAAAGTGGCTAAGGAACTCGGTATCACGATCTGAAATAATAATCCTTGGAATTCCATAAAGTTTCACAACTTCCTTAAAGAATAAATTGGCTACGTGACAAATATCATCAACCTTCTTGCAAGGTACAAAATGGGCCCATCTTTGAAAATTAGTCAACTATAACAAAAATTGAATCCTTCCCATTTTTAGTTCATGGTAATCCTAAGATAAAATCCATAGATAAATAAATCCAAGGATGTTTAGGGATAGGTAAAGGAGTATAAAGTTCATGAGGCATTACCTTAGATTTTTCCCTCTTACATAGGGTGCATCATTCACAAAATTTATGCGTATCATGCTTCATATGAGGCCAATAAAAATGCCCATGAAATATATCTAAAGTTTTTTGAACTTCAAAATCTCCTATTAAACCCCCTTCAGAACTTCTTTAATAAGAAAATCTCTTAAGAAACTTTTAGGCATAGACAATCTATTATTTTTGAAGAAATAATCATTATGCTTATGAAAATCCTTTTTGAGCCATTTTATCACAAGAAGTATATATATGAGAGAACTCATTATCATGCATATACATTTCTTTAATATGTTCAAAACCAAGCAATTTAGTTTCAAGAGTGGAAAGTAACACATATCTTCCAAAGAGGGAAACCGCTACCATATTTATCTTTTTTTTTTAATGTTTGATAATATAAGAAAATTGTTGAATGGAATTCAACCTATTTGGCATGTCTCTTATTATGTTTTCCTTGTCCCTTCAAATACTTCAAGGATTCATGATCACTGTGAATGACAAATTCTTTGGGCAAAAGATAATGTTGCCATGTTTGTAATACTCTAACAAGTGCATATAATTCTTTGTCATAAGTTGGATAATTAATAGTAGTCCCATTTAATTTTTCACTAAAATATGCGATGGCATGACCTTCTTGAAGTAAAATAGTCCAAATATCCACATTAGATGCATCACATTCAATTTCAAATGATTTGAAAAAATTAGGTAATGTAAGAATAAGTGTATGTGTCAGTTTGCCTTTAAGTGTTTGAAATGCATCCTTTTGATTTTTTTCCCACCTAAAACCGACATTTTTTATTTACAATTTCATTTAAAGGTGCTGCTAATGTGCTAAAATCTTTTGTAAAAGCTTGTTAATCCGTGAAAAATCCTAACATCACTCATAGATTTAGGAGTTGACTAATCTCTAATAGCCTTAACCTTTTCTTCATCAACTTGTACACTTTTTGAATTGATTACAAAGCTAAGAAAAGTCACATGATTAGTGCAAAAAGTACATTTATCTAAGTTAGCATACAATTTTTCTTTCTTAAGGACATTCAAAACAGATTTGAGATGTTCAACATGCTCTTCAAAACTCTTAGAATAAATTGAAATATCATGAGAGTAAACAATTACAAAATTTCCAAGAAATTCACGCAATACGTGATTCATAAGACGAATAAAAGTGCTAGGTGCGTTAGTTAAATCCAATGACATTACCAACCATTCATACAATCCATATTAAGTTTTGAAGGCAGTTTTCCATTCATCCCCTTCCCTTATTTTAATTTGATGATACCCACTTTTCAAATCAATCTGAGAAAAAAAAAGCACCATATAATTCATAAAGTAAATTATCAAGTCTAGGGATAGGTGTAAACACCCTATTATGTGTGAGGCTCGTTGATAAAGATTAATTAGAAAGTAAACTCAATTTAAATTATTTTGGAAAAGTAGATTGAATAAAAAAAACAAAAATAACAAATAAATAAAGGAAAAGATTTAATTAAAACCAATTAGAAATCAAGGAAAAGAGAGTAAATAAAAATAAAAGTTTGATGAAATAAAAAAATATGATAAATAATAAGTAAAAACAAAAAATAAAAATTACAAAAAAGTAAGTAAAAGAAAAGTGAAAATAAATAGAATTAGAATATTAAAACAAAATAATAAACACAAAAATAAGGAAAACAAAAATTGAAAATAAAAACAGAAAAAAGTAAAATTTGAAAAAGATAAATAAATAAATAAATTAACAAAAATAAACAGAAAATAAAAATTGAAAATAAAAACAGAAAAAAGTAAAATTTGAAAAAGATAAATAAATAAATAAATTAACAAAAAAAATTGAAAATAAAAATAGAAAAAAAGTAAAATCTGAAAAAGATAAATAAATTAACAAAAAAACAGAAAATAAAAAAAATAGACAAAATCCGAAACTGAAAAATAAATGAATAAATAAATTAAAAAAAGAACAAAAATAAAAATAGAAAGAAAAAACAGAAAGAAAAAAACAGAAAAACGAAAATTAAAACAAAAGGAAAACATAATTGAAACGGGGAGGAACAAAAGGACAAAATGAGCGGGTTGATGGCATGGAGTTTTCTCTGGATCTCCAGGGAGGCATGCGGCTCTTCTTGAAGAAGTTGAGGAGCAAAGAAAAAGAAAAGAACTTTTAGTGAAGGGAGGAAGTTTTTGAGGAGATGGAGATCTTTATCTTTGGGGTCAAGAATAAAAGCTTCGATCTCTCTTAAGCTAGGGGCATCAAGATCTTCATATGGTTGAGTTTTGGCCAAGATTGCACCCAAACCTTGGCGTTTTTGGGCAACCCTCCAGATAAGATCAAGAATTCCTTTTCATGTTCTCTTGATGTAGTTTATGCATGCATCAATCTGTGCATAGAAGTTTTGAATATGCCTTTATCGCATGAACTTGGATCATGAACTATTTCTTGTTCGAGTTTAATCAAATAATTCATATTCACATGTTCATGTAAGAATCAGTTTGCATAAGACCACAAAGTCATGATAAAGGTCCAAAAACTCAAATATGGCCTCATGAGTTTGGTAAGATTTTGGCCTAGACAAACTACTCTAGAGTCATTCTTCTAGACTTGGTTTCTGATTTATGAAGTGTATTTAAGAGCCTGTGGCTCCAGTGCATGAGATTCTGGTGCCTACTTTGAATAATTGGGGCTCCAGTGCATGAGATTCTGGTGCCTACTTTGAATAATTGGGACTCTTGATCAGGAGACACGAGGTTTGGCTATTCTGTTATGTGGTTGATCTTCTCTTATCACTCGTCCATGTCAACTGGGACGTAAATACAGAGCGCCATACGCTCGTGTTAATGAGCATGAAACTGGTCGATTGCCACACTCTCCCTGGAAATGACCCCCAACATATTCGGAATGCCATTCTTCATGTATGGTGAAGTCAAGGTCAGAAACCTAGAGTCCGAAATATCCACTTATGAAAGAGATAAGTTTGAGCGTAGGCTTCCTGCCAAGTTGTCCCTCCAATCTGAGAAATTATTCCTTAATAGTAGAAACCGTGAGCTTCGAAGTTAGCCATCAACGATGCAGCCTCGAGCCATAAAGGGCAGGCTCACCTTCATGCGTGCAAGCAACCATAAGGGCAGTTTCAGCTGAACTTCTTCGATGTATTGACGAGCGTCTCTTTGTCTATGTTCGCCACTTTATAGTTCATCCATGAGCCTGACCCTCAGCCATGAAAGAAGGTTATGGAATGGACCTCCTGCAGTGGGATTTGGTGCATCGGCCAAAAGGGAATGAACAGATTTCGAATGAGCCTTCGAGCACCCATGCACGTGGGCCCTCTTGCACACACCGGGATGATGTTAATGAACCTCAAACCTAAGCTTGATTAGCTCAAAATCATTTCTGATAAAGACATAATTTCAAACGTCTATGCAGGGATCCCTACTAATGACTAAGCTCTTGAGCAAACAGCTTTGCCTTCAAGGAAGACCTATAATGCTGAGTAAGATGTTGGTAAGTAAGTGTGGGGGCAGGTGCACTCACAGGTAAGATATTGGCAAGCCAGAACATGCATTGGTAAAATGCAAATATTGCCTTAAAAAGAGCAGTATGGCATAATTATAGTGACCGAACGTGTAACAATCGTTGACAATAGTAGAGGGGCTGATCCAAGTGAGTTGCAACTCACCAACCCTATGCAACACTGAGGGGAACAACAGCCGACACAGTATTGTGGTTCTCAAATACCATGCATTTAGTTTGCATGTGGACTATGCAAGAAACCATGCAAGCGCTAAAGTACGTCGAAATTGTCAAAGAAAACTCGATGGGCCCCCATGACGCTTTACAGAAAAGACATTTTGGTATTGAATTTATGCCAAATAGCAGGGGCAACCAGCGGCATATACACGTCTACATTTATGATGACAATGGAAACATATCAACCACCTGTAGTGGCAAGAAAATCCTGGAGTTCTAAGATTGGGGAGTATCAGTAGAGTCCAAGCAAAATCAAGACTAAAGAAGCAGATTCGTAGGGGTTCAGTTCAAGCATGGCATCCAGGTGATTGAGGTAGTAAGGAAAACGCCTACTGGTTGGTGCTACACTATAAACTTGGCAGTCTCAAAACCATCAAAGAAAGACCATGCAGCGTCGCATTCAGTTGGGCAGGCTGACTTTTGTCTCTAAACTAATCACAAATGCATGGGTCCTAAGCCAATATTGGTTTCAAAGGCTTCTACTCGCTGTGTGATCTTGGCCGCTTTTGTGCATAAAGCATACTCTATTAGTAAGTAAGTTGTATAGGTTCCACAAGTTTCACATGTCAGTTCGACAAGGTCACGACATTCTGAGCTCTAAAAATCACATGCATGACTGTGGGAACATCATGCTTTATGTGTATAGGATAGGCAGTGACAAGGGAGTCTCAAACTAGATTATCAGACCATAAGCATTCATTCGCCATGCTTGTCTCAGCATTTGGTCGCTCACGAAACCCCACGTCCTATGCTGTGCAGGTCGAATGCCCTAGCTAAGAGGCAAGTTACTGAGGTTTAGCGTCCATGCACGTAGCCAATGAAAGCAAAAGAAAAAGGGGGAATGAATTAAAGCATAGACGAGGTCCACTGACATGTCTTAATTAAAATAAAGAATGGTCTGGACATGGTTCTTAATTTAGATTTGCAAAGCATAAAGTATAAAGTGAATAGCTCAAGTGGTTGAGTGCACCTCACCTACTACCACAGGATCCCTAATTCGATCCACACTCGTTGCATTTTTTTAAATTGCCAAATGAACACCGCAACACTGCCCCTGCCTTTGGCTTCAACATTGGCCCCTAAAAATGAACGCCACACGTTGTCAACTTCAAAATTAAGCCCTATGAAAACCAAACAAATCTCCTAATCACTCTTTTGCAATTAATTCGGTTAAGTTTATTTTTTTTTCCTAATTCTCTCTCCAATTTCAAATCAAATTTATTTTCTCTTTAAATCAGATTTAGTCCAAATCTAAAATTCAAATCAAGTTTTTGTGTTCACTTTAATTCAAATAAAATTCAACTCTTTTCCTCAGGTTTTAATTTAAATCTTATTCTATTTTCAAATCAAGTTCATTTTGTTTTTCATTTCTTTTCTTCATTTAAAAAAAAAAATCAAGTTCTTTTTTAATCAAGCCTAATATCTTCTTCTCAGACTTTGGAAATTCTCTTTGAGTTGGGTCAAGCCCAATTATTTTCTTCTTTTCATTTTAAATCATGTTCATTTTCAATCAAGTCCATTTCAAAATGAGGTTCATCTTAAATGAATTTCATTTTCAAAATCAAGTACAATTCTCTCCCTCAAGTTCAATTCAAGTCAAGTTTATTTTCTTAAACTCTAATCAAGCTCATTTCAAGTCATGTTCCATTCCTTAAATCAAGCCTATTTCAAGCCGATTCAAATCAAGTTTATTTTAAATCAAGTTTGATTCCTTTTTTAAATTTTGAGTCAAACTGACTTCAAATCAAATTTATTTCAAATCAAACCTGATTCTTTTCTTATCTTTATTACTTTCTCCAAATTACATTCTTTTTGGGAATCACAAGTCTCACGCGATGAGGTCTAAATGGAAAACTAGCAGTTTCACTGCTGTTCGATATTTAGAGATTCATATAGGCCCTAGTGCAGTCTTAGTTGCCTCGGACTTTGTGCATATGTGGACTAAAAGTTCCTCCTAAATAATATAACTTTTCAAAAATACTTTTGAGAACCACAAGTCTCACGCAATGAGCTCTAAATGGGAAACTGGCGGTTTCACTGCTATTCAATATTTAGAGATTCATATAGGCCCCGGTGCAGCCTTAGTTGCCTCGAACCTTGTGCATATGTGGACTGAAAGTCCCTCTTAAACAATAAAATCTTTTAAATATTATCCATCAAATTCTTTACCTCTGAAGGTCAAGCCTTCACACACCAGAACTACGTAAGCCTTGAGTTTCCCATTGCACCAGGGAATACGTAGGACAAGGACCAAGTCCTGTCAGGCTATCTTCCATCAAACTATTTATTTTTAATCTAAACTAAAGGGATCAAACACTTTTCAATAACATCGAGATCACACACTCAGTTTAAGGGTACCGTTCTTCGGAACGGGCGAGTAGGGTGCCTAACACCTTCCCTATTCGTAACCGATTCCCGAACTTAGAATCTCTTCCTCAAGTTAGGGTTTTTCCAAGTATTTTTACTTAAATAAAAATTTGGTGGCGACTCCACATTATCAAATAAAATTCATTTTAAAATTTTAGCGAGTTCACCGCCCATCGTGATTACAGTTGCGATAATAAGGTGTCTATACTTAACTGTACTGTTGTTGATAGCTCTACAATCTGTGGACATCCTCCATGACTCATCCTTTTTAGGTACCAAAATTACATGTACTACACAGGGACTTAAGCTCTCTCTATCACATCCTTTTTCTAACAACTCCTCCACTTGTTTTTGAATCTTCTTTATCTTTTAAGGGTTGCTCCTATATGTGGGTCTATTGGGTAAAGAAGCATCGAGAGTGAGATCTATTTGATGTTCTATTCCCCTCATTGGTGGTAAACCATGAGGCTCTTCTTTAGGAAAAAACATCATTAAATTCCGGCTAAATAGCAACAACATCACTGGATAAGGAGTTAGTGTTAGTGTTAGAGTTTAAATAAGAATTTTTACATAAAAGAAGGAATAAAGGTTCACTAGCCAAATAAACCTTCTTCACCTCACCTTTATTAGCAAATAAACTTTCTACTTTTATCTCTTCCTTTTTCTCACCCTCTTTTTTCTTTTCTTTCCTCTCTTTCTTTTGAATTATACCCTCAAAATCAAGGGTTTTTTGTTTTCACTCTCTTTTTCTTGATTTTCATGCTCTTTTTTTATTTCATTTTTATTTGATCCTTACAAAATTTTCTAGGGGATAAGGGTACAAGTTTTATGTTTTGAGAATTATGCATTAAAGAAAATTTGTTAGAGTGCCCTTCATGTTGAGCACACTTATCAAACTTCCAAGGCCTTCTAGGAAGAATATGACTTGCTTCCATTGGAACAACATCACAAAGAACTTCATCTTCATACTTTTTGATGGAAAAATTAACCATCACTTTTTGATTCACCATTATCGCTTAGCCATTGGAGCTTATATGACTATGGATGTGGTGTAGTCTTTAGGTTCAATTTGCTGACCAATCAAGTGCTTGTGACATTAGTGTAACTCCCCCCATCAATGATCACAGAGCACACCTTTCCTTAGACAAGGAAACAAGTATGAAATATATTTTCCCTTTGGTTTCCCTCATGCTCCTTGTGTTAACTTCCTAATAATCTCTGCACCACTAATAAATCTCCATTTGGCGCATAGGTTGTACCATCATTTTCCTCTTCACTTGGATAGAAGAAGGAAGAATCATAGTCTTTTCCAGTAATGCTTCCATCATCTTGCAACACCATAATCTTCTTATTTGGGTATTGGGATGAAATATGCCCTCTTTCCAAACATTTGAAGCATTTTACATCCTTACTTTTAGAAGATGCAATTGTAGTATTCATCCATGCTCATACTTCCTTGTGTGAGTGTTTGTAATTTGTTGTCAAAATCCCTATGATAATGGGAAGGCACAAATCTCCTCCACATCATGGTTTTCATTTCATCCCAAGTGTTGATAGGATTCTTTTTCTGTGATTCTGTCCTTGCTTCCAACAAATTAAGGCATATTCGGTGAACTCAAGGGCAGCCACCTTTACTTTCTTTTCATCATAATAGTTGAGACAAGAGAAAAATTTTTCAATATTCATATCTCATTCAAGGTAAGCTTCAGGGTTGTTCTTCCCTTGGAAGAAAGGTATCTTGAATTTCACATCTCCAAGTTTATCTTCTTACCCATGATCTCTCCCATCTCTTTCATGTCTTCTTTCTCTATCCCGCCTCCTTCTTTCTCTCCTTTGTTCAGAGGAATCATAGAAGTTATTATCCCCGTAAGAAAAACCTTCGTGGCTAGAATCCCTTTCATGGATGGATGTTCTCCCATGGTTAGAAGTCCTACCTTTCTCCAATTGGTCAACTCGTTAACTAACAAACTAGTAATAAATATGTGATATAAGTCTAAGACAAATATCATTATTAAAATATTACGTTTAACTTATAAAAATAAATAAATAAATAATAAATAATTATATTATTAAAATTTATTAAAGATTACATTAACGAATGTTTTAGTTAAAGTTAAAAAATTTAAAAGCTATTTAGATTATATTTTCAAGTTACTATCCTAAAAACGCTTGCATCTACTAAAAAAATGTTTTAATAATATTTTAGGTTAAAAGTTTTGGCTTTCGAATAATTGAAATGTATTAATAAACACATTCTTAAAATATATGATTTTATTTATTTAACCATCAATTAATTATTTATACATTAATATAGAGTTGTATATTTGTTTCATATTTGCAAAATAAATCTAGAGATGTCAATGAGATGGAAAAAAAATGGATAGATTACTACTTATATCTACCTATTAAATTTAGTAGATACTTTAAAGGTTGAATATATTCATATATATTATAGGTATTTAAATTAAAAATTATAATAACATTATTTATTCATTATCCATAAATAAATTTACTTTTTAAAAAAATTATTTGATAATTAATATCATAAAAATATTTGAATGTATAACATCTTTTCGTTTTTAAAACTTTAAATATTAAAAAATTTAAAAATAAAGTGATTAAAAATAAAGATCAATATTTAATATTTCATTAACTTTTTTATTTGTTTATAATAAAATATAAATTTAATTATGATAAAATCTAAGATCGAACATTAATAAAAATTAAAATAAATATAATAGTATTCTTTTCATTAAACCTCTTTAATACTTCTTATTATAAGTTTAGTAATTTTATTTAATATAATTTTTCTTGATTATCTATTAATTTTTTTTGTTAATAAATTTATAATTTATTTCATATCTTCAAGATAAAACTATAGATGTTAACCGGATGGACAAAAGCGGATAAGATACTACTGGTATCTTTATCTACTAGAATTGATAGATATTAATGAAGATAGTAGACATTTATAGATATCTATAAATGTTTAATAATTTAAATTATAGTATATAATGTGTAATAAATTAAATTATTATTTTATAATATAAATTAGTATTATATAATATTATTGTGGATGAATATATGAAAAATATTATTATAAAATAAATTTTATATTATTATAAAATAATATAAGATTATAATATTTTAAATATATTTAATAAAAATATGTTTCTTAATATCTAAATATTTGCAGGATATAATATAATATTCATCTCACTTATTTTTTAATATATTAATATCTATAAATAGAAATATTTTTTGTAATTTCAAAATAATTTTTTTTACTGTGATCAACAACCTATATTTTGATGTTAACAATAGGATATCAGTTAAAATTATAAGTTAATATTATATGATATAATTGATTAATTTGAAAAATATTTCACATATTTAATTAATTAAAGAATGTACAAATTGAGACAATTTTTTAGGTATAGTTCACCACGTATATGGAAAGAAATAATTCAAGATGTGAACAAATCTGTTACACGTCATTAAGGATAAGGAAAATTAGCTATAAATTCAGCCATGTTTTCTATGGCTCATCACAAAATCAATCTCTAAATAGAGATACATACGTATTAGAAGTAAGATGCAAGAAATGAAAATAATGATTCTTTTTGTGTCATTCATGGCTTTATGTTTGTTGCTATCAACATTTGGTATTAGCCAACTTGATGACATTTCATGTTCCGAGGCTGTACCACTCCTGGTTCCATGTCAGCCATATTTGGTGGGAACTGCAGATATAACACCAAATTGTTGTTCAGCTGCAACCACAATAGCTCAAAGGGCAAACACCACTGAAGTTCGTAGGACATTATGTGGTTGTCTTAAGAATGCCGCTGCCTTAATCGGTGCCAAATCTGATAGATTAAAACAACTCCCTGAACTCTGTAAAATCAATCTTTCATTTCCTCTTGATCCATCAATTGACTGCAACACGTAAGTCTCTCTATCTTTCTTTACTTTCACCTTTGTATTCATATATATATATATATATATATATCAGCGATAATTCAATAATTATTAAGAACGCTTTTATTATTATATATGCAGAATTCCATGATGCTTCTACAATTGCTGATCGGAAAGAAGTTTGAAAATCTTTATAAAAGATTCAAAAATAAGCATTTTTAATTCTTAAAAAAATACTATGATCAATATGAATCAGTGTATTTATTTCATAAGTTACATTTTGAAATACAGATTTATTGAATTTTAGTATATGTTATAAATATTATATTTTTATCTTTTTTTTTTAACAAATTTGATTGTTAGGTGTGTTTTTAGTAAAATATTAAAAGTTGTTTTTTAAGTTTATTTTTAGAATTAAATAAAAAATAAAAATATTAATAATAAAATTTTTGAATGAATAAGTAATTTAATTGTCAAAAATATTAATTGTAATTAGAATTAATTTTATTTTGTGGTCTAATAAATAAATATCAAATGGTAATTTTAAAAAAATTAACTTAATAAAAACGAAACTTTTAAAATATAATTACTCTCTCTTACACGCATAAGAAAACATCCTTTTAAGATTCAGCATATCTCTCATGTATCACTATGCATAACAAACACCATATTTTTCAAATAAATTCGTCACATTTGATTTCATTAAAAAACACATACCATCTTTTAATTTTGAATTTGTATGAAATTGTTCAATCACCTAAAATAAAAGCACACACACTTTTAGTTTGTAACTCTACCTCTCACAAAGACAAGATCTTTTTTTCATCATTCTTCTTTTCCTATTTATTCTCTCATCTTTATCAGAGGAGAGGTTCATCCACAATTACCATCTTTAATTTTTTTTTTTTAAAATCGAACACATTTACTTAAAGACACAAGATATCATCGTGTTAATAATAATAATATATATAATTATTATAAATATAGTAATTTTATTGTCAATATTGTTATTTTTATTATTAATAATATTATCATTAATATTATAATTTTTAATATATTATTACTATTATTTTTACAATTATTAATATAATTATAAACATATTGTTAATTTTAATATTATTACAGTTACTATTTTTATTATTAAAATAAATAATATTAATGTTAATATTTCGTTAATGTTGTTATTGTTAAAATAATTACTAATATATTATTTTTTATTACTAATTCTAATATTTTTATTATTATAATTAACAATATAATTCTTAATACATGATTAATATTAATTTTATTAAAATTTTGATTGTTAATAATATTATTATTATCATTATAATTTACATTATTTTTATTATTATAATTATTATTTTAATGTTAGTAATTTTTACTTTTATTTTTATTATTATTATTAAAAGATAGGAATAATATAGAATAAAAAATAAAAACTAGTAATAACAATAATAATAATAATAATAATTAATATGCTAATTTTATTATCAAAATTATTAATTTTATAATTCTAAAATAATAATATTAATAATATTATAATTATAATTATAATAATAATTATTTTATTATTAATATTAAAATTGTTAATATATTGTTATTATTATTATTATTATTATTATTTATTAATATATTAATAATTTCATTCTTATTACAATTAATATTTTTATTATTTTAATCAATAATATTTATATTAATATATTATTATTATTATTATTTTTAATATAATTATTCATATATTATTTAATTTATTACTATACTTATTGATATTCTTATTATATAATTATTATTAATGCTATTAATATTTTTATTCATATTTCTATTTTTAATGATAATAGTATTATCATTATCATCATTACTTTTTTATTATTATTATAATTTTTACTTCTTACTATATTAATAATTTCTTTTAATGTTATTATTATTTTATTATTTTCACTTTTAATACAATAATAATATTATTAATTTTAAATGATAATATTTATCTTAATAATAATAATCTAATTCTTAATATATTAATATTATTTTTATTGTATATTAACATAATAAATTTAATAATATATGTTATTGTATCATATTCTTGAAATGAATTAAATAATTAGTGGATATAAATAGTAAAACTATTTTTTATCAGAATTTGAGATAATTTTATTAAAAATAACTTCAATCTAATATTTTAAATTTTTAATAGAAATAATTAAAACAAACAATATAAAAAATATATTTTTATCTTTTTGCGCAATCCAAATAATATAGAAAACAAAAATAATAGTACAACAATAACAAATTAATAGCCCATAATTCAATTTAAATATAATAAAAGAAGCTCGGTATGCGTTCAGCAGTTGATTCTAATTTTTCACACTGGGAATCAATTTTTCGCACAGCTATACCTTCTTTCTTTTTTAAAGAGAGATTAAAATATATCTAGCATGGAGAAAGTTAGGATATATTGAAATTGATATAAGGAAATAGAATAAAATAATATGAATGAGATATATTTATATATCATTGCTTGAATTGCAAAAAGAAATCTATAATTAAAATTATGAAATATACTCATAAATATAATAAATTATATAATTCTTTAAATATCAACTATTTATTTTTAAACAGTAAATATAGCTATTTCCTTTACCTCAAAAATAAATTTTATAAAAGACAAAAATAGACATGAATATACTAATTAAATAAATAATAGGATATTTTAAAAAGTTTTAAAAAAATAGGGAAGTAAATTTGGTAAAACGGTAGGGTTGCAAAAACAATTTACTTTCACACTACTAACTAGGTCCGAGGAGCGTATGGTTTATTTTTATTTCTTGGAAGAATCTATGAAAACTAACGTACTACCATTGATAAAAAAATTAACAAGAATATGTAAATTGAGAATGTCCTTTTAACAAATAAAACTCGTTTTACAATTTTTAATTTCACGCAATAGGCTCTAAGCACGAATTGTTAGATTTTTCTGTTGTTTGCTGTTTAAAGATTCATATTGGTCCCAGTGCAGTTGTAGTTGTCTTGGCCCATGTACATATGTGGATTGAGAATGCCATTTTAACAAATAAAAACTCGTTTTTCAATTCTTAGTCTCACGCAATGGGTTCTAAGCACGAACTGGTAGATTTTTCTTTTATTTGTTGTTTAGAGATTCATATGGGTCCCAGTGCAGCCATAGTTGTCTTGGATCCTGTGCATATGTGGATTGAGAATGCCCTTTTAACAAATAAAAACTCATTTTGCAATTCTTAGTCTCACGCAATGGGCTCTAAGCACGAACTGGTAACTTTTTTGTTGTTCGCTGTTTAGAGATTCATATGGGTCTCACTACAACCGTAGTTGTCTTGAACCCTGTACATATGTGGATTGAGAATGCCTTTGTAACAAGATAAAAACTCGTTTTTATAATTCCTAGTCTCATGCGATGGACTCTAAATACGAACTTGTAGTTTTTTCTGTTATTCGATATTCAAAGATTCATATGGATCCCAGTGTTACCGTATTGTCTTGGATCCTGTGCATATGTGGACTAAGAATTATGCAAAAATATGGAAAATACTCTCAAAATCATCTTCCTTTTCACTCTGAAGGTCAAGCCTTCCAACCAGATCTACATAAGCTTTGAGTTTCCCATTGCAGCAGGGAATACGTAGGAGCAAGATCAAGTCTTGTTAGGCTATCATCCATCAATCTATTTATTTTCACTCTAACTAAAGGGATCAAACAGTTTTCAAATAAATCACACACTCAGTTTAAGGGCACCGTTTTTCAGAACGGGCGAGTAGGGTGCCTAACACCTTCCCTACTTGTAACCGAATCCCGAACCTAAATCTCTTCCTTAAGTTAGGGCTTTTCCAAATATTTTTCCTAAAAATAAAATTTGGTGGCGACTCCATATTATTAAATAAAATATATTCTAAAAATTTTAGCGAGTTCTTCGTCTCATCGTAATTACGATTGCGACACCCATCACCAACACAAAAGGGGTTGGTATGCATTACCCATCGAGTACCATCTAGTGTTAACAAAACACCTCCTCCAGCTAATAATAGAGGTGGCCTACATTGGCCATTTGCTCCTAAACCTAGATTTCCATAGTTCAACTAGCCTGTTGTTCTCGAGGCTTGATTTCCATTGTTCAATAAGCTAGTTTTTCCTGAGCCTTGATTACCATTATTCAATTGATTAGCATTTCTAGAACCTTGGTTGTTGTTATTCAATTGTGCCAGCCTCATATATGTTAATATGGCTTCAATTATACTTTAGGTCTCATCCATACGACTCAACCTTTCTTGACTTGGTCAATCTCCAAGCTTAAATTCCTTCCTTCATTCTTAGCTGCCATCCTTTCTATTCTAACTCAAGTTTGTGCTATGAATTTGAGTTTGATAATTCAGTTTATTTGGAGGGCGCGCAATGGTTTCAAGGCTTATCAACACAAAAGGTGGTTATTGTTCCTATTTACTTTTTTGAAAGAAGAAAAAAAAAAGGCATGAGTTACAAAAAGTGTTTATGATGCATGAACTATGTGTATAACATATTTAGATAATTGGATGGCATACTAAGGATGCATGGATATATGTGTTAAAAAATGCATGATGTGTATGGTATACTACAACATGTGAAGATGCATGACATGTTATGGTTACATGAAATGACAATGATGTACTGAGAATGCCAACGTTGAGCTTGTAGGGAGATGTGTGATATGCATGAGAAATTATGACATGCAAACATATGAAGCATATTATAGATGAAATGTTGGGAGGGGAGAGAGAGAGAAAGAAAAACAAGGTTGAGTATGCTTCCTTTTAGTCTTCATGAGTTTACTTAAGTATGAAAGGTTTTTATCTGGTGGTTTATGACTTTTCTAATCAATGTTATTCCCAAAGGTAGATGTCTATTCTAAAAGTATTTGGTCTCTGTAAACACTCAATTATGTCTGAGGTCCCATTTGTTAAATTAATCAGTAAACCAACAATAATTTAAATAATAAATAAATATTAAGGTTAATAAACCGAAAGAAAAAAAATAAATAAACAGAAAGCAGAAAAACAAATAAACAAAAAAATAGAGAAAAAAAATAAAAAAAAATATATAATAATAATAACCCAAAAATAATAAAATGAGAAAAAGTAAAAAAAATAACAAAATAACAAATAAATAAAGAAAAAGATTAAATTAAACCTAACTAGAAAAAAATAAAAAAAGGAGTAAATAAAAAATAAAAGCTAGATGGAATAAAAAATATATGATAAAAAAATGAAAAAATAAAAAAACAGAAAAGAGAATAAAAAACGGAAAAAACATAATTAAAACAAAAAGAAAATAGAAAAGGGGGGGAAAGAAAAAGGAAAAAGATTGGTGCATGAAGGCATGCAGAAAATGAGGGGGGTTAACTGAAAAACTTCTCTCTAAAAGGGAGATAGACACTGGAAGCACATTGAGAACGGGAAGGGATAAGGGGCGTTACTGGAAGGAGTCTCCCTGATCTTCTCTCTTCACTGGGATTTGTGGGAAATTAGAGACTCCATCCAGGTTGAGCCAACACAGCACATAGTTCCTACAAGTAGCTTCACCATAAGAGAGAAAAGGATAGCTCTGCAGATTGGGGGCATAAGTACACAGATTCGAATGCTCTATTACCTCCATAACAGGTTAGTCACATTGCTTTCTTGAACCAAGAACCTTGCTTTGATCAACTTAGTTTACGCTCCTACAATAAAACTCGTATGAGAACCTGGTTTTTTGATATAATCTAAGAATAATCAAGATATAGTTTGGCTAGATTTCAGTCTTAACCCCTGCTATATTTCACTATGAAATTTGGTTTCAATTCAATGAGAAATTGATGATACAATTAGGAGAGGATCTGTAAATCGCATTTCTTTAATTTGAACATGGGAATATAGCTCCGAAAGTCCCTTTCCTTTCTCCTAGAGCCATATAGTTTTTGGAGCCTGTCGCAACCGTAATTACAACGAGACGACGAACTCGCTAAAATTTTAGAAAAGGAATTTTTAATTGATTGTGGAGCCGCCACCAAATTTTATTTTAACGGAAAACATTTGGAAAAACCCTAACTTAAGGAAGAAATTCTAGGTTCAGGAGTCGGTTACGAGTAGGGAAGGTGTTAGGCACCCTACTCACCCGTTCCAAAGAACAGTACCCTTAAACTGAGTGTACGATTTTGTTACTTTTAAAAATGATTTGATCCCTTAAATTTAGAATGAAAATAAATAGGTTGGTGGAAGATAGTCTGGAAGGACTTGATCCTACTCCTACGTATTCCCTGGTGCAATGGGAAACTCAAGGCTTACGTAGTTCTAGTTAAGACACTTGATCTCTTAGACGATAGAAGGATGATTTTAGGTAAAAATTGAATTTTAGATAAAGTTGAGTGTAAATAGTGATTTCCTAAAATTACGTCTTTGAAAAATCCAAACCGTCGTAAGCCACATACGGATCTGCATGAATTAAAATACGGAACAGCAAAGAAGGCTGCCTATTCGCATTGAAATCCGTTTGCACAAATTTTAGAAAATTAAAATGGACATTTTGGAAACAAACGTTTTTACAGAGTTAGTAAAGATTGATTTTCTAAATTATGTGCTTCCGAAATCTAAACTGTCGTAAGCCGCGTATGAATCCACACGAATTCAAACATGGAACAGCAGAGAAGGCTGCTTGTTCGTATTGAAATCCGTTTGCACAAATTTTAGAAAATTAAAACAGACATTTTGGAAACAGACGTTTTGACAAAGTTAGTAAACAGTGATTTTCTAAAATTATGTTCTTGCGAAACCCAAACCGTCGTAAGCCGCGTATGGATTCGCACAAATTCAAACACGGAAGAGTAGAGAAGACTTCCTGTTCATATTGAAATCTGTTTGCACAAATTTTAGAAAATTAAAGCAGACATTTTGGAAACAAACATTTTGACAGAGTTAGTAAACAGTGATTTTCTAAAATTGTGTGCTTGCGAAACCCAAACCGTCGTAAGCCGCATATGGATTCGCACAAATTAAAATATAGAACAGCAGAGAAGGCTTCTTGTTCGCATTGAAATTCGTTTGCACAAATTTTAGAAAATTAAAACGGACATTTTGGAAACAAACGTTTTTACAGAGCTAGTAAACAGTGATTTTCTAAATTGTGTGCTTGGGAAATCCAAACCATTATAAGTCGCGTATGAATCCATATGAATTCAAACACGGAACACCAGAGAAGACTTCCTGTTAGCATTGAAATCCGTTTGCACAAATTTTAGAAAATTAAAACAGACATTTTGGAAACAAACATTTTGACAAAGTTAGTCAACAATGATTTCTAAAATTATGTGCTTGCGAACCCAAACCGTGGTAAGCCGCGTATGGATTCGCACGAATTCAAACATGAAAAAGTAGAGAATACTGCCTCTTTATGTTGAAATCTGTTTGCACAAATTTTAGAAAATTAAAACAGATATTTTGGAAACAGACGTTTTGACAGAGTTAGTAAACAGTGATTTTCTATAATTATGTACTTGTGAAACCCAAACTGTCGTAAGACGAGTATGGATTCGCACGGATTAAAATACGAAACAGCAAAGAAGACTACTTGTTCGCATTGAAATTCATTTGCACAAATTTTAGAAAACTAAAACGGACATTTTGGATACAGACATTTTTACAAAGTTAGTAAACAGTGATTTTCTAAATTGTGTGCTTGCGAAATCCAAACCGTCGTAAGCTGTGTATGAATCCGCACGAATTCAAACACGAAAAAGCAGAGAAGGCTACCTGTTCGTATTGAACTCCGTTTGAACAAATTTTAGAAAATTAAAAACAAACATTTTGGACACAGACATTTTAGTAAACAGTGATTTTGGTTAAAGAGACGGACCTGGTTACGAATTAAGAATGGAATTGGGCTTGACCCGAATTTAGAAAATGAAATTGGTTTCAAAAAGGAATTTGGGCTTGACCCCAAAAAAAAATTAATTTGATTACCAATTAAAAGGATTAGGCTTGACCCAGATTAGAAAAATGATTTTGATAAAAAAAATTAAACTAAAAGGATTGGGCTTGACCCAATTTGGAAAAATGAATTTGATAAAACATTAATTTGATTACCAATTAAAAGGATTGGGCTTGATTTTTAAAATAGAAAAGAGTTGGATTAGACCCTAAAGTAAGGAATTACATTTGATTTTAAATTAAGAAGAGAATCGAGATTAGCCCAATTTAAAAATAGATTTACAAAAGAAAAATGGGCTTGTCCAATTTTATTTTATTTTTTTGTAGAATTGTTAAAAGGTGAGAAGTTGGGTAGAAATGGGAATTGATTTTTTCTTCAAAAGGCCACCTACTCCGTACAACCCAATTCAATTTTGGCCTATTGCTGGACAGACTCAATGGAAAAGTTGCTACTTATTACTCAAAAATAGGAATTAAAGCCCATCCCCGAACCAGGCATGGCCTAACGTGAAATAAGAAAGGCCTAATATTTGATTTGGTTTGATTTTGGAGCTGTCGAATTTAAAGGGATGTTGGCAGGCCCACTTTATATGAAAGGCCCAATTTAGAGGCAAGTGGGTAGAGTTGTCAAATGGGCCAACCCTACCCTATTTAACCCTAGCCCTAAGGGTTAGGGTCTAAAAAGCCCTTAGGGCCAAAAAGCCCTAAATATAAAAAGCCCTTAGGGCGAAAAAGCCCTTAGGGCCAAGGTGGGCTAGGGCCAACCCATGGGCCAGCCCTTCCATAAAAAAAACAATACATTATATATGCTTCAAAGATTCTTACAAGACCTTTTATATAAGCATTACAACTATCACAAATATATAACCCTTCCATAAACAGAAAATTCTTATTAATGCTAATATAATTATAAGTATCACAAAATTTAGTCAGATACATACCTTTTCTCTTTAAAAAAAAATAGTGTAGGTTATGGCTCCTCCTATGAAGCTGCAAGTTAGGATATCTCTGAAAACCATTATGGCAGATCTCACACACAAACCTGTTAGCAGCTAAAAGGGTTTTGGGATAAGGCAATGACTTCAACATCAAGGTCTAAAGCACACAGTCAATTAATTGAACCAATCATAGTTTAAGGAATCATAGGATAAAAAAAAAAGAAACTATACCAAATTAAGCAGAGAAGCATGATCTAAAATGATGTTATATTGATTGTACATTATACTATATTAGAAACAAACTAAGTCAAAAATGAAAGAAGACATCCAAAAAGATCAATATCTAAAATTAACACTAATATGGATCTAAAAAATCAATCTTCATTCTTCAATTTCTCATTATTCTTCAATATCATCATCTTCTAGATGCATGTTTAGCTCCTCTATTCCATGACAAATAGATGTACAATCATCTTCATCTAAAAATCACAATCAATAAAATCATAATTAAATAATCAATCCCAATATAAATAATTGAAAGTAAATAAGAATATAAATATTATGTAAATATTACCATTAGAATCTAAAAGAAAACCATGTAACCAATTTTTGGTGCAAATAAGCATTTGAACATTCTTTGGAAGTGTAGAACTTCTATATTTAGTGAGCATGCGTCCACCAATACTAAATGCAGATTCTGATGCAACTGTAGCGATTGGAATACTTAATACATCACGTGCCATAATAGCAAGTGTGGGAAATCTGTTTTCGTTGATCTTCCAATAACCCAAAACATCTAAATCTTCATTATCATCATAGTCAAGGGGTTTATCTTCCAAATAATCTAATTCACTCTTTCCAACATTACATTTAGTTTGATTTTGAAACCTTTTAAACTCCTACAACATATAATACTTTAATTAGCTAAGCAAAAAATAAAATATAAAACTATGACTATAAGTTAAAAAAGTACCTTGAACACCTTTGATCTCTTGTGCCTACTCCCTTCTTCACTTGACTTATCCAAAACATTAAAATCATCAAATGATTGAGATTCAGAAGGGGATGCTCGGAAACAACGTACATATTCATCATAAAGTTTCTCAAACTTTTCCCTCACATCTTTAACCTTATCTTCAGAGGTTGTTTGCTCAAGTTTGGTATAACAAAAGAGTACAAAATCAAGTTTCAAACGAGGGTCAAGAATGGCTCCAAAAGCCAATACCACACTATACTCTTTCCAATACTTGTCAAATTTTCTTTTCATACTTATTGACATTTCCTTTATCACCACATCATCATTCAACAAATTTTCATTTAGCATGCATTCAATCTTCCACACTTGCAAAAAATACAAGTTAGATGTTGGATATGATGATCCTGATATCATATTTGTGGTATCATAGAAGGGTTCTAAAAATTCACACATTTTCTCTCCCCTTATCCATTCTTCATCTGATGGACAATTTTTATAATTTGTATCTATCACTCTAAGAATATCAAATGCTTTTTCATATTTCAGTGCACTTTCAAGCATCAAATATGTTGAATTCCATCTAGTTGATACATTTAACCTCAATCCAATACTAGCATCAATGTTTTCTTCTTGCACACAAGCTTTAAATTTAATCATCCTCCCATCTGACCCTCTCACATACTTAACACTCTCCCTGATTTCATGAAGAGCTTCATTTGCCACTTTCAAACCTTCTTGAACAATTAAATTAAGAATGTGAGCAGAGCATCGAACATGAAAAAAATCACCATCACACAATAAGTCATTTTGCAAACGAATATGAGCTTTCAGAATACTTTGCATACTATCATTAGAAGAAGCATTGTCCAAAGTGATAGAAAACAATTTCTTGTCAATTCCCCAATTCTTCAAACAATCAAATAGGATGGCTTCTAATTCAGATCCAGTATGAGGAGGTTTCATTCGAAAAAAATTAAGAATTTTACTAACTAATTTCCAATTATCATCCACAAAATGTGCAGTCAGACAAATATATCCTTCAGTGGTAGAGGCTGTCCATACATCAGATGTTAAACATATTCTATTGGGAATTGTAGACAAAACTTGCTTCAGTTTATCCTTCTCTCTAATATAAACTTTCTTAATATCTGACACAATAGTATTCCTAGAATGCATCACAACATCTGGATTTAGATACTTTATCCATTTTCTGACCATGTCATATTCAACAAAATTAAATGGTAGATCATGCTTAATTATAACTTGTGCAAGAAGGTTACGATGTATCCTTTGATCAATTTTTTTGGTGATAGACTTTTGGTTAGACACCATATCATCCATGTTCGGATTTGATTTTGAAAGCTCTTTACAACTAGAAATATGAAGATTTAAATGTGAAGTCCCATAATACGTTTTGGTCTTTGGATTTTTACCAACTACAAAATCTTTGCCACAATAATTGCATGTAGCTTTATCACAACCATCCTTATCTTTTCCCATTTTTCAAAAGAATTTCCACACAGATGAAATTTCCCTCTTGGTTGACTCGGTATTTTCAGAAAATGTAGGAGGAGTTTCAGAAACTACTTCATCTTCAATATTTTGATTTGCAGATGCCATTCTAGAAATCTATAAATAAAAATAATTTTTCAAGATTCACCAACTGACAATAATAATAATTGACATAAATTATGATGGTATTAGTATCTATATAATTAGCTTTCACTTACTTGGAATGGTATGTACAAGGATAGCCTAAAGACAACCTTAATCAACTTCAATTATAATGATCTAACAACCTGCATATTTTGTGAGAGAAATAAATAATTATTTTTAAGAAGGAAAATAAAATTATTGTGGGACAATCTCAGCTTACTTTTCGATGCAAACATTGGTCAAAAGTCTCTAATGCTTAACCAACACATTGATATCACATCATTTCATATATACTACTTATATGTTATAATTTTTATATAATGATAAAATTATATAAACCAAATTTTATAATAATAATAATAATAATAATAATATGTTGAATGTTACGTCTGTATCAGTTGGTGATGTTCCAGGACCTCTTGAAGTAGTAGCAGTAGCAGTGTAAAGGCTAGAATAGTCCACCTATATCTATAACCTCACTCCAAAGCTACCTACAATGTCTTTCTATGCTAAATACTACGTATCACTCTTTTTTATGTGTCTGCTTCTAGTTTTAGTTAACAAAATCTCCCACATTTTTTTTATACCAATCTAATGCCTCAAATTTTAATACTATATATATTTTTATACATTTGCAATCTTGAATTTGATTTTATAAAACTGATTTTGTTTAAAATTATATGATTCATATATACACACTTTTCTCTTCTAACTAAATTTATAGTAAAACTTAATATCAAATTTTTATCTCAAACCAATAGTTGTAATTTTCACATTTATCCAAAACATGGGTTAAAGTCAAACATCATTTTTAATCAAGTTCAACTAAACATCCTTTTTATTTTTATAGAATCATGTTGTACTGAAATTGCAGAGCATGCAGTTACTGATGCACACTTTTCATTATCTTTGAAAGGAATTTATTGGCAAACCACCGTTTTCAACTAAATCAAACCGGGCCTATCTGATACGCCTCTTCAGGTAATAACTTTTCAAACTCAAAAGTGTATATAATTAATGTATACACCTCTCTCTGAAACTAAACATTTATTTAGAATTAAAAGATTACATATATCAAAGTAAAACTCCACCATATTTATAACTTAGTGTTTTAAATTTCAGTGGGCTTTAGCCCCTTATTTTTACCAAAGAAAAGAAAAACAAATCGGTTGCAGTTGTGATTGTATTACAGATAATGTGACTGATGTAGTTATAATTGCGGTTGTGAGCTGCAATTTAAAATACTGTTTATAACATATATCACAACTCAAATTTAAACTTAAAAAGTGTATAATAAACACACACATATCTTCATAATTTCCATATAAATTTAACAAAACAAGTAAGCTACAATAGAGAAATTGGTTAGATACGCTTTGTTTGTTTGTTTGGTGTGAATTAAAAAAAAATAGTGAAGAAAAAAAAATAGAGCTAAGACGAATATTTTTTATTTTTATTTGATCATGAAAATAGAAAGAAAAAATAATATCTTTTAGATAGAAAAAATTACTTTATTTTTTAAATTAATAAATTTAAATAAATTAAAAATTAAAAATGTTTAACTTAATTTAATTTTTTCATCGATTTAAATAAAAAATCTACTTTTATCCATCTTAACCATTCGTTTTCTACTCTATTTCTTATCGTGCTATTTTCTTTTCATATTTGTGGGCATCATCATATAAACAAACATTAGGATAGTTCTCAAAGATTCATTCATGAAAGTATTATATTATTTTAAAATGTTGGATAAAAAATTCACCGAAAAGAGCATCATCAGAGAAATCATAGATAGTAGATACAAATTCTTTCAGCTCAATATTAAAGTCTAATACTTAATATGTCAACTCAAGAGACCAGCCTACACTTTTGTTTTTTATAACACTTTTTATAGGTCAACCTCTTAGAGGTTTGGTTTTAGCTTCTTTAATTATTATTAATATTATTATTATGTCTTTTTACAAGGAATCACGAGGAAAAATAACAAGAAGGTAAAGTACTGTGACTACGGCCTAGAACCTTCCAGCCTAAGATCCTAATCTCTAATGTATTGCTATAATGGTGGTAGATGGTAGGCTACACTATGCACCCTAGTCAAACCCACAAGTCTTGACCAAATTTAGTTTTCCACGGTCAAACATATGTTCAGCTTCTCAGAAGCAGCTTCCAAGACTTTTTTGTTTGTGATTACAAGCCTTTATCATAAACTCATGCATCAATTCCCTCCTTTTCTCTCTCTTTCTCTCTTTTCTATATCACTTTTTTGAGTCTTGTCTCCTCTTCTTATATCATGGTTTCACCTCTCACCAATATAAATTCAGAATTTTTCTTGATTCAGGTACTGCCACATATAAAAATCAGAAGCTGGTGGTGTTTGAGACCATAAAAAATATTTCAGTTATCTATTTATTAGTGGGGACCAAGCTCCACTGCAATGTTTTGATTACATAGAAATCTTAAAGTTCTTATGTTCTACGCATGACATTATTTTTTCTGTAGTTTTGCACAATTTCTATCTATCAGATGAAGGCCCGTTTCTGGTTTGATCTCAAGTAACAAGTCTAGTTGTAATAAGGAGCTGGTTAATATATATGGTCACAGCCACAACAATATTAAGAGATTATGCTCTCAATTGAGGGGGAAAATCTCAGAGCTAAACAGGTCAATATCAAATGCCACAAACCCATATAAACAGTGTGAAATTTATCAAAATTAATTTGAAAAAATATGCTCTTATCATTGCAAATAAAAACGTACCCAGATCCTCTGATGTATCAAAATTAATCTAAATGTCTGTTGCAATTCAAGATCCTGCGATGGATATCCCAAACAAAGCACAAATTAAAAATCGAAGAGTCCGCACTTTTGTTAAATCAAATGAAGAACAAAAGGAAATAGAGCACAAATTAGAAATCCAAGAGTAGTTAAATCAAAGGAAGAACAAGTGAGTATACCAGTAGCAGCAGATGTATGTACCCAGATATGGGAATTAGGATTCTTCAGTAAATTTCATAGAACACGCTCGTGGCCTCGGAAGATCAGAAACGTCGTTTTACAGATTTTAACTTTTTTTTTCAGCAGCAGATGTATGTACCCAGATATGGGAATTAGGGTTCTTCAATAAATTTCATAGAACACGCTCGTGGCCTTGGAAGATCAGAAACGTCGTTTTACAGATTTTAATTTTTTTTTCAGGGTCAGGGCTGACCCATAGATTAAGCCCATTTGATCCATATATTTTAGGGCTAAGTTTGTTAGGGCCATTACAGGTATTTGCTTCAACAAAAATTCAGGGCTGGATAAAATTTTAAAAAGCTGGGTAGGGCTAGCCCCAGGGCTAAAACCCAACTTGACAGCTCTACAAGTGGGGCCTAGTCCGTAGGGTCAATTAAGACTCCAAGGCCTGTTTTGAATCCAACCAAGCTGATGCGCATTAATCAGTGCAATGAAAGGGGAAGCCAACGTGGTCCAAGTGAAGGAGCAAACCAGCCCACTCGAGGAACGCCCTGACCCAACACCCAACTACCTGAATACATGTACTATGCATGGGTCTGTGCATGTAGGTACTAAATTGAATGGCCTTCGTCTGATTTATGTAAAAATAAAATGCATTGGGAGAATATTTTGGGGAACTTTTCGATACACAACCATGCACTCACTGCTGACACCATGGCCATTCAAATGAAGACGGCTTTGATTAGTTTTGATCAGCTCAATTAAATTAAGGATTTCTTTGAACTAGGCATGAAGGTTAAGCACCACTGACACTAGACGTCAAAATACCTTTGGGTGACAGCTTTGCAAGCCATGGAAGACGCCCTGGACCATGGAAGAGCATTATGTGGCTGCCTTGATATCAAAGGAAACTGATTCAGAGATTGAAGACATCCTAAATAAAGACAGATACAATGGGAGAAAAACTACAGGGTCTGGACATGGCTCTTTATGCTTATGTTTTTCCTACTGAATAACTAAGGATTCATTCCCTAATTTTCAATTTGATGTTGTCGCAACCGTAATTCCGACGAGACGACGAACTTGCTAAAATTTTGAAAAAATAGAATTTTTATTGGATTATGTGTGGAGTCTCCACCAAATTTTATTTAAGGGAAAATATTTGGAAAAACCCTGACTCAAGGATGAGATTTAGGTTCGGGAGTCGGTTACGAGTGGGGAAGGTGTTAGGCACCCCACTCGCCCGTTCCGAAGAACGGTACCCTTAAACTGAGTGTGTGATTTTTGAAAATTGTTTGATCCCTTAATTAGTGTGAAATAAATAACTTGATGGAGGTTAGCCTGACAGGACTTGATCCTGCTCCTACGTATTCCCCGGTGCAATGGGAAACTGAAGGCTTACGTAGTTCTAGTTCGTGAAGGTTTGACCTTCAGAGGTGCTTAAAGGAAAAATGATATTTTGAAGAGATTTTCATTTTGGAAGGACCTTTAGCCCACTCATGCACAAGACCCGAGGTGGCTACGGCAGCACGGGGGCCTATACAGACTACTAAATATTGGACGGCAGGTGAACCGCCAGCCCCCCATTTAGAGCCCATTGCGTGAGATCAAGAATCCCAAAATATTTTAAAAAGAGCTTTTATTCCTTGGGAGGATCTATAGTCCACTCATGCACAAGACCCGAGGTGGCTATGGCAGCACGTGGGCCTATACAGACTACTAAACGTTGGACAGCAGGTGAACCGCCAGTTCCCTATTTAGAGCCCATCGCGTGAGACCAAAGATCCCAATATATTTGACAAATTTTATTTTGGAGAAAAAGAAGGAAAATTTATTTTAACCATCAGAAGCAAAGAGTGTTTTTCGGAAAGAAAAAATTTCATTTGAGGTTTGGGAATGTTGGGGATTTATTAGCAATTATGGAATTTTTGGTGATTTATTAGCAATTATGGAATTTAGGAATTTATTAATTATGGAATTAAGGGACAATTCCGGAATTTTGGGAAAAGGCAGGGGCAATATGGTCATTTGGAGAGGTAGGGACAATTCTGGAATTTTTGAAAAGGTAAGGGCAAAATGGTCATTTGGAGGGGTAAGGGACAGTTTAGGAATTTTGGAAAAGTGAGGGGGCAGAATGGTAATTTTGGAGCAAGGGATAATTCTGGAATTTTGGGAAAAGTGAGGGGTAGAATGGTAATTTTGAGGCAAGGGACAATTTTGTGATTATGGAAATCAGAGGGGGCATTTAGGTAATTTTATGGGCTGGGTTAGAATATTGAAGGAGCAAAATGTCGCCCCTAGGGCTCGAAGGGGGGACGCTGGCTGGCTTACTCTCTAACCACTGAAGCCACCATGCAGGTTGTTCATCCTTTTGCCTTTGTTTTATATAACCCGTAATATAGCCTCTTCCAAATTGACCAGAAGACATAGGCCCTTTCACCTTTCAAGGGTGACTTCTATCTTACTCGAGCGATAGGAACGGACACGCCGGAGCCCATTTCCCTTACCTTTCTCACACCCCTCAGAACGCCCCTTTTACCATCGATGAAGCAAGATGGCTTGTCCATAGCTCTTGAGCCACAAGTGTGCCATGGGTAGTTTCTCACGAGCGCTTGATGATACAGTCTTCCAAGGTTGATCAACAGAACCAAACCCTCTAATATTTGCAATATCCATGCCCTCGCGTGCGGCCGCTGTAGCTGGGACCTTCAATTTCATTTGTGCACACTCTTATCTGATGATGTTTCAACATGTGGCAGCAATAATTGCGCATGTCTTCGATTTTTCTCAGCGTGATCAGCTAAATCCCGATTGAACAGAGCTCCCCTGGACCTTGCTCAACGTTGCCAACGCAGGGGTCATTACAGGGAGGATGAGCGTAAGGAAAACCAGATTTATTCCCCTCCTCTTGGTCTCCTATACTGCTAACAGAGTCAATATTGCTTCCTTTTCCACAATGCATGAAACTGTTGTTTCTCCCTTATTTTAGGACGCAGTCCCTGTTCTAGTCTTATAATACCTATGGAGGGAGATGGGTTCGCGCAGATGGTTAGGACCATGGACTACACGACATATGCCAAGGAGCTGCAACTACATCTTAAACTGACCTGGACTGTGTTATTTGGGATCACGTAGAGTTAATATGAATTTAATTCGTTTGACTAACAAATTAGTTTCCTTGGAACTTCTAACCGAGAATCACCACTAATCTATGCCTACTGCATGCATCCGAGATGCTCCCTGTACATACATCCCTACACGTCTAGAGGAGACTTAGCAATTATGGACCTAGATTTTGCTGAACGAAAATCGGAATCCAACCATCAGATCTTCTATCAATGTGTGTTTATCAATTTAACAAACGATCTCATATGTGCAAGAATCATTACAAGGTTTAGGTCAACTGGATCGAGTTACAGTCTTTACGCAATTCATTCACATACAATTTGGCTCGGATTTAGAGCTTCCAGGTTAATGTTAATCAATCTGGCAACTATGAAAATCAGAAATTAACACATGAAGATCGGGTAGAGTTACTAACCTGGACCTTGCTCAACAGAATTCAGAATCTGATGGCGATATGCTGAAATGGTGGAGGAGAATCGACGTCGGCGAACTGAGATCTACCAAACGACGATGGAGCATTCTTAAGAAAAAAAGGAGTGGTGCTCCAGAATCTGCTCGAACCTTTTTGGGAGAAAAGATTATGAATCCTCTCAATTGCCCATGGCTGCTTATTTATAACCCTCCCTCCCTGTCTTTTTTGGGTTTTCCTCTTATTTCCTTTTTGATTATTTCTATTTTTTTATTTTTTATTTTTTCTTTAATTCAGATTTTTCCCTTATTTTTATTCTTAATTTTTCTCAGGAGAAAGAATAAATTTATTTTCTCAAATCGTTTAACATTTAATTTTCACATTCTAGTTTTATTTAGTTTTTCAGATTTTTCCTTTTACTTAATTTTTCCAGATTTTTTTTACTTTATTTTTTATTTCCAGATTTTCTTTATTTTCATTTCAAGATTTTTATTTTTTCTTTCTCTTTAGATTTCTGAAATCTTTATTATTTTTTCTTTTTATTTTTAAGATTTTTCTTTATTTTTATGTTTATTTGCAGATTTTTGATTCTTTAATTTTTCCTTTCTGGTTTTTAATTATTTACAATTTCATTTTCAAATTTTTGTTTTTTTGTTTTTTGATTTTTATTCTGTTTTTCGATTTCAATTTTACCTTTTCCAGATTTTAATTTTTTCAATTTTTCAGATTTTTTTTTTATTTTTCTTTAATTTGTAATTTTTCCTGATTTTAAAATTTTTTTTCTAATTTTTAATTTTTTATTTCTTTTTTCTAATTTTCTAATTTTTATTTATTTTTCTGATTTTTTAATTTTTTATTTCTTTTTCTGATTTTTTAATTCTTTATTTCTTTTTCTGATTTTTTAATTTTTTATTTCTTTTTCTGATTTTTTTAATTTTTTATTTCTTTTTCTGATTTTTTAATTTTTTATTTCTTTTTCTGATTTTTTTAATTTTTATTTCTTTTTCTGATTTTTTTAATTTTTTGTTACTTGAGTTAGGGTTAATTAATAAATTTAGCAGCTAGGAGCCTCAGATATAATTGGGTGTTTACAGATGCTAATCATGCAACAGATGGAGCTAGTTCACAATATTAATGATGAAGGTTGAAGCAGATTGGCGTGGTTCTATGCGGTTATCTATTCCAATTTAGAACTAAAATGCCATGATAAGAACACTACCCTACCACTCAAAGGGATTAAACTTCCTTCATAATTTGTTTGGATCCTGGGAGGCCCTCAAACTCAATCAAATTGGGAAGTAGCCGAGCTAGAACAACATTTACTGATATCATTCAACGGCTCCTCATTGATATTTACGTCATGCTTATTCCGGATCAAGCTTAGCAAGATTGCATAGAGTATTTGATCATCTAATGATACAGTGTTCATAGGAAAAATTAGCAAGGTTTCAGCAGAGGAGTCACATTTAAGAAGTCATATCTCAGATCATAGAAGTGCTCCTATACAATTTTATACCAATATCGAGACTCTGTCTACATTTATATGATTCAAAACTGCATGGATGAAAGCACAAGTGCAATGATCTGATTCTAACGATGACTTTTACTCCAACCGCATGTAGGTTTCATTTGAGAATTCCAAATTGAAGCTCAACACACAAAATCAGAATTGCTTGCATGTTTCATTTTCTTATCATCGTACTACCTAATTGCTAAATAAATTAAGAAAAGTGTTAATATGAGACGCATTGATTTAAACACAATAAATTGAGTGCACTAACCTGGTTGAAGCTAGTTTTAAGGGAAACAGAACATCTCTCAATTGAAGCTTGAAAACGGTTGCAGAGAAGCTTCGAAGTATCTCTGAATAGGGATGAACACCTAGAAGATTCGAGAGAAATTGCAAGGTCCTAGAGCCTATGATCTCTCTGCTTGAGCCATGACAGAATCTTTTCCACACAAGTTCGTTCTTGATGATTTTTTATATCGGTCTCCCTTGGTGCAGGCTCTGTGAGGAGTTTCTTCCTCTTCCACAGGGGTGAAGAGAACCTCTAAAGGAAGAATCGGAGTCCAGAGGAAGCAGAGGGAAACTCCACAGATTTTGATCGGCCGAGAAGTGGGAGCCCCCTTTTTTTTTTCTCTCCCTCAGCCCTTCTAGGAAAAGGCTGAAAAAGCCTCACCTTAAGTCCCTCCCAAAATCTCTTTTTAAATACCACCTTTTCTCGTTTTTAATTTTTTTCTTATTATTTAATCCTAACTGAATCTAAACTAACCTAACTACTGGAACTTTTTCTTCCTTTTTCAGCATTTTTACTTTTGTTATTTTTATTTTTTTTTATTTTTTTTATTTTTCTTTTCTTCTTTTTTTCATTTTCCTTTTCTGTTTTTTTCTTTCTTTGGTTTTCTATATTTTTTTGTTTAATTTTTCTGATTTTATTCTATATTTTTTTATTTTTTTATTATTTTTCTATTTTTATTTTTTATTTATTACTTATTTTTATTGTTTTTTTTCTTTTATTATCATTGTTACATTTTTTATTTTTACTTTTTTTCCACTTTTTCTCTCATTTTTATTTATATTTTTTCATTTTTGCTTTTGTTATTTTTCTTCTTTTTTTATTTTTTTATTTTTATTGGGATTCTCCTTTTTCCCCTTTTTTATTTGTTTTCTGTTTTCATTATTACTTTTCTATATTGATTTTATTCTATATTTTATCTGTCTATTTTCTTGAGTTTTATTCTTTTGTTTTGAATTTTTTGAACCATTTTGGAATAAATCATAATTTATTTTGGATTTTGAGCCCTCAGACATAATTTTGTGTTCACAGTTTGCACCTCTTTACTCATTTTCTTTCTCGATAATCTGAGAAAAATTTCTAGATTATCGTGGTAGGAAATGAGTAAAGATGTGAATATAATTATGTTCGAGGGAAGGTTTGGAGATGTTGGGAAGATATGGGAGTGGGACGGTGCTTCAAGCACACCTGGGAGGCCCTAAGTTTGGTAAAAATTGTGGTCATGATAGGATGGAAGATGGTTGTTTAACTGTTGAAATTTTGAATGAACTTTGCAAACCTTGTATAATGAATTTGGGTTTAAATATGCCAATGCTTGCCATGGTAGGCCAGAACACATAAATTGAAATGCAGAGCCTAATTAGGCTAACAGAATGAAAAAGAGTGATTTTTTTCAGATTGGCAAAGTGAATTGGAAGACACCCGCTAAGACAGGAATGGAAGAATGGTCTGTAAAGATAAACAAAATGAAATGGAAAAGAGGTCTATTAAAACAGTTGGGGGTGCAGAAATTTGAACGTGTGAGATCTGAGTAGGCCAAGGTACAGGAAATTAAACGTGCAGGGGTCTATACAGACCAGGATGCAGAAAAATAAACATGCTGAGACCTATATAGGCCAGGATGCAGAAAAATGTGCTGAGGCCTGTTGTTGACCGGAACAATATAAATGAGGTCTCGCTGTTGTCGGGAAAATGCAAATGTGGTCCCGCTGTTGTTAGGAAAGATGCAAATGAGGTCCCGCTGTTGCCGGGAAAGATGCAAGAAAAATAAATGTGCTTGATGTCCTGCTGTTGCTGGGAAGATGCAAGAAATTAAACATGCTTGATGTCCCGCTGTTGCCGGAAAAATGCAAGAAAATAAACGTGCTTGATGTCCCGTTGTTGCCGGGAAGATGCAAGGAATTAAACATGCTTGATGTCCCGCTGTTGCCGGGAAGAATGCAAGAAAGTAAACGTGCTTGATGTCACGTTGTTGCCAGGAAGATGCAAGAAATTAAACATGCTTGATGTCCCGCTGTTGCCGGAAAGAATGCAAGAAAATTAAACATGCTTGATGTCCCGATGTTGCTGGGAAAAATGAAAGAAAATTAAACATGCTTGATGTCCCGCTGTCGCCGGGAAGAATGCGAATGAGATCCTGCTATTGCCCGAATGAATGCAAATGATGAAATCCTGCTGTTGCCAGGAGAATATAAATGAAGTCCTGTTGTTGCTAGGATGAATGCAAATGAGATCCTGCTATTGCCAGAATGAATGCAAATGAGATCCTGTTGTTGCCAAGATGAATGCAAATAAGGTCCTGTTGTTGACAGGAAAGATGCAAGCCTGTTAAGACAGGCAAAGTGAAATGAAGAGAACCTATTAAGACAAACAAAGTAGAAAAGTCCTGTTGTTGACAGGATGGATGCTAGCTTGTTAAGACAAACAAAGTAGAATGAAAAGAACTTGTTAAGACAGGTGAAGTGAAATGAAAATGACCTATTAAGATAGGTAAAATGCAGGTAAGGTCCTGTTGTTGACAGGAAATAAAGATACCTGTTAAGACAGGCAATGTAGAAATGGTCTGTTAAGACAGGTGAAGTGAAAAATGACCTGTTAAGACAGGTATTTAGAAGTATCCTGTTAAGATAGGCATGGTAAAATGAAACCTATTAATGCAGGCAATGCAAAGGTAAAATGAGAATGAGACTTGTTGAGACAGGTGATGCAGAGGTGGCCTGTTAAGACAGGCATGGTAAAATGAAAAAAATATATGTTAAGACAGGTAAGGCAAAAATGAAATGAAAAGAGACCTGTTAAGACAGGAAAAGATGAATGAAAATGACCTATTAAGACTGGCGATGTAAAAATGAAATAAAGAGAAACCTGTTAGGACAGGTAATGCAGAAGTGGCCTGTGAAGACAGGTAAACCGAAATGAAATGAAAATGACTAACTGGAAAGGATGGCCTGTTAAGACAGGCAAAGTGGAAATGACCTATTAGGATAGGTGTGCAGAACGATATGAGAATATTAACAAATTCCTTGTCAGGATCACGGTGTCCCAAAATGTAGGAAAATTGCTTGATGTTTGAACAGGTGAGAAGGAATATAAATTCCTTTATCAGATGTTTTGAACCACTTATTTTGAATTAAAATAAATTGCTGATTCTACCTTGGATTCGAAGGTTTTTAAGCGTTTTATAATTACTTTCTTTTAAACAATCTTGGGCAAGCATTTTTTCACGGTTTAGAAGATTTTTGGCAATCGAGGAATGCCTCAATTTGAATTTTTCTAGGAAAATTGTTTGCCTCAGTTTGAATTTTCTTCTTGAAATTAAGGATTGCCTCAATTTGAATTTTTCTGGGCAAGCGTTTGCCCCAGTTTGAATTTTCTTCTTGAAATTGAGGATTGCCTTAATTTGAATTTTTCTGGGTAAACGTTTTCCCCAGTTTGAATTTTCTTTTGGAATTGAGGATTGCCTCAATTTGATTTTTTCTAAGCAAACGTTTACCTCAGTTTTGAGTTTTTCTTTTTGAAATTGAGGATTGCCTCAATTTTAAATTTTATAGGCAAACGTTTGCCCCAGTTTGAATCTTGATTTTGGAAATTGAGGATTTCCTGAATTTGAATTTTCCTGGGCAAACTTTTTCCCCAGTTTTGAATTTTTCTTTTTGAAATTGAGGATTGCCTCAATTTGAATTTTTCTGGACAAGTGTTTGCCCCAGTTTTGAATTTTTCTTTTTGAAATTGAGGATTTCCTCAAATTGAATTTTTATGGACAAGTGTTTGCCCCAGTTTTGAATTTTTCTTTTTGAAATTGAGGATTGCCTCAAGTTGAATTTTTTTGGGCAAGTGTTTGCCCTAGTTTTGAGATTTTTAGATATCTTTTTAGTTTTAAATGGTTTGGGCAATTTGCCCTAGTCTTGATGCAATGTTCGAATAAGATGTTGTTGTGATGATTGAATGAATAAAAAATGATGCAATGTTTGAATGACCAGATGCTTATGTGATACTTGAATAAATGTGAGAGGATGAGATGTTTTAACTTATTTATTAATTTTTTATGCTTGAAATGATTATTTGATGAAATGGACGAATGCATGCCATGAGATGGTTTAAAACCTTTTGTTCCTCTTAATTTTTTATTTTTCTTCGACATTTTCCTTTCTTGACAACCTTATAGTTGGTATAAGGGGAATCAAGATTCAGGACGAGCTGGACTGACTTTGTTTCTTAGTTTCTTGGTCAATTTTGGAATTTTCCTTTTCAAGATCGTTGAGACCCAACAGTGGTCAGTATTATTGAATAAGACACACTCCTTTGTTTTGATGGCATAATGGCTGGCACGAGGATGACTTTTTGGAAATAGTCATGTCATGTGCGATGGTTGAGGATTCATCCGGTTTGTCATGACTTTTCAAAATTATTCCTTTTCTATTTTTACATTTTTCACATTTCTTTTTGACGTGTGCACCATTGAGGTGTTCAAAGTGATTTTCGATGGTCAACGGGAGGAGGTAGGCGGGTTTTACATGTAAGGTTTCGAATAATGTATTTAGAGGGATAGATGAAAGATGTGGGTTTGATTGTCCAAATGGCACCTTTTGGTGAAAAATGCCAATGCTGTTTTTCATAACTTTGATTATCAAATTAATCATATCTGAGAAATGGAAAAAAAAATTCCCAGTTTTGGGAAATATAAGGTGCAAAGGCATTGAATTGTGCCCGAATTTTTGGTTAACCTTAACTTTTGCCTGGGTTGTTCCTTTTAAGTTTTCAACCCAGCACGTCTTTTGTTTTCCCTAACTTTTGTCTAGGCCACCCTTGTGGGTTTTCAACCTAGCGGGCTTTTGCTTGTGTACCCTAACTTTTTCCTAGGCCGCCCTTTAAGGGTTTTCGACCTAGTGGGCCTTTGTTTGCATGCCCTAACTTTTTCCTAGGTCACTCTTTAAGGGTTTTTGACCTAGCGGACCTTTTTTTATGTGCCCTAACTTTTGCCTAGGTCGTCTTTGAGAATTTTGACCTAGCGGGATCTTTATTTGTGTGCCCTAACTTTTGCCTAGGTCGCCTTTGAGGATTGTTGGCCTAGCGGGCTTTATTTTTTTTATCCTATTTTCTCCTGAATTGTTTTTGGAATACGGCAAGACCTTTTCTGATCATGACTTTGTCGATTTATTTTTTTTGGATTTTGACCCTGCTATTTCCTAGATTATTTTTTATTTTAATCTAGTGGGTTTTTCTTCCTCTTTTTTTTTTGTTTTCTTGAATTTTGACCTTGATTTTGCTTGGATTATTTCTTGGTTTTAATCCAGCGGGTTTCTTTTCTTCTTCTTTTTATTTTGCCTAGTCAGATCTTTTATTTTGTCTTACTCGGATTTGTTTGGATTTTCAATTCAGCAGATCTATTTTGCATCCCTAAATTTTGCCTGGATATGAACTTTTGGTCCAGTGGGATATTTGTTATTTCTTTGTTGGATAAGATATTTCTTGAAAGGAATTATAATAGAGTGCCCATTATGATTTGAAACTCCTAGTTGGGTTTCAATCTTGTTTACTTTTCTTCCTCATTTGAATTTTTCTCTTTGAATTTGATTACTGAGACGCTTAAAATTATTTATTACAGCACCAGCATTGTCACCAACAGGTATTTATCATTTGGATATATAATGAGAAGTGGGTTCAATCATGGAAAGAATGATAATTTTAAGAGGCAAAGTCAATGATGTAGAACACATGCCCAAGCAACATGAAAAATGTAATTTTTGTATTTCTCATTGAAATTTCTTACAAAAGATTGATTTGAAAAGTATGAAAATCTTTGGATGATTTATCATGTGGATTTGGCTCTCCCAATGTACCATCATTAGGTAATTCTTGCCACTATTTCTTTCAGCTAGTTGATGGGCTCTCATGATTTGGCAATGGATTATTTCCCAGATTAGGAGCAAACTTTCCAAATTCTAGCCATTTTGTATCGATTAGGCTTTTCACCTAACGCTTTATAAACACTCAATTATGTCCGAGACCCCATTTTTAAAATTAATTAGGGAATAAACCATAATTTAAATAATATGTAAATATTAAGATTAACAAAAAAACGAAAAACAGAGAAGCAGACAAAAAATAGAAAGCGGAGAAATTAATAAACAGAAAACAACGAAACAAAAATAAATAAAGAAAAAAATCAATTTCAAACTAAACAGAAAGAAAAAGAATAAAATTAATAAAAATAATAAAAAAGACAGTCAAAAAATAAAAATAAAAATAAACAAAAAACAACTAAATAAAAATATATATATATATAAATAAATAAAGGAAAGAAAAGATATATTAATTAGTAAATAAACAGAAAATAATAAATATTAAAACAAAATAAATGAAAAATAAATGAAAAATAAATAAATAAATAAATAAACAAATGAAAAAACAAAAACAGAAATTAAAAAAAACGAAAAAAGCATAAAAACAAAAAATGAGTAAAAAGAAACTAAAAACTGAAAAAAAAAACTAACTAACAAGTAAAAGAATAAAAAACAGAAATTAAAAAAACGGAAAACTAAAAAAAGAGAATACAAAAGGATGAAAAAGGTATGCTCGAGGAGGCATTCTCCTCGGGTTCTTGAAAAGGCTCTCACCAAAGGAGGGAGGGAGGAGGACAGAAGGAGGGAAAAGTGAAAAAGAAGAAAATGAGAGGCTTGAAGCACTTCTTTGGATCTCTTTAAGCTGGACTCTCACTCAAAAAGCTTGAAGAGCGACTCACGAGTTTCCGTCAAGTCTACAAGGTAGAGTCCTGAATGCTCCTTGAATTATGATTCAGATTTTAGCTTGTTTGCTACAATTAGGGGGTTCCTCACTTTTTAAGTAGATTATAGTAGCCTTTTATATGTTCTGTGAGTGTCATCTCTTTTTATGCCTCAATGTAAGGGTCAGATTGGCATTCTTGAATTCGAAACCATGGCCATTGATACATCCCATAATCAGTTCTCGATCCCTCATGATTCTTGGACATAAAGACCTGATCAATATCATTTGACCGGGGTGGCACTGATTTCTGTTGACCTAAATAGAGTCAGGTAGCTCTAGGTTCATATTCTGGTAGTGGTACGGTGTCTCAACAGTTGCATCTAGTTCAGTTACCTACTTCAAAAACGGGGGTTCCCCTTCATAGTCTCTTTCTGATTTTCCTTGGGGGCTTCCTTGAAGTAGTTCTTGCAGTGGTATTCTCTTGGGGTCAGGAAGATATTCCTAATTTCACTTAGCTTTTGCTTCCCCTCGAAGACCCTTGAAAAAGACGATCAAGATCTCCCAAATGGGCTTTCTGTTCTTGTTAATGCTAAGACGTCAAGAAGTCATTTATGAGCTGCAAATTGAGAGACTGATCTGATCCGCTTTCAATGAAAGGAAGGCTCTTACATCAGTTTGAAATTTGTCTTTATCATGGACGTGTACTGGAAACCGTCTTTTTCTACTAGGAAAAGCCAACCAAATAATGAGTCTATGAAAGCATTCTTGAAACTGTGCAGAAGTAAAAGTGGTCTATAAGATAATCACTGAAGTTTAATTAATTTATTTGGGCATGCAAGGGAGGAGACCAAACTTGGAGATAAGGCTCCCTTCCACTCTAAGTACTTTACGCGAAACAAGAGGAATACATGCACGCATGATCCTTCTACCTCAAGTTGCTGAATCTGTTGCACCCTATGAATTGTCACTCTCTTGTCAAACCTTACTTTAGAGTTTAGTACAAATAGTAACAGGTTATAACTAGAGTGGATTAGTAGGGATTAGCCTGCTCGTAAGCGTGTAGTTACATGTGATGTCGTGTGCAAGTCCTGGAGATAAACGTGCATAGGAATTATCACCGTGCCCCTTAAAGTAGCTATCAAAGTTATGAAACATAAGGCATTTGGCTCGTGGGTTCTGAGCAGATCTGTTGTTAGCTATCCAGGTCACATATCTACTCACCAGCTGATGAAGTGAAAGAGATATGGAGATTATTAATTAATCATACCAACTTCAGCAGCTGCACGAGTCCATTACACAAGTACGTGATGTAAAAAAGAAACGTAGCCATCCCTGTTAGGTCTTTGTATAATTGTTTAATGTAGACAAGCATTATGCACAACCATGTCATTGGGAGCAGTGTCTGTTTCGATCTTCTTGTGACCTCGGTTTTCTGTTACATGCTTCTCATGGACGCACATACTCATAGAGAGGTGGTGAGGAAATGGAGTATAAATGATTTTGTGTAGAATTACCAGGAGTTAGGCCGATTGGGTATTTAAGCATAAGAAAGATTTTCCATGCAGCCCACATGCAAAGCACGTCCCTATACCCCTAAATAATGTCTTAAAATTAATCAAAGGTGCTAAACTCCCAGGCAAAAGTTTGACCCAGTTGGTTGGCATAGCGCAAATTCACTTGAGAAATGTTGGGTTCGAACCCCGTTGGTGACTTTTTCCCATAAATAGCCATTAAGTGTTGGTTCCCCATATGAGTATAGAGAGGAGAAATTATACCCAACATGTAGGTGTGGCTGAGTGGTTAGTCAGCTGACCCAGACCCCAAGGACGCGGGTTGGAGTCCCCTGGAGGCAGATTTTCCTTTTAAATAGTCAAGCCGCAAGCGAGCCGTCAAGCCGTAAACCAATCAAGCCACCCAAATAAGCCACGAGCCACCAGAAGAATTCTCCCAAGCCATCAAGCCGTGAGCCACCAATTTAATATCTTTTTAACAAAAATTAATTTCAAATTAAATCCAATTAACCTAAGTCCAAAATTAATAAAATCAAGTTCATTTTAAATCAAGTTATTTTTTAAATCAAGTTCTTTCCAATCTAAATCAAGTTTAATTCCTTTCTTCAAATTTTAAATCGAATTCATTTCAATTCAAACTAGATCAATTTTGTTTCAATTCAAATCAAGTTTAATTCTCCTCCTCAAATTTCAAATCAAGTATTTCCATCCAATCAAAGTCTTTTTCAAACTCAAATCAAATTCATCTCAATTCTTCAAATTCAAATTAAGCCCAATTCCCTTTTTTATCTTTGTTATTTTCAAATTAAAATCCATTGGTTCCAGGTTTCGTGCAATGAACCCTAAGCACAAACTGGTAGTTTTTTTATGTTGTTCGATGTTTAGGGATTCGTATGGGTCCCAATGCAGCCGTAGTTGTCTTGGACCCTGTGTATATGTAGACTAAGAATCCTCTTGTAAATAATTTCAAGAAAAAATTTCATTCATCAAGTCCTGTGAGGCTATCTTTCCATCAACTTATTTATTTTCTATTATAATTAAAGGGTTTAAATAGTTTTCAAATAAATCACGCACTTAGTTTAAGGGTACCGTTCTTCAGAACGGGTGAATAGGGTGCCTAACACCTTCCCTATTCGTAACCGACTCCCGAACCTAAAATATCTTCCTCAAGTTAGGTTTTTTCCAAATGTTTTTCCCTCAAATAAAAATTTGGTTTTGGCTCCACTTAATCCAATCGAGTTCTTCCAAAATTTTAGAGAATTCGTTGTCTCGTCGTAATTACAATTGCAACAGAAACCTATTGAAAAGTTTATTTATCATTTTCTACTTCTTCTAATTCTTAGATTCCAAAGGTGTCCTTTATCTTAACAATGGTATTTCTCAACATCCATGACATCGGTTGGCATTATGAAAGTCATCAGAGTAGAATAGTGATCATGGTACGAGTATTTGCACAGACCCACTTTCATTGTAGAAGGATTCTTAGTATGACTTCGTTATTAGGTCATTGGGTAGATTAGATGATACAATACCATGGATTACCTTTCTACTCTACTGAATGCTCTACTATTCTAGCTTCTATCACAGCATGTTTCATTTTTGTTATTTTTTTGGTACTTAAAGAGCTTAGTACCCCTAACTTGTATGAATTAGAGCCTATAATGAGCTGATATGTGTCTGGATAATATTGTTGTATAAATGTATGATCTTTCTTTAACAACGTTATTGTTTCGTTTACATCTACGAGAGTGTATCCACACATGTTTATTTCGTGTTCAATATAAATGAGACTCACATTTTCAAAGTAAGTGTTAAAGAGGAAAACTTTTTATAATATTTTCAGTAAAAATATTTTATGAAAAAGTTCTATATAATGAAATAACAAACTAATAATGAATCTCCAATATAACTTAAATGTAAGATAAATATCATTATTGGGATGTTACGTTTAACTTATAAAAATAAGTAAATAATAAAAAATTATATTATTAAAATTTATTAAGAACTAAAATAAAAAATGTTTCAATTAGGAGATAAAAAATTTAAAAGCTACTTGGATTATCTTTTCAAGTTACTACCTGGAAATGCTTGCATCTATGAAAAAATGTTTGAACATTATTTTAGGTTAGAAATATCAACTTTTAAATAATTAAAATATATTAACAAATACATTCTTAAAATATATGATTTTCTTTATTTAAATATCAATTAATTGGTTATCCATTAATATAGAGCTATGTATTTGTTTTATATTTACAAAATAAACCTAGAGATGAGATGGATAACAATGGATAGATTACTAATATTATTTATATATTATCCAAAAATAAATTTATTTATACAAAATAATTTCACATTAAAGATCAATATTTAATATTAAAAAAATAATTAATTAAAAATAAAGATTAATATCTAATATTTCACTAGCTTTTTTAGTTGTTAATAAAAAAATATAAAATTTAACTCTGATATAATGAAACATATTATCTAAATATCAATGAAAATTAAAATTGATATTATAATATTTTTTATTAAATCTCTCTAATACTTCTTATTAGAAGTTTAGTAATTTTATTGAAATATATAATTTTTTTATTATCAATTAATTGTTTTTTAATTGATAGATTTATAAATTTATTTCATATCTTAAAGATAAATTTATAAATATAAATCGGATAAAAAATGGATAAGATACTACTTGTATCTTTATCTAGAATTGATATATATTAATGAAGATAACGGACATTTATAGATATCTATAAATATTTAATGATTTAAATAATAGCATATGATGTACAATAAATTGTATTATTATTTTATAATATAAATTAGTATTATATAATATTATTATGGATGAATATATTAAAATTATTATTATAAATAATATAAAATAAATTTTATATTATTATAAAAAAATATAAGTTTATAATATTTTAAATATATTTAATAAAAAATATATTTTTAATATATAAATATTTTTATTTATTCAAATTGATAGATATTATTGAAAGTAAGGGATATTTATAGATATTTACAAATTTTTAATGATTTAAATAATAATTTATAATGTGCTATAAATTAAAAAATATAAATTAGTGTTATATAATGTTATTATGAATGAATATATTAAAATATTATTCTAAATAATATAAAAAGTTTATATTATTATAAAATAATAGAAGATTATAATATTTTAAATATTTAATGAAAAGGATGTTTTTTAATATGTAGATATTTATATGACATAATATAATATTTGCCTCTTATTATATATATATATATATATATATATATATATATATAAATATTTTTGTTTTACATAAATTTTTTTTACTATGATCAACAATCTATATTTTAATGTTAATGATAGAATATCATTGCAAATCATAAGTTAATATTATATAATACTTATATTTTGGTGTTAAGTAGGGATGGAAGTAAGCCGATCTGAGATAGACTTTGAGTATTTAAATTTAAAAATGTTAAGGCATGAGCCTAAGCCTATTACTTGTTAAACGCTTTTTTTTCCTATCAAGGTCTGATCTGGTTTAGAGCCGCCTACAAGCATGTTTAAAAACTTATATTATGAAAAAATCAATAAATAGACTTAAATTCTATATAAATAATTACTTAAAAAGGCTTGCAAACTTAAAACGTATAAGATAAAAAGACCATTAAATAAGTATAAAACATATATATATTAATATTATGTAAATAAAATATAAAATAAATATTCTACAAATATAATATATTAAAATAAATATAAATATATAATATATAAATATAAATAGGTCCTTAAATAGGTTAAATAGATTTTTTTATAAACATAGGTCTGGTTTGTTTATCTAAAAAGACTTTTTAACAAGTATGAATCTATCTATTTATTAAACGAGCCGAACCGTAAGCTTCTATCGGACGGTCTTGTTCACTTTCATTCCTAGTGTTAAAGATAGAATATCATTGCAAATCATAAATTAATATTATATAAAATAATTGATCAATTTTTCATTGATTAAAGAATGTATAAATCGAAATATTTTTTTAGATATATTTAACCATGTATATGGAAATAAGTAATTTAAGATATGAACAATTACACATCATCAAGTATCAGACAAATTAACTATATATTCAGTCATGATTCTTAGGGCTCACCACAAAAGTAACTGATATTTATAGATATTTAATAATTTAAATAATAGTCTATAATGTGTTATAAATAAAATAATATAAATTAGTATTATATAATGATATTATGGATGAATATATTAAAAATATTATTATAAATAATATAAAACAATTTATATCACTATAAAATAATATAAAATTATAATATTTAAATATATTTAATGAAAAGTATATTTTTTCATATATAGATATTTACACGATATGATATAATATAATATTCATCTTTTAAAGTTTATATATATCAATATCTACAAATATAAATATTTTGTTTCTTATAAATTTTTTTATCATGATCAACAATCTATATTTCAATATTAACGGTAGAATATCATTATAAATCATAAGTTAATATTATATAATATAATTAATCAATTTGATCTACATTTTTTTATTAAAGAAAATATAAATTAAGATATTTTTTTCAGATATATTTAACCATATATATGGAAAGAAATAATTTAAAATATGAACAAATCTGTTACACATTATAAGGATCAAACAAATTAACTATAAATTCAGTCATGCTTTTTAGGACTCATCATAAAAGTAATCTTGAAAGAGTGATACATACATATTAGAAGTAAGATGCAAGAGATGAAAATAATGACTCTTTTTGTGCCATTCATGACTTTATGTTTGTTGCTATCAGCATTTAGTACTAGCCAACATGATGATATCTCATGTTCCGAGGCTGTACCACTACTGGTTCCATGTCAGCCATATTTGGTGGGAACGGCAGACATAACACCAAATTGTTGCTCAGCTGCAACCACAATAACTCAAAGGGCAAACACCACTGAAGTTCGTAGGACATTATGTGGTTGTCTTAAGAATGCTGCTGCCTTAATCGGTGCCAAACCTGATAGATTAAAACAACTTCCTGATATCTGTAAAATCAATCTTTCATTTCCTCTTGATCCAACAATTGATTGCAACACGTAAGTCTTTATTTTTTTCACTTTCACCTTTGCATTCATATATGCATGTAGCAATGATGATTCAATAACTATTAAAAATATTTTTATCATTATATGTGCAGAATTCCATGATGCTTCTACAACAACGGATCATGAAGAAATGAGAAAAACTTTATTAGAGTTGAAAAATAAAGCATTTACAATTCTTAAATGAAATACTATGATCAATATGAATCGGTGTATTTATTCGATTACTCATATTTAAAATACAGGTTCATTGAATGTTAATATATGTTATAAACATTATACTTTATCCTATTTCTTTTAATAAATTTAATTAATTGGTGTGTTTTTAGAAAATAAAAATAAAAATATTGATAGTAGATTTAAATTTTATTTTTGAAATTAAAAATAAAAAAAATATTACTAATAAAATTTTAGAATTGATCAAGTAATTTAATTGTCAAGAATATTAATTATAGTTAAGACTAATTTTATTTTATGGTCTTGTAAATTAATATCAAGGGATAATTTTAAAAAAAAATCAACCTAATAAAAATGAAACCTTTTAAATATTCTAAAACTTGATTATTTTTTCTTACAAGCATAAGCATAAGATCATATCTATCAAAACACAACATCTCTTTTTATATTGAATATACCTTATATTTTTTATTTTTATATTTATCCCTTTTCATACACGTACCTTAGTTTTTTAGTCCTCTATATCACTATGCATAACAAATATCATATTTTTTAAATAAAAATTGTCACAATTGATTTCATTAAAAAAATATATACCATTTTTTTATTTTGAAATTATATGAATTGTTCAATCACTTAGACTAAAAAACACAATAGACAAAGACAAAGACAAGGTTCCTTCCTTATCATTCTTTTTTCCCTATGTATTCTCTCATTTTATATAGGAAACCATCTATTAATAATATTAAATAATAAACTATGCTAAAGAGACAAAATAAAAAAAAATAATAACACATTTAAAGATAATGAAGAAGATAAATATAATAATAATAGTAATAATAATAATTAACATATTAATTTTATTGTTAATATTATTATAACTATTATTATTAAAATTAATAATATTATTATTAATATTATAATTATTAATATATTCTTATTATTAATATTGTTAATATAATTATTCATATATTAAAAATTTTATTCTTATTATATTTTTATTTTAATTAATAATATTATTAGTAATATTATTTATATTTTTATAACTAATAATGATATTATTATCATTATTATTATAATTATTCTTATTTTTAATATTAGTACTATTAATATTATTATTAATTTTAATATTATTATTATTACTATTATAATTATAATTATAGTTATAATTGATAATATTAATATTAATACTAATATTAATATTATTTTTGTTATTAATATTATAATTTTTAATATATTTAAATTGTTATTACTGTTATTTATTATTATTATTATGATAATAAAAATATTAACTAAAAATAAAATAAAATATACTTTATTCTATTCAACATTTGTTGTACATTAAGATAACAAATATGATAATATTATGTTATCGTATTTTTGTATTTAAAATGAATAAAAATGTGATTTTTATATTACATTTCAAATGTTTTTATAAAAATTAGATTTAATTTTATTAAAAATAAATTTGAATCTAATATTTATAAATTTTTAATATAAATAATTAAAATAATTAAAAAAATATATATTTTAATTTTATTTTATCAAAAGTAAAATAAAATTAGAGATGAGATTTCATCTTAAAGAAAGAAAGGCATAAACAAAAGAGACAATTGAAAAAAAAAACTAAAGAAAAAATTAAAAATAAAAGTATGAAATAATAATAACAATAGTAATAATAATAATTATTATTATTATTAATATATTCATATTATTAAAATGATTAATATATTACTATAATCATTTATATACTATTAATTTTATTTTTATTGTAATAAATGATACAATTATTAATATATAATTCTTATTAATGTCATTAATACTGTTATTATTATTTATATTATTATTATCATTTTAATTATTATTATTACAAATATTATTATTATTTATTTATAATATATTATTATAGTTACCAATAATAATGATATATTTTTATTATTAATGTTATTATTATTATTATTAATGTTATTGTAAATAATGAATAGTGTTTATTCTTTAATATTATCATTACTATTATTATTTATTTCGTTATTAATTTTATAATTATTGATATAATAATTTTATTATCATTAATTTTTTATTATTTAATTATTTACTATTGTTAATGTTATTGTTGTTAGGATAACAAGATAAAAAAAAACACATCATATTCTATTAATCTTTAATCTGCACTTTTTTATAAGATAAATATTGCATTAAGTTATAGGATGCAATAAAATGAGATAGAGTTATTATAATATTTGTTCAAATAAACACTAAAAGTAAGATAGTATTAAAAAATTATCATATACGTTTTTATCTTATTCTTTAAATATATTTTAATATTTTATTTAGATTAAGTGAAAAATTAAAAGATAATAATAAGATAAAAAATAAATAAAAATAATATAAAATAATAAATTATTTAAATAGATAGAAATAAAATGAAAACAAATTTTTTATTTAGATAAATAAAAAATAGAAACATGTACAAAAATTGTGGAAACTGAGATGGGCATATCCAGAACATATAAGGGAAATTATTCTGAATTGACCGTAAAAAATTTTATATTAATTAAAAAATCAAAATAAACTTTAAAAATTTTAACTTATAGTTATGTTATTTTTATTAATATAATAATTTTTATTTTTAAAAATATTTAATAATTTAAGAATGAAAAACTCTCTTCCTCTCCATTTTCCGCTATTAGGGAATTATGATGTATAAAACAAAATTACATCTTAAAATAAAGTAATTCTTTTTTGCAAATACCATCTGCTTAAATCATATTCATATAGTTCAGCCTTCAGCCTTCCTTCACCATCAACTTCTGAAAATAAAATGGATGAGAAATCAACATACATATGTGCATTGAAGTTCTTGATCAATTCTTTCAAATCGCTTTGAATAATTTTTAAGATCTCTTCATATATTGCCATAACCCCTAACCACCTCTTTCAATAACCCCACATTAACTCGTGTAAGAAAGCAATAAATTAGTATAAACATTACTTATGCTCCTTGCCGACATCTGGAATTGTTTCGCTTTGTTATTATATGTTCAGGTTTTGTTCAAGCGTCAGCACATCAACTCCAAATTCAATTCAGTTCCTATTTTTCAACCTAAGGGAAAGGTTTCGTCTCTTACCCTCCAAATTTATAAAAAATAGTTGCCTTGAAGTCCCATAAAATCTGTTTTCCAAATCCAAATGTTGCGCAACCCAACCCTTTTCATATGCGATCCAAATATAGATAAATAAAATAATTCAGACTAGATTTACAATTTTTACGATTCAAACACCATTCAAGCAATTCTGAAAGCAATTCAAGAACAAAATCGATCCACCTGACGATTAGTATTGATGATTCCCTAATTCATATCGAGTCAAGATACAAATTGTACAATTTTTACAATACCGTTAACTACATTTTTATACAATAGATCAAATTTATATTTCATACAAATTAAAAAATAATTATCACTCTATCATTCTATTTTATTTTAATATATAATATATTATTTAAAATATAAACAAATAATTATTATTCAATTAGATATTTATAAATATTTAAATTATATAAAATTTTATATATACAATCATTACAATATCATATAAAACAACGGTTAAATTAACAAAATTTATTTTTATTAAAAATTAAAGATATTATTTAATCTTAACTTTAATATATATATATAAAGCTGCCATAAAAATTTTATAGGTTAACGTTCATTGAGAGATTAAACATTATAAATCTTAAAGTTTCTATATACTTTATAGACTTTAGAAATAAAAATTACAGATAAAATAAAATAAGATAAAAAAAATAAAATTTTTTATTTATATACAAGTAACTATAAAATATTCTTAAATGAGAATACTAAAAAGTAATTACTAATGAAAAAAATATTATTTACATTAGTTATTTTTAAACATTTTATATTAATTTCTATAGCATTGTAAATACCGTCGTCATAAAAAATATGACTTTTTATATTGGTTGAACAACTGCAGCAGGAAGTTAACTTTTTACATAGGTTTATCTTTTAATTGATGTAAAAAATCAAGTTTCTACATCGGTTTATTCCATAATCAAATTTTTACATTGGTCCATTTTGTAACCGCAGTAGAAAGTGAAGTTTTTAAATCAATTCTTAAAATAACTATTGTAAAAAGTTAACTTTCTACGGTGGTTAAGGTATAAATTGGTGTAAAAAATTATCTTTTAACAACGGTTAATATTCCAACCAACGTAAAAAAATAGTTTTTTAATTTAAAATTTGTTTTTTATTCTCCACCAAAAAATAAAAAAAGCAGATACCATAAACCCTAATAAATTTTCATAACAAAGTGAATATCCATAACTAGTTATTCAAACAAGTAATTACCAATTAATATTACATAATACATATGTCTATCAAAATGATATTACAAATAGTTTAAGCTTACAAATTACAAGTTGGTTGCCTCCAAATAAGTATTTTTTCCAACATTTTCTCACATCATCGATTTTCTCTAATCAATTTTCTCTTTAGAAAAAGGATGTGGATTTCTAAATCACTGCAAATATAATTGAATCAAAAAATGATCATGAAAATTAAAGTGAAACAATTAAAGTAACAAAGTTTTAAAATTGTACTTACCTAAGCCTATAAAATAATGTTAAACATATATTTCATGCCATAATATCTACAATCAATACCCCCGATTTATTTTTGACACTACAAAAGAATACAAAACAACTATATTTATTGGATACTCTAATAAAAATAAAACAAGCAAATAAATAATTTTTAATATTAAAATATTTATACGTGAAAGTATTCATATAAACTTTTTAATACTTGCAAAATGTCTACGTTTTAGCAAATGACAAGCATTTATTGCTTTATAAAAAAAAGTATATATAATAAAATAAAAATCAAATTAAAAAAATTATTATATAAGAACAAAAACAATGAATAGAAATAAATTAAATGATAATAAAAATTTATAAATTAATAATATCTTTTATATTTTTTTTTAATTTGTTCCAATTAGAACATAAAAAGATAATAGTATTCTGTTTGGAACAAATAATTATTAATTTCCAATAAATTTTACAAAATTTTAATAACAATTAATCAAAATTATAAATATAATTTAAAATAACTTACAACTTTTAACTAATTTTAAATATAACTTTGTATTTCTGTTGGCTTGTTCTTTACTCTTTAGATATGAACAGGATAAAAAATAGGTATTGCTAATGAAATAGTAGCCAAAAAGAGTAAAACATTATATTATTTTATAATGTCTTTTTAACTTTCATATTAAAATCATTTTCTAGAGGTCCAAATATTTTTCCCTTGTTTGTTTCCATAATTGAGGAATTTTTCTTTTCAATAGAAATTGGAGGCAATGAGACAGATTTTGCATCTGACTCATTTTATTTTAATTGTTAAACAGGGGTGACCTCACTCTAGTGTAAGACCAATTAAATGTTACTTCATATAAATTACATTTAATTTCATAATTTCCACCACCGCCACCTACATTTTTTATCTTTGTGATATAATTCTATAGAGGTTTGGTGTCATAATCTTGTTCTTTGGATTGACTAGAAACATTTACGTCTACAATAATTTCATATAAACAAAATTTAGAACTAATAGAAAAATAGGATTAAAAAATGAGTCACATTACTCAACAATAAAACAAGCAACAATCAAAGAACAAAGCATAACCATTATAGGCTAACAATTAAAAAGAACAAAAAAAAAAAGAAATGAAAAAGAACAAACAAAATCAAGTAGAGAACCAAGTCCAACCCAAAAAAAAAAAAAAATAGAAGTAAAAGCACAGAACAACAAAAACAAGTAGAGAAGCAAACCCAACCATAAATAAAAGGAACACCAACAAAAGAAAGAGAGAAAAGAAGCAACTGAATAGCTAACAAGCAAAAGAATAAAAAAACACCAACCACCAATGAACAAAACAAACAACAAACCAAACCCACCAATGAAGCACCAACCTCCTACGAACAAAACATGTAACGAACCACCTCCCAACCACCATAAACCACCACTAGTCAGTAACAAAACAAGCCTCAAAGGTGCAACAGGGATCAATATCAATGAAAACGAAGAGTGCTCGGGAAGTTTTCCAAAGAAGAATACTGAAAACTTAAACCTCTGAAAAAGTGATTCTAACTTTGATTTTTAAACATTTTTATGTTATTTTATTATGATTTAAGTTTGGTTTTTTCAAATATTCTTTTGAAAAAAAATTCTATGATACAAGTGCCTTTGGAGTGTTAGTTAGGTATCTTAAGTAATATGAATTGTGTTCAAGCTAAAAACAAATTAATCGAATGTGTCTTAAGCATGTTCGAACACCTTTAATTCAACAGCATAGTTTGTGTCATTGAGTATTATTTATATTCTATCTAAAAGATTTTTTCAAAAATTTTAACTTTATATTTTGATAAGGTATTTAAAAAATAATAATTTTTAAGAAAATTAAAATTTTAAAAATTAAATTATTTTGGATAATTTTTTATAAGAAATTTTAAATTTTATAAATTTTAAAAAAGTATTTTACTAAACTAAAATTAAAAAATTAAAAAAAAAATTTAAAATGGATGAAATTTATAATTTTTTCAAAATCTCTTAACTCATTTCCATCGGTGTAAGGATCAACTCGACCTAGTTAGGCCCACAATAGACAAAGCAATCGAGTTGGTTAGCAAAACAAGTAGAACAAAAAAAGTAGTGGTATGTGTTCAACCCACTTTGATTCATAAGTTAGTGAATCAACCTGTTTAAGTTATTTAATTATTAAAATAATTAAAAATATTTATAAAATAAAAAATTATAAAAATTTAATTTTTTATTTTTGAAAAAGAAAAACTAGCCTGTAAGCAGATATGTTAACCTATAAATCCAGCCTACTTAATCCATTGGTTAAACAAACCAAATAAAAAAAATCAAATTTAAATAGGTCAATAATTTCATTGGTCTAAATCCACCTAATCTGCAGATTTGCAAACCGACATGCAAGCTTTGACCTATATACCCAGCTTTATTCATGAATGATACTATGAACAACAGCTTTTTCCATGTTATAGTCTTGCTATCTCTTCATCTGATTCTCTCATTGTTTTCTCTTACTACTCTTTCTCGCATATAATATTTTCAATATCAAATGATATAATCATATTTTGTTATCCTTTTAATTATATACATTTGTTGGATTATTATTATATTTAAATATATTATACAATAAAAATATTTATATATCTAAATTTTTCTATTAACAAAAGCAGCAGGAATAAAATTAAAAAAAATCTATGAATATTTGTATAAAATTTGATATACTGAAAATTAAATTATTTAATTTAAATAAAAAATTTAAATTAAAAAATTTAAAATTTATCATCAAAAAAACTTAAAATATAAAAAATTAATTTTTTTATTCAAACAAAATATTTTTAAAAAAAATATTTAAATATTTTAAATTACTGAAAATGTTAAAATTTTTATCCAAATACAATATAATAGATTTTATAAATTAGAATCGATTTTTTTTAATTTAAAATGGGAACATGCATGGTTTTAAACCTTCCTATTAATGGGTTTGGTGAAGTACAACTACAAATATAAATCTTATTTCAATTAGATTTTAAACTTTCTAGTCTTTATTACTAACGAATCCTTTCATTGGGATCAACGAAGTAATTATTGGTAAATTAATTTTAGCCTTTCTCACACGCACTTATTAAATGTCTATACATTTTGCATCTTTTTTTTTCATATTTCTTTTTTTAAAGAAAAATATTATTTATAATTTATCTTTTTTTTACATATATTTTGTATAATAATTTTTAAAATAAAAAAATATACATTATTTAAAATAATTTTCATAAAATAAATATACATTCTAAACATTAGTTTATAAAATATTTTAAATTTTATTTATTTATATTTGTATATATATTTTTTTTATAAATTAAGTTGTAAAATATATATTTTCTATTTTGCATAAACTAGTTTTCAAAATATATTTATAAAAAAAAATTAAAAAACAACAAAGGCGGGTGAGAAAAAAAAACGGAGGGCAGAAAAGCAATTGCCCTTATTAAATGAGACAGATATCCTGGTATATTTCAAGACAAGATTTTCTTGCATCTGCACAAATGACACAAAATGAAATTGGACTGTTTATATAATTATGGAAACATTATTGACCTATGTATATACATGAGGATTTTTTTGGGGAGTCCACACCTATATGCATATGTAACTGATCTTCTTTTTTTTCTATATCAACAAATGTAACTGATCAAATCGTCCCATCCTCAACTTTTGTTTTTGATTGATTTTTTTTTTTTTGTCTAAGGATTAATTATTGATTAAAAATATGTAATGGAAACATTTTCGTCGGTTCTTGCTTAATTTACAAAGTAGCTAGTTGGCATGAAGATAACGAAAAATGGGAAAATTGCGTTAAACATAGGATATTTGAAATATTCATGCTTTCTTTTGATGTATCTTATTTTTCTCTTGAATTAATTCATCATTCTATGATTTTAACAATGACGTAAATATAAACCAAAAATAAAAGACATGAAATCATAGCTAGAATTGGTGGAAATGATATTTCCATACACAAAAATAGTCTAACAAAATTGAAAATTTTGTTTATATGTCTAGCATTAGCTACGTGAGTTCAGAATCAATATATTTAATTTAATTAGAATATATTAATAATTTAAAAAATTACACAATCATTCAATTATAAATTGTTATATTATTGAAGAATTGATCATTAATTTTTATAATAACTAACTCAAAAGCCATATCTACTGTTAATTCTAATTAGTTAGCACTGATAATGTATAAAAATTAATTAAATTCTATATTTAGATACATTTTTCAGGAATAACTGTATACATTTTAGCTATGAATGATACAAAAAGTTTAGTTTTGATAATGGTGGAAGGTTGCAAAACTTTAGTTTACATAAATTTATAAAATTTTCGAACCACTAAAATTAATCTAATAATAAAAAATTAAAAATTAAAAAAATTAAAAATCTTTCTATCTTTCTTTACAAAAAAAAAACTCATAAAATTTTCATTTGAATAAAACCACCCATGTTACTTTTATATAAGTTAGAGAAAGCATCAATAATGTGTCCATTTGCTATATTTTCCCGTAAATCTTTCTATTATTTTAAAAGATAAATATTATTTATATATATATATATATATATATATATATATATATATATATATTGTCTGAAAAAGCATAAAAGATATTTAATACTTTCTATTCAATAATTAAGGAGATTTATAGAAATAAAAGAGGAGAATGACTTAAAATTATTTAATTTACTCATTTTATCTTAACCACACCGGAAGTATAGTTAATCTCTTTTGTCAAAGCTGGGAGCAGAATTCACCGAACTCGTGCTCTTGTTGATCCGATGCAATGCATAAAAACATTTACATTTATACTAGTGCAATTCGGGTTACTTCATCTGATGAGAATTCAAAATTAATTTTAAGTGCTAACTATACTTCTTCTTTTTTTGTCAAGCGGTGGCTAAATCGATAACCATCAATTTTAGCATTATTTTTAAATGTCATCTTCAAACATTTTTATAACCATGTCTAAAACACTTTTTTAAAAAAGTATTTTATCTTCCAAATCAAATATTTTTATAAAAAAATTAGAAAGTGACACGAAAAGGTATTTTAACTTTTGTAACTGGAAATTATCATTCAAAATTAATTATAATTAAATTGTGATTCTACCTACACAAATTTTAAACAAAAAGAAGTTGAATAAGTTCATGTCCCAATGTAACATTTAATATAATTATTCCAGGAATAATTAGAGATTGTTTGACTTATGAAAATATTTTTATTTTTTATCTTTCATTTTTAATTAAAAAATGTTATCTTATTTTATATCTTTTTCTGTTTTTAAATATTTGCATAGAAACAATCAAAATAGAAATATATATTTGTATTATTTTCTGCACAAATCTTCAAAAATAAGAACAAAAACAACATTCGTACAATTAAGAGAAGAAAAAAAACACTAAACATTTTCATAAACCAAATATTTCCTTAGCTTTCCCTTTCCAACCACATTGATTCCTCTACAATCTCCTAATTAAAGAGTAATACATTAGTCAATGGTCACACTAATTTGCATCAAAAGATCTAAAAAATCATTTATTTAATGAAGATATACTGTATCATATTCATTATAAAAGGTTGACTTAAAATTTGCTGACCCGGTGTATCTGCCAACTGTGGCGAATAAACTCATTAAACAAATAAACAAATACTCATCAACAAATAGAGGAGGGGAAAATCCGTAGCCCGTGTATTGAATAAAGCTAGGTAACTAGTTAGTATTTCCTTCTCCATGAAGACCACTTGAGTTTAAGCTGGTACCACAAAGGTGGTATTCCCAGCACCCCTCGTGTTAGCCTTGAATCAAACACATCAAATTGCACCTTGCTTAGGGAATCCAAGAGAACCTGAGCAGGTACTGCTGGTAAGAGCACAGGAAGAGCCTCAGCAGGTACACTTTCAGCTAACTTTCGAGCTTTCTGCAAGTGAGCATTGGCTACTGATGCCATTTCATAAACTGCATCACAAAGGCCCTCACGAGAATCCACCCATCTCTCTTCTCCACCTCCCTGCTTAACAATTAGCCCATGCTTGGATGCTATTGCAGTTGGTATGTAAGAAAAATGACGGTTGCGACCAGCATGATAAGGTAGTGATTTAAGGAGTAAAAGAATACCACTAGCCTTGCCAATATGTGAGGCTGCATGGTCAGCTGCGGTAGACATTATACCACCAGCTTGAAGTGTCATGTACAGCATAGTTGATACAGTGTCCTCAGCATATTTCTCCAACTCTCCAATAGTTTCCGGCATGTCTGTAGCCTCTCTTCTTGCATCGTTGATCCGAGCCTCAACTGATCGTTTCAACCAGATCTTACTAATTTTGGTCTCAGCTATCACAGATGACAGTGCCAGTGCCGTTGGGTGTTCAATCAATTTATTGGAAAACATTTTGTCTACGGCTTCCTGCCACCAAACCAGGCGCATAAGGCCAATCCTGGGATCTGAAGCAACATCCATAGCTCTGGATGTTTCAACATTCAAGGCACGAAATGCAAATGCAGCCTTCCGCATAGATGGAGGCAGTTCAAGAAGGCAAAGATAGTGATGATAATCATAACTTCGCACTTGTTGTACACAATGGGAGAAAGCTGCCCTTAAGTTACTAGATGCAGAACCACTACTCATTAAATCCTCACCTGGGTGCCTAAAGAAGAAAGTACATCAATCACAAGCTACAGTGAAACTTGCAATATAGAAATCAATATTTATGAATACAAAAATATGCATGCATAACTTAAAAGTTACTTGAGGATTGGACTTTGCCCATTTAAAATTGTAGCCTATAATCTAATCTTCTAGATATGTTAAGAATGAATAGCTTACTGTGATCTCTGAAACTAATGTGCAAAATATTTTTTTATTATCGTGTGTTAAGTCAACCCTCATTCTCTGAGATTCATCAAGAGCCATCATACCTTTGTGGCTTCTTTATTTTTTATGGCAGATTACCCTTGGTTTTTTACTTCTGTCAGATTTGATACACGTGGATTAGGCATTAGGCGACCTGTCTGTGCACAACGACCCTTAAGAAAAGATGAGCTACAACAACCAAACCTCATTCCACTAATTGGGCTTGAGCTCTATAATATGCTAGACATTAAGGCCCAAAAAAGAAACCAACTCAGCAATGCAGTGATGTCTATCATAATTTATCATCCAGGTAATTCTACAAGTCAAAACAATTTCTAATATAACTGTAAGAAATAGTGACATGTGGTCGATGGTGCCGAATCACTTATTATTATTAGCCTTTTCAAGCAACGTTAGCTGAGAGTTGATGTTATATGTAATTTTATACCCACTGCAATACACTATATAAGCATTTTCATTTTTCATCAAATGGAAAAGATTCTGACCACATTATTATATATATATTGTAGTATGTTGACACAGGAAGATTCGAAGCAAAGTGCTGATGTAGAACAGTTTCATTTCTTTTCTTGCTTTGATACTATAGCATATTTGGATAAAAACTTGTCCTGATCTCATCTGAGCTCGCATTGTTTGTTGACCTTGTATTGACTTTGTACGCAACTGTAGTTATGCTCAGCTGACGTAAATTTGCAACATTTTTAGTTCTTTTGCTTGACAATTTTGCATTCTGGATGTAATTGTAAAATCATACTGCATTTGATCGGCCAATTATGTTCTGCTGTAGATTATATTTACCATAAAGTTCACAAAATAGGACTACGTTCACCGTATCTATTTTTAAAAAAATAAAATAAAATACACATGTAACTTCTCTTATTGTATGCTTCGTTTTCGATGTAGATAGATAATAATTTTATTAATTATGGTAAAACAACTCCATTACAAATAAAAGCTGGGACGAAATCTAAGATACAAATGAACTTTAAAGCAACCAATTGCCCCTCCAACAAATCTTCATATTTACAAAACCGATATTTAGACAATATTACTTTATGAATTTGGCTTTTTTATCTATATCTTCTCCATGCATACAATTATGGGAACTTTAAAACCTCAAATAAGTGAAAACATGTAAATCTAAGAGCAAAACATAGAAGTAAAATCCAGTCAGTTTGTACAAAATAAATAAACAAATAATAAAAATCCAACCCAGATAAACAACCTTGTGTTGGTAAAATGTCACTGAAGAAGCAATGCATATGGAGCAAATAAACAATCTCCACAAGTCATTTACACAAACAAATAGCATGAAGAATAAGTTAACATAGTTAGCAACACATACGCCATTCTAAAAAAAAAGCTAGCAGCACGTACTCAGCAGACCAAGCATAGACTTCACAGTCAATATTCATTCACCAGATACGCATTATGATTCAACTATATGAAGGTTGAGTTTTAGAAAATATTGTTAGAGGGAGAAATGACACTTGGTCAAACCATAGAGGAGGAAACTGGCCATCTCACAATGTAAGCATATGCAGAAGATATATTTCAGGTTTTTATTTTATCTTAAGAGCATACATAATATTAAATTCACACACATACCCCTTCCATGCTCTGTACCTAACCAGATATCATATTTTTTAATCACAGGTACAGAGATCAGTTTACTAAATATGAACTCAACAGAACACCTGAATTTAGCCTACTAAGAGCCGGCTTGCATGTTTCTGAAAAATGTTCAGTTTTTAAAAACATGAAAACAAAAAAGAAATTGTTGACAGGAGTTTGTAGAAACTCCTTCCAAAACATAATCCCATCTTCAGTTCTCAACACATAAACAAGAGCATCTCAAGGTTGTTTTTGGTCTTGTTTTCAGTTTTCAAAATCTCCCTAGCTGTGTGCTGTATACCCAAGAAAAATCTCCTTCATTGTTCTAACACCTTGTTACTGCCTAACACTCCATTGTTGCTGCTGGTCAACAATCCATCATCATGGTCACTATCCAACACCCCTTCCGTGGCTCCAAAATGATTTTAACTTCATGTCCACCCAACGTCCACACCCCAATTCTGTTATCAGAAAAGGGAGATCCTTGGGAATTGGGTCATAGAAAGGGCCCAGATGCAGAGACAACAGATTCTCAACAACCTTTGATCAAACAACAGGAAAGCTCAGCTCTAGTGAGGAAGGGAAGTGGTGGCTTAGTTGATTCTCTTAATTCAAGGGAAGGAGGTGAAGTGACTTAGGCTCGACAAGTCGACAGTTTGCAAGCAGCTCAGAATGGGCAATGATTCAGTTGGCGGTTATGGCAGGTCTGTGGGGGAGACTCTGGTGATCGTACAGCTTTTTGATGGAGCTCATGGCCGAGGGGATGAGAAAAGGAGGGTTTCAAAAAACTTGTTAACAAGCATATTTTTCTTTCCCTTTTGACAAACAATTTTAAAAAATTATTTTTTGAAAAAGTTTATCAAAAAACCAAAAAGCAAAACTACAAACAAACAGGCCCTATGCTTAAAACCTTATGTAGCCAGTCCACCTTAATCATGAATTAGCAGAGCCTTGACCTTATCAAAATTATATAGCAACCCAACACACAAACATGAATCTAAGAGTTCTTCATAGATTCTACTGCCAATGATATTGGTCATCCTTCATTCTCAATACCAACTATAGGACAACAACTTATGGGCATGTGCAAACATTTCTGTCAAGCTCTATTTTATTTTCATAGTTACATGGTGTGTGCTCTTGTCAAATAATGCCCAATTCAATAGTAAAAATAGAAAGTAAACCAAGCCTTAGAAATTGGTCTTGGACCTAACTCAACCTCAAAAGCTAGCTCATAGGGTGAGATTTGCCTCTACATTATATACCAATGATTAGCCTTACCTCTAGGGTAAGTTTTGATACCATGTTAGAAATTGGGTTTGGACCTAATTCAACTTCAAAAAGTTAGGTCATAGGGTAAGGGTTGCCTCCATATTTTTCTGAATTTTAGCAAACTTTATGTTAATCGATATCATCAGTCATGGAATAAATTGTTGTTTGCAAAAATTATAAAAAAAAAAAACTTCATGTCCAAGCCCAATTTCTAATACCCATAGGACGGCCTACGAGTCGGTCCCACATTGAGTAAAAGGATGGCCAACCATGCAAATATAAACCAAGGGCAACCCTCACCCTCCAAGATAGCTTTTAGTGTTGAATTAGGCCTAAGTCCAATTTCTAATATGGCATCAAAGCTTACCTAAATCTGTTAATGAGTCACCCGCAAATGTTCAGTTGTCCAATCTTGGCAGATATCTAATCCTGCAAACTTCACACTCCAGAGTCAAGCTTGCCCAGCTCATCGCTGCCACCTTCTACATGTTTTCACCGTGACACCCACTCCACCTACCCTTCCCTACCACATAAAGGAAGAAATATGTCCTAGCACTCTATCTAGCCCTAAAAACCAATCATCAAAGGTGGAGGTTAGGGTAAGGGAAGGGAGAGCTGTCAATATCCATATGTTTTGTGCCTGCAGACCAGGTCTTCCACTTTCCACCATGAGGGCATTGGATAAACTTGGATTGGATGTTCAGCAAGCTGTTATCAGCTGTTTCAATGGTTTTGCTTTAGATGTGTTCAGAGCTGAGCAATCAAGAGAAGGTCGGAATGTCCTCCCAGAACAAATTAAAGCAGCACTGTTGGATACAGTAGGTTTCTATGGTATGATGAGAGTGATGCTCTTGACAAAGGCTATGCCAATAGTGGCACTAAATTGTAGGTGCTGTATAGCATGCAGTTTGTAAATGCCTTTGCTTATTCTGGTCTCAAAAGCTATGGCCAGGCCATGATCTAAAGGTTAGCTAATATCTAGGATAAGGAGTTAACTCCTATATTTTTCTGAATTTTAGCAAACTTTATGTAAGTGGGATGAGGTTTGCCTCCATATTATATACCTATGATTAACCTTACCTCTAGGCAATGTGGGACTTCTAATACCAAGGATAATCAGAGTAGTAGATGCAGAGCAACAGTCCTGATAATAAAAGCATATTGAAAGCAACTATTGATCTAAATCCCAATGGACTTAGGGCCTGTTTGTTTTATATCCTGAGCCAATTCCCCACTATGCACTTGTTCCAATGTAAAATGTATAACTGAGATTAACTTGGACACACATCTCAATTATATATGATGGTTCAAAACAAGTTCTATCCAACATTAAAACAAAGAAATACTCAAGTCATTTTATCAGGGTGCCATATAGCTAAACCATAGCTCTAATTATAATTATTTGATAGGTCAAGGCAGCAGCTGCAATTTTTTTAACCCTAGTACAAATGCTAACCATCCTATATTTGTATGAAACTTTCCATAGTAATGGATAAATATCTAGGTATAACCATAAGCTCCAAGCAGGACAGTATCAGTTGCAAACCTTACCAAGATTCGGCACCTAAAACATCATTGTCAATGTTTTTGGTGTACCGCTATTCTAATCTAACAACCATCTAGCTTATTTAACTTAATTGCCCATATTAGTCACCATGAAACTGACAAGCATGCTTAATATAGAGTACATTACTGAAACTTTCACACTCACTACCAATAATTTATAACCTCAAATTCTGAAAGATGTAGCTAGAATTTGACAAGTTCAACCTAATAATCTATGTAGTGTGCAGCAAATTAGTACTCTGTTGCTGCTATTAGAAATTTGGCTTGAGCCTAACTCAACCCCAAAAGCTAGCTCATAGGGTGAGGATTATCCTCATCTTATATATATTTGGCTGGCCTTATCTTTAAATAATGTGGAATTCTAACACACCCCTTCACGCTCAAAACTGGACATCTGAACACAGACAATTGTGGATGGACCAATTGTCAGAATAAACATCTGCTAATATTCCAATAACAGATCTAGGATAGGCTCTGATACTATATTAGAAATGAGGCTTTTTGGACCTAACTCAACCCTAAAAGCTAGCTCATAGGATGAGGATTGCCCTCACCTTATATATATTTGGTTGGCCTTATCTCTAGACAATATAGGATTCTAACAACTGCAGATCAAATTTCACCACAATATCTTCCACTCTTCAGTATCTAACTTTCTGCATCTAATACTACTCTTCTATCTTTGTTTTTCAGCGCACTATATTTTCTTTCACTAGCCATTCTCATATACACTTTTTGTTCTCCTCATATTACCCATTCTCATATACCTTCTCTTTTCTCCTCATACACATTGTCTTCATCCTTATATCATACATAACTTATTCCCTATACTAGGCCTGATCTATATTGTATCTTAATGTCGTTCCCTTATTAACTTAGAACATATCTTCCTCATCTTTAGCTTCAATTACCTTTTCGGTTTTGCAACCATATCTCATCTTCCACTTTAATTCTCTTCTCACTACACCTGTAATGTTATTCTATTAATCTTTGCACCATTATTTCTGTTACAAGGTCCTATTAGAGGGATGTTTAAAATCACTGTCATACATACATTCAATTTATGGAAAGTAATCTGTTGCACTAAATTATCTTGCATATCCTACTAGACTGTACCAAATGAACTTCACAATTCTGTGGCCAAATAGAATTAGTTCCAGACTTCCAGTTTTAATTTTAAAAGTCTAAAAATTTATGATTAGGAAATAAGGTTTAATCAGGTGAACCATCCTCCCCCCACTCTTTATTCTCAACAGTAAAAGGTACACCATGTTAAGATACATTTTCCCCACAAAAAATAGGTTACTAGATCTACATAGCAACACTTTCCCAAATTACTTGATTAATCTTAATGATACAACATGTCAACATCCAATCAAAATAGAGACATTTAAAAGAAAAGTTTTATATAAATTTTCACGACACCTGATGGGAACTGATAATTACTATGATGAACAATCATGTATTACTGGATATAAGTGCAATATTAACTGTCATGTTGGCAGTTATGGGTAGAAATCATAAGCAATTATGTACTATTAAATTATGTCATAGAAAATAATTAGAAATCATTATGTATAAGGAGTATATGTGATAGTAGAAAACTGCTTAATGACAGCTATTTGTAGAAAATAATTGACTGTAGCTATGTTTGGTAGTACATCTGATAGGAATGGCAGTTATTTGTAGAAATAACTGACTATAGTTCTGCATTATAAATATATCAAAACAGTAGGGTGTCAAGAGGAGGGAATTCTTGTTGTTTTGGTAGTTTGAGGACAGAGAGTACTTTCTGGAGGAGACTTTTGTCTCTGGGACAGCAAACATCTTGCTGTACTATGTGTCATTTGTGTTCAGTTATATATATGTAAACAAATTATTACACAAAAGATTAAATTATGGAGCTACACATCAGTCACGGGCATTACAAGTTCATAGTATAAAACACTTTACTTTCATTACAATGAAGACATTAGACTTTTAAACAAAAGTATCATCTCATTACATTCCAAAATGTCTTTAATTCCTGAAAGGTGCGGTGCAGCAACACCAGCAGTTTAAGGACAATGGGAACACTATATATACTCAAAAATCATGGTCACAAGAAAATTATAGAACTTTCAACCCCACAGCTCAGAAACAAAATGTCCACCACACATCAAGGTCTCAAAATGTACCAAATTATAAAGTAAGAACCAATATTGAAAGGACCCACGGTAATCATTATTAAATAACAGACCAACTGTATAAGGAAGTGCATAGCAGCAAAACTAACATGTTTATCAGCAAGAGCCAAATATTCAAAAACAGCCGCCATGCTACTCCACTTTATAAACCTCATTCTCCACTTCAGTATCAGTCATCAGAGCCCACACAATTGGGAATTCAATGTTATATGGGAGCCCAAACTTGCTCAAGACAGAGACAAAAAGGAAAGATTGAGGCGGGCACGGTTTGGATTCTACGAAAAATCAAATCTGAACCAAAATACGGTGCAGTTTAGAAAAACAAAGCCACACTTTGGTGCAAAACCACTATGGATTTAAACCAAATTTGAAACTGCTTTTCTTTTTAAAAAAACCATTTTTAAATTTATTTTTATTTTCTTTCCAAAATTCATTGTTCCCCATAAGAACCCACTTTCTTCAAGTACAGAAAGTCTATATCCAGCAAACACTCACAGAAGAAAAGTGTTATTTATATTACCAAATAACACTCACATTTATACAAAACTGCAAACAGAGAACGATAGCTTTTCCTTAGTTGAAAGGATGATAGGTTTTCTAATCATTAAAAAAGAATAAAACAGTTTTTAAACCAATTTTAAATCCAAACTCGAGTTCCGAATCAGGTACAGAGCTAAAATTGCGAATTTTAACAGAATTTTAAAATAATATGATATTTCCTCACTACGTCAGATCTTAATTTTGCGCGGTTAATTTATACTTCTTAGTTTTCCTCAACGGAGACTGATTATATGCAGTTTACAGAGCATCAAATGTAGGGCATTCAAAGCAATATCAATTGCAGAAGCACAAGTTACAACATTCATGCATTATTCCAGTCCATTAAATGGCGAAGTGCAGATAATATTCTTCAATAACTACAAGTCTTGAAAGGGGAAAATGGGAGTCAGAGAGTGACAAGTTGCTCACCGTTTAGTAGCACGCAACAAGATTCCTTCTTCAGGAACCACAGGAAAAACGTAGAATTCGAATAAGCAGAAGCTGACCCGGAACTTTTAAGAGAGCAGGATGTAACAAAGACAGTGTGGATTTGGTGCAGTTAGGGTTCAATTGGGGAGACCAGAAAGAAACGCGCGGTTTGGGTTTGGGTTTACATCTCGCATTTTGCTTTTTCACTCCCATTTTCGCTATTCACAATATTTTTTTTTTACAAATTTTGTTTTCAAATTTATACTTTCTCAAATATATAAAACTTCTTAAATTTAACTTCCAAAAATAAGTATAATTTTTAAAATAATTATTATAAAATTTATTATTAAATATCAGCATAAAAAATCTTTACATTATCAATATATTATAATTAAATATATTTTATATTCTATTATTATTATAATAATAAATTTATCAACAATGAAATACAGCTCTTTTCTACTTAAAATATCTATATCTAAAATGTTATTTTATTAATATAATTTTATGTTAAAAAATAGATTTATATTTTTTATTTTAAAAATTTGAAAAAAGATATATTTTATTATTTATTTTTCTTTTTTATTAATGATGTGAACGTGGTCACCACGATAAGGAAAAGAGATTATTTACAAGTAATGGAAGGTCCTATGACGAGAAATAGGAATCCAATCCCAATTCTAACATGGGTTAATTTATATAGTCATATCATTGAAAATCTTAAGTGATAAAGTTTATGATTTGCTATAGATTACATTAGGATTTGATATTTATCTAGAAGTTATTTGTTTTAAATTGGTTGCAATTCAAATTGCAATCTAATTAGGATTTCTAATTTGTTATCTTTTTTTAATAGATTTGGTTAACTATAAATAGGAGCTAGGGATTCAGTGAAAAGACAGGTTCCGAGGAATAATCATATTTTCTCTTTGAGAGTTTTTCATCTCTATGTAAGTTGATTCCCTTGGTTCTTGGGTAAAAAATTACCTTTTATAACGTTGGTTCTTCCGGCAGGTCACGGTAAAGGTCACGGTAAAGGTCACATTCCTCTTGATAACTTCGGTGCTCTCCGACAGTTCGCGGTTTGTGTCAGGTTCCTTTATCTTATCTTACCTTACCTATCTTATCACATCTTATCTTAACTTATCATAATCTTACCTTATCCTATCTTATCTTATCTTTGATTCTCAAGACGTTCCATTATCGTTTCCGCATTCCGATTCATTCGCGTAGGGTGAATCATATCATTTGGAATCAGAGCTTCGGCTCTTGAAATCAGATGTCATCTATTGTTTTAATTTCTCGTGATAAAGTTGCTATCTACCAAAAAAAAAAGATTTATGATAAAAAAAAAGCAAAAAAAAAGTTATGATAGAAATTAAAAAAAAAGGAAATTCAAGACAATTGAAACAAAAAAAATTAGTCTTCATTCAATATAATTTTTTTTAAGTTCTTAATTTTTGAGCAATATTCCTTACCTTATTCATCTTGTGTATTTGTGACTTTTTCGTTATCTGTGGGAAGATTCATTTGTGAAGTTCTTGGTTCAAGGATTTATAAGGGGAGTCGAGAGGTAAAAGGAAAGAGTTGGTTAGAGCATTATAGAAAAAAGTAAATTCGAGTGTAAACACGAGTGAAGAGCGTCAATATTGAGGGCAAACACTAAGGGAGTGATTGGTGAGGCTTTATCATTCTAATTTGTTTATTTTGTTCAATTTGCAGCATTGCCAACATGAGTGGTGAACTCCATCAAAATGAAATGGATCTAAAAATATTCATAAAATCAGTTCAAGATCAATTCCAACAGTTGAACAGGAGGTTGGAGGATATGGAGGATTGTTTGAGAAGGAGATCTCAAGTGTCTTGTAGAAGTAGTCCTCAAAGATCACTTCATCGTGATGAAGAAACAGATTGGGGGGAGAACTTAGAATCAGGCAGTGGATGTTGTAGAGAAAGAAGACGATACCGAGAAGAAAACGATAGTAACTTGGGGAGTATTAAATTATCTTTGCCACCATTCCAAGGAAAGAATGAACCTCAAACTTATCTGGAGTGGGAAAAAAAAGTAGAGGATGTGTTTGATTGTTACAATTACTCAGAGGAGAAAAAGGTAAAACTAGCCATTGTATCTTTTAATGATTATGCTAATATTTGGTGGGATCAATTTGTCCTTAATAGGAGGAGGTATGGGGAAAGACCTATACGAACGGGAGAAGAGATGAAAGTAGTCATGAGACGAAGATTTGTACCAAGTCACTATCATAGGGACTTGTACCGAAAATTGCAAAGTCTTACTCAAGGCGCTATGGGTGTTGAAGATTATTATAAGGAGATGGAAATTGTCATGATAAGGGTCAATGTGGAGGAGGACAGGAAAGCCACTATGGCAAAATTGATTGGAGGATTAAAAAGGGAGATAGCTGATGTGGTAGAACTACAACATTATGTAGAGATGAAGGAATTGCTTCATAAAGCTATTCAAGTGGAAAGACAACTCAAATATAGGAGCACTCACAAATATGCTTCTAGTTCATCATGGAAGTCCAATTGGTCCAACAAGAAAGAAGGTCCTAAACCAAAGGAGGAATCTCATGGAAAATCAGCAGTACCTATTTCCAAAGGTAAATTTGAAACTAAATCCTCTAATAAGTCAAGTCACATTCGTTGCTTTAAGTGTCAAGGTATGGGACATATTTCTTCTCAATGTCCGAACCAAAGGACTATGATCATTCGTGACAACGACGAAGAGGATAGTGTGAGCTCGGAGGAAGAAGAAATGCCGAAGTTGGAGGATTGCAGTGATGTGGAGATAGCAGAACCTGTGTATGGAGAAATCTTGGTCACAAGACGTGCATTGAACATTCAACCAAAGGATGAAGGAGATTCAGAGCAAAGGGAGCATATATTCTATATCCGTTGTCATGTGAACAACAAGGTATGTAGTATAGTTATAGATAGCGACAGTTGCACAAACGTTGCTAGTACATTGCTAATAGAGAAATTAAACTTGCCTACTAAGAAGCATCCTAATCCTTATCGGCTACAGTGGATGAATGATTGTGGGGATGTAAGGGTTAGTAAGCAAGTCTTGGTGTCCTTTTCTATTGGCAATTATAAGGATGAGGTGTTGTGTGACGTTGCCCCTATGCATGTTGGGCACTTATTGTTAGGACGTCATTGGCAATACGATAAGAAGGTTATGCACGATGGATTTAAAAATAGATATTCTTTTGTAGTGGATAATCGAACAATTGTATTGATTCTATTATCGTTTCCGCATTCCGATTCATTCGCGTAAGGTGAATCATATCAATTAAGGTAAAAGGATTAATGTTAGATATGTGTTTTTATTATTTATTTTTTATTTTTCAGTTTATATTGTTCAAAACAGAATGGATTATTTTTATTTTAGCAAAATTAATGTAATTCTTTTTTTTTATTCTTTATCTTTTAAAAGTATTAAATAGATTTTTTATTTTCTATTAAGTTTTAAATAAGTCTTTTTCAGTTAATACCTCTAATTTTATTATTTAGAACTTGTAAGAAAAGATATAACATATAGAAAGTGGAGTTGAATGTAATGTCGTAAGAAAATTATGATTTTTTTTTTTTGCAAATAGCAACGTTATAAGACATCAGGTATCTTAAGATACTTATCTAAGAAAAACTTTAAAGAGAGATATTCACACCCAAAGTTATATTGGTTCACTCTTATCAATACACGGGCTACATCGTATCTCCGTTATCATCTAATAGGTATTTTCACTATAATAAGACAGTATAGATAGTACATGCCTCAAAAATACAAACCTCGGTACTTTTACACAATCCTCTCCAAGCTTAGCTTTTCCCATAAATACAGACTAGACATTTCTTTGTCTAGTTACATTGTTTTCTTAATACCCAACTATACAATAAGTACAAGGTTGTGAGTAGAGAAGACATTTAAAGATATCACTCAGTTAATACTTCTTATCTTTTACTCATATGTTTGTTCTTTATATAGGCAAATACAAAGTAACTATTGAGAGATGAACAAGTTTTGCAATGACTTCTGCATGAGCATTGAATGCATGACCTTGGCTTAGGAGAAAACAAATTGTTTTTTGTTTGATATATTTTGTACATCAGAAATCTTGTCACAATCGATAATATGATGAAATGACGAATCCGACAAAATTTAGAAAGAATTGATCGTAATTGTGGAGACGTCACCAAATTTTTATTTTAAAGGAAAAATATTTGAAAAAAAACACTAGTGTTTTGTTTAAAGGAAAAATATTCGGCCTCTACATTGGATAGACCAATGGTGCTTTATTTCTTACTAGTCTATGAAATGAAATTAGCTTCAAGGAAGTGACGTCCTCCACTGATGTTTTTTCTTTCAATCATATCTTTAGCATAGTCAACATCACAATAGTTAATTAATTTGAATGATTTCTATGCTTTATAAATAAGGCCAAAGTTATTAGTACCAATGAAATAAAATAAATTTGTTTTACTACCTTTAGATGGGATTCCTTGGGGTTGCTTTGAAAGTGTGCGCGACAAACACTAAACATGATGTTTGGTCTACTTGCCATAAGATACAAAAGGGATCCAATCATTCCTTAATAGATTTTTTGATTAACAAGTGGATTGTCTTCATCTTTGGTTAAGACAACTAAGGGATGCATGGGGGTCGATATGGGTTTGGATACTACCATTTTGTACTCGTAGAGTAGCTCCTTTGTTTATTTGTGTTGCTGTACATGGATGTATTCAGCTTCTTATTTGATTTGTAAACTAAGGAAGCATTTGAGTTTAGCTATCATGATCATCTCAAATTCGTTCTGCATCATCTTAACAAAGTAAATGCATAGTTTGACATTAGTAGCATTGAAAATAATATCATCTGCATATATTTGAATATAATTAAGTCACTTTTATAAGTTTTTCTAAACAACATGGTGTCTACCCAGCCTTTATTGAAGTTATTTTTTATTAGAAAAGAACTTAGTTTGCCATACCAAGCATGGGGTGCTTATTTAAGACCATACAAGGTTCTTTTTAATTTGTACAAATGTTTTGGAAAGGATTTATTTATAAAACCAAGGGGTTATTTTATAAAACTTCTTCAATTATCCCATTTAAGAAGGCACTTTTGACATCCATTTGAAATAGTTATATCATGTTGAGACACAATGCAAGCAAGATTCTAATTGCTTCTATTCTAGCTACTAGAGCAAAGATTTCAGTGTAATCAATACCTTCTTGCTGATTATATCCTTGAGTTACTAACCTGGCTTTATTTATAACCACTTTTCCATCTTGATCAAGTTTGTTTATAAACACCGACTTGGTTCAAATGATGGATTTTCCAAAAGATTTGGGAACTAGCATCCATACCTTATTTTTGTCGAACTAAGCCAATTCTTCCATGTAATCAAGTGGATGATATGGTTTGAACTTTAGATCTTTCACAGCTTTAGAGTTTGATGGATGGTTTTAAGTTTGGCTAGAGGAAACAGGGCAAGATAAGATACTTCCTGATTGGACACTTCATTCTTTGGTTCTTGTTCTAAACTGTTTTCTATCATCCTTGCTGCTTATGTCTATACTTGCAAGATCCTCTTCTAAATTTGAAAAATTATTGTCAATCAATTTTTCATCATTAAATATAACATGTATTTATTCTTCAATAACTAATGTCCTTGTGTTATATACACGAAAGGCTTTAGATATGCCTAAGTATCTAAGGAATATTCCTTTATCTACTTTAGAATCAAATTTTCCAAAATTGTCTTTCATGTTTGGTATAAAGCATTCACACCTAAATGAGTGAAAATGTGTGATGTTTGGTCTTCTTCCTTTCCACAGTTCAAATGAGTCTTATTAAGATATGACCTTATCAATTACGATTCTAAATATAGCAAGTTATGCTTGCAACTTCTACCAATACAAGTTATTCTTACAACTTCTACCAATAAGTATTTTGAAAGAGAGTTTTCACAAAGTATTGTTCTTGTCATATCTAATAACATTCTATTTCTCCTTTCAACAACCTCATTTTGCTTAGGTGTCCTAGGAGCAGAAAAGTTATAAGAGATGTCATGCTTATTGCAAAATCTGTTGAATTTATCATTTTCAATTTCTTTTCCATGATCACTTCTTATAAAAGATATATAGAATCCTTTTTGTTTTGAATTTTTTTACAAAATATTTTAAAGATTTTACAAGACTCATCCTTGTGCAACGAGAAGTATACCCAAGCCATTTTAGAATAGCCATTTATGATGACTTTAGAATAGACTTTGTATATTAATAGGTCTAAATAGACTCATGAAGTTGTTCAAGAGGTCTAGAGGTGGAAACAAAATTTTTGTTTTTAAAAAAGGTTTTGATTTGTTTTCCTTTTTGACATATTTTACACAAAATGTCCTTTTTGAAAGATACATTTGGCAATCCTTTGACTAGTCCATATTTATGAAGTTTTATAATGTGTTTCATATTTATGTGTTTTAACTTTCTGTGCCAAATCCATCTTTCATTCTCATTCGAGAAAAGTCAACTTAACTTATGATCATATAGTTTTTCTAGATCTATTTTATACAACTTGTAGTATCTTTTAGCAGTAAATAATATAGATCCATCATTATTTTTTACTATACATTAATTTTTGTTGAAGGAAATATTGTATCCACTGTCACAATATTGATTAATACTCAGTAGATTATGCTTCATATTTTTTACAAATAAAACATTCTCAATAGATGGTAAATTATCTTTACCAATTCTACCTTTTCCTTTCACCTTTTCTCGTTGATTGCCTCAAAAGGCAACACTTTCTCCATCGTACAGTTCCAGGAATAGGAACATAGATATATTTTCCGTCATATGTTGTAAGAAACCATTGTCTAGGTAACATTTTGAGGTCTTTCTTCTTGCTATTAATGATATCAACAATAGGAATTATCATTGTTTTAGGTGCCCATAACTTTGTGGATCCTTTGATGTTAGTTTGCAAGGGTCTATAGCAACACACTCTTGATTTTTGTTCAGACTTATTGTAGATGAAACAGAAAGAATGTAATTAAAAGGAAAATTTGATTATCTTTTTATGATAGTCTTAAAAATCAATACTAGATTTGTCATTAGGGTGTCTTTCTTCTTTTATGATTTGTTTTAACTTGTTTGAGCTCTTAGAAAACTTAAACATATGTCCTTTTATTTCATTTATTTCTGTGAATAGTTTTAGATTTGCTTGTAATAGAGTTTTATTTTCATTCATAACTTCTTAAAGCTTTTTTTTTTTCTTTTGAATGAGCTTCTTTTTCAAAACTGTATATTTTTTCAGCAAAGTATTAAGGTCATTACAAATATTTTCATATGCATTTTCTAGGTCTTGAAGTTCAGTTGTTATCTCAAGATCAGTATCTTTTATGAAGCATATTTGTGCTAACATTGTAGCTTCATCTTCTAAGCTACTACTATCTAGATCATCTCATGTTGAGATAAGGCATTTCTTTCTTCTTGGGATAATGAGCTTTTTGTCTTTCTTGAGGTTAGGACACTCAAATTTCATGTATTTTGTTTTCCTGTATTCATAAAAAATTATATTAGTCTTTGGAGCATTATCAGAAGAAAATATTTTACCTTTACTTGATTTTGTAGGGTTTTATTCCCTTCTTCTTATTTTTGTTCATTATATTTCCAGTCTTTTGGATATGAGTGATAGTTCTTCATCTGTCACCTTCATTTAAGTCGTTTGAGCTGAATGTTTCTTCAATATTCATGGCCTTGGCAAAGGTGCCTTGGTCATGGAGCTTGTATTTTAGAGCAAGGAATTTTTCCCTTTTATTAGGTTCTTCTTCATTTAACTCAATCTTATATATTCTAAGAGATCTTATAAGTTCATCTAATTTGAATTTGCCCAAGTCTTTTGGTTCTTCTATTGAAGTTTTCTTTATCTTCCATCTAGGTGAAAGAATTTTAAGAATCTTTATCATAGTGTCCTCATGATCTTAGTTCCTTCCAATGGCTTTGAGTTTGTTTGTCACCATTGGAAATCTTCCAATCATTTTGTTAATGGTTTCTCTTTCTTTCATCTTGAAGTTCTCATACTGCGATATAAGATAACTTATATTAGATCTCTTTACTTGATTTTTTCCTTCATGGACAAAAGCAAGGTTGTCCCAAATTTCTTTAGCAGTCTTACAATCGAAGATTTTAGTATACACACTTCTGCATAGGGCACAAGTTAAAAGAAATTTAACCTTAGCATTATTTTACATTTTCATGATCTAATTAGCAATCCATAGATCTTCAGGTATTTCAACATCATGTTCATTTAGGGGTACATAATCACCTTTAGTAATAATATTCTAAATATTGTATTGAGTGGACTTCATGAACATCTCTATTTTGTCTCTCCGATAGGGATAATCTTCCCTAAGGAAAGTTGGAGGGAGAGTAACAAAGGCTCCTTTAAGGAAAAGTTATTTTTCTGGTTTTGTCATGGATCGTTAGTTCTTTTTCACTTGTTAAAGTGATAAACCCAAGAGGCTGAGCTCTGATACCAAATGTAAGAAAACATACGACACACAAAAGGGGGTTGAATATTGTGTCGTAGGAAAACTATGGCTTTTTCTACAAACAACAATGTTATAAGACACTAGGTATCTTAAGATACTTATCTAAGAAGAGTTTTAGGGAGAGAGATATTTACACCAAAAGTTATATTGGTTCACCCTTATTAACCCAAGGGCTACGTTCAGTTCTTGTTATCATCCAACACGTATTTCCACTATAATAAAATAATACAAACCTAAAAAATACAAACTATTATTTTTATGCATGCCTCTCCAGGTTTAAAGGCTTAAATTTTCCTATACATATAAATGAAACATTTCTTTATCTAACTACATTTTTTTCTTAATACCCAATGATACAACAAGAATAATGTAATAAGTACAACTCAGATTATGAGTAGATAAAACACTTGGAGATATCACTCGGTTAATGCTTCTTGCCTTTGGCTCATAAGATTATTCTTTATATTAGTAGAGACAAAGTAGTCGTTCAGAGATGAACGAGTTTTGCAACATCTTTTGCATGAAATTGAATGCATGACCTTGGTTTAAAAGAAAACAAGCTTTTTCTAGTTTGATCTATTTTGTGTATCAAAAACCTTTCATCTTTTACTTTTTTTACTTTTCCTGATAAGATAGTCTTTTTCCTTTATAAGCTAAGGGTATCCTATGGGTGAAAAGTCTAGTTGTTCTTCTTACTGGGCAGAAATATAGAAGTAGCTTTTGTGTGAGAAAAGCTAGCTAGACATGCTTTGTAAAGTATTTTTCTTTCCGTCAAGACAATAAGACGCTTCAAGGCATCTTAAGATACTTAAGCTTCCGTACCTATCTTCAAGTGTAAAATTTTTATTCATATATTGTAACATCCTAAATTTATTTGCTTAAGTTTCATGACTAGGAAATAAATGCTTATAAAACTTTCCTCGAAATCTTTAAGGAAATGAGAGAATTTTCAACAAATAACGAAAATGCTCCTGCACTAGAATAATCCTAAGAAATGTGCAAGAAACTCGAGATAAAAGTTAAAATACATCCTAATAGATTATAATACACCAATTATGGTTATAAAAGTTATGAGAAAATAATAGGAATAAAGAAAAGGCAAAAAAATCAGCAGGAAACTCTGAAAATGCTCAAAATACCCTTAGAAAGCTTTGTCTTTCATAAGGGCTAAACTATTTCTAGAAAAATAATAAATGACATAAGAGTGGTTCACGAATGAACCAATAAGTTTTAAAAATCTTGGAGGAACAAATTTTGAACTTATTAGAAAATGGTAAGAAAAATTATAAAAATACCCCTCAAAGGCTGGTAGGGCAAGAAAATGCGAAACAAAAGTCAAGAGGTGAACCCCACACATCTTGCATGAAAATTACATGTGGAAAACATGGTGATGACTCACTATATGAGTCATCATATAATTAAATACATAAAAGAAAAAAATAATAAATGCAAAGATTTCTTTAACCACGGTTAAGATTAATTAACCTTGTTTAATTAAAATTAACTATGCTTAGTGTAAGATCCTACTGAGAAACTTAGTTTCTCACTCTTTCTTCCACCATTTTCTTTCTCAGACCCTAATAGTGTCGTTTGAGAAGGTGGTGATGTTTGTAGAGACTAATCAAACAAGCTGGGAGGTTGGGGCCTCGAGGTCTTCATATATGGAGCAATGACGAAAGTCTAGACTTACCGAATAATGTATAATATATGATTATTATGGATGATTGTAAATTGTGAGAGTACTGGTGCCCTTGTGTGTCTTATTTTAAATGACTCGCATAGATTCATAACTTACTATTTCATATGAGTTATACTACTTATGTAAATAATTAAGGAAGTGTTGTAGAAGAAATGAATTTGTCATTATGATAAATAAATAAATGCAAGCTTTCAAATTAACATGAGGAATGTTGTTATAATGTTTATCTTAAGCTTTCAAATTAACATGAGGAATGTTGTTATAATGTTTATCTTTACTGCGTTAATCATTATGACGAGGCTCACATATTATACCAAATGTTTTTAAAAGAAAAAAATACTATATTTTTACTAATAAGTAGTTTTTAAAAATCCAGACAGTCTGAAAATAGAACTATGAATATGACTTAAGTATTAAAGATAGTATTCATTTTTAGAATGTTATATATATATATATATATATATATATATATATATATATATTTGTCATCCATCAAAATGTTATAAACTATTTCATCATCTTACACTTAAATCATACTGTAGATCCACTATTAGTTTGTTACTTCATGATATATAACTTTTTTATAAAATACTATTAAAAAAAATATAATATATATATATATTAAAATATTTATTAAAATTGCAAACTTTATTAGAAGAATTAACATAGTAAAAAAATAAATAATTAAGATATTGTTCCTATTGATAACTTTTGAAAACTCACTTTATTTACTTGATATAACATACATATATTTGTATAATATTTTTTATATTATTATTTATATATATTATAACATACTTATTAAGTAAGAAACAATTTAATCAACATAGACACTAATTCATAAATTAAAATATAGTAATATATAATTTATTTAAAATTATATATCAATAAAAAGTTTTAAAAATAAAATAAGATGAATTTTTAATAAATTTTTCCAGCCATGACATAATAATATGCTAGAATTTAAAATATTTGAGGTTTTTATATGTTTTAAAAAACTCAATGATAACATTTTAATAATATGTATATAGTTCTTCACTTTTTAAACCTTCAAATATCAATATGTTTGTACGAAAAAGAGGGTTAAACAAACGTTTGAAGAACCTATTTAAAGAAAAATCTAAATCATAAAGTATATTTGAAGAAAAATATTTTTACGCACTTATGTCTGAAGTAATGCAAGTATTTATAAAGTTTCGTATACAACATTCCTTTTACTAAAGCAAGTAAATCTTAGTTAAAAATAAATAAAAAACTAATTAATCTCCTTACGTCACAATAAAACAATATAGAGAGGTTATCTCAATGTATTATTTGATATTAACGCTTGACAAAAAAAAAGGATAATTACCATATATACTATGTTTAGAACATGCAAACCTAATACAAAAAGTTTTGAAAAGCACAACTGCTCTATAGTATGTGAAAAATCAATGACTATCGTTTCTCTTATCCATACAACGATAATCCATATAAAAGAAGACAACCAAAAATATTACATTCATTTATGATAAAAAAACATTTAAAATCTTTATTATTTATTATATATATGTTGAACATTTTCAATTATTTTTTTAATTTTTTTTATTATTGTTGTTTTTCATTTGTGGATAATAACTTTTTTTTTAACTTTTAATTTTAAGTATAAAAAAATTTATAAAAGAATAACTAAACTAAACTGTTATTTTATTTGTATAAAAGTGTTTTTTTAATATAATATATTTGGTATAATATAAATATCTATAATTAAAAATGAACCAGTATATATTATAGTATTTTATTTTTTTCTTTATTTTTTTATTTTTCAACTAATTGGGTTGTACTTGTTTTAAAAAAAATTTAAACTTTAGTTTTATTTAATACAAATTTATTTTTAAAATAAATATATTTAAAAAATCTTTTATACACAATTCAATGCTATTATATATATATATATAAATATAAATATAAATATATATATTATTTTATAATATAACTTATTTTTAAAATATATATATAAGTAAAAAGAAGTAAAACAAAAATAAAATGGACTCTTCGTAAATTTCACCAATTTTAACGGAGATAAAATTGGGGCTTTAAATTTTTCATCATGTGTGCCTCTCAAATTTGATCCTAAACCTACTCTGTCATTGGTACGAACAGCAAACCTCACTCTTATTATCCTAACAAGAAGTTATTATTCGTTAATTGGAAGAAATAATTGAAACATTTAAAACTATAGGGATGCATTAGTCAAAATAAGAAAAAAGTGTTGTTACATTTAATCAATCCAAACAATAAACAAATAAAAAACAAGGTAAAATGTAGGGCAGATATACATACAGATCACCACAGGAATAAATAACTGAACATGTGATGTCCATTAACAAAAGGGACAAAAATTTACCTCACACAATGGGTTAGCATCATAAATGCTTTCTTCTTCTCCCAAGGCATCTACTCCCAACTTCCAAGAAGAGAGAAGAGATGAGAAATCAAAATTAACTCCAAACCCAACCTTCTCTCTTGACAAAGTTGTGGACAACATTCTAGAGGACCACATATACTCATATCATGGTTTGATGAATTTACCTTGATCCACCCATATGATATCATCATGCCAAAGTTGATTCTTAGGATTTAGGTCACAATTGGATGGTTTGGATATATGAAATTCTTTTGCCTTCTATTTTATTAGAGTATTTTAAAATTATTAAATTTTATTTATTTAAATGATACTTTTTTATTTAAATAGTTTCTATATTAAATAAGAAAATTTTGAAATGGCATATATTTTTAAAAAAAATTCTAAGATTCTCCATTATGTTAATTTTTCTTATTTCTTATTTATTATATCTTATTTTTTAATAATTATTTATTTTTTATTTATATATTATTAGAATTGAAAATTTTCTCATCCAATACAAAGTTAAAATTTATATTGAATTGGAATCGTAATTATTATATTATCGTACAATAATATATTCAGTTATATTAAAATTTTAAATTTTTATGATATTTTTAATTTTATATTAAAATTGTTATAAAAATAAAAATGTAATTAAATGTACCGCTTATGTTTAACTTTTTCCTTGAATTAAGGGGGGTAATGAATGCTGTTTACACCTTCTAAGCTTTCTCGTGGCCAAATTTGACACAACTGTTCACTTTGACAAAGAATAGTGGACTTCTCTTAATGGTGCCAACTATATGATCTATAAGTAGACGATGTAAACGGCATTCATTACATTAATTATATCCAGCATAGTTACAGATTAATTATTTTTAAAATATATAGTATAATAAAATAAACTTATAAGAAAATATATAAATACCTGAATAAAAGATAATTTTTATTTCTAAAAGATTTATAGTCCATTGCATCGAAGAATAAAATTATCATTTTTAACTTTGAAATATAAAATTAACGATTAATTTTGTTTTTTATGGATTAAACTAATGTTAATTAATAAAGAATCAAATTTATATGTTTTTTATTTATCAAGAATAAAAATAATAATTTTTACTTTCCTGACATTAATTAATGTGATTAAGTTTAAACCTTAAACATTAAAATAATATTTTTTCGTCTAAAGCACGGCCAACTCCTTAGCTATTAAGTAAAACATTACTAAACTTACTTATGTAAATCTTTGCATATCTCATATATTTATGTACTTGCCTCCATATAAAAAATTAACAACTTCGTGTGTCTCATGCTATGAAAAAGATATAAATTTTAATTTAATTATTTCTATTTCTTATTTCACTCTATAACAATATCAGGAAACCAATAAAATTATAAAAATAATTAAGGATTCATAATTTTTTAAATAATAAATATGCAAAACAGAAAACTTGAGAGGATTAAGCTTAATTAATGCAACATGTGTTCGTTAGGAATGAAGTTCCCCCTTTTCTACCACACTAAAAAAATGCTATATTTAAATTTATCTTATCATATAAGTCCTTAAGATGAAAATTAAAGAAACTTAGATAAGTTTACGAAAGTGATTACTTATAATTTTTTAACTTATTTTAATAAATTATAAGAAAAAAAACTATCAAATAAACTATGAAACGTACTTATAATATAAGTTCTTATATAATAAGCTTGTAATGAATACACATTAAATTAAATTTTTTATCTTAGCATATTTTTCATAGATTTAAGTACATGCCAGTTTCATCTATTACGAATGATGTATATTTTTCTATAATAATTTTGTTAATTTTTTAATATTTATAAAATTAAAATATTAAATAAAATATAGTTGTAATAAATTAAAATAATATAATATATTTTTATTTAATAAATAAAAGATTAATACACAAGAAGAAAACCAGAGACAGCAACTTAAAAATTGATTCCTATTCCAACATCAATGATCATTAAAAAAAAAAAAGAAAATATATACAAATCTTAACCGAGGTTAAGACAACAAATAATAAATATTTATTTATTTATTAAAACATATATTTTTTATTAAAAATAATTTTAATATAATTACATATTTAAAATTATTGATTAAGTTGGATCAACTTTTTCCGTTGATTCACGTGCTCAATAGTTATTTATTTTGAAAAAGAACATTTTATTATATAATAATCAACAAAAAATTAGTTTATTTGGCTTTCCAAACAGAGTCGTAATGATCAACAAAAGCAGGAAGCTATATGAAGTCATTGTCACCATTCAGCTACGGAAATTGCTTATAATTTCATTCACTGATTATAATTTCATTCACACTCCAATTTCGGGAACAAGTAATGAACGGCTTTAAATTTCAGAGGATAGAAGTTGCGTTACAAAGAGAGAGAGAGAGAGAGAGACGGTGCACAATGAGAGTTGGTTAGTTGTTCAATTCATTAAATTCAGCCACCAAAAGTTAGGGACCGTATTTTCCAAATGAAGACCCTCTATTTAACTTCATCTTACCTATATTGACAGCCCCAAATTAACCCACTCAATTCCACACTTCCTTATTCTCATAAAACCCAAACAAAGTTTACAAAACCAAAACACATCAAATCAATCAAATGGCAGCTACCACTTCTACAACCATTATTACCACTTTGGTCCTTATGCTTGCTTGTTATGCTGCATCTGCTCCCACGCCGGCACCGGAAACCACCATGGCTCCGTCGCCGGGGACCGATGGCTGCTTTATGGCACTAACAAACATGTCAGATTGCCTAACATTTGTGGAAGATGGAAGCAATTTGACAAAACCTGACAAAGGTTGTTGCCCTGAGTTAGCAGGGTTGGTTGAAAGCAACCCTATTTGCTTGTGTGAGTTGTTAGGAAAACCTGACTCTATTGGCATCAAGATTGATCTCAACAAAGCTTTCAAGCTTCCCTCTGTTTGTGGTGTTTCTACTCCCCCTGTCAGTGCCTGTGCAGGTAAGCTTCATTACCTTCTTAATCATTGCTCTTAGGTTATTTTATGTCTCAAATCTATGAATGCTTTGAACTTGTAGATCATTGAATCCTATGCACTATGCTTAATTAGTTGCTTAAGGTGAAGAGGGATTTTGCTAGTGAAGAACGGTATGGGCTTTTAGGACTCAAATCTACTCTTAATTTACAGATTGATGATGCTATAAAAGAATAAATTTGAAGTTTCTCATATGGAAATATTACGTTATATAAAAGAATCTAAAAAATAATTTTAATGATTTATTATTAGCAAATTTGATGTAAAAATTAAGAAATAGATTTGATGTTCTCTTTTTTATTAAAATTATAACATAATTTCTTGTTATACCTTTTTATTTTTATTAGTTAATTACTTCTTTATTTTAAGTTAAGGATATAATTGATAAAATGTAATTAATATTATTTTAAATTTTAAAAGTGCTATATAAACAAAAAGAATATTTTTTCTTAAAAACGTGACAGATAAAAAAATTCTTTATATAGAATATAATCTTTAATAATAAAATATTATTATGTTATTTATTAATACGAGAAGATGCGAATTTATAAAGGATTCAACATAATTTATATTTATAGATCCGAAAATTGAGGGGTTGTGTTCTATAAAATATTGCCATAGTCATGTAGATTTTATGCATTACTTAACAGTGAGCCAGTGAGCTAGTAGCGTTTTTTTTAATATATTGAGGATGCTGAAATTGAACAGGTGGGTTCTACATTTTTAAATAATTCATAAAAGTAAATTATTTTTGGAATATGTTTCCTTTTCAATTATTTATTTCAAATTCTAATACTTTAACTATGTTCATATTTATACACAAAAATCTCATAGATAATGATTCTGCTAACGATATTACACATAGGATCATATCAACTACGGTCGCAAGTATAATTCATATATCGTGACAATTTAAGGTCTAAGTACACAAATTTTGATTCCTTAACTGGTTAACATTTGTGTTAACTAAAATTATTATTTTTTACTAGTCTTAAATTAAAAGTATGAATAATTACATTTTCTCATATAAATTACTATAATTTTCTAACTTTAATAAATACTTACTTTACTTTTTCATTTCTTTAAAATTTATTTCCATTCTATTATTGTAAATTTTTTAATGTCCAGCTCAGAACTCAGAAGTAGGTTGTTTGTGTGATAGTGCACATGTTGAGAATTAATAGCGGCATGGAACTAAAGCATCTCCACCGCCATGAGGCAACAATAGGAACAGTACTACAATTTAGTGCAGTGGGACCCATAATAACTTAACTTCTATTAATGCCACCTATTGTCCTAACAAGAATATCTTTTTTTTTCTTCTTTGGTAGCATATTAGAGCATTTCTAACGGTAATATTTATTAACTTTATTTTTTACTTAGTAATGTATTTTAATTAGGTTAAAGTTAAAATTATTAATTAAATTTTTTGTTAATTTTATTTGGTCAAATAATTTTTAATAATTATTAATAGCTACTAATATTTTTTAAAATAATATTTATGTAATTTTTAAATTTTTAATTTTTTACTGAGGTATTTTTTATTTATTTATTTTATAATTTTAATATTATTTGATTTTTTATAATAATATTATTAACTTTTTATATTGTTGTAAATTATAATTTAAATTATTCTTTAAATATGCATTATATATTTTAATTATTATATTATTTATTTTATTTTACAAATAAAATACTAAATATTTTTATAAAAAATTAAAATTATAGAAACATCTATTTTTAAAATCAATATTTAAATTTTTATACAAAAAAATAAAAATTAAATTTTTTTATTTAATTAATTTTTATTGTTTTTCTTATTTAAAAGAAAAAATATTATATTTATCAAATTTAATCCATTAATTAATTATATCTTTATTTATTATTTTATATTTATTAATTAATTCATCAAAATATTTTTAATTTAATTGTTAATTATCATCTTTCAATTTTTAACTAACTTTTCAAATTTTATTTTTCAACTTTCTAACCACTAATTTTACATATCCTAAGTAGATATAATCATAATATATATATATATATATATAATTTTTATAATTTAAATAATTTTTATTTTCAGCAATATAACTTTATAATTTACAAATGGCCTTCACATTGACCTTCGTCTTTATATTTCATCAACATTAATATATTTAGGCTCACATGAGAATATAAATAATCGACACTTATTAAGAAAATCTGTCTCAGCAAATTCTAAATGGTACGATTTCTTAAAATATGGTTGTTTAATGAAAAATTTGTTTAAGCAAACTTCCATTAAAGATATTTTTTTATGTATAACATTTTCTCTGTTTTTTAATTTTACTTTGGATTATTTTAACGAGTATTTTAAGATTAATTGGTAATAATTATTGTTAAAAATTTGTATAAAATTAGTAAATTATCAGTTATAATAAAAATACATTAATAATATATTTTTTTATTTTTAATTCGTGGTAATTTAGTTAACATTTACATTTTTATTTTTAAAACATAAATTCGAGCGCAGAAATAAAATTCAAGCAACTGAAAGCATTTTTGTAAACATGAATCAAAACGTTGTTACTTACAATGACCCAAAAGAAAGTTCTTAATCTCTATAACTAAAATTTGTAATATGTTATATTGAGATGGAACTAAAGAAATTTCAGAAAAATTTAATAAATGTGGGGTTTAAAATTATATATGATATATACATTGTTGTGATTACATTTGGATACGATGAAACGCCTGGTATATAATATGATCCAATACTTGGATTTGGTTGCAACTGATGCATAAAGAAATTATACATATGAAAAAAATTGTAAATAACTTTTGTATTAGTTAACATATATATATATATATATATATATATATATATATATATATATTCGGAAAACATTTGTTTATTTTTCATCTTATGTACATAAGTTATCCGTAGATCAGTTAGTTCTTTGCATTATATATTGAAGATTATTTTAATTTTATTATCTAAATTTCTTATCATGCGACAGCTGTGGGAGTCCCTGTTTCCTCGCCTCCATCAACAGATTCTTTGTCACCAAGTAAGTTTTCCATCAGCTTGGAATTTTGTTCTTCATAAGTCCTATATTGACCTAAATTACTCTTTATTTCAGACAAATAAATTATTTCTTTTTCATTTATGTAATAATTTCCCCTGCTTCCTTGTATTTCCTTATTAAGGTTAAATTGTGTTAAATGACTTTTTTTTTTTGGTGAGGGGAAGTTATATAAATGATATATATATATATATATATATAGAGTAGGATTAAATTATTTTAAAAAATAATTTTACTTAGAGTTATTCTTCTTAATAATTCTTATAAATAATTAAATTTTATTAATTTAATTATTAAATTAATAAATTATATTATACAGATCATTTTTACAAAATTTTATAAATTTTAAAAAAGGTTTATACTTCAACAACTAAACTTAAATTAACGGATAATATACTTTTTATAATATTTATTAATTTAAATTTATCTATTAAAATATTAATATTTTTTAAATTTTATAAAATTTTGTAAGAATAATTTATATAATATAATTTATTAATTTAATAGTTGAATTGATAAAATTTAATTATTTTTAAAAGTTATTAAATAAAATTATTTTAAATAAAATTATTTTTAGAATAACTTAATTCTTTTTATAATAATAATTTTTTAAATATATTATAAATCTAAGCTCAAATACAATTAAACAATTGGCTTCTAAAAGAATGGATTGAGTGTATCTCATACACATGGTAAAAAAATAATAAATAGATAAATAAATCTGAACCATCTATGATCTGTATTACGCCTAAATTTGTAAATTTTTGTTTTTTAATATTGATTATTTTGGTTGTAAAATATTTTCTGCTTTGTTTTTATTTTTATTTATAATAATAAAATTATTACTTTATTTTTTATTATAATTTCTTTTTGTATAGAACAGCGAAAACTACTACTGTTTCTATTTTTATCATACAAACTTAAATAATATTTCAGTTTTATGATTAAAGCAAAGAATAATAAATATAAATAAAATATGTTTTAAAATAAAATGGACTAAATTTGATTTCTAATATAAAAAGAATTGAACTCATTTCAATAATTTTTTTTTTGCAATAATAATTTTTCCATAATGGATAAATTATTATGATTTTGAGGAATAGTTTTAACTAAAAAAGGAGCTTAAAAAGATTCTTTTATAATTGATTTTATTATTGGTTGATAAAAACATTGGTGTTTTCTTCATTGTACAATCCTTAATTGGCTGCAACTTCATATGCCAATCCCAATATAGGTATTACCTCCGAGAGTTGCTTCTAATTGTTTCGGTTCTAATTTAATTTTATTTCTCAATAACTATAATGAAGATATAGCACCAGGAGGAGGAACAGATACCAGTTCTTCAAATCCAGCAACATCTCCTGGTCCTGGTATGTCATTCAAATTTCATGCAACTTAACTTTTTCTTGTACTTCTTATATATATGTATAGCAAGCTAAGATTTAAGTAAATTCATTCTTGAGTATTTGAGTATAATTAGGTAACTAGGATCAAATATTTTTCCCCCACATTCTCATTAAATATACATCAAATGTCAAATAGTATATATATATATATATATATAATAAAAACTTTAACCTTAGATAAGTATGTTTTGAATCTTGTGAATATGATTAAATTTAATTTTAATTTTTTGAATTTTTTAGTTGGTGTTAATCGTAATAAATTTTAAATTATTAAAAATAATTGTTATTATTTTGTGATGACATGATAGATATTAAACCATATTATATCGACAACCATTTTAAGATGATCAATAATATGGTATGTTTATATGCATTGTAAATTATTTTTAAAAAAAATCAGAAATATGAGGTCCAAATTTAATAAAAATATTAAATAACTAAATAGAATTTTGTTTATATTTATAAAAATAAAAATATATTTTATCCTATATAAATTTACAGTACTCACCTTTATTTTTATTTTCCCTCTCTCGATCAATGACTTATATAGAATTTGAGGTTCCTGTGCTTATTACGTGCTAAGCATAATTTCCTTCTTGATTATTATATTATGGGAAACATCAAAGTATTACTTCTTTCAAGTTTATATTATCCAAATAGAATATTCCATCAACAGCACAAACCCCCCAAAGAAGTGGTTTAAGTGTGAGCAGGTTTATCTATTTGCATATGTCGAACTAATTTTCTTTTCCCTTAACATCTTTTATTTAACGTTTATAGGTATTTTATAAATTTTTTATTTAGTACCATCTTAAAAATAATTTAGTTATTATTTTAAAAGTTTAAGATAGTATTTAATATTTTTTATTTTACTTTTATTCTTTATAAGGATAATAATTGATGAAAAATAGATTAATCTATAATAAAAAATTAAATAAAAATTTTAATACAAATAAAAATGTTAATCAATTTTTAATCTGTATAAAATAACCTTAAGTAATTTTTGTTGAAAACAAAAATCATACAGGTGGTTCAGGCCCTTCTTCTAATGAAGCTGCTGCAAATCCTTCTCAAAACAAGAATGGAGCTTCAAGCATTCAATCCTCTGTTTTGACTTTCATTTTTGGCATGTCCACCGTCTACATCTCTGTATTCTTCTGATTTTACACAAATTTCTTTGTTCCATTATTTTAATAGATCTTTTATTTCCACATTATTTGTATGTTGTAAGCTACTTTGACTCAAGCTTTTATTGTAATTTGATGCACTGTTCCAATTATTGCTGTGTATTCTTCTGATTTTACACAGATTTCTTTGTGCCATTATTTTGGTAGATCTTTTATTTCCACATTATTTGCATGATGTTGTAAGCTATTTTTGACTTTGTAATTTGATAAACTGTTCCAATTATTATTGTTATTATCAGTGAATGGCATACTTTAATTAGGATGTTCTCACCATTTGTAATGCTTAGCACTTCATTTTCGGTATTATTCTGATTTTTTTCAAATAAATAATTTATATTGTCCTATTCTAATGCGACTTTAGATTTTGATAGAATTCTTTTTAAATCATTAACATAATTAATAGGCGTGCTTAGTTATTTTCAGTCGTATGTCACAATGTGAGAGAATGATTATTGTTGTAAAATGCACAAATCTTAAATCAAATGATGTTTATGAAAGAGAGATTATATAATCATTGTTAAGAAAGAAAACGTCTTTTATTATATAATCATTTGGTGTATCTTTATCCTACTAACTACTCATTTCTCCGCCGATAAGCAAGAACAACATTAATAGAATATATTATAAAATAAAAAATTATAAATATATTAAATTATATATATATATATATATTATAATATAAAAAATATAAAAATATTAAATTATATATATATATTATAATTTAATTTAGATAAATATTTATTTATTAAATATATTTTGCATTTGCAATTGTTGTGTTGGTTTTTAATAGACTGGATACTGTGATACTATCTCATCTAAGTATTGATAGTGATCAATATGCAAATGTTGTTTATATTATTATATATAATGATAAATTGATTATTTAATACTTTGATAATAAAATAATATAAAAATGGTAAATAAGTATAATAAAGATAAATTTAAACTATTGTTCAACTATAATAAAGATATAAATAAGTATTTATTTATTTTTGTAGAATCATTGATGCGTGAAAATATGAGTGTAAATTCTTTATCAAGTTTTAGCACAAGAAAATATATTTATCAGTGTAGAAATGTGATATTCAAGATTTCAGTATTGATCACATAGAGATTATACCAACAATTTGTAAGAGAAGTTTGAATTCCAACTTTTAAGCTCACAAAAAGAAGATTGTGTTTGTAAGTTTAAAATTCAAATAATTTTTTTAAAAGAAAAAAATGGTAAATAAAAGAACATAATGCAAGTTATAAAAGAACATGAGACTCTAGATCCCTTTGTAGCTTTACTTATTTTTACCTCCAATTCTGCCTAACAATTACTAATCACCTACTCTAAGACTATTGCTATCTAATGATCATACAATACTAATAATTTTTCTCTTAAATACTATCCAATGATCATGTAAGACGGATAGATAAGATAAACATAAAATACAAGAGGTTATCAACTACTAATTAGACAATTAACTAGTTAGAAGCCTAAGATTTCAATTGATCCTCTAAAACCTTTAGATTTAGTTACCTTATAATTTCGTCAATTAAGAGATGGTACGATCATCTATCCCTCAACTAACTTAGATTAGAAAGAATGGTCATGTCCTATTAATGAATTAAGCATAATAAGGCAACATAATTAGATAACCAAAATACTATGGTTCAATAATCTAATGACATAATAATTATTTATGGAAAAAAATTGAGGTTTAAGAAATTACATCGCAAGGTTTACCAAAGCCCTATAAATAGGGGATTAGTTACACATGATAGAAAAAATTAACTCAAAACATCCATAGCCTAGTCCTAAGATAAGGGATATGAAATCAAGTTTCCAACAAGACCGACAATAAACTCTGCAACTGCACCGTGAAGGAATTTGTTCCACTAAGATCCTATGGGAGGACACCAGAGGAGGAACCAGAAATGGATAGGTTAGAGATGGAGAATTGAGGGAAGGTAGGTTTGTGCCTATAGTATAGGGTTAGAGTTTTGATGTGTAGTGAATATCTGATGATCTCTTTAGGCTTTCCTAGGAGCTTCATATTTATAGACGTAAATTAAGGCTTCAGTTATCATGGAACAGGTTGACCTATGTAACACCCTAATAATGATACTTGTCTTACCGTTAAATGTCGTATCATAGATTCATTGTTAGTTTGTTAATTCATGATGCAAAATCCATTTATAAAATTACTGTTATAGAAATATATGATATAATATTTTTTAAAAATATTTGTTGAAAATGTGAGCCTTTTTATAATAATCAACTCAGTAAATAATGAATGTTAAGATGTTGTCACTAATGTTTATTTTGAAAACTCCCATTCATTTACTTATCTTACTATACATTCATTTCCACAACAGTATTTACATTATTAATTATATAGATAATACCACACACAACTAACAATAAGTTAAGGCTCCTAATGAGTCTTTTAAACAAAACAAAGGCTTTAATTTTCTTCATAAGTTACAGTCATCCAAAGATGAAGGTGTAAAATTAGACAAAGAAAAATAAGGCCCTTTACTATTCTTCCCGCATTCCATTCCATGAGTATTAATATCTTATCTATGTTACTTGTTTCATATAAACCATTGCCATCATGAAAAGAATGATCAGAGTCTAGAAAAGAAATGGTTGGCAACACCATTTCTAACCCAGCCACTTCAATTTATTAACAAAAGATGACAAGTATACAAGTTAAATTGTTGTTTTTTAAAAATTATAATTATTTGAAGTAGATTCTTCTTAATAATAATATAAATTCACTCCCATATAACATGGAATTCATACATACTTTGAATCACTTTTCCATATAAAATCTCTTAGACATAAATGTCATGCATTCTTTAGATCACTTTATCATCATAACATAGATATTGTACGACTCTTACTTATTTTATGGCTTAATCATAATCATTTTTGTTCTCCAGTCACCCTCTGAGTGATAATTTCATTTAAGGCATAATATTAACAATTTAGTCAAACAATATCTTTCACTTGTCTACGACTCCACCTTTTGATCTTGGATATGAGCTCATTCTGGATAGTCGTCACCATCATAAATTTGGAAGACTTACGGCTTCCCCATAGAAGGATTTATTTGAAGCCCTATGACTTCATCATAGAAGGTTATGTACCTTTTGATTACTATAGAATAACTTATTGCCTTTTGAGTATGCACAAGTCCTAGACTTAGCACACTAGGAGTAGTGTTAAGTTTTCACATAAGGTTCTTCTTTAGTGATCTCTTGAATTATTAGGTTCCGTTTTAAGTCTTCAAGATAAGATGCATGCTCAATATTCAATTAAAATGCTATGTACACATAGCATCTAATTCATCCATTTAATATCAAATCATGGAACCACATAAACATACACAAGTCATCATGCCATCCAAGAGATCACACAAGTCATTACATCACTCAAGAGCACATAACACATTTATTCATATAAAGATACGCTGAAGCATCACCATGATAAATAGGACATTAATAGTTACCCATAAGTTCACTTTCTTGGTAAAAATATTTACATAAGCATGATCCTTAAATTTTGGACAACATGCACATTTCTTCTAAAATTTCCAAGTTAACCTCATTCTTTATGTTTTATGATAAGTTTCTCAAGGGAAACCTACACCACTCATTCTTTCTATGTTTCTTTCATCCTTTTCTTTTTTCAAAGATTTTGCTGATGTTTTTTTCATGTTTAACTTTATGGTGGCCTAATGGCTATTATACCTTTTAAGTAGGCATGAATCCTATTTAACAAATTTTAATCCTCCTTGGCTGAATGATCCTTTTCTAATTCATCAAAATTTATATTTATCTAAACCTTATAGCCACTTTTATTTCTCAAATTTTATTCATAGGATAAATAAACACCTAAGTTTTGCCCATTAAAATCTTATCATGCCTAATTCTTCCTCCTTTGGTTGAAAGTCTTTGTGAGCTTCAAAGAAGAAGTTGTTCATATTTGTATTCCTTTATGTCCAATACATTAAAATTAAATCTTATTAAGCGTGCACCTTTGGTCTTTTACTTAATGAACTACTATACTAATATTTTTATAAGTGTATGTCAACCTGTTTATATCTTGTCTTCCTAAACTATGTCTACTTACTCATAATTCTCTTAAATCTCCTTAAACATCCAAATTATTTTCTCTTGTAAACTTACCTAAGACTTGGCTGAATTGATTCTTTAAGTCTGTAAGACATTATGATTAAATTTTCTAATACTTGGGAGGTGATTTATGAGAGATTATAGCTTAGATTACTAGATTGATCCAACATGGAAATTTATAAGACTTTTCCTTCTTAATTTGGGAGAGTGGCTAAATGCTCACTCTCCTCCTTCTAATCCTTAATTAATTTCTAATCTCCATCTTAACCATATTTATGTTTATCCTTAAGTTCTAGCAAGTTTTTAACGTGTTTCCACCAATTTCAACCAATATGATCGAATGGTCACTCCATCATTTCTAAGTCTCTTCCAAATTTATAATTCTTTTCTTATACTTGATTAGGCTCCTCTTTGCACCTTAATTAAAATTTTAAACTCATGCTTCCCTAATTACATGGAAAGTGGTTGAATGCTCTAGGTAGCCAAAACAAGTTTCTTTTTCTCAATTTGTCCTCTATTGGCCTTGGTGTTATGGATTTTGATTCTTGGTACATCACTTATCCTTAGGTACACCATGATTTATCCTCACTTCATAGCTTTGGTGATGGTCATGGAAGGTCGTAAGTGATTTGTTCAACTTTGATCCAAAATTCCACGTTTAACCTTAATAGTTTTTTAAGTCCAAGTCCGAGTTAAGTTTATAGATTTTATTACATAAAATTTCTTAGCCTTTTAAGACTTTTAACATATGAGTCCAGATCTGGACTTTTATTACATAAGTTTTAAATCTTATTTTTTATGGTTGATTTTTCTTTTTTTTGCAGATCCTTTCTCTAAGATCCATAGATACCATTTTGTTTGGACTCATGAGGGATCAATGTTGCATTTGGATGGTTCAAAATGAGCATCCTCATTTTTTAGTGATTTTTGAAAGTAAAAATGAAGTGGTTGGATTAAAGTTCTTCTAAGTACCTTAGAAGCAATTAAATCGATGAAAATTCTTTAAAAATATATTTTGATGCTTTGGGAAGTTTTGAGGGGTCATCAGGAAATTTTTTGAAGTGTTCATGTTAGGAGATGGATGGATCTTGGAGTAGATCTTGGAAAATATATATTTGTTTGGATTACCCACTTCTTTCTAAACCAGCAATTTGTAATTTTTAAAAATATCAAAAGCTTAAGATTTTTCTGTAAAAATACTTCCAAATTTTTTGACTAAAATTATGTATGAATGTTATTATGTATCTTTTACCTCCATTGGAAGATGAGTTTATTGGTCCACAAATATCATAATGAGTTAGCTCCAAAGATTTCTTTGCTGTCCATGATTTTATTTGTGGGAATTGATTACATATTTGTTTTATAAGAGTACATTCTTCACAAACTTAAGATGGAATAGTAATTTGAGGAAGCTTGGTCACCATTTCCTTTGACTATAAAGTCTTTAACCCACAAAAATTTAGGTGACCAGAGTAAAAATTCCATATCCATTTCTTATCTTTCAATTTTTTTTCGAGAAACATGATTTAGTGATTTTGAGAACTAAACGTGGGAACACACAATTTGTAGTCATGTTAACTTGATCAATTAAACCTAATTTTGAATCTTCAATTTGGTATACTCCATTTTTTTTTATAGAAATATCACACCCTTTGTCTTATAGTTATCTTACATTGAGATGTTTGATGTTTAAATTTGGAACAAAAAAAGACATTATAAATAGTATGGGTAGAGTTCTTCTTGATTTGGATAAAGAATTTTTCTCCTATGATCACCACAGTGGAGTTGTTACCAAACTTGACATTACTATAAAAATATTTATTGAGTTTATAAACACCTTCTTATCTCCACACATGTGGTTTCTACATCCATTATCTAAATACTATATGTTCTCTTTAGTTTATTTAGTCATTTGACACACCATTAAAAGTGACACTTATTTTTTTTCTTCTTTATTCCTTGCAAAAGTAATTATTTCTCTATTTTCTCTTCAAATTAGTTTAATATTTTGATGCATAATGATCATACTTATAACATTGGTAACATTCAATACTTGACTTGTCTACTAACTTCGATTTATGAGTTGATAAATGATGGCCTTTTCTACCACTTCCTCTTCCTTGGTTTACTTGATGATGATGGTATTGTTGTTGTTTTCATGATGATAGTTTCCACATCCTTGGCCTCTACCTCATCCACTATTTTCTTTTAGAATAAAATGATTTTTTATCAATGTCTTCAATGCTTGAAGATGTAAATTTTAAAATGTTTTTGTATAGTGAAGATGTAATACTGGACAAAATTTGACTTGTGCATAGGTGAATGAATTATTTAATAGGCAAGTTAATTTAGTTGTAAAAGTTTTGGATTCTAAATTTTTGGAGTAAGACTTATTGTAACTTTAGAATGACCAAGTCATGAAATGACCTTTTCCAATAAGAGAAATGAACATGATAATTAAATATAAACCACTTAATTCACTTTAAGGAATTTGCAAAATAAATTGCATGAATGATGTGATGTGATATATGTATTCAATTAAATGAATTCTAAAACTAATTATATAGGATAAAAGGTGTAATATATAATCAAGCAGAAAAATGAATCGAAACTTAAATCCAATAATTATTTAATTTCAAAATTAATTTTTATAGAAAAGAGTAGAATTTACCTTTTAAGAAAACTAAATCCTAAGCTAAATAATTTTTTAGAAACCAAACGAATGAATAGGAACCAACTTTTCTTGAAAATAATTTGTTAAGCTTTAATCAGAATTACTCAAATTTTTAAGAACCTCAAAGGGAAAGAGAAGGTAAATCCAAACTTTCAAATGAATCCCAAATCCTAAGAACATAAATTTCAAACATGAATGAAATTCTTGCAATGCATCAATAGATTCAGAACATGAATTACCAATACTTAGAAAAATTAAATACCAAAAATAAACATATTTAAAATCCTCAAACTATATTTTTCAAAATTTAAATTTAAATAAATATTTTCAAGATATTTTTATATTTTTTTCAAGAAAGTTTCATTTTAACAATCAAATAAATAGAATTATGTAGCCTTGAGATTCTTATCGTACCAAGAAAGGGAATGTGCACATTTAACTTAAGGTACCATTCTTCATAATAGACAAATAAGGTAGTATCACCTTGTGTGTTCACATGAAACCTTGATTTCCTTTTTCCATGGTTTTTCCAAACATTTTTTCTCAAATAAACTTAGGTGGTGATTCCACTCTCATATTTTTTAAATATCTAATTATTTTTTATGAATTCGTTATTCTATCATAATTTAGGTTGTGATACACAAATTTATGGTTTATTGCATGATATCAAGAATTAAAAATGTTTATTAAGTGTATAATTTAAATTTTATATTTTAAAATTAATATTTTGAATTCATATATGCACATGATTTAAAACAATAGATAGTTCTATTGTAACTTCTTATAATTCTAAAAATATAAATGATAGAAAATGTTACACATATTTACTTTAAGGCCTATTATGTGAGATGCATAATTAAAAATATTAAAATAATTTAATTTAAAGTAGTAACAAAATATATGATGATTGATAAGAAAAGAATAATCAAATAAATTAGATGATGAATTCTCACAATAAACGTTGCATCATGATGGTAAAACTTGAACCTTTTTACCTTTTTAATATAGTTACCATGATTTTATTACATGATTTTCAAGGCTTTTGGATGGATTTGATGAAGTTGTGTTGGTCTTTCCATTTTGATGTAATACATTAAATTAATTTAACATAATGGGTTCAATTTTGACTACGCTCACTATACCATGGGAGAAGATAAAAAGGATGAATAATGATTCTGCTTCACAATGAGAACTGTCTTCGCTCACATGACCATAGAAGCACATGTGGACATATACCCCTTACAAAATGGATACATTTCCAAGGTTTTTTTTACCCCACTTATTTTCTATTTTTACCCAGTTTGTTTGTACATTGTGATCATCACACATCATTTGCATATTTTTCTTTTTCATTCTTCATCTAATGAACATTATTCTTGACATAATTTTATTTTTTTAAGCTTGATTTTAAAAATCAAATTGAATCGACTAATCAGATTGGGAATTGGATGCCTTTCCAGATGATTTGAATCGTAAAACTATTTTAGTAAACAACTGATAGTAAACTAGCAAATGGATACAATTGGTAAAAAATAAGTTCATACGTATAATAATATTATTTTGATATTTTTTGAAAAGAAAAAAGGAAAATAAAATTATGTTATATTTTATTTAATCTTACTTTATAAATTAAGTTTAAAATTTTAAAGATATATAATTTTCAATTTTTAATCATGTAACATTATGATATTAATGTATTCTATTATTCTATATATATTTTATATATTTTTTAATATATTATATATTAGAAATATTTTTAAAATAATATTTAATTAATATCGATTTGACCATGGTTCAGTCATGGTTAAACTATTGAATCTTGAATCAGTAACTTAACTATCTCAATGAATGATCCGATTTAAAAATATCTTGCTTTTAAGACATCAATAGAGTGAGTATTAGGTAGGTTAACCTATTTGTTCAATTCACACCATGGTATAATTGGCTGAAATTGCATCACCATTTTGATATGGTTGGTAATGATGAATATTATGACATGAATGATTTAGGATTTCTATCCATCGAGTATGAGAGTTTGGGCCTTCACCAATTTACATTTGTTTTGTATTCTAGGTCACAAATGGAGATTTCACTCTAGAACTTGTCTTGTTTCTTAATTGAGATCAAATGTCACATGCATGAATAAATATGATTTAGGCCTTTCTTTGTTATGCACTTAATTGATCAAATGACTTACCTTAAATCATTATTCCTTACATAGCCCCTTGAGCTTTATTTCCTTTTTGTTGTTAATTATCTCATTACAAGATTGAAGGTGAAAAACCATGAATTTATCTAGCAAAAAAAAGATTGAAGGTGAAAAACCATGAATTTATCTAGCAAAAAAAAAAACTAGGGAAAGATCAATTTCATTAGAGAATGATTTCTTACACAAGTTTGGGGATTATTTAAGGACAAACAACATCATTAAGTTTGGGTTGTGCGTCAAGTGTAAATGGATGAATGAGTTATAGTAGGTTGAGGTGTCAATTGGTCAAAAATTTGCAAAAGTAAACGATAACTCCTTAGGAGTTATTATTATTTTTTTATTAATTTTTAGTTTACATTAGGATTATTTTTTTGTTTACCTCTTTGTATTTTACTTTAGTTTTAGTATATTTTTCAGTTTGTTAGGACCTAGTGAGGATTTCTACTAATTTTCTCCCTATTTTGTACTATTATGAAGAGGTAGGTTAAGTGTCACGTTATGGTGTGGTACACTCATGTCACAACATGATAGGTAGAGAAGAGCATCCAAGTTAATCCCTAACCACTAGAAGCCATGTTCTAGTATGGCACATCAACACCATAGCGTGGAAGACAGAAAGGAATTTCCATGTCTAAAGACAATTATTGGAAGCCATGCCACAACATGGCATACCTATACCAAAACATGCAAGAAAGAATACGAGGGTTAAGGATTTAGGGAGGCACATCATACTATGGCTTATGGTACGTCACAATAAGGGCTCCATAGAGCATCGCAAGGAAAGGATTGCCATGCCACAACAAGACACATTAGGGCCACAATGTGGACTCAACACTTAACCTAATTTATTCTTATAAATAGAAGACTCAAATAAGAAAGTATAAGTTCGATATTAGTTCAATTTTTGCTTGAACTTGGCTTTCCAATAAAGGATTATCTTTTTACTTTTTGAGAATCCATTTCCAACATAGCCACAACCCTAATACTTGATCATTTCTAATTTGACGAAGGCTCATGAGAGGCTAAATGTGTAGCACTTTCATAGGATCTTTCTCAAGGGATAACAAGGAGGACAATTGTCTAATAGCAACCCTAAGAGACTAGAGATTGAGAGTTGGAATTTAACAACTAGGAAGAGATTCCATCAGGATTTCTACTCATCTTCTTCCCTTTCTATTCACTTCCACAAATGACTTCCCGTAGTATCCCTAATTTTATTCAATATGTGTCTTTCTACAACTGTGTATTAATTTTGTTTGCTAGGATGAAATGGATCTTAATCGTAGGGTGTTTCCAAGTTTGCATAAATGCTTATAACTTTGATTTCCATTTCTTATTAATAAAATATTTTATTGAATTTCATGATTCCTATTTTCTTGATCACCATTTAGGTATTTTGGGCAATTATGAGGATTTAAGAAAATCAATGTAATTCAGAAAAGTAACATAGCATTGTGGGTTGAGAAAAAAATAAAGATAGACAAATGCGACTCATATGACCTAACTAAATTTTGTTTACACTAAAAGATTAGGTAAATAAACTCATGATAGTAGTGTTACTCGACTTGGAGAAAGACTTCTAAAACTTTTAATAAAATTGTCAATGATTAACTTCTATGAAGTTATATAGCTATTCATACAAATATGAAACATTCGAAGATTAGGTGAAGTGAACATCTTAACTATCATGCTAATAAGTGAATCTTTATTCGTGTATGAGAATTTGGCTTGTTGTCATTTCTTTGTGTTATTTTAATTATCTTAAATTTTCTCATTTTATTTTGTCCAATTTATCTTATAATCAAATTAATTGTGTTGGGATATTAAACCACTCCGTTACCAACTTCGTTTTAGGTCATCTACATCTAATATTTGTAAACATTTCATCTTCCATCCTAAGGATTATTTAAACACATTATCCCTCTTCGTTTTAATAGTCTATCACTAATGTATGCTCTAAGTTTTGTGAGTGCCACCTTTCCTTCTCCCTTTATAATAGGTGTTAGCCCAAACATTGATTCATCACATCTCACTTCATGTATAATCCCAACAACCTGACTCCCAACGATCAAGTCTTTCCTAACCATGTTCCTCAAGATGGAGGAAAAACATCGGATGGACTCCCTAAGGGTATGTCTGAGAGTGAGGCTCTCGAAGCTTATAGATAAGTGGTGAATTGAGAATGGGAATTTTGAAGAATATTCCAGATAAGGAAATATCAAGATGCAACAAATTGGAACTTAGTTATAAATAATAATAAAGGGAGATAAGTGATCATAAGAAGGATAAATAGAGCAAGAGTTGAAGTTTCTCTTGTGAACGAGGAAGATGATTAGAGGAGTCTCCATCCTTTACTTTAAATAGGAATCTTAAATTTAGGATTGAGAAGTCTTGTTGATCTTTTCCTTTTATTCCTACGCTTATAGTTAAGAGTTTTCTTTTCCTTTCCTTTGGAATTTCTCAGATTATTTTCTATTTTAGTTTTTAAATTCCCGTATTGTACTTTCCCTTCCAATAAATGAATGTGTTTTGTTCCACTGTACATACCTTTTTTATTTTAATTTCAAAATAAATAAAAATATAAAATAAAATATTTAAAATAATTTAGATTACTTGCATTTACCCCATGATTGAAATGTCCTAATTGATTCAATTGTGAAACCCAAGCTATTGGCTTTCTCTATTTTGACTAGACCAACCCTTGCTCATTTTCCTATGGATTTGGTTTGATTGAACACTCATTGCATTTCACTTGGAGTTAAAAATTAAAGGGTTGAGAAATATCATGTTGATGTTGGATTTGGGTTAAAAACAAGTTGTAATGTTGGTTGATTACATTTTGGGCATCAAGTGTAGGGATCGAAAGAAGGGTGAGACTAAGGGCTATGTTTGAGAAAGTAGAAATGGACCTTAGGCCTACCTTTTTGGATCATGATCCTAGTCGCCTCTTTTGAGCCTTGGAACTTTGATTTTTCTATGAAAATCAACATTAAAAGCCTCAAACATAGTTCTTAATTTCCTCTTTTTGCACCTTTAAATTTATCCTCAAGGCAAAAACTTTTTGTTAAACAAATTTTTATTAGAACTTCATTGGTTTCTAATTTTCTAATGTTCACATATTAAAAAATAAAATAAAAAATGAAAAATGTATGGCTAGACAACTCAAAGAGAATTTTGAGAAAACTAAAAAGAAAAAGCATTAAGCTAAAGGAAAAAGCATAATGAAAAGAGTAATTCAATTTAAATTCAGGATTATCCTAGTAAGTTAGGGAAAGAGCTAGGATATCTTAAGTTAAGTATAAGAAATGTAAGTATAAATATGGTTTTTGCACTTGGTGTTTGAGATGTAAGGTTTTAGAAATGTTTAACTGTTTAGGACTGACTTTTTGCATTTGCATGATAGAATCAATTCTTTACAATTGTTGCACACACACATGTGCTTGCCTGGATTTTGAAAGGGAAAATAAAGGTTGTAAGGTCAACCCTTGGAAACTAGCTTTTTGGGAAAAGACTATGAGAGTTCAAAGGCATCCATTTTTTCCCTTTGAACTCTCGTAGCCTTTTACCAAAAAGACAGATAAAAAAGGAAAAGAAAAAAAAACAATGCTTGAAAAAAATACGAAAAAATACGTTGATTGAAAAAATATTAAAAGATAAAGGAAGAGACTAAAAAAATGGATAAACTTATTATAGCGCAATGAATTTATCAAGGAAACATTTAAATGTAAGTTGCAACGAGTTATTGTTAGGGTTGGGTTGGTATCACATTTTATACTTATATATGACTCTTATAAGCTAGTTTTCTAAATATTATATCCATCTTTACCCAAGACATATTACAACCTATAATAAGACCCATGATTTTTGTATGCATATGAATAAGCGGTAGAGATGGAGAATATAGGTAAGCTGATGATAGTGGGTCTTAGTTTGGTAACATTAAGAAAAACACAATCATATCTACTAAAAGTTATTGAAGAGATCAATGTACTTGTTTCCACTCTGATTGATCATCATTTCATTCTAAACATTCATTATACATATTAATGTACTTGTTTCCCTTCTGATTGATCATCATTTCATTCTAAACATTCATGGTACATTATTAAATATGTTTAACATTAGGCTGATTGACAAGGAAATAATGAAAAATATAAGAAGTGATGTTAATTTTTTTTCTTCCTTTACAAAGTTTTTAAAAAGACATTTCCAAATCTTTGAAAACTAAAATCAAACATTTGAACTTTATCTATAAAATAATTTTTCAAAAACTTATTTGATAAAATAAATTATAAATTCTAGTATCCTTAAATGTTAGAACAATAATAAGGTTAATTAAAAGTTAAAAAAAATTCATCATAATTTATAATAGTTCACTCTTAAAAGATAAGAAGTATATTTAATTTTTAATTTTCAACCAAACTTCTAAAAAAATCTTTTCGCAACAACACAACAAATTTAAATATTTTAAGTATTCTTGTATGAACCTTTGCAAAGCCTCGCACTCATAAAAATAAAAATAATGAATGTTATGATATACAAAGATAAATAGAAAAGAAACTATGATAATAAAAATAATAATTAAAAGTTAGGAATGCATCTTCGTTGGTAGGTATATGTTCTTTAATATGCTAAGTTTTCTATTTATATTTTTATGATACTTTTTAACTGTTATTCTTTAGTTGCATCTTACACTGTATTTCATTATTGATGTATGTTTTTGTGTATAGAGTTATCTTTATTTTTATTTTACAAATAGTTCTTTTTTCTTTTATCTTAATATAAACTCTAAAAATTTTAATTATTTTGTGTCTTGAATGCTTTTATAAACTATCAAATTCTTTTTTTTTGATAATATTGTGAACATTGATCCTGATTTTATTCCTTTATTGTTAGACGCTTGCAATTCACATCTTGGTTTTAAAACATTATAAAACTATACAACCCTTTGCTAGAAATATATTAAAAATTATATTTAAACTTGTTAATGCATTAGAGAGTTCATTTAATATTTTTATAATATTATCAAAATTTTAAAATACAAATTGTCTTAATCCTAGCAAAATTTTAAGAGTTATAATTATAAAAAGTAGGTTAATGATCATTAGAAAAATCAAGTCAAATACTTTATAAGCATAAAAAATTATATATATATATATATATATATATATATGTATATATATATATATATGAGAAATCTTCTTAACATAAATGAAATAGTGTAAAATTTGAACTTAGTTCATAATATGATGAAAATGTAGCCTAAAAATATTAGAATTAGAAATTAAAATAGACTGCAATAGTTTTATTTTAAAAAGTATTTTCTCTTTACCTTTAGAGAGATTTTTTCAATTGAAAATAACTACTTTCTGCAATCAAGCTAAACTATAAATAAAATATTATACTCTCACAATCTAGAATAGATCATGGCAAAATTGACCTGTATCGTAAAATGATATTACGTTTGTGTATATTATATTTTTTATATTAGTTCATCCAAATAATCTTTAAATATCAACTAGATTCTACTCTCAAGTGAGATTTTTAAATTTTACTAATCCTAGTCCAAGCTTGGCATAGAGTATTCTCTTACACCATTTTTTCCAAACTTGATAGAACTTTTTAACCTTCAAATAGTCTAAGCTTGCTGAAACAAATTGGTATTCTTTTTTATAAGAAAGTCTAAGCACATTAGGAATAATGCGTATGAGTAAAATAAACTTTGAGAATCTTATGTAAGTTTATTAAGTTTTTAACCTAAAATCTTAAAACGTTAGATTCTTTAGCTCTTCCACTTATGATGTAGGACTTTGACTCAAATTCCTAACATAATATTGTGACACACTTCACCCCCTCCATTTTAAAAAAAATCGAAGTCTACATCTATCTTGAAAAAAGGGAATGGTAGGTTTTCATCAACTTATTCGTTGCATATTATAAACTAACAAGAGAATAAATTCTTCATGAAAGGTAGAAAGAGCTTAAAGGCTATGGAATAGGCCAATATAATTAATAGAGTTTACATAGTGTACGAAGCATTTATTGATACTAAAACTAAAAAATAAAAAAGTGCCACACATACATATGTGTAAAGAAAAATAAAGGCCTATCACCGGAAGAAAGTAGTAGTAGACTTATGTGACATATAACATAAAGATTCAACTCACTAGATTATTAATTATATACAATTTAGAATAATTGGAGCTCCATGTTGTGGCTTAAGAGTAACAAAATTACGAGGAGCATGTGCATAAGAGGGTGAAAGTTGAAATGAGAAGTGTTGAAGAATCATAGCAAGAGCCATCTTTGCTTCTATGAGGGCAAAGTTTTGACCAAGGCAAATTCTTGGACCCCAACCAAATGTGTAGAAAGCAATTTGATCGTGTGATGCATTTGAAACCCCTTTAGAAAACCTCTCTGGATTGAACATTTCTGGGTTATCCCAATACCTTCTATCATAATGAAGAAGCATAAATGGTAAATCAAGCTCAACCCCAGCTGGGATGGTCATGCTTCCTATCTTTGTTTCACACTCTGTGTATCTCTGAATATAAGGTACAGGTGGGTACAATCTTAGGACTTCATGAAGTACCATTGTTACCTACATATTAAAGTCAAATGCCTGTTAAGGTTTTGGGTAAAATAGCCTTTTAAAACACAAGGATCCTTTCATGTGAATAATCTTTTTTATTCTTGGAAATAATCTTTTCAAAAAATCACGATTCCTAAATATTATAATTTTATATATTTAAGATATCGTAAAAATATTATCATGGGTTTAGTTAAATTGTTTCATCTTATAAAAAATTTGTGCGTTGTTTGGTTTGCAAAATTGTTTACTATTTTTATTTTTATTTTAAAAATATCACCTTGTTTAAATTCTTTTTCTGTTTTAGATAAATTATATATAAAAAAAGTGAAAACATCTTTTTATTATTTCACTATTTCTTAAACAATTTTTAAAAAACTGAAAATATAGAAAAAAATAAATAATTTTTGTAAATAAAATCAAAAAATAAAGAATGGAGATAGAAAATATTTTCAGAAATCAAATAATCCTACAAATTTTTATCCTTTTTAATTAAAATATTTTGTTAAAGAATATAATTAAAAAACATTATATGAATAATTTTTTGAGAATATTTTTATTAAAATATTCATATCAAATATGAAAAATTAACATTCTCAATTTAAAATTCTTAAGAATAAAAGAAACTCCCTACTAAACACCTGATATAAATAGTTTATACATATATTTTGGATAACTTCTAGTCCAAAGCATCACCATATTTTAAAATACTAAAGTAAATTTAGAAAAAACTTTGTACTTATGTTATGTCTATATATATGATTTTCTATACTTACGATTTTAAGGCGATTTATGGCTTCAAGATCAGGAGTTGTTTTGCCACAAATTTGGAATACTTCTTCTCTTGCCTTTTCCTGCCAATTTTGATGCATAGATAAAACAATCATAGTCCAAGTGAGGAGGTTGGCTGTGGTCTCTTGGCCAGCGAAGTAGAACAATTTGCATTCCTCAATCACATCATCAATTGTTAAAGAACTGTTACTTTCCTCTGTGCATTGTAATAACAGGCTTAATAGATCATGATTTTTCAATGATCCAGTTTTCATTGCATGCTTTTTACTTTGAATCATTTCCCGCAATATAGCATTAATTTCATTGCGTATTTGGTATCTCCTCTTGTTGTTCCTAGTTGGTATGAACCTGGGATCACACCACAATTTTTAATAGCTTAGAAAACACCAATTCCAAAATTTTAGGTCCTCTCTGAAAAATTGTTTAAAGAGTTAGTTGTTTAGATAAAAGAGTTGTTTATGTGTGTAATAATAATTATTTATACAAACAACTTAAGAAGAAGAGTGATTAAAATATTTTATGATAACGATATATGTGTTTCCTCTTAATTTTAAATTAAAATATATGACATGCTTAACTTACATTAAATAAAGGATGGATATGAATTATATTTTGTACGATCAATAATATTATATATATTCTGTAGTGTTTGATGAAGGTCATTTGTAAGATTAAGAATAAAAAAATATATTATTAAATTAATGATGTATAATACTGTGAATTTAATTAGAAAATTTAACAGTGAAAAAATTTATATTATTATTTAATTATCAAATAATGTTGCACCTGAAACCTGGGATGTAGATAGTCAAGTAGGCTTCTCGCATCAATAAAGTTTGTTCATGCTGAAGTTCAAATATCTTTTTCCCCTCTTCGTAGCTGCTTCCAAAGGCTGTTCGAGCAATAACGTCACTGCTAAGAACACCCAATTCAGGAAAAACATCAACTTCACATGATCCTTGGGCTTTTACTTGTTCCTGCCATCGCTTTATCAAGCTGCAACAACTGCTTGAAATTGCTGGTACCATTGCCTATTTTTGCATTAACAATATATTACTAAGCAAAATAGTAGTAGCACTTAAATTAAGATGGCCTGCTGGTTGTTACAAATTAATTATGAAATTTCTAAAGTCATAGGGCATTTTTAAATTAAGATGGTTTGCTTGTTGTTACAAATTAAGATACTCCTTAAATTATGATTTCTAAAGTCAAAGTGCATATTTAAATTCAACAAATAGTTTCCAAAAGTATCATTGTTTTAAAAGATAATGATGACTAGTACCTTAAATATTAACTAACTAGTTTTATATGAAATCCTAACTTTAAATTTTATTATTTTTTATATTGTAAAAAAATATATCCTAATTAGCAATTGAAAGTAAAAAAAAAACTAAATAAATAATATAATAATAAATTTTAATAAAAAGTTTATTTATTATTTTTTAATCAATATTATCAGGATTTTGGAAAAAGCTTTAAAATAAAATAAACAATATTTAATTTAAATATTTCAACTTTTAAACTTTGAGTTCTATATAATAAATTATTACACAAAGTTATTAGGATTGATTGATCTAATAAAAGGTTAATATAATTTATATAAAATTTTATTATTTTAATTATATACATTATAAATAAATATTTTAAAAATTTAACCTATTATTAAATTGGTTAAAATATTAATTCAAGATTCAACAGTTTAAATACTAATTAAATCAATATTAATTAAATATTATTTTTAAAATTTATAATATATAATATATTTAAAATATATATAATAATATAATATTTTATTATAATTTTATATCATTAAAAATTAAAACTACATACCACTTCAAATTTTTAAATTTAATTTATATATATAAAATTAAATAAATATAATATAATTTTAATTTTTATAAAGAAGTTAAAATAATTTATCTTATACCTAAACTGATTTTTTTATCAATTTTATTAGTTTACCTATTTACTGATTTTTTACCAATTTATTACAATTTTTTATGAATAAAATAATTTAGAAAGTTGACCGATTTTTAGTCGACCCATTCAACCCGCCATCCAATATTCAAACCTATGTTGCCGTGTGAGTTGCAAACTAAACCATGTATAGAATTATAAATCTTTTTTTTTTTTAATTCTTACACTTATCACACCTAAGCTTTTCAATATATTAAAAACATGGAAATCTTCTATTGCTGAGTAATATTATTCGATCATATTAAAAAACAATTTTTATTAAATAAATATACCATTGTTAGATGTAGGATGGACTAATTAAATTTGACGCAAATTGTATTTTCTATATTAAAATGACTATGCATCTCTGTTTGTATTTATTTGATAACTTGTATTTATACGATAACTTGTTTGATGATATTTGTAAGAAGAATTTTTTCTTTTTTTCAATTCCATCTAAAAATACAAATAGGCCTTATATATAATATGCCTCAAACATGAGAGAATCTAAGATAACATTTGATTGGTTTGTGAATTTTTTTTATTTTTATTTGTAAAATTCTTATTTTGTTTTCATTTTATTTTGTATTTTTAAAACTTTATATTAAAATTAATGAAAATAAAAATAGAAAATAATTTTTTTTATTTTCAATATTTTATATACAAAACTTTAAAAATAAAAATAAAATGATCTTTTTAAAATAAAAATAAAAAATATTTGTCAAACTAAACACCACATAAACAGTAAAAACAAATAACAATATTTCTTATTTTTACTGTTTTTTACAAATATTTTGAAAATAGAAAATAAAATAAAAATAAGATAATATTTTATAAATAAAATTTAAAATAGAAAATATTTTCACAAATAACATCACCCAAATCTTGGAATTAATATATTCTAAAACAGGTTTGATTTTGATGAAATACCTTTAGCTTCTGAAGGAGGAATGCAGATTCTACTATTCTTCTTCGTTTACTCCAGATTTCACCATCCAAGTTTGCCACACCCATGTGTAGAAGATTGACTAAAGGGTTGCGTGGTGGCTTGATGAAATGGCCATTTTTATTTGCCAAAATAAACCTCACCAGCTCTGCATCCCCTATTAGCAAACTTGGAGTTCTCCCAAACCAAAAAAGTGAAATTTTTCCTACGCAAAGTTAATCATAAAAAAAAAGAAGCAAGGGAAGTTACATCAAAGCATCACTATGCCATTTTCTTTCTTTATCTTTAATTTCTTATAATTACATAAATATTAATATTAAGTTTAATTTATGTATAAACTTGCTCACCATATTGTTCAACCATTTGGTGAAGAAATGGGATGACACGAGGAACTATTTGATGGTTGAGGGACATAGGTTTAGATGATGCCTCTTGGGAAGACTTCATCATCTCTGGCATGTCACCTTTCAAAAACTTATAGGAAGTGCCTCTTATCCCTTGCAGCCTAAGAACTTTCTCCATGCTTTTGGGTCTCCACCATATACTGTACACAAATTTTATGGTAACATGGAGAACTAGCAAAGTAAAAGAGATTATCAAAGTTTTGAAGGTGTAATCTTCCATGTTTGGAACACAAGCAGTGTGGAAGGAGAAGTGTAGAAGAATATGGAGTGTAAGAACACAATATATATATATATATATATATATATATATATATATATATATATATATATATATATATATATATATATATATATATATATATATATATATATATATATATATATATATATATATATATATATATATATATATAAATGATTTACACTTGTTTGGATTTTGGTTCGTGCTGTACTTTTTGTTTTTCGATAAGATTTGTTCTGGATTCGGTTTTTATATATATTCTAGCTTTTATGATTTATATTTCTTACAATAATGCTATTATTTTAGTTGAAGAATTGAAGCATGAAATTGAAATATCTCAAAAAATATAACGTGATTAATTAATAATAACTCCAAAAACCAACTTATGTTTAAAGTCTACGAAGGATCTCAGATTAAAAGAATAAAAGATAGAGAAAGTCTACGGAAGATTATTATTATTATTATTATTATTATTATTATTATTATTATTATTATTATTATTATTATTATTATTATTATTATTAGCAACGTGTCCTCCATATATGACGTATAAAAAGTAGAAAAATATTTCGTATCTTATATTAATAGTTTTTAAGATTTTAATATTCTGTAATAAAACTGATCTATGAAAATAAAAATTAAATTTAATATTATACAAGATAAAATTTAGGTATTATTAAATATAAAAAAATTAGAAAAAATGCACTGAAATGAAAAAAACGAGGAAAAATATTTTCCATTTAAAAAACATTGCCTCCCATTAAAAACAGATTGGAGTTTAAAAAAAATACTTTGAAAATTAAAATTAAAGAATATAACTAGTAAATAAAAGAAAATAATATTAAAAATTTAAAACCTTTAGTGATATCTTTTATATATATATATATATATATATATATATATATATAGATATGAGGAAGGATCAAGTTACTTTAAAAGTAATTTTGTCTAAAGTTATTCTACTTAATAACTTTCATATCCAATTATATTTCATCAAATCCAACCGTTAAATGAATAAATTATATTATATAGATCATTCTTGTGAAATTTTATAAAATTTAAAAAATATTTGATACCTTAAAAAATAAATTCAAATTAACGGATACTATACCTCTTATATTATCCGTTAATTTAAATTTATTTAATAAAATATCAAACATTTTTTAAATTTTGTAAAATTTTGCAAGAATGATTTATATAATACAATTTATTTATTCAACGATTGAATTGATAAAATATAATTGTATATAAAAATTATTAAACAAATTAATTTTAAGTAAAATTTTTTAAAATAACTTGATCCCTCCTCGTATATATATATATTAAAAAAGTCATGTTAAATTCAAATTATCCAACTTAAGCAAAGATTGCATATTTGAATTATGAGTATGTAATTATATTAAAATTAAAAATGAAATTTATTTATTTATAATAAATTATTTAATGTAAATAATTGTTTTTTTTAAAAAATTTTATAATTTAATTAAAATAAAACATATAAATTACAAATTTGTAAACGTGAAGCCCGTTGCGTACTTTTTATTCCAGGTAAAACTTTTTTTGTTAGGCAGGATAGGTACTGGTATTTTTAATCATATCCACAAAATCAAAAGTGGGACATAGGCTCCCCTTACCTTATCGATGAAGCTAGAAAGTACAGGTTATAGAAATAGAATGGGAAGAATTTTTATATTTAAATAACTAAAAAATGAAAAAAAGTTAAATATAATTATATTATTATTTTATTAATATAAAAATTTGAGTTAACTTTTAATTTTTATATATTTTTAATAATTATTTTTAAAAAGTGTGATTTTTCCTCCTCTAATTCTCTTCTATATAAAAGAGATTAATTTTTATAGATTTTATCAAAAAATAATTTCTCCTTTTGTATTTTTGTGATAAATTTAGAATTTTTTTTATCATTCTTATTGTTTTTATTGGTTTTTGCTCTTAAAAATTCACCTCAAATTGCTATTTGTCACGTTATTAATATTCTTCCTAAAGTGCTTGTGCAATGCTTTAGACCTTTACTGAACATCATAATTACCCTCTTTAATTAAAGCATCTTTATTCCAGGAAGAGAGGAGAAGAATGCAATTTTAGTACACATAGTGGTGCACTGGATGCAGTAAAGAGTTTCAAAATTGACTTGACAAGGACATTGGACAACATAATTCAAAACTAAGAGTTTCAAAATTGACTTGTAAAGGACATTCGACAAGATCATTCAAAACTTTTAAGAGATTACTGAATGATTTTAGTTTTTCCCTTCTATAATACAATTGGTTAATGATCCTTATCCTTAACAACTTATGGAATGGGATTTATTTTTTTTGTTTCTCTCTTACTCTAGGTGATAAAGAGGATATGATAAATGTATGTCATATAAATAATAAAAAGTAACTATTCGAGTTTTGATAAAAGAGAATATGACAAATGGAAGAAAGATGTAAATGTGTATGTAGAAAAGAGGTAAATGTTTATGTATGATCAGTATGTATATAAAAAAGAAAAAATTATATAGAAAGAGAAAGAAAAAAGAAAATAAAAAAATTCATAAATAATAGGATAAATATATTTTTAATTTTTTAAAATAATTAAATTTTATTTTTTATCTTTTATTTTTAAAATATTTAGTTCAAATATCTTCTTTTATTCTTTTTCTCCTCAACTAAACGTGAGTATTCTATTCTTTACTTCAAAATGATCACTCTTCCCTTATCTTTTTCGATTCCTAAACGCTTCCTTTCTTCTTTTTTTTAATTTTTTTCTATGTCCGCAATCAATGTTATGCTACTCAAAATCTGGGCACCAAGATACTTTAACTCCAAAACATCATGCTACTAGCACAAAGATGCCCAAAGATCTACCAAAGTGAGAAGTAAAAAATCTATAATACCAAAGTTATTATCATTTTCCTACTTGAAACATTATCAAAGAAAGTATTCAAATAAACATTTTTATTACTAAAAATTAAGAGTTAACAAGTAAAATGAAATTAAAATTAACTAAAAAACCATTTAAAAGGTTTTTAACTAGAAGTTTGAGTATTAAATTAACTTAATAAGTGCACTAAGATAAATAGGATCACATTTAATGCATAACCTTTAATACAAATTCAATTTAACAAAATGGTGAGAAAATTATTGAACCTTACCAAAGTTGAAACAACTTTTAACTTAAGCGATAAAAACTAAAGATAAATTTAATAATTTTATTTAACGATTACTTGGGAATGAAATGATGTAATAATGCCACCTTTTTCCCTTATCCCAACTCCCTAATAATTACAATCTATGATGCAAAATGATACAAATATACAAACTCTAACCCTTTAATTGCATAAACAAGCCTTTTAAAAATTATTTCTCCCTTTTTATTGTCATTAATATATAAATTATTTATCATTATTTACAGAGCTTTTCAAAATATTCATCACACTTATTAGAGCCAAATTCAAAGTTAGTAAAAAATTCAATTCTAACACCACAATTACTAAATAAGCATAAAAGAATATCAAACATTAGTAACCAATATAAATTTTATTTAGAAATGTATTTAAAGATTTAGCAAAATATCATATTAATTACCAAGAATGTGAAAAAGCAATCTATAAGCCATAAGTTCTTAAATTAATAACCCCTTAATATTAATTGGATCAAAACATCACAAACATAAATATCGCAACATAAATAAATCAAACAATCATATTAGGAGAAGTTACATTAACACCTTGTAAGATTCATTAAAAACACATCTTATAAAACTTTTTTTTATCCTACACAAATCTTTTTTAATTTTTTATAATTATATATATATATAAGGTTAAAAAAATATTAAAAATAAAAAAGTATTAAATATTTTTTTATAAATTTTTAAAAAATGTCAATATAATTCTCTCATCATATTATAACATAAATAAAGAAAAATTGAGATGAAACAAGTACACCTTTTCTTGAGTTGATTCTTAACACTCGACGCAACTTTGTTATGGCAATCTTTAGTAATAACTCTCCTTGACTCATATTCAATCATCAGTCCAATTCATAAACTATCTATGCCTATGTGTTCTTAACGATCCAATGCTTTCTCCTTTTCTTCCAGGGAGTGTCAAAGTTATTCTTTTATATAGGTCCCTAGTAGAAATTTTTTTTGTAATAGTAGTTCCATGGCTCCGGTGGTTTGGTGCTTAAGCATTGAGTAGTTAGAGAACCAAGCTTTTAAAGCAATAGAGAGCACCTAAGCACTTGCAGTTTCAACACCCCAAGTGTTGTGATATGTAAATTTTCTCTTCTCGATCAAAATTAGCATTATCAAAATTATGCCAAAGCATTGCACAACCAAAGAATATGAATGTCTTTAGTATACAGAGAGCGCTTAGGTGCTCATATTTTAGCACTTGAACACCATAATACATGAAAAATAATACTTCTTTCAGTCTAACATTGACACTAAGACGTTGTTAGAACTATGCCAAAGTGTTTTTTGTCTAAAGAGTTAATGGATTTAGACCCACGAGGAGCCTAATCATTCTTATTTTAGCAATGAAAAGGAATATATGCAAAAACATAAAAATGTATGTCAGAACTATAATGTTTGAACAACACATGTCATTTATACAAATGCAATGTTGAACATGTAAATTATGAAAAACTATAACTAACATATAATGATATGGAATGAGGTATGTAAATATTAAAGTTCAAGAAACACTAAAAAAAAGAGTGAGAAAAATTCATCAGGTGTTGTTATGTGGAAATCATATGTGCCAAGTTTTATTCATAGGCAAGTGCGCATGTTAGTTGTAAAAAGGGTATTTAACACCTCTAGTATTATTTCCACAGAAACTATATCAACAATTTTTTAAAAATGTCTAAATCTCAACTTTTGAACTCACCAAAAAAAGATTTTGTTTGAAAAGTATTTTTACAATGGAAATGAGAGTATAAAAGTAAGAATAAAAAATGTAAGGAAAAGGACACAAACGTAAATTCAATTATGGAAAGATATGGGATTTTGGATTTTCTGATGACTTTACCAAATCTCACCCTTCAAACTCCCTTATGAATGATTGAAAATGCAATTGCTAACCATCTATTCTAATTCTATTATTATCTCATGATCATGCAATAATAATATTTTTCCCGTAAGTACTATTCTTAATGATCATGCAAGGTATATAATTAAAAGTAAGCATAAAGAACATTTACACATGTTTTATTAATCAGTTAGAAATCTAGGATTCCAATTAATCCCCTAAATCCATAAACTTACTTTATTGTTCAGTTAATTGGACAATGGTATGATCGTTTATCTATCAACAAACTTTGAAATTAGCAAGAATGATTAATTTCTATCAATCAATTAAGTACAACAAAGCAAACACATAATAGATAAGTACAACACTCTAAAAATGAATATCGTTTTTATGCTTAAGTTGCATGCCCAATTTCATTTTCAGACTGTTATCTCATGATGTAGAACCCTTGGAAAATAATTATTAGTGAAAATACAATAAGTTTTTTTTCTTAAAACAAATCCCTTTGATATAAAATCCCTTTGATATAAAATACGAGCCTCGTCGTAGCAAAAAGTAAATAAACGATCAACCTTATTTGCATCAAATTTAAACTACGCTTAGGTTGCTTTTATGAGTTTATTTGTTCATTTTTGTTACGTAGGCTCAAGTAATAGTACAAACATTCACATATCATAAACATTCATTCAACTTCTAATTATATAGATAATATTTACATATACTTAGTAGATTTAAGGCATTAAATTCTTTACAAAATTAATTACACACATAGTTATCTCCACACACAGACTCATCCAAAAAAGAAAAAGTTCTATCTTCCATTTCTTGAAAAGCTTGGAAAGGGTATGGTCTGGAAAACAGAGAACTACCTTGAGACGACCAAACATGCAATGAAATATGATAATGAGACTGTGTCTATGGATCAGTTTTCTCATCGGATGAAGATGAGTCTATACTAATTGAAGCTCTTTGTGCCCTAAAGCCAGGTGGGGGGAAAAAACCTCATTCGAGTGAAAAAAAGGAATGACAAAGTCCATTGTAAATAATTTTAGGCTCATAACCGCAGAGACAAATAAATGTCCTAAAGAAAAATGGATGTGCATGCTAGCCTGAGTTGTAATTAACAACCCGTGAGGATTCGTTGTCTAGTTGACGTTGCAAGTTTCTACAAACACTACTATTGTCGCGAAAGATATCATAATTATTTAGGAAGAAAATGGGAACACAAGGGTAAGAAACTAAGTTTCTTAGTAGGATTCTACTCTAGGCTTAATGTCATCACTTTCATCCTAACCACTTCATTTTACTTAAAAATCATGTCACACATGCAAAATCAATTTTAATCTTTAAAAAATTCTAACTGAAGTGGATTTCTTTTATTTACGATGAGCAATCTCTAATTGAGCATATAAATTTCTTGGAATCACATCATACACGTTATTTGACTTTTATCTCCTCTATGTCTTACATAATTTCTCATCTAATCTCTCACATTCATAGTGATAATTAATACATAAGCACACATTCATATTAGACGATAGTATCATTATTATTAAACAGATAAGTTACTTAGACATCATAACTCTTTGGAAGCATATCATAAATATTATTTGACTATTGTTTCTTCCATGTATCAACATAACTCTCTCTCTTCTTTATTTCACTCGTTTGGTGAAATTTTAAGACAGACATATAGTAATATCAGTCAAATAATATTATCTCAAGTAAACACATAAATTACTTGAACATTATAACTTTTAGGATCACAAGATAGATATTATTTGACTATTTTTTCTTCTATGTATCAATATATCTCTTCTCTTCTCTTATCTGTTTCACTTTCTTAGTAAAATTTTACGACATAGGAATATAGGTTTAATTAGTCAAACAATATTTTTTTTATTGGCTCTATTACTCTACTCTTTTTTTTAAGGATATGAGCTCATTCCTAGATGGTCGTCACCATCAAATAATAAATGAAGACATAAGTATCCATAATAGAAGGATTTTGTTGGAGAACCTATTGGCCTCCCCTCTCTAGAGGTCCCTTTCTGTCTTCTCTTTAGAAGAACCAAATTATCTTCTGGAAGAGTAGTTTTTAAATTTTCACATAAGTTCTTTCTTTAATGATCCCTTAATCAATTAAGTTCACTTTTAAAATCTTCCAGATCATCATGCATGCTTAATCAATATTCAACCAATATTCCATGCACATTTAGGTTTCAATTGTTATTACATCACCATTCATACATGATCATCATACAAGACATCTTTCATGAGAAGTCATCATACACACGACATTGCTCTTTATGAACTCATAAAGTAATATCACAAGTTAACATACAATTCTAAAGAAAATAATCATCTTCTAAATCAAGACTAATTCATTTTAGGTTTAACATAAATTCTTAGGAAACTTAATCACTTATGCCTATAACATGTTTGTGAACACCGAATTATGTCCGAGGATTCAAAACCCAAAATAAATTATTTTTCTTTTAGCCAAAAGGTGATTTAGTCTAAAATAGTTCAAAAATAAAAATAAAAGTAATGGATAAAATAAAACAAAAGAAATAAATAAATAAAAACAGAGAAAAAAAGAGAATCAGAAAAAAACAGAAGAATAGAAAAGGGAAAAAGGAGAGAACCCACCAAAATTAAAAAAAAAAAGAGGTCTATATAAGGGGAGGGGCACTTGGAGTCTTAGGGGGGATTTTCAGATTTTTTCTAAGAGGAGCACCTAAAAGACTCTTTACTTCTGCATCCAATTCAGCACCTCCTTGGTCTCCACTAAATCAAATCTTTATCACCTTCCAAGGTGCTATCAAATGGAATTCAGGAACATCAATGGAGGTTAGATCCAACTTTTATTTCACTTAATTTTCTTGCTTCTTAACGGATTTTTGAGTTCATCTTCGTCTCTATTTTTCATTTTCATTTTTTATCGATAAAATGATCGCCGATTTTGGTGATTTTTGTTGCGTTCTCTTTATATTTCTCTCTAGTTTCTGGAATGATACTATTTATCTAATTTGGATCTGAAATGAAATTTCTATCGCCTGATTACAAAATCATGTTCATCCTGGTGCGCAAATGAACCTAGCTTGTTTGATTTGTGCATAACTTATTCATTTCTGGTTTGATTTTGGTCAAATTTGTTTTGTTTGATTCCTATGATCCAAATCTTTCAATTGGTCGGTCTTAATTTTTCAGATCTACCAAAAAATATTTTCAAAACATTCTGAGATTTGAATTCAAATTTTGGCGCCAAAATCTCTTGTGTTCTTGAGGTTCATCTTTCTCTCTGTTTTTCGTTTTCATTTTTGATTGGTAAAATGATCTCCTATTTTGGTAATTTTTGTTGCATTCTCTTAGTCATTCTCTCTAGTTTCTGGAATGATATTATTTGTCTAATTTGGATCTGAAATGAAATTTTTATTACCTGATTACCGAAACATGTTCGTCTTGGTGCGCAAATGAACCTAACTTGTTTGATTTGTGCATAACTTATTCATTTCTGGTTTGATTTTTGTCAAATTTGTTTTTTTGATTCCTATGATCCATATTTTTAAATTTGTTGGTTTTAATTTTTTAGATCTACCAAAAAATATTTTTGAAAAATTTTGAGATTTGAATTCAAATTTTAGCACCAAAATCTCTTGTGTTCTTGAGGTTCATCTTCGTCTCTATTTTTCATTTTCATTTTAATCGGTCAACTGATCTCTGATTTCAGTGATTTTTGTTGTGTTTTCTTTGTCTTTCTCTCTAGTTTCTGTAATGATATTATTTGTCTAATTTGGATTCGAAATGAAATTTTTTTTTCTTGATTATTGAAGCATGTTCACAATTCTTTTCCTCAATTTCAAATCAAGTTTATTTTAAATCAAGTCCAATTCAAACCTAAATTTCAAATCAAGTTCATTTTATTTTAAATCAAGTCCAATTATTTTCCTCAATTTCAAATCAAGTCAAGTTTTTTTTAAATCAAGTCCAATTCTTTTCCTCAATTTCAATTCAAGTCAAGTTTATCTTAAATCAAGTCCAATTCTTTTCATCAAATTCAAATCAAGTTTATTTTATTTGAAATCAAGTCCATTTATAATTCTAAGTCTCACGCAATGAACTTTAAATACGAACTGGTAGCTTTTTCTGCTCTTCGGTATTTAGAGATTCATATGGGTCCCAATGCAGCCTTAGTTGTCTTGGACCCTGTGCATATGTAGACTAAGAATCCCTTGTAAATAATAAAATATTTCAGAGAAACATCATTTTGAGAATCTCCTTTTTAGAAAATACCATTTTAATAATTCCAAGTCTCACGCGATGGGCTCTAAATACGAACTGGTAGCTTTTTCTGTTGTTCGATGTTCAGAGATTCATAGGGATCCCAGTGCAGCCGTAGTTGTCTTGGATCCTGTGCATATGTGGACTAAGAATTATGAAAAAAATATCAAAAATACTCTCAAAATCATCTTCCTTTTCACTCTGAAGGTCAAGCCTTCAAACCAAAACTACGTAGCCTTGAGTTTCCCATTGCACTAGGGAATACGTAGGAGCAAGATCAAGTCGTGTCAGACTATTTTCATACAAACCTATTTATTTTATTTCTAAAGTAAAGGGATCCAATAGTTTTTCAAAAACATCAAAATCGCACACTCAGTTTAAGAATACCGTTCTTCGGAACGGGCGAGTAGGGTGCCTAACACCTTCCTTACTCGTAATTAACTCTCGAACCTAGATTCTCAAGTTAGGGTTTTTTCAAAATCTTTTCCCTTAAATAAAATTTGGTGGCGGCTCCACTTATCAATTTCAAATTCTTTTTAAAATTTTAGCGAGTTCATCATCTCGTCATAATTACGGTTGTGGCAGATGGTGACTCCACTAGGGCCTTTAAAGAGTCAAGCCCGTTTGATTGAGTGTGCATTGTATTGATCCCTTTCCCATTTATTTGCACATTTATTTTTCTGTTTATCTATCTGTTGGTTGTTTGTTTATTCATTGTACAACCCTAGGGTAGATGAATTTAAAATTTTATTATATATATATATATATATATATATATATATATCTGTTGCGATTTCCCCAATGACAGATATCTCAATTATTTGTGTGCCCTCCATACATTACATATATGCATTCATCATGAGTGGGGCCCTATACCCAGGTTTGAGTGCAGCCTAGGATTAGAGGGATCTAGTGGTATCACTCTGGGGCTTATGTCCTGTTTGACTATCACGAAAATCTCAGCTAGAGTGTGTCCTATTCGTAATGCCCTACAACTGGTAGCTTTTTCTGCTGTTGTAGCAAGCATTATGCATTCGAACTTGGATCTAGTGACCTATTACACCCCAGGATTACTAACCACATTCGAGAGGTTCATGCATTAAAGGTTATAGATCTTTAGGACAGGTCACCCACATAGGAGGCAAAGAGGGTACACATCCCTTTCGTAATACAAGGTTCATATGTCATGCACAAACATTTGTTTGAATCGAATCATCCAAGATAGCAGACGGGAAATGAGATATGAGATTGGGGAGATACAAAATCAAGAAAGAAAAATCACGCAAAAGGAAAGAAAAATCAAAATAAAAGTCAAGAAAAATCAAATAAAAATCAAGAAAAATAAAAATTTCTAGGAAAGATTAGAAAAATAATTTTATATAAAAAGAAAAAAATGAAATTAGAAAATCTAAAGAATGTTTTTAGAAAATTTTTAGCAAAACTAAAAAGATTTTCAAAAAAAACCAAAGGTTTTTCTAGCAAAACAAAAAAAATACCAAAATTGATAAAAACATAAAATTGCTAAAAATCAAGGGCAAATAAATAAAACAACATTTAATTATTTTCCAAACTCTCAAATCTCTAAAATTATTTGTGCATAACATTCAATCCTTCATTCATAAAATTATCATCGAAAAAGGAGATTTCAAAAAATCATTCCATACCTTTCCCATTTTCATACTCATTGAAGTATAAACATCTTTATCATGACTTTTGCATTCAAACTGTTTCTTATAAATTAATTTTTAACTTTAACAGAAAAATTAGAGAAAGACAACTTCCTCGACATCCTTATAGGACCCGATCACAGTCAGGAGTCATGGATGAGCTGGAAAGACAAAACGACGAGCTAAGAAATGAGGTCTAAACATTGAAAGATCAAGTGGCCAAGCTAATGGAGACCATCTAACAATCCAAACAAAAGGATGTTCCAGATGAACCCATGGGCCCGTTATACCCTCCTGACTTCAATCCACAAAATCCTTCACCATCAACCATACCTCCACAAACTGAAGGGGTTCATTGTGGGTTCCCTCTTGAGCAAACACCCTTCATGAGATAAACACAAACCCAAACACAAAACCCACCTTCAAACCCCACAAGAATTCCTTATACCATTCCTCATAAGCTTACCAAACAGCTACCGGGGGGATGAACCCTATATTCACCCAAGGACCTTATCCTATACACATATCACCTCCTTATCCTCATAACCATCTTTTTGATGAAAGTACGGAGAAATGGAAAACCTTGGAAGGAAGGATCCGGGTAATTGAGGGAAGTGCTTATGATGCTAGAGATGCATATGATTTGTGCCTAGTCTCAGATGTAGTCATTCCTCCCAAATTTAAGGTTCCTGAATTTGAGAAATATCAAGGAACTGGTTGTCTGAGGAACCATTTAGTCATGTACTGCAAGAGGATAGCCGCATGTGACCATGATGACAAGCTGCTTATCCACTTCTTCCAAGACAGCTTGACTAGGGCAGCTGCAAATTGGTATACTTAACTAGAACGGACACGTATCCGTTCATGGAGGGATCTGACTGATGTCTTCCTGAAATAGTATAAATACAACCTGGAGATGGCTCCTGACAAAACTCAGCTCCAAAACATGACTAAGAAAGGAGATGAGACCTTCAAACAATATGCTCAACAATGGTGAGAGTTAGTAGCTCAAGTGCAACCTTCTTTATCTAAGAAAGAACTGGTTAGCATGACACACTCCAAGATCCTTTCTATGACAAGATAATCGGTAGCATGACTGCCAGTTTCTTTGATTTCGTCATCATTGGAGAAAGGATAGAAAGTGGCATGCGTCGTGGAAAGATCGCACATAAGTCTTCAGGGATAGTTAACGCTTCCACTAGATTTGGGAAGAAGAAGACAGGAGAGACTTATAATATGGCTTCTGGTCAAGGCCAACACACTCCACAGATGGCATAGTATAGTCCAGTTGGTTTCCAACCATCACTATATACACCTTATACACCATATCCTTACATCGCCACCACCTACCAAACACCCTACCCTCAAACTTACAACTATCCAATGCAAATCCAACCACCAATGCCATACACGGCCCAAACACAAGTCATAAGCCAAAATCCTAACCAAAGCCAGAAAAAAGAGAAAAAAACATGTCCAATTTGATCCTATCCCAATCACCTACACTGAGCTGCTACCTCACCTAATCCAAAACTCTCTGGTCGCTCCTTATCCTCTAAAACCTCAAGAACCACCATATCCTAAATGGTATGAATCAAACACCAAATGCGGGAGATTCATTGGTCATTCCACAGAGGATTGCTAGGCGCTGAAACGTAAGGTACAAAGCCTGATTGATGCAAATTGGCTGGATTTGGGAAAGCTTGCTCCTAATATAGAAAATAATCCATTGACGAATTATGAGAGTTCATCAGCTAGCTGAAGGAAATTGGAGTGGCCCAATAGGGTGCCTTGTACAAATTGAAACACTGAGGAAGATGATCCAAGGTCTTCATACTTTTCAAAATCAATCTTTTGTAAATAAATCTCAATGAGAAATACAAAAATTTACATTTTTCATGTTTCTTGAGCATGTACCTCACCATGTTAGCTTTACTTCTTAAATTTTCCACTCTTTTCATCATTCAACCCTCTTCTTATCCTACACCAAAACAATAAATACCTGTTGGTGACAATGTCAGTGCTATAACAAATAATTTTGAACGTCTGATTAACCAAACAAAAAGAGAAAAAGTAATATAAGCAAAATCCAACCAGGGATGCCAAATTACCATGCATCATAAATCCTCTCAAGGAATATCTTGTTTGGATCGAAAGTTCAAATCCAGGAAAAATTTAGGGATGCAAAATAGATTCGTTGAATTGAAAGTCGAAATAGTCCAAGCAAGACCCAATAGAAGATCTGACCAGGTAAGAGAAAAAGAAAAGAAACCCGCTGGATTAAAATCAAAAGTAATCCAGGCAAAAACAAGGTTAAAAGGAAAAAAACAGACAAAATCATGATCAGAAAAGGTCTTGCTGGATTAAAATTCCAAAAACAATTTAGGAAAATTAGGATCAAAATAAAAGTCCGCTAGGTCGGAAACCCTCAAAGGAGGCCTAGGAAAAAGTTAAGACACACAAACAAAAGCCTGCTAGGTCGGAAACCCTCAAAGGCAGTCTAGGCAAAAGTTAGGGCACGAACAAAAAGTTGCTAGGTCGAAAACCCTCAAAAGCGACCTAGGCAAAAGTTAAGGCATGCAAACAAGAAGCCCGCTAGGTTGAAAACCCACAGGGCAACCTAGGAAAAAGTTAGGGCAAACAAACGACCTATTGGGTTGAAAACTCAAAGGAACAACCCAGGAAAAAAGTTAAGGTCAACCAAGAATCCCAGTACAATTTGACATTGCTACACCTCATGTCTCCTAAAACTGTGGTAAAATTTTCGTTGTTTCTCAAGTTTGGTTAATTTGGCAATCGAAATTTTGAAAAGTAGCATTGACATTTTTCATCAAAAAGTGGCATTTGGGCAATCGAACCCACATCTCTTATCTTTCCCTCAACCTCACATATAAAGCCCGCCTATCTCAATCTAATTGGCTATCCAAAATCACTTTGCACACCTCAATGGTGCATATGCCAAACATGTGAAAAATGTAAAAATAAAAAGATTAATTTTGAAAAGTCATGAAAATCGGATGAATCCTCTACCATCACAATATGGCATGATTATTTCCAAAGAGTCATCCTCCTGCCAGACGTAATGCCAAAACAAAAGGAGTGTGTCTTATTCAATAATGCTAACCATTGTAGGGTCTCAAAGATCTTGAAAAGGAAATTTTAAAGTTGACCAAGAAGTCAAGAAACAAAGTCAGTCCAGCTCATCCTGAATCTTGTTTCCTCTTATAAGGTTGTCGAGAAAGGACATGTTGAAGAAAAATCAAAATAGAACCCTAAAGTTTTTCAAAAAGCCATTTCGCAGCATGCATTCATCCCATAGCATGCATTTCATGGTATTTAACTAAATAATCATTTCAAGCATAAAAAAGAAATAAATAAGTTAAAACACCTCATCCTCTTGCATTTATTCAAGCATCTCATTCGAACATCGCATCAAGACTAGGGTAAATTTCCCAAACCATTTAAAAAGACTTCTAAAAATTGCAAAATTGGGGCAAACATTTTCCCAGAAAATTCAAATATGGACAATCCCCGATTTTTGAAAAAAAATCAAGATCAAATTGGGACGAGTCTTTGCCTAGAAAAACTCAAATTGAGGCAATCCTCAATTTCTAGAAATCCCAAAACTGGGGCAAACATTGACCCCGAAAAATTCAAACCGGGGCAATCCCCGATTCCTGGAAAAAATCAAGATCAAAACTTGGACAAACATTTGCCCAGAAAATTCAAATTGAGACAATCCTCAATTTCAAATATCAAAACTAGGGCAAACATTTTCCCAGAAAATTCAAATTGAGGCAATCCTTAATTTCAAAAATCAAAACTAGGGTAAACATTTTCCTAGAAAATTCAAATTGAGGCAATCCTCAATTTCAAAAATCCAAACTGGGGCAAACGCTTGCCCAGAAAAATTCAAATTAAGGAAATCCTCAATTTCAAAAAGAAAATCCAAAATAGGGAAAACATTTGCCCAAAAAATTCAAATTGAGGCAATCCTCAATTTCAAAAAGAAAATTCAAACTGGGGCAAAACACTTGCCCAGAAAAATTCAAATTGAGGTAATCCTCAATTTCAAATCAAGATTCAAATTGGGGCAATCCCCAATCTCTAAAAAATCAAGGTCAAACTGGGGCAAATGTTTGCCTAGAAAAAATCAAGTTGGGAAAATCCCCAATCTCTGAAAAATCAAGATCAAACTAGGGCAGAACATATGCCTAGAAAAATTCAATTTGGGGAAAACATTTGCCTAAGAAAAGTCGAATTGGGGCAATCTCGATCTTTGAAAAACCCTCTGCAGTTAAGCTGGGGCAAACATTTGCCCAAGAAAAATTTAAAATAGCAATCTTCAAAACTGGAGCAAAGGTCTTTGCCCAAATTCCTTCGAATTAAGGCATTCTTCCATTGCCAAAAATCTTCTAAACTGGGCCGAAATTTCTTCAAAAAGAAAAAAATTATCAATTGCTTAAAAACCTTCAAGTTCAAGGCAGAATCAGCAATTCATTTTAATTCAAGATAAACAAATTTCAAAATAAGTTGTCCAAGAAATCCGACGAAGAGATCCATATTCCTTCCTCACCTGCATTCCCGGGACACATCATATCATGTTCCACACCTGTCCTAACAGGCCATTCCGTGCTCTCTGTCTCTTTGCCTACCTGACATGTATCTATCATCTTTCTCTGTCTGCTTAAATAGGCCACTTCTGCATTACTTGTCTTGACAGGTCTCTTTTCATTTCATTTTTTACATTGCCTATCTTAACAAGTAGGTTTCATTCTTTCCTTGCCAGAACATTTTTACATTGCCTGTCTTAACAAGCAGGGTTCATTCTTGCCTTGCCAGGCCATTTCTGCATTACCTATCTCAACGGGTTTCTTTTCCTTGCTTATCTTAACAGACCATCTTTGTATTACTTGTCTCAACAGGTTGCCTTTCGTGGCCAGTCTTAACAGGACTTTCTTCATTTCGTTTTTCCTGTCTTAACAAGTCATTCCTTCCCACTCCTATCCTTACAGGATCTCATATCTTCTGCATCTTGGCCTATGATGTCAGGCCTTGCATGTTTAATTTTCTGCACTCCAGGCCTATGTTGTCATGCCTTGCATATTTAATTTTCTACACCCCAGCCTATATTGTCAAGCCTTGCATGTTTAATTTTCTACACTCTTGGCCTATGATGTCAGGTCTTGCATGTTTAATTTTTTGCACTCCAGGCCTATGCTGTCAGGCTATGCATGTTTAATTTTATGCACTCTCGGCCTATACTGTCAAGCCTTGCTTGTTTAATTTTTTGCACTCTTGGCCTATGATGTCAGGCCTTACATGTTTAATTTTCTGCACTCCAGGCCTATGCTATCAGACCTTGCATGTTTAATTTTCTACACTCCAAGCCTATGTTGTCAGGCCTTGCATGTTTAATTTTATACACTCCAGGCCTATGTTGTTAGGCCTTGCATGTTTAATTTTCTGCACTCCTAGCCTATACTGTCAAGCCTTGCATGTTTAATTTTCTGCACTCCAAGCCTGTACTATCAGGCCTTGCTTGTTTAATTTTCTGCACTCCAGGCCTATATTGTCAGGCCTTGCATGTTTAATATTCTGCACTCCAGGCCTATGTTATCAGGCCTTGCATGTTTAATTTTCCGCACTCCGGCCTATGATGTCAGGCCTTGCATGTTTAGTTTTCAGCACTCTGGCCTATGGTGTCAGGCCTTGCATATTTAATTTGCAGCATTCCAACCTTTGTTGTCAAACCTGGCGTGTTTAATTTTTAGCATTCCGGCCTATGTTGTCAAGCCTTGCATTTTAATTTTCAGCACTCCGGCCTATGATGTTAGGCCTTGCATGTTTAATTTTTCACACTTCAGCCTATGATGTCAGGCCTTGCATGTTTAATTTTCCGCACTCCATCCTATGATGTTAGGCCTTGCATGTTTAATTTTCAGCTTTCCGGCCTATGTTGTCAGGCCTTACATTTTAATTTTCAGCATTTCGGCCTATGATGTCAGGCCTTACATGTTTAATTTTCAGCGTTCCGGCCTATGTTGTCAGGCCTTGCATTTTAATTTTCAGCACTCCGGCCTATGATGTCAGGCCTTGCATGTTTAATTTTCCGCATTCCAACCTATGTTGTTAGGCCTTGCATTTTAAAATTTAGCACTCCGGCCTATGATATCAGGCCTTGCATGTTTAATTTTCCACATCTCCGGCCTATGTTGTCAGGCCTTGCATGTTTAATTTCCCGCAATCCGGCCTATGATGCCAGGTCTTACATGTTTAAATTCCCGTAACTCTAGCCTACTGTCAGGCCTTACATTGTAATTTCTATATCTTCGCCTGTCTTGACCAGTCTTTTTCATTTTACTTTGCCTCTTTCAACAGGTCTTTTTGTATTTCACTTTATCTGTCTTAACAGGCAATTCTTCTATATTTCTGTCTTAATAGGTCCTTGTCGCTTTACCTGTTTTAACAGGTCTTCTTCATTCCACCTTGCCTGCCCTAACAGGCCATTCTCTCCCATGTCGGTCTTAACCAACCTTATTCATTTCCATTAGCCTAATCAGGCTCTGTACTTCAAATTTCTACATTTTGGCCTACCATATCAGGCCCTGCATATTTAAGCCCGTTAGCTCATTACTCGAGGTTTGCAAAGCTCATCCAAAATTTCCACATTTGAACTACCATCCTCCAATTTATTAGGGTAAGCATTCCTAAGTTTTCGGTTAAGCTCGGAACTTTCCCGGTACCCCGGAAGCATCATTCAACTTCCTCACATCTTCAAACCTTTCTACCAATAAAGATCACACCCATGCCAATTTTTATCTTTTACCTTGGACATAATTTGTTCACGTCTTTAATAATTTCTTACCGTGATAATCTAGAAAATTATTTCTTATATTATCTGGTAAGAAAATGTGTAAAGAAGGGCAAACTGTGAACACCGAATTATGCCCGAGGATTCAAAATCCAAAATAAATTATTTTGTTTTTAGCCAAAAAGTGATTCACTCTAAAATAGTTAAAAAATCAAAATAAAAGTAATTGAAAAAATAAAACAAAATAAATAAATAAAAACAAAAAAAAATGAGAAATAAAAAAAGTAGAAGAATAGAAAAGGAAAAAAAGGAGAAAACCCACCAAAATTAAAAAAACAAAAAAGAGGTCTATATAAGGGGAGGGGCGCTTGGAGTCTTAGGGGGGATTTTCATATTTTTTCTAAGAGGAGCAGCTAAGAGACTCTCTACTTCTACATCCAATTTAGCACCTCCTTAGCCTCTATTGAACCAGATCTTCATCACCTTCCAAGGTGCTATCAAGTGGAATTCAGGAACATCAATGGAGGTTAGATCCAGCTTTTATTTCGCTTAATTTTCTTGCTTCTTCTCAGATTTCCGAGTTCATCTTCGTCTCTCTTTTTTGTTTTCATTTTTGATCGGTCAAATGATCTCCGATTTTGGTGATTTTTATTGCGTTCTCTTCATCTTTCATTGTAGTTTTTGGAATGATATTATTTGTCTAATTTGGATCTGAAATTAAATTTAAATCGTCTGATTACTGAAACATGTTCGTCCTGGTGCGCAAATGAACCTAGCTTATTTGATTTGTGCATAACTTATTCATTTCTGGTTTGAATTTTGTCAAATTTGTTTTGTTTGATTCCTATGATCCATATTTTTAAATTTGTAAATTTTAATTTTTCAGATCTACCAAAAAATATATTTGAAAAATTCTAAGATTTGAATTCAAATTTTGGCACCAAAATCTCTTATGTTCTTGAGGTTCATCTTCGTCTCTGTTTTTTTATTTTCATTTAATCGGTTAAATGATCTCTAATTTTAGTGATTTTTGTTGTGTTCTCTTTTTCTTTCTCTCTAGTTTCTGTAATGATATTATTTGTCTAATTTGGATCTGAAATGAAATTTCTATCGCTTGATTACTGAAGCATGTTCGCAATTCTTTTCCTCAATTTCAAATCAAGTCAAGTTTATTTTAAATCAAGTCCAATTGAAGTCTAAATTTCAAATTAAGTTCATTTTATTTTAAATCAAGTCCAATTATTTTACTCACTTTCAAATCAAGTAATTTTTTTTAAAATGAAGTCCAATTCTTTTCCTCAATTTCAAAGCAATTCAAGTTTATGTTAAATCAAGTCCAATTCAAGCCTAAAATTCAAATCAAGTTTATTTTATTTTAAATCAAGTCCAATTCTTTTCATCAAATTCAAATCAAGTTTATTTTATTTGAAATCAAGTCCATTTATAATTCTAAGTTTCACACAATGAACTTTAAATATGAACTAGTAGCTTTTTCTATTGTTCGGTATTTAGAGATTCATATGGGTCCCAATGCAGCCTTAGTTGTCTTGGACCTTGTGCATATGTGGACTAAGAATCCCTTGTAAATAATAAAATATTTCAGAGAAACATCGTTTTGAGGATCCCTGTTTAGAAAATATCGTTTTAATAATTCCAAGTCTCACGCGATGGGCTCTAAATACGAACTGGTAGCTTTTTCTACTGTTCGATGTTCAGAGATTCATATGGATCCTAGTGCAGCCGTAGTTGTCTTGGATCTTCTGCATATGTGGACTAAGAATTATGCAAAAATATCAAAAATACTCTCAAAATCATCTTCCTTTTCACTTTGAAGGTCAAGCCTTCAAACCAAAACTACGTAGCCTTGGTCCCCCTTTAGTGTTCCACAAATATCTCTTAGTTGTGGTGGTTGGACATGGTGATTAGGAGTTGATTTAGCTTAAACTTCAAAGATGAAAGCTTAGACTTAAGGTGAAATTTTGGGGTTTTTCGAATAGATTAAGACTTGGGAGAGTGTAGAGCAATTCTATGTGTTTAGAAGCTTTAGAATTCTAAAACTGAGGCCTCCTAAAGCCCTTAGTGAATTTGGCCAAGCTAGGATAATTTAGGGATTAATTTTCCACTTAAGGGCATTCATTTGTATGTAATTCCTATTTTTTAAAATAATTAAAAATGTAAATAATTATCCTTTTAGGATTATATTAGTGCTAATTATATCTTAAGCATGGTTAATTTTAATTAAATAAGGTTAATTAACCTTAACATGTTTAAAGGAATCTTTACATTTATTATTTTTCTCTTTTATGAATTTAATGTTATGATGACTTATATGGTGAGTCATAACCATGTTTTCCACATGGAATTTTCGTGCAAGAGATGTGGGCCCACTTCTTGGCTTCTGCCCCACATTTTTTGCCTTACTAGCCTTCTAGGGGTATTTTTGTAATTTTCCTTAATATTTTTCGAGAGGTTCAAAATTTATTCCTCCAATATTTTTAACACTTATTGGTTTGTTTCCAAATTATTCTTGTGTCATTTAATATTTTTATGGGAATAGATTAGCTCTAGTGAAAGATAAAGCTTCCTAAGGGTGTTTTGGGTGTTTTCATAGTTTTTTGTCAGCTTTTTTAGCCTTTCTCTTTTCCTATTATTTTCTCGTAACTTTTCAATTATCCTTGGTCTATTTTAATCCCTTAGGATATTTTTTAACTTTTATCTTATGTTTCCTGCACATTTGTTGGGGTTACTTAAGTGGAGGGGCATTTTCATCATTTGTAAGAATTTTTTTAATTTCGTTGTCTTGTCTTTACTTTATTTCTCACTAAAGGTTATTTGTAACCTAAAGGGTTCATTACAAGAAATTATAGGTATCACAATAAGAACAAGTAAAAGTCTCATGTTTTAAGGGTTAGTTACATATAATAGATAAGAACAAGTAAAGGCGTGTTTACCCAAAAAAATAATTCATAATCCTAATCGTAAGAAAAAAAAAATACAAAATCATAGTGCTAGCATGGTTAGCAAGAGAGATCTACAACTCTCACTGTGAAAGAGAATCTGGTCTCCAACATCCTGTAAGAGAATTTTGAAAGAAGAGATGGAGGTGGAAATGGAAATAGGAGAAATAGCGTAGAGAGATATGTATGATCTAGTATATCGAGGTGTTATGAGGAATAAAAGATGATTTTTTTCTTATAGTTATGAGTTGGATTTTCTCTGCTATGAACTAGATTGACCTAATTTACCTCTTGTGCTGTAAGGGATGAATTGGATCATCTAGGGTTAGGACGATGTGCTCATGTTTGAATGATTGTGTTAGAAAATTCAAAATGCTACAAGGTCGTGCTCAAAATTGGAATGACCCTGCTCATCATTTGACACGACCAAGCTTAAGTATTCTAGACCATATAAAAAATCCATGGACATTGCAAAGGCATGCTTGAGTCCAACATGGTCATACTACTTGCCTTCCTCCAGGGGTATTTTGGTCCTTCTAAGGTTCCTTCGTTTTTTTTTTTGTATTCTTTATCCCTCTTTTAGCCTAAACTATACATAGTTTCTAATTCTCTATTTGTGTGACCATTGTTGAAAGAAATAACAAAAAATTAGGTAAAATTATAATTAAATAATTATAAATTACATCGTAATTAACTAATTTTCTATAAAAAAAACCCAATAGAATGGTGTGCTCATTAAGAAACCTCACACATTAAACATACAACAAACAAGTACAATTACCATCATAGGAACAATCAATAAAAATCCAATCATGATCTTTAGTTCCCTAAAATCAAGTTCTACATTGTTGTGCTCCTTGCAATTGTATAAGGGTATAAATCAATATTCCTATGCTCCTTACAATTGTACACTTTCCATAGGTTTGCTGATAAACGTCAAATCTTCGCTAAAACACACAAGATTCAAAAGGTCTACAGTTAGGTTGTAACACGATAAAGGAAATTACATAATTAGGAAAGATATAAGAAGGAAAGGAAACACAAAAGGCTTTGTTATTAACTTTATCTTCAACATCCCTAAACCATTAGATTATAGGTACATTTTCTTAGGCTTCAAGAATTTATAACTTTCATTTCCCAAGCTTTTTAATGCTTTTCCTTTTTCTTCCTTCTTTTTTTTTTATTTTTCCCCTTTTGATCACTTACGCATCCCCAAGAAATTATTTTACTTCAATTATAATCTAAAGGTACTTGAAATTATAGCAATTATTTGATGGGTACCAAATTGTAACTTTTAATATTTCACGCTCAAAGGGGGTACTAAGTTATATTCTAAGTTTGAGTTCATTCAAGGAAACCTAATTTGCCTTTATCATTTTCTCGTTATGCATTCAACTTATGAATGCCTTGGAAAGGCTACAAGAGTAGTTCTAAAATGTACAAATCAGAGGAGAATCACGAGAGAGAGAGAGAGAGAGAGAGAGAGAGAGAGAGAGAGAAAGAGAGATGGATTAGGTGCAACCTTAATTAGGCTCAATACTTACTAAAGCTACTCTAACATGAAATAAGATGACAAGAAACATGGATAATTATCAATTATTTTTATTAAGAGTTCGCATATCTTTCTTAGATTCAACTAATGTTTACCATAAAATATTAAAGATTCCTAAACCCTAAACTTAATCTTCTATCATTCCCTTAATTTAATTGAAAAATATTAATTACCCAAGGAGAAGCAATATAAACACGAAGAGGGATAAGATATTTTGAAAGATAATTAGGAAGAAGAGGTTCTCCTTCCTCAAACTTAAGCTCTTACAAAAACGCACAAAGACACATGTTATAGTTGAGCGTAAGAGAAGGATATCCCTGAAAGGTGGTTGAGGAGGGAGGGGATCTCCCTTTTCAAACTTAGAGGACATTAATATCCTTAATGTATCTTCTATTGGGTGCCAATAATTTGGAAAAAAATTCTTTTTGCATGAAGTTAGCCTACTCACACTAAACACATATGTTAGAGTTAGAGAATCACATATAATAAGGTGAAAAACGATATTAATGTATAATGATATAGGTTTTGTTCATCCAAACACTAAAAGTATAAAAACTACTCCTAATATTAAAAAGTATTTAGTATCCTAATAAATAAAATTAACACCTAATCCTAACAAACAAAAAATATAAAAGATATAATGTTAGTCACTCAAGTGATGGGTGAACCATCTGACTCTGCAGTAACTGAAGGATGATGTCCAACTTGGCCTTAATCTGAGCAAGGCATTGAGAAAGGGAATGTTCTATCCTAAACCACTGATCAAGCTCTAGGCTATGCTCTCTTGCCTATAAAGGAATTTCCTACTGAGATGGCTATTGAAAAGGTTACTGTTACTGCTCTAGTAGGCGGATGGTATAGGAACTATCAGAGGCACACTCCAACAAACCCATCTGAGACCATGTCCTATTCCCTAATAGGATTTGTGTGATGTATATGTGTGGCAGTAGGATGAAGAACACCATGGGATTATCAAATCACAATGATATAGGAACTAATGTCAATACATTCCCTCTCTATGCATCCTTTGGGAGTTTCTTGACATATAGGCAGGGCACAAGGAAGAATCTGCTAGGGTTAATGCAGTAGCTGCAAACTACATCCCATAGGACAAATAAATTAGCCTTGGAGACAATCCATGTGCCATCTCATCCAGCAAAGAGATATGATGAAAACCACCAGTGCAAGATGCATAAGGCAGGGTCACTAATAATATGGTCCGAGAAAAGATAGGGTCTATTATCATCTAATTGCATTTGAGACTTGCCAATTTAATAAAAAAAGAAAATATTTAATAAAGTTAAAATAGTTTAAAAATATCAATTTTTAATATTATTTCAAAAATTTTAAAATTTAAAAATAATAGAAGATAAAAAATATTAACAATCTTTAGGTTTAATAAAAATTAAAAATAGAACCACCAAAGTCTCATTTGTATCTTTGTTGTTTTATAAATCAAAATTCCATCTCTCTTTATATGTTCTTATAATCATACATTCTCTCTTTCTCCCTCTTAGTCCCCCTCTAAGACACTTTCCCGCATGCAAAATTTTTACGTAACAAATTTTTCCTTTGGTAAGTTTGTTAAGCTTACACTTTTCCTAATAAAATTGGGATTGGTTCCATTCTAACATGCATTACCTAGCAATGAATTTCCCTTTTTAATTAGCCATTCTAGGAGATATTTTTTTAACAAAAATGGTTTTCCCCCTCCACGTATAAATAGGAAAACACCCATTGAGAAATTTGGGAAAGAAATCTTTTTACATTTTTTGGAGTGCCAGCACATGGACATAATAGAATTCTCACTCTCATTGCTTCTCTATCTAACTATATTCCAAATTCATTCATTCTCTCCTCATAAAAAAAAATGATCCATCCCTCTCCCCCTAAAAGCCTGGGGAACTCTCTTTCACAAGGCTCTTCCTCTACATAATTCATAAATAACATCATGTTCCATCTCTTTCCCACATCTCTCTCACTTTCTCCGCTGTCTCTCATTCCCTTGGAGGAAAGAACCTTTAAGAATTTTGATCTCTCCTCATAGCCATAAGACCTCCTCTCTCTTGCCTACAACTAGCTTAAAAACTACAACAATATTCCTCCCCTCCCATTTGAAATGAACATGCTCTCTCTAGGCAGAAATACAACCTTTCTCTTCTCTCTCACTCCCTTAGACCCTAGCTGCCACTCTCTCTTTCCTACTCATGTTCTCCCGGATATATATCATGTCAACCCATTCCTCATCCAAGCTACCTCTCCCACTGATTCTCTCACTCATATTTTGTAAGCCATAACCCTATGCCAAATCTATTCTCCATAAGCTCTCTCTTTGGGCAGCAACACTACCTACCGTTCCCGCATATATAATCACATTACACAACACCTCACACTAAACTCACATCACATATAGATACATAAATTGGACCATGGAATTTGAGCCTTGATATTCTTCCCTAGTCCATCTACTTTTGGAGAAAATATGGGTCACTTCTCACTCAAGGAGCATCAAGGCTCTCTTGCATCAAGACCACAACTAGGATTCATTGGGAGAACTCCTTCACCAATGTACTCGTTGTTCATCCAAGTATCACAAAGTTTCTAGATTGTTATGAATACAAGTCAGCAACGAGTTTCCAGTGCTCCCTTTGTCAGCATTTTTGGGTAAGCACATGCTTAAGAAAAGAAATAATAATAATCAACAGTAACTCCAACAAGTAGCTTTTTTTAACTTAGATTTATAGTAATTTTTTATATTGAAATTTACATGATTGATCTTTATTTTAGATTATACTCTTTACTATGTATAATAACAAGATGTGATATTGGTATAATTAGAGGATAATAGTGGTAATCACAATAGAAATATTGACTCTGTTAATTTTTGTCTGTATATTAATTTATTTTTGCTGCTTTCTCCTTGTCCATCTATACTCTATACCAAATTCCAAGTTTGTATTTGCTATATGGTCTCTAGTGTAACACCCATAATTTATCATAATGGACTCTTTAGGTTACAAATAACCTCTAGTAAGAAACAAAGTAGAGATAAGAGAAAAAGACAGAAATTAGAAAACTTTGTGCAAATAACAAAAATGCCCCTACATTAATGGATAACACAAATAATGTGCAGGAAAAAATATAAAACAAAAGGTAAAAGACATTATAAGGAATTAGAATACATAAAGGATTATTGAAAAGTCATGTGAAAGGAATAGGGACAAAGAAAGGGTGAAAAAGCCATCAGAAAACTCCAAAAATGCTCAAAACACCCTTAGAAAGCTCTACTTTTTGCAAAGGTTAAACTGTTCCCAAAAAAATATCAAATGATATTAGAATGATTTGGGAACAAACCAATAAATTTTAGAAATATCAAAGGAACAATTTAGGAAACTTCTGGGAAATGCTAAAAAATTTTTCCAAAATTCCCCTAGAAGGTTGGTAAGGGAGAAAAATACAAAGTAAAATCCAGAAAGTGGGGCCTACACCTTGTGCATCAAATTACCATGTGGGAAATATAGTGGTGACTCACCATTTGAATCATCATTCCCTTAAATACATATAAGACAAAAATAATAAATAGCAAGGATAAAAGTAACCATAATTAAAGTAAATTCATCCTAAACCCTAAACTTTATTTAATTAAAATTAACCATACTTAGGATGGGTTAATCTTGATTATTGTAAAATTCATAAAAACTAATACTAATATAATCCTAAAAGGATAATTTCTTACATTTAAATTTATTTTAGAAAATGAAAAATACATGCAAATGTATCAAAATGCCCCTAAGTGGGAGATTAATTCTCAAGCTACCCATAAGTGGATGAATTCTATAATAGTCATTGGGGAGCTCATTTTCTTCATTATTCATCTTCTAAACACTTAGAGAAACTCTCTAAATCCTCTCTAAACTCAATCTACCCTAAAATAATACACTAGGTTTAAACTTCTAACTTTGAATTTCAGTTAAATTAAGACAAAACCACGAAGCCTTACCACCACCATTAGAAGATCTTGTGTGGACCACCAAAGGAGTTTCATCCATAAAATCCATTACAAATTCTCTAACAAGTAAGAGTTTACCTTGTACTTTTATAAGCTTTAATCTTGTATTTATGGTTTATTTTTCTTCTTCTTTATGGATCCTTCTCTAAGATCTATGGATCTATTTTTGTTTGAAATTTTGGGAGCTCAAAAATTACCTTGAATGGTTAAATATGTGCGTAAAAGTTTTTTAGTTATTTTTGAAAGAAAAAGAGAAGTTTTGATGGATTAAAGTGCTTCTAGCAATCTTAGGAGCAACCTAATTGGTTAAAATTTCTTAAAAATCAATTCTAATGCTTTGGGACAAATTTGAGTATTTATGACAAAAGTTTTGAAGTGCTCAAAGTAAGATATTGTAGATATTGGAGTAGATCTTGTAGATCAACACTTTTTTGCTATGAAAGGTGTTTTCTTTGAAATTTTTATGTTTAAAGTTAGTAACTTGGTTACGTCTTTACTTAAAAATTTTAATTGTGAGTTTGTTCTTGCTAAGATTCCAAATATGGAGTCATCTAATAGAATCCTTAAAGGACAATAAAAATTATACCATGAGATCCTTAAACTTAAGTTAGACATGGACTTAAAACTACTAAGTGTAACGGTGGAATTTTGGATCCAAAGTTGCACAAATTCACTTAAGGCTTTTCCATGATCATAACTAAAGCTATGGAGTAAGGACAATTTGTGGATGGATCTAAAGACTTATGATGAACCAAGTTCTAAACTTCATGACACCAAGGTCATATGGCAAGAAAATTGAAAAAGGAATGTTGTTCAAAGCCCTTATAACATTCGGCGACTTCCTAGTAAATTAAGAGATCATGAGTTTAAATTTTTTATTAGTGTAAAAAAAGGAACCTCATCAAGTATAACTATGAAATTATTGTAAACACCTACTTATGTCCGAGGTCACATTTTAAAATTAATTAATCAAAAAACTAATACTAATTTAAATAACAAACTAAAAAAACAGAAAGTAAACAAATTTAAAAATAAGAAAATTTCAAATTTAAAAATAAAATTAGAATTTAAAATTAAATAAAAAATTTAAAATCTGAAAAGTTAATAAATAAAATAAAATAAAAAGAAGAAGAAGAAAAGAAAAATCTGAAAAATTAAAAAGATTAAAAAAAAACTAAAACAGAATCAAAATAAAAAAAAGGGAAATAAAAAAAATTTAGAAGTTAAAAAAAATTTGGAAAAAATTAAAAAGTAAAAATCTGGAAATAAAAATTAAAAATTTTAAAATCTTGAAATTAAAGTAAAAAATTAAAATCTGAAAATAAAAAATAGTAAAACTTTAAAATTCGAAAATTAGATTAAAAACAATAAAATCTGGAAAAATAAAATAGAAACAAAATCTGGAAAAATAATAAAAAATAAATAAAAAATGAAAAATGGAAAAAGAATAAAAATCAAAATATATATAAAAAGATAAAAGTTAAAATAAAGCGTAATACAAAAATAAAAAGGTAAAAATAAAAAAAAAACGAATAAAAAGGAATATTAAAAACAGAAAACATTTTTGAAAACAGAAAAAACAGTTTTGAAAAACTGAAAACGGTTTGAAAAAAAAAAGGAATGAAAAGGAGATGCAGGTGCTGCTGTTTTTTCTTCTTTTGGGGGAGCTCGGGTTCTCCTAGTTTTGGGGGAGGGAGGATCAATCGATGAGAGGGGAATACGATTTAGTATCGGGGAATCTCATAAAGCAGTAGGAGGTTTGTCAAAGAAATTTCATCAAGAAAGAAAGAAACGCTCACAGGCTGGGTTCTAAAATCTCCTTAAAAGAGAGGAGGCATTGGTGCTGGCCCGGTGACTCCACCACTTCTTCACAGGTTAGTGATCTTCTTCCTTCAATCTTTTTCATTAATGGAGAAGGAAACTTAAATCAAGAGGCATACATTACTCTGCTTTAAAGATGGACAAACATCCGTGACAATAGTTCCATAAGGGGGAGTTAATCAAGATCGAAATTTCAATCCATTTTTAGTTTCAATATGCATTGATAATGCACATCCGAAAAACAACCATGCATATACAATAATTCTGGTTTCAGTGATGGTAGACCCTGTAATGGGGGAGTCGAAATTAGAGGAGTCGCAACCATCCCTGTAGGTATTTAAGCGTAAGAAAATTTTCCACGCACGTTCATGTACCCCTAAAGAATGTTTTAAAAATTAATTAAGGGTGTTAAATACTTAGACAGAAGCTCATCTGGTTGGTAAGCACAGAGCCCATATACTTACGGAACGACAGGTTTGAATCCCGTTGGTGGCTTTTTCCATAAATAAGCATTTAAATGTTGGTTCCCTCTATGGATATAGAGAGACAGAATTATGCACAACCAAAGGGTGTTGGTTTAGTGGTAGGGGCGCTCTGGAACCTCCATGACCTTAGGTTCGAATCCCTTCTAGTGCATTTGTTTTTTTAATTTATATTTATTGGTTGAACATGCTTTAAAATTAACCCAGGGCGTTAAACACTCTATCAGACACTTAGCGTAGTGGCTAGCGCGCCGCCTGGACCTTGTAGACATTAAGTTCGAATCCCACTAGGCACATTTTGCTTGTTTAATTTGCATCATTAACGTTCAACTATGTTAAAATATATATCTGTGCGTTCTAATATCAATTCTGAAGCTTGGCCTGGTGGTTTCCTCGCCAGGCGTCAATTACCGCGTCCACGGGTTCGAATCCCCCTGGATGCATTTTTCCTTTTATTAAATAAGCCATCCGCGAGCCACATAAGCTCCTCCCAAGTCGCGAGCCATCCATTTAAGCCGCGAGCCCTCTGAGCCGCCCAAATAAGCCACTGAGCCATAGAACCTTTATTTCCCCAAATTATAGAAATGCCCTCCACCTTTCCATAAATTCCAGTTCTGTCCCAAAATATCAAATGACAGAAATATCCTCCATCTTTCCATCAATTCCAATTCTGTCCCAATTTACTTAATTACAAAATTGCCCCTAAGTTCTCATTAATTACAAAACTGTCCCCACACTTATAAAAATTCTTTTTCTACAAATCCTTTATTCTCCCAAATTCAAAATTCTTTTCTAAAAATTCTTTTTCCACAAATCCTTTATTCTTCAAAACTCATAATAAAATCTTTTTCTTCAAAATTCAAATTAAATTCCTTTTATCCTTTTCTTCGAATAAGATTAAATCAAACTCAAGTTAATCCTCTTTCCCTCCAATTTCCAAATTCTTTCTTTCACGTAAAACCAAATTCCCTTTTTTAAAATCAAGTCAAAATCCTTCCATTCAAGCTAAATCCCAAAAGTTCAAAACAAACTCTTTTCAAGAAAATTCAAATCAAATTCATTTTTAAGTCAATCAAGATCAATCCTTTTTTTAAATCAAGTCTATTGATTCTAGGTCTCACGCAAGGAACCCTAGGGACGAACTAGTAGCTTTTTCTGTTGTTCGCTTCCTAGGAATTCATATGGGTCTCAAGTGCAGCTGTAGTTGTCTTGAACCCTGTGCATATGTGGACTGAGGATCCTTTTGTAAATAGTTTGAACAAAAACTCCATTTTTGAATTCCTAAGTCTCACGCAACGAATCCTAAGCACGAACTGGTAGCTTTTTCTGCTGTTCGGGGTTTAAGAATTCGTATGGATCCCAGTGCAGCCGTAGTTGTCAAGGATCCTGTGCATATGTGGACTAAGTATTCTTATTAAAATATTTTCAAATAATCAAACCATTTTCAAACGCTACTTTCCAAGTAGCTCCGAAGGTCAAGCCTTCAAGCATTTTTCGAACACTCATTTAAACACTTCTGAAGGTCAAGCCTTCAAAACATAACCAGAACTACGTAAGCCTTGAGTTTCCCATTGCACCGGGGAATACGTAGGAGCAGCATCAAGTCCTGTCAGGATAACCTCCATCAAGTATTTATTTTCACACTAATTAAAGGGATCAAACAATTTTCAAATAATCACACACTCAATTTAAGGGTACTGTTCTTCGGAACAGGCGAGTGGGGTGCCTAACACCTTCCCCACTCGTAGCTGACTCCCGAACCTAAATCTCATCCAGGGTTTTTCCAAATCTTTTTCCCTTAAATAAAAATTTGGTGGCGACTCCACATTGATCAAAACAATTCATTTTCAAAATTTTAGCGAGTTCGTCGTCTCGTCGGAATTACGGTTGCGACAATTATAAGTTTGAAAGGGACTTGGAATTATTAAACAGTTCATTTGGTCACTTTGGTTAAATTGGGTAAAAATATGCTAAAATCCACAACACCAAAACCATAGGAGGAAAAATTAAGGAAAAAAGAAACTTGTTCTAGCCAACTATGGCATTCAACCACTCTCCCATTAATTTAGGAAACTTGAGTTAAAATTTTAATTAAGGTTTAAAGTAGGACCTAAACAAGTTTAAGGAATAAATTTTAAAGTTAAGAAAGATTTGGTAATGGTTGGGTACCAATTGGCCATGTGCATAAAATTAGTAAAAGCTAGTTAAGCAACATTTCTAGATTTTAAAAGTGGATCAAAGTGAGCTTAAGGAGGTGGTTAGAATTTAAATATGGAGTAGAGAAAGGGCAAGGACATTCGGCCATGCTCACTAGATAGGGAAGAAAAACCTTAAAAATTTCTATGGTTGGTGTAAGTAATATCCTAAATGTTAATTAGTGGAGGTCAAATTTATGAGAGAAGAAGAATTTAACTATAAGACCTTGGGACTAGGGAATAAGCTTTCAACCATTTAGAGAAGAAATAGGTAAATAGGATAATTTGGATGTTTAAGGATAATCAAATAAGTCATGAGTAGAAAACTCAAAGTCTATGAACAAAGAGGCAAGTAAGTAGGTTTAAGAATGGAAAAAAATATAACTAGTTAAGTTATTTGTCAAGAGGCATAAAACATGTAACACTTAAAGTTAAATTAAGTAAATGATGCATAAGACTTTTAATTAACGAAACAAAGAGTAAATAATTACAAAGGCCATTTGGCCATTTAGAGAAGATGTTATGCACCATAATCTTTCATTAAAAGTGTCAAGAAGAACTTAACCTTTGAGAAAAGGAAAGATTGAAAGGTAACTTAGAAGGATGAGTGGACTAGATCCCACGAATATTTCATCATAAATTTTAAGAATTGAGCAAGTTGGACAAATTATGAAAGTAAATGAATATGTTTCCCAATAATTAACATCATGCTAAAATAAGTAAGTCTTGAATTAAAATGATTTTTTTTAAGAATATTTTGCCAACTTGTTAATTTATTAGTACATAAATAGTAATGTGAAGTGTATGGATATTACTTATGAATGATTAAGCATAATGTGATAGTAGTATGAAAGTAGAGAATAAATGTGAATAGCATATTGGTTGGATTGTTTGAGCATGCATATTATCGGGAAGCCCCTAAAAAGGAACCTAAGTAACTAAGGGATCATTAAAGAAAGAACATGTAAAAAGTTAATACTACTCTTAATGTGCCCTTGTGCACATTCAGAAGGCGTCAGGTCCTTTTAGAGAGAATACAAAAGGATTCTTCAAAAATCATTCTATTATGAAGCGTTAGGTCTTCAATGTTTATGATGGTGACGACCATTAAAGAATGAGCTCATGTCCAAAGATTAGAAGATAGAGTAGCAGAGCCAATGAGAAGATACTGTTTGACTGATATTAATGTATGCCTCTGTCTTAATTATCATTAAGAGAGTGATAAAGAGTAGATAAAGTTATGTAAGACATGGAGAAAATGATGGTCAAATGATATATATGATGTGATCCCAAAGATTTATGATGGTTAAGTAATTTATATGCTTAATTAAAGATATTTCATCTTGTGTAAAAGAAATCCACTTCAGCAAGAGTTTTTGGAAGATAAAAATTAAACATGTATGCATGACATGTTTTTCTAATAAATTGAAATGACTGGGATGAAAGTGATGACACTAAGCCTAGGGTAGAATCCTACTAAGAAACTTAGTTTCTCACTGTTTCTCCCACCATTTTCTTCCCAGACACCCAAGATGTCTTTCTCGAATGTAGTAGTCTTCATGGAAATCATTAATGTAAATTGGACTACGTTATGTTTGCTCATTAAAGATTCTTAACTTAATTTTTTTCTACCTCCAAGTGTAAACCTTTTATGTTAGAAATTATGGCGGATGTTAACTAACATATCTTTTGTATGTTTTTCATCTTTTCCTTCTTCATAGAGGTGGACATATCCGAATAGCCACTCTTTCACCAAGTAGCATTTTTACAAACTTTTACCATCATAACTCAGATTTAAAGTCAAGGAACTTCATAAATGTGTTTTTATCTCAAGTCCACCAAGTCCTTGCATGTATTTGTCCTTAGTCCATGGTCTCTATTCTTGGGTAGATTTGGGAATTTTTCTTACCCTTCTTAAGTTCGTAACTCTTTTTCTTTTCCGTTTGGTCATAAAGATCAAATCTTTAAATTTTAAGTTTTAACTTTTGTGGTTTCCACTTAAAGTATTTGGGACCAAGATCATAACAATTTAGATATAAAATTTTTAATTTTTAAAGTTCAAGATCTTAACTTTTTATGGCAAAAGGAATAAAATTTCAATTTTAGAGAGAATAAAAGAACGTAACATTACTTTAAGCTTAAATAAAGTAAGATTCTCAAGATCTACACTAAAATCTAAACAGCCTCCACTTGACCATCTTCCAAAACTTAAACAAACTTTCTCAAATATTTCCCAAACCTTTAAAACCCATTCTTAAGAAATTTTAACTGATTAAAATGTTGTAAAAGTACTAAGGAGCCCTTTAACACATCAAAACTTCAACCTGGCTTTCAAAAATTATTTAAAACTTAAAGATGAATATTTTAAATACTTAGGGTAGTTTTAAACAGAATATAACTTAAGGTATTTGGATCTTGGAGTTTAAAGAAAAGATCCACAAAAAGAAATAAGAGTAGGAAAAATATTTTAACGAAGTAAAGAACTTCCTACTTGTTGAAGCTTCCAAATGGAAACTTGGTGGATTTATTCATGGAGAATCACCTCTTTGATGATTCCACTTGAAATTTCTTCAAGAGAAAAGGAAGGATTCTTGCTTACTTAGTGTTTAAGCTTAAGCTTCAAAGGAGGAAGCTTAAACTTAGTTATTTTTTGTTTATGGAAAGGTAAAATATGAAGGCTTGGAAATAGAGGATTTGGCTCAATGTTCAGAAATCTCTTTGAGCATCAAAATGATGACTAAAATCTAGCTTAAACATTTTGATATGTATGGGTCATTAGGGATTTAAATTTTAACTAACGGCAAAATGGTCATTTCACTTGAAATTTTACTTTTTAAAATTAATTCTAAAAATTATAAAACATTATCTTCTAAGGTTAATCATGGTTAAATTATCGTAACTATGATTCAATATGACCTAACCACACTTAAACTTTAACTACCCATGGTTAAGTAACTTAACCATGATTAATTTTCTCTCTCCTCAATATGGTTTTTACCTCTTACTAATTTATAGCATGGATGATTCATCTCTGCCATTAATCACCAACATATCCACTCATCTGATCCTCTAGAAAATAATCATTAAAGATAAGCATGGATTATGGATCTCTACTGATAATTTTTAGCTTGCCCAGACTATCAAGGGCATTTTGGTCAATTTTCATAAAAGTTTCTAAACTTCATTTCTAAGGCTTCTATTCCTTAATTAGTTCCCACTGGTTTATTTCTAGGTTATTTACTTGTTTTCTAAGGTAGTTTAGCACTTATCGAAAAACTCGGGTTCTTTATCCGTGCTCTAAATGTTTACTGCAAAAGTTTCTACCTTTTATTTGTCACTAGTTTCTTTAATGATATTGTAGTAATTATTGATAAATTCTAAGTTTTATGGGGATTTCTAAGCTCCTTCCTAAGTTACTTACTCTTTATTTGTTGTTATTTTTAACTTAGGGAAATTTTCATTATTTCTCAAAAAGATTTCTAAGAATCTTTAATTTTAATTTCTATTTAGAATTATTAATTTATAAATTAAAAAAATAACGAAAAGTAAATTTATGGTGTTACAAATTTAGGTTGTGACAAGGTTGTAGCCGTTTTCTCATGTAAGCTCAAACTTGAAGGGTCCCTTCAAAAAGTTAGTAAGGATCTCCTTGAGAATGTCCAAATAACCAACTGTCGCAATGTTACCTTGGTCTTGAGCTCCAATGATATGTTAAACGTAGCAAGATATTGTCACAAGAGACACCCTTTATTGATAGTTAACAGTGTAGGTGAGGGATTTCCAAGCTCCGGGTGTAGGGTGTAAGAGAGGTATGCCAAGAATTCAATGATGGGCTCCCTATATGCAGGATGAATGATGAGAGATTGTGTTGCACATCCCATCCTCTTAAGAAATCCCATGACCTAGTACTTAATACCTAACTATTCAAAGTTAAGAAAATCCAAACTCCTTATAAGGATGAATGGGAATGATATCAGATGTTCAAATTGTAGTCTCATCATAAGTACCTTCAAGATACTGATAGGGTAGGAAAAATCTTGTAGTGCCATTTAATTTAAGAGCGTCGGGAGGCATTTTCTTGCAAAAGAAACAACACAATCAATGCAAGATATGGAAAGATTGGAACAACCAAGCAAGAAAGAGCATGATTGTACTATTTAAAATACTGGAGTAGTGCATGGTTGTGCAAAGCAGGGACACAACCGTGCCTTAACAAAAAAAAACAAGCCTCAATAAATTTGCATGTTGTAACACCCTAAAAATCAAGTTTGTTTTTATGCTTAAGTCATATATACAGTTCTATTATTAAACTATTACTTAATGACGTGGAACATTTAGAAAATAAATATTAGTGAAAATACATTAAAAATTTTTTAACACTTTGGTATTAAATGCAAGCCTCATCAAAATAGTTGTCGTACTAGAAATTAAGTAAACATATGTCCTCGTCCCCGTTTAATTCATAAATAATCTATAATACTTTTACTGTTCCATACTTCTTTAACAAGTAGTAATGCAATTAATCTCAAATAGAAACATGCTTGAAGTCATACAAGTTATAATTATATAGTCCATAATTATACATATACTTACTTAGTTAAGTTAATGCATTTGTGCCTTTACATTCTTAATTACATATATAATTGCCACTAACATATTCACATTACCTACGATAAAGTACAATCGAAATACTATTTATTTATTATTACAATTATCCATGATTATATTACAAAATATACATTATTCAGTGAGATCTAACTGCGATCCAACTATGATGACTTTGAGGTTCCAACCACATAGTGTGTTGTCACTCTAAACAAACTACCTCCATGAATGGAATTATTGGAGTTTGGTAAGCAAATGATGGAAGAAAGAATGGGAAACTAATAAATTAAACATAATTTATATATCAAATAATATTATTATTTTTTAACATATAAAAATTAGATAAATAAAATATTTAAAAAGAATTTATTTTAACATAATAAAAATAAATTATTATTATTATTATTATTATGATAATTTATTGATGGGGCTAGTTGTGACGATGATAGTGATTATAAATATAAAAAATATTATATAATCATATAATTTTATATTTTATATATTATTTGCTAATCAATATATAAGATAAATACTTTTATATATTATTTATATTATAATATTTTTATTTGTATATACTATATTATAAAAAATTATATAACATAAAATTATATTATAATACTGTAAATTAAATATAACTTTAATATATCAAATAATATCATTTATTTATGAATTTATAAAAAATATATAAATAATTAAATATTTCAAAATAATAAAAATAAAAATTTTAAAAATAAAATTTATTATTATTATTATTATAGTGATGATGGTGATTAGTAAAAATAAAAATAATGTTATGAAATAATAATAATAATATAATGGTTAAAATATAAGAATATTATATAATTATACAAATTTTTATTTCACATATTATCATAATATTTTTATATTACTCAATATTTATTTTATATAAAAATAATATATTGTAACATTATATTATAAATAATTATAAAATATAAATTATATTCTAATATTATGAATTTAATATAATTTATATATTAATTATTATTATTTATTTTATAAAAATAAAATAAAAAAATTAATTTTATTTTGAAATAATAAAAAATATATTATTATTATTATTATTATTATTATTATTATTATTATTATTATTATTATTATTATTATTATTATTATTATTATAGGATGATGGTTTAATGATGTTGGGATTTGGTAGATTTAAGAATGAAAATATTTTAAAATTAAAAATAATGTTCAATAAATCTCTTTTTTTGATTTTGAAATTTGAATCAAAACTGTTTTTAAAATGCCTTAAAAATCATTTTTGCCTAACAGATTTTATTTTCAAAATTAATTTAAAAAATCAAAAACTAAAAACTCACAATCATGTAACTTTTAGCATAATCATGCTAAATTCTAAAATCAAATAATGTATATATTTTCATTCTTAACACAATTGTGCTAAATACGAGTAGAACGAGTTGTCCAATCTAGCATTATCTTCATCGTTTTAACTATTATAAGATATGCTCTACAACATAAAAATAAAATAACACATGTAAAAATATTTAAATATCTTCATAATTTATCAAATTCAACACCAAATATAAAAATATAATCAAAATTAATTTTTTAAATATCACTATATATTAATATTAATTTTAAAAAATTAAATAAATTTTAATTTAAAAATAAAGAAATTCTAAAACCATTTTTAAGTTTACTCGAATCTATTTTTCTTATCCAAAATCGAAGATGGGTGTATACTCCTACTTAATTAATCTTCAATCATTTTTATTTTTTTATACTCCAACTTAATTAATCTTCAAATCGTACAATCAATATATGGAGAATCTGACGAGAGGATTTTCGAAACTAAACCAAACCGCTTTCTTATTTCCAATCTTTTTCTTTCTACCAAATGATAGTCATTCTGAATTTCTTTTTTCACTAAATCTGCCACTTTCCTTTTGACAAAGGACTAGCCAATGACGTTACCTAGGGGTGATAGGCGGACGGGTTCGGACGGATTCGGTTTACAAACTTCAAAATTACATTTACCCGATAATTATATATGTAAAATCGTTTTCGTTCGATTTAATAGATGGGTAAATCGGGTAACCGGTTAAGTGAATTTTGAATAATAAAACGGTTATTGTCGATTTGGACCTAGAATATGGGCCAACAAAAAATTACTAATAGTACATATTTAGTAAAAATTATGATTATAAAATTTGATTTTCTTTATATTATTTTTTATATTTGTAAAAAATTTTATTTGTATTATTATTATACTCATTCTAATTGAAAAAAACATTAATTTTAAATTGTATAAAAACAGAAATTTCAGCTGAACAATATAATACATACAAATAAATATCAATTTTTCTAAAAATATTTTATAATCTGTCTCCTAATACACAATTTAAAAGAGCAAAAATAATGCTCAATGGATCATAAATAATTACATAATGTACTACAGGATAAAATAAAAAAATCAAAACAAACACTTGCTAAAATATTACAAACCAAAAATTTTCTGGAAATATGTTATAACCTGTCTCCTAGACATCTGATACACAATTTAAAAGATCAAAAATAATGTTCAATGGATCATAAATAATTACATAAACCTACTATAGAATAAAATAAAAAAAATAAAAGCAAACACTTACTAAAATATTACATACCAGAATTTTTCTAAAAATATGTTATAACCTGTCTCCTAATGCACAATTTAAAAGAGCAAAAATAGTGCCCAATGGAACATAAATAATTACATAACCTACTACTGAATAAAATAAAAAAATCAAAGCACACACTTACTAAAATATTACAGACCAGAATTTACAAAAAAAAGAAATTAACGAACAAGCAACAATTTTTTTCAAATTATCCATCCCATCCATGGTGCTGCATAGCTGCTGGAACTAGTGTGACTTGGGAGTCCACCATAATATCAGCCATTTACCAAAAACCTGTCCAAGTGAGGAATTTTCAAAATTAAAAAATATGATGACAAAATTAAAAGAAAATGTTAATTTAATTAGAACTTCATACATGAATGAAAATCATGATTAAGCTTCCAAAAAAGGCTTCAACAAGGTAGCAATAGAGACCAATTGAACCAAGTCATGGTTAAGCTTCCAAAAAAGGTTCAACAAGGCAGCAACAGACACCAATTGAACCAACAAACATAAGTTGTGCCAAGCAAGAAGAAACAAAATTAAGTAGCATAAAGTAAATTAAAATAACTTAAAAAATCATAAAATAAATCAGGCAACTAAACTTACTTTTAAGTTTAGATGAAGTGATGAAGATAGAATCCATTGAGCATCATTTCAAAACATATTTCTAATGATCAATCATGATTAAAAATCATGAATTTAAACTTCAAAGTATGGGTCTCAAATGTTGACACTCCGAAAAAATTAAATACAAAAGTTGTAATGTAAGAGAAAAAATATATTAAAATTAGGAAATGTTAATTAAAATTTAGAAGACAACAACAAATAAATAAATATACCATTCTGTTCATTCTCAGCCAATATTCATTGGCTGGTCCACAGTGGAAGTTCCAGGAACAGATGGTGCAGTTTTTCCAACTTGTGTCAATTCTTGTGAGCATGACAATGAACAAAATCAAATTAAAACTATATAATAAAATTGCTTAACCATAATTACAAAAAATTAATAAAATAGAAAGAGAATTTTACCTGTTAAGACTTTTTCTGAAATTTCTAGATCCTCTCTAATGACACAATCTTTAAAATGATAAACATTGGGTTTTAGCCAATTTTGGCTACAAATCAAAGCTTCTGTCATTTCAGGGGAAAGGGAACTTCTGAAAGTGTCAAGCACCCTACCCCCTGTGCTAAAAGCACTTTCAGATGCAACAGTGGGAACATGAATTGCATAAATATCCCGAGCCATACAAGATAGAAAAGGGAAGCGGGAGCTATTTTGTTTCCACCATAACAACACATCAAATTTATCATCTCCATCCACACATGATTCAGCAAGGTAACGATCAAGTTCATTTTTTTCATCGATTGAACTTTTTTCCCTTAAATGCTGCTTAAAAGCCATTGTTCTAGCAGCATGTGTATTAATTTCAGAAGGACTAGATTCAACTGAGTTACCTTGAACTGAACCTTGTGAAGATTGACCAACATTATTTTGCTTGTCATGAAGAGATACATATCATTGCTACATTCTAGATAGGTTCAATTTGACAGTAAAACACATTTCAGATACAAAATCAGGATCAGCTGGATACATCTCCTTAAAAGACCACTCAATGTACTTGAACTTATAACTAGGATCTAAAATGACTCCAAAATACAGAAGTGGGTTGACATGTATAATTTGACCCCAATACTTATCATATATTTTTTTCATCTGATACCCCATGTTGGCTAAAATGGTGTTTAAATTCAATGAAGCTTGATTAAGTTCACAATATATCAAGGAAAGCTGGTGAAAAGCATAAATGAATTGTGACATGAGTTGAAGTTGAAAACAGTTTGGTTGCATCATAACAAATTTTTAAAAACTTGACGAAAACCCTTGCATTCTCCCAATCAAAAGTAGAGGGAGTGGGAGCTGCCCCAAAATATTCCCTAAAATTAGGTTCTTCAAACTCTAATTTTTCAAATGCTATTCGGTATTTTTTAGCAGACTCTAACATGAGATATATGGAATTCCACCTGGTTGGCACATCCAAACAAACTAGTTTTTTACAACTAATATTTGAATAAGTAATACATTCCTTAAATTTTGCTAGTCTTTGAGGTGAAGACTGAACAAACCTAACAGCAGTCCTAATGCTAGCAATTAAGGTGTGCATATCCTTCAAACCATCATTTACCACTAAATTAAGGATATGAGCACAACACCTCATATGAAAGAATTCCCCATTTAAGACTAAAGCATTAAAAGAGTTCAGCTTTTTTTTGAGATAACTAACAGCCACATCATTGCTGGATGCGTTGTCAACAGTTATTGTCAATACATTTCTAATACCCCACTCCCTTAAAACATCCTCTACTTGTCTTCCTATAGTTTCTCCTTTGTGATTTGGAAGTATGGAAAAACTTAGAATTCTCTTTTGATAGGTCCATTCACTATCAATGAAATGAGCAGTTAAGGTTAAATAGTTGAGGTTCTGGATAGATGTCTAGCAATCAGTAGTTAGACAAATCCTACTAGAATTGGACCTAAACAATGCCCTTAACCTAACTTTCTCATCTAAATAAAGCTGGTAGCAATCTTTAGCTAGTGTGTGCCTAGAAGGAGGGTTAAATTGAGGTTGCAACTATTTACAAAGAAGTTTAAATCCCTCACCCTATACAATTTTAAATGGTTGTTCATCAAGAATCACAAAAAATGCAAGGGCTTTCCTACAAGCATCTATGTTGAAACATTGGCTAACATCTTGTATTTGATTACCCTCCCCAACTTTAGAAGGCCCAAAAGATAAAATTCGTTGGTTAGGATCATTTGTGAGGGCATAAGTGTATTTTGGGCAATGGGTTAAGTGGGAAGACATGCTAGAAGTTCCATGAATTTTGGGATGGCAATAAAATGTTTTTGCACAATACTTACATACAGCTTTAGGTACAGCACCTTCAGCTACAGGCAGTTTATTAAAATGATTCCAAACATGAGATGTGGTTCGAGTCCCACTTGAGTTGGGTTTTCTTTTCCTAGAAGGTTTGGTGTTTAATGGGGTTTGGTTAAGAACAACTGCTTCAGTTGAAGATGGACCCAATGCTACTTCATTTCCACCAACATCAGTAGTTGATGGTTGGGTATTTGAACCTGAAGAGGGCAGATGTTGACTAGACTGCTCCATACTGTGTTAATGAAGAGACCATTGTCAACTTCTACCTACGAAGTCCAACTTTAAACACTTAATGTATTGAATATTCACTTTCTAGGGATTACCTTTCTTCCTCAACTAAGTCCTACTCGAGCATACATATTACCCAATCTATCTCACTATACTTAACTGAGAATAATTTCTCACACCATCAACATAAAACCTAACAAACAATTCATCATCATAGATCAAATGCATACTTAACAGATAAGGATTCATCTTAGCTGAAATTAAAATTTATCATTGATTAATGTACAATATTCATTTCAGTCCCATTACTACTAAAGATGGAAACAAGGAAAATTCATCTCAATCTCATTCATTTCACACAATGATACAAAACTGAAAAGTCATGTCATGAATACATTAAAAAATCATTGAAGAATGCAACAAATTTGGAAAAAAAGGAAAAGGAATATAGTCATTCATCGTAGGTTTGAAATTAAAAAATATCATTGATTCATGATCAAGTATGGTATCAAAGAAGAAAAGAGAAATATACACAGCAAACTGAATTTTAAAAACACACATCATCAATGAATCTAAGAGGGACAGAGAGAAGAAAAGGAGAAAATTCAAGGATAGGTTCAGTGGTTAGGGACAATGTCAAATAAAACACCAATCTCAATTTCAAAAAAACTTCAAAGTTCCAGTACAAAACATCTAAGTCCAGGGACCTCCTTGATGTTCATTTTGCTCAAGAAAGGAGAAGGCAAGCATTTATTTCACAAACAGAAAATAGAACTACAGATTCATCTCAGGTTTGAAATTAAAAAGCATCATTGAATCAGGATCAAGTATAGTATCACAGAACATAACAAAAAATTACACAGGAATCTCAGTTTTAAAAACATACATCATCAATGAATCTGAGAGGGACAGGGAGAAGAAAAGGAGAAAATTCAGGGATAGGTTCAGTGATCAAGTAGAGAAACAAACTTTCCAAAATGCATCAATAGGGACATACAGTAGTAGAAGGACTTATATTGAATACTTATTAACCTCAGATTTATTATGCATCATTGATGAATCTAAAATTATATCAGATAGCAAAGTACCATAGATACATCTTTAATCAGGCCATAATAGCAGCATCAAAGATCACACTAGAGGTCAAAATAGGGATTCAATTCAGCCACAATCACAACAGATTAATCTCAGGTTAACACAATCCATCGTTGATTAATCTTATTCAAATCACATAATCATAAACCAACAAAGTAGTATTGTAAACACCCATTTATGTCTGAGGTCCTATTTTAAAATTAATTAATATGTAAATCAATAAATAATAATTAAATAAATAAAAAACAGCAAAAAGAAAAGAAGCAGAAAATAGATAAGCGGAAAAATAGAAAAATAAATGGAAAACAACCAAATAAAAACAAATAAAGAAAAAGGTTGATAAAAATGAAATAAATAAAATATGAAAAAAAAGAAGGAAAATATAAAATAATAATAATAAAAACAAGAAAATAGAAAAATTAGAAAAGTAATAAAAAAATAATAAAAAGTAAATATGAAAATATGAAAAATAATAATAAATAAATAAAAAAAGAAAAGGAAATAAAAAATATATGTAGAAAAAATAAAAGAAAAAATTTAATTAGAAAAGAGCATGAAAATAAAATAAATCGAAAAAATTTTAAAAGAAAAAACAGCAAATGAAAACCAAAATAATAATTTGAATCATAAAAATTAAAATAATAATAATAAATAATAAAAACGGAAAGATAAAATGGCAAAAAAAAAATGAAAAAATCAAAAAGTAAACAAAAAGGAAAAGAACGGGAATTATTTAAAAGGCGGAGTATAAAAAGAAAAAAGGCTTGTAAGAGGGCGTGGCGAGGCATTCTTGAAAAAGGAGGGTTGAAATCTCCCTGCTTCTCTGGATCGAAGAAGATTTCAGAAATTCAAGATCACGTCCTTGTCTAGGGAAATTTGGGAGGCGAAAGAAGCTCTTCTTGGTGGAAATTGCTCCAAAGAGAAAGCACACTGCACCAACCGGTTGAATTTCCATTAATTGAAGAAGGAATCGGTCCCAGCTACTCCTAGGTTCTCTCTAACCTATGCGCATCTTCTTATTCAAAGGCTTTGCATACATTCTGCAGCTAGAACAAATCTTAAAAAGAGGATGAACGTTTAGTATTATGTGATGTATTCATGCTGTCATCGTTAGAGTCATGTATCAATGGAGTAATAAGCGTTTTGGATAATTCAAGTGCGATTTTGTTTGCTTGAAGTTTGATCCCAAATCTGTGAAATTCAATTGTTGAGAGAACCTTGAGGATTTTTCTGTTCTTGCATGAAAATCTTGAGAACAAAAGTTGAGTTGCCTAAAGGAAAGGATACATGATGGCCAAATGCAACCAGGAAATCGTTCCTATATAGATCAGAGCACGATACCTTCGCCTTGTATATGAACCTCTCCTCATTTTAAGTAGGGCCTGGAAATCCAGAACAATTCCTTGTAATCATAAGCCATTCGCATCTGTTAGCTGTGCGTGTATCCGAAGACAACAAATGAGATAAAGTCTGCACTGATCCAAGTAAGTTCTACATCAATATCGCCATAGGTTTTCAGTAGCCATGCCTATTCTGGATGTGTAGCGAATACATCTCAGCAGCCCAATAAATTCTGCTTCGTATATTTGAGGGAATTCTGACGAACTAGAATGAGAGTAGAGGGTGGAAATGTCATCCGGGGTCTGTTTAAGGATAAGAGGACCTCTTGTCCTGATTTCGATTACCTTTGCTCAGCTATGTTTAAGCGCTAACTTGGGCCGCTCAAGCCATTCTAGAGTATGTTGGCATCAGTAATCCATTCATGATAAGTACCTAAGGTCGAGGCATGGGATCGACAGAAGGATTATGACCACAAACAAATGAGTGCTCAAATTAAGTTTTTTCGTGATCGGAAGGTGCTGCTGAGTGAGGACCTTGAGGAGTTGATAGGCTCAGATTTACAACAGGTTAGGGAATTCATAAACAAGCAATGCGGAAACAGGGGTCATCCAGGGGTCGTATCCCTGCACGTACTTGACCCAAACCCCTAGGCATAATCTGGGTGGAATCTGGGCGAGACGTCAAGGGAAGTATGCAGCAAAATCCACATACAAGGAGGACCATTCTCGTCGTAAACGGTGCACCTTTTGATGAAACTACACCTCGTAGACTAGCTCAGGTCAATGGACGCAGAACCATGCAACTTATACATGCACTTACCCAGGAAGCATTACTTTAAAATTAACCTGGACATAGATCCTTCAACAAGTCACTTGGTTCGACTGGTCAAACCAACTGCCTCACATGCAAGGGGTAATGGGTTCGAGCCCCGGGGTGTGCCTTTTCCCCTTAAATTCAAAGCCCCTCACATGCCTCTCACACGCCGCCGCTCGCGCACCTTACATGCGTCATCCTGCACATGCACCTCCAAAAAAGGGGTTCACTAAAAGCGGATGCGGGACCCACTGGTGGCTAACATTTAGAGCACATACCATCTTTACCCAGGCATATAGATTGAATGAATGACAAATATACCACAAAAGCACGTTGGCTCCAGTGGTGGGAGTGTGCCCTTTGCAAACCTGGTGCCTTGGGTTTGAATCCCAGAAACACAACCTTTTGTTCAATTTAAAGAAGAAGGTATTTCCCGTTATTACACTTTAACCCCCAGATTTCTAATTTAATTGAAAATCTGCCCCCATATTCCATAATTCAAAACTAACCCCAAAATTTTTTCCTACAATTCTAATTAAATCAAGTCTAGTCCACTAATTCACCTTCAAATAAAATCAAATTCAATAAAATAAAGTTTTTCGTCTTCCTCAAATTAAATCAAGTTTAATTTTTCCTTCAGTTACAGTTCCCTTCTTTAGTTTTCAAATCAAGTTTGTTTCATTCAAACCTTCAAAATTCTAAAAACCGAATCAAGTTTATTTCAGTTAAGTCCAACTTCTAACATTCAAAATCTAGTTCCATTCCAATCAAGTTTATTCTTTTCTTCAATCTTGAATCAAAATTCATTTCTTATTTCAAATAAAACTCTTTTTCAAATATTTTGGGATCTTTGGTCTCACGCAACGGGCTCTAAACGAGGAACTGACGGTTCGCCTGCTGTTCAGCGTTTAACAATCTGTATAGGCCCCCGTGCTGTCATAGCTGCCTCGGGCCTTGTGCATGAGTGGGCTAAAGGTCCTTTCAAGAATAAAAAACTCTTTTTCAAATATTTTGGGATCCTTGGTCTCGCGCAACGGGCTCTAAACGAGGAACTGGCGGTTCACCTGCTGTTCAGCGTTTAACAGTCTGTATAGGCCCCCGTGCTGCCGTAGCCACCTCAGGCCTTGTGCATGAGTGGGCTAAAGGTCCCTTTCAAAAATGAAAATCCTTTCAAAATTTCGTTTTCCTTTTAAACACCTCTGAAGGTCAAGCCTTCACACACCAGAACTACGTAAGCCTTGAGTTTCCCATTGCATCGGGGAATACATAGGAGCAGGATCAAGTCCTGTCAGGCTAACCTCCATCAAATTATTTATTTCACATTAATTAAAGGGATCAAAACAGTTTTCAAAAATCACACACTCAGTTTAAGGGTACCGTTCTTCGGAACGGGCGAGTGGGATGCCTAACACCTTCCCTACTCGTAACCGACTCCCGAACCTAAATCTCTTCTTCGAGTCAGGGTTTTTTTTCCAAATCTTTTTCCCTTAAATAAAAATTTGGTGGTGACTCCACATAATATAATAAAATTTATTTTAAAATTTTAGCGAGTTCATCGTCTCGTCGGAATTACGGTTGCGACAAGTATTCAGCAAAAGTATGCATTGATCTCAGACAAATTATAGAGCAGGATTGGGCAAAATGCAACTCAAGAGTATAAACCAACAAGCTCAGTAAAGAGGGTCAAGTGAACAACAACTCAGCAAGTAAGTAAGGGCATAATTCACATAAATAATTTATATAAATAGTCAAATATAACAGAACCTGAAGCTTGCCCAAATTAACTTCTATATTTTTAGCCTTCTCAAGATCAATTGAAGCAGCTTAAGCTCTAGGGTTGTTGTTCCCACTCCCAGTTTCAACTTTCAATGGCCTTTATCAAATAAAATCTGTCAATTACCATAAAAAGCCTTATTAGAAAAAATAACAAGTTAATATAAAAAAAACTTAACTAATTAAGAATTAATAAAAAGGTAAAAAAACACTTATACGATTATTCCTTACCTATATGAGTTTGTGAGTGACTTCACCAACTCTGAACAGAAGGGTCAATAATGGATACCTCAGTAAAGCAAAATCAAAGGGATTGAACCCTGTGATGCTCACAAAAATTGGAATGCGTCAAATATTGTATAAAAAAATATGTAATCATAAAAATATAATAAAAAATAGAAATAAAAATAATATATAAACATAAATTTTACCTCAACAAGATTTCTCAGAACATTGACCCAAAACCCTAACAGAGAGAGCCTTCAAATGGAGTGATATTAGAGTTAGAGATGAGGGAAAGTATCGAAATGAGACAAACCCTAATAGAGAGCCTTTAAATGGAGTGATATCAGAGTTAGAGATGGGGGGAAGTATTTCAATGACACAAACCCTAACAAAGAACCTTCGAATAGAGAAGACAACACAAGACACAGATGAATGTTAAGAACCCTAAATTTCTAATCGATATTGGGGACTGGCGGAGATGAAGACAAAAGAAACAAAACCCTAGCAGAACCCTAAATTTCCAATAGAGATTGGGGACTAGAGAAGACGAAGACAAATGACACAAAAACCTAGTAGCAGAAGCAAAACTCAAGAAAGAAAATGAAAGACACCAAGAAGGCGAGAGAGAGACGAGACGAGGAGGATGACTCAGACTCAAGAGTGTTTGTGACTTTGTGTTTGTGTAATTGTGTTTCTTTCAAATTCAATTTTCGATTTTCAAATGTCATTTCAGACTTCATAGTTCAGAGCATAGGCTTCAGACTTACTCACTCACATCACTCAACTCACTGACTCAGGCAAGGCAAGACAACAGGCAAGCAAGGCAATGGGATTTTAGGAATAGGAATTGGTCATTTACCAATTTACCCATTCACTTAACCAATAATTTCAACCAAAACCAAATAGTCAAACAACTAAGCTCAAGGACAAAAACGTGATCTTAAATAATTAAATAATAATATATATTATATAATTATTATTTATTATTTTTTCGGCTTGGATCGGATAAATTCGATTGCTATTTTCTGAACTCGCATCCGTCCAAATTTATCCTATATTAACCGTTTTTTTAAACCTGTTTAACCTGTAACTAACCCGACCCGCCCATTAACCGATTCAAACCTTACGATTTTATCTGTTTTAGGCGGGTTCTTTTTTTTTATCCAGCCCTAACGTTACCTTTGCGGCAGCAGTGTTTATTTTATTTTTTTAAAAAAAATTAATTCAATTTCTTTAATTTTTAAACTTCAGGAATGTTATAAAATATAATTATAATGTATTTAAAAATAAAATAGAATTTGTGTAGTGTTTAAGAAATGTTTTTTTTTGTAACGTATCAAATGTTTTATAAAATTTCTTTTGTCAATATAATAAAAAGATAAAAAAATTAGTAAAAATAATATATTTATAAAAAATTATATAAATTTTAAAATAAAATTATTTTGTATAATAAATATAAAATCAAAGAAGATTAGAGTAATTTACTTATTAAGTATATATTCATCCAAATATTTAGTAGATTCTATTTTATTAAAAAATCAAATACAGAATAAATAATAATAATTATTTAATTATTTATTTTTGGTGTTGATTCAAGTATTTTCAAACGAACACATTAAAGTAATTTACATAGATCTTCAATCAAAGCTCATCACTTTCCTAGTTTTCCTAATTGTACATAAAAATAAAAAATAAAAAAACGAAACCCCGATCCGACCCGTTTATATACAGACACTTGCACCCAAACTCACCCCGTGGATTTGGATTTTGATTCTGTTATATAAACCACAAATCCTCTCTTTACTTTTTCTCCTTTTCCTTCTTCTTTCTTCAGCTGGAAACCCTTCGATTTTGTTGCAACAAGGGTGAAGGAAGGGGTTACTAAGGTGTTCTTGAAACCCTAAGCATGGCGCATAGGTTGCTGAGAGACCACGAAGCCGATGGCTGGGAGCGTTCTGATTTCCCTATTATCTGCGAATCCTGCCTCGGCGACAGCCCCTACGTTCGAATGGTTCGTCCTTCACTTTCTTTGAATCTTCTTCGATTGTTTATTCTAGTATCTGGTTGGGTTTTGTAAAATTGAACCGGTTATTGAGTTGCACAAGGTGAATAACAACAATAATAATAGTGATGATGATTGTTTTGTATGTTTGCTGAGGGAATTGAAGGTTGAAGGAAGAAGTGAGTCAGATCTTGAGTGGATTTTGCTATATGGAACTTTGTTATATAAACAGTTATTAAGAGTTTTTTTTTTTCTGTAGTTATAGTTTGCGCTCTATAGTTTTATTATCCGGAGGATACTCCTCGTGATTAAATTTCTGGGTATAAGTGTTTAGTTTAAACCTTAATTGCTGTTATCGAGGCAAGCCAATGGTTTTGTTTTCAATTGTCTGAAGTTGGAACTCTGATGCCCTTTTCATGGGAAAGAGCAATTTTAGATTTTTAGTTCATTTTCTTTTATTTTTGCAGTATTCAGTTTCAGTAGAATTGGAGGTTCTAGGAAATAAAACTGAATAAGCTTGCCTGATGTTCTTGCATTGTTTGATAATCAGAAGCTAAGATATTTTTTCAATTTTTCAGTTTTTTTACCGAGGAGGTGTGAAACATTGTGCTTGTCTACCATAGTATTTAATGTTGAAAAACTTGAAATATGAAAATTTTATACCATGATTTCTTAGTATACTATAAAAGACTAAGGTTTTAGGGGAGTCATAATTATGCATAGTTAATAAATTTTTGGATTTCAGCTTGTTTTTGTCAGAGATGAGATAGTTGGTGTCCAATTGTTTGTTTAATTGTTTTTTGTTATGTTTATCTTTTGATGCAGACAAGAGCAGAGTATGACAAGGAGTGCAAGATTTGTACACGGCCATTCACTGTTTTTAGATGGAGACCTGGTCGAGATGCAAGATATAAGAAAACTGAGATCTGCCAGACATGTAGTAAATTGAAAAATGTTTGTCAAGTGTGCCTTCTGGATCTTGAATATGGATTACCAGTTCAAGTCCGGGACACGGCTCTCAATATTGATTCCAATGATGCCATTCCAAAGAGTGATGTTAATAGGGAGTATTTTGCTGAAGAACATGACCGCAGGGTATGTTTTCTTATTTTATGTCATATTTATAGTTGATGATAGTAATACCTAATTAAAAATTGGAAAATAATGGTGTTTTACAGTTGCAATTTATTCAATAGTCAAGATGCTAATTGTTTGCTCCTAAGGTTATGGCTATTGTTTCAATTTGCATATAAGGAAATATACTCTGGCTAATAAAATTATCTCATATCTCATATTTCATGATGTGGGTTATGTTGATGAAAGTTTTTTGAAGAATTCTTTTTTTTTTATAACTTATTCATGAATAATAATTTAGGAAACAAATCATGTGTCTGCCCCATCCCTCCCTGTTAACCTTTTCTTTCTTGGCTTGGAGTTATATTCTTGTTACCTAGCAATACCATCAATTTATTGACCTGCTTGGTGTTTTGCATGACAAATGACTACCACCTGATAATTTGGCTTAATTCTTGAACGTGCTCATAATCTGGGTGTGCTCATCTGCATAATGCACAATCCTCTCTTTTGCCTCCTTTTATCTGATTGGACTACACTAGTGTATCTGTTCAACTCTGTCATTTTTTATAATGTTATGTTTTGGTTTGTTACAATTTCAGTTTTGCAGTCTCTACATGAAGTTATCTACCTTCTCTGGTCCTTTTCAGGATCTTTTTTTTAATTTCTTTGTATTGATGAATTTAAGGTCAATCCATAACTAGTTGTCAGTGAATTCCTCAACCTTAAAACTCTTATTTTCATATTTTCATTTGGCAATTGCTACTAAAATTCCAAATTTCTGCAGTGCTTTTTCAATTTATTTTTGTTAAAAATTATGTAATATTTTGACTTGGTTTACTTTGGTCATCACTTCATGATGATCTTGTTACTAAGAATGTAAAACTGATGCAGGCTAGAGCTGGTATAGATTATGAATCTTCTTATGGTAAAGCCCGCCCTAATGATACTATCCTGAAGCTTCAAAGGACAACACCATATTACAAAAGAAACCGGGCACATATTTGCAGTTTCTACATAAGGGGTGAATGTACTAGAGGAGCTGAGTGCCCTTACAGACATGAGATGCCAGTAACTGGGGAGTTGTCTCAACAAAATATTAAAGATCGTTATTATGGGTATGTATGGTTGCAAATGATTTCCTCATTTGCTATGTGTTTTCATACCTGATCTCTCTGTCAATTATTCTTTTTTATTCCAATTTAGTTTTTCTATGTATTGACGTTGACACAGTAATTCAAGCATTTTTCATTTCTGTGATGGAGATTGTTGTTGGTTTATAAGGCATTCACTAGGTTCTTTTTGTGGTTGTTCCATGTGATGACCTGCTGTGTAACTGTGATAGCAAGCTCACAGTTCTGTTTTTTTCCCCTGCAAAGTCATATGATAGTTATGCTTTGTAAGAGTTGTGTTTTAAACAACAATCAAACCTTATTGTACCAAGTGGTATTAGATATACAAGTCAGGACCACACTATTTGGCATTAGCATTTTAGGATCCAAAGTGGGGAAAATTTATTGTTTACTAAGTTACCAACTGCCATTTACTTGCAATTTTGGTTCATTCCTTGTTTCCTGCAATATGCGGCTAAATTCATGTATTTTATCGTTTTTGATTTTTAGTGAAATGAAATAGCTTATCCTGCCTGTATGGTCTGTTTCCTGTAACTTCGCATACTTATTATAACATTTTCTTTGTAGTTTTCTATTTGCATTGTGCATGTCAAAATGTAAGATTGTTTTGACATGGATGATGGAAGAAGCCTTCATAGTATGTTTTCTTTAGTTCTCTAACATAGCCAAAAATGATGTAGCATACAGTCAATAGCCAACAAACATCTTACTGTGAGGATTACAAACCTGGTATCTCTTTAGTTCATCATGGATATAATGAGCATTCTTTTACAATCTCATTTAATCTGTTTTGGTTCTTAATTTTCTCTGCATAAAAACGGCCTCATGCTTTTTACTTTGTTTAATTTGCTATTTGTGCTTTTAAAAACATTCAGGGTGAATGATCCAGTGGCTTTGAAACTACTTGGCAAGGCAGGAGAGATGACCACTCTGGAGGCTCCTGAGGATGAGAGCATTAGAACTCTTTATGTTGGTGGGCTTGATGCTAGGGTCACTGAGCAGGATTTGCGGGATCACTTCTATGCCCATGGAGAAATCGAATCCATCAAAATGGTTCTCCAACGAGCTTGTGCTTTTGTAACATATACAACCAGAGAAGGTGCAGAAAAGGCTGCAGAAGAACTCTCCAACAAACTGGTTATTAAGGGCCTAAGGCTAAAACTGATGTGGGGTAGGCCCCAGACCTCAAAACCTGAGTCAGATGGCTCTGATCAAGCAAGGCAGCAGGCATCTGTGGCTCATAGTGGTTTGTTGCCTCGGGCAGTTATATCACAGCAGCAGAACCAGGACCAAACTCAAGGAATGCTTTACTACAACAATCCACCGCCTCTTCAGCCGGAAAGAAGCTACTACCCATCAATGGATCCTCAAAGAATGGGTGCTCTTGTTCCATCTCAAGATGGACCTCCTGGTGGGCCTACTGGGTCAGGGGAGAACAAGCCCGGTTTGGAGAAGCAACAAATGCAACATTATGCCCATCCGATGATGCCACCTCCACCTGGCCAATATCATCATCAGTATTATCCTCCATATGGTTATATGCCACTGGTTCCCCCTTATCAACAATACCCACCTCCATACAATGCTGCAATGGCTCCATCCCAGCCACCAGCTACAAATCATTCTTATCAGCATTCTATGCAGCCAGGGTCTTCACAGACAGGATCTGGACAGGCTGCATCTGCACCAGCCGAAACTGGGACATCAACATCTGGGTCACAGCAGCAATGAAATTGCCCATATACTGATGTTTCTAGTTATGTTTAATTATTGTTCAAAGTTTCCCCTTAAACTGACCTTGCTGACAGGGAAGATATTTTCACACAAGCCGTCAATTTACTAGCTCTACTAGCGTGATATTGATTGCCTTGTGGCTTGAACAAGTTATTTTATTATTTGATTTTGCCTTTGTAACTCTTGGCTTCCTGGTTAGATCATAGTCATGCTCATCTTTTGGATTACTTTGCACTGTATTCTAATGTTACAACTTGTTTTGGTTAGAAAACATTTGGTAAAAATAGCCCAACTATAAAATGATTCGTGCAGAATGTTATATTGTTTTAGAACTTCTAGGTTGTATTTTTCCTCGAAATTTGGAGAAGCTTAGGTTGTTCTCGATTGATTTGTTATAGATCGGCATACAACAGAAGAATGACTGCAGTCATAATTTGGTTATAGTTCGCCCCGGTGTGGCCGCTAAGTATGGTAATCTTATTCATATCATATATTATGAATACTTAAGATAACGATGGGCCTTTCATTCCTAAACTGCATTTTTATCTCATATTATTGCACTCTGTTCTCTGTATAACCCTATTATAAATAATTTACAGAATCAGAATTGATTGGCTTTTTCCTGACTATTCAAACGGAATTTTCTCTGTAGCACTTGCAGTACCATCTTCGCATTGGATTACTGATTAAATTTGATCTTTCTTTTCGAGGATGAATTCATTTGACTGGACCCTATGATAAATTCCCAGATCCTGAGGATTTTAATGATCTCTTGATTTACAAGGAACTCTTTGTACATCGCTTCAATGTTTTATGAGGGTATTATACGGAACACTGTTTATATGAAATAAGTATTTCGAGTTTTCTGTTTTTTCAATAAAAGGAAAAAATAGAGTCTATTATGAAATGATATATTTCAGTGGACAAAAATTCTTATATCGTTTCCATCAAATTCTCTGACCAAATGATGACATGTAGACATTATTTTCCGACACTAAGTCTCCGCTAAGAATCTTTTATTGACTTTCAAAAATATATCTACACGTATACACCGAAAAAGAAAAAGATGTCTACATTTTACTATTCGATTCGAGAATATAATGACATATATAAGAAACACTAACTTTTTTTTTCCTGTTTCGGTTAATAACCATGTTGACATTTTAAGATACTGATTATATGCGGTGCTGGAAGTCCAAAGAACAAATATGGTAGTGGTAAAAGTGTTTGATGGACATATTATTGAATGTTTTTTTAATTTAAACGAGAAATTTTATTGTATTTGTTTGGCCTCAAATGCTATCAAGACAGTACTTTTGTGATTGTCGAATGGTTCTCTTTATCAAACATCAATAGCAAAGGATCCCTGCTCACCAGACCTGGTTTTGGGCACTGCGTATGATATGGCAAATATTACTATAGGTTTGCTGCCTCAGCATTATTGATCCTGATAATTATTGCTTGCCAACTTTCATTTCAGTTTCAATATCTGGATGAAAACAAAATGAAGAATTAATTAGTTATAGAATAAATGTATACAATTTCACTAAATAAAAAAAAAGAATTATAGTACATTGCTTTGACTAACATATATATACTTTAAGGGTTTTCTTATTCAAATGGAAATAGAATATAAATAATTTTTGAAAATTTTATAGAATAAAATAATATATTATATTAGTCAGTACAAGATGGAGTGCAATGAGTACCACAAAAACAGGCGTGCAATATTAGTTTTTTTTCTTAAATGATAATAATTTCATTATGTACTAATTGTATTTCACTTGATTCAACATTTTGAATGCGAGTAAGTAGTCAAATAGTATATGAACATTTTGAATGCGAGTAAGTAGTCAAATAGTATATGAAAGATATAACATTAGTCAGGCATGTTCATCCTGAATAATGAAAATTATGCTTAAGTCCTTCAATGCGTATTTCTTCAATTAAATTAGTCCTCATCTATGAAATTAATTTAATTCAATTCATATTCAGAAAATAATTTAACAAGTAATGTCTATTCAAGAATCACACTGTAATTTATTTACGTTATAAAGAAAAACCACAGTGTAATTTTCATTTCATAGATTGACATTTTGGGGTCCATTTTCAGAGACTAGCATGACTAATATATATATACTCTTCACAATGCCATTTGTATGTCCTAAAAGGAAATAGAACCTCAGCCATTGTGAAGGCTTGTATATCAGAATATGCAAGCACATGCCATATTAGACGGCTGAGTTAATATAAATCCTACAGTAAGGGACACAAGAATACCTTGAATGTCACTTCCATATTTGTCGTTACCTAACAAGTAACACTTGATGCCAATTTAAAAGCTTAGTATAAGCAGAAAGAACAAAACTATTTATTAAATTTAATTTTGGCATACTATTAACATAAATATTATTACACTATCAACTAATTAAAAATCATCGTACACAATAATATTTAAAATAATTAACATAAAAGTTAATAATTATTAATTATATAAAAATTCATAATTAATTTTAACATTATCAATATATTTTAATTAAATTTTTATTTAATTTAGCTAAAAATGTCTCCGAATACAAGAAATTCTGAGCTACTAAATTACTAATCATGTATATAAAGACTATTAAGATCAACCCAAGGGAACAAATAGCAATTAAAATGGCCCAAAATCCTGTTATTGTTGCTATGTATTTGGGGTGTGCTTGGGCTTGGATACAAAGCACACATGGGGAGTACTTAATTGGAGTTGGAAGCTATGACATGACTGGTCCTGCAGCTGATGTGAACATGATGGGTTATGCCAACATTGAACAGAACAGTGCTGGTATTCATTTCAGGCTAAGAGCTAGAACTTTCATTGTGGCTGAGAGTCTTCAAGGCCCTAGGTTTGTCTTTGTCAACCTTGATGCAGGAATGGCATCTCAGCTTCTTACTATTAAGGTGCTTGAGAGACTTAATTCAAGGTACACAAATTTTTTGACTCTTCAATAAAACTTTTTGGACTCAACACTCTATTCACCCAGTTAACTTCATCACGTAATTGCATGGTTATAAAATTCGACTCCATTATTGACTTACTCGGATTGTTAAGTTAATAGATCATTGGATCATTGAGTGAAATAACGATGGAACCAATTTGAACTCTTTCAATCAATAAATCATATTTCTAAGACGAAAAATTAATCTAATTTTTTTTATGTATTATTTATATATATCTGAAATAATGTAATGTATAATTTTAAATTATATAAAAATAAAAATTATAGATTATTTTTTTATTGTTGTTCAATTTTGATAGAATTTAGCATAAATAATTAATCTAAATAATATACAATATAATTTAATAGTTAGATTAATATAAATGTTATTTTATATAAATAATAATAATTTTTTTATTTAATAAATGATGCATTTAATAGGTTTTTATTTTAAAAAGAAATTCTATCAATTTAATCATTGATTTACGTCATATCATATAATTTAGGTCATATCATATGATTATGTATGAAAATTTTTTATATAATTTAAATATTTATAAATATGTAATTTAACAGTTTATTTTTTATATTTTAAATAACATATTATTTATTAAAATAAAATAAAATAATAAATTATCAATTAAAATTTTATAAAATTAATTTAGTGTATAAGAATTTTAAATTCAATAATTGGATTAAAATAAATAAATTGAAAGTTATTAAAGATATTAATCCTCACCGAATTAACTAGCATATTTTTTTAATATAGTGGTAAGAGTTATTTGATTTAATGATAGGTTTCACTATCACTCCTAACCAACCCAATAGGCTAATTAATCACTCTATCCCATTTTAATGACAAAGATAATCATAAAAATAAAATTTTAATTAAAACAATCATAAAACTGAATAGTTTCCCGTTTGATAAAATTCAGGCCAATTTTTTCAATTTAATAGAAAAAATAATTTTTTTTACCATATTTAAATTAGTTGATTTTTCTAATTTTTACTTGGTTCACTGTTTTAATTGGACAATGAAATTATTATTATTATTATTATTATTATTATTATTATTATTATTATTATTATTATTATTATTATTATTATGCTTGTGTATAATTAAAACTCAGTATATGTAAAAGGTCTGCAAATAAAAATAACATAACTTCTTGTTCATGATTAATTTTTTGAAGGTTTGGAAATTTGTATACTGAAGAAAATGTAGCAATCAGTGGGACTCATACACATGCTGGCCCGGGCGGCTACCTGCAATACGTGGTTTATTCTGTGACTTCTCTGGGTTTTGTGAAACAATCCTTTGATGCAATTGCTAATGCAATAGAACAAAGCATTATTCAAGCTCACAACAACCTCAAGCCTGGTTCCATTTTTATGAACACAGGTGAACATTTCTCAGTCTCTCCCTGCTTTATATATGAATTCAATTCAACCTCTCTCTTTAGATGACTTTGGTACTCATAATTATGTTCTTGCCATTGATGATGGTACCTTAATTAGTTAAATATTTGAAAAATACTCAAATTATACACTTTGTTGTACTCTAACACACTTTATATTTGATGACTCTTGCATGAGCTTCACTAAACAATCTAGTTTATATTAATGAAATTTACATAAAATTTACTTAATAATAGAATAATATATAATAAAATGTATATGTTTCCAATGTTTCTTTAAATATTTTGTTGAAGAAACTTAGATATAATATCTTAGTTTTAGGTATTATTTTTAAATTAAAATTTAATTCTGATATTAATTTTTATTGAACAAATTATCAAAATAAAATGTTAATTTTAATTAACAAATAATATAAAAATGTTTATGAAACTACACTAATTTTTATTCACATTATTTTTGTTGTTTATAATACTTTAACACCAGTTACTATAAAGAACACTCTAGGTAATAAATGTTTGACAACTCATAAGGCTACTGATATCTTAAAATGAAGTATAAAGGGTAGCATAGTCTATCCTGCATAGGCTCTTGAATGTCTAATATATTGCTTTTGTTGATTCCTGTAGGAGATGTGCAAGATGCAGGTATAAATAGGAGTCCAAGTGCATATTTGCAAAACCCTGCAGAGGAGAGAGCAAAATACCCCACCAATGTTGACACACAAATGACCCTTTTGAAGTTTGTGGATGGTGCAAGTGGCAAAAGTATTGGAGCATTCAGCTGGTTTGCAACACATGGAACCTCCATGAGCAGAGAAAACAAGCTTATTAGTGGAGATAACAAGGGTGTTGCTGCAAGACTTTTTGAAGATTGGTTTGCTTCTCAAAATACATCTTCATCCCCAAACACCAATTCTACAGTACCAGGTATCTTGAAATTTTGGGCTAATTACATATCTCTCTTAAGGTTAATGTTACATTGGTGCACCCTGTTTCTTAAAATAATACATACTTCCTCTAGTATTATATATAAATCACACATCCAACAAATACACTTAAATAATAACCAAGGTTTATGGAATGTATGTATAATTTTTAATAAAAGTATAAATGCAAGTAACTTAAAAAAAAACAGTGTAATTAATCTTAATATCTATATTAATGTTACCCAAAAAGTTAAAATGAAATAAATTTTTTTAGAAACTTAATCAATTTATACTTTTTTTTTGGAGGTTCTTAACATATTTATACTGTTTTTCTTTTTTTTCGTCAACAATCTTTTATACTTCTAAGTTATAACATGCCACTCACAAAATGGTATTTTAGACTTAAAGGCCCATAAAACATTTTTATTCAAACCAAATGTAAATTTTATAGAGTTACAACACAACACAGTTAACCCATTTTAGTCAGGGGATTGCTTTTTGCACCCCCGTTTTTTCTTTTCGCATCCCCCTTCACTTTTTATAAAATTTTTTTTCAATTATACCCTTTAACAAATACATTCCGTAAATTAATTTGCGGAATGTAAAAATTTACATTCCGCAAATTAGTTTGCGGAATGTAAAAATACATTTCATAAAATATATTCCGTAAGTTAATTTGCGGAATATAAAATACATTCCGTAAACTAGTTTACGGAATGTATATTAAAAAACATAAAGGATAAAATGGGAATATCCAAATGTTCAAAAAAAAGTGGGGGGTGTAAAAAGAAAAAATTGGGGTGCAAAAAGTAAAGCCCTTTAGTTAGTTGATGAGGCTAGTATTATGTCACTGAACCCAACTATCTTAAACTTAGACAGGATCCAACTGTTAAGATCCACCCGTATCTAAAGAAGCTTTGACCTAGAACAGGGCAAATTTATTTCCCTTAGAATTATTCTTTTCCTACTTAAAGAAGAGAAGCCTAAAAATTGCTTTGTAAAATTAACAAGATTGCTTAACAAATTGCTTAACCTTGTTGTTTAGAAGAATGATTTTAAATATTCCAAAAAATTTAAAATATTTAAAAATTTAAATATTTTCATTTTAAAAATATTTTATTTGGATAAAAGAATTTAAATTTTTTATATTTTAAATTCTTTATTTTGAAAGGAGAATTTTAAACTTTTTTACTTGGATAAAAAAAATTACTTTTCATTATATAAAAACTTTATTTTTGAATATTTATTGAAAATATAGAAATAATATTAATGAATAAAAATTATTAAAAATATGCATATTTATTCTTAGCATTGATTCCTGCGTACCAGAATTCACATGACTTATAATAATATTTTGCTGCAACTATGCCAGTTCAATTTTTTTAAAAAAAAAACTGATAATAATATTTACAAGAGTAGATTCATTCTTTATATCCAATTTCAACAACCATATAATTTACACCCATTACACATAAGTTTTGAGCAAACATTTACTATCCAAACTGATAGTCACTGTGACATCCTGCCAAACAAAAGTAAGGCTACTTCAAAATGTTTACAAGAGTTTTTTCATTGTTTACACCTTTCAAAAGTGTTCTCCCATATAACATCTTATACAAAAACACCTAAATGTCTACCAATCCACTGCACTTCCTTGTTCTTGTCCCAATATCACTTCTGGTGCCAAGTACTTATGTGTCCTCACAAATGACTTGAGTTAGCATCAATAGACTCTGCCACTAGCTCTAGATCAAGTTCTGAACTTTAAAATTTTCCTTATGACTGATGTCACAGTGGCTTTCTTTTTCTTGTTTGAGGCTGAGAAACAGGATAGGACAGGCTGCATGGAGGCAGTGTAGGCAGGTGTTAATCTCTTTGTATTCTTGATAATGCATTCCAATCTGGTCTTTCTCCCTGACAACTTGAAAATAATGTCACATTTGAGTGAAAGCATAATGTCTCCATATTTCTACATTTTAACATAGCAAAACAGTATCAAACTCAACAATTTTATGCAGCAAGATAAGTGGCATCAGCATGTTAATAAAGTAAAATCACAAGTTATTAATGGAGTAATATTCAAAGTAATTTCTGCATACTAATGCAACAAACCCAGCACCATGTTAGCATCTTAAAGCATTGAATATAACATCCATAATAGCATGTTTAAGCAGGAAGGTCAGTCATAAATTTAGCATGTTCATACAAGAAAACAAATTGCTATTTGTGCAGCAAATTCTTCCAAATATTTCAGCATTATAGGGCAGCCAAACTTGCAACAACTTTGAAATTCAGGATCCTTGATTCAAGATTTATCACAGACATCTTATACACCAACATAATCAATTCACCACCCACTAATTCATACAATTGAAGAAAAAAAAATTAAGAAAGCACAAATTTAACTGAAAAAAGATGCTCAAGAACAAGCTCGGCAACAAATTAGATCTGCTAACAAAAATAGAATGAGAGAAATAGATATGGGATACTGTTGCTTCTACTATCAAGGTTGCTTTCGGAAGAAATAATAAATTTTTACTATTTTATTATTTGTCTAAGTTATACACTAATGCACCACTAGAGCATCGATAAAAATGTTCTTATAAACATGAAGTAAGTTGGGTTTAAAAATTTTTAGATAACAATATCTGTATATTCATAGAGTATCATCCACTTCAATACATTGCAGTTTAACAACTACAACTTTTTCTTTCTCTAAAAAAAAATTTGGATGGCTAAAAAACTAAATGTATACAGATGAACGCACTATGTGGATGTGCATTCATTATTTTACTAATTTTTCTGCTAATGTTAATCTACCTAAAGACCAAAATGATTGAGTCTCCAAAGTTTTTCTTGAATGTTTGTTTTAATTAATTTTATGAAGAGATATTATGAATAATGACGGATGGTGTAGATATTGGCGAACTAGTGAAGAAAGCAAAATCAATTAAAGCCACAGGAGGAAAGGATTGTAACCAGAAAACAAGCCAAGGTTCGAAGGTGAGGAAGAATGATGGATCTTTATTTGTTGGAGCATTTTGCCAATCAAATGTTGGAGATGTGTCACCAAATGTTTTAGGAGCATTTTGCATGGACACTGGAAAACCTTGTGACTTCAACCATTCTTCATGCAATGGCAATGACCAACTTTGTGTAGGCAGGGGACCCGGGTAATGTGTCTCTCTAACCAAAGATCACCTCTAAAACATGCTTGTTTTTCATGAAAACACCCACACTTCAATTTAATTAGCAACTCACATTTGTATTGAACACATTCATTTTTTCTTTTAAAAGCATGGATATAATGCAAAACACAAATATAATATACCATGAATATAAAATTATCCTATACTTTAAAAATTATACGGAATACAACATGACTATAATATAAATTAATCTAAAATTAACATAAAATAACAATTTTAAATCACACCTGAAGATTTTTATTTAAAAAATAAGTATGAGTTTTATAGACTAAATAAAGTGTTAAGATTTATTAAATTTTATGATATTACAATTAGTATCAATATAAAAAAATAAAAAATATAAATAATATTTGAAGTATCTTTACCATTTTAATATGAACACATATTTAACATATTTATAGCATTATATAACTATCATTGATGTTTTTGTGTGCTTGTTAAATATTCGTGTTAAATAGTATACAAATACTTAAACTATTTGTAGCTATGATAGGACTCATACAAAGAAAAGAATAATAAGAATTTTTATTAAAAGAATAGGAACAAAATCAATTACCCTTACAGAGATTAATTTGAGTAATTTAGTATAGTACTCATGATTTTCCAAAAATATAACCTCTTTTTTGTTCCTTCTCATCCTATTTATTCTCAACTAAATTGGCTTAACTAATTAACTAACTAACTGATTAATTATTTGTTACATCTCTTATCTGCATCTAACTTTACTCCTTCTCCTCTTGTACACTCTTCTAATGGAAGATCAGTTCCTATCAATACTCTCTTCTGAAATTTCACTTGTCCCCAAGGGGAATGGCTGGGTAGAACCCACCAAGGTTCTATTGTTTGACGTATAAGAATGGTTGCCGCTGATAATGAATGAGGCTAGAATATAAATTGATACTTGGTTGAATGACGCTCGTTATCAGCATTTCATTTACCAATCTTTTCTCTATCTTCCAATAATAGAGATATTTGTAAGGTTTGATGTTAGAGATATCAAATCTTTCTTTCGTATGGATTGCATGATCATTTTTTCTAGCAGGTGGCAGCCCTCCTTCACAAAAAACTCTTGTAAAAACTTATAGAACTTGCTCTAAGTTTGCTGGAATACATTCATTGTTTGTACTGGTTTGTTCTTAACATTCTTATTATGGCTTTGGATGATGCCATACATTTACAAATTGTAGGCTCTCCTCTTAGCAATTTCTTCTCTCCACCTACCTTGAATTTAATAATAAGCTCATTGAAATTTTCTTTAATATTTCCCAAACTATCAAACCAATCCATTCCTAGTACTATATTTGCTCCACCCAACCCAAATACAAAGAAATGTTGCCTAACTTCCATGTTTGATAACTTGAGTTCCAATCCTTCGCATACTCCTTGACATTTGATCTTATGCCCATCTCCTACCTCTACAAAATAGGAAGAGGTTTCTATTACTTATAACTTTAGTTCTTCTACTAGGCTTGTCGATATAAAGTTAGGGAAACCCCACAATCCACCAACATCACCGCATCCCTGCCCTTCAATTTTCCCCATACACTATACATTGAGAGCTGGAACCCCTTCTCCTCTTCTGGCCATCCATGGTAACTGTTGTCCTCTTCTTCTTCCAACAACAACACCTAAAATTGTTTGTTTTTACATGTGTGGTCTAGTCCAAATTTTTTTATGCATCTAAATCATTCTTCCTTTCTTAGTTTTTCCTATAATTTAACCTCAGTCAATCTTTTAAATTCGCTTGTTTTCCTTTTACCATTAATTCCTGTGCTACTTCTTTGACTTTCCATTGAAGCTTCAGTTCCTCTCCCGTTAATTTTGATGTTTGGTTCCATCATAGACAATCTTAATGATCCATAACTTTTATATATGTTGTTCATTATGCTTCCTGAGTGAATATTTGTTCTATTCATTGATGTATTCTTATCTTCCACCAACAAAGCTTTCTTGATCATCGCTGATAATGTTTGTGGCTCACATAGTTCCACCTTAGCTCCTAAATCTTCTTGTAACCCAAGAAAACCTCCATTAAGTAACCCTTATCCAATCCATTCATTACTCCTGCATGTCTTTCAAATTTTTCCATAAAGTCTGCCACTGAACCTTCTTATTTTTGTCTTACTAGTGCAACAAATGGATTTTGATTTGTGGTAGGCTGGAACCTCTCAAGAACTGTATTCTTGAATCTATCCCAATTTGGGTTGGAATTACTCCCTTCCCACCAATGGAACCAACTAAGGACGTAATCTTCTAAGGTTAGAATCACCACTTGCATGCGATCTTTAGGTCTCGTTTTCTTAATTCGAAAATATCTCTCCAATTTTTTAATCCACCCATATACACCCTCTCATGCGAGCACAAGTATTTCTATCTTTGTCCACCTTTCTCCTGCATTACCCCTACTGCCACTTCCCTCGGTTTCACCCTCCCTATTGCTGGTTGGGTGGGTATTTGAGCCATAAGCTTCCTTATTTTCGTCCCGATGCAATTCTAAATGTTGAAGTAATATCATCATCATCTCTTCCAACTTCTGGAATCGTGTTTCCAGCATGTCCAATCTCTGGTTTTACATTTGTAGCCCTATTTCTAATTGTGATTGTAATGTCTTCTTCTAAATTTCAAGTCTTCCTTCCATTCTTGTGTTAGCCATTATTTTCCAAGTACCCACAACTCTAAGATTGAAGCTCTGATACCGGTTGATATGATTGGTACCAAGGAAAGAATAACAAGAATTTATATTAGAAGAATAAGAATAGAATTGATCACCCTTGTAGAAAATATCAAGACAAGAAAACCTCTACTAGATTAATTCGAGTAGCTCAAACTACTCCCAAGAATTTTCTAAAAACTTAAACTCTGTTTTGTTCGTTCTCATCCTATTCATTCTCAACTAAATTGCCTTAACTAACTAACTGACCAACTATTTGTTACATCTTTTTTTCTGCCCTAATTTTGCTCCTTCTCCTCTTATACATTTTTCTATTAAAAAGTTAATTCCTATCACTACATTGTATATTTCATTTTATTTTTTAAATTTTTATTTCTCTCAATTTAAATTTCAAAACCACATTCTTATTATATTACTCATCTTGAAATATGAACTCTCTCATTACTTAAGATTTTTATTTCATGTTTATTTTAAATTGTTTTTATACGTGTAGCACAACCAAATTGTGTCCTATACTTTTTAAAATCTATGGTATCTATGTGTCTAGGTGTTATATTATATGTATCCTTGTTTCTCTATGCTTGTAGAAAAAGATGTACATTTATTTAAAATTTGCATGGAGTAGGTACCCAGATGAAATATTAAGCACAAAGATCATAGGTGAAAGACAATTCAAAACTGCAGTGAAACTGTTTGAATCTGCTTCAGAGAAATTGACAGGGAAGATTGACTACCGCCATGTGTATCTGAACTTTACAGACATTGAAGTTGAATTGGACAACAAAAATGTGACCAAAACTTGTCCTGCAGCACTTGGTCCTGGTTTTGCAGCAGGCACTACAGATGGGCCAGGTGTTTTTGGGTTTCAACAAGGTGATACAAAGGTAAGAGCCTTGCATTATAAATACTTCCCCATGAAAGATAAATATGTAGGAATAGCATTTGACCCAAAAATGAAAATTTCAAGCTATCTTCTATCCCAATGAGTATGGTTACTAAGTTTCTAATTATGGTTAACATGGGAAGTGGAATGAATATATATATATATATATATATATATATATATATATATATATATATATATATATATATATATATATATATATATATATATATATATATACATACACGTAAAATATAAGTAAGAAATTCTAAATATAAATCATATAGACAGATTAATTTTTTTAAAATTACGTGATCACTTTAAAAAATCACATAATTTTAAAAAGTTTATATAAGTTGTATATTTATCTTAATAGATCATGATAAGATCTAATAGTTAATTTTTTTTATCTCATTCTCACATAAATTAAACATTCTCTTCTAATATAATTTACCTCAATTTTGGTTTTGATCTCTGTAATATGATAATCTAGTTTTTCATCCTTGTAGTTTTACAAGTTTAAGTTTCTATCCTTATATGTTTTTAATATTGGTTTTTGTAATTTTATTTTATTTAGATATTGACGTTCCAATATGCCAAATATTAATTCAAATGACTATATCTTGTAAGACATGTTTTTGATAATTCAGGTTGTAGAAGCCAAAACTAATTTTTTTTTAAAACAATCTTAAAAACTAAACTTTCCAAATATAGGGAACAAAACTAAAATCAAAATGAAGTATAATAACAAAAAATATATTTAAACATTCTCCTTGTTATATCGTCAATGAGTGTATTGGCTTTAGGAGGAAACATATACTAACTCACCTTTCAAGTAGAATTAGCGACACTTAGAAACCTCCCCTTTTATGTTCAATTAATTAGGATAAGATGCAAATTTCAAGAACAAGTTCTTTCTTATTCTTCTACCTGTGCGCTGTTATTAATTAAGATCCATTTGAACAGATTAATCCGTTTTGGAAAAATATGAGGGATTTACTGAAAGAACCAAGTCAATATCAAGTGAACTGTCAAAACCCAAAGCCAGTTTTGTTGAGCACTGGAGAAATGTTTGATCCTTATCCTTGGGCGGTAAGACCATAATTAAGTACTTATCATCTATTTTTTGTGAAACAAAACAACAATTTGCATAACAATGTACTCATCAGTAATGTTTTGGATGATGGTACAGCCAGCAATTCTTCCAATTCAAATCCTAAGATTGGGAAAATTGATCATTCTTTCTGTACCAGGAGGTTTGTATTCTTGCCACTATCAAATCTTCAATTGAATAGCAAAAGCACTTTCTTTTTTATATGCATAATTGTGAAGTATAGAATGAAGCTCAAACATGCTCTAATCATTTGAGTATTACAGAGTTCACAACAATGTCTGGCAGAAGGCTAAGGGAGGCAGTGAAGGAGACACTAATATCTAGCAATAATGGAGAATTTAATGATGAAACACAAGTGGTTATAGCAGGACTCACAAATACTTACTCACAATATATTGCTACTTTTGAAGAATACCAGCACCAACGGTATGAGGTATGACTGAATAGAAGATATCAATTATCAAGTTAATATGAACCTATTTGACATCCATATTTGACACAAGGAATTGATGTTAAATAAAACATATTTTATTTAACTTCAAGAATGACAAGAAACTAACTTAAATTAAGCTAATAGAATGTCTAATTAGTCAAAGCTTGTATCAATTTAGTATATTTGCTTGAGTTTATTTTGAAGAAAAATTTCTGAAAGAGTTTTTGAGAAAAAGAAAAAGTGATTATTGCCCAAAAATAATCTTTTTCCTAGCATGTACTTACTTTTTTTATTATCTTGTACCATTCTTATACAACACAAAAGCAAGCAGCATGCTACTCTAGCTTTTAGACTTAACCTTTGAGACAAACTAGATCTAAATTGCTGCTAATTAGTATTGACAAAATGTGTGCAGGCTGCTTCAACCCTGTATGGTCCTCACACATTATCAGCATATATTCAAGAATTTAAGAAATTAGCACAAGAAATGGCGAAAGGAGAGAACATCACTATAAAAAACCCTTCACCACCAGATCTTTCATCTGTTCAAATAAGCCTTTTACTTGGTCCCTTTGGAGACTCACCTCCAGAAGGAATCAAATTTGGTGACATAAAGGAAGACATAGCCTTTCCAAAAAGAGGCTATTTTATGAAGGGAGATACATCTAGTGCTACATTCTGGAGTGCCAATCCAAGATATGACCTTCTAACAGAAGGCACATTTGCTGTAGTGGAAAGGCTTCAAGGGGAAAGATGGATTGGTGTATATGATGATGATGATTTAAGTTTGTTTTTCAAGTGGAAAGTAGATAACATTTCCTTGCATGGCTTAGCTACCATAGAATGGAAAATACCAAATGATGCTATTTCTGGAGTATACAGACTAAAACACTTTGGAGCAGCAAAGATAACCATTGCCTCTCCTATTAATTATTTCACTGGTGCTTCAAGTGCATTTGCAGTACAATAGAATACAACATCTGTATGTTGAATTGTTTAAATCAAGTACAAAAGAAAAGACCATAGTCCAATTATTTTTCATGTTTCATGTCATGATTCAAGGACAAGATTACATAATAATGTGATTAGTTATCCATCCAAATCACACATCGGAGAGACTGTCCTTTATGCAATAAATCAAAAGCTTGATTGATGTCCTTAAACCCCACCTCATGTGTGACAAATTCATCCAAATTCAATTCCTGTTAATAGATAAAACAAGCAAAGTATAACCACTTAAAAATGTCTCAAATGAGTTGATATTTCATTATTTTGTCATTATTAACCTTACATAATCATTACAACTTTATCTAAAAAAGAAAAACAAAAGAACTTTGTAGTACCTTGTCCATGTAACGTTTAAGGAGGAGGGGTACATGAGTCTTAGGTTTGAGTCCTCCATATAAGGATCCCATGAGGCTCTTCCCATCAAGAAGGACCTCCATAGAATTCAGGCTTATATAGGCTCCTGGTTTGTCCACTCCTAAAACAATTGTTTTTCCCCAACCCTGAAGGCAAAATCATCAGCTTTCCACTTATTGCTTTCAGGAATTATTGATTTGAAAAGCTCATACTATTTATTTGCAAGTTCAATCAAGCCAATTTTTTTTATTTAACTGAATAGTCTTTTCCAAAAAAGAATAGGGAATTTCAATTTAGATAACATAAACAAACATTTTACCTGTTATGATTTAACCACATGAGAAAAGTCTAATCCAAAATATTAGTCCATTAGATTTCTTGAGTATATCAAATTAAATCTCTTATTTAATTTATATGGGAACTCATAATATTACTATTATAGTGGCCTTTACTAGATTTGTGCAGAGGTGATTGGTCAAAATCATAATTTAGTTATAGATTCAGTCACATTATCCCTTGTCTACCTATATATGACAGTGCAAGGATGTGTTTGGGAACTTTTGATAGAGTGACGTATACCTTTCTGCAAGAAGCAAAGGCTTCATGCACCAGTGCAGCCACACCAACACATTCAAAGGAATAATCTGCTCCCCCATTAGTCATCTCTACGATAACCTACTCAACTTACATTTGAATATAGTTAGACAATTAGTAAAGACAATGACCTTAGTTAAAAATTACAACAATTACAATTTTTTTTTAGGTTAAATTAATCTGTAAATTTCTAAATTATTTTAAAATAAATCTATATATTGTAAAACTTTGTAAGAGGATTCTTAAAATTTTAAATTATTTTTCAATTGGATCCCTAGTCATATATTTGTTAAGATTCTATCAATGTTGCATATAGAAATTTATTTAAATATTTTCAATTAGTTTATGAACCAATGGATTCATCAATTTTTTTATTTGATCTCAGCAAAAAAAAAATACTATATCTACTTTCCATGACTACATGAAGGGAATTTCAACGCTCAAAGCATATAAAAATTAAGAGTAAGGTTGAAGCCCTTGCAAGGGTAGACCTGGCTCACTGTTTTGTCCCCACATTCTTTAGGATCAATAAAGTCTGTGACTCCAAACTTTTTAGCTGATTAAAAGAGAAGAACAAATCCACAAAATTAAATTCATAATAGTTGGTTAATAATAAGATCAAAAGAAATGATAAAAACATACATGATAGAAATAAGATTTAGATGAGAATTATTATAGCCACAAAATCAAAATTTCCCTTGTACTAAATTGATATCACTATAGAAAAGTGACGACCCTATAACCCACCTACATATCCGAAAGGGGAGGGAAGGGGGTCTTAGAGAGGGATATGAAAGATTTGTAGTAAGTGATGGGGTGACCTAATTTCTATGTTTTATTCTGTAATCTTTTCTTGATTACTTTGGGGTTGTGAGTTTGTTGGAAGTGCATGAAAAAACTCTGATGTGCTACACTAAGATCTATCAAAGGAACATTACATGTATCTCTCATCCTTACTCCTTGAAATACTGGAAAATTAAAAGAAGATAAAGATAAAAGGGAAAACCACAAGTTCTTCAACGGTCCCACAAGCTCTCCTCACACCTTTAACTTTTGCAGCTGCTAAAATTTCTTAAGCAACTTTCCATTATCTTTTAGTATACACCTTTGTAATAAGAGTTTGGCAAATTATATTTGGATAAAACTCCTCTCCATTTTTTTTTTCTATTTCCTTCTTTCCCTTTTTTTTTTCTTTCTATAATTTTCTCTCTTCTATATACATACTGAATTCCATACATTCATACATACTTATCTCTTTCTTTCTAAAAAATGAACCTTTCCATAAACTCATATTATTTAATAGATGGTGTGTTAATACCAGATTACCTATTTTAATTTTTTCTGGGATGGTATCCACTCCTATAATCCTAGTTGCTCCACAAAATCTCGCTCCCTCTGCAACCTAACAAGATAATGAATTGCAATAAGCATTTTAGTATATAGATAACCTAACTCAAATAAAATAAAATAGGCATATTGAAAAACTCCATACAGCTAATCCAATAGATCCAAGCCCAAAAATAGCTACAGTAGACCCTGGTTCTACACCTGCAGTTCTCCAAGCAGCACCAATCCCTACAAATGGAAGTTATTATCAAGATTTCAAATCATTGAATCAAATCAATGTTGTTATCTTGGATTGTTAAGGAAGATACCTGTTGAAACACCACAGCTGAGAAGGCATGCCTTATTAGGAGGAATTTCTGGGTCAATCTTCAATACATTGACAATGTCCACAACGGTGTATTCACTGAAACTTGAAATAAACATGAAATGGTGTATGATCTCTCCATTTAGGTCAGTGAATCTAGTTGTGTGATCTCGAGGCATCCAAGGATGCACGTCAAAAGGAAAATTAGAACAACGGTTACTCTTAGTTGATTTGCAATCTATACATTCCCCACAATCTGGTATGAAAATTGGAATAACCACATCTCCTTTTGTCACTTCAGTTATATCCTTCCCTACACTTTCTACAACCCTATAATCACATCAAAATTTGTTCAAAAACATCATTAGCTACCATAGTCTTGATCAATTAAAGTTTAAATATATATATATATATATATATATATATATATATATATATATATGGCAGAAAATGATTAGTTGTCAATATATGATAATGCAAATGAAGAAACACATATAGTCATAAGGTTACATCATAATCAACATTCTGAATCATTAAAATGCTTTGGTATGAAGCTCAAAATTCAGACACCAAAATCAGCCTCACATTTATTTAATCTTTTATCCGAGATTTGGATTTTCATAATTAACTATTCTTGAGAATTAGGCTATTATATTCAGAGACGACTTTTGTAGCTAGGGTTCATAATAAAAATTTGGAAAACATAAATTCATGTTATTAAATTTCGAACTGCATCACACGATGCAATAGCAACATCTTGTAGTGGTTATTAACATATAACATCGGCTGCAATTGGTCCATGCACATCAATCCCAATCATAATTGCAATTTAAAATATACATTAAGCGCATTTAGTTGTAGTTAATTTTTTCGGTTTTGAGCAAATTATTTCATCTTCCTTTTATTATACATTTGTTACATAATTTTTTTAGAACTTAAAGAAAATATCTTCTATTTTATAAATATGATACACTTAAATTCAACATCTTTATTTTTAAATTGAATTGAAAATATATCTTTATTATAAAATTTTCCTAATTATATAGGATTCTTTTTATTTCTTAAACATTATATTATAACATCCTTCTATTTTATATACATTAAATTAAATTCCTTTACTATAATAAAAATTTGAAATTATTATTAATATTTAATCAATAAATATTTTAAGATAACATTAAAATAATAAAAGAAAATAAATAATAAAGAAAAGTTTTAATAATAAAATCTATAATAAAAATATTTTTATCAACTTTGTATAAAAATAAAAGTTTTGAATTAAAGTGTTAAATATCTGTAAACTATAAAAAGTTTGAGTATGTTTTAGAAATGGAAAAAGTTTAACATAAGAGTACAAAATAAAAAGCAGATTACAGCAATGTATTCTTTAATTTTTTATAAAAATTCTGATAAAATAAACAATTACTTCCAGGAATTAATCTATCATTCAAACTCCTCTAATGTAATGCACAAAATTGTTTATAATAATGCACTTATTAAGAATTTAGCATTTTGTTTGAAATAAGAAAAACTTTCAGCAGTAAATAAAACAATATATAATAAAAGTTAAAACCAAGAAACTTACCCAATTGCCTCATGTCCTAGAATTCTTGGAAAATAACCAGGAGGGTCCTTAAAAACATTGAAAAGGGATTAATAAGCCATATGCAAGAGTACTACTACTACTACTACTAATAATAATAATAATAATAATAATAATAATAATAATACCTTCATCTTCCAAAAAGTGACGTCGCTATGACAGAGAGAGGTACATATAATTCGAATCCGTACTTCATGAGTCTTTGGGGGTGCCACAATGATTTCCTCAATAATCAATGGTTCACCAGGTCCTCTAGAAACCGCCGCTACAATTTTGCAGTAAAAAATAAACCAATATTATTCATCAAACTTCAACTTTAGATGAAATTTATTAAGCATATGTTTCGTCAAGTTTATTTTGAAAAATATTTATTTTATTTAAATTTATAAAATTTAAAAATTAAGAATTATTTATCTTATAAAATTTAATTTAAAACATGCATTAAAAAAGTTATATAGTATATCATATATATTAAAAAAAATGGAAGAAATCTGATTAAGAAAACTCTTATTTTCAATTTTAACAATTGCAGATAAAGATAATTTTAGACTAATAAAGCTCTTAATAAAATCTAACATATGCAAATATCTATATCATGTTGGTTGGTTATTAATCTGATTAAAATTTTAAATTCATAAAAAACTAACATAATAGATATTTATGTGTTAAATCTTATCATAATTTTTCATTAATCTAAAAACTAACATGAGTTTTACACAAACATGTTTTGATGAAACATAACATACCTTTACATCTTATAGGTTGTCCCTCAGTTGTAGGAGCTAGTTTCTTATCTTCCATTGTGAACAAGTAAAAATAGACTGGATCTGTGTTGATAGCAATACAAAAAGAAGCAGTGATTAGGAACAGAAGTCTGACAAATATATACCAAAATAGATATCTTATTTTAGAAAATCTATCAACAAATTAAATAGTTATCTTATTTTGGAATATCTACATAATGCGTCTGATTGTTTGTTTTGTGTTGTTGATATCATTAATAGGTGAAAATTTCAATCAAAAACAACTGTAACTTAACAAGCCACCGTTGTTTACATGTTGATATATGCAATGTAGCTTAAGCAATAGGCATTAAAAGAAAATATAAAAATAGCATAATATGGTAAGTTATTAAATGGATATTAATTTGTTACAAGATTTAATTTTATATTTGAAATAATCAACATTAAAGATAAAATTAGAAAAAATAAAATGAAGTAAAAATAGAGATTTAATTTTAATCATAAATTTATAAGTTATTGCATTAAAAATTTATTTTCATTGTTGAAATTATAGTAAAAACTAAGTTATACCATTTAATTAAGTAAAAATATTATTATATATTAATAAATATTATATTTTTTAATGCAATATATATATATATTTATATATATATATGGTTAAGCAATAAATATATTAAAAGAGTACAAAATATATATATAAAAAATCAAATTAGAAAACTCAACTTCCTGTGAATCAAAGCAGGTAACAAAACCATATCATTTGGTACTAATTAAAAACAGAACTAAAACAACAATATAATTAAGGATCAAAATATCCAAAATCACAATTCACAAATGGAATTCAAAGGATTGTTAAACCAACAATGAAAAGGATACATAAAACTATTATTTTTAGCTTTTAACCATTTTGAAGATGCAATCTAAATTAATTTCATTCCAATATATCAACATTATTATCTATCTTATAACATATATTTTTCTACTTTTAAATGATTAATTAAGGAGAAAGATTATATGCGAAAAGGAATTGTTTTTTATAGGAATGTTTAAAAATGGACATAAATTCATTGTTACAATAATCGATTTTTTATTTAAAATAATAAATTATTTAAAAATAAAACTTAAAAATGAAATAAGGTAAAAAAATAATTGTAATTAGAAATTTTAAAATTATATTTATTTATCTGTTCGGTGAATATGAGGCATCATTTTCTTCGTTAACCCAACGCATTTCTTTATATATGCGTGTGTTTCACTGCATTTCAAACAATAAGATATATGGTAATCTCTGCAATTGTGAGACTTACAGGGCATGCAGCTTTACACATTATTTGAAATGTGATTTATATATTCATCCAAACATTATGATTATCAAAGAAAAGCTTTCTCGTAAATTTGATGATTTATCTATTGTTTTATAAATTTTAAAGATTAATAAGTTCAATTCAAAATGATTTCATGTTTATCTTTATGATTAAAGTTTGCTAATTAGTAAGGAGACCTTTATCAAAAATTTATTAACTTGTAAATACACATTTTAAATTACTATAAAGAAGTTAACACCGAAAAATATCTATGTATAATTGTGATATTTCTAGGATTTAACATACTTTTTTTTAAAAAAAAAACTAGCAAAAAAAAAATAAGAAAAGAAATTCCACAAAAAAAATTGGTTTAAACTTTAAATTTAAAATTTAAAATTAAAAAAAATTAATTTGTATTTAAATCATAACAACTGGGTAAAAGAATAATACGAAATAGAAATAGTACTTACGTGATTTAGTCATAGTCAACAACCAATCAATTTTGAAATCAAATGATTATGCAGTAATAAATAGTAGGAATGAAAATGAATAAGGTTATCCGACAACTTTATGACTCGACTCATTTAAAACTTAACTTTACTTGACTTGTTTAATAAATAGTTAGGTTTATGTTTGTTAAAAAGTTTTTTTTAGATAAATAAGTCAGACCTAAACTTATAAAAAAACTCATTTAATCTATTCAGGGGTCTATTTATATTTATATATTATATATTTATATTTATTTTAATATATTATATTTGTATAATATTTAATTTATATTTTATTTACATAATATTAATATATATACATATGTTATATCTATTTAATGGTATTTTTATCTTGTAGGCTCTACCTTTCCAAGTCTTTTTAATCAATTATTTATATAGGTTTTAAGTTATTTGTTGATTTTTTTGTTATGTAAACTTTTAAACAGACTTGCAGGTCTGGTAGGCTTTAATCAAGTCAGACCTTGATAAAAAAAGTCTTTAACAAACAATAGGTTGGTTCAGACCTCAAAATTTTTAAACAGGCCAGACTTGAACATTAAAAACCTAACTCGATTCGACCTACTTTCATCCCTAATAGATAGTAACGAAAAGTAAAATATTTAAATATAAAATTTTTGAAATAAACAAATATAGAATTTTTGAGAAAAATAATAATTAATTTTAAAATAATTATTATTAACAAAAATATATTGACTGCATTATTAGCATTATTATGAGCAAGAAAATTTGTTTCCTTATTAGATTGTTTACAAATATAAAAAGTAGCTAAATATATAAACTTTATATTTATTTCTATTTCAAATAATATGAAAGTTAATCTTTTCAAAATATAAATTTTACCAACCATTTTAAGTATGGTTTTATTCTTATCCTGAAGGTGTAATTGATTTCATTTCTAAGGTGCCAATCATTCTTCATAAAAAAACTTATTTACGGATGTTTCTCTATGTGAACTTGTGATTATGTATTTGTGTTGTTCATGTACAATAATGTCAAAGCACAAAATTTATGATTGTATATCATTTGTACACTATTGGCAGGTCTAACATCTTATTGCAGAATGTAATGAAATTATAGCCAATGATATTGTGAATGAGTGTGGATTATGGAAGAGGAAACTCGCTGATCACTCATTAAAGCTTTTTAAATTTTTACCTTAAGCAATTCAATAACAATTGATATTTGAAAGAGATCCACATGGAAATGTTCAGATCCCTAATGTTATACAGCTATCTTGGGTGTGTTTATTTGGCTCCTTTATGTAATTTGAATCACCTTGCTTATATTCCCATTCAGGTTGCCAAGACAGAAACAGAGAAATAATGTTTGTTCAAATTGCTTAAATTGAGATGGAGAAGAGAAAGCAACAAGTAAAATATAACGGCGAATTTAAAGGGCAGTCTCATCTTTTCGGATATTTTATCTAATTTTGATATTATTATTTCAAGTTTTAAATTTCAATAATAAAAATTTTCCGAGGATATGCTTCTTGTTTTCCTTTAACTTGGATTAACATTCCTTTTGACTTCAAATTTTTTAGTTTGTAATTATACACTTGTTTAAAATATGCATATATGAACTAGTTTTGATGTTAATTATTGCTATGCTCTGGGTTATGGTGTTTGAACCCTTCTTCTTATTAATTTCCATGGTGAAGAAGCAAAGTAATCTGTGTATCTATGCTCTATGTTAATGGCAATGTAAAAAGGAAAGTGACGAGCAACATAAAACTGACAAATCATTAAAAAGAATATTTTTTTAATAATAATTTTAAAGGATAGATTTAAACAAAATGTTTTTAAATAACAGTTTTAAACGATAGATTTAATTTTTAATAAATTCTTTTAAAATAAATATATATATTTTAAAAAAATTATGTATTAAAAAATATTTTAATGATAGTTTAAATAGTATAATTTTTATAATTTAATATATTTTTTGTCAGTATTAATTTAAATCACTGTAAGAAAATATCCGTAAGTTTTGCGTTGTTGATATTATTAATTGGTGAAATTTTCAAAAACAACTGTAACTTAACATGCTACCGTTATTTACCTGTTGATATATGCAATGTATCTTAAGCATTAAACATTAAAAAAAAAAATAGCATTATACGGTAAAGTTATTAAATGGATATTAATTTGTTACAAGATATAATTTTAGATTTAAAATAATCAATTATTAAAGATAAATTTGGAAAAATAAAATTAAGTAAAAATAGACATTTATCAATTAATCATAAATTTCTAAATTATTGCATAAAAAAGTTATTTCCATTGTTGAGATTATAGTAAAAATTAAGTCATACCTTTTAATTAAGTAAAATATTATTATACCTTAAATAAAATATTTTATTTATTTAATGTAATATATATATATATATATATATTTGGATAACTAAGAAATATATTTAAAAAATAAAAAAGTATTATAAAAAATACATTAAAATAGGAGATTCAAAGCCGTGTAAATCAAAGTAAGTAACAAAAAAAATCATCTAATACTAATTAACAACTGAAATAAAGCAACAATCTTATTAAAGATCAAAATATCCAAACTCAGAATTCACATATACAATCTAAAAGATTGTTAAACCAGTGAAAACACTTAATATAAAAAGCTATTATCTTTAGCCTTAATTTATTTTTAAAATCTAACCTGAATTAATTTTAACAAATCAACATTATTAGTTATCTGTCCTATAATGTATATATATATATATATATATATATATATATATATATATATATATATATATATACTTCTTAAATGATTAATGAAAAAAAAATTCATATGTGAAAATAAATTGCTTCTTATAGCAAAGTTTAAACATGAGTTCATTGTTACAATAATTAGTTTTTATTTAAAATAAAAAATTATTTAAAGATAAAACTTAAAAAATGAAATAATGTAAACAAATAATTTTAATTATAAATTTTAAATTTTATTTATTTCAAATAATATTTCCATCGTGAAGATTGTAATAAAAAAATATTTATATTTTTTAATGCTACACTAAGAAAATTAAAGAAATTTTTAGTTAAAGAAAACTAATGATACCCATGACAGGATTGAAATTCTTATCACATAACCTTGTTTTTGCAATTTTAATTTTTCAAAACCTTAAAATTTAAGGATCAAATTGAAATTATCATCATGATGAGTAGGTCCACCTAACAAACTAAAACTGGAATTATAAGATAAAGTTAATAAATTGCTTATCCAACGGCTAAAACTAGTTTTACTCTTTCATACAACCACATAACAAGCGACCCACATTGGATTGAGCCATTTTAATTAATTATAAAAATTAATAAAAATAAAGATGATATGTAAACATTTTCTTTTTATGGAAAATTATGAAATCAATATAAATTATTATAACTATTGGTTTTATATTTAAAATAACCAATCATTAAAGTAAAATTGAAAAATAAAATTAAAAAATTAATCTATTAAATTTTAAAAATTATATTTATTATAAAAAGAAGGACTCAGTTTAATATGAACAAACACTAAATGGTATACAGATGAATAATAAAGTTTTAATCGTTAAATTATTATAATTATACTTAAACATAAAATATAAATATTTTTTTTATAATATAAAAAATGATGAAAATAAATTTTGAACTCTTGTATAAAATTATTCTAATCCTCAATTCCTCGTTATTAAACTAATTCTGATGGCTTGAAAATATATATATATATATATATATATATATATATATATAAACATTTCTACACATAAATATTTAGTCTTTAAGAGACATAGAAAATATTTATCTAGTTACTTATTAGAATTATAATACTATTCGTTTAAAAATATTATATTAATAAAATTTTCATTTTATTAGATAAATTATATTTTTTCTATTTTTTTATTTACTTAAAAAAAGAATAAATGATTCTATTTATCTGTATATTTATATTTTTAAGAAAATATAATTATATTTTTATATTTAACTAATTATCGCAATTTAAATAATGATAAGACAACCAATCTTAAAATGTGGAATCGTCAATTATTTTTTACATGTACTTCTATGTTTATCTGATTGTTGCAAACTAAATAAGAAAGGGACAATAGATTTTTAAAAAAATTAATTTGTAGAAAGGTAAAAATTTGATGTGGCTACCAAATCTTATTTTTAAAAATAAATTAAAAAAAAAATTCGCTCTAGGTTTGAAAAGTCCGTATGATTTATTCTATTCCTCAATTTTAAAGAATGGTATCTAAGTGGTGTATATATTTAAAATAATTTTAAAAAAATTATTTGATTTTTTAATTTAAAAATTAAATATTTAAACAAATATTTATATACATACAATAATTAAAAAAAATTAAATATAATAGGTATAGAAAATAGCTTGATCCTATTCGTTTATGTGATTGAAAATTTAAAACATACATAGTTCTATCTTTTAATTTTTTAAAAAAATTTAATTAAAAAAATAAATTAAAAATATCATTAAATTTTTTTTTGAAAGCAAATAAAAAATACTTTAAAGAAAGTTTATTTAAACGATGATTTTGATAATAAAAAAATGTCAATTTTAAACAAGAAATTTTGTTGAAATCAAATTCAAAATACTTTGAAAAAAATTATTTAGACTTAGGAAAGATGATTTTGATTAGGAAATATCAATTTTAAAATATTTTGAAGAGAGTTTACTTAAAGATTAAAAATTAAAAAGATTTTATTTTTTTAATTTATAAAATATTAATCAAATAAAGAAAACATTTTATCTAAAATAAATAAATTAGAAATATAATTTTAAAATTTTAATTTGAAAATATCCTAAACTTTTATATTTAAATTCTTTAATTTTTATAATTATTTAAAATAATCAATATAATATTTTGAATCCATGTGTACAAAATTTAAAACAACCTATAATTACGTGAATAGAAAACTACATCCACAAATTAAAGATATGGACAAAATTTTGAATTAAAATTATTTTAATAAATAATAAAATATTTAATATTTGATCTAAAAAAATTTTAAATTTATATGAACATTGAGATACCATATCATTAAAATGTAAATTTCTTAGAAATCTAAAAATGTGCATTGATAAGAATTCTATATCTACAAATTTAAAATTTATTGTATAAGATTTTAAATTAAAAATTATTTATCTTAAAATATTATTATTATCATTATTATTTTGTAAAGATATATTTAATTTAAATATAAAAAGTAAATGGAAAAACCAATTTAAGAGGCGACAAGCATGTACACTTATAATACATTAAATAATAAAACGAATGAATTATTGATTTAAGCATTTGATTTGTATTACTAAAGCAATAGTTAAAAACAGTAGTTGCTAAATGAAATGCTCACTATCTAAAATTGTTGAAATCCAGTATATGCATGCAATTTTAATATTTCTTTTATCCAAATAATCATTCATGAGAATCCAAACTTGACTACATGCAGGAGTTAATGTTTAATTAAGATAAGTTAAGATTTACAACTCGAATGTATTGGTTTAGAGTTGAAAACCTAAGTACAAAATAACCTTTCCCGATAAATAAAGATGTCGACTTGTATAGTTGGGCTTGGATTGATCTATATGAGATTGATCTAAATTCATATAGGAAAAAATTGCGCGAAAATCAATCCCTATTCTTATGCTTCGATAGACTAATGATCTAGACCCATTTTTTTATCACACACTTTCTTTATAGTTCTCAAGGCACCCATGATCATGAATAAAACCCATGAGCCAAGCCATCAAATAGGATTAATGAGGATTGAATGTACCTTTGTATTATTATTAAAATCCTTCAATCCTCCAATGTCCAGGTTCTGCTTGCTGGTAGGGTATGGTGATTTTGTATATGGCTCCAATTATGAGGAGCAGAATAAGAGGACCGAGAGTTTGTTGAGAAAGTGTGAAGGAGGATTGGGGAGGGAGCTAGCTTCTCTTTCCTTGTGGGTATGTATAGAGAGTAAAAGAGTCCAAAGGAGATAAGAGCCCAGAAAGTGAGCGTGAGTCCAGTGTGTGTTGGTTGCTGTGTGAAAGGTAAGAGTGAAAGATGAGTGCATGTCATTTGGGGATGGCAGTGGGGATTCGTGTGTAACAGAGAGTAGGGGTGGGCGACATTGATTTTGCATTTATGATCAGATGGATACTTTCTACGGCTGATCGGATAGATCCAATCGTGGGTGAGTCGATTAATAGGGTAATGGTTCGATTTTATCTGTATGAACTTTTAATATTGAAAAAAACTTAAAAAATAAATATTTAGACTTTTTTTTTATACTTTTACATATTTTTATATTAATAAAAAAATTTCATAGTTCGCATTAATCAAAGAATATTCTAATATTAAAAAAATAAAAATATATCATTCTTTAAAATTACATTTAATATTTTTTTAATAAAAAAAAAAGTATAAAAGAGAAATAGAAATAGTATTTAAAAAGAAATACTGGGATGTGGAATACTTATGAATCTTTTCGCTCAAAATTAGTTCGTGCATCTAACCTTTTTTATTTTTAAAATATCTTGGGTTTTGTATTGAAATTAATAAGCTTGTTTTGAGGAGAAAAAATGTGTGGAAAAAATCAAATAATAATAGTGACTCTCACTAACCAAATACATTAAAAGATCTTAAAATATTTATATTCTTAATATATTTCAAAAACATCTAGGTTTAAGTCTCTTGGTTAGGGGTCAGCAAGCATCTTCTTATCTTCTTAGTGAAAATAAGCTCAACAAGAATACATTCATTTTCAACTGTTTTTCTAACAACCAAGAACTTATTTCTAATATGTTTTGAAGTTATAGTGATTCTATTATTCTTGGTTAAGAATGTCACAAAGATGTTATCACAACAAGTGCTCAAGGGTTTAGAACTAAAGTCTATAATTCTTAGAATAGAAACAAAGTTTTTTAGTCACATATCATGTGATATATCCTTGTAACAAGCAATAAATTCAGCACATGGTGGAGGAAACTATCAAACCTCTATCCAATATGATTGTATACCCATGAATAGATTTCTCATCATTTACACCTCTAACAAAATATAAATTAGACCATCTAACAACCTCTAGGTTGTTAACTTTCCTATAAACAAGCATGTATTTCTCTTTTGCAAATACACCAGGACCTTCTTAGCAACAACCCAATTAGCATGTCCAATGTCTAATAGGAACTTGTCAAGTACACTAGCAACAAAAGCTAAATTGGGCCTAATGTATACATGAGCATGCATCAAACTTCTTATTGCATTGGCATAAGAAACATCATCTATAAAGCTTATTTCAATATCATTCTTAGGATGTTGATTCTTGCACAACTTATTATCTTTGAAAATAGGAACATCATTGAGTTTACAAGTTTCCATATTAATCATTTCAAAACTCACTCAAAAAAAAATTGACAACATATTCTTAGTCTCAATGAACAAATCACAATTATTAGTAACAAGTAAGATGTCATCTACATAAAGAACAAAATTGACAAAATTTACTCCTATAAACCTAAAGATTTATGCCATATCCCACCTTATTTTTCATAAATTTTATGAGTGTAACTAACCCATCAAATTAAAGGTACTACTTCTAAGAAGTCTTATTCAAATTATAAATTGATTTCTTCAATTTACACACCAGATGATCTTTGTTAGTCTTTATGAAGTTACTACATACAAATTTTCTCATCAAGATCCCTATTCAAAAAATCTATTTTTACATCCATATGATACAACTTAAGATCATAATATGTTACTAGCATTCTAATAGTCATAAAGGAATCCTTTAAGGAAATTGAAGAAAATGTTTGTTTATATTCAATGTCCTGCTTTGAATAAATCCTTTTATCACTACTCTTACTTTAAAATGCTCTACATTTTTCTTATAATCTTAGTTTTAAATATTGATGGACATCCAATGAATTAAAATACTAATAAGATCATCCACTAAATCCAACACACCATTGCAATTCATAAAGAGTATTTCATCATTCACGACTTATATTCATATAAGATGCTAGAAATTTTCTTCATATATTTCTAAATATCTAACATATAACCAATCTTCAAGTTTAAATCTCAAAGGAAGGTATAATAATTGGATTCCTCCTTTTTTTGTGATCATCTAGAAAAGCAACCCCAACTTATTCTTGTAGATGTGATATGTCTCCTAAAACTTCTTGTTACAGTTTCTTAGACATCTTATAACTAGTTGTTAAATAATCTATTTTTCATTAAAAGGATTGGAATAATAAAATCCTTTTTACCAAATCTCCTTTCATCATCATCAAATATGTTACAATCTTCCATGTCATTTTTTAGAAATTTAGCAATGATAGTCTCGACTATCCTTATTCTAAAGGTAGGATAGTAGGATTTATATCCGATTCAAAATATACATAATTATTTTAGAAGACTTATCTCCAAATGATTTAGCTAAACTAGATCAACTCATCATAGACCTTTACATGTCTGTCATAAACTCACCAACCCTTATAACCGTTCTCGTTCAAAAGTTCAATATTATTTATAGTGTTATTCATGGAAAATTTAACAGAAGATGAAAATAATAGTAAAACCATTAATAATATGGGCAATTAATAAAATAATAATTTTCAAAATTTAGGATTTAACACATAACATAAACTCTCTTATGGGTAGAGATTATATATAAAATAATAGTTACGAAAATTCAACACTTGTGGATAGAAGAATTTTACTATCAAGATCATCCACAAGTTAATAACATGGAATTTAACATAGGAAATCAAGAAAATAATATTTTCTAAAATTTGGGATTAAACGCATAATATAAAATCTCCTATGGGTAGAGATTATATCATACAAGAACAATAGTTACAAAAATTCAACATATGTGGGTAGAAGAACTTTAGTGTAAAAAACATCCCAAAATTAACTTGTTGCAACAAATCAATGAATGAATTAACCCCTTGTGGGTGAGTTAAAACAAAAATCAATTCAAGTAACACAATATCTCACTAATTAACATTTAATAGGAAATTTATTAAATTAGTAAATGATCCACCGTGGTGGTATACACTCACTCAATCAAAAGAGCTTCCAACAAGGATAAACAATTTCCTAATTTATTTATTTAGTTTTTTTATCATTCAAATCCATTTTCCAAATACATATGAGAACATAAAAATTAATTATATATATTAACATACAAAAAAAACATAAGACTATCCTTTATACATATAAATTTCCATGATGTATACAATAAATCTAATGAAAACAACGTCATGTATAATCCTTCCTTTTTTTATTTGAATTTCAACAACAAAATAAATCTCAAATCTATTTTGTTTAAGGTAAAAATTATTAATCCAAAATTTCTAAATCATAACCAATTTAGAAAATTTTATAAATTAAAATTCCAGGTTCTAAAACTAGTATAACCTTGCTTTGATACCACATGTAAGAAAATTAAACAAGATCTATACTAGAATTTAGAACACCTAAAATAACATGAATTAATAGGATGCTTGAAGACCCGTTAAAAATGTTACCTTTCTTCTTGTCCAAATGTACACGTCAAGAATAGAGTCTTTCACTCATGTTTTTCCTCTTTACAACCCTCACTTTGATGGAACCGTGAGTGGTTAGAGTGTGTCTAGAGATGAATGAGGATCTCACCTTCTTATACAAAATATATGTAACCTCATTTCCCTCCATCATGGATATTTGGCACACTAGGTCTTACAAAAAATTCTTAGCACATTTGTCGATTGGGTTTAAGCCCAATAAATACATATACATGATATTTTCCAAAACCTATAAATGGATCACTTAAGATATAAGGGCTAACATAAAAATTATCAAGTTATACGTTTAACCCATTTTCTTAAAACCAAAATCACCAATCAATAGAAGTCAAAATTATAATAAAAATTTGCAACAAAGATATCATGAAGAAAAATTAGAAACGAAGAGAGAACGAAAACAACACTGAAAACGTCCAAAACACCCTAAAAGATCTCTATCTCCTATAAGGGATAAACTATTCCCAAAAAATAGTAGATGACTTAAAAATGATTTAGAACCAAGCCAATAAGAGTTAGAATCATCAAGAGAGAAGTTTAGGAAATTTTTAAAATTTTTTTAGAAAATTACCAAAATACCTCATAAGGCTTAGGAGGGTGAGAAATTACAAAGTAAAGACCAGTATCTTGGAGTTGATCCATATGCACAAATTCATGTGATAAATGAGGGGATGACTCATCCTATGAGTCATCAAAGTCATCATGGTATATAGGACAAAAACATTTGTGAGAAAAGATAAAATTAACCATGGTTAAGTTAAAATTAATCATGATTAGATTAAAGTAAACCATGATTAGGTTAAATTAACCATGATTAATGTGAACCGATAGAGGAATGTATTTGATTTAAAATTTTTAATGCGAGTCAAGTATAAAAAGAAGAATATCGCAGAATTCCTACTCAACCTTAGATCTTAATGTAAATGTTGTTGTAAAGGGGTCAAGAAAATCAAAATGTAAACAAAATTAATAAAAATAGGGAAAATTAAAATAATCCAAATCATCGTACTGCATGAATCTTGCATGTCCATTCTAAAAAATGGTTAGTACTTCTCATTGCATCTATTTTGATCACCTTATCTCATAACATTGATGTATTCTAAGACACTGCATTAGTGAGCATTTCATGCATCATTAATCTTTATATTGAAAAAATATTAAAACAAATAAATTAAAGTAACTCAACATTTTTATTAGAAAACTCAATGTAACACTCCAAAAAAATTTCTAACAGATTCTACAAACCACGAATTAATATCTTTAAGAAGAAAATAAAAACTAAAATTTGAAACATAAGAATTTTAGAAAAGTTAGAATTTTTTTATGAAAATATTATGAAACATGTCGTTAAAATCTTTAAAAAAAACTAGGATCTCATTAGAATTATGAAAACACAATCTCTAAGATAAATGAGATTTCATTATAATTACAAAAATATATATAAAATCTCGAAGAAATCTAGAATTATTCTAAAATTATAAAATTCCCCTAGGTTAAAAATAAAAGTAGACAAAGTATAGAAACCTCAATGAAAGAGTTCAAGAACCTCTAAGGGATTCATAACTTTTCAGTAATTGCTATTATACCACTATAATAAAACTAGAGATAGATAAGGGGTGGAAATCTTAAAGTAAAATTTTATAAATTACACAAACAAGTCAAGTTTCTTAGTAATTGCCAAACTACCACTTGAACCAAGTGAACAACATAAGAATAAACCAGATAGAACTAATAAAAGGATAGAAGCATAAAAGGAATGTTTGGACACATTCCTAGAGAACCTTTGAAAAAGATCAAAATATCCTTATTTATGTAGAGATAGGTTATGAGGATTGAAATTGCTGGCAAAGACACATAGCTCGTGCTTATTTGCTAACACAATCTTCTCAGTGATTAGACTCATCATAAATGGGTACAAATCTTAAGGCCATGAGTCACCATGTCATAATGCATAGAAGATGAAAACATTTAATAAAGGAGAGAGAAAATAACTATGATTAGATTACATTAACTATGATTAGGTTATAATCAACCATAGTTAGATTATATAAACCATGGTTAGTGTTAGAGATAAGATTGCATCATTTTGGAATTAATTATAAATAGTAAAATTATAAGTAGAATTACTACTCTATCCTTAGAAATTTATTCCCTAATTATTTATGGTGGCTAAATTTAACTTAGCAGTAAAATCCATCATTTTACTTCATTAAAACTCACCCAAAACACATGATTAAGTTCTCCACTTCAAGCTTCCATCCTTCACCTTTCCCTAAAAATAAAAAAAAGTTTAAGCTAAAAATTTAACCAAGAAAAAGTCCTCCTTTCCTCTTGCGAAGCTCACATCCTAGGCCACTAGGGGTGATTCTCCATCATAACTATCAAGCTTTCTTTCTAAATATTAAACAATTAGGATGTTCTTTCCTTAAAATTTTCTAAGTGATTTTGTTAATTATATTTGTCTATGCTTCTTCATCATTATGGAGTTCTCCTCTAAACTCCAAGATCTAACTCCCTTGAGTATTAGTTTTTTAAAACTGTCCTATGATTTTAAAAGAAGCATCTTTGAGTTTTAAATAATTTTTGAAGGCCAAGTTGAAGTTTTGGTAGATTAAAGTTCTCCTTGGAGCTTTTAGAGTATTTTAATCGGTTAAAAATTTTTGAAATTAGATTTAAAAGTTTTGGATAGATTTGAGAAACTTTTTAAAGTATTGGAAGATGATCAAGTGGTGGTCGATTAGAGGTTAGAGTAGATCTTGAGAATCTTGCCTTATTTGAGCTTAAAGTGGTTTTATACTATCATATTCTATCTAAAAGTGAAAGTTTGCTCCTTTCCTCATAAAAAGTCAAGATACTGAACTTTAAACATAAAATTTTTAAAATTTGTACTATTATGATCATGGTCTCGAATACTTTAAGTGGAAGTCATAGAAGTTAAACTTAAAACATAAAGGTTGGATCTTTATAGCCTAAAGATAAAGAAAAGGACTTATGAACTTAGAAAGTGTAAGAAAAATTCCAAACTTGATCCTGGCTGGAAGTGAGACCATAATGCTGGGTAATGGTATCAAGTAAATGGTTATAATAGAATTTGGGAGTTAGTGAGCAGGGTCTCATTATTTAGAAACAATAGTGAGGTTTCAAGTTGCCCTTCACAAGACCCAAGATCATAGGAAATAGTACACTGCAAACCTGGTTATTCTCATGTGAGGCAGCGAGCACCTCAAGCCCCATCCAACCACGCACTGCTCACCCATGATGACAGGGTCCTTGTTGCTTTTGTGAGTTTGTAAAATATCCACGGCCAAGGTTAAACCACCAGGTTTCAAATCGATAGGCACCCCATGCATATAGGGGTTCTAGATGTGGGATGAAACCCCATGCAGAAAACGGGTTGAAGGAAAAACAAAGGGGCGTAGGGGCTACCAATAAATTTTGTTGGAAATGAAAAGTGGCCCAATCTCATGCAAGCATTGTTAATCTTAATTAAGTTACGGAATATAAGTCAAAAATCTGAATATCTTAAGTGGCTAAGTTAACCGCATGTTAATTCCCAGACCCCAAGTTCGACCCTCGCACATGGCTATTTGTCTTAAATTCCTCCTTTGACAATTCAATTGGGCCAGCAACAGGCTGATTGTGAAATAGGCCATGCTTGGGCCATGGGGGTCCTGAATTGGGTCAATTGTTGCGCCATTCTTCAATTAAAAATTAATCCAACTATGACTCAAATTGGTCTGCATGTCATAATGTTCCTCAAATTGGGCATTTCCAATTGGACCTTGCTAGCTACTTTCTAATCAAGCCCAATACTTTAATTTTAAATCAAGTCCATTTTTTTTACCTTTTTGGGTCAAACCCATTTCATTTAATCAAATTCCTTCTTATTTTGGGTCAAGCCCACTTATGTTATTTTTAAATCAAGCCCAATCTCTTTTTATTTTTGAAATTAAATCCAGTCATTCTCAATTACAATCAAATCTAATCATTCTTAATTTAAATAAAAACACAATTCGTTTCTTTAAATACTGAATCAAGTCCATTTTCGTTTTGTTTTCAAATTTCCTTTTAAAATCACTGCGTTTATAAATTCCGTCAAAAATGTCTGTTGTTTATTTTTCTGAAAGTCGTGCAACGGATTCTAATATGGGCAAGCAGTCTTATCTGCTGTACCGCATTTTAATTCGTGTGGATTCCAAATGAAGCTTACGACGGTTTGGATTTTGCAAGCACGCAATCCTAAAAAATCACTGTTTACTAATTCCGTTAAAAACATCTGTTTCAAAACAATCCGTTTTTAATTTTCAAAAATTTGTGCAACGAATTCTAATGGGGGAAAGCAGACTTCTCTACTATACCGCATTTTAATTCATGCGAATTCCAAATACACTTTACGATGATTTGGATTTTGCAAGCAAGTGATTTTCGAAAATCGGTGTTTTTATAAATTTCGTAAAAAACATTTGTTTCAAAAATGTCTATTTCTTTTAATTTTATAAAATTCGTGCAGTGGGTTCTAATGCGAATAGAACGCCTTCTCTACTATTCTGTATTTTAATTCGTGCGGATTCCCAATACGGCTTATAACGTTTTGGATTTTGCAAGCATGCAATTCTAGAAAATCACTATTTACTAACTCCGTAAAAAATGTTTATTTCAAAAATGTCTCTTTCTTTTAATTTTATGAAATTCGTATAACGGGTTCTAATGCGAATAGACAGCCCTCTCTGCTGTCTTGTATTTTAATTCGTGCAGATTCCAAATGCGGCTTACAACGATTTGGATTTTGCAAGCACGTAATTCTAGAAAATCATTGTTTACTAACTCCGTTAAAAAATGTCTGTTTTAAAAATAACTGTTGTTAATTTTCTAAAGATTCGTGCAACGGATTCTAGTACGAGAAGACATCCTTCTCTGCTGTTCCGTGTTTTAATTCGTGCAGATTCAAACGCAGCTTACAACAGTTTGAATTCTGCAAGCACGTGATTTTAGAAAATCGTTGTGTTAATTAACTTTGTTCGAACATCAATTCCACCTAAAATCACTTCTTCTATTTTTCAAAAGGTCAAGCCTTCCAACCAGAACTATGTAGCCTTGAGTTTCCCATTGCACCAGGGAATATGTAGGAGCAGGATCAAGTCCTGTCAGAAAATTTTCCAACAACCTATTTATTTTTATTTTAAATTAAAGGGATCAAACCGTTTTCAAAGATATCAAAATCACACCCTCAATTAAAGGGGATCATCCTCCAGAACAGGCGAGTAAGGTGCTAACACCTTCCCCATTCGTAATCTATTCTCGAACCTAGAATTTCTTTCTTAGGTTAGGGTTTTCCAAATGTTTTCCCTCTTAAATAAAATTTGGTGACGGCTCCACAAATCAATTAAATTCTTTTCAAAATTTTAGTGAATTCGTCATCTCGTTGTAATTACGGCTACGACAAAGGCAACCAAAGATATGGAAGAAAAGAGCACAAAACCAGTATATTATGTTCAAAATTAAGAATTAGAAGAAGAGAACCAAATTTAACTTATTTTAGTCTAATCCTTGTTTTATTTGTATTTTGGGTTAGGACTTTAAGTTTACTCTAGTAACTAATAATATATGTTTATTTTATTATGTTAATAGGCTTGGTCATGATTGTTATTAAGTTTTTTTTTAAGATTTGTTTACTTTTATTTTATTATGTTAATAGGCTAGACCCTAATGGCTATTAAACATTTAAAATTTTAGTTTTATTATAAATACTTATGTAACTCTCCTTAAGGGGATAGTTTTGATGATATAAGAATTATGATTTTCCCTCTTAAAAGAGCTTTTGTGCCTCTTAGAGTTTTTGGAAAGAACCATTTTTTGAATCTTACCAAAGATTTCTCATATTCTTGTGGTAACTCTACACCAAGCTTATCACTCTTCCTTCTTCATAGAATTGGGGGTGTAGCATTTTCCCTCATTCCTTCTCTTTTTCATATTTTATTCTTACAATGATTTAATTTCTAATTCTGATTTTGTTTTCTTCATAATCCTAATTTTAATTTGTTTCCATTATAATCCTATTTTTTCTAAGTGAACTAACTTAAGGGAAGATTCGTTTAATTCATATCAGAAACCTATGTTGCTCATTCTTTCTAGGTTTCTATCAACCTTTCATTTTCTCAAGAGTTTGTTTACTAAATCTTATTCGTTAAACTTTAAGCCTCCTTGGTCGAATGCCCTTTTTCCAATTTCATAAATTTGTGTTCATCTTATTCAATATTTAAGACCAAATTTATAACTTAATGCTTAAGGAGAATAGTTTAATTATTTTGGATTCTAGATTTGGCCTAATAACCTTGACATCCTCTAGAGATTTATACTCTATATCTCTTTAGTCTTAGGAGTTGTAGTCTTGATATTTTTTACTTGATCTCCTATTCTAATTAATTAGAAAAGTTTGTAGCTCCAATACCTCTTTTTTTTATGTCATGGTCGAATGACCTATATGAATTTGAGAGGTTGCTAAATTGTGTTTCTTTCCTCAATTTTTCTTAATGTCTTATTTTAGAAGAGTTAACTAATTAATTTTAGAAACATTTTCAACCTTTCTTCCCGTAACTTTGGAGCTTGGTCGAATGGTCGTAATAACTTACCAAGGTCTTATAATCAAATTTTTCTTCCTATATTCTTGCATGATCAAATATATTAATAATTACGAAGATTACTAATTATCATGGATTGAAAATTTTAAGCCTTTTATTATCCATCATATGGTCATGGTAAAATGGCCTATTCTTTCTCAAAGTGCCACTTTTATTAACTTCCACTACCATAACTCTTAGATCCATGATCAATAGATTTATTAACCTTGGATCTTGACTTAAGCCCGTGAAATAGTTACAATTCCTTATATTCACCTATTTGTCATAAAGGTCCAATGTTTAACCTTCCAAATTTAATGTTTGTGTTTTTTCCTCTAAATTTTAAGTTTTATGTCCATATAAGTCCAGATCTAAGACTTTTAAGTATTAAAGGTCAAAATTTTAACTTAGCATGAGAAAAGGAATAAGCTTGAACTTTTGGAAGACAAAATAACATAGAAATTTTAAGCTCAAATAAGAAAATACTTTCAACATCTTATCAAATATCTAAATTCACCATCACTTACCATATTTGAAGACTTAGTTAAAACCTCTATAATCTGCACAAAGCCTTTAAAAATTCTTTTCAAGAAGATTTAACCAATTAAAATGGTTAAGGAGATCCAATAAGCACCTTAAACCAATAAAGCTTCATTTTGGACTCTTAAAAATTATTTTAAAATCAGAAAAGAAATTTTAAACAAATAAATACTCAAGGAAGATGGATATTGGAGTTAAAATATAGATCCATAAAGATAAAGAAGATTAGGTAAGAATATTTAAAAAAAGTAGTTAGAAAAATTTAAGGGTAGAATATCCTACTGGTTGAAGCCTTAAAATGGAACCTTGGTGAATTTAGTGATGAAGAATCACTCCTTTTATGGTCCCACACAAAATTTATTCAAGAAAGAAGAAGAAGGCTTGCTTGCTTAGTGTTTGAGCTTTAGCTTGAAAGATGGAAGCTTAAACATAATTGGATTTTGGCTTGGGGAAGTCTGGAGATGAAAGGTTAATTTTAGAGATTCGGCTAAGTGTTTGGAGTAAATTTTAGTGAAGTAAATGATGGATACGGTATCTTACCAAATTTGGCCACTTTAAGTAAATTAGGGATTTAATTTTTAACCAAGGGTAAAATGGCAATTTCACTTGTAATTTCTATTTTTATAATTAATTATAAATCATGCACCCTTATCTTTTAAGATTAATCATGGTTTATTTAACCTAACCATAGTTAGATTTTAACTTAATCATGGTTAACTTAGTTTAAGCATGGTTAATTTTTCTTTTTTTTTCATAAATATTTGTCCTTTAGTGCATTAATGCATGGTGACTCATGGGGATGATGATGACTGTTATGTGTTTACTGTGCATAAAAAGTTTTACCTAGAAAAAGTGTACTCGTTGATGTAGAAAGTGGTATTTAAAACCCTCAAAATCATTTCCACATATACTATTTCAACAATTCTTATTCTTAAGAATAATTGAATCCTAAAAGAATAACTGAATCCTAACTATTGAGCTCACAAAAAAAGAGTTTTGTTTGAAAATATTTAAAGTAAATATAAAAAGGAAACAAAATAAAAATAGGAAATTTAAAGGCAAAAGAACACAGATACGAATTTAATTATGGAAAGCACAAGACTTTGGTTTCCCTTATAACTATATCCAATTTCACCCAACTCCCTTATGAATGATTTAGAGTCAGTTTCTAACCATCCGTTCTCATTTTATTACTACGGAATGATCATGCAATAGTAATATCATTTCTCTCATGTTACTACCTTCAATGATTATGCAAGGTATATAATTAAAAGTATAAATAACATTCGGACTTGATAAATTAATAACCGATTAGAAATCAAGAATTCCGATTGATCCTCTAAAATCCTTAGATTTAGTTTACCTTATAGTTTTGTTAATTAAGCAATGGTACCATTGTCTATCCTCAATTAACTTAGAAATTAATAAGAATAGTTAATTCTCACTAATTAATTAAGCACAATAAGAAAAACACAATTGTATAAAACCATAGAATAATTCATAAAAAGGAAAAAGGGTTCAATTGATTACATTATAAGTTTCATCAAAGCCTTATGATATAGGAATTAGATACGTACAGAGAGATAAGAAAAATAAGAACATACTAATGCAACAAAACAGTCTATAATCCTACTTCTATACAAAGAATAAAAAAAATCGTAGTGCCAACAAAGCTAGCAGTAGGACATTGCAATTTGCATTGTGAAAGAGCTGCCTTCAAGGTCCTATAGGAGGATATTGAAATAAAGATAAGAATGGAATTATGTGTCTCCATGATAGTGATAGCTTCGTGCCCCGGAGAATGGTGTTTCCTTTGGGGCTTAGGGTGGTTTATTGTATGGTGTGGTAGAACCTCCCTTTTATAAGCATGGATTAGGGTTTTAATGTTGTGAACCAGGCTTGATCCAGTAGTTTCAATCATTCTAATTCACCTTACAGCACTGTAGAGCTGATTAGGATGCCTCACGCATTGCTAGGACTGATGTGACATTGTCGTACTAGACGTCTTATTTTTTATGCTCCTTTTACCCTCTTTTTGGCCCAAAACTTGTCTATTTTTAGATTTTCTGCTTGCATGACCATTCCTACAAAAATAAGGAAAAATTGGTAGAACTATAATTAAATAATCCTAAATTATATCATAATTATAACTAACCTGGTGCTCGCCCAGATTCCTATCAAGGCCCCTATAGATAAATCAATAGAATGGTGGTTTATCAATATTTTCTAAGGAAGGGTTTCCCTCAAGGCATAAGATTGCTTATCCTCAAGCAATATCCCAAGGAATGGGAATGTAGCAAGTATAGAATCTAGGAACCTTGCATATTAAGCATGTAGCAACCAAGTATAATTACTACCGTGGAAACAATTAACAATAATCCAATTAGGATCTTAGTTCATTGAAATCAAGTGTCACATATAAAGATGGTCACTCTTCTCACCATCTCCCAAATGTATAAGGGTATAGATCACTAACACTTTATTCCTTGCTACTATAACTACCATGGGCTTACCTATAAACCTCAAGGATCCGCTAAAAGTCAAATCACACATAAGAATCGAAAGGTCTTCATCAAGGTTGTAGGTTGTAACATGATCAAGGGAATTATATAATTAGGTATGATATAAGAAGAAAGGAAACACAAAGGTTTTCTTTTCATTATATCTTCAATAACTTTTATCCTTAAAATTTAAGCAGATTTCCTTGGGTTTCATGATTTTATAATTTTTTTTTCATTATTTTTGAACTTTTCTTTTTTTTTCATCTTTTTCTTCTCTTTTTTTATCACTCATACTATACCAAGCATTTACTTTGCTTTACTTATAATTTAAGGCTATTTGAAATTACAATAATTAATTAAGGGCACCAAAGAATATAACTTCTAATGTGTTAAGCTCAAAGGGACACTAAATGATATTCTAAGTCTAGATCCAATCAAAGAAACCTAATTTTCCTTTATCATTTTCTTGTTATGCAATCAACTTACACAAGCCTTGACAAGGTTATAGGACAAGTTCTAAAATATACAAGTCGGAGAAGAATCACTCAACAAAGAGAGAGGTTGGGTGTAATCTCAATTAGATTCAATCCTCACTATAACTATTCTAATGTGAGATAAGATAATAAGGAACATGACTAATTATCAATTATTTTTATTAAAAGTTCCTATGTCCTTATTAGATTATTTAACATTTTCCACTAAATATTAGAAATCTCTAAACCCTAAATTCATTAACATTCCAAACAGTCAAGCATATGGGGTTATCACAAGGTACAAGCATTTTTTAGAAAAAAATGAGGAGGGAGGTATCCTCCTCAAACTTAATCTTCTACCATTCTTAATTCAACTGTAAAAATTAATTACCACAGTAGACAGAAAAACAAAATAAGAGGAGGGATAAAAAATTTTGAGAAATGAATAGGAGGAAGAATGTTTCCCTCCTTAAACTTAAGCTCTTGTATATATACACAAATATGTTATAGTGGAGAGTAAAAGAAGACTTTCCTAAAAAATAGTACTAGGGAGGGAGAAAGTCTCCCTCCTCAAACTTAGAGACCATCATTACCCTCAATACATTCATTGTTGGATGTTAATGATTGCAAAAGAAGTCCTATCGTATTGGCTTAAATTAATCATACTAAACACACGTGTTAGAGGAAGAAGATAATAATAATGTATCCTAACAATAGGTTTTATACATCCATATGAAATAAAAATAAAATAAAATTGAAATATACAATTACATAAAGGAATAAGAATTATATAATATACTAAAATAATTAATCATAAAAATCTATTAAAAAATAGGTTGCCTTCTTAAAGCACTTGTTTTACGTCATGAGTCTGACGTACCTTCACCCAATGGCTAGGCACAACCATGGGTGACTACCTTAGGATCCAACAACATATTGATACACTTTTTCACCTTCTTCTCTTTAAAGGTTTTCTTGTTCTCTTTGATAAAGTTCATCACTCCATGTGGAAATGTTTTATTCACCTTGTGAGGGTCGTTTCCCCTAAACTTATGTTTTCCTGGAAGCACATGAAACTGTGAGTTATAAATCAATATCCTCTTACCTAGGTGGGACTCATATTTCTGAATATGCTTGGGATGTCCTATTTTTGTTCTCTGTTTGTGGAACCTTGTGTTCCCATGCATTTTAATCTTGAGCTCATCTTTACAGCTTAAGTCAAACCTCCTTTGTGGTTGCACCTTTGGTTCAAATTCTTTCTCCATAAAATCTTGAGGATGTAAAGTTTAGGGCTTATTCCTTTGATGTCATATATAGGCCATCCAAAGACTTCTTTATTTTCCTGCAAGACCCACTGCAATTTCTCTTCCATTGTTCCTATAAGGTTAGAATAAATAATAATAGAAAGAGAAAAAGTAGGGAGTAGAAATACATATTTAAGATTTAAGGAAAGAGGTTTGAGTTCAAGCACTACAAGTTCTTCAATTGATGGTTTAGGCTTACAGGTTCCATCATCCTCTACACCGTCAAATTTACTACCTCTGTCTTCAACTTCGTTGAGTATGTTTGCTTCCAAGGCCATTAATTTCATTGTACATTTTGTATTGGCCTTCAATATCTAAGGAAATGATATCATGGGTTGGTAAGGCTCTACATGGGGTTTCTTAGGAGCCTTTTCTACAGTCTTTTCAACATCCTTAATCTTTTCTTTTGGGCTCTCATCCATAGGGATTAAGAGGCTATTAGTAACTTAGTGGTGGTCGTCAGTAACTATGTGCTCCTTCTCATTCCCTTTTTTCCACAGCTATCGCTAATTCTTTATCGCTCCCAAGAGTAAACATATTATCTTGCTCCTTTGGGTTTACATCAAGGTGGTTGGGCAATGTCTGAGCGTTTGTTGTGTCAGGAGATCATAGATTTTTCCCACTTGATCTTTCATGCATTGAAATTGGGTTTCTATGTTTTGGAATCGTGATTCAATATTCTACAATCATGATTCTAAAAATGTTGATTCCTTCCTTTCTTACCTATAGCCTCCTTAGTTTTGTGCGTAAGGGGACCTGTAAACATTTTGAATATTGTTAGTATATTTATTACCTTGATGCCCTCCCCAAGAGAGGTTAGGGTGATTCTTTCAAGTGGGGTTTTAAGTATTTTCCACATAATCAGCCTCTTTATTTTGTTGGGCTATATCAACTTCACCCATGCATCCTTCATCATCATGACTTATGGATCCACAAAGATTACATGGGTTAGGTTCAGATGCAACTGGAGTTTGCATAAGCAAGGTATGATGTGTCTGTGCTTGCATAAGTGTTTCCATCTTTTTATTTAAGGCCTCTATTTGACTGACTATTATAGTAGTATAGTCGACTTGATATATTCCTACCAGTTGGAATCCTTCTTCCATACATGTTTATCGATAGATCTCCATTGGTTCATAACATTCAACTTCAATTAGAAGCTAGGAACACCTTCAAGTGGGATTGATATGTTGTTTGGTAGGCCCTCACCACTTGGGATCAGGTAATCCAATAATTTCCTTCGTATTTGTGCTGCTATCTTTCTTGTTTTGGTTTCTCATCTCAATCTTCTAGTTGTTTTTTCTATCTCAAGATTAAACTATAATTAAGGAGCTCGAAAGCAAGTTATCATAAACAAGCAAAAGATTACACAAAAATATAATAATAATAAAATATTTTTTTAAATTTTGTAATAAAATATATATATGTCTCAAGAAATTAAGTTTCAAACTTCTAAGATTGATGGGAAATAGTCCCCTGCAACAAAGTCAAAAACTTGCTGTGCGTTTACTGTGTGTACAAAGTTTTTAGTCATAGAGAAATGCACCCGTCGATGTAGAAAGGGGTATTTAAAACTCTCAGTATTGTTTCCGCAAAGACTATTTCAACAATCCTAAAGAATAATTGAATCCTAACTTTTTAGCTCACCAAGAAAGAGTTTTGTTTGAAAATATTTAAAGTAAATATAAAAAAGAAACAAAATAAGAATATGAAATTTAAAGAAAAAAAAAACACAAATATGAATTCAATTATGGAAAGACATGAGACTTTGATTTCCCTTATAACTTCATCCAATTTCACTCAACTCCCTTATGGATGATTTAGAGTCAACTGCTAAACATTCGTTCTTATTCTATTACTACGGAATGATCATGCAATAGCAATATTTTTTCACTCAAGTTACTACTTCCAATGGTCATGCAAGTATATAATTAAGAGAAACATAAATAACATTTGGGCTTGTTAAATTAATAACCAATTCAAAATCAAGGATTTCGATTGATCCTCCAAAATCCTTGGTTTCAATTTACTGTATAGTTTCGTTAAGTAGGCAGTGGTATGATCGTCTATCCCCAATTAACTTAGAAATTAATAAGATGAGTTAATTCTCACAAATTAATTAAGTACAATAAGGAAAACAAAACTGAATAAAAACACAAAATCATTCATAAAAGAAAAAAAGGTTCAATTGGTCACATTATAAGTTTTGCCAAAACCCCATGATTTAAGGATTAGTAACGCATAGAGAGATAAGACAAATAAGAGCATACTAATCCAACAAAACAATTCATAATCCTAATTCTATAAAAGGAATAAAAAATCATAGTGCCAACAAAACTGGCAATAGCACGTGGCAATTCGCATTGTGAAAGAGCATTTGCCTTCAAGATCTTACGGGAGGATACCAAGAGAAAGATAAGAATGGAATGGTGTGTCTTCAAGATAGTGATAGGTTTGTGCCCCAGAGAGTGGTATGTCGTTTAGGGCCTAGGGTGGTTTATAGTATCGTGTGGCATTCTTGTACTAGACATTTTTTTATGCTCATTTTACCCTCTTTTTGGTCTAAAACTTGCCTATTTTCATATTCTCTCTGCTTGCATGACTATTCCTGCAAAAATAAGGAAAATTAGGTAGAATTATATAATAATCCTAAATTATATCATCATTATAACTAATTTCTTGTAGATAAATCAACCGAATGGTGGTTTACCAATTACACATCATTTCTTTTGTGCAATAATGAGACACTTGTCGCAAACATCCAAAAAATAATTTCTAGATTTTCCCCAACTATGATATAATATAAGGTATAACCTAGGTCATCTCCCAAAGACCATTTAAGATTATAAAGGAAATTAGGAGAAAGTTAGAACAAGGGGTATTATCAACTCAAGGAATTCAAGGGTTATTTTCTTAACTAATCATTGATCACTAGAATCATGCATTGTATTTATCAACCTAAGATCATACGGAACCCGAAAAATGATCCTCGAATTCTATACTAAGAAAACTCTTAGGATTCAATTGATTATGATCAACAAGATCAAGTAATCACTTAATCTTCTATTTGATCTAAACCAATTTCATAATCAAAATTCAATTGAAGTAAGTAATAAAATGAAAATTTTTAATTAAATTATTTAATTTCTACTCTCCAAACTTTTGGTAAATGATTAACCAATTAAAAATTAATTACCCATTAATCAAAATATGTCAACCATACTAACTTTGATTAAAAGAATGAGATTGAAGAATATAGTAAAGCAGAGTAGAAATAATCTAATAAGCATTTAAATAAAGATCAAGACCTCAAAGTTAAAATGAAAAAAAAAACTTGAATCCTTGAATTGAAATTAAAAACTTGGCCTTTCATGTAAAAGGAAAAACTAACAAAAAATAAAAACTTAGTCTTACATGAAGGAGACAAAACTAACAACAACAAAAAAAACTTAGGCTTCTATGAAGGAGACAAAACTAACAACAGAGAAAGAAAGATGGAAAATGGTATTGGAGTTAATGTCCAAAGTGTGTGTCTTCTCCTCTTGTAAACCCTCTTATTTATAAAAATTTTTGTATGCATTATCTTTAGAAGGTCTCCTATTACTTTTTTACTTTTTCCATCCGTTTATTTCTTGCACATGCACTTTGTTGAAAATGCAAAACACATTTGATTTTTGTCACCAATCAACACACAATTTTGATGTTTATTGCAGCATATTTTTTCATATTCATGTGGAAAAAAATTTGTAGCCTTCGATGTTATCTTTCCAACAGATCTAATTACATCTCAATATGACTTCTATATCTCAAGATATGGTCAGATCTTTGCACATTGTTGAGGTTCAACGACAACAACACTACCTTATCTTTTGAGATAATTTCAAAATCCTATACATCTCATTTTATATCTGATCTTACTTTATAACTGTGGATACTTCTTTAAGATTTTGTTAAAGATAAATTTCATTATTTTTAAATGCTTAAAACTCTTATTATGCTCAAAATAATATAATAGTCATTTTAATTGGTTAAGCAGAGAAATTCAATTAAACTCCTTATGAATCCAAACTCATAAAATATGACAAAGACCACTTAATTGAACATATAAGAATTCTTAATAAGCTACATATGAGAGATAATTACATATGAAAGTTCGGCTTATCAAATAACCTACAAACACATGCTCGAAAATAAACACAAGTTGCAGACCTCTACCAGCAGTTTCTATCCTTTTCAGGCTACCAGGGGTATTTTCATCATTCCAAAAAAGATTTATAATTACTCTAAATTTCAATTTCTATGTTTATTTTCCCTCTTAAAATTATTAATTCATGAGTTACAGAGTTTATCATAAAAAATTTTGTATGTTACATAGCCCAATTCTCTACATTAAGTCTTCATCTTGATCATTTCCCTAAACAAAAAATAATTAAGTTTAGGCTTCAATCTTTAAAGTTTAAGCTCAAAAACTAAATAAGAAAGACTCATTTCCTCTTATAGAATATTGGTTTTGGGGCCATCAAAGGGGTGATTATCCATCACTAAATCCATCAAGTTTTCCTTCTAAACTTCAACAAGTAGGATGTTCTTCCCTTAAAACTTTCTAAGTGTTTTTGTCAATTTTTTTTTCCTATTCTTCTTCATCTTTGTGGATCTCTTCTTTAACCTCAAATATCCAACTTCCCTAAGTTTGATTTTGTTTAAAAATTTTCGAGGATTTTAAAATAATCATTTCTAATGTTTAAATAATTTTTAGTCGACCAATATGAATTTTTAATGGTTTAAAGTACTTATTAGAACTCCTTCAACATTTTAATCAGTTAAAAATTCTTAAAAATAATTTTTAGAAGTTTTAGGAAGATTTAAGAAGTTTTAAACTAAGTCTTGAATATAACACACAAAATTTATCTGATAAAATCTATAAACCATGAATTAATATTTTTGAGAGGGAAAACAAAATTTGAAATTTGAAATTAAAATTTAGAGAGATTAGAAATATTTTTAAGAAATGATGAAAATATCCTTAACCTAAGATAACAACAAATAAAATATAAGCAGTTCAGAATATAAATTTAGAAGAAAAAAAATTATCAAAGAAACATGGAATTAGAAATAATTAATATAATACCACTAGAAGCAATTAATGACAAGTAAAAGATAGAAACTTTACAATAAAATCCTAAAATACTCACAAAGAGTCTAATCCTCCTGGGAAATGATAAACTATCCTAGAAAATAATTAAACTACATAGAAATAAATTAAGAAGGATTAATTAAGGAATAAAAACTTTAGGGATGAAGGTTCGAAACTTTTTTGAAAAATTTCTAAAAAATAACCAAAATGCTCCTATTAGTCGAAGTAGGCTAGAAACTGCTGGTAGAGCTTGCAACCTATTCTTATCTTGGATCGATCACATGTGTTTAGAAGAATTAAGGAGTAGACAAGTGTGACATTAAGTGAAGAGATGATTCATTTGAGCATTTATCACTAAAGAGAGTAAGTAATCATGGTAAAGTTAATTTAATTATGATTTGGTTGAAATCTAACTATAGTTGGATTATATATGGCCATGGTTAGGTTAATATAACCATGGTTAATCTTATAAGGTAAGTTTTCATGATTTACAATTAATTTTAAAAAAGGTAAAATTATAAATAAAATTATTATTTTTCCTCGGTTAAAAGTTTAATCCCTAGGTAGCCGAACATAAGGTGGCCGAATTTATAAGGTAATAAACATCTTAATTGCATCATAACCATTCATCCAAATACTTAAAAGCTTCTATCTCTAAACTTTCCTAAATCAAGAACTAACCAAGTTTAGGCTTCACATCTTGAAGTTTAAGTTAGAAATCAAGTAAAGAAAAAACTCATTCATCCTTCTTCAAGAATTTTTATTTTGGGACCACCAATGAGGTGTTTCATCATCATAAAACTCACGAAGCACTTTCCTAAGCTTCAACAAGTAAGATGTTCTTCCCTTAAAACTTTCTAAGTGCCTTTATTAGTTATTTTTTCCTATTTTTCTTCTTTGTGGATCTATTTTCTAAACTTTAAGATCCACCTCTCTTGAGTTTTATTTTTTTAAAAAAACTATCATATGCTCTTAAAATAAAAATTTATACTTTTTAAATAATTTTTAGGAGTCCAAAATAAATATTTAAAGGTTTAAAATGATTATTAGAACTTCTTAAGCATTTAACTAGTTAAATCTTGTTAAAAATGATTTTTAAAATTTTTGGCCAAATTTGAGAAATTTTGTTCAAGTTTGGAAGGTACCCAAGTGGAGGTTGTTTAGAATTTAGAGTATATTTTGTAAATATTACCTTATTTGAGATTAAAGTGAAGCTTTGTTGTCATATTTTCTCTAAACTTGAAAGTTTGTCCTTTTTATCACATAAAGCTAAGAACTTGGACCTTCAAACTTAAAGAACCTTAAATTTGGACTATAATGGTCATAGTTCCAAATACTTTAAGTGGAAACCATAAAAAAATTAAACTTGAGAATTAAATATTGTACTTTTATGTTGTGTATTGGTGTGAAGAACTTAAGTCAAAACCTAAAGAAAAATAATTTCTGGGGATATAGAAAAATAGAGAAGAAGCCTTTAAAAGACATTAAGACCATTCAACCAAGGAGGATTATAGTTTGATAAATAATATTTTGAAAACAAACTCTTAAGAAAAGGAAAGTTTGAGAGAAACCTATAAGGAATTAGTGATACAGGTTTCCTTTGAGAAACTTACCATAAATTTGAACAATTGTTGTCCAAAATTCAAGACCATGCATAAGTAAAGAATTTTACTAAGAAAGTGAACTTCTAGATAACTATTTATATCATACTTATCGTTATGATACTTGAGTATGTTTACTTATATAGAAGTGTGTTATGTTCTCTCTTGAACGATGCGAAAAATTAATGTGAATTTATGAGAATTGAATGATTTCGATGCTATATATGCATACCATATTATTGAATGTTAAGCATGCATGTTATTATAAAAAATTAAAATAGAACATAATAAATCAAAATATCACCAAAGAATAATCTTATGTAAAAATTTAACATTACTCTTAGTGTGCTAAGTTTGGATTTATGCACACTTAGAAGGTTTTAGGTCCTTCTATGGTGAAGTCGTAGGTCTTCACTAATCCTTCTATGATGAAGTCGTAGGTCTTCATAAATTATTATGGTAATGACTATCTGGAATGAGATCATATCCTAAGAATAGAAGGTGGAGTAGTAGACAAGTAGTAGATATCATTTGACTAAATTATTAACTATACTAGAGAATGAGAATATTTATGATTAAGGCATAGAATAAATAAGAGCAAATGATATCTATGAAATTATGAAAAGGTGATACAAAGAATGAATAAGTAATTTGATATGTAAAGTTTCATGAGTGTGGGACTTAAGAATGCATGCTTATGAGATACCCACTTCAGATAAGTGTTTGTCTTGAAAGTTAAAATTGAACATATATGTTTGTCACCTTTTTTATAAATAAATTGAAGTTCCTGGAATAGAAATGATGTCACCAACCTAGGATAGATGCCTACTGAGAAATTACAATTTTTCATTTTCTACCTCTTATTTTTTTTCTAGACCCCAATTATGCCAATTGTGACATCAATAATTTACCTCGTACTTCTTAGTGAGGATCAGCTCTATAGTGCTTATGGGTGGGAATAAATGAGAAGGAGAAGATGTCATAAGTCCGTGAGAAGATAATCCATGAATTGTTAAGAGGATTTTATTTTGTTCGCATGTATTTTGTATGCTTTGTTATGGAGGAATGTAACTCATAATGGGCATTGGTGCTCTTCTTAAGGTAAAAAGGACTCATTAAAAGCCTTATATTTTCCAAGGTCCAATATCTATATAAATAATACTATACATATGGTTGTATATGTGAATATATACTATCTTAAATAAATAAATGCGAGTTTTCAAAACTGACATGAGTCACAATGTTTTGAACATTTATTATCTGCTACATTAATCACTACGACAAGACTATCACTTTCAACAAATGTTTTAAAAAAAATTATACCATTTTTTAATAAAAACTATTTTATAAAGAATTTTTGGATCATGAAGTAACATACTAATAGTGAACCTGCAATACAACTTAAGCATGAGACAAATATCATTATTAGAATGTTACATTAAAAGATACTAAGGTGAAGGTTTATTTAGAGATTAGAGAAGATTTTGGGAACCTTACCTTATTTGAGCATATATCTACCATGTGTTGCTTTATTTATTGAATGCTTTATTTATTGAAAAATGTAAGTTTGTTCCTTTTACTTTAAAAAGTCATAATCTTGAATAATAAATTTATGAACTTCAAAACTGGACAAGTATGGTTGTGAACTTAGTCTTGAGGAGAAAAATCTAAGATTTAACTTATAACTTATAAAAGCTTGATCTTTAAAATATTAAGTACAAAAGGAGGACTTGTGGACTTATAAAATCAAACAAAAATCTAAAATTTACACTAAAGATAAAGACCATTGACTAAAGGAAAAGGCATGCAAAGATTTAGCTGACCTTGAGACAAACCATAATTACTCAGTTCGAAGATTAGAGATCTAGAAGTTAAGATGGAAAAATGATTGCTAAAAATGTCATTTTTGGATGTATTGGAAGCCATTCAGTCAAGGCTTAAACTACGAGGAAGAAAAGACTTAAAATGCATACAGATGTACAACTAAACATCCTTTATTATTGGTAACATTAAGGACATGCACATAGAGCATAGAAAACTATTTTTTAACTTTGTGCATACATGGATTTAAAATATTATTTAAATATTATAATAATTTTTAATTTCTACTTTTTAAAATAACCCATTTTGAATAAATTATATTTATATTTATCTTTATCTTTTATTTTAAAATAATTCTATATTAATTATAAATCTTATACAGGTGAGTGTAACATACTCTATCATATTATATTTGGACAATCGTAAATACTTATAGTGCAACCATCGCTTGCCTTAAATCATATGCACTATAAATATTGTGTTAAATATTCTTTATTAGAAAACATTTTTCATTTGGCATTAAAAAAAATATTTGTTCAATTAAACTCTCCAAGAGTTTTTCAAAATTATTTTCTTTTTTAAAGTTATTCCTTAAATCTCTTTTAATCAAAATTATGTAGTCTTGAGTTTTCAATTATACTAGAAAATATGTAGAAGGAGAATAAGTTTCATCAAACTATTTTCAATAAATATATTTATTATTTTATAAATATTTATATCTACTCGAAAAATCAAACAATTTTTTAAAATATTAAAATTTACACACTTAGCTTAGGGTATCTTTCTTCTAATAGGTGAGTAAAGTTATATTCGTAATTGATTCTAAATTTAAATCTCTTTTATTTTAGGATTTTTTTAAATATTTTTTTTCATAAATAAATTTTAATGACAATTTTACTTTCTAAAATTCATTTAAAATATTCTAAATTTTTTAGATTCATCGTTTTATTATAATTTTGATTGAAATAAATAAAAATTAATTAATTAATATACATATTAGAATATTAAAAAATTAAATGAAGTTGAATATCCTAGCATTCATCTTGATTAATAAAATTATATTCTATTCATGTTTTCATTTCTATTGACGCTATCATCTATTTCCACATTCATTATATTCAACATATCCCACAACTAGCTCATACTTTTGTACTTGATCCATCCTTCTGAATTCGACATTTTGGATTTAAAATCTTCTTTTACTTAATAGCAACATAGTGAACTGTGTTAAGTTCATTACATATCATTTGCACGTTTAGTTTACTTAATCAAGACTTGTAACCAAAGACATCAATCGAGATCTCTAATTACATCAATCTTTCGTTAATTAACCCAAATATTTGATGATAGTTTAATATAATAAAAAAATTTATGAATTTTTAAATAAGAATGTATATTTTATTGATTAAAATAATAAAAATCTTAATGAAGCAACTAAAAAATAGTAAAGTTTGAACATTAGAAGTTAATTAATTAATAATTTTCTTTACATGTAAATTAATAGTTGGGTTAGAATATATTTAAAATTTTTTAACAATTAAAATCTAGAAAAGATTGGTTACACTTTTAATTTAAAATATAAAAAAATAGTTATAAAATAAAATTATATTAGTTTGTTTAAATTGACTTGAATATGATAAATGAACTGATTACATAATCATTCAATAGATGTAAATATTTTAATTTTCTTTTTTTTTATACCGAGCTTTTAAATAACACAATTCAATAAACTATATATAAGAATATAATGATCAGTGACTTTAAGAAAATAATATTGCAAATGAAATATTTAATTAAAAAATTATAAAGTTTTAATTTATGGGTGAAATAATATATAATAAACATATTTGCCTTGAAACTCATTCAAATTTTTTTAGATAAGATTAAAATTATAAATGAAATTATTGGATTTGACACTTCTTTGTTGTATTTTAGTATTAATTTAGAACAAATTAAAAATCAATACTATATAATGATTAGATAAATAAAATTTATTTTATTAATCAATATTATATGATGATTAGATAAACATTATTATGCATAATAATATATGCAAATACCAATTACGTACCACTGAATTTGGAATATTTTAAATTATTATTGTTTGCCGCGCCTACCATGTTTGATTCAAGAATATGGTTTAAGGGACAATGTCCGATAATAATTGTATTTAATATTAAAATTAATTAAATTATTTTCAACAAATAAATATTTTTAATAATTTTAATTATAATATAAAAATACTTAAAAATGAGCGCTAAAGGAATGTATGATCCTTATCCTTGGGCAGAAGACTACAGTTTAGTGCTTATCAACTAATTTTATAAACAAAGATAACAATGTACTGATCAATAATGTTTTGAATAATGATGGAGCCAACACTTATTCCAGTTCAAATCCTAAGATTTGGGAAATTGATCATTCTTTCTATACAAGGAGGTTTGTGTTCATACAGTGTCAAATCTACAATTGTGAAATACAAAATGAAAGCACAAACACCATCCTCAAATCCTTTCAGTATTACATAGTTCACAAGGTCTTGCACAGGGCTAGGGGAGGCAGTGAAGGAGACACTAATGTCTAGCAGTAATGGAGAATTCAATGATGAAACACAAGTGGTTATAGAAAGACTTACAATACATATTCGCAATATATTTGATACTTTTGAAGAATACCCTCACCGATTATATGAGGTATGACTGAATAGAAGAGGATATCAAGTCATCAAGTTACCATAAACCTATTTGACATCCATATTACAGAAGCGATTGATGTTAAGGAATATCCATCAGATTTAACTTCAATAGTGATATGATGCTTAAATTAATCAAATAGAATGTTTAATTAATCAAAGCTACGATTAATTTAGGATGTTCACTTCGGTTTAGTTTGAAAAAAATAATTCTAAGTGTTTTGGAAGAAAAAGAAGCAATTATTTCCCAAAAATAACCATTTGCCACGCATGCACTTACTTTCTTATTACCCTTTGTTATACCAGGAATAAGCAAGTAGCATAAGCTACCCCAGCTTCTAGGCTTTACTTTTAAGAAAAACTAGATCTAAATTATTGTTACCAAGTAATAATAAATGTGCAGCATGCTTCAACACTGTATGGTCCTCACATTATCAACATACATCCAAGAATTCAGAAATCTAGTACAAGCAATGGTTGAAGGGGAGAACATCGTTACAAAAGGTCCATCACCAACAGATCTTTTATCTGCACAACTAAGCCTCTTACTTGGTCCCTTTGGAGTCTCACCTCCAGAACAAATCAAATTCAGTAACATACAGGAAAACCTAGCCTTTCTAGAAAGGGGCTGTTCTAAGAAGGGAAATAACCAAGTGCTACATTCCAGTGCTAATCCAAGATATGACCATCTAATAGAAGACACATATACTGCAGCAGAGAGGCTTCAAAAGGAAAGGTGAATTGCTGCATATGATGATGATGATTTAAACTTGTTTTTCAAGAGGAAAGTAGACAACAGTTCCTTGCTTGGCTTTATCTACCATAGAATGGGAAATACCAAACGAAGCTATTTCTGGAGTATACAGACTAAAACATTGGAGCAACAAAGATCACCACAGCCTCCCCTATTAATTAATTACTTTACTGGTGTTTCAAGTGCTTTCGCGGAGCAATAAAATAACAACTTTGTTTTTTTGGATATGTTTTAATCAAATACAGAAGAAAAGACCACATCAATATTTTTCATGTTGCATGTCATGAGTCAAGGGCAAGGATTACATAACAATGTACTCACTTATCCATCCAAATCACACATCGAAGACATTGTCCTGTACTCAATAAATCAAAAGCTTTATTGATGTCCTTAAACTTCAGCTCATGAGTGACAAATTTATCCAACTGCAGTTCCTGTTAACAGATGAAGCAAACAAAATATAACGGACTAGAAATGTCTCAAATGATTTGATATTTCATTATTTTGTCATTACTTATTCTACGTAATTACTATTTACTACTTTTTCTAACATATCCCTGTTGAGGTGACAAACAGTATGGCGCAAGAAAGAAAATAAAAGAAATTGCATATACCTTGTCCATGTACCGTTTAAGGAGAATGGGTACATGAGACTTAGGTTTGAGTCCTCCAAATAAGGATCCCATAAGGCTCTTCCCATCATGAAGGACCTCATACGAACTGAGGCTTAACCTGGCTCCTGGCTTGTCCACTCCTAAAACAATTGTTTTTCCCCAACCCTGAAGGCAAAATCATCAGCTTTCCACTTATTTCAGGAATTATTGATTTGAGAAGCTCATATTATTGGCAAGTTCAATCAAGCCTGTTTTCTATTTAACCAAATGGTGTTTTCTCATAAAGTATATGGATTTTAATTTAGTTAGCACAAATTAAGACTTAAATAATTTCAGAAGCCTTTCAAGCTTTGTGTAGAAGTGATTGGTCAAAGTCATAATTTAGCTATAGATTTAAGAGATGTTTGGAAGAACTTATAGGAAACTAATGAAAATAACGTATGACTCCCAAGTTCTTTTGACACTATTTCCATTAGGTTCTTGATAATATATAGCTTATCAAAATAATTTTTAGCTTATTCCAGTAAGTTTTATGGTCAAACTTATGACAAACTCATGTAAAAAGTACTGATTGAATAAGCACTTAATTAATTAAGCTGTATACCCAAACACAATCACATCATCACTGTCTGCCTATATATGGCCCTGCAAGCATGTCTATGGGAGCTTTTGAGAGAGTCACATATACCTTTCTCCAAGCATATGCTTCATGCACCAATGATGCCCTATCAACACATTCAAATCAATAATCTGCCCCCCCACCATGGAAGAACTTATAGGCAACTTATGAAAATAACTTATCACTCTCAAGTTCTTTTGACCTTATTGCATAAAGTTCTTCATATAACATCAAAATAATATTTTTTACCTTATTCCAATAAGTTTTATGGTCAAATTTATGACAATAAACCCTGATGTAAAAAGTACTAATTGAATAAGTGCTTATTTAATTAAGCTGTATACCCAAACACAATCGCATCATTGCTGCTGCCTATATATAAGCATGTCTTTGGGAGCTTTTGAGAGAGTGGCATATACCTTTCTACAAGAAGCATATGCTTCATGCACCAATGATGCCCTACCAACACATTCAAAGCAATAGTCAGCTCCCCCACCAGTTATATCTATGATAACCTGCTCAGCAACCACGTTTGAAAATAGTTTGGCAGACAACTAGTGAAGACATTGAACTCATGAATAAGCTTGCAATATTCACAAATTTGTTTTAATCTTTCTGCTTGATATCATGAAAAGATAGAACATCACATCTATTTCCCTTGGCAACAAGAAGGGAATTTCACGACCAAGAGCACATCAATTAAAATAAAGATTAAAGCCCCCAAGAAGGTAGACCTGGCTCACAGGTTTCTTCTCACATTCTCCAGCATGGACAAAGTCTGTGACTCCAAACTTTTTTCCTGATTAAAACAGAAAAACAAACCCATAAAAATCAAATTCAGAATGCTTGCTTTATAATACATCAAAATAAATCAAAAACATATATAATAGAAACTGGAATCAGATGAGTGATATTGTATTCACAAAACAAGAACTTTCCCCTTCAAAACTGATTGAATTGATGTCAGTTTCAAAAAGAAAAATTTAAGGGTGTATCTCTCACTCCTACACCGTAATATTGGAAAATAGAAAGAAGATATAAGACAGAAGAAAAGGCACAGGCTCTTCAAAGTAACAATAAACCTCCCACCCTTTTTCCACTGAAATTCAGCCCAACCTTTCTCACTTTCCTTCCTTTCACATATGAACAGACTCCTAGCATTCCTCCATGTATGCTACATAGCCAACTCTCTACTCTTCTCATACTTTTCAGCCTCAGCAGTTGGTACAATACCCTCAGCATCTTTCCCGTTTCTACCATATACCTTGGTCATAGGTGCATGGCTAGCAATATATTATATAATGATTGATATGATGTTATTAAACAAAGACTGCATTACCAATTTCAAATTTTTCTGGTTTGACATCGACACCTATGATCCTAGTTGCTCCACAAAGTCTAGCTCCCTCTGCAACCTAGGAAGGTGGTGAATTGCAATAACCAATTCAGTATACAGATAATCAAAGTCACAAAAAAAAATGTTCAAAGAGTTCATACTGCCAATCCAACAGATCCTAGCCCAAAAATAGCTACAGTAGACCCTGGTTCGACATCTGCAGTTCTCCAAGCAGCACCAACCCCTAGAAATGCAAATTTTTATCAAGATTTCAAAAGATTGAATCAAATGAATGTTATAAGCTTGTAATATAAGACAACTGTATATTTCTTCACAACGAACTAATTTGATCACAATCTAGGATAAAGAGGAAAGTTAGCAACACACTCTTCCAAATATACTCTTTATTATTGGTTAATGAGACCCAAATTGTTTCACAAATCCCAATAAATTCAATCAATGATGAAGAGTGTGCAACTAGTAGCATTTTTCTTTAGAGTACATACTATTCTTCTCTACATTTTCTAGTTAGTTTTTGGGTAGCTAAGGAAATTGCCTGTTGAAACACCACAGCTGAGAAGGCATGCCCTGTTAGGAGGAATTTCTGAATCCATCTTTATTACATTGACAATGTCCACCACAGTGTATTCACTGAAACTTGAAATAAACATGAAATGGTGTATGATCTCTCCATTTTGGTCAATGAATCTGGTTGTGCCATCTCGGGGCATCGAAGGAGAAACCTTGAAAGGAAAATTAGTACAACGATTACTCTTGGATGATTTGCAATCATTACACTGCCCACAATCTGGTAGGAAAAATGGTATAACCATGTCTCCTTTTGTAACTTCAGTTACATCCTTTCCTACACTTTCTACAACCCTACAATTACATAAAAATTTGTTCAAACACACCATCACCTCATAGTCTTTAATGTCTGAATATGAAAATGGCAGTAAATAATCTACAGCCAACATAAGACAGATGAAGAAACAAATAGTCACAGAATTCACATCATAATTAATGTTCAAATTACTCTTGTTGAATCATCAAAATGCATACTTTCAGGTACTCAGGCTCAAAATTTAGATGCCAAAATCAGTCCCGTAGTTATTTAATCCTTTACCAAAGAATTGGATTACGTAATTAACTAATCTTGAGAATTAGGCTATTCACAAGAAATTTTATTACAAATCTATAGAGATGTCTCTTCAAATATACATACTGCATGTAACCAAGAACACCTATTTGCAAGCAATCAAACAAATAGGTACAAAAATCAGGAATAGAAACCACTTTGGTAACTCAGTGCATAACAAAAATTCAATAAACACAAAATTCATGCAATTACATTTCAGACCACATCCCATGATGCAACCACATCTGGGATTGTGGTGGTTACTGGTTGCTATAACCATATCAGGGCGTGATTGTAAAAAGACATAGGCTGCAATTGGCCCACATCATCAACTCATAACCACAACTGTAATTTAAAATTGAACTATGCGTGTTTAATCTAGTTAATTTTAGAAAAATAATAGCTTATTTTTTATTAGTTCTCTGTAGATTCTTTTTGTCTAAACCACAAGTATCTTTATACAGGTCAATTCTAGTTGAACCAGAAACATTCACATGATGGTAGAGCTAACTCTTCGTATAAGGAATTTTCCAGTAAATTTGGTGGTAGAGCTTTTGGGAAAAAGAAAACGTTTGGTTCCAAGAATTAATCTATTCTTGAATGCTCCCATAGTGTAATACACAAAAAGTTTATACGAATACAGAAAGATAATATTGGGAATTTTGCATTTTGTGGAGAATAAGAGAAATTTTCAGTTAATACTCCTCAGTTTCTTTTGTATTATATTAAAAAAGGTAATTAATATTTTTGTTTATGTTAAAGTTATTATTTAAATTTTTATCCTATTCTTAATATTTTTGTTTGTGTTAAAATTGTTAAAACAGTAATAGTAATAAATAACAAAAATCAAGAAACGCACCCAGCTGCCTCGTGACCTAGAATTCTTGGAAAATAGCCAGGAGGATCCTTCAAAACATAGAAAAAGGCATCTTAAAAACCATTCAGAAGGCACTGCTAATATAAAATCACAAGAAAACAAAGTAAGAACTAAAAAAAAATGGTGCTAGAAAGATACTAAGTGATAATTTTAAAACAAAAAGAACTTTAAAGACCAGTAAATAATAAAAATAATATATAAATAAACCTGCATGTTCCGAAAAGTGATGTCGCTATGGCAAAGAGAGGTACATATAATACGAACCCGAACCTCATGAGGCTTTGGTGGCGCCACTACGATGTCTTCAATAACCAAAGGCTCACCAGGTTTTCTAGCAACCGCCGCTATAGTTTTGCAATGAAAAATAGACTATAAAATAACAATGGAAGAAACATATTATGATGAAGCATAACGTACCTTTGCATGTTATAGGTCGTCCTTCAGTTGCTGGATCTAGTTTATATTCTTCCATTGGGAATATGCAAAAGCAAACTGAGTCTCTGCGCACTATCCTAATGGCAGTGTAGAAAGAAGCTGTGGATGGGTATCGGGCGGGTTCGGTAACAAAATTCGAAACCGCGAAAACCCGAAACATGTTATATCATGAACCGTTTCCGCCCAATTGAAAGTATCAGATTTTGCTGGTTTTGGGTAGGTTGGCGGATCAATTCGGTTTGGACCTGTACTGGGCTTTAAAAAATTTGTTGTAAATGTGAACTCTAAGTAATATTTTGGGCTTGACTTTTCGCACCCCTTTTTTCTTTTTGCACCTCCTTTAATTTTTTAAAATTTTTTTATTACCATTTTACCCTTAACACCTTCTCATCTCTTCTGCAAAAATTTTTCTCTTCCGTAAGTATTCGTCTGTTCCGCAAGTTAATTTACGAAATACAAAATGTATTCTGTAAATTAATTTGCGGAATGTAATTTTTTGTTTTCCATAGATTAATTTACGGAAGGTTACATTTTTACATTTCGTAATCTAATCTGCGGAACAAAAAAATTACATTCCGCAAGTTTATTTACGGAATACAAAGTGTTTAACGTTCCGCAAATTAGTTTGCGGAATACAATATCCGTTCGTCTTCTCCGACATGGTTTCGACGTTTTTCCGAGGTTTATTTTCTTAGTTTTTTCTCCCACCAAAGCAGAACATATGGATTCAATTAACAATGAAGAAGATGTAATAATGGGAAACAAAAATGAGAAAGAAAGAAAAAGAAAAAAAAAGGAGGAGGAAGACGAGAAGACGAAGGAGGAAGGAAGAAGAAGAAAAAGTTTAATAAACAGGGGTATTTTTGTCTTTTCATACATGAGGAGGGTGCAAAAAGAAATTTTGGGGGGTGCAAAAAGCAATACCCTAATATTTTTTAGTGTTTAAAAAATGTTGGGCTGATGATGCTTTATTTTAATATTTACAAATGTTGGACCTGAAAACTGGATTTAAAATATTTAACTGTATTTTCAATATTCTGTATTAAGTAAACTTTATCACAAATTTACAGTATTTATTTTCATATACTTTTAAGTTTTATAATTTTAACTTTAAATATATTCTCATATACACTACTAGAAATAATTATAATTCATATATGATAAGGTAAAATATCTATAACATAAAAAAATTAATTGAAAGTTTAATATACATATTATACATAGTTATAAATTTATATAATAATATTATACAAAAATTTAAATGAATTTATTGTTGTTTGTCAACAAATGTTGAGAGTAAAATTTTTTTGTCATAAATTATCTGCAAACTAATAAAGATTAATTAAATTAGGACATCACATATTGAATATAGTATCATAGATATAAAGAGCATACTTAGACATTATCATATGAATCCGAACAAAAACAAAATTAGTAATCAATATCAATAAAACATGTTTCCACCATGAGATCATACACAAGCAAAAATTAAAATTATAACATAACAATTAACAAGAAATAATCATTCCTATTATATTGAATTATTAAAGGTAGAGATTATTACTGAAGGATGTAGGCATCACCATATATTTATTCATCAATGATGCGTCAAAATTCAAAATTTTTCATTGTTAAATGCATATACAAACAATAATCATAATATTGGACAATGAATAAGTAAGAAAATTATAATCAATAAAAAGAGTGAAAAATAATTTAACATTTGAACTCAACTTACTTTATAAATAAGATCGAAAAAGATAATTTTATGAGTTTGATTTCAAAATAAACCTCAATTGATAGGTTAGTTTTAAAAAAGCATCAATTGAAAATGATTCAAAAAATAGACTCCAAAAAGTAAAAAAAAAAATGCAAGTTTGGAATGTTGTATAAGTAACAAAAATGTAACAGCAATTTAAAAAAAATCATTAAACTTTATAATAGATTATAATTAAGAAAGACAGTAAATTTAATTTACTTTGTTTTATTGGTGAATGTTCCTTAATTGTGGTCAAGTAGAAGATCATTCTCCTACTTCAATTTTAACTAGTGTTCCATCATCAAATTAAAAATAATAAATAAGAGAAAGAACAAAAATAAATAAAAAAATTAGATGAAATAAAAATTACTTGTTAATACTTTTTTAGAAAGTTCAAATCCTCACTAATGAGAAAATTCTTAAAGTGGTGAGCAAAGAGTTTTAACCAATTTTGTGTACAAATAAGAGTCTTAACCTTTTAAAGGGATAAGAAACTTCTAAAGGTATCCAACATCCTACTTCCTATGTTGAAAGCACTCTCTGTAGCCACAATAGAGACCGGAATGGTTAAGACATTCCTTACTAAGGTGGATAAAATAGGGAAATGAAATCTATTTTGTTTCCACCATAAAAATATGTCAAATTTCTCATCAACATCTACATATGATTCACTCAGGTACCTTTTAAGTTCAGTTCTCATATCAATTGAATTTTTTTCCTTAGATGTTGTCTAAAACTATCAATTCTAACAATATGGCTAGCAATTGCAGGAGGCTTAGTTTCAAATGAACCACCTTGAAATGAATGTTGGGATGATTGAGCAATATTATGTTGCTGCTCATGGAGAATAGCATACCATAAGTACAGTTTAGCTAAATTCAATTTGACACTAAAGGAAAACTCATTTGAAAAGTCACTCTCATTTAGATATATATCACCCAAGGATCACTCAACATATTTGACTTAAACTTAGGATCAGGGATGACAACAAAATAAGCTTAATCCTAATACTTATCATTTTTTTCATCTCATACCCGATGGTAGCGCAAATTGTATTTAGATCCATAAAAGCTTATTTAACTCACAACAAATAAGTGTAAGCTAATAAAAAACAACATGAATGATTATATGAGTAGAGGTTGAAAAAATTTTAGTTGCATCATAAAAAATGTTCAAAATATTTATGAACACCCTATTATTCTCTCAATCAAAAGTAGATGGTGTAGCTACTACTTCCTAAAGTGATCCTTAAAACTAGGCTCCTTAAATTCTAACTTATCGAATGCAGGTTGGTATTCTTTAGCTAACTCTAACATTTAATAAGTTGAGTTTCACCTAGTAAGTACATCTAGACATACTAGTTTCCTATATGAAATCTTTGAATAGAAAATACATTTCTTAAATTTGGCTAATCTTCGGGTGAGGACCTAATAAACCTAATAGCATTCCTAATGCTAGATATTGATGGATGCATGTCCTTTAACCCATTATTTACTACCAATTTTAAGATATGAGCGGAACATCTCATTTGAAAAAAATTACCATTCAAGACTACTACTTTGAAATAATTTAATCTTTTTTCATATAAGCAATGGCCACATCATTGGAAGAAGCATTATTAATAGTAACTGAAAACACATTCTTAATTTCTCATTTTCTCAATATATCTCACCCTTATGGTAAGGAACTAGTGAAAAGCTAAGGATTTTTTTTCATAATTCCACTCACTATCAATAAAAATGGGTAGTCTAGTCAAGGTTAAATAATTCAAGTTTTAGACAGAAATCCAACCATTTGCTGTTAAGGAAACCTTACTACTATTGGACCTAAAGAATGACCTTAGTTTGATTTTCTTATCTAAATAGATATGATAATAAGTTTTACTATTATGCATCTAGAATATGGGCAAAATTAGGGTTGCAACTACTAACAAATAAGTTTGAAACCCTCACCATCTATAATTTTAAATGGTCGCTCATCTAAGATGACTAAGGTAGCATGAGCTTTTCTCCAAGCCTTTACATTGAACCTTTGGCTAGCAACTTGTAAATCAAAACTCTCTTCATTCTTAGTAGAATGAAAGGATAAAATTCTTTGACTAGGGTCATTGGTGATAACAAGAGTGTATTTTGGGCATCGTAGGAGGTGAAAAGACATGGAAGATATCCCATGGATCTTAGGGTAATAATAAAAACTTTTCCCATACTATTTACAAGAAACTTCAAATGTATCACCTTCAACTACACGCAATCTTTTGTAGTGGTTCCAAACATGTGAAGTAGATCTAATTCTACCTGCATTTAGATTTCTTTTTCTATAAATTTTAGAGAGTGACTAGGTTTGTTCAACAACAACAACTTCATTTAGAGAAGAGTTGAAATTTTCTGTTTGTGGATTTCTATCAACATCCATAGTTGATGGTTGTTCAACATTTGAGATGGGGGCGTGGACTAAACTACTAGAATAAAGAAGTCATAGTCAACTACTACTAACTAAGGCTAACTCTTGAGGTAAGTGAAATTTGTTGGAACTTATGTTTGGCTTGTTAAATGTCTTACCTCTTTATCTCAACTAAAGACTAAAATCTAACTTAAGCATACATTACTACCAAATGAACTTCATTTATCCTATATGAGAAATAAATCTCAAATTATTTACAGAATCAAAGGGAAGCATTCTACAAAGGTTTATCATCTCAACCATATGCATACTCAGAGAAGAAGGGAAATAAAAAAAAAATTCTCACATATAAACATTACAAATCATATTTAAAACATTCCAAGAGAAGAGAAAAGACTAAATTAGTCTCAACATAAGCTTCACAAATTAGATTTAAACATTCCAAGAAAATAGTAAAAATTAAATTAGTCTTAACTTAAGCTTTATAGATTAGATTTAAACATTTAACAAAAAATAAAAAAATTAAATTAATCTCAACCTAAGCTTCATAGATCAAATTTAAACATTCCAAAAAAAAGTAAAAATTAAATCAAACTCAACCTAAGCTTCATAGATCTAATTTCAAAGAAAAGGAAAATAAAATTAGTTTCAACATAAGCACCATAAATCATACATCAAAGAAGAAAGAAATAAAATTAGTCTCAGCCTAAGCTACATAGATCAGACATCAGAGAAAAGGGAAATAAAATCAATCTTCCCATAAGCTTCATAGATAAGATATTAGAGAAAAAGAAAAATAAAATCAGTCTTAGTCTAAGCTTTACAGATGGGACATTAAAAAAGAGGAAAATAGAATTATTCTCAGCTTAAGCTTCATAAATCAGACACCTAAGAAGAGAAAAATAAAATTAGTCTTAATCAAAGCTTTATAGATCATATATTAGATAAGAGAAAAAATTAATTTAATCTTAGTTTAAGCTTCACAGATCAAATCAAGCATTATACAAAATAATGTCAAATCAAGCATCATACACTATAAAGCAGTACAAGAAAAGAGGGAGATTGAAAAAATTGTTAGATCAAGCATCATACATCATAGAGTGTAGTATCATATAATCATTAAAACATTTCTCAAATCAAGCATCATAGACCAAAAAGCAGTACCAATAGGGATGGAAGTAGGCCGAGCCGAGCTAGACTTTGAGTGTTCAAGCCTAGCCTGTTTAAAAATTTTGAGGCCTGAGTCTGGGTCTGTTACCTGTTAAAGGCTTTTTTTTTCTGTCAAGACCTGATTTAAAGCCTACAAGGCCTACAAGCCTGTTTAAAAGCCTACATAACAAAAAAATTCAACAAATAGACTTAAAACCTATATAAATAATTAATTAAAAAAACTTGCAAACTTAAAGCTTACAAGATAAAAAAGCCATTAAATAGGCCTAAAACACACACACACACACACACACACATATATATATATATATATTAATATTATGTAAATAAAATATAAAATAAATATTATACAAATATAATATATTAAAATAAATATAAATATATAATATATAAATATAAATAGGCTCCTGAATAGGTTAAATAGGCTTTTTTATAAGCCTAGGCCTGACTTGTTTATCTAAAAAGACTTTTTAACAAGCGTAAGCCTATCTATTTATTAAACGAGTCAAGTCAAGATAGACTTTAAACGAGCCAAGCCGTAGGCCCCTGTCAGACGGCCTTGTTCACTTCCATCCCTAAGTACCAAAGAAAAAAGAGATTAAAAATATTATCAAATCATGCATCATAGAAGAAAATAATATCTTAGAAAAGGGATATTAAAAAATTTCTCAGATCAAGCATCACAAAGACATAGGCCAGAGAGTAGTACGATAAAAGACGAACATTACAAAATTTTTCAAATTAAGCATCCTAGAGACATAGACCAAAGAGTAATATCTTAGAAGAGAGATATTAAAAAATTTCATAGATCAAGCATCATAGAAATATAGACCAAAGAGTAATATAATAGAAAAAGGGAAATTAAAAAATTTCTCAAATCAAGCACCATAGGCCAAAAGTAATACCATAAAGGATCATACATGATATACATGATACAATCTCGACAATGCAGCTTCATTGATATAGTCTCAGCAACTACAACAAAAGGATCATATATGATATAATTTCAACAACATAACTTCATTGATATTAGAGAAGAAGAGGAGAAACATTTTAAAAAATAATCTCTTGCTCTCAGCAAATCTCTTTGATTAAGCATGCATTAGCCTTAAAAAAATAGAGAAATATTGAAAAACATGTAACTCAAGAATATAGATCAATCTCGGTCAGGTAATTATGCTCATCATTGTGTAATTACATTAATCAAAAATATATATCAATATAAAAATTAACAGAATCTAACAATGGTAATGGAAGATGTAACAGTGAAGACTTCAACTATTTAACTTTGATTACTGATTAATTCAATCTTTTTCCACCACTAAAAAGATAAATTCACCTCGAGTCACATGTAATAAAAATAATGAAAGAGGTCATAACTTAGAATCAATCATAAACACAAACCATTAAATATTAAATTAAATTAAGATAAATATAAAGAAAAACTTGGAAACACATATTAGAAATATACCTTAATATCTTGAGATTTAGGTCCTTCACCTTCGAATCACAAGCAAAATAATTTATAGAAATTAGAAACACAAAGATAAATCAAAGATTCAAATAAATCATCAATTCATTAATAAACATAATAAATCAAAGATTAACAAAAATAAGATTGGGAAAAACATAACTAAGAGATTTACAAATATACCTTTGTGAAGAGAATTGGGACCGCTTAGTGGCTCGGTAAGAGGACTCACTATTAAACCAATTCAAGAGGATTGAACCTAAAAATAATAAAACCAAAATGAGAAAATTTTCATAAAAAAAATAAAACCTTAAAATTATATATACAAATTAGTGAAATTATCTTCACAAATTTTCTCCTTTCCTTCCTTAATGGCCATTGAGTATATACAAGTGAGATTTATAAGAATGAATAAACCTCAACCCTTAAAATAAGGATAAAATAAATATTATGTAAGAATGAAAGAACTAAGCTTTAGGTTGGAAAAACATTTTCAACAATAATAAATTATAACAACAAAAGGAAGCAAACGAAGAATATGAGTATTAGGAGAGGAAGAGGGAGATTCAACCAAACACTAGTAGAGATTAAAGAAGACAAGATGGAGAAATATGGCACTCAGTATCACAATAATACAATCGGAGAAGAAGAAGACGAAGATGACACTAGAAATTTGGAAAACAACACTAGACGAAGATGATAGTCGAAAGACTTGAAACCTTAGTAGAGATACTTAGAAATCACAACAAGGATACAGACATAACAATGCAAAGGTGAGAGTGAGAATGAACTAGGATAACCTAATAAGGTGTACATCCTTAGTTAATGTTTTAGCTTTAAACATTTTTTAGAAAGAGGGGGTGTGAAATGCAAAAAAATATATGCATGTTGAATAAGTCAATTTGATTAAGTTCAATTAATAGGATTGAAACTTATCTCCACATGATATTCTCCACCTATAATCACTGGACTTGACTTGCCTAACCCAATTTAGACCCGATTCTCCCCTTAACCTCTATTAGACCTTCAGGCTAGACTAGGCGAGTTCAAATGATCCACTATTTTCTACCTATCTCTAGAAGTTGATGAGAGTGGTAACTCACAACTGACAAATTAATAAGGTGTTTGCTTAGCTTTTAAAAATTCATCAATAAAATATAAATATATGTATAATATTTATTCATATTATTTATATTTAAATTTTATTTTTTGATTTAAAATAAAAGAATTTAATAGAAAATGGAATAAATAAAAAATTATTAGAAAATATTATTTAAAAGCATATATAATAATTAAATTTTGTTATTATCTTAAAATATATTTATTTTTATTATACTATTTTATTAATAATTGATTATTTTATATTTTTATATATTATAATACCATCCTTTATCATAATAAAATAAGAATTTAATTTCTTTAATTTAATAAAATAAGAATTTATATAATAAAAAATGCAAAATAAAATATTAATATTATTATTTGTTGAGGTATAATTTTTAGACATATAATATACTCTCTTAACATAATGAGAAAGTAAATTTTTTTTCAACAGCTTTATTATCTTCTTTTTTTTATTTCATTATCTCCTTTAATTTCTTTCTCATCCTCCTTTTTATCCATCTTCTTTATTGTTCTTCTCCTCTTACTTATTTATTTTCATCTATTTTGTTTTTATTTTTTTTTGACAAAAATGATATTTTAATAATGGACTTATTGTTCTCCTCCTCTTGCTTATTTATTTTTATCTATTTTATTTTTATTTTTTTTTGACAAAAATAATATTTTAATAATGGACTTATGAAATTGTAAAAAATTTTAAATTTTAAAAAATGTTATTTGGAGAAAAGATTTGAGATGAAAGCTATGGATGATGGTGGAGTTCTTTTTGGATGTATTCATAAATGTGCAGTGATGAATGATAGTGGCATGCAATTTAGAAAAAGGATTTTGTGAATTTTTTTTATGAAGGTTTGAATGAGTTTTCAATAAATTTAAGGATAGACAAATAGTTATAAAATAGAAAAGGATGCTAATATAAAAGGAAGGAAAAAAAAAGATGATAATAAATGAATTTTTTTTAATAAAGTTACTAAAGATGTGAACAGAAATAATTTATTTATTTATTTTTGTAACTTTAAAAAATTAAAGGATTAAAATAAAATTTTTAAAAGTTAAAGATAAAAAAGTTAAAGGATAAAGTAATAATTTTATTTAATTAAAATAATAATATTTATAATGATTACTTTAAAAGTTATATTTAGAATAATTTTTAATTAGTGGATGATGTAAAAATATTTACACTAATAATATTTTGATATTAAATAATTATTGTAATATTATAAATATTTAATATTTTATGATTATATTTTTATTTAAATTAATTTTTATTATTATTTCATATAAATAATAATTTGGATTAAAATTATATATATATATATATATTTAAAGAAATAATCATAACTACTAACATCGTATTTCAAAAGATTTATAAGTTTTTTAAAGAGTTTTTTGTTTTGATTTTTGTGTTTATATTATTTTATAATTATTTAGTTTTATTTTTTATTGAAAATAAAATTATATTAATAAAAAAAACAAGATGTACTTAAAATCATACAAAGAAGATAGAGTTAGAACTTTAGAGCACGATAATTTTCCTATCTGATCTATAAAAAGCTAGAAAATAAAAAAGAATACATAAGACAAGTACATCACTTATAAAACTCGATAGCCACAGATATGTTAGAAGACTAGTGGACACTGTTCGCAAATACGTTCAATTGGGTTAGTAATTTAACAAGTAACAGTATATCGCGTTACGTCCTTTACCTTAATCCACTTCCAAAATTTAATTTATATCAGTTTCAAAATATTATTATAATATAAAATATGTGAATTAAAAAAAAGTTGATTTTTCATTAGCAATAAGGATCAAATAACTGCAAATCAGATTATCATTTACTTATTTTTTTGTTATGTTATATCCTGATAACCGTCCATAGAACTGCCAAAAATCTTCTCAAAGGTTAACATGAAAAGTTGAGTTACATCTAACCATTTTAAACACAGCCTCCAAATCACATTTGTTGCTTCACATTTCAAAAATATATTTTGTGTGATTTCTATAAAGTAACCATAAGAAGTTTAGACTCTAGTATTTATTTCAATGTTATTTATGTTAAGAAGATTTCTTTTAAAAAAAATTATATTTAACACCATCTTCCAATACAAAAGCTTTTATCTTTGTTGATATCTTTAAGATTCAATAAATCTTGAAGAATAGGTCAACATGTTCCTGATTGAATTTTTTTAAGAAGTTATATATGATTTAAATGTTTAATTTATATTTTTATGTCTTTCAAATTTTACTATAACCGTAAAGAAAAAACATGATTTTATAGAGAAAAAAATTGGTTAGTTTCATTATGTAATAACTCTTTTTCTAATTTTAATATTATTCACATGTGTCATTTTCCTCTTTCCTAATATTTACAATATATATATATATATATATATATATATATATATATATATATATATATCCTTAAAGTTTGACATATTATACAATAATTTGTAAGGTTTCCTCTTCTATCCTATTTTTTCATAAAAGTATCATTTTTCATCCAAATATCAATAAGATCTATCCATCATTTAGAGGTATACTAAAATTTTCATTCCACTTAATATCCTTGGTTTCATATTTTTCCAACAAGAGTCTACACCACAAGTTATTATCTTCTGAGAGGAATGTCTACTATCATTTCCTCCAAAAATGTTACATTAAAAGACCTCACATCTCTTGTCCCTAGGTCTCTTGCCTTTCTGTCCTTACACACCACCTTCAAGATATCCAATTTATTTTTCTACCTCTCTTTGTCCTCCCTCATAGGATTCGTTTAAAAAAAGATTTAAGAATAAAAATGATACCTATAGAAGCTTTGAAGAAGAAAAAGAAATAAATCAATAATAAATGAAGGACAATTTTGAGGACGACTGGTCTACCTCCAAATAATAAGGTCTTGCATTTCCAAGATAATAGTCTCTTCTTTACCATATCCACCATTAGTTGTCAAGTACTTCTTCTTAGGATAGTACCTATAGGGATCTTCAAGTAATTAAATGAGATTTGCCCCACTTGACAATTGAGGAAGATTGCCAATAAATGCAATTGTTCTTCAAAAACATTAATATTCATGAGCTAACTTCTGTGAAAGTTCACCTTTAGGCCAAAAAGAAGTTTGAATAATTATAAAAGAACTTTAATCACCTTTGCATTCAAGTTGGTATTCATGCCGACCAATAAAGTATCATTTACATATTGTAGATGATTTATATTGAAATTTTCATAACCTATAAAAAAATTTTAAAATAAATTATTCTTTTCGACCCTTTTAACCAATTTGCTTAATCACTTTATGGTAATGATGAAAAGAAAAAAAAAATTCTTCATTTATAGACTTTTACCAATATTAAATTTTTTTATAAGGCTCGAATTAACTAGAATAAAAATCATAACTGTTGATAAAATTTTAATTTATAAAATTAAAATCCTTTTTATTGCTAGAATATGAATTGATGGTTCTATGTCCATCTCCCTACATTCTTCCTTCATTTTATGTGTTTGCTTCAGTTGTGAATGATGCAACTACTTTTGTTTGGCGATACAGAGGATCCTGAAGCCATCTCCCAAAAGGCATATTAGATAAGTCAGTTTCATCAACATCTCCTTTAGATTCCATGCAAGATTTAATAGCGTGTGCAAGTCGACCTCTAAGATAGAAAAAATGGACATTTTTCATATTTGAAATAAATCTTGCTTTTAAAACCAGCACCGGTTGACACCACTTATCTGTGCCGCAGAGGATTCTTAAGATCCAAATTGACTTTCAAACTCATGCAATAACTCCATCTTGCTTCTTTGAAGCGATCCAAATTGATGGGTGCACCCAGGGAATTACCAATTTGTGTCATAGCATTCTACGTTCTCATTCTTAATGGCATGTCATGGACCTAGATCCAGAAAGTGCTTATACGTAAATCAAGACACAATGGTTGTTGATCTAGTTCAAGTTCTTGGATAATTAAGACATGCTTGTCAAAGAACCAAGGTCTTCCACTTATTACCACCTAATGGTCAAATTGACAAAAGAACCTTAAGGAAAACATGTTTTTCCCAACTCCATAATTTCAATCCTCGCTTTTGTTTTCCATAGCCCCATGATCGTGGATTTCAGAGTCTTTACATTCAAACTTTTTCAACATCCATAGCAATCCAATTGGTGTTACAGATAACAGATTATTTGCAATACAACTATCTTGATTAGCTAAAATGCTGATCTCAACTATTTTTTCTTCAGAAAACTCTATTATTCACCATGTATCCATTATAGAAGTATCTTTTCTGTGCATGATTCATGAAAATCCTCCACCAAGCAAGGGAGATTCGTTAGCCAATACTAAAGATAGGATCAAAGACTACAAAACATATCTTTAAGTTAGAAAATAAACGAAAATTTATTACTATGATCCTGATTTGTTATTTTTTTTATCATTATCATCTATTAGTTGTAAAAAAAATAATTAAGTAAAAATTAAAATAAATAATTATCAAATTATAAAAAAAATTTACTTTAAATTTAAAGATATATTTTATAGTCGTTACATTGTATTGTACATCGATAAAGATCTTAATTTATATTTTATTGTAAAACTATATTTTATGATATTCTTACATGTAAATTTATTTTATATTTTTAAAAAAAATTAAATTGATAATATTTTATATTTTATAATAATATAATATGTAATTTTTAAATTTTTATATAATAAATATTAATTTTATTTAAATTCTCAAATATCAATTTTATAATTTTAAGATGATTTCTAAACAATATTTCTCTGTATCAGTTTATGATAATTTAAGAATGTTGAAATATCATAATTTAAGTTAACATTTTTAATTAGTAGTTGGATGAAAAATTTTAAATTTAATATTTTATGTTAATAATTAGATTAAAAATTTAACGTGCACCATATTTATTCTATTATAAAAAAATAGTGGATTGAAATTGAATATCTAAATTATCCTAACATTAAATTAAGGAATTGTAAAATATAATTATTTTATTTTATTTAATCTTAAATAAAAATACTTAAATTAACCACTCATTAATATTCATGTTACTACTTTAATTTAAAATTTTAGTAATTAAGTTACGCTTTTTAATCATTAAACCATACGTCTCCCAATTAAATTTTCAAAATATTTTGTTAATAAATTATTCATTTAAAAAATTAATTTATCATAAACTTATTTTCTTAAAAAATATTATTATTATTATATTAATTATTTCTTCAAAAATAATAATTTAATTAATAAAAAATGGAATAGTCTATACTAAGTTTTTAAAGAAAAAGGAAAATAAATCATTATATTGATCTTTTCAAAGGAATAAATCGGGAATTAAAAGAAATTTTTAAAACTTAATTTGACACACATTAAATTTTTCAAGAATTACTTTGATAACAAAACTTTTAAAAAAAATTAAGATTTAATTTGAAAAATACATTTTATTATCTAATATTTTAAAAATAAATTTAATTCCTAATTATTTTATATTATTTTAAGTACCATTTAAAAATTTCAATTCTTAATAGGAATATATATTTTTCTTTATATCAAATATTTTTTAATTTAATCTCTTATTTATATTTTATAAATTTAATGTATTTTTATTCTTTCAAAATAATTTATTATTTTTTATGAATGTTTTGTTACGTTGTTAAAAAATATAACATTTTAAATTATTATTTTAATCTTATAATTTTTGTTTAAATTATTATATTTTTATTTATTAAGACAAAATATTTAATATTGTTTACAAAATAAATTTATAAAAAATAATTTTTTAATTTTTATTTACATAAAAATTTAAAAATAAAATATATTTTTTAAATATCAAAAATTTATTTAATTAAGTTTTAATATATATTTTTAAATAAGAATAAAAACATATATTTTTTTAGGTTATGATATATTAATTAATTATAATTTTTCTATAATTTTATGTTTATCAATTAATTTAACCTTTAATTTTACTGAAACTTTCAATTTAATATGTTATTTTACTTGCTTTCAATGCATTATTTAATTTTAATCTTTCAGATCCTATTCGGATAGTTTTAAGCTTTTAACTTAAAAATTTTAGAAATTAAAATCAGTTTTTAATTTTAGATTTTAATTTTAGTTTTTAATTTTCAAAAATTATTGTAAAAGTAAAATAAATCATTCTATTATCTTATTTTACTATTAATTAATAAAAAAATATATAAATAAAAATATTAATTTAAAAAATTAAATTATATTAAAATAATTTAAAAATTAAAAATTAAAAAATAATAAATTAAATATTATTATTTTTATTATTATGATGATAATGATTATAACAATAATAATGATAATGATAATAATAAAAATAAAAATATTATTTATGAGTTAATGGTAACGATATGATGAATGTAATATAAAAATATATATATAATTATAAAAATAAAAAAATTTACATATATTTTTATATTATTCAGTATTTATTTTATATAAAATAATATATATTATAATATTATATTATAAATAATTATATATTATAATACTATAAATTTAATATAAATTAATATTATTTATTTTTAAATATATAAAATTAGATAATAAAAAATTAAATTATTTAAAAATATTAAAAAATAAATTATTATTATTAGGATAATTATACTGATGGAATTATAATATAAATAATATTATATAATTATATAATTTTATATTTTATATATTTTTTAATTAATATATAAAATAAATAATTTATATATTATTATAATTTTTTATATTATTTAATATTTATTTAACATAAAATAATATATATTATAAAAATTTGTATAACATAAAATTATATGATAATACTATAAATAAAATATAATTGTTATATATCAAAAAATATATTTTATTTGTAAATATATAAAAAATAAATAAATGATTAATAAAAATAATTAAATTATTTTAAAATAAAAGAAATTAAAAATAAATTTATTATAATTATTAAATGATGCTAATATTGATAAAAGTAAAAATAATACTAAGAAGATAATAATAATGATACAGTAATTTTAATATAAAAGTAATATATAATTATATAAATTTTTATTTTACATATTACTTATTATCAATGTATAAGATCAATAATTTTATATATTATTATAATATTTTTATATTATTTAATATTTATTTTATATAAAAATAATATATTATAATATTATATTATAAATAATTATATAATACAAAATTATATTATAATAGTATAAATATAGTATAACTTATATATTAAATATGATTATATATTTTATTTTTATTATATAAAAATTAGATAAATAAAAAATTATTTTTTGAAATAATAAAAAGTATATTATTATTATTATTGTTGTTATTATTATTATTATTACATGGTGATGATTTAGTAGTGGTGGTATTGGATAAATTTAAAAATTAAAATATTTTAAAACTAAAAATAGCATTCAATAAATTTTTTTTTTTTAAATTTAAGTTAAAAATATTTTGAAAATATATTGAAAACTATTTTGAAATTATTTTTTCCAAACAGATTTTATTTTTAAAATATTCAACCATCCTGGACGAGATTTTAGTTTTTGACTAATGTTTTTAACTAATTTATCTATTAATTTATCAAACATAATTTAAATAATAATAAAAATTTAAATAAATTACTTTGATGATTAAAAATTTAAAATAAATAATCTTTCTTATTTATAATTTGAGATGCTTAATTTAAATTACAAATATATTTTGTAAATAATTATTCTATTTGAATTAAAAATCATCTCTATGATGAATTAACCTTAAGATTTTATTTAAAAAATTAAGTATATTATTTAAATTAATCATCCATTAATTATGCATTACAATTTTATTATTGTATTATTTTTTATATTCTTAACCCATGAATTTATCTATATATGTATTTCTATTTTTATTTTTTTATTTTCAACCTTTATAGTTAATTTCATTCTATGAAAGTAAAGGATTGCTTGGATTTTAGCGGCATTTAAGTTTAAGGGGTTGAATTTTTCTATTACAACAATCAACACTTTTCAAGAGAATTTTTTTTACGAACACTGAGGCGTTAATGATAAAAGGAAGAAAATAATATATTTTAAAAAATAATGATTATTTTACATACATACAGTATCATCTATGTATCTATATCCTTTATTTAATGGCTAGTAGATTTTTAAAGAAAAATAAAATAAGATAGATTCAATTTGGTATGAATGGATGTATATTACTATTTGTATATATGAAAAAAATTTCTTTCCAAAACATGGTTATAGGAGATAAGGTGATTCATGTGCAAAGAGCAAAGACAGATCTATTAGTATGCGAGCTAGCAAAAATGAAGCTTGTAGAGAATAATAGATTTAAGATTATGCTTATTTTGGATATCATGCAAAATGTCTCAAAATGCATTTTACAAAGGAGCGTCTAATATAGAAATTACCGATAAACAGTTAACGAGTGATATTTTCACATTCTCCAAAAATCAAAAAAGTTTCACATTATTCAACTTATACTCTTTTTAAACCTTTATATATCATTTTTTTTCATTATATATCTTGGATAATAGGTTAGAATATTGGATGATTAGCTAACTCAAACACATACACTAGCAGTGTCAAGTTGTTCTATCATATAGAACCGGTTACCTTTCAATTTTTGGATCCTTAATTTTCTCTTAAACTTTGTTTTATATGCTGTAATGTTGGAAAATAATTACTTAGTTTCTCTACTTTATTACATGGTTGCTGGCCTCTCACTTTAGTTATGTATTATGTCATTTTATAATGGTATTATTCTTTGAACCATTTTTTTATCATTTGAGTTTATGGTTGTCATAATTGAAATTACAAGAAAATTACAAAGTTAAAAAATATAGAAATTTAAAAAAAGAATTTAGAAATAAAATTTTCACCAATTTTTATGTATAAGAAAAAATACTAATAAAGAAAGAGATCTAGGTTACATTTAGAAAGTTACGAGTAAAGAAGCTGTTAACATTCTACTCGTTCATTTCAAAGAATAACATCTTAAGTTGAATGTGTAATTTTAATATTTTGAAAATTATTTAAATTTTTAATAGAATAATCATATTTACATTATATGTGTAAAATGATAAAATACATATGATAGAATATGCTACACAGCATATTTAAGATTTTTTTGCATAAAATTTAGAATATAGTGTTTATTGCATAAAATAGTTTCGATTAAAAATTATAAAATAAAATTCTAAATCAATATATGCACAAAAGTCAAAACAAATAAAGATTGCACTTAAAATTTTACAATTCTCTAAATGTAATATGATAAGGTATGCGATATACATGCATTTAAAATTTATTGTGAGATTCAAATTAAAAATATTTAAAATATAAATCTTCATGACAAATGTTAAAATATAAATTTAAATTTACAAATAAACAAATGAGAGAGTTATATAAACAACATAGATTAATTATGATGTTTTATGGAATGATAGGTAAAATATGATGCTAATACTTAATCATGACAGTTTTAATTGTTATATTATTATTATTATTCTTATTTAATTATTTATATTTTGATGTTAGCAATTTTAGATAATTTTTTTATTAATTAAATAATATTAGGTTCATTTAAAAAAAGCATGTTAGGCCATGAATGTAAATTAAATTTAACAGACCGATAAATAATATTATTATTATCATTATTAGTTATTAATTTATGTTTCTATCTCAAATAGTTCAATGATCTTAGTCCTTCATTCTTATTCTCATATCTGAACTTGCTCAAAATTAAATGAATGAAATTGTGAAATTTTATTAAGTTTTGTTGTACCATTTTATTTATGATAGCTTATTCTCCATCTTTGTCTCTTTGTGTCTTCTAGAGTTCATTTTCTGCATCTTCTCTGCTATAGTTTCTTTATTAGAGGTTGTCCTCTTTAGTAGTGATAGGTCCCTTCTCCTTTTGTATGATTTTCTGTGTAGGTTTCTTTTGATACTATATCTTCCGTTAGGGTTAGGGTTGTTATTCAACTGCTAAGTTACTCTGCTATCTTCATCAGTAGGATTAATATTTGGGGTTACAGTTTGTTTTTGTTTAAATTTTCTATCCTCAATCTTCATGATATAATGTTGGTGTAAAATTTATATTTTACCTTAATTTTGGATTTTAATTTCTTCTTTTGCAAAATTTTTGCTTCCATGGTGTTTCTATAATATCCTCAAATATCCTTATACATTTTTAATTGAGAAAACAAAGTTAAAGTTATTTGTATTTTTTAAGTGATAAATAAAAAATTTTAAAAACTAATAAAGAAAAAAATATAAAGAGGTAATCTAAACCAAATTTATTAATATATTTTTATAAAATATTTTATAAATTTTTATAAAAAGGTAGAATTATTATAAATAGAGTAGATAAAATTTGAGGTAGCATCCATCATACTATGGAGTATATAAGTCTTGAATTTCCAATCATACTACGGAGTACACACAAACGATGCACAAACGATCAAAATTATGTTAGACTATATATATATATATATATATATATATATATATATATATATATATATATATATATTAGTTTATTTTTTAACATATATAAATAAATATTTTGTATAAAAATTTCATTTTTATTTTAAAATAAAATTAAATAAATTTTATTAAAATTTTTTAAAAATTTACATTTAATTAAATACTGTTATTTTAAACTAGAAAAAATTGTTACCACCTTTTCTATTTATAACTAACTCATAAACCTATATAAGTTACAATAATTACCATATAACAAAACCATCCAAACAAGATTAAAATTAGATATGATAACTAGTAAATTCTATCAATCAAAAATATTTTTATTTATAAATTATAATTAATATAAATATAATTTTATTATTTAAAATTAAATAATAAATAATAAATAAATTATATTTAAAAAAGACATATTTAAAAGTTTTCATATAAAATCATAATAATTTCATATTATATATTTTTATTTAGAATTATCAAAGAAATGAAAATTAATTTATATTAATTAATAAAACTTGATTCCAAAGAAATACATTTTATAAAACATTGTTTTATAAACTTTTATTTTATTGAAAATTAATAAATCAAGCTCATTTTATTTTCTTATTTTTTAAAAATAATCATGACAAACACTTTATCTTAAAAATGAAAATTTGAAATAAAAATAAAAGACATTTTTTAAATCAAACGATACTTTAATATTTATATTTCTCTAGATAGAAAATAAAAATTTATTTCTATATTTATATATCCATTTAAAAATATTAATTCATCTTTTTTATATAAATCCATATATCTATTTAGTTTTTATAACCTATAATAAAATTTTTGTACCTAAAATGTCTCACTGTTAAGTAAGTTATTATAACCTATAATCAACTATTGCACCTAAAGTTTCTTCCTGTTAAGTAATAAAGATAATATTTATTATACTGATATTTTAAAAAAATATTAAATTCTTAGAAGGATAAACTAATAAAATAATTAAAAATATATCAACTACATAAAGCTTTTAACATAAAGAAATAATTTAATATTTTTAATTTATATGAAATAATATTAAATTATAAATAAAATGTAACAGAGTAAAAAAAAACTAAAAATTGAGAGAATATAGCATGCAAATAATGAAATTCATGAAAAATGAAGTTTATGACACCTAATTGTTAAGTAATAAATGAAGAGATAAAGTAAATTTTATAAAGGTGATATTTGTTTTTTTATTATACTATGATTTTTTATAAAAAATATTAATTAATTTATTAAAAAGGTAATTTAATAAAAGAAATTAAGAATATAAGTAAATCATACATAAATTTTATTACAAATAATTATGTTGATTAATATTTTAATTTATATGAAATATATTAAATAATGAATAAAAAGTAACGAGTACCAGAAAGAAAAATCTCAAAATTGAAAGAATGAATAAGAATCGTGTAGAAAGTTGAAGTTTATATCACAGGTAACATACAAATTGTGAAAGGGTTCAGAAAAAAAAAATTGAAGGCATTCAAATATTTAATTTACTAATTAAATATTTGTTTAAAAGAATGATGACGTTTTAAATAGCTTTAAAAGATTTGATTGGTTAATTAAGGAGATTAAAGAAAATTTAAAGAATGATGAAACTGTAATGAGAAAATAATACTAATAATAATAATAATAATAATAATAATAATAATAATAATAATAATAATAATAATAATAATAATAATAATAATAATATAGGAGAGAATATAGTGTGTGTGAAAATGAAAATTATGTAAAAAATTAAAATTTATATCACGCGTAGAAATGAAAATTGTGAAAGGCTTCATTAAAACATTAAAATATTTGATTCGCTAATTAAAGACACAAAAGAAAATTTCAATAAATTGATGAGATTTTAATAGCATTAAAAGTTTTAATTGGTTAATTAAAGAGGTTGAAGGAAATTTATAAAATAATGAAATTGTTATGATAAAAATTCTTAATTATTACTTTTATTTTATTTTTATTTGTTCACATAAATAAAAATATAATTAATATTATTTATTTTTAATTTATTGTTTATAAAAATTTGTTTTTATTTTTTTCATTTAGTACTTAATAATAAAAATATTATAATAATTTATATAATTAATAATCACAATAAATATTAGGATATGTATGAAAAATTAATAATATTTTTTAAATATCCAAATATATATATATATAAACAATTTTTAACTTTATATCTACACAAATATAAAAAAATAAAGAATTTATATAGTAGCTAACAACAATAAAATGATAATTCTCTCAGTTTATTTAAAATTCTGCAAAAATAATAATAATAAAGTGATAACATGTAAAACTCCTGATAAGCATAGATTTCATAAATAATTATCTCTCACTTTTATCTCATTAAGACTTCTTATATGTTCAATTAAGTGATCTTTGTCATATTTTATGAGTTTGGGTTCATATGAAGTTTAATTGAATTTCTTTGCTTACCCGATTAAAATGACACTATTATAGTATTTTGAGCATAATAGGAGTTGTAGACATCCAAAAATCATGAAATCTATCTTGAATGAAAGCTTAAAGAAGTGTCCATATTTACAAAGCAAGAGAAGATTCTAAATGGGATGTTTAGGACTCCGAAATTATCTCAAAAGATGAGATAGTGTTGCTGACGTGGAATTTGAACAGTGTGCAAAGATCCGGCCATATCTTGAGATATAGAAGTCATATTGAGATGAAATCAACTTTGTTGGACAGCTAAGATCCAGGGCTACAACTTTTGTTCAGAAGGCAAGCTCTAATTCGGACATGTGAACATCCGAAATTGCGGTGCAAGAAAGTCAAAATTGTTGTGCTCATTGGTGGCAAAAAATTCAAAAGTGTTTTGCAATTTCAACAAAGCCCATGTGAAAGCAAGAAAAGGGTAGAAAAGTAATATCCTAGTTGGTGACTTTCTGAAGATGATGCCTCAAAAATCCTCTATAAATAGAAGGGTTTGCAAGAGGAGACACACACCATTTTTGGAGATTAACTCCAATACCACTTTCTTTCTTTCTTTCTTTCTTTCTTCCTTTCTTTCTTTCTTGTTAGTTTGCCTCCTACATGGAAGGCTTAGCTTTTCTTTATTGTTAGTTGCCTCCTACATGGAAGGCTTAGGATTTATTTGTTGTTAGTTGCCTCCTACATGGAAGGCTTAGGATTTATTTGTTGTTAGTTTGCCTCTTTCTTTGTTGTTAGTTTGCCTCCTTCATGGAAGGCTAGGTTTGTAGTTTCAATTCAAGGATTCAAGCTATTTTCATTTTAACTTTGAGGTCTTGATCTTTATTTACGTGCATATTAAGTGGTTTCTACTCTACTTCACTATATTCTTCAATTTTATTCTTTAATCAAAGTTTGATCGGTTAACGTATTTTGATTAATGCATGATTGATTTATAATTGGTTTTTGATTGGTAAATCACTTTCCAAAAGTTTGAAGAGTAGAAATTAAGTAATTTAATTGAAGGTTTTCATTTTATTACTTACTTCAACTGAATTCTGATTGTGAAATTGGTTTAGATAAAAGATTAAGTGGTTACTAAATCTTGTTGATCATAATCAATTAAATTCTGAGAGGTTTCTCAGTAGAGAATTCAAGGATCATTGTAGGGGTTCCAGATGATCCTAGGTTGATAAACACAATGCATGATTTTAGTGATCAATGATTAGTTAAGAAAATAGCCTCTGAATTCCTTGAGTTGATTATTGTTAAGTCAAATAAATTTCATTCTGTATTTTGCATTTAGAACTTCATATCAAATCTTTCCAAAATCCCCTTGTTCTAACCTTCTCCTTATTTGCTTAAGAATCTGAAATGGTCTTTGGGAGATGACCTAGGTTGCACCTTATACTATACCAATAGTTTGGGGGAAATCTAGAAATTATTTTTGCGCGTTTGCGACGAGCGTGTCAAAATTTGGCGCCGTTGCCGGGGAACATTTTAATTTCCTAGGCTCATTTAGGAGTTTGTATAAAAATTTTAATCTTTCTAACAATTGTTTTTACTTTAGGTATATCATTCTTGGATTTTTTGTATGAATTCACCTTTTTGTGTATGACCCGATCCAATCCTGAAAATTTATATGCATATGATCCTGAGATTGATAGAACATTCCACCATTTGAAAAGAGCACATAGAAGACATTCATCCAGTAATAACCAAGAAAGTAACAGTAGTGATTTTTCATCTTTAAATTTTGATAGTTTTAAATATTTTGCTAAGAACATGGCTGATAGAACCTTAAAAGAATTAGCTGCACCTGATGTTGCTTATCAACCATTGTGCATTCAATACCCTGATGTTGATGCACCATTTGAACTGAAGTCTGGACTAATACATTTGCTACCTAAGTTTCATGGCCTTGCAGGTGAGGACCCTCATAAACATTTGAAGGAATTTCACATTGTGTGTTCCACAATGCGGCCACAAGGAATTCCAGAAGATCATATCAAGTTGAAGGCATTTCCTTTCTCCTTAAATGATGGAGCTAAGGACTGGTTGTACTATCTACATCCAACATCTGTTACAAGCTGGAATGATATGAAAAGATTATTCTTGGAGAAATTCTTCCCTGCATCCAGAACAGCAGCTATCAGGAAAGAGATTTGCGGCATCAGACAGAACTCCCAAGAAACTCTCTATGAGTATTGGGAGAGATTCAAGAAACTATGCGCCACTTGTCCACACCATCAAATCAGTGATCAATTACTGATTCAGTATTTCTATGAAGGACTCATGCCAATGGACAGAAGCATGGTTGATGCAGCTAGTGGTGGAGCACTTATGGACAAAACTCCTACAGCAGCTCGAGATTTGATTGCTAACATGGCAGAAAATTCTCAGCAATTCAATTCTCGAACTAATTCCTTGTCTAAAGGAGTCCATGAAATGACCACCAAGACAGACCATACACGATTGGAGAACAGAATTGAAGAACTAACCTCCATCGTAAGACAGTTGGCCATCGGACAACAACAGCAACTTAATGTTGTTGACAAAACCAAAACATGTGGCATCTGCACTTCTGCAGATCATCCTACTGATGCATGCCCAACATTGCAAGAAAGTGAGACACCTGAGGCTGCAGTAAATGGTATTTTTGGCACAGGACAACAATACAGGCCTCCTCAACATTATCAGCAACAGAAGTTTGAGCCACCTTCTGGATCATACAATCCTAGTTGGAGAAACCATCCTAACTTGAGATATGGTCCTCCACAACAACAAAGGATTCAAACATCTGACTCCCAAAATAAATACCAACCACCGCCATTCAGACAACAACAACAGCATATGCAGCAATCTGTACCCTCTAATGCTTCTGAACCCTCTCTTGATGATTTGATGAAGCAATTAGCAACCAACAATCTTCAATTTCAACAAAATGTAAGTTCTACCATTCAGGATTTACAAACTCAAATTGGGCAGTTGGCTACCACTGTCAACCAATTGAAATCTCAAGGTTCTGGTCAACTACCTTCTCAACCTGTCATAAATCCCAAAAGTGTGAATGCCATGACCTTGAGAAGTGGGAAGAAAGTGCAGACAGACCCTACAATTTTAAAGCAACAAAGCTTCAATCAGACTAATCCACACCAAAAAGAAGCATTTATCTCCACACCTGGAGATATCTCTGATGAGCCATCTGAATCAGAAGGAAAGTCTGATGAAAAAAGTACACCAGCCTTCGATAAGACATCGAATGATCAACAAAAAGAAGCTTGCCATAAACGATCTGCACTTGAAGCATCTGATGAGAAGAAAACCCCAAATTGTGCTGATCAGAAGGTATCTTTACCTTTTCCAAATAGAATGGTTCAATCCAAGCCCAATGTTCATGCAGAATTGGATAAGGAGCTTCTAGATACTTTCAGGAAAGTGGAAGTCAACATACCACTTCTAGATACTATCAAGCAAATTCCCAAATATGCCAAATTTCTAAAGGATTTGTGCACGCATAAGAGAAGACTCAAAGGGGATGAGAAGATTAGTGTGGGACGCAATGTTTCAGCCTTAATTCAACCCAGCCTCCCTCAGAAATGTAAAGATCCAGGAACTTTCACCATTCCTTGCACAATAGGAAACTCTACATTTGGTGACGCATTGCTGGATCTAGGTGCTTCCATTAATGTTATGCCCTCATCAGTTTATAAATCTTTGAATCTGGGAGAACTGAAGCCAACTGGTGTGGTGATTCAATTAGCCAACAGAAGTACAGCACATCCAGCCGGAGTACTTGAAGATGTGCTAGTTCAAGTGAATAAGCTGATCTTTCCAGCTGACTTCTACATTTTGGATATGGAAGATGAGTCATCCATCAATAGAGCAACCTTGATCCTAGGGAGACCTTTCCTCAAAACTGCAAAAACAAAGATAGATGTGCATACGGGGACTCTCTCTATGGAATTTGGAGATGATATCATCCAATTCAACATATTTGAAGCCATGAAGCATCCCATAGAGAATCATTCACTCTTTCAACTTGATGCCATAGACCTTCTTGCGGATGATTATTCTATTGACAATCTACTTTTTAAAATTTTTGATTTTGATTTAGATTACTTAGATAATTTTACTTGCACATGTGATGAATTTGATTCATGTATTGTGTGTTCCAGGATTAATGCTGCAGACCAACCTTCGTTGAAAGATGACATGTTAGATGCAAGTGTTGCAGACATTTCAATCTCAGATAGATCTCTTCCTTCCATAATACAACCACCTCCTTTAGAGTTGAAGCCTTTGCCTGAACATCTAAAGTATGCTTATTTGGGGGAAAATGAGAAGCTTCCTGTCATTGTAGCAAAGAACCTTCTACCACAACAGGAAGAAAGGTTACTGCAAACCTTAAAAAGCCATAAACAAGCAATTGGATGGACTTTGGCTGATATTCCAGGTATTAGCCCATCTACTTGTATGCATAGGATACTGCTAGAGGAAAACACCAGACCTGTTAGACAACCACAAAGGCGTTTGAATCCAACCATCCTAGATGTGGTAAAGAAGGAAGTAGGTAAGCTTTTGGCAGCTGGTATCATCTATCCCATCTCAGACAGTGATTGGGTAAGCCCGGTGCAAGTAGTTCCTAAGAAAACTGGCATGACTGTAGTCAAAAATCACAATGATGAACTAATCCCTACCAGAATACAAAACAGTTGGAGAGTGTGCATAGATTATAGGAAGCTTAACCAAGCTACTCGCAAGGATCACTTCCCTTTGCCCTTCATAGACCAAATTTTGGAAAGATTAGCAGGAAAATCTCACTATTGCTTTCTAGATGGTTTTTCAGGTTATTTTCAAATACATATAGCCCCAGAAGACCAGCATAAGACCACCTTCACTTGTCCTTTTGGTACTTTTGCCTATCGAAGGATGCCCTTTGGTCTATGCAATGCCCCTGGAACCTTTCAAAGATGCATGGTAAGCATTTTCTCTGATCTCTTAGAAAGTTGCATGGAAGTGTTTATGGATGACTTCACTGTATATGGTTCTTCTTTTGATGCATGCTTAGAAAGCCTTTCTAAAGTTTTGGACAGATGCATTGAGACTAACCTGGTTTTGAATTTTGAAAAATGTCATTTCATGGCAACAGAAGGTATAGTCTTAGGACACTTGGTATCTAGCAAAGGTTTAGAGGTTGATAAGGCCAAGATAGACATTATTACTTCTCTACCTTACCCCACTTCTGTGCGAGAAGTACGTTCTTTACTTGGTCATGCAGGTTTTTACAGAAGATTCATCAAGGATTTTAGCAAGATTGCACAACCTCTTTCTAAACTACTACAAAAAGATACCAAATTTGTGTTTGATCAAGCATGCAAGGATTCATTTGATGAACTAAAGAAGCGGTTGACAACCACTCCCATCATTCAACCACCTAATTGGACGCTTCCATTTGAATTAATGTGTGATGCATCCAATTATGCCCTTGGTGCTGTACTGTCTCAAAGAGTTAGCAAGAGATCTCATGTCATTGCATATGCCTCTCGCACACTTGATGCAACCCAATCAAATTACACAACTACTGAGAAGGAGCTTTTGGCAATTGTGTTTGCATTAGATAAATTTCGCTCCTATTTGCTTGGATCTAAAGTTATTGTCTTCTCTGACCATGCAGCTTTGAAATACTTGCTGAAGAAGACAGATGCTAAGCCAAGACTGATTCGTTGGATGCTTCTGTTGCAAGAATTTGATTTAGAGATTAAAGACAAGAGTGGTGCAGAGAACCTTGTAGCAGATCATTTAAGTCGGATCCAGCAACCTTGTGAAGAAACTTCAATTGCAGATTCATTCCCAGAAGAGCATCTCTATCATTTGCACGGGAAGGATCCTTGGTATGCAGATTTGGTAAACTATCTGGTTGCTAAAGAAATACCCAAACACTTCACCAAATCGCAACTTGCCAAGTTGAAAAGTGATGCCAAACACTACATATGGGATGAACCATACCTTTGGAAGACATGTAGTGATCAAATCATTAGAAGATGTGTTCCAGATCATGAAGTTCAGTCTATACTTACCTTTTGCCATTCCCTAGCTTGTGGTGGACACTTTGGGCCACAACGGACAGCTAGAAAAGTACTAGACTCAGGCTTTTATTGGCCTACAATATTTCGTGATGCACATAGATTATGCATAACTTGTGAGCAGTGCCAAAGAATAGGGAGTATTTCGCGCAGAAATGAGATGCCTCAACAACCACTTCTCTTTTGTGAGGTATTTGATGTTTGGGGTATAGACTTTATGGGTCCATTCCCTGTCTCTTTTGGCTTTGTTTACATTCTGCTAGCTGTTGATTATGTTTCAAAATGGGTGGAGGCAAAAGCCACCCGTACTGATGATGCTCGAGTTGTTGCAGATTTTATCAGGTCTAACATTTTTAGCAGGTTTGGCATTCCTAGAGCTCTAATTAGTGACCAAGGTACTCATTTTTGCAACCGCACAATGGAAGCCCTACTCCGCAAATATGGAGTCATGCATAAAGTCTCCACCCCATATCATCCTCAAACAAATGGTCAAGCTGAAGTTTCTAATCGAGAGATCAAGAAAATCTTAGAGAAAACAGTTCAGCCTAACAGGAAGGATTGGAGCTTGCGCCTTGTTGATGCATTATGGGCATATAGGACAGCTTACAAGTCACCCATTGGCATGTCTCCCTACAGGATTGTCTTTGGTAAAGCATGTCATCTTCCAGTTGAATTAGAGCATAGAGCATTTTGGGCAGTAAAGAAATGCAACATGGATCTAGACCAAGCAGGAATCCATAGGAAGCTTCAATTGCAGGAACTTGAAGAAATTCGATTGGAAGCATACGAAAACTCCAAAATTTACAAAGAAAAGGTCAAAGCTTTTCATGACAAAAAGTTGGCAAGAAAGGAGTTTTTCGTTGGACAAAAAGTTCTCCTTTTCAATTCTCGGCTAAAGCTTATGCCTGGTAAGCTACGCTCTAGATGGTTAGGACCATTTGTAGTTACTAATGTTTTTCCTTATGGTGCAGTGGAAATAAAAAATGAGGTAACTGAAAAAATCTTCAAGGTGAATGGACATCGTCTTAAACCATTTTTCGAAGGTTTTCAAAAGCACACGGTAGAAGAAGTGCATTTGCACAATGCCACATACCTGCAATAAATTCAAGAGAAGTCTTTCTCTCTTTCTCTCTCTCCCTCTCTTTCTCTCTTTCTCTCTCTCTCTCTCTCTCTCTCTTTCTCCCTCTCCCTCTCTCCCATTCCTCGCTTATAAGTTTCAACTACTCTCTCAACTTCCTTCTTCACCTCTTAAATCATCCTAACTATTACACCACATTGAGCTTGCAGGAATAATAACTTGAGTGTTTTAAAAAAAAAATGGAGAAAGCTCTCACCAGGATCAAAATTTTGTTCCCTACTCTCCCCAGAAATTTTCTTAAAGACATTTACAATTGCAGACTTGAACGATTGAGAGCATTAACACTCTTAGGCCTTCCAGAAGATGTCCGTTGGATCATTGAAGCTAAGGTACGTTTAGCAGGTGAATTTCAAGAATCATTTGTTAAAAACATGCCAGGTGTGGGAAGAAGTTCCTATGCAAAGAAGAGAAGGGCAAAAAGAATTGGAGTTTGCTACAGGTGTGCAAGATGGACCTGTAACACAAGATGCAAGAACCCTGGAATGGTTTCAAGAAATCGAGAGGACAAAATTCAATTCATAAAGGATGGACTGAGTAAGGAGTCATTGGATGATATCATTCAGACTCTTGAGACGCATCCTAGTGGGCATGTACAAGGAGTCCTTCTTGATTTGTTTGAACTGTTCCGTAAGGAAAAAGCACGTTATAGTCTTGGGAATCTGACTTTAAAAGACCCTGTTGTCAGTTTACAAGAAAACTGAATAGGAAGCACATCCTCGACTCTTAGAAGGCGTTTCAGCCGTTACTGGACGTAAAACCAGAGGAAGATGTGAGCCACAATCACAACTACTGTTCATTCTCATGCGTGTATGTTTGTCATTTACATTGTCTTTTCAATTTATTGGGCCACCGTTTTTTTTTTGAAATTTTCACCCCTGCTTAAAGTCTTTCCCCTCTGACATTCACCTTTTCCTTGAACCCAAAATTCAAACTTTTGCAACCAAAATTCAAACTTTTGCAACAAAAATTCAAACTTTTGCAGCAAAAATTCAAACTTTTGCTACCAAATCCTGATCTCGCACTATTCAAGCGATCTCCTTGTCTGATATTGAGTCCCTATAAATTATCCACCTCTATGACATATTTTTTCAAAAAAAAAAAAAAAGACAGAAACACCGTATATGGATAAGATCCATACTATCTGTGTTTTTGGTGGGTCTAACCTTGGAAAGGATGGAGAATTTCAACATGCAGCTTCTACCCTTGGTAAGGCATTAGCTGCAAGAAAAATCAATCTTGTTTATGGGGGAGGGATTCAGGGTTTAAAAGGATGTGTTGCAGGATCTGCACTCACAAAGGGGTGTAACGTCTTAGGTGTTGGCTTAAAAAATGGGAGCACCTCCTACTTCACCCTGGGTACTGAATTGAAGGTTGCAACCATGCATGACCGTATGAGACACATGTTGGTTAATTCTAATGCATTTATTGCATTACCTGGTGGTCTTGGAACAATGGAAGAAATTTTTACCATTATATTTTGGGCCTATCGGAATTTTCATAAAAAACCTTTGGGCTTATTGAATATTAATGGCTTTTATAATGGTTTGATATCCTTTTTAGATCATGCAGTAGAGCAGGAGTTCATGCCACAATCCATGCGCAACATCATAGTATCTGCTTCAACTGTTGAACAGCTACTTGAGATTTTGCAAAATCCTACATCTGAGCTCAGTCAAGCAATGCAGCTGGTGAACCAACCAAATCAGGATGGCAGAGATAAAAGAGAACCAGATACCACTCTTCGGTTATAACTTTTCCTTACTTTGATGGTTTTCTTACATTTCTTTTCCTGTTATATGAAATTTCATCTAAGACATTGGGGACAATGTCTTGGATAGGTTGGGGGGAAGATGGTCCGATATCTAAAATTAAAAAAAAAAAAACAAAACAAAACCCAAAAAAAAAAAAAACAAAAAAAAAACAAAAAAAAATTAGGTTAGATTCATAAACTTGCTTTGAGTAAGATGGCTGAGTAAGGAGTTACACTTGACTCTTGATACGCATCTTATGATTTAAAAAAAAAAAAAAAAAAATTGAATGTGGAAGTATGTTTTTCTTTAGATTTCATAAAATAATTGAAGCAAAATGATTTACATTTCGAGATTAATTAGTTTGGCAACACATATTTGAACTGGATAGATTAGATTTGATAAATATATTACCTGTGAGATTTTGAGCCTTATTATTATTTTCTTTCTTGTGTGATTTTCATCCATGGAATATGTTACTTCAGAACTTGCATTGATTCTTTTTGAAGCTACATTTTCACATGATTTGTACAAAAATGATTGAGGCACTGTTTTTCTTGAACAAACCACTTGGCCAAATAACTAAACCATATAATTTTATCCTTTGATCAGCCCTTTGAGCCGATTAGCCTTTTCTTCTTTTTAGCTCACCACAAATAAAAAAAAAAAAAAAAAAAAAAAAAAAAAAAAAACAACTTTGTCTGACCATAGAAGGTGAGGAATACTGGATTTATCATACCATAAGTGTTTCAATAAGTGTGGGGGAGATTATTGTTGTGTTCATCAATATCATGGTTGAAAAAAAAAAAAAAAAAAAAAAAAAAAAAAAAAAAAAACTGAAGCAATAAATTAATAAATAAACTATTATATTGAAAAAAAAAATTGAAGAAGTGATATCTGTTTCTCACACTTGCACTTACAATCAATTCTCAATCCTCACCATTTTCATTGGTCTAACATTGTATCTCTTCAATATATCATTTCATCTTTCTATTCCCGTTAGAACCAAAATAAAGACCTCTTGATTTGTGCATTGCATGTGTACATAGTAGTAGAGAAGTAGAAGATATGCAAGCCTATGATAGTTCATCTTTCATGGATTGAATTTGAGAGAAACACTTACCAAATCAAACACTTGAGAGATTCAGAGTATATCATGTGAGGTTTTATCTTTCTCAATCTATGTTTTTCAAATTAAAGTTGCCTTTCTAAGTAATTTCAAAAATGTGATGAAAGAATGCTTCATGAAATTTTGTGAATTCTTGAGAAATCAACTCAAAACTTTGATGTTCTTTCAAAAAAAAAAAAAAAAAAAAAAAAAAAAAAAGTCACCAATCCTTAACTTAAGTTTGCCCGAGACGTGCAAAAGATAAGTGTGGGGGAATTTGATAAGCATAGATTTCATAAATAATTATCTCTCACTTTTATCTCATTAAGACTTCTTATATGTTCAATTAAGTGATCTTTGTCATATTTTATGAGTTTGGGTTCATATGAAGTTTAATTGAATTTCTTTGCTTACCCGATTAAAATGACACTATTATAGTATTTTGAGCATAATAGGAGTTGTAGACATCCAAAAATCATGAAATCTATCTTGAATGAAAGCTTAAAGAAGTGTCCATATTTACAAAGCAAGAGAAGATTCTAAATGGGATGTTTAGGACTCCGAAATTATCTCAAAAGATGAGATAGTGTTGCTGACGTGGAATTTGAACAGTGTGCAAAGATCCGGCCATATCTTGAGATATAGAAGTCATATTGAGATGAAATCAACTTTGTTGGACAGCTAAGATCCAGGGCTACAACTTTTGTTCAGAAGGCAAGCTCTAATTCGGACATGTGAACATCCGAAATTGCGGTGCAAGAAAGTCAAAATTGTTGTGCTCATTGGTGGCAAAAAATTCAAAAGTGTTTTGCAATTTCAACAAAGCCCATGTGAAAGCAAGAAAAGGGTAGAAAAGTAATATCCTAGTTGGTGACTTTCTGAAGATGATGCCTCAAAAATCCTCTATAAATAGAAGGGTTTGCAAGAGGAGACACACACCATTTTTGGAGATTAACTCCAATACCACTTTCTTTCTTTCTTTCTTTCTTTCTTCCTTTCTTTCTTTCTTGTTAGTTTGCCTCCTACATGGAAGGCTTAGCTTTTCTTTATTGTTAGTTGCCTCCTACATGGAAGGCTTAGGATTTATTTGTTGTTAGTTGCCTCCTACATGGAAGGCTTAGGATTTATTTGTTGTTAGTTTGCCTCTTTCTTTGTTGTTAGTTTGCCTCCTTCATGGAAGGCTAGGTTTGTAGTTTCAATTCAAGGATTCAAGCTATTTTCATTTTAACTTTGAGGTCTTGATCTTTATTTACGTGCATATTAAGTGGTTTCTACTCTACTTCACTATATTCTTCAATTTTATTCTTTAATCAAAGTTTGATCGGTTAACGTATTTTGATTAATGCATGATTGATTTATAATTGGTTTTTGATTGGTAAATCACTTTCCAAAAGTTTGAAGAGTAGAAATTAAGTAATTTAATTGAAGGTTTTCATTTTATTACTTACTTCAACTGAATTCTGATTGTGAAATTGGTTTAGATAAAAGATTAAGTGGTTACTAAATCTTGTTGATCATAATCAATTAAATTCTGAGAGGTTTCTCAGTAGAGAATTCAAGGATCATTGTAGGGGTTCCAGATGATCCTAGGTTGATAAACACAATGCATGATTTTAGTGATCAATGATTAGTTAAGAAAATAGCCTCTGAATTCCTTGAGTTGATTATTGTTAAGTCAAATAAATTTCATTCTGTATTTTGCATTTAGAACTTCATATCAAATCTTTCCAAAATCCCCTTGTTCTAACCTTCTCCTTATTTGCTTAAGAATCTGAAATGGTCTTTGGGAGATGACCTAGGTTGCACCTTATACTATACCAATAGTTTGGGGGAAATCTAGAAATTATTTTTGCGCGTTTGCTTTATTAAATATTTTTTATAAGTATTGGAATATAAATATTTATAAGTTTGGGGGAAATAGTTTGGGGGAAATATTTATAATAGTTTGGGGGAAATCTAGAAATTATTTATAAGTATTGGAATATAAATATTTGTTTTATTAAATATTTTTTATTTGATTATTACATTGAACAAATTAGGGTTGATTTGTTTTAGTCACTTTTTATTATATGAAAAATAAGGTTAAAACTATCTTTGTTTTAATTTAAAAACATTTTTTAAATTCAACCAAAAAGTAGAAATAAAGTTTTGAAAACACATAATACTGTGGTGGAATTATTATAAAAATTTAAAAATTATTTCAATCTACTTTTACGTTGAAAATGAGGCATTGAGATTATGCCTAGCTGCCACGCGGATGGACCACTGATTTTGCCTCAATGCAGTCAACAGTTTCCCTCACTATCAAAATTATAATATCACCCATGTGTTATATTATTAATATTATTATTAACTATTAATTATTTATTTAAATTTTATTGATAAAAATTAAATAATTTGTTTAGAATATATATACATATTAATTATTTTCTTAGACATCTCATCATTGATAAAAATAATATTAAATTTTTAATATTAATAATATATCATGTTTGGATTATTTTTTTTACCGTCCATAAAGAAATTCTTATCTTAACTTATGAGTTAAGCAATTATTTCGCGTGTCTTATCAATAATACATAGTTTCATACCACTTATTGAAAAGATGGCATCATTCTCTATTCTATTTTTTATCCTTACACTTTTCTTCTAATATCTGAGTTCGTGACTATCAGCTGTCTTATCAACAATAGAAGATGATTTTTTATTTTTATTTTTATTATTTTCATTTAATTTCCAGTAATACTGTTTCAATACAAGTCTTCTAACGAAAATTCTTAAAGACTTATCTGTATAAGATTATGGATCTTCCAATCAGAATTTGATAAGTTAACTTTTTAACTAATTAAAGTTGAAAGAACAAAATGTAAATTATCCTTTCTTAAAAGATGGATTTTTTTTTTTTCTGATTTAATTGGTTGATCAGTTCTCCCTATTCACGCAGCTAGAAGCTTCTTTTATTCATCATTGGTCAAGAATCCCGTCACCATTCACCATGGTGCACGCTGTTCTCTATTTGCCTTCATTTTCACGGAGAGGACGTTCAAACCATCCTCGTCCCCTAATCTAATTCTGTTTACTTTTAATATTAGTTAGCGTATTTTTTTTTTAAAGGCTTAATTTCTTGCTTTTAGCTAATTAATTTAAACATTTCTAATATAGGATGAAATTGGACAACTTGCCGTTAGCTAGTTTTACGATCTTGGTTCTTTTATTATTTATTTTATTCTTGTCACTTTCGGACAAAAAATTTAAATTCATTACTATCCTTTCTGTAATAAAATATATTTTTATAATATTTTATAATTTGATAATTTACTTCATTAGGTTCCGTGGATCATATTAATATTAAGGTTAAATATGATTTTAATTTTTTTAAATAATTAAATTTTATTTTATATTTTATATTTTATATTTTTAAAAATATTCTAATTATAATTACTAATATTAACTTAAATTATATTAAATTAAAATAAAATAATCATAATTAAATGACTATAATTAAGATATTTAAAATATTAAATTTTTTTACGATATTAATCTAAGTTAAATTAATATTAGATAATATTATTAAAATATATTAAAAAATCAAATTAAAATTTTTTTAAAATTAAAATTTAATTATTTTAAAAAAATTAAAAATATATTTAAACTTAATATTAGTTAATCACTTCTTATTGTTATTATAATTTTACTTTCAATCTTATTTATTTATTAATTCTTGTCTTTATATCCCAGTCTTTTTTGTTTGTTTGTCCACATAGACATAGTAGAAATAAATTTGTATTTATGCATTATGCTTTATTATTAAATAGAATTTTAACTTTAAATTTTATATAATAAATTATGAATATGTAATTTTTTATTTTAAAATTATAAAAATTTACAGTACATCAATATGTTTATCTTAAATTTTGTATATATTTAAAGTTAAAATATCTTTTTACATATATAATAAATATTATTATTACTATTTTTTTAATTATAAAAATTTAAAGTGCATCAACATAATTATTTTAGATACTATATAATGTGAATTTAGAATCTTAAATAAAATAAATCAATCAAAGATTTAAAATTTTAAAAATAAAAAATATTTCAAAATATTTTTTTCAATTTATTTAAATTAATTTTTTACATAAATCTAATTTTTAAAATCACTAAAAATATTTAAAAAAAAAATCTTTTGAACCAACCAATCAAGATAGATAGCACGTGTCCAATCATACTATGAAGTACGTACAAATAATCAAAATTATATTACACTTATTTTTATATATATTTTAATTTATTTTTTTATGTATACAAATAAATATATATAAAAATTTCATTTTTATTTTAAAAGGGAATCAAATAAATTTTATTAAAATTATTTTAAAATCATACATTTAGTTAGATACTATTATTTAACTAGTAAAAAGTTATTAGCATATTTTTTATTTTTAACTAATTCATAAACCTAGATTTTTTTCTCTTTAGAAATCTTTTAGATGTTTTTACTAAAAAATAAATTTTGATGACCTTATTTTTGTATTTATCATATACAACAATTATCATATAACAAAACCATCCAAACAAGATCAAAATTACATAGAAAAACTAAGTAAATTCTATTAACTAAAAAATATTTTTATTTATAAATTATAATTAATATAAAAATATAATTTTATTATTTAAAATTAAATAAAATTAATAAATAAATTATTTTATAAAATATATATTTGAAAAACTTCATATAAAACTATAATAAATTTAATATTATACATTTTTATTTAGAATTATCAAAGAAATTAAAATTAATTAATAAAACTTGATTCCAAAGAAATACATTGTATAAAAAAGTGTTTTATAAATTTTTATTTATTGAAAATTAATAAACCAAACTCATTTTATTTTCTTATGTTTTAAAAAACCAAATAATATACCATGATAAACATTTTTTATCTTAAAAAAAGGAAAAATGAAAATAAAAATAAAAGGTATTTTTTAAATCAAAATACTTTAATATTTTTAAGATAGAAAATAAAAATTTATTTCTATTTATATATTCATTTAAATACTTAATGAAGTATTAATTATTATTTTGATATAAAACCTGATATCTATTTAGTTATTATAACCTATAATAAACTTTTGCACCTAAAATTTCTCAGTGTTAAGTAAGTTGTTATAACCGATAATAAACTATTCCACCTAAAATTTCTCACTGTTAAGTAATAAATAATAAGAAATAAAGAATAAAGATAATATTTATGATACTGACATATTTTTAAAAATATAAAATTATTAGAAGGATAAATTAATAAAATAAATTAAAAATATATTAATTACATAAAACTTTTAACATAAAAAATAATTTATTTTTAATTTATATAAAATAATATTAAATTACAAATAAAATGTGACAAAATACCATAAAAAAATCTAAAAATTTAGAGAATATAACGTGCGAACAATGAAATTCATGTTACAAAATAAGTTTATAACACCTAGATTTTCTAATGTTAAGTGATAAATAAAAAAATAAAGTAAATTTTGTAAAAGTGATATTTGTTGTTTTATTATACTGTGATTTTTTATAAAAATATTAATTAATTGATTAGAAAGGTAAGTTAATAAAATAAATTAGGAATATAAGTAAAAATTATGTATAAATTTTATTATAAATAAATATATTGATTAATATTTTAATTAACGTAAAAAATATTAAATAATGAATAAAAAAGAATGAGAGTACCAACAAAAAATCTCAAAATTGGAAAAATGTGTGCTGACAATGAGAACAGTGTATACATACAATACAAATTGTGAAAGGGTTGAAAAAACAATGAAAGCGCTAAAATATTTAATTTGCTAATTAAAGAGACTACTTTTTAAACAAAAAAAAAAGGAATAATGAGGTTTTAATAGCTTTAAAAGATTTGATTGACTAATTAAGGAGGTTAAAGGAAATTTATAAAACGATGAAACTGAAAAAAAAGTAAAAATGAGTTTTATTTTCATTGTTTTAGATAGAGCTGTAAACAGTTATAATTTCAACACCAAAAAATATTCAATGTATCCTTTTTTCCAAATTAGTTTTGGGACTAACTATGAAATGGATAAAAACAAATTACCCTATTATCATTATGATCATAATTGCTTAATAGAGGAATCCTAACCGTTTTTTATTATTTATTTTTTCTGTTTCCTTTTGAAAAATTTAAAAGATGAATAGTTGTGTATATAATGTAAGGTTGGAATGATATTGTATATGTATTTATTGTGTATAATGTTTGTGAAAGCTTATGCTATGAATTTAGGAATCCTAATTGATTTTTTATAGTTTTTTTTTTATTAGTTTTAGGTTTCATCTTTACAATAGCTACGAAAAGAAGCTTAAACTTTTAACTTATAGCAACTTTTTTCCATTAACTTTGAGTTTCATCAATTTAAAGTGTTTTTTTTTTTTTACAGAAAAGTTTTGTCATGATCTTTGGTGTTGGCAGAAAAATTTCCATCAACAAAAATGAAAGGCAGGGTTGAGAAGAGATTCAAGAGAAAGAGAGATTAATGGTTGTAGACTTAGGGTTCCGAAAAAAATAATTAGTAAAACCTATATTTACGAAAAAAAAATTATATGTAAAATAAAAATATTTTTCTATTTATGTGATGATCAATGTAATATTTTACACTATATATTAACATAAAAATGTGACAAATAATTAACTTGTATGATAAATTAAAAAGTAAAAAATTAATACTAAATTTTTTAAAATTTAAAAATTAATTTGTAAAACAACTACAATATTAAGAAAAAAAATTTAATTTACTCTAAAATAAAATAAAATAAAATATTTAATTATTATGTGAAAAATTTTAATTTAATATATTAAAAAGTTAATTATATTATATGGATAAGATCATTCACTCATTTCATTTAATCAAATTTATAAAATATAAATTTAATAAATGAATTAATATATTACTTATATATTATATGAATCTTTTAAAATTTAAACAAAATTTATGAATAAAAATAAAGTAAAAATAAAAAAAAATACTTATTATTAATAATAAGTTATACTATATTATATTATTAAAAAATAAAAATGATAATTTTATTACATTATTAATATATTACTCAAAAGAGCACATATTATATTTATACATGAAAAAATATATACAAGAATTATCGTAACGAGCAATAATGATTATCCAAAAATTTAGGTGGTGTTTGATTTTAAATTTATGTTTTTATTTTTTATTTTTATTATTTTATATAGAAAATAGTGAAAATAAAAAAATATTTATTTTCTGTTTTTACTTTTCAGTACAAAATTTTAAAAATAAAAAATAGAATGAGATAAGATGGTATTTTTTTAAATAAAAGTAATTTTTTTTTTAAAGTAAATAGGACCTGCTTCTTAATAAAAATCTTTATTTAAACATGATTCTCAAATTTTGAATAGCATGCACACTTATTCTAAAATTGTCTAAGTTGATCTTATGATTTATGTTTTATGATATAAGTTTTTTAGGGGAAATCTATACCACTAATCCTTTCTAAATTTTTCTCAACCTTTCATTTTTTTCAAAAGTTTTGTTGATATTTTACTCATATTTAATTTTATGGTGGGTTAATGGTCATTATGCCTTTTAAGTAGGTTTCTTGATTCATCTATACCTCATGGACACTTTTACTTCTCAAATATATTTCTAAGAGAGATGAACATGTATACTTTGTCCATTAAATTTTATTTATCAAATTTTAACCTTCTTTGACCAAATGACCTTTTCTAATTTCAACAAGTTTTGTGTTGCTCTTTCTAAGCCTATATGACCTATCTTTTAAGTCTAATGCCTAAGAGGGATAATTTGTTAACTTTTTATCCAATCTTGGCCTAATGACCATGATATCTTTTTCAAGGCTTATACCTTATTTTTCTTATTTCTAAAAGTTGTTTCCTCAAAGATTTTGATCTAATTTGTTAGACTAATTAATCTTAAAAATTTGTATTTCCATTATATCATTCTTTGTAGATATGGTTCAATAACCTATATTAATTTATTTTACTTGCTCCTAAATTATTTCTCTTAAATTTTTATCTCAGGAGAGTTAAATAATTAGTTTAATTTTTTTTTTCAACATTTTCTCTCCTAAATTAGGAGCTAAGGAAATGGCTCTTTTTGCCTATCAAAGTTAAAAAAAATTAATTTTTTCTAATTCTATATGTGAACCTTTTATTTTAAAAATTATGAAGGATATTAATTATGTATTTGTAAATTTTACACTCTTCCTTTCCTCATGGAGGAGGTCATAGTCGAATAACCACTCTTTTATCAAGATAGCATTTTTATAAACTTTTACCATCATAACTTTTACCATCATCAAGTATTTACAAGTATTTGTCTATATTCCATGTCTTTATCCTTGGGTAAAGTTTATATTTTTTTTTATATTTTTTAAGTTCATAAGTATTTTTCTTTATCTTTTGGTCATAAAGATTCAATCTTTAAATTTCAAGTCAAAATTTTGTGGCTTCCATTTGAAGTATTTAGGACCATGATTATAGTATTCCAATTATAGAATTCTTAAGTTTTGAAAGGAGCTTAAATAACTTACTCAAGTGGAGGTTGTTTAGAGTTTAGAGTATATCTTGAGAATCTTACTTTATGTGAGCTTAAAGTGGTGTTAGTTGTCTTATTCTCTCTAAAATTAAAAGTTTACTCCTTTATAATCTAATCATATTTTATTTTAACCTTAGTATGGTTAAAGTAATTTAATAATAATTAATTTTTTCTCTTCACATTAATATTTTTTATCTTTTAGTGAATGAATCCATGAATGACTCATAGCTTCAAATGATGTATTTATTATCTTGTCAAATTACCTGGAGAAACATTCATGAAGATAAGTATAAGTTGCAAGCCTCTACAAGTAGTTTTTGAGCATTTTAATTATTTTTAGAGATTTTTTAGAAAAGTATCTAAACTTCATTCCTAAAGATTATATTTTCTGATTGGTCCTTCAAGGTTTTATATCTAGGTCATTTACTTGTTTTCTAAGGAAGCTTAACACTTATTGAAAAACTTAGATTCTTTGTAAGTTCTTTTAAGTTTTTATGTAAAATTTCTATCTTTTATTTGTCATTAGTTTCTTTCATGAAATTGTAGTAATTATTTATAAGTTTTAAGTTTTACATAAATTTATGGACACCTGTCCCGAATTGCCTATATTTTATCTATTGCTACTTTTAACTTAGAGACATTGTCGTCATTTATCAAAGTGATTTTTAATTTTTATAAAAATTTTAAATTTTAAATTCTATTTTTTTTTCTTCTTAAAAATATTAATTTATGATTTATAGAATTTATCAGAAAAATTTTGAAGTGTTACAACTACCATCATACAAAAGCATAGACAAAGATACACAACGAAAGTGTGTATGGATAATAATAATAATAATAATAATAATAATAATATTAATATTAATAATTTAATTATTTCTATTTATATTTCATAAATTAGTATAAATTAATTTTTTAAAATATACATGTGTTTGAATTATTAAAATTAATTTTAAAATTTATAATTTAAATATATGTAATATTTCTCAAATTTTATGAATCAAGAATTTTATTAATATTAAAGATCATCATGTTTGATATTAAATTTATTATTTTACTCATTATGGATTTTAACTCCTATGTATTATGTTCATCAAATAACTTTCTTCTAGAACTATAATATTGAGTACTATTATTAGATTTTTGGTAAAGTATTTTGATTTACATATACTTTTTTTAACTTAAAAGTAAAATAGATAATTATTGATATTATTTTAGTTATTCTCTTTAATAATTAGAATGTATTTGATTCTTAATTTACTTTTCTTCAGTTAATATGAAATATTTAAGTGGTCCTAAACTATGGAATATTTTCTTCTATAATTTTAAAAAAAATTAAATTCACTATTTCATCATTCTTTCACATTTTTTCTTATAATATTATAAAAATAAAATATAAATATATTAATATTATTATTATTATTAATTTTATTTTATATTCATTTTTTTCTTTTTATTTTTTCATTTTCTCTTCATCACAAAACCAACTTTTCTTGTTTTAATTTCTTTTTTTGCATGTTGTGTCTCTCTGTCATGTCTTTTCCTCTCTCTATTTCTCTTCAATCCATTTCAACCATTTCAATTTGTTGCAACCTAATTTTATCAATAGTTCCACCAAATTTTATTTTTAAGAAAAAAATTTTAAAAAAATCTTAAAAAATTCTAGATTTAAAATTCAGTTACGATTAAAAAATATGAGTGAGATGTCTGTTTCTCAGAACGACATTTAATATGTAATTTTAAAGAAAATTTTATTGAATCCATTTGAATATGAAATTAAATACTTAAATTATTTACATAAATAAAATAATAAAATTTAAATGTACAAAAAATAACTTGATAGAATTTTGACCCTACTCCCACTTATTCAAAGTTAACATTATATTATCTATTTAATTTGACAAAAGAATAATTTTTTAAAGAAATAATTTTAAAAATAAATTTTGTTTATGATTTCTTGAGAAAATAATTTAGCAAGAAATTAATCAATTGCGAAGGAATTCAATTTTGAGAATAAAGTTTATGAATGATACTTTAAAAAAATAATTTTTGTAAGGAATAAATTATAACAAATTTTTGTTTGAAGTTTTATTTTAAGAAATTTAGATGATTAGAAAATATTTTTTTGGTTTTTGATATTTTAAATCTACTTATTTACAAGTTTAATATAAATATAATGATGCATTTTAAACCCTTATAATTTTAAAAAAATGTGATTGATGAAGAGAATCATACTTTCATATTTTAAGGTTAGTTATGTAAAATTTAAAATTAAAATATTTTGATAATAAAATAATTAAAAAAAATATTTCGAATCCACATATACATAAAATTTAAAATAAATGTAATAATGCACTATAAATTCTTATGGCTCCAAAAAAGTATAATAATAAAGATAATCACACATGTATATTTTAAAATCGATTGCATAAAATTAAAAATTGTAAAATTATTTACAAATAATACTTCATGAAATTTAAAATAGTAATTAACTAATAATAATGACAAGATAGATATAATAATGTTTATGATCCTAACTAGATAATTATAGTAGTATAATTAAAACAAAACCAAATAGTTAAACTATCATATACATTTAATTTCAATAACCATGAATTTATAATGATTTATCTTCCATATTTAGATATGGTTGGCATTATTCGGGTATTCACTTTGGACAAACCAGATTCACATGTAACATCCAAAATTTTTTATGATGAATGTTTGATGCTATCAATAACTTTTAGAATGAAACTAGGTGGAATTAGAAGTCAAAAACAAAGAAGTTAAGAAGTATGGTGCAAAGGACGGAAATGTCCCTGCACCTGGTAACTCAAATAATGAGTTAGAGAAATGGAAATACAAGTAAAAGACATCCTAAATAGATTATAAAATATCATGGATGGTTAAAAGTAGTGATAAAATTTAGAAACTTGAGAAGGGACGAAAACGCCCTTTGGAAAACTCGAAAATGACCAAAATACCCTTAGAAGCTATACTTTTTGCACAAAGTTAGTCAATTCCCATAAAAGTAGTACCTTAGATTAACATGGGAACAAACAAAAATTTTTTAGAAATGTCAGAGGAATAGTTTGGAAAATTTTTCGGCAATGTTGAGAAAAATTATAAAAACACCCCTAAAAGATCAAGAGGGTAGGATAATGTGATAAGCAAGCCAAGAGTGGACCCCACACCACTATGCACGAAAACCAGTAGCTGGAAAAGGTGATGACGAGTCACCAAACTCAAGTCAACCAAGTTTTCCGCAAAAAGAAAAAAGTGAATAGTAAAAAGGTTCTTTTAACCATGGTTAAAACTAATTAATCTTGGTTAATTAAAAGTAAAGTATGTTTGGGATAAATTGATCATAATTAAAGGTAAAATAAGCTTAATTAACACTAATCTAAACCTAAAAGGATAATTCCTTGAATTTTGAGTTATTTTGAAAAATAGAAAAATCTAGGCAAAATTATCAAAATACCCCTAAATACAACATTAATTCCACTTGGCCCATAAGTGGCCAAATTCTTTTAGGATCCTTGGAATCCTTGGGACCCCATTTGTTTTAGATTTTTTCAGCCTAAACACTTATCAAAATCCTCTCCATTCTCTCTAAGCTCACCTTACCTCAAATCACCCAAAACCTATACCTTTAAGCCTAAGTCTTCATTTTAAGACTTAAGCTATATTAAAGCCATAAATACCAAAGCCCCACCACCATCACTTGTCCATGTTTAGAGCAGACAATAGGAGCCCAAGGCAGCCTTTAAAGCCCCCACAAAACACTAAGGAAGTCTTCAACAAGTAGGATCCTTCTACTTGTCTTTTTATGCTTTTAACTTATCTTTTTGTGATGTGTTTGTTTTCTTTCATGCATCATTTCTCCAAGATCTATGTGTCTTATTTTGTTTTCATTTGTGAGATTTTAAAATTTTATTTTAATCATTAAAAATCAACCCCACCAATTTTTAGTGATTTTTGAAAAGAAAAACAAAGTTTGTTCGATTAAAAGTGCTTTTAAGGCACTTAGAAGAAATTTAATCGGTGGGTTTTGTTTTAAAATTATTTTTGAAGCTCTAATCAGTTTTATGCTCTCATGAGAAAGGTTTTTGAAGCTTATTTTAAAGAGGATGTGTGGATGCTGGAGTAGATCATGAGAATCTACTCTTTGTGGCTTGAAAAAAATATGCTATGTTGTTGTTTTCATGCTTGTTTTATGATTTAGTTTTGACCTTGTGATTTTTCTCTTGTGATGAGTTTGGTATGATCTCTGTGCTAGATCTTCACCTGAGTATGTATGTTAAGAGGTGAAATAAATTTATGTAATAAGTTTCAAAGGTTCCCTTTGGACAATAGTTAGAAAACTACCAAGCATAAGAAATCCTTATATGGCACCCAAGACTCATCATGGCCAACACCTAAGTATCACAACCTAGACGAAACAAGCATGGACCAGAGGTAAGATGGGTTGAAAAATTATAACACCACTAAACCAAGGTGGTGTGAGATGAAATCTTGGAAGAAATCACATTGGCTAACCAAGGAAAGCTTTTGACCACCACTCCAAAAGCATAGTTTAACTTGGTTAAATTTTTTCTAAATAATCAATCTATGCAATCAGGTTTTAAATGAACAAAATCAACCTTTGAACAAAGTTAATCAAAGCAAAAATGGGTTAAAACCTCTAGGAGTGCATTTGGCCATCCTAGAGAGATTTTGGCAAAAATAGATTAAAAATGTGATTAAGGATAAATCAACCATGTTTAGCAAGTAAAACATTTAAAAGGTTAAGTTTCAGAATATTAATTATATGTTGACATAAAATTTGTTGTATATATCATATGTGTTGAGCATATGTATAATTGTTTATCAAATGAGTTCTCCCTAACTAATAATGAGATTTTGAATTCAGTATTTATACAGGAGATGCTATAAAAATAATTCCATCTCATTGAAATTTCATGATAATACGATTTGATTATAGAAGATAAGGTTTAAGAATTCAAACCCAACAATATAAATATGATCAATTGATGAATATAATATTAAAATTTTGAGTAAAAACATGTTTTACTGAAAATTTTAAAAGATAATTAGTGAAAAATTTAACAATCATTAAGTTTTTTCTAAAAAAATTATATTTGTAAAAAATTATCTATTAAAAAACATTTTAATAAAGGTTTGAACTAACCGATAACGTAACCGTTAAAATCAGTTAACCGTTAAGAAATTTATCTCATAAAGGTTAAAATCGACATTAATTGATTTAAACTTTACTTCCAACCTTCATATTAGTATCAATTTTAATCTTTAAAAGATAACAATATAATTTGGCAAAAAGTTTAAAAGTGTCAATAAATTTACATTATAAAACTTCCATAGTAATATGATAAATATCTAGTACTATTTTGCAAAAGTAACAAAAAAAATAAAATGATAAATTTGATCAAATACAAAATAGGTGTTAAAGAAAAAATAAAAACCAATGCTAATTAGATTCATAACTATCTCAAAGTTACAATATTTTTGTTTTCTAAATTAAAATTTCTAAACAAAAATCACTAAATAACTAAATCCAAAAAATTTGTTTCTTTTTATTTTTCATGACATATTTTAGTAAAAATAATGCTAATTTGATTTATGAATAACTACAGAAGATTGGCTTTTGTAACATCCTAATAATAAAGTATGTTTTACACTTAAGTTACAGTTTCATTAGTAGATTGTTATTTTATGATTTAAAATCCTTTTAAGAAATTATTTGTATTGAAAATACGATAAAAAAATTTCTTTTCTTCAAAAAATTTATTGAAAATGCAAACCTCATCTATTTATTTGACTAATTTTGTGTCACTTATTGTTACGCCAAGAAACCAGTAAAGTTCAAAAGTCACGTTCATGTATTGTGAATACTATACGCTTATTTAATTTCATCTATCTTTTATAGACATTATTATTTTGTACATCCACATAGGTTCAAAAGTTAGTGCAGGGGTATTGGTACCCTTTCATTCATCACACGTACATATTATACGACTATTCTCCATAATACATAACTATCATATATATATTACATTACCATTAACAAAAATTTATATTATTCGGGTGTGACAAAAACTTCTAGTGAAAGCTTCAAGTATTGGAACCCCTAGATTCCAACCACAAGCTTTTGTCTAAAGCATAGTAAGTGTCCTCCATATACCCCTGGTAGGCATTAAATGGGTACGACATTTGATAAAGGATACTACCCTAATATGACCAAATGCGCGAAGACCTATAATAGTGTGAAGGAGTCAATGTGTCACTCTCCCCTTCAAACGAAGAGGTCTCTTGCACACGAGGAATTAGAAGGACTTGATATCCTAATGGTGGAGGAAAGACCATATTCAGGTGGAACACCTAAAGAGGTATCGCAAGGTCATCCATGGAAAACTCCAAGCTCAAAAAAACAAAGATGAATAATTGCCTATATGAGAAGTTGATTTTCACATTCACTTGTGCTGTCAAATTCACATTATTAATTTCTATGAACATTACCGTTGGGGAAAACAACATGGTTGGGGTCTGGGACAAAAAACAATGGTAGAGGTGAGAAAATAAGTTTCTTAATAGGTTTTTACTCTAAACTAATGTGAACATTTTTAATCGAGCTGCTTTAGTTTATTAAAAAAAATGTGACATCCTTTGCTAGTCATTTTTAGTAATAACAAAAACAAATCTGGCTCAAGCATACATTTCAATCTTAACTTTGATTATTCTTTTATAGAGATATTCATAAGCATACATCTCATACATTCTTGAGATTACAATTTCATCACATCACAGATATTATCTGATCTTTGTTTCATTCATGCCTTAATCATAATTCATTCTCATTTCTTTATCATCCTTTTAGTGATAATATTTAGTTTAGGGATATCATACAAAATTTAGTCAAACAATATCTTTTCACTGGTTTTAATACTCTACCTTTTATTTTTAGGGCATAAGTTCATTCCTTGATAATCGTCACTATCATAATTATTAAAGACCTAACACTTCATAATAGAATCATTTCTAAAACCCATGTTTTTTATAAAAGGATCTTTCACCCCTTTTGAACGTGCACAATGCACATTAAGAGTAGTATTAAATTTTCACATAAGTTCTTTTTTAGTAATCTCTTAATTTATTAGATTCCATTTTCAAATCTTCTAGATAACAAGCATGTTCAAAAGGGGTATTTTTGGTTTAAGTTTATGAAATGATGAAGCTTAGTGTAGTTGGTCGAATGACCTATTTTAGGTTAGCTTACCTTGTGTTCATCAACTTAGGTATTTTATGCACAACCACTTTATTCGAAGCTTTAGGAAGAGTAACTTGTGCTTTCTTAATTATTAATCTAACTAGCTAATTTGAGTTACTAATTTGATTTTTTTTTTTTTGTTTCCTTGCTTAGGGAATCAAGTCTATTTACTTGTTCTCCTCTTAGAAATCCTTAAACACCCATACTATTCATCTTAACATTTATTAACCATTTTCATGGAATTTCTTAAGTCTTGGACGAATTATACCCATTGTTTCTAAGGCCTTGTGGTCATTTACATCTTTGAAAGGTGATTTTTGTGAGTTTATGACTTAGATTATTAGGTTAATTAAACTTGAAAATTCTTTTAAAATTTTTCTTCTTAACTACCATGTCTTGGCCAAATAGCCATTTAATCCATTAAGGTCACTTAATTAAACTTTTAATCACCTCCTTATGCTTGGTTAGACTCCTTTTTCCTTAATTAATTAAGTTTGGTCGAATGTTCTCTTTGGCCATACAAGGGTTCTTTTTACCAATTTTTCTCCATTAACTTGTGAATCTTTGATTGTATCATGAATTGCACACTTTTATTTTAGGTCCACTAAAGTTTATCATTGGTCCATGATTTTGATCATGATTATAAGAACTTTGAAGTGTCTCGTTCACCTTTTAAATTCATAAATCCAATCTGTCTTATAGCCATAAAGATGCAATCTTTGAAGTCATATTTTAACTTTGGTGACTTAACTTTTAGAACCCTTTTGTGTTATGATTATATTGGTCCATAACTGAACTTTTGTAAATATCCAAGTTCAAGGTTAGAACTTTTTTATAAAAATGTAATCAAGCTTGAAACTTTAAGGAGGAAAAGACACATAACACCATTTCTAGGCCAAACAAATTAAGATCCATAAGATCTAGGATAAGTTCAAATTTATCCTCAATTAGAGTATCTTTCAACACTTAAACAAAACCTCTCAAATCTGCCTAAGAAACTTAAAATAATTTTAAAAAATTTTAACTGATTAAACATCTCTAAAAGCATCCAGAAGAATTTTAATCCATTAGAATTTTCTCTTGATCTTCAAAAATCATTTAAAAACTTGTTTATGCTTATTTTAGATAACTAAGAAAGTTTTGAAAAAGAACATGATTAAGAAAGTTGGATCCATAGAGTTTAGAAAACTAGGAAAAGGATTCGATGAATTCTTTAGATGATGCTACTTTTCTAGGTGGTCCACACGAATCCTTGATAGAAAGTGGTGGGGTTTTGATTTCTTACTTAAATCAAAGTTTAAACTTTAAATATGTAAGATTAAATTGGTTGAACTTGGTTCAAGGATGCTTGAAAGTGAGAGCTTTGTTAATGCGTCTTGAGTGAGTGTTTAGAAGAGTGTTTTTGAACCAAATAAACGCCCCTTGACCCTTAATCAAATTTGGCCACTTATGGTTAAATGAGAATTAAATTCTTAACTAATGACATTTTGGTCCATTCATATATAAATTTCCTTTTTAAATTTAATTAGAAATTATAGATAATTATCATTTAAGGCTAACCATGATTTGTTTAACCTAACCATAGTTAATGTAACCAAACCATAGTAATTTTTAATTTAATTATGGTTACTTTTATTTCTCCTCATAAATATTGCCTTACTTTTTATGCCATTACAAATTGATAGCTCATGATGGCTAGTCATCTTCAAATTAATTCATGTGAAATTTCATGTGTAAGAATAAGTTTTAAGTTACAGGTCTCACTATCTAGTAGTTCCTGGCCCTTCCAAGCAACTAAGGACATTTTGGTTATTTTCTGAAATTTTTTTAGAATAGTTTCTAAACTATTTTCTTGATGATTCTAATCCTTAATGATTTGTTCCTCAATCGTTTCTAACTCATTTACTATCTTTTTGGGAAGAGTTCTTTAAGGACATTTTAAGCATTTTCAATGATATTTGCATCCTTTCTTTGTCTCTAATTTTTTGTTGTGATATTTTAACCATTATTAATAAGTTCTAATTCTTAGAATGTTTTTTATCTTTTTATTTTAATTTTCCTATGCATTATCCATTGTTGTTTAAGTATAAGAGTATTTTCATCATTTTATAAAAAAATTTTAATTTCTCTTAATTTTAATTTCTATCTTTATTTTCTTTTTTGCTAATATAAATTTATTAAGGCTGGAAGTTTATCATAAAAGTTTTGGATATTACATTTTTTTTCACGTTACGGAATGTTATTAGACCACTTCTCTTGTATTGTAAACAAAAAAGTTAAATTTCTAAAACATCTATAACTAGTTAATTTAGCTTCAGATTTAGAATTTTCAATAAAAAAAATCATTAGATAGACAAACCAAAATTTTGTTTTCATTTATACATGCTACATATATGCATTTCCTCAGTTGATTGAATAATTCAATTAAATAAGCATTGGTATATATAAAAGTAACATATATATCATGGGATTAATTGATAGATGGAATATCTTTGTTCGTTCTTTAATATGTAGAGGTTTGAGTGAAATATCCCAGTGTACAACATTATAAATACCATATTTTTTCTATCGATTTCCTTGGAAAAAATGTACAAAGAAAAATTGAATTAACTAAGCAACAAACACCTGTAATCGTTATTAATTAACGAGCTATTTTTAATCTATTGTTCCAAATTCCAAGTATTATACTACAGAAGTGGATCTGTTGTTAACGAAAAACAAATAAACAGTAAGATGAGAAAGAAAAAAAGTTACAACAAATAAGTAAAAGATACGACAAGGGAATCTTATTGAAAAATTAAAAGGGGAGAGAGTACACCAGAAAAATCCCTAGCTACCCATATATACGAAGAAAAAATTTAAGTAAATCTTTAATTTTAATATATATATATATATATTAATAGTATTGATTTTTATTTTAATTAATTTTTTAATTTTTAATTTTTACTTTCTAAGTAAATCAATCCAAAGAAAAATTATTTATTTTCAATAATTTAAGTAATTATTGTATTTTATCTTTTTATTTTTATTTATTATTATAAAAAATTAATTTTTTTTATGGATATTTAATGACGATAATATAAATTTAACAAAATATATTAAATTCTAACAATTATATCATTTAAATTTTTGTTTAAAGTATTTTTTAATGAATAATTTTTAATAAATAAAAATTTGTCAGTAAAAAAATTTGGTAAAATTTAAAACCATCACTGTGTATCAATTAAAATCATCATTAAATAATATATTTTTTAGTGTGTTTATATAAAAAAATTATTAATATTTATCTATTAATTTAAGTATTCAATAAACTGTTAGTTAAAATTTTCTAAATATACTCCTACTTATTATTAATTACAATAAATTATTAAACGTAATATTTCTCATTCTAAGTAATAAATAATAAAAAATAAGAGTAAAATTAAGAAAATTTAAATTAAGAAAATAAATAATAATTTTAAAAATAATAACAATCATATTTGTTAATATATGTATTTTTTTCTATCTAAACAAATATAAAACACAAATGGAGTATGATGTAATTTACTAAACATGTTCTTACTTATTAAAATAAGAAAAAAGAATAAATATTTTGTATAATATATTTCACACTACAATAATAGATCTTTTACATTATTATTATAGTTTTTTTTCTATATTATCATTATCATTATAGAAATAATGATTAGTTTCTAATTATTATATTATTAATATAGGATTTTTTATTTTAATTAATTTAGTATACTTTTTATTGAACTTGTAATACATACTTGTATTTATATTTTTGTAACATAAATAGTTTGAAAGGTAATAACTTACCAAGTGACACTACTAATAAATATATAATAAAATAAATAAGATATAAAAATAGTAAAAATAAATAACTCAATCTGACATATAACCTAATAAAATGTTGAATAGGTTAGGTTTATTTTTCAATGTTCACAACAAAACTTACATTATCATAATGTATTTTTTTATTAAAAAAATAGTGCAACTATGAAAGAAATTATTAGGACAATCTTTGCATCTACAATAAAAAAACTTCACTCATAAACATACCGTCTGTTATCACTAGAATTGTTATATTCACGGTTGCTAATTCTCTAGTTAGAATTTTTTAAACAAATGTCATGTTCATATTATCCTATCGGATAATAATATTTTTTTATTCTTCTTAAATTATGTAAGTTACATATATGAATTTTTAGAAATCTCCTAAGAAAATATATGTGCTTGTAGTTTATATATATATATATATATATATATATATATATATATATATATATATTTATTTCATTTAATAATTAAATTTTTCAAATTTAAATTTAAATACTAGTTTTAATATTTTAAAATAGAAAAATTTGACAAACATAACTAAATATATCATATTTAAATCTGAATAAAATTACAGTGGAAGCAAAATTATTTATCTTAGTTAAAAACTATCAGTAACAATACCAACTTATAAATTGTTGCACTAATTTCCACCAACACACTTAAAATCATAAATAAAAATTGATCATGTATGACTTTTAACTTTCATTATACAAAATCATATAAAAAACTCAATACAAAAGTGTGCATGAAAGTTTATTTATAAACATATAAAAATATGAATAAATACTTATAACCTTTATCTACAATCACAATATACAATAAGTAAAAGTATATAAATATAATTATAACATGACACCAAATTTTTATAATTATTCGTAACGATGGAAAACGTAATAGATGGATGGAAAACGTAATAGATGATCTATGTATACAGGAATTAAATAATCATTATTTTTTATATAGTAAAATATTTTATCTATCATTATAGATAAGTATATAAATATATATATATATATATTATATCAAATTTTATACTTTATTTTTTTATATTATTTTTATTTTTAAAATAACAAGACCATCCTCGAACATGCTATATAGTTTTGTGATTTGAAAAATTGTTATAATTTTATGTATTTTTATTTATATAAGTCGATAAAAAAATTATTTTTATTTATTTTTCAATTTAAATAGTCAATAGTGTTTTAACTAATTTTTAGTTAATATTTTTACATCTACCATGTCTTATGAATTGCAATAAATTATTGCACCTAATACTTTTTATTGTTAAATAAGAAATAAGAATAAATAAGATTATTTTATAAAATATAAATTAGGTGAAATAAATAATAATATTTAAAAATCAATAATATTATTTAATTTTTTAATTTATATCTATCTAAGTAAATATAAAGTAATGAAGGAACTATGATATAACTTTGCAAAACTCTACTTAGTAATTAAGATAATAAAGATATAATATATTAGAAATTAAGATAATAAAGATATAATATAAAATATTAAAAAAGATAAAGGTAAGATAAATTTATAATATTTTATATTTAATGTATATCAGAATAATAAATAAAAAAATATTTTATTATTTTCTAAAATTTGAGATGAATAAACAACTATATGATACAATATAAAATATTATAAATAATATTATCAAGTTAAAAGAACTTGTCTATTTTTGATAAATATAATAAAAAAATCATTATCAAAATTATGTTAACTTTTTATTCTGCTAGACTTTCCATTTTACACTTAAATTTAAAATATCTTTGTAAGGAACTATAATTAAGTTAAATTAAAATAAATTTTGAAATTTTAAATTATATATTATAAATTAATTAATAAATAATAAAAATATTTAAAAGTGAATATAAATTTGATAAGATATTAAAAATAGTTCTCATATCAAGTGAATGTCAAAAAACATTATATATAAAAAATTTAATTATAAAAATAATAAATTTATGAGTATAAAATAAAAGGTGATTTTTTTATAAATAATAGAATTTCTTTAAATTTAAATCATTTTTAAAATAATTCACGTCGAACAAATATTATCGAAAAATAGACTTTTTTTTAAAAATATTTTTTTATTGTATAAATTGATAGAAAATATATTAATTTAAAAAATTATTAAATTTTTACGATTATATTACTTAAATTTTTTTATAGATAATTTTTTATAAATAAAAATTCATTAAAAAAATCTGATGAAAGTTAAAATTATCTGTATAAAAAAATTTATAGTGAAAATAAATTATCTCAGAGTTTTAACTATTTAAAAGTGAGACGCAACATATATGAGTGGTTAATAAATACTATCAGATTGCAATTAAAATCATTCATTAAAATCATAACAAATTTAATATTTTTCTATTATTTTTTATCTAAATAATGAAAAATACATATATTAAGAAATTTAATTAATATTATTAATTTTTTCTAATTTATCATTCATAAAAATTACTCTAATCTCTTTTTATTTGTTATTTAACAATAAAATAAATTAATGTCATAATTTATAATAGCTAATAATAACTAAATGGATACAAGAGTAAATATGTATAGAAAATAATAATTAACGCTCTTTTACATATTTAAATAAGTAGATAAACTGAAACAACTTCGTTGCTCTCTATCTTAAGTAATCAAAAGAAACAATGGGAATACATAGCATCATAAAAAAATGGTACTTATCATAATCCAAACTTATCTAAATTTTTATAAAAAAAAAATACCAAAAAGTGAATATAGTTGAGGTAGAAAACTCAACTAATTTTATTGTTTCCCTTTATATTTAGTTTTAGAATTTATTTTTTTCCTTTGTTTCTTTTACTACATAAGTGATTGATCTCTTTTCATTGTTTTTAACTCGATCCCATTATACCTCAGTTCTCTTTAAGATACTCAACTATTTACTCTCAAATTATTTGTGAGAATGTTAGAATTCAAATGTGACATATGTGGAAGAGAATTCAAAGCTAAAAATGCTTTAGCTAGTCATAAACGTGTTCATGATCAGCAACCTGTTCAATGTGATCAATGTGGTGAAATCCTTGACAGAATTACACAATTGGGTGGCCACATGACGAGACATACAAGAATTATTATGAAACCAAAAGATCATAAGGTAGTTCGACGCTTTGATCTTAACCTTCCCAAACCAGGGACAAAGGGATGGTAGCATATATGTAATAAAATTTATTTTATTTTTAGAAATAATCGTATCATTTTTTCTTTCAATAATTGATCGATTTACTTCACTCTACGTTTGTTATTTATGTTAAGAATTATAAGTCGATAAGGATTCAATTACAATTCTATTGTAAACTTATTGTCATCATTGATTAAGATATAAAAGCATTGCTAAATAAAAATATGTTTTATTTAATTGTCAGAGAAAAAATATTTGGGCCTATTTACTTTACCCATTTTCTATTTTTAGGAAATAAGGTTAAAAATGTGCTTATTTTAATTTTATAAAATGTTTTTTTAAATTTAGTTGTGAACTAAATATAAAAGTTGTTTTCAAATTTTAAATTTAGAAAATGAGAATACCAAAAATATGGTGGCATTATCGTAATGATGTTAAAAGTTATTTCAATTTCCTTTTTCTATGTTGAAAATATGGCATCGAGACTCATGCCTAGTCACAAAATCAAGGGATCCTAATGTCTCAATGTAATCAACGAGTTTCTTTCACCATAAAAATATAATTACAACAAGAACAATAATAATAGTACTAATAAAATTATTAACAATTAAATTTAATTATTACTATTATTTTTATATTTTATAAATTAGGAAGACTTTATTTTTAAAATATATGTGTATTAATAATTAAATTTAATCTTAAAATTTATGATTTAAATATATATATATATATATATATATATATATTCAATTGATAAATAGAATCATTAAGTACCATGAATGTATCTGGACGAGTCTTCAATTTTGAACTAATTGCTAATATAAGATATTTCGATGGTTATACATTAAAATATTAATAATAATTTATAAAAATTAAAAAATTATATTAATTTTTGAATAATAAAATTATTTTTAAAAGAAGAAATAATTAATTATTTTAATTATTAAAAAGTAAACATTAATCATTTTATTGTTAAAAATAAAATAAATGATTAATTTTATTTTTTAAAATATAATAATTATTTAATATTAAAATAATATTTTTATTTTTAAAAATTAATATAATCAATTTCCAATATCTTTTTAATATAAAATATATTTTAATAAAATATTATAAATAATTTTAATTTAAAATTTAAAAAAATGTATAAGAATTAATCAATCATCCTGCACCCTCACCTCACCTATTTCCTAACTTTTAAATTTTCAGACTTACTTTTCACCTCTATCATTATATCAACTACCTCATGTTTACAGTATTTTTTATAGTATTTAGACTTAAATTGAATTTGACTTTAGACATATCATGGTTTTATTTTTGATAAATTAAATCTAAAATATCTATGATTAAGTTAATTTTATAACATTTTAATAATAAAGTTTATTTTATATTTAAATTATATTTATTTTATTATTAGATTGTTATTTTATAATATAAAATCATTTAAAAAAATTATTTATACTGAAAATATGATATAATTTTTTTTTCAAAATACTTATTAAAAATGTAAATCTTATCAATTAATTTGATCGATTATGTGTTGTTTATTATTATGCTAAAAAGATGATAAAAGAAATAATCTTCATACATCTATTAGTAAAATTATACATTTATATAATCATGGGTACTTATATAATATTATTTATACGAACATTGTTATTATACAATGTCACGTTTTAAAGAGAAAACTAATGTATGGACATCAGTACCTTTCCAGACCTCCATATACATATTATACAGTTATTCTACATAATACTTATTTATCATATATAATTCATAGGTATTTACAAGAATTTACATTGTTGTGTAAAACCAATACTCTGACATTATAGAACTCGGTCAACACTTCAGTAATGTGGGTCCTGAAGCTTTAACCAGAAACTCTCGTCCATGACATAGTGAGCTCCCTCTTCATAAGCACTAAGTGGGTATGTTATCAAAAAAGAAGAGCTGCCTTGTGAGGATCAGACATGCAATAAAATGTGGTAGTGTGAAAGAGTTAGGGGATCATTCTCTCCTTCAAATGATGAAGTTTCTTCTACATAAGCAGCTAGAGGAGCTTGATACCTTGGTGGCAGAGGAAAAATTATGTTTGGATGGAAGGCCTTAAGGGGTATAGCAAAGTCTATGCTAGAGAAATCTAGTCTCATTACAACAGAAATGAAGATTTGTCTATAGAAGAAGTAGATTCTCACATTTTCTTAGGCCGTAATTAACAGCCCATGAGGATTAACTGTCCATCTCACATTATTAACTTCAACGAACTCCGTTGTCGTCATGTATGACATTATCAAGGACTAGAAAAAATGGTGGTGGGGATGAGAAATTAAAAATTTTCAATAGGTCTCTGCCCTAAGCTAGTGTTAACATTCTCAACCCAATCACTTTAGTTTATAGAAAAAAATGTGACATGATTATAAGTTCATTTTTAACTTTAGAAGATATCCTTGACTGAAGTGAGTCATTTTTAGCAATAACATAAACAATTCTTTTTCAAGCATACATTTCGTTCATACCTGAGATCATTCTTTATTGATCCATTCATAACATACATCTCACATATTCTTGACATCACAAATATTATTTGACCTTCATTTCATTCATTCCTTAATCATAATTCATTCTCATTTCTTTACATCCTCTCAGTGATAATCTCTAGTTTAGGCATAACATGCAACATTTAGTCAAACAATATCTTTCACTGGCTCTGCTACTCTACATTTTATTCTTAGGATATAAGCTCATCTTTTTATGGTCATTACCATCATAATTATTGAAGACCTAACGCTTTATAATAGAAGAATTTTTTGGAAGACCCAGACTAGTCACATTTAAGAGTGGTATTAAATTTTCACATAAAACTTGTTCAGTGATCTCTTGGTTTATCATATTCCTTTTTAAATCTTCTAGATAGCATGTATGCTCAAGCAATCCAACCAATATGGTATGCACATTTATCATCTAATCCATTGAATTCTCACATATTTTATGATATAAACCATCATAAATCACATCATTTCTCTAAATTATTCAAAAGAGTGTTTAGTACAGCTTATGCATGCATCTATATACTCAAGAAGCAACTTAATAAGGCAGCATAATCATTTAACAAGAAATATGTCTTCTAATAAAAATTACTTAATTATGTTTAATACTAAGTTTTGGATAGCATGTAACCTTTATATAAAATTTGTCCATCATGCTTTATCCTTTGAGTTTAATGAGGAATTTCTCATGGGAACTTAGCTCACTCATTCTTCTAAATTACCTCTCAACTTTTTCTTTTCTCATAAGTTAAGATTTCTTAATATTATTGGGTTTGAGTTTGCAAAAAGATGATCCATGAATTTGCTTGGATGAATGGCATATTTTGGTTTAACTTGTGTTCTTTAATGTAAAAATCTTATGAACAACCACCTAATACCTAACTTTAGTGAATATGGTTTTATAATTCTTGCTTGTTAACTTAATTAGCCAATGAAACTTGTTAAGATTAATTTAATTTGTTTGTAAATTTCACTTAAGAATCCATGTCCATTAATTTGAAAATTCTCTTAGAAATCCTTAAGCATCCGCATTAATCATCTTAAGATTTATTAACTAGTTTTATGAAATTGTCTAAGTCTTGATCAAATCATACTCCTTATTTCTAAAGCTTTATGGTCAATTTTTCATATCTTTGAAAGGTGGTTCTTCTGAGGTTATGACTTAGATTGTTAGATAAGTTCATCTTAGTAATTTTTTTAAGGTCTTTCTCCTTATTTTCCATGACATGGCCAAATGGCATCCTAGCTTATCAAAACCTTTTAATTAAGATTTTAATCACCATATTTCACTTAGAGGGATTCATTATATACCTTATAAAAATTTTAACTCCTTTGTCCATTAATATAGAGGACATGACCGAATGACCATCTTGGCCTTTAATGGTCTTTTTCTTTAATTTTTTCGTCTTAGCTTATAACTCTTAGTTTAGGTCACTAACTCACATATTTTACTTATGAATCCAACAAAATTTTATCCTTATTTCATGGTATTGGTCATGATTATGAAGAGTTTGAGATGTCTCCTTCACCTTCTAAGTTCATAAGTTCATTTATTGTCTTTTAACCATAAAGGTCCAATTTTTATGAAGTAAAGTTTTGACTTTGTGACTTAACTTTTTGAGTACGTTTGAATTAAGATTATATGGGTCTAGATATGAACTTTTTATAAAGATCCAAGTTAAAGATTTGAACTTTTCATGAAGATGGAATCAAGCTTGCAACTTTGAGAAGAAAAGACCACACAACATCATTTTTCAAGACTACCAAGTTGACATCCACAAGATCCACTCCAAGCTCTAATAAACCTCCACTTAAGCATCTTCCAACACTTAACAAAATCCTCCAAAATCTATTTAAGATATTTACAAATCATTTTAAGACATTTGAACCGATTAAATTTCTCCAAAAACTCTAAAAAAAAACACTGTAGTCCATTAAAATTTTCTCTTGGCCTTCAAATATCACTAAAACTTAGTGATGCTTATTTTAAACAAACTAGGACAGTTTTTAACAAGAACATACTTAAGAAAGTTGAATCTGTAGAGTTTAGAGAATGATCCACAAAGAAACAAGAAGAATAAACCAAAATCACATAATACAATACTAAGAAAAATTTTAAGGTAGAAATTCCTACTTATTGAAGACTAGGAAAAGGAATTAATGGATTTTTAAGGTGAAGCTACCTTACCTTGATTATCCACATGAAATCTTTGCTGAGAAGTGGTGGGGATTTGTTTCCTTGGTCAGATCAAGGTTTAAGCTTAAAGGTGGAAGATCAACTTAATTAAACTTGGTTCATGGATTCTTGAAATAGAGCTTTGTTGGTGGGGTTTGCAACAGGATTTGCATGTTCTTTTTTACCAAATTTTGACATGTTAGGAGTCTATCAATTATCACCCTCCATACAAAAGCTCAAACTTTCTTAGGAGCTAGTGCTTGCCATATTTTTTGAAAAATCCATTCATTTCCTCTTCTTGAAGCAAACCATATTCTAATTTGACTGAAAATATTCCTCCTAGATCATTAATCTAAAAGAAATTATCATCCTTTCTGTCCACCAAATCAATTCCATAAACCTTTTCATATAGTCTATGGGCCTCTTCTTACTCATGCTGCCAAAGTTCCCTTATCCACTATATGTGTCATCCCTATTGGTGGCAGTTTGGTGTGGTTCCATTGTCAGCCGATATCATCTTGGATGCCCTTCCTTTAGAAAACCAACTTTACACCATATGTCTCCCTAGAAGAGTACTGACTTACAATTCCTTGTCTTTTGTTTGGTCCTGACACTAAACTTACCTTCCCTGTCACCCTGAGATATTACATTTTCCAATTCTATTCAAGTCCTATATGGCTAAGCATCCATATTTAACCCAGATAACCAAACATCATTCCTTATCTGCATCCAGTAGAAATGAGAAAAAAAAAGTTTGGTTAAGGAACCAAGTTGTTTAATTCCCAAGCTTTCTTCCTCTTGTTGTCTATACATCTATTCCATTTCTTCTAAGATATTTTTCTTCCTCGCTTGTTTCTGCCCACAGGAAGTTCCTTTTGATTCGTATCAGTTATGCAATAAGGCCCTTAGGCACCTTGTAAAATGCAAAGTAGTAAATAGGTAGATTATTAAAAACCACATTGATCATTATAATTCGTCCCTCTAAGGAGATCGATCATATTAGCCTTCCAAACTAACAACTTTTTCTAAAACATGGTCAACACCTTCTCCCAACAACTTTTCTTGTATGGATTCGCCCCCACCTAGAGGCCAAGATATGTAAAGTGTTAATTAAATTTTCCATATATACTTTTATATCTACCTACTTGCTATCAGTTATAATAAATTATTGGACCTAATATTTCTCATTCTAAGTAATAAATAAATAGAAATAAGACTAAACTTAATAAAATTTAAATTAGAAAAATAAAAAGTAATTTTTAAAAAATAAATAATCATATTTGTTAGTATATGTATTTTTTTCTTCCTAAATAGATATAAAAAAAATAAAATATGATGTAATTTTACTAAAGGTGTTCTTAGTTATTAAGATAAGAAAAAAAGTGATATGAGAAGTGAATAAGTACTTTTATATGATATGTCCCATACTACAATAGTAGGTATTTTGCATTATCATTATAGTTTTTTCAGTACATTATCATTATAGAGATAGTTGTCAGTTTTTGATTACTATATGATTAATTTAGGAACTTTTATCATTTAAATCAATTATCGAGAGTTATTAGTTTCTGATTACTATATGATTAATTTAGGAACTTTTAACGTTCAATTCAATTTAGTATGCTCATTTATTATACTTGTAATACATGCTCGTATTTTTATCCTTAGAACATTCATAGTTATAATGTAAAGGCAGAGACATAGCATGATCCACTAATGAAGCTTTAACCATGGTCTACCAGTGAAGCTCCTAATGATGGACTTGTAATACAAGCTTGTATTTTTATCCTTAGAACATTGATAGTTATAATGTAAAGGCAAAGACTTTGTTTTTTTATCCTTAGAACATTGATAGTTATAATGTAGAGGCAGAGACTTAGCATGATACACTAGTGAAGCTCTAACCATGGTCCATTAGTGAAGCTTCTAATGATGGACTTACCCGGCTATACTCACATGAATTACAATTTGAATCACATAGACACTATTGGTCTTCTGATGGCAGCAACCTATCATCCCTTAATGAAAGAATGCATATTGAGGGGAGATGGTTTTCAACTGTAAGGGACCCAACTATGCGGGTGTTTGCCTTCGCTGGCAGAAACAAAAATTCTGCTTCTTCCTCAACATCTATGCACATTGCTCCAAGGAAGGAAAGGATTGGTTATAGGAAGAAATTGTCAACATAAATATAAACATAAGAGGGGATTATGGTGTGTGTTATGGGATTTTAACTATATACAAAGTCTAGAGGAGCGAATTGAGGGAGTACTCAAACAAATAGCCAATAGGAATAGGATTCTTTCAACATCTTGATTTCAATGATGGAGCTTGAAGAAACACAAGTATTGGGCCATCGTTTCATTTGGATGCAACCAGACAAGTAAGTGTTAAGTAGGCTTAACCTTATTATCAAAGGATTGGATAATGTTATTCGGGGAATCCATTCAATGAATTATCGATCGAGATGTATCAGACCAATGCCTGTGGTGTTAAAAGAAGCTCACATTGATTAGGTTCTAAAACCTTTTCATCTTTCACAATTCTTGGCTTTATCACCTCAAATTTAACACTCTTATAACCCTAGTCTAGAGAACTTGATAAGCATAAATTTTCTAAATAATTATCTCTCATATATATCTCATTAAGACTTCTTATATATTCAATTAAGTTGTCTTTGTCATATTTTATTAGTTTGGATTCATATGGAGTTTAATTGAATTTTTTTGCTAAACCGATTAAAATAACACTATTATAGTATTTTGAGCATAATAAGAGTTTTAAGCATTCAAAAATTATGAAATTTATCTTGAATGAAAGCTAAAAGAAGTATCCATAATTAAAAAGGAAGATAATAGATCAAATGGGATGTATAGGACTCTTAAATTATCTCAAAAGATAAGATAATTCTATTGTCACTGAACCTGGAAAGTGTGCAAAGATCTAGCCATATCTTAAGATACAAAAGTCATATTGAGATGAAATAAGATCCGTTGGAATTATAACATCCAAGGATAAAACTTTTGTTCAGACCTTAAGCTCTAATTTGGACATATAAATATCTGAAAATGTGTTTCAATCAACATCAAAATTGGTGTGTTGATTGGTGACAAAAGTCAAAATTTTCAATAAAGTGTATATGAAAGCAATAAAAGGATGGAAAAAGTCAAAAAAATTATGGGAGAACTTATGAAGATAATGCATTAAAAATCCTATATAAATAGGAGGGTGTACAAGAGGAGAAGACACTTTTAAATATTAACTCCAATACCATTTTTCATCGTTATTTCTTTGTTACTTGTTTTGCCCCCTTCATGGAAGACTAAAATTTTTAATTTCAATTCAAGGATTCAAGCTTATTTTTATTTTAACTTTGAAGTCTTGATCTTTATTTACAAGCTTATTAGATTATTTCTACTCTGCTTTACTATATTTTTTAATTTCATTTTTTTTAATCAAAGTTTGTTCGGTTAACATATTTTGATTAATGTGTAATTAATTTTTAATTGATTTTTGATTGGTTAATCATTTTCCAAAAGTTTTCAGAGTAGAAATTAAGTAATTAAATTCAAGATTTTTATTTTATTACTTATTTCAACTGAATTCTGATTATGAAATTGGTTTAGATCTAATGAAAGATTATGTGGTTACTTGATCTTGTTGATCATAATCAATTAAATCCTGAGAGTTTTCTCAATAGAGAATTCAAGGATCATTTTAGGGGTTACATATGATCCTGAGTTGATAAATATAATGCATGATTTTAGTGATCAATGAGTAGTTAAGAAAATAGTCTATGAATTCATTGAGTTGATCACCATTAAGTCAAATTAATTTTATTCTTCATTTTATATTTTGAACCTAATATCAAATCTTTATAAAATCCCCTTGTTCTAACTTTCTCCTAATTTTCTTGAGAATATTAAATGGTCTTTGGGAGATGACCTAAGTTATACCTTATACTATATCATAGTTGGAAAAAATCTAGAAATTATTTTTAAGCGTTTGTGACAAGCATGCCAAAAATTTAGCACCGTTGCTAGGGACCTTTTTTTTAGTTTCCTAAGCGTATTAGGAGTTTGTATCAAACATTTAACCTTTCTAACAATTTCTTTTAGGTATAATCTTCTTGGATTTATTGTATAAACTCACCTTATTATGTATGCCGATCCAATCCTGAAGATTTATATACATATGATCCTGAGATTGATAGGACATTCCATCATTTGAAAAGAACATGTAAAAGGTGTTCATTCGGTAATAACCAGGAAAGTAGAAGTAGTGATTTTTCATCTTTAAATTTTGATAGTTTTGAACATTTTATTAATAACATGGTTGATAGGACCCTAAAATAATTAGTTGCACCTGATGTTTCTTATCAACCCTTGTGTATTCAATACCCTAATGTTAATGCACCATTTGAATTGAAATTCGGACTAATACATTTGCTACCTATGTTTCTTGGCCTTACAGGTGAGGACCCTTATAAACATTTCAAAGAATTTCACATTATGTGTTTCATGATGAGACCACAAGGAATTCTTGAATATCATATCAAGCTGAAGGCATTTCCTTTCTCCTTAAATGATGGAGCTAAGGATTGGTTGTACTATCTACATCCAGCATCTGTTACAAGCTGGAATGATAAGAAGAGATTATTTTTGGAGAAATTCTTCCCTGCATCCAAAACAACAGCTATCAGAAAAGAGATTTGTGGCATCAGACAAAAACTCCTAAGAAACTCTCTTTAAGTATTGGGAGAGGTTCAAGAAACTATGTGACATTTGTCTACACCATTAAATCAGTAATCAATTAGTGATCCAGTATTTTTATGAAGGACTTATGTCAATGGACAGAAGCATGGTTGATGCGGCTAATGGTGGAGCACTTATGGACAAAACTCCTACAACAACTCGACATTTGATTGCCAATATGGCAAAAAATTCTCAGCAATTCAATTCTCGAACTAATTCATTCTCCAAAAGAATTCATGAAATGACCACTAAGACACACCGATAAATGTATTTTTGTACATTTATTTTCATTATGTATTGGGCTTAATTAGGTTTAAGTGATGTCTAATTTTATCATTTTGAGTGATTTTTATGTTATTGGACTTCATTGGACTTAAGTGATAAAATTGGTTAATTTTCAAATTTTAATGTCTCTTGACATTTGTTCATTGTGCAGGCCATATCTTGGGTTAACAAATTGATATTGAAGTGATTCCAAAGGCACAGACCATAGACGATTAGTAAACAAAATTGAAGAACTAACCTCCATCTTATGATAGTTGGCCATTGGACAACAACAACTTAATATTGTTGATAAAACTAGAACATGTGGCATCTGCATTTCTGCAAACCATCCTACTGATGCATGTCCAACATTACAAGAAAGTAAGATATCTGATGCTACAATTAATGGTATTTTTGCCATAAGACAATAATACAAGCCTCCTCAACATTATCAGCAACAGAAGTTTAAACCACCTTCTAGCATATACAATCCTAGTTGGAGAAAACATCCTAACTTGAGATATAGTCCTCCACAACAACAAAGGATTCAAACATCTTATTCCAACAAAGGATTCACACAACTTTGTTAGTTGATCTTTCTTATCATACATGAAAACATGTGTAGGATTCCTTATAAATAACAACAATGGATGGGAGTCTATCTACAATCTGGTTGATTATCTATCCTTACAAATGGTAGCATTACTAGTAAGATACCTATCTAGCAAGGTCTAAAGCAAGGCAAACCACTCTCCCCACTCTTGTATCTTGTGGTGGCTGGAGCACTTGGTGGTTTGGTAGACACAACCTATGCAAATGACCTCCTTCATGGTTACTCCTTAGGAGACTCTAAAATTTCAATGTTTTTCTTACAATATACATATAACACTCTTTTAATCCTTCAATGTTTTGAGCTAAATGCCAGGCCTAAAAGTTAACTTCCATAAAAGCTCAATTTTTGGAATCAATGTTGACGACACTTCATGCAACAAAACATCCATTTTCCTCAATTGGAGCATAGGCTCCTTCTCGTTCTAGTATTTGGGCATCTCCATCAAGCCGAACCCTCACAGCCCATCTACATGGGTTACTCTGTTGTGAAAAATGTGGTCCAAACTTGAAGTATGGAAGGGAAAGTTTCTCTCCTTCAGGGATTGCATTGAACTAATAAACTCTGTGTTATCTTCTTTCTCTATATATATGTTTCTCCTTTTACATGGTACCCAGGCAGGTGACTCAAAAGATAATCAACCTTTAGTATCATTTCCTGTAGGGAGGCTCGGATAAAGTTGAAAAGATTGCTTGGGTCTAGTGGGACTTAGTCTGTTGTCCAAAATATCATGGAGGATTAGGAGTGAAGGATCTCTGCCTCCTCAATAAGGCTTTGCTCACCAAATGGAGATGGAGACTCAAGAAGTTGGTCAACTCCACATGGCAGGTCCTCCTTTGTTCGCTATATGGTCAGGATCTTTGGCAAGACACAATATAAACACAACACATACTCCAAGTGATGGGGAGACATATGCATCATAAGCTTGATATCTATTGTGAATTGGTTCGAGGACAACATTAAATTGAAGCTTGGAAATAGCAGGATTATGCGTTTCTAGGAGGATCCTTGGCTTGGAACACATACCTTACAAGAACGGTTCCCTTAACTTTGTACCATTTTCCACAATAAACACCAATCGATAAACTCATTGTATGATAGTTCCATTAATCATTTATGTTGACGGGGAGATAGACTTTGTTTTTATGGGAAAATGATATTCTCCATGAACTAAAGTGCAACCTTGCAAAGGTACGGTTAGATGTTTACACAAAGGACACATGGATATGGACGAAGGACCTATCAGGTAAATACACAACGAAATCGGGCTACTCCGTCCTTAAAGTTCTACCCAAAACAAGGACCCAACATAAATAATCCTAAACGTGTGTTTGTTTGATTCTATACCGCTTAAGTACCCACAAAAGTGTTAGATTTCTCATGAAGGCTTTTACTAGACCGCCTCCTTTGCTAATCCAACCTAACTCAAAATTCAATCTCTATCTCATTTGAGTGCCCAATTTGCAACACAAGTATACAAACCAATTAACGTCTCTATCTCCAATGTGTCCAAGTGCATGATCTTTGGTGTTGCATCTATAGTTGGCTAGAGAGTCATTTCCCATTCCCCCATGATTTGAAAACGCTTTATCTTAGCCTAAGGGGATTATGAAAGATAACAAAACAACAATGACTTGGGATGACCACTTGGTATGAAGCAACGTGGATGATTTAGTTGAATAGAAATAACATTATATTTAATAACACTAAATGGAACACCGCATATGTCTTTAACTTTATCACTACATCAACTTAGATATAGGTGAACCATACGGGTAGGAAACTACCAAACATTTCCTTCATTGATCGAACTACCAAACATTTCCTTCATTGATCGAAGTATGAGCCTTGCTATTATTATAAATGTCATTATATAATGTTATTATAAGTATTTAACATTCTTTTCTTTGTTAATAAAATCTTTACTTATTAAAGAAAAGAACTCAATCTAACTTATAACTTAATAAAATATTGTATATCTATCTGACTTATAACTTAATAAAATATTGTATATCTATGTTTGTTTTCTGAAGCTTATAATAACACTTACATTATTATACCATATGGTTTGTTGTATGAATTTCTATTAACACATTTAAAATCATAAATAAAAGTTGATCATTTTATATTTTTATCTTTCATCATACAAAACTATAGATAAAGACTCATTATAAAAAAGTATACGAAATTTTATCTATAGACATACAAAATTGTAAGTAAAGGCTCATACTCTTTACCTACAATCACATTGCATGGTTGGTAAAAGTATATCAAATTTTCATAGCTATTCGTTACACATAACAAATGAAAAACGTAGCAAATGTTCATGTATAAGAAACTTATACCATAATTATTTTATATTTAGTGACATATTTTATCTATCATTATAGATAAAATTTGTTGTAATGCATATATATATATATATATAAATATACATATTATATCAGATTTTTATATTTTATTTTTTATATTATTTTTATTTTATAATTAACAAGTAAGACAATCCTTAACATGCTATATAATTTTATGATTTAAACAATTTTTATGCTTTTATTTATTTTTATTTACTAAGATTGATTAAAAAATTATTTTTTTTATATTTAACAGTATTTTAATTAATATTTAATAAATACTTTTATATTTGTCATTTTTTATAAACTGCAACAAATTATTGCACCTAATATTTTTCACTACTAAATAATAAATAAGAATAAACCTTATAAAATATAAATTTAGCAACTAACAATATTTTTTAGAAAATTATAATATTAATTAAGTTTCTCAATTTATATAATATTTATCTATTTAAATAAATATAAAGTAATGAAGAAGATATGATATTATTTTGTAAAGTTCTATTTAATGATTAAAATAATAAATAAATAATATTAAATGTTAAAAAAAATAAGATAAAAGTAAGATAAATTCATAATATTTTACATTTAATACATATCAAGATAATAAATAAGAAAATATTTTATTATTCTTTTTTAAATTTTGAGATGAATAAAAAATTATCTGATACAATGTAAAATAGAAAATAATAAAATATTATAAATAATATTCAAAAAGTAAAAGAACTTGTTTATTTTTGATAAATTTAAAATGAAAAATTAATATCAAAATTATATTTCTTCTTCAAAATTTTTTATTTTATCATTAAATTTGTAATATCTTTGTAAGAATTTATAGGTAAATTAAACTAAAAAATATTTTAAATTTTAAAATATATTATAAATTAATTAAAATATTTTTAAATATTTATAAAATTATTTAAAAATGAATATAAATTTGATAAAATTTAAAAATAGTTTTCATATGAAATGATTTTTTCCTTTTTCTTAATTACGTGATGGTTTAAGCCTTTACATTATATATAAAAGAACTTAATTATAAAAAATACTAAATTTTTTAATATAAAATAAAAAATAAATTTTTATAAATAAAAGAATTTATTTAAATTTAAATCACTTTTAAAATGATTCATATCAAACAAATATTAAAAAATAACTTTTTTTTTACTTATTTTATGATAATCGTATAAATTGATACAAAATAAATTATATTAACATAAAATTTATTAAATTTTAATAGTTATATCATTTAAATAATTATTAAAATATTTTTTGATAGATAATTTTTAATAAATAAATATTAAAAAAAATTAATAAAAATTAAAATTATTACTATTTAACTTTTATAAATATCACTTAAAAATTATTTTTATAAAAATTAAATATCTTAAAATCTCGAACTATTAAAAATGAGACATACGATGTGGTTAATAATAACTATTAGATGCTAATCATAATCATTCATTAAAATCATAACAAATTTAATACTTCTTTCATTCTTCTTTTTTTAAATAATAAAAATTACATATATTAAGAAATATAATTAATTTTTTTATTTTTTTTAAATTTAATTTATTATTCGTAAAAATGTCTCTTATTTTTTTATTTATTATTTAACAATGAAATATAATTGAAGTCATGATTTATGATTTATAATAGCTGATCATAACAAAATGGATATATTTATATGTATAGAAAATAATAATCAATACTCTTTTAAATATTTAAATGAGTAGATAAACAGAAACAACTTTCTTACTTTCTATCTTAAGTAATCAAAAGAAATAAGGGCAATATATAGCATCAAACAACAAGAAAATGGTATTTTTCATGATCCAACTTTTCTAAATTTTTATTTAAAAAGTACACAAAAAGCGAATATAGTTGAAGCAGAAAACTCAACAATTTTATTATTTCCTTTTACATTTAATTTTAGAATTTAGTTTTTTCCTTTGTTTCATTTACTATATAAGTCATTGATCCCTTTTCATTGTTCTCAACTCGATCCCATTATACTCTCAGATTATTTGGGAGAATGTCAGAATTCAAATGCTTACGCAGTTCGACGCTTTGATCTTAACCTTCCAAAACAAGGGACAGAGGAATGATAGCATATATATAAAAATATTATATTATTTTAGGAACAATAGTATCATTTTTCTTTCGATAATTTATCGATTTACTTTAGTCTGCATTTGTTATTTATGTTAAGAATTATAAGTCGGCAAAGGTTTAATTACAATTCTATTGTAAACTTATTTTTATCATTGATTAAGATATCTTTATAAGCATTGCTAAATAAAAATATTTTTTATTAAATATCTTTTTTTAATTATCAGAGTAAAAATATTTGGGCCTATTTACTTTACCCATTTTCTATTTTAAGGAAATAAGGTTACAAATATGCTTATTTTAATTTTACAAAATGTTTTTTTAAATTCATTCGAGAACTAAATATAAAACAAGTTATTTTTAAATTTGAAAATTTAGAAAACAAAAATACCAAAAATATAGTGGCATTATTGTAATGATGTTAAAAGTTATTTCAATTTCCTTTTTCTATGTTGAAAATGTGATTGAGTCTCAATGTAATCAACGAGTGTCCCTAATTATGACGAGAATAATAATAATAATAATAATAATAATAATAATAATAATAATAATAATAATTAACTTTAATTATTACTATTTGTTTTTTATATTTTATAAATGAGTACAACTTTATTAAAATAGTGCAAATTATTAAATTTAATCTTAAAATTTATCATTTAAATATACATATGTTATATAATATTAAAACTTTTAATAAAAATGTTTATTTTTGTGATAATTCTAAAAAATAAATAATAACAGTTTTAATTTGTTAAATTTTTTTAAAAAATTATATTCATCAAAAATCACTGTCGAAAATGTTAGTTCTTTTAAGTAGTTAATTAGTAAATTAATTTTTTATTTTAGTATATATTACAATTTTTTTAAAAATAATAAAAATAGTTTTTCAAAATTTTAAAATTAAGCTTTTATTTATTTAAAATAATATAAATTAATTTTTTATAAATAATATTAAAAATGAATTTAAAAACGATAATAAAAGTTGAAAATTATTAAAAAACTAAATAGAAATTTATTTATAAAATCAAATAAGTTAAATATCAAAATATAAATAAACTCTTTCTTCTAAACATGTACAGGTAAGCAACGAGCATGTTAAAAATGGTTAAATTTCTTGTGTTACGTTATCTTCTTATATTCAGCTGACTAGCAAGCAACAACTCAAAGTAGAGTTTGAAGATATTGCACCATTTTTTCTGCTTCGAAAGAAGACATCACTACTTGCGGTTCCGATTGCGTGCTCTTCAGCATCTTGTAACCTCCCTTTCTACTTTCTGAATTTCAAGTGTTAGAGTTAAGTGTTTTTCTCAGCATCTTGGGTCTGGGGTTGTCTTTTTTGTTTCTAATTTCTTTTTCCTTTGTGTTGCTTTTTCTTTTTTGTTTCTACTACCTATCAAACTTTTATGTGGTTTGCAATTGATGTCTCTTTTTTTCCCATTTTATGATTGTTGTTATTTATTGAAATTTTAAATTCATAAGCATGACAAGTGTTTGTTTAAATGCCTAAATGGTTAGAATTTAGGACTCACATTTGTTTCTATTTTGTGAACATTTTTAGTTGTACTTTGCAACCATATCTCAAAGCTCTTTGTTGTTGTTATTATTAGTCTTCTGGGGATACTTGATCATATGTTATATTCTTATATGCTTTATTTATATGATTTTGGGTGAAATCACAACAGTTTCCAGTTTTATATTCTGAGATTTTTGTGTAGGTGTTGCCACTGCTATTTCCCATCACAGCCTTCATGCACTGAAACATACACACACACACACACTATGTGAAACTCAGCCTGTCTTTGAGTATTTTGGAAAGAGAGATCACAGTTAAACTAGTTCTCTAACCAACTTTTCTGTCGCAAATATGGGTATCTTTCCTATGCATATAAAGGGGGAAAGATGTATTGTTAGGTTTAACTGAAACTTAATATCTGGACACAATAGCTGATGCATTGATATGCTTATAAATGCTAGGGAACAACAAAGTAGCATGGCTTCCTGTTACTTCAATCCTATCCCTACTAGTTCTCATATCATTACAGCTGACTTATCTAGACAGTTCAAGATTCCAAAGCTTCTTCACAGGGTAACTTTCTTGGACTGATATTTGTAGTCTCATTGTCTTGCTGGTTAATTGCCCTTTCAAATTATTTAATATCTTCAGTCACCTTTTATGGTGATATACTTAATAAACATGAGCATGCATTGCACTTAAGATTAATTGTCTGCATCTAGTTTTCCAGTGTCATATTTGTCTTTTGATTACTTTTGATAAATGAAGCTATGGACAACAAAATAATATAATTAAATTTTTAGTTGCAGTCTTGAAGATAAATAGTTGAATTTTGTGATTTGGATCTTCAACATGAAAATGCATGAGCTATTATTCTATTCCATAGAGATGAAAACAAATAAAGCCACAAGGTTAAGACCTAGAATTGCAAAGTTTCCATTGCCTTGGATGGGCTTCCAGTATTGAAATTCATTACACTCTTTTTAAAAGCAAAATATGAATGTTAGTCCTACTAGGAAAGTAAATGACTAATAATCTAAGTTGGAAATAGTGCAGCTCTGTAGCGATGGTTGCTTGTAGAATAAGTGTATGTTGTCAGTTCTCTATATATTTTGGTGTAAAAGATTCATGACATGAAGTGGCTATCAGGATAGCATCATTCCTTAACGTAGAAAATTGTGAGGAGTCATTAAAGGTTTGATTCTATAGCACTTGGGTAAGCTAAATGAATTTCAATGTCTGCCATGGGCTGCTTTTAATAGATTAAAACTGATTTTTATCATTCCTGAATCCTGGGTCCTCACTGGAGATTTCTTCTCTAAGATAACTTCCTTTCTGATTAGTACTTATGTGTTTTCCTCAATTACATTTTAAGCAGAAAAAGAGGTTTGATGGCTCACCTAGATCCTCAAAAATTACTGCATTTTATGGCTTGAAGACCCCTCTTTATGGACTGGTAAGTGGTTCAGTTAGTTTCCTGAATCCATGTGCTTTGCTTTGGAGATAATTATACTGCTTTGGCTTGTATACTTGGATTAGTTGAGTCAGCTACTGCAGCAGTAAGGTTATCAGAGAAATGATTGCATTTGTAGGTTAATTTTTCATATTTTGTTTTGTTTAAGCTAATGCTAGTTACTATGACTATTGCCACTTCAGCCGTTATAATGATCAAGAAAGAAACTAGGAACTAAGAAAAAGAGCATTGTAATTGACAAAGAGATGACATCATAGAAGTTTATGTTTATGATGAAAGAGACAGTTACATCTGACCTTCAACGAACTCTAAACTGTAACTTACCTTTTCAAAAAACTTTCTGTCTTCTATTAGATAAACTTTTTTCTTATTATTTTAAATTTCAACCTTCTTGTCAATTGAGATAAATAAGTTTTCTTTCTATTTTAATATCTAGAAAATTTCTCTTGATATCTTTCGTATATTGTAGAGCTCCTTAGATGATCATTTAAGAGTTACTTCAAGATTTTATCATCTTTTCTGATTTATTTCCTTATTTGATTAGGATTAGGAGTCCAGTCCTAGTATAAATAAGGATTATTTGCATCACATCATTACATACCAATATGTATATAATTCTATTTGTTTTTGGTATTCCTTTCATCTTTTCCTCCTTCCCTACATAAGCCCTATACTTTGACATCATCGATTTATTTGTTAAGGTATCTATCATGGATAAAATGGAAACAACTTGATACTAATACATTTTCTGCCTGTGGAACCTATATTATTTAGAGAGAGGAAGAGAGGAAAGGGGCAACTATTTATAACTTTCTATGGAGGGATGAGTTTGGAGAAATAAGAAAGTTTCCATTCACTCTATAACCTGACACTGTGTTAGAATTTTACAAGACCTAAGAACCCATATGATAAATTGATAATCAGGAATCCTAGAAATCTTTTGTGGTTCTTGTAAATTACACACTGCATCCACTAGTAGTCCCTTTACATCACTATTGATAACTCTGACTTTATTTGCTGCTTCAATATTTCTTAGGATGCACTAGAACCACATATGAGTAAGAGGACAATTGACATGCATTGGGGTGGATATCATCGGAATTTTATAGAAGATTTGAACAAACAGGTGGAGAAGGATGATATACTATATGGTTACACCTTGGATGAATTAGTCAAAGTGACATACAACTATGGCAATCCTTTACCTGAATTCAACAATGCCGCAGAGGTATTAATTAGATTGATAACTTATTGGCTTTAATCATTTCAACTTTATTTTGAAGCTCACTCTTGTGTGTTTAGCTTTTTGTCTCTACACAAGGCTATATGAATTAATATATGACTGGAAAGAAAATTTTGTTTTTATTCAAAGAAAGAAACTGAATGGTATATATAATTATGTGAGATTATGTTATAGGCATGAATCCAAAGCCCAAAATCTCTAAAGTTTATGTGAGAAGGAGTAAGAGGTGTCATGTGTCGGATCAGACCTCAGAGAGAGAAAGAGAAAAGGCATAACCAACTGCTAAGGTGGCAATGGGGAGGGGAGGTCAGTGGGGGTGTGTTAGTTGTTGCTTAGAGAGGTTAGATGTACAGGAAAGGGGAAATTGGAGGGTAGGCTGGGATTTGGCTAGAGCATAGGAGAGCATAGACACTCTCAAATTGCCTATAATCATTGTTGATCTTTTTTCTCCTTATATGCCATTGTAATACAAGGTATGGTTATGCTGGGAGGAACATATGTGAATGTGTTAGACCCTCGATTACTAAAGTGTATGTTAGTAAGGGAAGATGACAAAATGGAAAAGAAATAATAAGTAATAACTAATAGAATAAGGGAAGATGACAAAATGGAAAAGAAATAATAAGTAATAACTAATAGAATAAGTAATAGCTAATAGTTAGTTAGTTAGTTGAGGTAGTTAGGAGATATAAAAGGGAGCTTCAGTTGAGATAGGGATTTAGTTGTTGATTTGAAAGAAGTTTGGTAGAGGAGAGACTAGGGACTCTTGAATTCCCTTGTAACTGTCTTACCGATCTCTTGTTCATTACCCACTTAATTATGTTTCCTTTTAGGTAGGATTCAAGGAGGAAAATACAAATTTAATTTTCTTCTATTTTTCTTTCATTTTCTTCTTTAATCTGATCCAGTTCTTACAACTGGTATCAAAGCTCCGAGATTCTTCAAAAACAGATGGTGAATACAAGAATGGAGGCGTGGATGGAAGCAATGGAGAGGACTCTAAGCGCTTGGAGAGAAGAACTAGAGATGATGGAAACTCGTAGAGAACTCCAAGAAGCTCGTATGAATTGGATCGAGGAACTTTTGAGATCACTAGTCTTAGAAAATCAACAAAACAAACAGAGGCAGAGATCGAAATTGGAGGAAGAAATTGATGAAAAAGGAGAAGAGGAACCTGATGGCCCAAGATCGAAGGAGAACATGGCTGATCATTGGAGAAAGCTTGAGATTCCTATTTTTTCAAGAAATGATGCTTTCAGATGGGTTAATAGAGAAGAGAGATATTTTTTGTTAAGAAAAGTATCTGAAATAGAAATGTTGAAGGTTGTGATGGTGGCCATGGAAGGCAAGGCCCTTAGTTGGTTGCAGCGGTGGGAATCTTGTATTGAAAATCCCTCTTGGGAAGTGTTCAAGAATTCTTTAATTAGAAGATTTCAACCTTCCATGATGAAGAACCCCTTTGAATTACTGTTGGGATTAAGACAAACTACAAAAGTGGAGGAATTTTGGGAACAATTTGAGCTATATGTTGGACCCTTAAGGAAGATTGACCAACAATATTTGCAGGGTATTTTCTTTAATGGACTAAAGGATGAGATTAAGACAAAACTTAAGCTGCACCATACGAGAAATTTAGCTGAATTGATGGATACAATCCAAATGATTGATGAAAAAAATGCAGTGCTAGCAAAAGGGCTAAATTACAATTCTCACGAAACAACAGGGGGAAAATCACTCCTTGTTTTTCCTAGTGCTCGAGCTGCCATTTATGATTTAGGACACAAGATAGTGACTAAGACGGATAGTTAAGGTGGATCAATGGTCAGGTCTGTTTCTAGTAGACCTAACAATAATTTTAGAAATAGGGGGAAGAAGATTATCTCATGCTAAGTTGCAGGATAAGATGAATAAAGGGCTTTGTTTCTCTTGTGATGAAAAGTATAGTCATGATCATGTATGCAAAAACAAGCAATTGCATTTGTTGGTGATGGAAGAGGAGCATGAAAATGATAATGAAGTGTTAGATGTGGGGGAGAAGAAGATTTGAAAGCACTACAGCTATCATTGCATAGCATAATGGGTTTGACATCTAAGAAGTCCTTGAAGTTATTGGGGACTGTGGTTGGAAAACAGGTGGTAGTTTTGGTGGACTGTGGAGCATCTCACAACTTTATAGCTACAAGGGTGGTCAAGGAGTTACACTTACCCATCACTAACACAATTGATTACCTTGTCGAGGTAGGAGATGGTCATAAGGTAAGATATAAAGGAGTTTGTCAAGGAATGGAGCTAGACCTCAAAGAAATAAGAATTCAACAAAAAATTTCTGTTTTAACTAGGAAGGGCAAATGTAGTTTTGGGACTTAACTGGCTTGAAAGTTTAGGAGAGATTAGAGCTAATTTTGGAGAGCTCACACTCTGGTTTGAACTAGAAGGGAAGTTGACATTGTTGAAGGGTGATTCGGGATTAAGCAAAGCTTCAGCTTCATTAAAATCAATTGTCAAAGCTTTGCAAGATGACGGCTGCGGGTTCTTAATTAAATGTAATTTGTTAGAGAAAAAATATATGAACTCAAGCACATAATCCCACCCACTATAGCAGCAGTATTACAAGCGTTCCCTGAAGTCTTTGAAAGCCCTCAAGGATTGCCCCCCCCGTCTAGACTACATGATCATGCGATTGTGTTAAAAGAAGGGGCTGCCACTCCCAATTTGAGACCTTATAGGTATCCTCACTATCAAAAATCAGAGATAGAAAGGTTGGTAGGAGAAATGCTACAGGCTGGGATTATTCGACCTAGTGTTAACCCATTCTCTAGACCCATTATTTTAGTCAAGAAGAAGGATGGAGGATGTCGTTTCTGTGTAGATTACAAAGCACTCAACAAGGTCACAGTACCTCACAAATATCCTATTCATGTCATAGGTGAATTGTTAAATGAGCTAGGAGCTGCTACAATTTTTTCGAAGCTAGATTTAAAGTCAGGTTGATGAGAGAAGACACTTCCAAGACAACTTTTAGGACATATGACGGTCATTATGAATTTGTTGTAATGTCTTTTGGACTCACAAATGCTCCATTAACATTTCAAGCCTCAATGAATCATGTCTTGAAACCGTTCTTAAGGAGGTTTGTGTTAGTGTTCTTTGATGATATCTTGGTCTATAGCAAGGATGTTGAGGATCATGTGCTTCATCTTAGTACTATTCTGCAGAAGTTAAAAGGAGAATTGTTTGTATGCTAATTTTAACAAATGTAGTTTTGGACAACAACAATTTGAGTACCTGGGACACATTGTTTCAGGTAAAAGAGTGGCGGCTTATCCAAAAAAATTAGAAACTATGACTTCGTGGCCTACTCCAAAAGATCATAAGGCCTTAAGAGGTTTCTTGGGACTCACGGGGTACTATAGGAGGTTTGTGAAGGACTATGGGAAGATAGCGAAACCTTTGACTTAGCTACTTAGAAAGGACGAATTTCAATCAGATCTGGAGGCTCAAGTTGCTTTTGAAACTCTCAAAACTGCCATGGTCTCTTTACCATTTTGGTTGTCCCTGATTTTTCCAAGACTTTTGTGGAAGAGACTGATGCTTCAAATAAAGGATTAGGGGCTATGTTGTTGCAAGAAGGGAGACCAATTGCTTTTTTAAGTCAACCCCTATCTCCTAGAGCTCAATTAAGATCAATTTATGAACGGGAACTTATGGTAATAGTTTTGGTAGTCTAAAAATGGAAACATTATCTCTTTGGTAGGCATTTCATCATTCACATAGATCAAAGGAGTTTAAAGTTTCTTGTTGATCAAAGATTATGGGAAGAAGAGCAATTGAAATGGGCCTCCAAACTTAGGATTTGATTTTGAGATTTGCTACAAACTAGGTATCACCAACATCGTGGCAGATGCACTTTCTAGAAGAATGACATTTGAAACCATCTCTTTACTACAATTTCTTGGGCTAGATTCGTGGAGTGAAGATACTTTAACAAATCCAAAACTGCAATACATCATGCAAGATTTATTGAAGAATCCTATTGCACATGCTCATTTTTTGCTTAAGGGAGGGAAGTTGTATTATAAGAGGAGGTTAGTGCTATCTAAATCATTCGCTGTTGTTCTTGACATTATTGCTAAATTCCATAATACTACTGTAGGAGGTCATTCAGGTTTTTTATAGACTTATAAACGGCTGACAGCTTTGGTGTATGGGGTAGGAATGAAAGGAGACATTAAGCAATTTGTCTTTGCTTGTGATGTGTGTCAAAGACACAAACAAGATTCATTATCACCTACTGGTCTTTTGTAGCCTCTCCGTATTCTGTCATAGAATTGGTTAGATATTTCTATGGATTTTATTGGGGGTTTACCTAAAGCTCAAGGGAAGGACACTATCCTTGTTATGGTGAACCGATTATCTACATATGCTCACTTTATACCATTGTGTCATTCTTATACAACATACCATTGTGTCATCCTTATATAGCAAAAAAGAGGTTGTAGAGGTTTTTCTCAAGGAAATAGTAAGATTACATGGTTTTCCTACTTTTATCGTCTATGATCCACAAGATATTTTTGAGTGGGTTCTGGGCTGAATTGTTTAAACAAGTTGGCACAAAACTCAAGTATAGTTCGGCCTATCATCCTCAAATGGATGGGCAAACAGAGGTAGTAAATAAATGTTTCGAAACATATCTAAGGTGCTTCACTAGTACCAATCCTAAACAATGGTTGCGTTGGTTAAGTTGGGTAGAACTTTGGTTTAATACCAATTATAATGGCTCTACTAAGCTCACCCCATTCAAAGCTCTCTATGGTGTGGATTCCCCGTTGTTATTAAAAGGGACCACTATTCCTTCTACTGTTGAAGAAGTGAATAAGATTGCTACTACTAGAAATACTGATCTGCAGGACTTGAAAGATAACTTGGTGAAAGCTCAAAATCATATGAAGGTGTAAGCATATAAACATCTAAGGGAGGTGGATTACAATCAAGGTGACTTGGTCTATTTAAAGATTCAACCTTATAGGTTGAAATCTATGGCCAAACGGATAAATGAGAAACTGAGTCCAAGATTTTATGGTCCTTTTCAAATCCTTGAATGTATTGGTGTTGTGGCATACAAGTTAGCCTTGCCTGACAATTGCAAGATTCATCCGATCTTTCATGTTGCTCTTCTAAAAAGAGTTTTAGCTCCTACAACAATTGCTCAACCTTTACCATGGGTTCTCACCGACGAGTTGGAAATGCAAACTCAACCAGAGAAAGTGTTGGACATTCGTGCTACAACAAGTGGTAGCATTGAAGTTTTGATTCAATGGGAAGGTCTCATAGGTTTTGAAAATTCTTGGGAATCTCATGACACAATTTAGGACACTTTTCTTGGCTTTAACCTTGAGGACAAGGTTAATCTTTTGGGTGAGGGAGTATTGTTAGACCCCCAATTATTAAAGTGTATGTTAGGAAGGGACAAGGATAGAATGGAAAAGAAATAATAAGTAATAACTAATAGTTAGTTAGTTGAGGTAGTTAGGAGATATAAAAGGGAGCTTCAATTGAGATAGGGAGTTAGTTGTTGATTTGAAAGAAGTTTGGTAAAGGAGAGATAGGGACTCTCGAATTCCCTTGTAGCAGTCTTACAGATCTCTTGTTCATTACCCACTTAATTCTGTTTTCTTTCGGGCAGGATTTAAGGTGGAGAATACAGATTTACTTTTCTTCTATTTTTCTTTTGTTTTCTTCTTTAATCTAATCCAGTTTTTATAGAATGTTACCATATATAGTTTGTATTTATGTTTACAACTGTTATTATTCTTTATTACCATAAATAGGATCGAATCAGCCATTATAGAATAGATTAGAATCAGTATATAACAGTCTATCAATTCCTGTAATTTACCCTAAAATTCAACATAATATTCTTTGTATTTTCCTTTATATATTCCATGAAAACTAAGACCATAGACATCTTTTGCCATTCAAAGTAAGCTTTGATATGGTAATAGAGCCTGCATTCTAGGGTTCCATTTTGTTCTTTGAGATTTCACTACAGGAATTTTTTTCCTTTTTCTTGCCTCTTGTTCAACATCTTGGTCTTGCCTTTAATCTTCTGGGGTTCTGTTTTTTGTCTTTGCTACTTTGAGCCTACATCAACATTTATTTTCTCCTCCCTAGTCTGATCTTGTTGCTTTATTCCCATCATGGCTGGTTTTAATTTTGAGATTTGTGTCAACTTTATGGGGAAGTACTATTCTCTACGAGAATTTCAATTCAAGTTGCTTATTATTGGGAAGGAATTATGGGGCCATGTAGATGGTACTGTACCAACTCCTAAGGATCCTACACAACTGGCTCAATGGAGTTGTTATGGATGCTAGAGTGATGTCTTGGATCACTAGATCTTGTGATCAACAAATTGTTCTTCATCTCTGCTCCCATAGAACTGCCAAATCTATATGGAAGTATTTGAAGAAGGTTTACAGCCAAACCAGTTTGGCTAGAAGATTTCAGTTAGAGTGTGAGATTGCTAACTATACTGAAGGAAGCTTGTCTATTTAGGACTATTATTCTGGTTTCAGTTGTAAGAATTACGACCATATTGCGACAAATTGTACTAGGAAATTTTGCAATTACTGCAAAAAAACCAGGTCATATCATCAAAGAATGTTCTATTCGCCTTCCAAAATGCCAGCCCACTGCTTTTCAAGCCAATGTAGTCACTTCCTATGGTGATCAGCATGCAAACCTGGCCACAACTGCACCAGCTTCCACTCAAATTCTCCACCTGCTGCTCTTACTCCTAAGATGGTGCAACATATGATTATCTCAACCTTTTTAGCTTTTGGGATTCAAGGTAGGGGCCTTTCACAAACTATCTCTTGGTTTCTGATTCAATTGCATCCAATCATATGGCTAGTTCCAATAGTTTCCTTAAAAATGTCCATCTGTATCATGGTTTTGAACAAATTCAAGTTGCTAATGGTAATATTATTCCTATTTTTGCTGTTGGAGATATTACCCCTCCTTTCAACAATATTCTTGTATCCCTTGGACTCTTCCATAATCTTCTTTTTGTTGGCCAATTGGTAGAAAATCACTATATTATAGATTTCTCTCATGATGGTTGTTTTGTGCAAGATCAATTGTCGAGGACAATGATCACGAAGGGGTCTAAAGTTGGGTGAGTCTTTCTATTGCATATTCCTAGTCATGTTGCTTTATCTTCTTCAATTGCCAAAAGAGTGACATATGACATAAATGATTAGAGCATCCTAACCCATCTATTTTGTCTCACTTGTTCAAATCCGGTTTATTAGGACAATCTGTGTAGATATCTTTATCTTGTCTTTCTTTTCACTATTCTACTTGTAAATTAAGAAGGAGTAAAATTCTTCCTTTTCCAATTTCGGATAGTAGTGCAACAGATGTTTTGAGATTATACATAGTGATGTTTAGGGGATCTCTCCTATTATCTCTCATGCACATTATAAATACTTTGTGGCATTCATTGATGATTATAGCAGATTTACATGGATTTATTTTCTTCAATCCAACTCTGAAGTACTTCAAGTGTTCAAAACATTTCTTGCCTATGTTGAAACTCAACTTGCCTAAATATTAAAGTTCTTTGGTCAGATTCTGGTGGAGAATATATGTCTAATGAATTTCATATCTTTTTTACGTGGAAAGGAATTCTCTCACAACGTTCTTGTCCATATACACCTCAACAGAATGACTTGGTAAAACGGAAAAATTGTCATCTCTTGGATGTGGTTTGCACTTTGTTACTTCAATCCTCAATTTCCCCTAAATTTTGGATAGAAGCTTTGTCCACCATAGTTTACTTGATTAATCGACTCCTTTCTCAAACTTTGAATCTTGGCTCTCCTCATTTTTGTCATTATGGTCATCATCCTGACTACAAGCATTTGCATACCTATGGTTGTGTGTGTTTTGTTCACTTGTCTTTTCATGAACATCACAAGCTGTTAGCTCAATCTATTAAATACGCATTTATTGGAAAAAACCATAATCACAAAGGATTTGTTTGTTATGATCCTGGTTCTACAAGAATTCACATCTCTCAAAATGTTACTTTCTTTGAGAATCAATCTTTTTTTCCATCTCATGATACTTCGTTGCTTGAAGTGGCTATTCCTCATGTTCGGTATATCTCTTGTCTTGCTATGCTGTCTAATATTTTTGTTCCTTGTAATTCACATGTCGCCAAACATGAATGTTGGCAAAAAGCAATGCAGGAGGACCTTTAGGGGCTTCAAGAGAATAAGACATGGGACATTTTCAATGTCCACATCATGTTATACCCATTAGCTGTAAATGGGTTTACTCTGTTAAGCTTCGTTTTGATGGATCTTTGGATCAATACAAGACTCAGTTAGTTGCCTTGGGTTACCTGCAAGAATATGGGATTGATTATGAATAGACATTTGCTCCCGTAACCAAAATCACCATGGTCCGAATAATTCTTGCTATTGTTGCCTCACAAGGCTTGTCCCTTCAACAATTTGATGTCAAGAATGTTTTTCTCTATGGTGATCTCAAAGAGGAAATATTCATGACATCTCCTCCTGGTTTGTTCTCCTCTTCTTCCAAAGAAGTTTGTAAGTTGAATCTCTCCTTATATGATTAAAACATTCTCCTCATTCATGGTTTGAGAAATTTCACTCCACTTTGCTTCAATTTAATCTTGTGCAAAGCAAATATGATTCCTCATTATTTCTTCACGTAATTGCTGCTAGAGTTGTCATTCTTTTAGTATATGTGGATGATATCATTATCACTGGCACTAATTCTTTAGTGATTAACTAGTCACAACAGCATCTTCAGGCAACCTTTCATATGAAAGATCTTGCTAACCTTACTTATTTTTTGGGGTTGGAGTAACATAGGGACTCTTATGGCATTTTCTTACAACAGCATAAGTACACACAGAAGTTAATTCAGTCAGCTGGTCTTCAAGACTCCTCCTTTGCTGATACTCCTCTTGAGATGAATGTTAAGTATCATGCTGATGAGGGCGAGTAACTTTTTGATCCTTTGTTGTATCATCAGTTGGTAGGAAGCCTCAACCACTTAACAATTACACGGCCTGATATTTCTTTTGCTGTTCAGGAAGTTAGTCAATTTATGCACTCCCCAAAACATCTTCACATGGTTGTTGTTCGTCGTATCATTAGATATCTCAAGGATACTACTTCTTGTGGTTTAATTTTTTCTACTGGTTCTTCCATTCAACTGGCTGCATATAGTGATGCAAATTGGGCGGGTTGTCCTAATACTCATCAATCTGTTACTGGTTGGTGCATGTTCCTTGGAGATTCCTTGATTTCGTGGAAGAGTAAAATGCAAGATAGTGTCTCCACATCCTCCACTGAGTCAGAACACCGTGCCATGTCTACCGCATGTTCTGAAATCAGTTGGCTTCGAGGATTGTTGGTTGAGCTTGGCTTTCTACAATCTAAGCCCACTTCTCTTCATGCAGATAACACTAGTGCCATTCAAATTGCTACCAATCCAGTCTACCACAAACATACGAAACATATTGAAGTAAATTGTCCTTACATTCGTGAAGCTCTTGATATGCAACTCATTTCTCTCGCTCATGTTCCCACAACTTTACAAGTTGCTGTTTGTTCACTAAGTCTCATACTAGACACCGCGTCAGTTTCTTGTGAGCAAGTTGATGCTTCTAGATCAACCAGCATTAATTTGAGGGGGATGTTATCATACATAGTTTGTATTTATGTGTACAACTGTTATCATTCTTTTGTATTACCATAAATAGGGTCGAATCAGCCATTAATAGAGTAGATTAGAATCAGTACACAACAGTCTAGCAATCCCTGTAATTTACCCTAAAATTCAGCATAATATTCTCCGTACTTTCCTTTATATATTCAATTGAAACTCAGACTATAGGCATCTTTTGCCATTCAAAGTATTGATTGTGAATAGTACAAAGAATTTTCATCATCACCTCTATAATTTTTTCTGGTACCTAACAGATTATATCTATGAAGCATGATTATAATAATTGATTATATCTATTCAATGAGAGACTAAACAATCCTCATTAATACAAAATGGGGTATTTATTAATCATTAACACTTTCAAATGCTTAAAATTTCATCTTTAAGCTTAAAAAATTATAGGGATTATGTTCTACACAATTTCAGGGAAGGCTTGAACATAAGATCAGGGATGATTTGTTGACATGCTACTGCTATAGGATAGGAACTGAACTTGACAATTATGGCTAAAAAATCAACAGCTTTGAGGGTGCGCTCTCAATTCTTTTAGTTTCTTTAATTCCAGCCTAGAGAAAAAGTAAATTTTCCTGTATACTGAAAGGCGAATTGTGATTTTTTCTGTCCATGTATCTATCTACCTATTATCTCTATCTCTCTTGTCACTTTCATTTTTCTTCTATTAAATTTTAGGGTTCTAAAAAATGTCCTGAAACTAAAAATATACTAGGTTATGTTTGTGGCCATGGTGATGTACAATTGATGAACACAAGCTTCTTTCTCAGTCAGATAAAAAAAACTGCACCTGAGTCTGAGACTCATCTGGAGACCATAGAAGTATTAAATACCTCAAACTCTGAGCTTGAAACTAAATAAATGTAATTAGAAGCTCAAGTAAAGTAATAGACTTTGTTCTTTTGGAATGTTGCACCATCTTTATTTCTACTTGTCCTTAATGATCAATTCCATTCTATATCTTGTAGTAGTCTTTTTCTTCCTTTAAATAAATATTTATCAAAATTTTAGTTGTTTGCATTTTCTCTAGTTGGCATGAAATGAGGAATCTGTCTTATCTGTATGATGAAGCTAATCTTGTCTGTCCATTTGACTGATGATAGTGATAAAATTGCAATTGTGGCTGCTATGTGCTTTGATATTTAAAAGCTGTCTAGTCCATCGTTGTAACCTAATTAACTTTTTCCCATCACGCACAGGTTTGGAATCATGACTTCTTCTGGGATTCCATGCGACCAGGAGGGGGTGATATGCCCGAACAAGATCTCCTTCAACAGATTGAAAAGGATTTTGGATCATTTACAAATTTTAGAGAGAAGTTTGTGGAAGCTTCCCTCACATTATTTGGTTCTGGCTGGGTTTGGCTAGTTTGTAAGTCCATTTCTAATTGGTCCTCCTCCCTCCCCTCCTTGGTCTCACAATCCTGCTAAAATAATGTTCATATTCAAATTTCCATGTTATCTTCTTAATATGCCACAAAATCCTTGGATTTCCCTTATAATATACATAAGTCTAAATTAATGTAAAATTGAAAATAAGAACCTCAATTGTGTTTTTCTGGAGTGGTTAAATTCTCATTGAGTTTTAACTATTCTACGCTTGTAACCACTGTTTCCTCATTAGCTGGTTTAATTCCAGAATAGTTGCATTTTAACTTGTAAGACCTGTTGGGTAGAGAGTTGCTGACATAATTTTTTTTATCTTAAATGTAACCTGATTGTTTGATATTTTGCTTTAACAATAGTGGTGTTATTGCTAATAGTCATTGTTTGTTTCAGTGAACAGAAAAGAGAAACGACTAGCCATAGTCAAAACTACAAATGCCATTTGCCCGTTTGTGTGGGATGACATAGTAAGTTAATTTCCCCTTTCCTCCATAAAATGTTTGATTTAATATTGGAAATGGAGTTAATCATCTTTCCGCATGCAGCCAATTATCAATTTGGATTTGTGGGAGGTATGCCTTTCTCTCTCTCCCTTGCAACTAAAAAATAATTTGCAAGCTGATGCACTTGCAAATTACTTGATGAAAACCTTTATGCAGTCATGAGTCATGACTAACTGACTATCATTTTCTTTACTGCAGCATGCATACTATATGGACTACAGGGTATGTAACTATCATAGATTGTCAGTTATTTTCCATTAAGGTATTAACCTGACAATCATTGTGACTTTTGGGCAGAATGATAGAGCAAAGTATGTGGATGTATTTATGAACCACCTTGTGTCTTGGAATGCTGCAACCGAGCGTTTGAAAAGAGCAGAGGCTTTTGTGAACTTAGGAGAACCAAAAATTCCTGTTGCTTGAAACATTTAAATGCATAATTACAGTGGTGGTAATGGACACATGGCAACTCAGGTGGAGTTGATGTAGAATTGAAGGGCTTCACATGTCATAGGGTTTAATCATATGGCCAGAAAGGAATGAGGTTTCAGCCATCATTACAGTACAACATGGATATAGTGATCATTTGCTTCTTTCTAGTTGTCAATTTTTGCTATCTAAGATTGAGGACAACTAGTCATTTTGGGGGATTTAGTGAACTTAGAGCGGGAGGAAAGGATTTCAATGTATAACGAGAGAGAAAAACAAGTATGCTCTTTACTTATTATAGTCCCATGGTGTCAAAGTGTAACTGTAATTATGATTGTGGCAAGAGGCTACTGTGGCACGTTAGTCTTGGAAGATTTAATTTGTAACATTATTTTTTAAAGATTTAAATTTTAACTTAATGAGTTCATAAAAAGGATAAAAATAGTGAGAAAGAAAATTGAATCTTTAAACTTTTAACTTTGTGATGAAATAAATTTTTGAAAAAAAAAAACATTTCACTAAATTATTCTTATGAAAAAATTGAAATGGTGACTAAAAGATAAATTTGATGATTTTTTTTTTTGAGGATTAGTATAGTAACAATTTACATTTTTGAATTATTAATTTGGTAATCTAAAGCTTTGGAGGATTTACTTAATGATACTTTCATCTCTTGAAGAAAATTGTAAATCTTTTCAAATAAAATACTACTAGTAATAGTATTAGTAATTAGTAATTTGATGACAAAAATTTGTAATTTTAGTAATTTGTCATCAAATTTTGGAGGACTAATATGGTAACAATTTAAATTTTTAAATGATTAATTTTGTAATTTAAATCTTTGGAGGTTTTACTTGAGCATACTTTCATTTTGAAGGATCTAATTATAAAATTTTTTTCAAATAATAAAAAAATTGGGTTACATAAATGGCCCAGTTCCTTCAACCAGAGCCAATTTGCTCTGAAGCTTGGCACTCAAAAATGTCAGTTTGGGCTCCCTTTTGTTCCCCGAAAACTGGGTGTTGCTTTTTACATTCCATTTTTCTATTCATATATCCCCTTCATTTTTTTAAAAACATTTTATTTTAAATTTTATCCTTCCTTGAATACATAAAAATGAACTTTTAGAATTTAAACTTTGGAATGTATTTTTTTATTCTAAAATTTTAATTTTAAAATTTATTTTTTATTTCAGAATAAAAAATACATTAAAAATCTTAATTTCGGAATGCAAAAAATATATTTCGAAAAATAAAAAATTCAGAAAGATAAGAATATGAACGTAATTTTATTGGAATGCAAATTACTGTTCCTTTTAGGAGGTGAAAAAAGCAAACGAGCAAAAAGCCCGTCTAGGCTGCCTTCGCTTCCGGTCTTGACCCAATTTTCCTTCAATAATTTATTTAGGTTATTTTCCTTTCTCATGTTAATAATAATAATAATTTTATTTTTGTAGCTAAAATAAATTTAAAAAATATAAATAATAATAATAAAATTTATAATTATTTGTTTTGTAAATTATTTTATGATTTATTTATTTAGACACGTAAATATAGATGTGTTCAAAAACATTTTTGCATTATTATTATTATATTTCTCTTATTATTTTATTTATTGTTATTCGTTTTATTTTTATTATTATTGTGGCCTCTGTATATTAAAAATTTAAAGTTCTATTTAAATGGTTTTTTTTTAAATTAAAAAAATATTGCTATAAAACTTTTTCCACTAATAAGCATCCATCTGTAGCGTTGACATGTAATTGTTATATCTTTGCACGTTATTAGTATTAAAAGACCTTTTTATAGCACCGTTTAACTTAGATCACGTGAATTGTGAATTGTGAATTGTGCATCCTGATTCATGATAGCAAATTACCAATTGTAAATGACAATTCCATAGCATTTTTGGAGTGCAAAACCAAATATGCAATTCACGTTTTATTGGTTGGGTTAGAGTAACACACATAAGAATTAGGCTTCTAAGTTAAACAAAAATCACAATTACAATAATTTAATAAAAAAAACTTGGTCCACAGGATGACCTGTAAATCTACGGACCAAAATTTATTTATCCACGGATTATACTGTTTCGGAAAAGAAAATCTACTTTTAAATGAGTTGAAAATTTTGTTGGTATTCTAACCCACATAATTAGTGGTTAAACGAGATAATATGTAGATTTTCATCCATTTATCCAACTCTAGCATAAAAATATTTGGTATTAGAATTATTTAAAAATATTTGGTACTAGAATTATTTAATATTCTATGTCTTTGAAGAAAGAAAACTTTATTAGTATCTTTTTTGAAAAGATGTCTTCTAATTCAATTAATAATGGTTGAATGATTTTAGAAATAAATTAAGCTTCTTTAAAAAAAAGTTTTTCTTTAGGTAATATTAAATAAATGGTATTTCTAACTATTTTTATTATTATTGGTTCTACTAAAAAATTGGTAAGGATAAAAATTTTTTCTTTATGATCCTTAGTCTATTTTTTCTTTAATTTCTTCCTCCATTTAGCCCTCTTCTTCCTCATATGTATTTGGTTCTTGCAGATCTTGCTGAAATTTAAGAAAACTAAAGTTATCTTTTTGAGAGTTAAATAAAAATGAATACTTGTTGTATGACATCATAATGGACATTCTTATCAAATTATCATGGTCTTCTTAATAACATATGACCGACCTCCATAAGAACAACATCACAAGTGACATTGTCCTCATAGGATAGGAGTACTTGTTGGTTAACCAACAAATCTCCTTTATCATTAAGTCATTGAAGTTTATATGGCCTGGGATGAGGTATGGTCACTAACCCTAATTCGGTGACAAACCTAGTGCTAGCCACATTAGTGTAACTATCTGCATCTATAATTATGGAGCATGTGTTCCCCTTTATAGAACATGTAGTGTGGAAAATGTTCTCTTTGTGAATCTCTTTCTTCCTCTTAGCTACACTACTCAACAATCTCCTAACGACGAGAAGGTCACCCTCAAGTGCATACTCTAGGGTTTCTTACTTAGAGGAAGGGAAAGTAGAACTAGAATCAGTGGACTCTGGTGAGGAATAGTCACTATTACCCCTAAGGATCATAGCTTTTTTTATTTGGTATTGGAAGATAATATAACCTCTTCCTAGATGCTTAAAACATTTGATGGAAGATTCCTTACTTAAGGGTAAGCTTGGGGTTTTTCCTTATACTTGTTAGAGTCTTTGGCATCCGTTGGTTTCCTAGATTTGAAAGAAGTAAACCTATCCTTACTCTTCCTAGTGAGTTAGAATTTAACCTCAAGGGCTTGGTGATAAAGGTCATTAAGAATCAAGTAATGGTGGAGTTCTATTATGTCTCTAATCTCATGCCTAATGTCATCTAAAATCTAGCCTTAGCCTCCTCATTCTCACTTTGATTAGTCTTACAACTACTTCCATTTTCTTATAATACTAATCTACACTTTTAGTGTCTTGGGTGAACCTTTGGAACCTATTGTGTGCACTTCCCTTAAATAATAAGGAAGGACATACCTAATCCTTATTATGTACTTCATCTCCTTTCATTCACTCAATGGTTGATATCTTTCCTTATTTAGCTTATCCCACCATATTAGGACATAGTCACTAAATTTTAAGGCTGTTAGTATTACCTTATGCTCCTCCCTAACAAAATAAATTAAAAGCAACTGCTCAACCTTAAGCTCCTAGTCTAGGTATGTTTCTAGGTCATTCCTACCTTGAAACCTAAGCATTTTAATTTTTGGCATTTTTAAGGGTTCATGGTGGTCGTTATCCTTATGGTTTCTACTTCTAGAACTATTCCTATGGTGCTTAACGTCTATGTTATATCTAGAAGAACTTGTATTCCTACTCATATGGTTCCTACTTCTAGAGAGTTCCCTAGTTCTAGAGGGTTCCTTGTGTCTATAGTGACCCCTATTTCTACCTTTCCTTTGTAAAAGCTCTTTTGGATGTTGGTGAATTTTTGGATGAATGAGACCTATCCCTTAAAGATGGTCTCTCTCTTTGAAGTGAACCTCTCCTTTTATCCATAAGATCTTTATTTTTCCCAAAGAAGTTGATATCTCCTTTAGATGTTTCCTCCTTATCACTATGGTAACCCTTTTTTCTTGATCCACTAGTTTTAATTTCATTTTGTTTTCTTTGACGCCTATGTGGATTTCTTATTTTTAAATTATCCAGGCATTGTTCAATGGCCTTAGCTTCGGGGTGGTGAAAAAATATTTCTAACCTAGTAGCCAATTGTTTTATTTGGTTTCTAAGAAAATTATCGTGGGAATTCATTTGCAAAGGAAAAAGCTTCTCAAGACACCCAAATTTCTTACACTAAGATTAACTAAAACAAGCCAAAACACCTAGCAAGAAATCCTAGACTTCTAAAGCATACAACATACAAGAGTTAAGAGATGATACCTATCCCTCTTGATCTTGCAAAAAACGATATGTTAGTGCTAACAATTATATTAAGAAAATCACACAAGCATTTAACACCCTCTTATACTCTTTTGCATGTTCAAATCACCAGACAAATTGTCTTTTATGATAAGTATATTACACTAAGGCCAAGTCTGAATATCCAATTACACACAAATATTGGTAAATAAAAACCAAATTACACAAAAAGAGAGAACCTACTACAAGTTCTAAGTATTATAATTCACAAGGTTTCTAGTTACAATTTTAACCTAAAATTTACAATGAAAACCTAAATGTACAAGCTGCACAAAAATAATCTTATTTTTCCTTCAAGAGTTAAAGTCTTCAAGCTTCAAACTCCAAGCTCCTTCTTAACCTCTGTTCCTTAAGCTTTCTCCTCCAAATGTGACATAAAATCACATAAAAGAAAAGAGTCTTGTTTCCCTCACTTGGTTAGATGATTCAAAATTAGGTTAAAATTCTTCACACCTTACCAAGTGTTTCACTCCTTCCCCTCAAATGTCCTCATCACCTAGGTCAACATTTCCTTACACTAATCACTCACAAATCAGTCTCTAACCACGCTAGATAGAGAGGATTGGCTCCACTTATAGCTTTGGCTCCTTAATATTTCAAGGAGGAAGAAGAAATAAGTTTATATAGAAGAGAGGTAATGCATGATAAAATCAATGAGATTATTGCCTAAGATTTAGAATTTTATAAACACACATATGCACAAGGTCTTAGATAGATAAGGACTATATGATTTTCAAAACATTAGATAATAGGATATGTTACATGTCTGTGCTTGGAATTCATCGCATAAGATTTAAAATTGAGAATTATTTTAAAACAAAAATAAATTTAAATGAAGAATTATTTTAAAAATATTTTATTTATAAAAATATTATAATATTTAAATAATTTTCTAAATTCACATACACATAAGATCCTAAACAAACGAATGCTGCATAGGTATTTATATAATGTTTCAAACACTAGACGATATGCCATGCTACATGTTTATGTTTAAAATTTGTTGCGCAAAATTTAAAATATATATATATATATATATATATATATATATTTATAGAATGAATGTTAGATGAGTAAACAAATACATAATTAAAAAAATAAAGAACAAGAAAAATTCATAACATAAAATTCTATTATAAAATAAAATAAAAGTATTATTATTAATATATTATTATTGTGTAATGTATTATTATATCATTGTATACGTATGTGTCATTTATAGTATAATTCATGATATGTTGCTATTGTGTAATATATAAGTTAGGTTAATATATATATATATATATATATATATATATATATATATATAAAAGGAAAAATGTTAACGATGCCAAATATTTATGTCAATTAAAAAAATTTCTAGTTGATGTGATAATTATTATTATATTAATGTATGTATTACATTAAAGGATAATAAGATCAAATATTCACATTCAATAAAAATTATTCATAATTTATTCACATTTTATATTAAAATATTTGAAAATAAGAATTGGATTCACATGTAAACTTAGATTATTAAGTAGAAAAAAAGAAAGTAAGAATTAAACCAACAAATTCTTTTGCTTTTGCCTCCAAGTTCAGTGATGTTGATGAGGATGTTCACTAGGTGAATATGGACATGATGGAGAAATATGCAAAGAGTCAAGGTGGAAGTTGTTAAGAATGTTCAATGTCTAAGAGTTGCTGCGTGTGAATGTTGCTGCGAATTAGTTCCTAGAACTTATTAAATTGTTCCATGATCCTAGGATCAACCTATTTGATCCTAATTTTTAATCCTATATTATATAGCCCACCTAAAAGTAGGACTTTTTTAAACCCTAACCCACGTAGCCCTTAATTTAGTGGCATAGTATGGGCTAGCCCTAGGGTCAGCCCTAGCCCTATTTTATTTTTTTATATTTTGTAATTTTTCTCAAAGTATAATTTTTAAATCCAAATCTATATAACCTTCACATTAAGTAGGATGAGTGTGAGTTAGTCCATCTGACCCTATCTTGTAACCTTTTATTTTGTAACTTGTTTAAAAGGTACAAAAATTTATATCTTAATTCACGTACCCTTCAATTTAAGTAGGATGAATATAAGTTAACTCATCCAACTCCATCTTATAACATCTTGTTTTGTAGTTTAATTTAGAAGTAGGGCTTTTTAAACCCTTACACATATATCCCTCAAATTAAGTGAAATGGGCGTGAGCTAACTCATCCATCCCTATCTTATAACTATTTATTTTTGTAACTTATCTAAAAGTAGGATATTTTAAACTCTAATCTACATAATTATCAAAATAAGTAGGATAGATGTGGATTAACTCCTGTAATCCTAATTTTATATTTAATTCTTTTTCTATAAAATTTCATCATTTCTCTTAATTTTCTCTCTCATTTATTTATTTCTCTCTTTAAATATTCTGTTCAATATTTTTTATTATACTAAAATATTCTTTAATTTATTTATCTTTTTTTAAAATTTTCTGTTTTTTAAAATATTTTTTCATTTGTATCTAGAATTTTCTCCCTTTGTAATTTTTTTCTCAAATTTTTATACTTTTATCTTTTTTATTTTTTTCTAATATATTTATCTCTCTATCTTTAAAATTATCTTTTCTCCATATTTTTCCTTCCTCCCCTCTCTAATTATCTTATTCATTTTAATTTTTCATCACTATTTTATTTTAAGAAAGAAAAATAAACTAAAAAGAAAAAAATTATAGAAAAAATAAAAAAATTAAGAAAAAATATTTGAAGAGAAAAAATGAAGCCAATGGACTAGCCCTAACCCTTGGAATTTAATGGGCTTTATAGTGTGGACTTTGTGGACTTATGAGTCATTTTGACCTTAACCCACCTAGGTTAGAGTTGAGTGGGATTGGATGAGACAAATTGATACCTCTACCAGCAGGAACAATTCTCATCAGAGTAGCAACGAAAAAACAACTTCAAGTTGAAACAATCTTTAGTCAAAAATTTCAAGGGCCAAAATTTCTAGATGGACAAGAAGATAAAGTAGGCAAATCATATAAGTTTATAAAGTTAAACAGACTTTATCTAAACTTGCTGATATAAAAAAACTTGTTGTTAGAGAGAATCCAAGTGAGTGTCCATTTATATTAGGTATAGCATCTTGGTTGGAGAAAATTGTTAAGGATGAATTGATCTTATAATATTGGTCATTGTTTCCCTGTGACAAACTTATTTTAATCCTTCACGTATAATTATGTGGGTAATACTCTTTTAAGATTATAAATTATTTTTGAACTTGTTATACATTGTTTATCATTTGTAATTTTTTGGGGTTTACTTTTTCTAATTTTCATGAAGGATATAACATCAACTATATTTTTTTTCCATTTAATACAGATTCTTTTATTTTGCTTAAAGTGTTTTTATTTTTAAAACCATATTCAAAAGCACAAGCTTTCACGATATCCTTTTTTTATTTTTGAACCAAAGTTTGCAATTATTGGTTTGGGATAGTAATGTTTTTTATGTAAGGGTTGGTTCATGTGCTAGCCCTAGCCCACTTAGCCCTAATGGCTTTTTATATCTAGGATTTTTTTCCTATGGGCTTTTTTGGCCCTCACCTATAGGGCTAGGGCTAAATAGGTTTTGACGACTTTACTAGTTCCTAGAGCTAGAAACTATTGGCTTGTGATGGAAGCCCAAGAGTGTGCTATTAGTATGAGTTATGAGGATGGTAGAGGGCTTCCTAGTAATATTGCTAGCGAGAGAGGTTTGAATGTGTATATGGAGAGAAAGTGTTGGATGAGAAAACATTTGCTAGGAATGATGGCGGGCCAGTAAGGAAGGTAATGCGTCATAGGAAGGGATGATTGCTCTTACTTTCTCCTTCCCTTAACTAGAGAGCGATGAATAAGCTACCTAGTATCTATCCAAAAAAATTAGAGAAAAATAGGTAGTGAATCAATGGTTGTTAGTGTTTTTGTGTGAGGGAATGTGAGAATATATAAGATAAAAATGGGGTGATGGATCTTTTGGTTTAGTGAGAGAGTAGGGAGAATTTGTACTCCCTTCACTCCTTCCCCGAGGAGTTGTCTCTTGAAAGTATCTTTATGTCCATGAGAGTGAGGAAAAAAGAAGGATTATTAAGATGAAACTGTTGTGATTTTCGAGGGGTGTACCAAGAGAAAATATGGTTAAGAGAGAATGTAATTGGAGTGAGGTCTTCTTTTTTGTTAGTGAGTGGAGTGAATGGATCCCCCAAATTATGTGTCAAGCTCCTAAAAATACACAAGAGAAAAAGAGAGAGAGTGCAAGAATATATAAGATAAAAATTGGGTTATAGATCCTTTGGTTTAGTGAGAGAGTGGGGAGAATTTTCGCTCCCTTCGCTCCTTCCCTGGGGAGTTGTCTCCTGAGAGTGTCTTTATGTTCATGAGAGTGAGGAAAAAAGAAGGATTATTAAGATGAAACTGTTATGATTTTTTAAGGGTGTACTAAGAGAAAATATGGTTTAGAGAGAACATAACAGGAGTGAGGTCTTCTTTTTTGTTAGTGAGTGAAGTGAATGACTCCTCCAAATTATGTGCCGAGCTCATAAAATATACACAAGAGAGAGAGAGAGAGAGAGAGAGAGAGAGAGAGAGAGAGAGGTTGGCTATTTTATGAGTGTGAATAAGTTAGTTATGTGAGTGAAAATGTTAGGTACCTTGTCTAATAGGAGTTATGCATCCAAAATCAAATTGAGTGAAAATGTGAGAGTAAATGGAAAGAGTCCGATCATGGAATAAAGGAAGATAGAATGTTGTTGTATTTTCACATGTAGATTGCTGGTGCGTGGAAAGAATTCAATTGAGTAACAATAGAATTTGTTACATGAGTGGATCAATAAAATAAAAATTTTAATCTATAAAACAAAAATACAAATAAAATTTTGGATGATTTTATTTATTTTTTAAATTTAAATGAACTCTACTATACTAATTTTTGAATTTTTTTTTGAATTATTTTTTTTTTAGATTTTTGAAACACTATTAAAATAATTAATAATTTTAAATTATTTAAACTTTATTAAAAATTATTTTATTAAATTCACAAGTCTGAGATGCAACTAAATAATAACATATATTTATAACAAAAATGTATTTTAAAAATATCATATAAAACTATAATGAATTTAGTATTATATATTTTTTATTTAGACTAAATAGAGTAATTATAATTAATTTAATATTACATATACAACATTTTTTAAAAAGTATTAAATAATAAAAAATTCGTTGAAAAATTATGCTAGATAAAAAATCTTTCATAAATTTTTACCTTTTCAAAAATTAATAAGTTAAGCATATTTTTATTTTTCATTTTTTTAAAAATTGAAAATAATACACATAATAGTTATTGTTTCTTTTTATAAAAATTGAAAATAAGAAATAAAAAAAATTAAACTAAATAAGACTTTAATTACTTCGTGTATGTTTAAAGTCATTTATTTTTAAAATTCTTAAAAAAATTAGTAAAAATAAATAATTATTTCTTCAAAAATAAGTTTAAAATTATGATTTAATAAAAAAAAGTAATATTTTTTTATTTACATTAAGAATATTTTATAGTAAAAATAAAGAGGCATATACCAATATTAGGTGTAATTTTTAAACAATTTGAATTTTTTTACACACTTCATATTTCTAATTTTTATATTTTTTATTTTAATTATCATTATATTTCTTATTTTATTATATTGTTTATTTTAACTCTCATTGTTAATATATTAACACAATGTTAACATTTTATTTTTTAAAATGTTCTTTACATGATATCCTAAGATTTTTAGAATTTTTTTTCTTTTTATACTTTAACCTATTTTTTTTATGTACAATAAAAGTAATAAGATGTAAATCTATATTCCTCATATAAGTTATTCCAACTTTTTATTATTAAATTAATTATAATAATTTTTTTTATACTTTAACCTTAAATGTTTAGAATAACACCAATAATATACAACTTTAATATAATTTGAACAACAATAATTTGTCACTATTTTTCGTTTAGGATAAAAGAATGAAATATAAAATTTTTATTTTTAACATTTTTTTAGGATAGAAAAGTGAAAAAGAAAAATATTTTTAAACATTACATCATATAATTAGTTGTAAGATCATACAAATTAAAAATAACTAACATGGATATAAGTTTTAAATTTAACTAAAATAAGAAAAAAATTATAAAAATTATTCAAAAATTGAAACTATATGTACCATTCTAATAATGATACATGTTTTACGTTTAAGTCGTATCATAAATTCATTGCTAGTTTGCTACTTCATGTTTGCTGAAACTCTTTACAAATTTTTTTTACCAAAAATATTGTAAAATTTTAAAAAAATACTTTGGAAATGAGAGCTTCATCATAAATTAACATTACATAAAATTATCTATAGGTAGAGGTTTATACATGTGCATGGATATGATATTAATAATCATTAGTAGAGGTTCATACATCTAGTTAACACAAAAAAGGCCAGTTATAAGTCCTTACAAGTAAGTAGGAGACATTAGTACCTCCTTTAATTACATTCATCCAACAAAGAAATAAATAAAGTATAAGAAACAAACAAATATCATAGATTGACTACTACAGAAATACCTTCTAAAATTACATCATACTAAACCACATGCTTCTGAACCTTGAAGTTAAATAAGTCTCCCTCAAAACCAACTATTATGGTCAAAGTAATAGAATTCATCTCCTGTACCCCAAGTCCAAGGATGAATGGTGAGCTTCCCATCACAAAGAACTATTTAGAAAGATCATGATATTGTGACAGGATCAATAGGTCACTATCATCTCTGGATGAGGAACAAGATAAAGACGATACTAAGTTAATAATTGATGAAATCTAATGATCTTGAAAACCCGGTGGAGAAGGAAATATAACATCCAAGTGAAAGTCATGCAATGGGACATTAGAACGAGAGAAGCAAATATTTGTTCGAAAGTAATGTATGCATGAATCTTGACTTGTACTGTAATGACCAACCCGCTTCATAGGGCATTGTAATGCTAGTTTATATCATCTACCTCTAGGTAGACTACAACCAATGTGAATGACATCCTAGTCGTTTGAATATGGAATGAAAATTAAGTTGTGATAAATTAAATTTTTTAATAGGCTCCTATCTTAAGATTAATGCCATCGTTCCTAATTTAACCACTTTAGTTTATTATGAAAGGTGTCATATATACTAGTTTATTTTTAATATAAATAGATTCTAATTAGTCATACCAAAACATACAATTATCTTAATATCTCATGAAGTTTAACAGTCATGTCATTATTCGTGATTCATCTTAATAATTCCACTTCATCATTTAATAACAGATATTTTTAGACATAACATCATCTTTTGTCATATTCATATTACTGTTAAAGTATATGACATATCATCATTCATTATTCCTTTCCATGTTCATAGTGCTATTGATATAAAATCTTTCATAACATTAACCCTTTCCATTTTCATAGTGTCTGTCGCAACCGTAATTCCAACGAGACGACGAACTCACTAAAATTTAAAAAATAGATTTTATTGTTATGTGGAGTCGCCACCAAATTTTTATTTAAGGGAAAAAGATTTGGAAAAAACCCTAACTCGAGGATGAGATTCGAAGTTCGGGAGTCAATTACGAATGGGGAAGGTGTTAGACACCCCACTCGCCCGTTCCGAAGAACAGTACCCTTAAACTGAGTGTGTGATTATTTGAAACTTGTTTGATCCCTTTAATTAGCATGAAAATAAATACTTGATGGAGGTTAGCCTGACAGGACTTTATCCTTCTCCTACGTATTCCCCGGTGCAATGGGAAATTCAAGGCTTACGTAGTTCTGGTTTGTGAAGGCTTGACCTTCAGAGGTATTTAACGGACAAATGATACCTTGAGAAGATTTTCAATTTTTTGAAAGGACCTTTAGTCCACTCATGCACAAGACCCGAGGCGGCTACGGCAGCATGGGGGCTTATACAGACTACTAAACGTTGGACAGCAGGTGAACCGCCAGTTCCTCGTTTAGAGCCCGTTGCGTGAGACCAAGGATCCCAAAATATTTGAAAAAGAGCTTTTTTATTTTTGAAAGGACCTTTAGTCCACTCATGCAGAAGACCCGAGGCGGCTACGGCAGCACGGGGGCCTAAACAGACGACTAAATGTTGGACAGCTGGTGAACCGCCAGCCCCCCATTTAGAGCCCGTCGCGTGAGACCAAGAATCCCAAAATATTTGAAAAATAGCTTTTTTTATTTTTGAGAGGACCTTTAGTCCACTCATGCACAAGACCCTAGGCGGCTATGGCAGCATGGGGGCCTATACAGACTACTAAACGTTGGACAGCAGGTGAACCGCCAGCCCCACATCTAGAGCCCGTCGCGTGAGACCAAGAATCCCAAAATATTTGAAAAAGAGATTTTTTATTATTGAAAGGACCTTTAGTCCACTCATGCAAACCACCCGGAGCGGCTACGGCAGCACAGGGGCCTATACAGACTACTAAATGTTGGACAGCAGGTGAACCGCCAGCCGCCCATTTAGAGCCTGTTGCGTGAGACCAAGAATTGCAAAATATTTGAAAAAGAACTTTATTTTTGAATATAATAAAGATAAGAAAACGAATGACATGATATGAAAAAGGAATTTGTTGTCAAGTGAATTTGTTTTGAGTTTTTGCACCTTGACTTGAGCAAGGATGAGCTTGACTCGGACTTGATAATTTTAAGGAAAAGCATTTGAAGTTGATTTGGAAATTTGAGAGGGGGAGGATTAAACTCAAAGTTTGATTTAATTTTATTTGAAGAAAAGAGTCAAAAATGGGAATTTATTTTGAATGTCGGGCTTGAATTGGACTTGATTTAACATAAACTTGACTTGATTTGAAGTTAATGAAAAGAATTGCGAACATGCTTCAATAATCCAGCGATAGCAATTTCATTTCAAATCCAAATTAGAAAAATAATATCATTACAGAAACTAGAGAGAAATAAAAATATAACACAATAAAAATCACCAAAATCAGAGATCATTTGACCAATTAAAAATGAAAATGAAAAACAGAGATGAAGATCAACCTCAAGAACACACAAGATTTTGGCGCCAAAATTTGAATTCAAATCTCAGAATTTTTAAAAACTATTTTTTGGTAGATCTGAAAAATAAAAACTGATAAATTGAAAGATATGGATTATAGGAATCAAACAAAACAAGTTTGACATAAATCCAATCAGAAATGAGCAAGTTATGCACAGATCAAACAGGCTAGGTTAATTTGTGAACCAAGATGAACATGCTTCGGTAATCAGGCCATTAAAATTTCATTTCAGATCCTAATTGGACAAATAATATTATTCTAGAAACTAGAAAGAAACACTAAGAAAAAAAACAAAAATCACGGAAATCGGAGATTATTTGACCGATTAAAAACAAAAATGAAAAACAGAGATGAAGATCAAGCTCAAGAACACACAAGATTTTGCGCCAAAATTTGAATTCAAATCTCAGAATTTTTAAAAACTCTTTTTTGGTAGATCTGAAAAATTAAAACCAATTAATTGAAATATATGGATCATAGGAATAAAAAAAAACAAGTTTGACATAAATCCAATCAGAAATGAGCAAGTTATGCACAAATCAAACAAGCTAGGTTCATTTGTGCACTAAGATGAACATGCTTCGGTAATCAGATGATTAAAATTTCATTTCAGATCTAAATTATACAAAAAATATCATTCCAGAAAATAGAGAGAAATACGAAGAGAACTCATTAAAAATAATTGAAATCGGAGATCATTTGACTGATCAAAAATGAAAACGAAAACCAGAGACGAAAATGAGCACGGAAATCTGAGAAGAAGTAAGAAACTTAAGCAGAATAAAAGTAGGATCTAACCTCGATTGGAAGGTGATGAAGAACTAGTTTGAAGGCAGAGGTAGAGATTCTCCTAGGTCCTCCCTTCAAAAATTCTGAAAATCCCCTCCCTCAGGTGTTTCTCCTCTTTGCGTTGGTCCCCGATTTCTTCCCAAAAAATGTCAAGAAGTAAAAAAGAACCCCTTCTTTTCCTGTTTGTAGGTATATATAGATACCTCCCTTTCTTGACAAGGGTCAAGCTCTTTCAAAGAGCCAGAGACCAGCCCCCTCTCTCTTAGCAAGGGCTAAGTCCTTTCAAAGGGCCAAAAGCCATCCCTTTTTAGGAGCCAAAAGTCAACCCCCTTGATTTCAAAATTTTTGTTCCCTATTTTTGATTTTTCAGTTTTTTTTCCCAATTATATTTTTTTACCTTTTTCGTTTTTTCTATTTTTTTTATCATTTTTACTTATTCTTTAATTTTCCTTTTTTTTATTATTATTTTTTTATTTATTTTTTTTCTTTTTTTCTTTCTGTTTTCTGTATTTTCTGTTTTCTTTTCTTTCTGCTTTCTGTTTTATATCTTTTCAAATTTTTAATTAACTTAATTTTTGGTTAATTTTAACAATTGGGGGCCTCGGACATAATTGAGTGTTTACAGTTTGCTCCTCTTTACTCATTTTCCTACTAGATAATGTGAGAAATGATTCTCTGAATTATCGTAGTAGGAAATGAGTAAAGATGTGAACACATTATGTCCGAGGTAGGCCTTGAAGAAGTCCAACGAATAGGAGGAGCCTTGAACTTGAAACTGAACCTCATGGATGCTTGGAGAAGGATGATTGAATGACCTTACCGACTTCATGTACTGATAGGGTTTAAATATGTGAGGCTTAGTTGTATAGCCTGACTAGGCTAAGTGGAATGAATGAATACCTGTTAGGACTGGCGTGGAATTCAATGGGATGACTTGTTAGGACAAGCAAAATGAAATGAAAATGGCCTGTTAAAACAGGCAAAGCAGAAGAGAAATGACCCGTTACGACGAGCTCAGTAGAGTGAAAGCGACGTGTTTAAGACAGGAAAGCATGCAAGAATTAAAATGTAAGATATGTACAAGGTGGCCTTGACAGCATAGGCCGAGGTACCTATCTAAGTTGGAGGCTTGACATCATAGGCCCAACTGTGGAAAAACGAATTTGGTGAGGCCTGACATCGTAGGCCCAGAAGTAAAAAAGTAAACCTGAGGTGGCCTGACAGGCCAAAATGCAGAAAAGTAAAACGCAAGGCCTGACAACATAGGCCGGAGTGCTGGAAATTAAAATGCAAGGCCTGACATCATAGGCCGGAGTGCTGAGATTTAACATGCACGACCTGACAACATAGGCCGGAGTGTTGGAATTTAAACATGCAAGGCCTGACATCATTGGTCGGAGTGCTGAAAGTTAAAATGCAAGACCTGACAACATAGGCCGGAGTGCTGGAATTTAAACATGCAAGGCTTGACATCATAGGCCGGAATGCGGAAATTTAAAATGCAAGGCCTGACAACATAGGCCAGAATGCGGGAATTTAACCATGCAAGGCCTGACATCATAGGCCGGTACAAAAAAGTAAACTTGATGAGGCCTGACAACGTAGGCCAAGATGCAGAAAAGTAAACTTGAGGAGGCTTGACAACATAGGCCAAGATGCAAAAAAGTAAACTTGAGGAGGCCTGACAACATAGGCCAAGGTGCAGAAAAGTAAACTTGAGGAGGCCTGACATCATAGGCCATGAATGTAGAAAAGTAAACTTGATGAGGCCTGACAACATAGGCCAAGGTGCAGAAAAGTAAACTTGAGGAGGCCTGACAACATAGGCCAAGGTGCGGAAAAATAAACTTGATGAGGCTTGACAACATAGGCCAATGTGCAGAAAAGTAAACTTGATGAGGTCTGACGATATAGGCCAAGGTGCAGAAAAGTAAACTTGAGGAGACCTGACAACATAGGCCAAGGTGCAGAAAAGTAAACTTGAGGAGGCCTGACAACATAGGCCGAGGTGCAAAAAAATAAACTTGATGAGGCGTGACAACATAGGCCAAGATGCAGAAAGGTAAACTTGAGGAGGCCTAACAACATAGGCCAAGGTGCAGAAAAGTAAACTTGAGGAGGCCTGACAATATAGGCCATGAATGCAGAAAAGTAAACTTGATGAGGCCTGACAACATAGGCCAAGGTGCAAAAAAGTAAACTTGAGGAGGCCTGACAACATAGGCCGAGGTGCAGAAAAGTAAACTTGATGAGGCCTGACAACATAGGCCAAGATGCAGAGAAGTAAACTTGCGGAGGCCGGACAACATAGGCCAAGGTGCAGAAAATTAAACTTGAGGAGGCCTAACATCATAGGCCAAGGTGCAGAAAAGTAAACTTGAGGAGGGCCGACAACATAGGCCAAGGTGCAGAAAAGTAAACTTGAGGAGGCCTAACAACATAGGCCAAGTTGCGGAAAAGTAAACTTGAGGAGGCCTGAGAACATAGGCCAAGCTGCAGAAAAGTAAACTTGAGGAGGCCTGACAACATAGGCCATGAATGTAGAAAAGTAAACTTGATGAGACCTGACAACATAGGCCAAGGTGCCGAAAAGTAAACTTGATGAGGCCTGACAACATAGGCCAAGGGTGCAGAAATATGAACTTGATGAAAAACCCGTTGTTGACGGGAAGATGCAAATGAGATCTTGTTGTTGCCAAGATGAATGCAAATGAAATCCTGCTGTTGCCAGGATAAATGCAAACCTACTTGACAGGAACATGCAAATGGGATCCTGCTTGAATGGATGAATGCAGAAATTTAGACATGAAATCCTGCTTGACAGGATGAATGTAAATGAAATCCTGCTTGACAAGATGTGTGCAGAAATTTACACATGAAATCTTGAGTGACTGGATAAATGCAAATGAAATCCTGCTTGATAGGATGTGTTAAGAAATTTAAACATGAAATCCTGCTTGACAGGATGTGTTAAGAAACTTAAACATGAAATCCTGCTTGACAGGATGTGTGCAGAAATTTAAACATGTAATCCTGCTTGACAGGATGTGTGCAGAAATTTAAACATGAAATCCTGCTTGACATGATAGATGCAGATGAAATCCTTCTTGAAAGGATGTGTGCAAAAATTTAAACATGAAATCCTGCTTGACAGGATAAATGCAAATGAAATCCTGCTTGACAGGATTTGTGCAGAAATTTAAACATGAAATCCTGCTTGACAGGATAGATGCAAATGAAATCCTGCTTGACAGGATGTGTGCAGAAATTTAAACATGAAATCCTGCTTGACAGGATAGATGCAAATGAAATCCTGCTTGACAGGATGTGTGCAGAAATTTAAACATGAAATTCTGCTTGACAGGATAAATGCAAATGAAATCCTGCTTGACAGGATGTATGCGGAAATTTAAACATGAAATCCTGCTTGACAGGATAAATGCAAATGAAATCCTGCTTGACAAGATGTGTTAAGAAATTTAAACATGAAATCCTACTTAACAGGATAAATGCAAATGAAATCCTGCTTGACAGGATGTATGCGGAAATTTAAACATGAAATCCTGCTTGACAGGATAAATGTAAACGAAATCCTGCTTAACAGGATATATGCGGAAATTTAAACATGAAATCCTTCTTGATAGGGTAAATGCAAATGAAATCCTGCTTGACAGGATGAATGCGGAAATTTAAACATGAAATCCTCCTTGACAGGATAAATTCAAATGAAATCCTGCTTGATAGGATGTGTGCAGAAATTTAAACATGAAATCCTACTTGACAGGATAAATGCAAATGAAATCTTGCTTGACAAGATGTGTGCAGAAATTTAAATATGAAATCCTGCTTGACAGGATAAATGTAAATGAAATCCTTCTTGACAGGATGTATGCGGAAATTTAAACATGAAATCTTGCTTGACAGAATAAATGCAAACGAAATCCTGCTTGACAAGATGTATGCGAAAATTTAAACATGAAATCCTGCTTGACAAGATAAATGAAAAATGACCTGTTAAGACAGGTGAAATGCAGAAAAAGTCCTGTTGATGACAGGAAAGATGCAAGCCTGCTAGACAGGCAAAGGAAAGTGAAAATGACCTGTTAAGACAGGAAAGAATGTAAAAGTCCTGTTGTTGACAGGATGGAGGCAAAACGCCTGTTAAGATAGGCACAACAGAATGGTGAAAACCTGTTAAGACAAGCAAAGCGAAATGAAAAGGACCTGTGAAGACAGGAAAGAAGCCAGCCTTGTTAAGGCAGGAAAAGTAAATGACAAGAACTATCATGTTAAGACAGAATAAATGTAGATGGACTCCTATTGTTGACAGGAGAAATGCAAGCCTGCTAGACAGGCAAAGGTGAAAACTTGTTAAGACAGGCAAAGGAAAATAATAAATGACCTGTTAAGACAGGTAAAATGTACAGGTCCTGTCAAGGCAGGGGTGTGATGTGTCCTGTGAGGGCGGAACATGGACTTCATCGTCAACTACCTTGGACAAACTATTTTGAAATTTGTTTTTCTTGAATTAAAATAAATGGCTTATTCTACCTTGAACTTGAAGGTTTTTAAGCACTTGATAATTATTCTCTCGAAGAAACTTGGGCAACCATTTTGCCCCAATTTAGAAAATTTTTGATAGTTGAGGGATGTCTTGATTTGAAGGATCTTTGGGCAAGTGTTTGCCCAAGTTTGGAAGATCTTTTGGCAGTCGAGGGATGCCTTAACTTAAGGAGATTTTGGGCAACCATTTGCCCCCGTTTTGATTTTGATTTTTTGAATTTAAATCTTTCTTAGGCAAACGTTTGCTCTAGTTTGAGCTTGACTCAGAATTTGAGGGTGACCTCAAATTGAATTTTTTATGGGCAAACGTTTGCCCCAGTTTGAACTTAATTCAGAATTTGAGGGTGACCTCAAATTGAATTTTTGTGGACGAGCATTTGCCCCAGTTTGACCTTGACTCAGAATCTTGAGGATGACCTCAAATTAAATTTTTTGTAGGCAAGTGTTTGCCTCAGTTTGATCTTGATTCAGCATTTGAGGATGACCTCAAATTGAATTTTTGTGGGCAAGCATCTGCCCCAGTTTGAACTTGATTTGGCATTTGATGATGACCTCAAATCAGATTTTGTAGGCAAGAGTTTGCCCCAGTTTGAACTTGTTTTAGAATTCTAGGATGACCTCAAATTAAATTTTGGGGGCAAGTGTTTGCCCCAGTTTGAACTTGTTTTAGAATTCGAGGATGACCTCAAATTAAATTTTTGGGGGAAAGTGTTTGCCCCAGTTTGGACTTGATCCAGAATTTAAAGGTGATCTCAAATTGAATTTTTGTATGGGCAAGAGTTTGCCCCAGTTTGAACTTGAGTCCTTTTTTAATTATGATTGACTCGGACAGTTTTACCCCAGTCTTAATTAGCTTTCAAAAACGAATTAGGAGATGCTTGAATGACAAGACACTTATTGCGATGTTTGAATGAATGAAAAAAATGCAATGCTTGTGGTGTTTGAATAGAAAGAATGTTATGTTTTAATCTTATTGACTGCTTTTTTTATGCTTGAAATAATTATTTGATGAAATGGATGCTGTGGGATGAATGCAAACCATGAGATGGTGTTAAAACTTTTTGTTTCTCTTGATTTTTTATTTATTTATTTATTTATTTATTTTGACATGTCCTTTCTCGACAACCTCATATTGGGTGTAAAGGGAACCAAAAATTAGGACGAGCTGGATTGACTCAATTTCAGAGTTTTCTTGGTCAAGATCCTGGAGACCCAACAGCAGTTATTATTTGAATAAGATACACTCTTTTTGTCTTGGTGGCGTTCTGTCTGATAGGAGGATGATCCTTCGGGAACAGTCATGTCATGTTGCGATGGTTGAGGATTCACTCAATTTGGCATGACTTTTCAAAATTAATCTTTTTTTATGTTTATATTTTTCACATTTCTCTGTGGCACGTGCATTTTTGAGGTGTGCAAAGTGATTTTGGATGGAAAGAAATAAATAAGGTTTTAGCAAGTGGTGTTTTGTTTGGCAGGAAAAGACGAAAGGTGTGAGTTTGATTGCCTGAATGGCACCTTTTGATGAAAAATGTCAGTGCTGTTTTTCATAATCTTGATTGTCAAATTAATCAAACTTGAGAAACGGCAAAATTTTGCCTCAGATTTAGGAAAGATGAGGTACAGAACGTCATGTTGTCTTGGGATTCTTGGTTTGACCTTAATTTTTTCCTGGGTTGTTCTTTTGAGTTTTCAACCCAACAGGTTTTTCATTTTGCCCTAACTTTTGTCTAGGTCGCCTTTGAGGATTCTTAACCTAGCGGGCTTTCTGTTTGTGTGCCCTAACTTTTGCCTAGGTCGTTTTTGAGGATTATCGACCTAGCAGGCTTTTGATTGATGCCCTAACTTTTGCCTAGGTCATTTTTTAGGGTTTTCGACCTCGCGGGCTTTTAATTCTGTGCCCTAACTTTTTCCTAGGTCGTTTCTGAGGATTGTCGACCTAGCGGGCTTCTGTTTGATTGTGCCTAACTTTTGCCTAGGTCTTCTTGGAGGGTTATTGACCTAGCGGGCTTCTGTTTGATTATGCCCTAACTTTTGCCTAGGCCGCCCTTTGAGGGTTTTCGACCTAGCGGGCCTTCTGTTTGATAGTGCCCTAACTTTTGCCTAGGCTGTCTTTGTGGGTTTTCGGCCTAGCAGGCTTTTTGTTTGATTGTGCCCTAACTTTTGCCTAGGCCGCCCTTTGTGGGTTTTCACCCTAGCGGGCTTTTTGCTTGATATGCCCTAACTTTTGCCTAGGCCGTCTTTGTGGATTTTTGGCCTAGCAGGCTCTTGCTTTGATCCTGATTTTGCCTGAATTGTTTTTGGAATCCAGCAAGACCTTTTCTGATCATGTCTTTGTCGATTTGAGTTTTGACCTTACTTTTGCTTGGATTGTTTTGATTGTAATCCAACAGGCCTTTTCCTTTCTCTTTTTATTTGAAATTTTTGACCCTGATTTTTCCTGGATCATCTTTGATTTTTAATCCAGCAGGTTCCTTTTCTTTTTTCTTGAATTTTGGACTTTGACCCTGATTTTTCTTGGATTATTTCCTTGAATTTAATCCAACGGGTTTTCTTCTTTCTCTTTAATTTTATGTAGTCACATATTGATCTTGCCGGGATCATTTTGGCTTCCAATTCAGCGGATCTTACTTTGCATCCCTAATTTTGCCTGGATTCAAACTTTGTTCCAGCGAGATATTTTGACAAGACATTTTCTTGATTTTAGGATCACAATGGATGGTCTATTTGGAATCCCTAGTTGGATTCTACTTTATTCTGCTTCCTCATTTGGTTTTCTCCTTTGAGCTTGATTAATCAGACGTTCAAGATCATTCATTACAGCACTAGTATTGCCACCAACAGGTATTTATTGTTTTGGTGTAGGATAAGAAGCGGGCTGAGTGGATAAAAAGAATGGTAAAATTTTTAGAAGTAAAGCCAATAATGTGAAGCATGTGCTCAAGCAATATGAAAAATGTAATTTTTGCATTATTTATTGAGATTTATTTACCAAAGATTGATTTTGAAAAATATGACAAATCCTGGATGATTTTCCTCGATAGATCAATTTGTACAAGGCAACTCATGTGCTGCTCCCATTTCTTAGCTAATTGATGAGCTCTCATGATTCGGCACTAGATTATTTCCCACATTAGGAGCAATCTTCCCAAAATCTAGTTGTTTAGCATCAATCAGGCTTTGCACCTTACGTTTCAGAACCTGGAAGTTTTTTGTAGAATGACCAATGTACCTTGCATGGTAGTCACATATGGCATTTGCATCGTACCATCCATGGTATGGTGGTTCTTGAGGTTTCAGAGGGTAAGGAACCACTAGGGAATTCTGGATTAGCTAAGGTAACAGCTCCGTGTAGGTCATTGGAATGGGATCAAACTGGACAGGATCTTTCTCCCTCTTTTTGGCTTTGACTAGGATTTGAGCTCATAGCTTGTGTTTGGATCGTGTATGGTGTGGGTGGTCGAATTTTGTTGATTGAAACCAGGAGGATATAATGGGTCAGTTGGTTCTCCCGGCAAGGATTCCCTTATATCCTTCTGTTGCGACAGTTGGATGGTCTCCATCAGCTTGGCCATCTGCTCTTTCAAAGTCTTGACCTCATTTCTCAACTCCTCATTTTGTCTTTCCAGCTCATCCATGATTCCTAATTGTGATCTGGTTCTATAAAGATGTCGAGGAAGTTGTCTTTCTCTAATTTTTCTGATAAAATTAAAATTAATTTTTAAAAATAATTTGAATGCAAAAATCATGAATGATAACGATGTTGATGCAAAATGAGTATGAACGAGATGATTTTCAAAATCTCCTTCTTTCATTGATAAATTTATGAATAGATGAATGAATGCATGTATGTTATGCACAAATAATTATAGATGTTTTGGGGGTTTTGAAAATGATTAAAAGTTGTTTTTGTTTTTTAGCCATTTTTATGATTTTTATGAGTTTTTCTATTTTTTATTTTGCTAGAGAACTTTTGGTTTTGTTAAAGATCTTTTTTTTTTAGTTTTGCTAAAATTTTCCTAACAAATCATTTTTTAGATTTTCTTATGAACTTCATTTTCTCTCTTTTTGAATCTTTTTATATTTTCATTATTTTTCAGAAATTATTTTTCCAATTTTTCCTAGGAGTTTCTATTTTCCTTGATTTTGATTTTTCTTGATTTTTATTTTAAAAATTTTTTTTTTGTCTTGATTTTTTTTTATTTCCCCAATTTCAGATCTCGTCTCCCCTCTTCTCTGCCATCTTGAGTGATTCAGTTTACTTGGGCATGTGACTAGCGTATAAGCCATGTATCATGAAAAAGGGGTGTGTGCCCTCTTTGCTCCCTATGTGGGTTACCTATCCTAAGGATCTAAGATTTTTATGCATGAACCTCTCAAAGGTGGTTAATAATCCTGGGGTGTAGAGGTCACTAGAGCCAAGTTTCAGTCCATAATGCTTGCCACAACAGTAGAAGTAGCCACTAGCTGCGGGGCATTATGAATAGGACGCACTCTAGTCGGGATTTTCGTGATAGCCACACAGGACGTAGGCCCCAGTGTGACACCACTAGATCCTTCTAATCCTAGGCAACACTCAGACCCGGGTATAGGGCTCCACTCATGAGATGAATGCATGTATGATGTGTGGAGGGCACACAAATTGTTGGGATACCTGCAATTGGGGAAATCATAACAAGTATATATATAGCAATTTATTATTCATCTATCCTAGGGTTGTACAAAGAATAGACAAACAAACGAATAACAGGGGATAAACAAATAAATGAATCGTGCAATAAATAAAGCGCACAAATAAATAGGGAAGGGATCAAATATGACACACTCAATTTGAACGGGCTTGACTCTTTAGAAATCCCCAGCGGAGTCGCCATCTGTCGCAATCGTAATTCCAACGAGACGACGAACTCGCTAAAATTTAAAAAATAGATTTTATTGTTATGTGGAGTCGCCACCAAATTTTTATTTAAGGGACAAAGATTTAGAAAAAACCCTGACTCGAGGATGAGATTCGAAGTTCAAGAGTCAGTTACGAACGGGGAAGGTGTTAAGCACCCCACTTGCCCGTTTCGAAGAACGGTACCCTTAAACTGAGTGTGTGATTATTTGAAACTTGTTTGATCCCTTTAATTAGCGTGAAAATAAATACTTGATGGAGGTTAGCCTGATAGGACTTGATCCTGCTCCTACGTATTCCCTGGTACAATGGGAAATTCAAGACTTACGTAGTTCTGGTTTGTGAAGGCTTGACCTTCAAAGGTATTTAACGGACAAATGATATCTTGAGAAGATTTTCAATTTTTTGAAAGGACCTTTAGTCCACTCATGCACAAGACCCGAGGCGGCTATGGCAGCACGGGGGCCTATACAGACTACTAAACGTTGGACAGCAGGTGAACCGCTAGTTCCTCGTTTAGAGCCCGTTGCGTGATACCAAGGATCCCAAAATATTTGAAAAAGAGCTTTTTTACTTTTGAAAGGACCTTTAGTCCACTCATGCAGAAGACCCGAGTTGGCTACGGCAGCACGGGGGCTTATACAGACTACTAAACGTTGGACAGCAGGTGAACCACCAGCCCCCCATTTAGAGCCCGTCGCGTGAAACCAAGAATCCCAAAATATTTGAAAAAGATCTTTTTTTATTTTTGAAAGGACCTTTAATCCACTCATGCACAAGACCCGAGGCGGCTATGGCAGCACGAGGGCCTATACAGACTACTAAACGTTGGACAGCAGGTGAACCGCCAGCCCCCGATTTAGAGCCCGTCGCGTGAGACCAAGAATACCAAAATATTTGAAAAAGAGCTTTTTTATTTTTGAAAGGACCTTTAGTCCACTCATGCACAAAACCCGAGGCGGCTACGGCAGCACAGGAGCCTATACAGATTACTAAACGTTGGACAGCAGGTGAACCGCCAGCCGCCCATTTAGAGCTCGTCGCGTGAGACCAAGAATCCCAAAACATTTGAAAAAGAACTTTATTTTTTAATATAATAAAGATAAGAAAACGAATGACTTGATATGAAAAAGGAATTTTGTTGTCAAGTGAATTTAATTTTGAGTTTTTGAACCTTGACTTGATCAAGGATGAGCTTGACTCGGACTTGATAATTTTAAGGAAAAACATTTGAAATTGATTTGGAAATTTGAGAGGGGGAGGATTAAAATCAAAGTTTGATTTAATTTTATTTGAAGAAAAGAGTCAAAAAGGGGAATTTATTTTGAATGTCGGGCTTGAATTGGACTTGATTTAACATAAACTTGACTTGATTTGAAGTTAATGAAAAGAATTGCGAACATGCTTCAATAATCCAGCGATAGCAATTTCATTTCAAATCCAAATTAGACAAATAATATCATTACCGAAACTAGAGAGAAATACAAATAGAACACAATAAAAATCACCAAAATCAGAGATCATTTGACCAATTAAAAACGAAAATGAAAAACAGAGATGAAGATCAACCTCAAGAACACACAAGATTTTGGCGCCAAAATTTGAATTCAAATCTCAGAATTTTTAAAAAATATTTTTTGGTAAATCTGGAAAATAAAAACTGATAAATTGAAAGATATGGATTATAGGAATCAAACAAAACAAGTTTTACATAAATCCAATCAGAAATGAGCAAGTTCTGCACAAATCAAACAGGCTAGGTTAATTTGTGAACCAAGATGAACATGCTTCGGTAATCAGGCGATTAAAATTTCATTTCAGATGCTAATTGGACAAATAATATTATTAGAGAAACTAGAAAGAAACAATAAGAAAACTAAACAAAAATCACGGAAATTGGAGATTCTTTGACCGATTAAAAACAAAAATGAAAAACAGAGATGAAGATCAAACTCAAGAACACACAAGATTTTGGCGCCAAAATTTGAATTCAAATCTCAGAATTTTTAAAAAATATTTTTTGGTAGATCTGAAAAATTAAAACAAATTAATTGAAAGATATGGATCATAGTAATCAAACAAAATAAGTTTGACATAAATCCAATCAAAAATAAGCAAGTTATGCACAAATCAAACAAGCTAGGTTCATTTGTGCACTAGGATGAACATGTTTCGGTAATCAGGTGATTAAAATTTCATTTCAGATACAAATTGTATAAAAAATATCATTCCAGAAACTAGAGAGAAAGACAAAGATAACTCAACAAAAATCATCGAAATCGGAGATCATTTGACCCATCAAAAATGAAAACAAAAACCCGAGACGAAAATAAGCTCGGAAATCCGAGAAGAAGTAAGAAACTTAAGCAGAATAAAAGTAGGATCTAACCTCGATTGGAAGGTGATGAAGAACTGGTTTGAAGGCAGAGGTAGAGATTCTCCTAGGTCCTCCCTTCAAAAATTCTGAAAATCCCCTCCCTCAGGTGCTTCTCCTCTCTGCGTTGGTCCCCAATTTCTTCCCAAAAAATGTCAAGAAGCAAAAAAGAACCCCTTCTTTTCCTGTTTGTAGGTATATATAGACACTTCCCTTTCTTGGCAAGGATCAAGCTCTTTCAAAGAGCCAAAGGTCAGCCCTCTCCCTTAGCAAGGGCCAAGTCCTTTCAAAGGGCCAAAAGTCACCCCCTTTCCAGGAACCAAAAGCCAACCCCCTTAATTTCAAAATTTTTGTTCCCTATTTTTGATTTTTCAGCTTTTTTTTTTCCAATTCTATTTTTTTACCTTTTTCATTTTTCTATTTATTTATCATTTTTACTTATTCTTTAATTTTCCTTTTTTTTTATTATTTATTTATTTATTTATTTTTTGCTTTCTGTTCTTTCTGCTTTCTATTTTATATTTTTTAAAATTTTTAATTAACTTAATTTTTGGTTAATTTTAACGATTGGAGGCCTCAGACATAATTGAGTGTTTACAGTATCATTAATATATTAACAATCAATTAACAAATTATCGAGCAATATCTTCCCAGTTTCATATCTACTAAACTACAAAACTAGGACATGAGATCATTCCTAGTGGTCATTACCACCTAAACTTTGAAGTTCCAAACTTCTATTATGGAAAGTATTAGACTTCCATAATGCAAAAGTTCCAAATTTTGCATGGCTGAAGTAGTACAACTTAATTCAATGGTTCCTATTCCACGCAATGTGGGATTTATTCCCTTTTGAAATATTACCAACACCTTATTATTGGTATGTGCTTAATTGGAAAATGAAGTGAGATGGAAAAAGATTTTCTAGTATTAAATAAGGGTACAATAATTATTTATTAACTAAGAATAAACTTGATATAAAAGGTTACATTTAAATAATTATGTGATTACAAAGTTTAATGACCATTGTAAAAGGCTCATGTTATTTAACCTCCCAATGGCATCGTCAAATCTACAAATTCATTTCCCAATGCCTTATGAGCTAATCATAACCTAATTCATATGAATAAGTTTCATTCAAATTTTGACCCCATATGAAAATGTCATCCAAATAGAGCATGAATTTAAGCCTATTTCGATTCACCAATTCTAAACTAGTCATCATAAAATTTGTAAAGTCATCTCTCAATGCCTTATAAGCTAGTCATAACTTGCTTCAAATGAATAAATTTTATTTATATTTTAACCCCATATGAAAACATCATCCAAATAGAGCATTAATTTAAGCCTACTTCCATTTATCAATTATAAACTAGCTAAATTATTTATTTAAAGATCCATTTTGTCCCTCTCACATGATATAAATTTGCTACCATAACCATGTCTCTTAATAAGGTTAATTTCTTTTACTCACCTCTACTTTTCTTTGGGAGTTTGTTGTAATATCCTAATAATGATACTCATCCTATGCTTAAATTGGATTATGGATTTACTATCAGTTTGTTACTTCATGATACAGAACTTTTTTTTATAAAATACTGATATTGAAAATATGGTACATTTTTTTAAAACGTTTGCTGTAGTAAATTATGTTGTAGTAAATAAATGTTAAGACGTCATCTCCCAAGCTAACTTTGAAAACTCAAATTTATTTACATGATGGAATATACATTCTTTCATGCAACCGTATATATCTCATTTATTACTTATACATGATGAATCTTACACTTTGATTCCTCAAATTTATAGATCCTTCTCTCCAAGAGTCGCACAAGAGAGAAAAAAGAGATTTTCGTTTTCCAACCGTCAAAACTGTTTAGATCTAAAGGAATGAGTTATTCGTACATATTGTTTTGCAGAATGCAAGTCTAACGTGTTTTGTTTGTGTTGTCAATACAAAATTGGTAGAAATTTTTTTTTCTCAAAATTTTACATGCTCAATGCTAACTTTTTGTGTTGTCAACACAAGTTTTTATGAATATGATTTAACAAAATGAATAACATATCAAAATTGAAATAATTTATCAAGAAAAGTTCTAAAAAGCTATACTACTAACAATTTCTTTAAAGGAGTCAAATTTCATTTATTTTTTTATGATTTATGCTTATGTATATGATAAAAATGCTCATCATTTTCTAAAATATCATCAAATTAGTGTCATGTTTGACACTTATCACTTATATCACTAAGTATATTACATGTAATCTAAAAACACTAAATAGAAGGAAAGAATTGCTGGTTCTACTTCAATTTGATGCTTCTTCACTTTCCTCTTCAAATTTGTTGATATGTAGTTTAGAAGAGGATTTTTCCAGATCTTTTTCCTCTTTCCTTCACTTTGAATTGTTTCAAATTTTCTTTTCTATCTTAATTTTTTCTTGGGTTATTTGTGTATTTCTTTCACCTCTGGATGAGTTCTCTCTTCTCTTATCAACCTTTGTGGTATCCATGTGCTTTGTTGCTCTTTGCATTCGTGGGTAACTTTTCTTATTAATGTATCTGTGCTTCATTTTGGTGCCTCTCTTTCGTTTTATTATCTTCTAAAGTTACAACTTCCTTATCTCTCTAAGAGGAATATTTTCTTCTATTTTTTTAACCCATTATTTACTCCATAAAAAAAAATTATCTATTTCAACATAACTATTACATCATTCCAATTAATTTGATTTTTAAATTTTTTATTTTTATTTTAATAATAATAATAATTTTTATTTAAAAAAATTTATCTAGATAAAATTATACACTTACATCCACCTCAATTTCTTTCCTGCATCATAAATTTTAAATAAAAGAAATATTTATAAATATGTTATTATAATATTATTATTTACTTATGTTAATATGAGTTGGTTAATGAAATATTAATTAAATATTTTTATAACGTACTTTACTTATTGTGAAGTTAATAGTAAAATATTTGAATTATTTATGAAATTATAAATTTAAATTTTATTATTATTATTATTTATAAAATAAAAATTATTTATACTTTATTTGAATAGAAGAAAAAAATAATAAATAAGAATTTTTTTCAATTTAATTAAAATAAAAATGATTTTATTTTTTCTTTAAATTAAATTTTTTTAATCTAACCAAATAAGGTTAGTGAAAATTTTTAACTAAAAAAGTTTATAAAAAAATTCAATTTTGACATAATAATAATAATAATAATAATAATAATAGTAATAAATATATTCATGGTTACACTATTAATTACATTACATCATTATTCAACTCATGACATATAAAAAGGCTTTTTTCTTGACATATTTTTATTATTGATTATTTATACATAGTTTTTGTTATAATCTAAAATTTAATATTTATTAAAAGATTTAAATAATTTCTAATATTTTAATTATGGAAAAAATATACAAGATCATTTTTTAGATAGATACACCATATTAGATAGGTAATTTGTTTAATATGAAAAACGTACTCAACAAACTCGGTCAGTTGATATCAGAAAAAGATAATTTTTTTAGTATTAGTGCAGGGTAAAAATAACTATCAGATAATTAATAAAAAATTGACTTTAAATAAAATAAACTTGTATAACATAAAGTAAAAGGTAAAATGGAGACTTATCTAACATAAAACAAAATATAAAGTGAGAAGTATACTTACGGCAGTTATTTGTCTCATTCATAGATAGCAATTACTTGTATAACATGTAAAAGTTTTCTTTTTCACCTAATCTAATACCATGCATTTAGTGGATGTGTAAAAGACATTGAAAACACCTCTCTTTCTATCGAGGATTATTTTGTCTAATTCTATATAAAATAAGCTTATAAATAAAATATAAGAGACATAAGTAAGTTGAATCCAAGTTGTCTGCTTGTCTAACTTTTTATTTGTCTACTTTATTATAGAAAATATTATAAATTTTATATATGTATTGTATAATCAAGTTTGGTTTTCGAAATTAAAATATTTAGATAAAAAAATTTTAGTTTCTATTCTTTAGATATATTATATTTTAAGTATATTATATTTTAAAAATATTTTACATAGATATCATCTAATAATAATAATATTTATTGTATGATAAAAAGAACTAAATTATATTTAGGTTGATAAAAATAAATTAATTTAATATTTAATATGAATTTTCATTTATATTGTTTTTAAATTTATCAGATAACAAATTTTTTTAATATTTTAAATTATATAAAAAATAAAGAATTTTTTTATTACGAAACAAACATTCAATATACCTTAAACATATCATGTTACCTCTCTTTTATTTGTTTATTTTCCTTTGGCTTCCTTATGCTATATTTGACCTGTTTTTATATATGAAGTATGATTTTTTCTTTCCAAGCCGTCATCATGAACCTGAATCCTCTCCCGTGGCACTGCTGTCCCGTGCCACCATGCAGTGTATTCATCTAATCCGTTTATTTGATCCAACGGATTACTTACTTATTATTATATTTATATAAAAATAATATTTTTAATTTTTTAAAAATAGTTACTTAATTAAAATTAATAAAAATATTTAATATGTCAATAATTTAATTTTTTAATATTTATAATATTAAATATTTAAACTAATAATATTAAAAATAAATATTTTATTAATAAAAATTAATAATTCATATATTTATATTTTATAATTAATATAAATTTTTTAATTATTTTAAAAATTAAAAATACTAAAATTGTTATTATTTTATTTATAAAATAAATATGATTAATTAAATTAATAAAATAATTATAAATATTATATTTTATTAGATAATTAAAATTTTAAAAAATCCAACGAATGGGTTATCCATTTCATTTATAATTTTAAAAATAAATATTATAATTTAATTTATAATAAAATCAAAATAATTAACTATCAATTCATTTAATTGATTTAATTTATTTAAATAACTAAAAAATTATTTATTAAAATTTTAATATTAGATAATTTTTTATAGTTTATTTTTAATAAAAATTAAACTATTAATATAAATATTTTGATATTATAAATAAAATATATAACATTAACAAGTACTTTTATCAATACGTATATTAGTAATACCTTAAATATTAAGGTTAAACATAATAATTTATTTACTAATATTTTTAAAATTTATACTAATAATTAATTTTTTATAGAGTATATATAAAAAAATTATCCTAATATTTAATAACGTTTTTATAATAAATCATTTTTTAAATAATCAATAACTAATAATTACAATTTAATTTAAAATTAATTTTAAAATTTTAAAATAGTTTTACTAACCCATGTCAACTATTAGATTATGTATTTTCTGTGATATCAACAGTTAAATTTTTTATTTTTACATAAAATTTATTTACCATCATCATTCTAATACTATTTGATTATTTTATTTATTAATAAATTAGTTTAAAAAAATAGATTTGTTAGATTTTATAAAAATTTAAAAATATCTAATAAAAATATAACATTTAAATTATTTTATTAATTTAACATTATTATTATTAATTAAATTAATAATATTTATATGTAAAATAATAACAATTTTAGTATTTTTATAAAATAATTAACAATATTTTTTATCTTAATTATAGAATATATATAAATTATTGAGTTTTTTATATTGTTATCTAATATTACAATTTTAATAAATAATTTTTAGTTATTTAAATAAGTTAAATCAATTAAATGGATAGGTATTTAATTATTTTTATTTTATTTTAAATTAAATTATAATATTTTTTTCTAAAATTTAAAATCAAATGGATCAACCTCTTTTTTAAAAATTTTAAAATATCTAATAATAATATAATCTATATAACTATTTTATTAATTTAATTTTATTATTATTAATTAAATTAATCATATTTATAAATAAAATAATAAAATTTTTAGTATTTTTAATTTTTAAAATAATTAAAATAAATTTTATATTAATTATAAAATATAAATATATTAATTATTAAGTTCTTTATATTGTTACTTTTTACAAATTTTATATTAATATAATATGTATTTATTTTAATATAACCAGTTTAACTATTTAATATTATAAATACTTAAAAATTAAATTATTAACATATTAAGTATTTTTATTAATTTTAATAAAATAATTAATCATTTTTTAAAAGTAAAAAATATTATTTTATATAAATATAATAACAGGTAAAATAATATCCGTTTGATCAAATAACGGTTTAGATCAATGCATTGCCCGGCACGGACAACAGTGGCACGGGAGAGGATCCAGGTTCCCTTCATCATCTCTTTCTCTGCTCTTCTTTACTCAGATTTCTCTTCTATTCACCATTCTCTCATCTCCTCATCCCGTAGTAACAGAATATTTATATATTTTTTTAAAACAGTAATCATTGCATCCAGTATAAGGTTTCTCCAACTTAACGATGCGAATGTGAGTCCTATCCCCTTCCGATCTGAGAACGTAGATCTGTGTGTGTGATGCAATGCAAATGGAGGCTTTAACAGCTGAGGATCTGCCAACGATCGGAGGAATCGCGACTGTGTCGCTTCTCCATTCCTTCATTCCCACCCACTGGCTTCCCTTCTCCGTCGTCGCTCGCGTCCAGAAATGGACTCTCTCTCGAACCCTTCTCGTTAGTACGTTATGTTTCTCTTTCCTTTTACTTTTCGTTTCAGTCTTCACCGATTCAATTTCATCATTGCAAACTTGTGTCACAATCACATTTACACCTACTTCTATGGAAACGGATATTAACCAAATCGTGCATTAATGTAATACTTTGGTTTTCTTTACACTTTATTTATTTTATCTGGAACGTAAGTATCCATCAACGGATTAGATTCATCATGTACGCATTAAGAGATTCATCCAATGGAATGATTTTTTTTTTCACTTTCTACTAACTTCGTAAGCATGTTAAATAAACAGGCCTGTATTATAGTAGGTGTAGGAGTAAGTGTTTGTTTGTTTAAGTTTTGCAACGGGGTTTTATGATTCTTTTACAAGGTTAAAATTCCAAATGTTGATACAAACCGGTCCTAACTCTATTGGTGAATATTTTTTTAATGAGGTAAGGCTGGAAGATGAGATTTTGCTTAAGAAGAATAAAACATGCTTCACTTGAATTACTCTATGTTGGTGTTTTTAGTATTTAAGTTTTTGAATGATGGTGGCATTTTCTATTTTTCAACTAGTCAAATTGGTGATATAGCATTGAATCATTTTGCTTTTCACTGCATTATTTGCTTGGGAAACATATGATGTGAGAGTTCAAGAAAAATGTGGATTATTTGACAACATTAATTGTCAAGACTAACTCTTCTTGTCATCTCTGACCTCACTTGATACATCCCCTCCTCTCCCTATAGAAAAAGGGAGAAAAAGTGTATCAGGTGGTAAGAGAAACGTATGTTGAGCTTACTGTGAAAATCGATGACAAGATTAGATTTAAATAAATATAAAATAATCTTAATTATCTACGCACATACACACACATAGGATCTGAATTAGGTAAGATATGAGTGAGTGGAGCATATCTTGATTATATAATTAAAATTAGTGATTAAGAATTTACGATTAGATTTAACAAAGCCCCTAGTTCAAAGCATCTTTGTTTCTAGCACCATAAACTGAACCAAGCCACCTAGCAATAATAAAAATGTTATCCAAGACAACATTTGGAATTTGATGTTATACCCATACTGAAACCAACTTCTTCAAAAGACTGTTCTAGCATTAACTTTGGAAGTTGTTTTTACTTTGTCCTTTTTCTTCAAGCAGCTGCACTAGGAGCAATTTTGCATGTAATATCCACTGCACTTCTTGGTATAACAGCAATCACCATGGCAAACACCATTGCTGGTGAAGAAACAGTTCATAAGATTGCATCACTTCTGCTTGTGTTTCTTGGTGGTAGTTATGTTCTGTTGTTTTTGACTGGAAAGGGTGGGCATAGTCATTCACACAACCAACCCATGGAGAAAATGGCTGTTGCTGGGCTTGTTCTTGTTCCTGCATTGTCTCCTTGTGCTACAACTCTTCCAGTATTTCTTGCTGTTGGAAATTCATCTTCCATGATGATACTTGCCATCATAGTGCTGCTAATCAGGTATAAATAAGTTGCATTGATTGTTTAGAGTTTTTTGAATGCTTTTTCTTTTTAAATTTGCAAATTTTTCTTCTACTTTCTCACTTTTTGTATGGCTGTTTGGTCTTTATAGTGATCCTTGTACATATGCTATCATTTCCAGTAACTTGTTTATTGGAAATCTGTGCCTGCTGTTATCAAGGTGATAAAATCTAGTTTTGGCCATAACATTGAATTTAACAGAGGGTGTTATGCAACGGTCCACCTCAAGAAAAGTTTATTGACTATTATTGAGACTGAAAAATGCAAATGGAAGCTCCATTGCTCTAACATTAATGTCATGTAAGGGAGGACATAACGTATTGTCATGTGAATCGTTTCTCCACAAGGATTTGTACTAGAAATGTAAACTATGCTGCAAATAATTCAGAAGGCAACCAAGTTTGATACCTTGATTGTTATTGCTAAATACTGATTAACTGAAAATATTAAATTTCTGTCTTAGTTTATGTATTGTATTTACTTCTGTTCTGCTTATAAAAGTCGTATATTGTATAATCATTGGAACCCTATAAAATTCTTATAGTGGAATAGTGCTAACTGCTAAGTTGGTGCAGATGTCAGTTAGTGAAAGTTATGTTTGAATATTTGTATTGTTGTTGTGAAGCTTTAACACATGGTAATATTTTCATTTACAGTACAATAACTGTGATGACTTCACTGGTAGCATTATCATTCTATGGAGCCAGTCAGCTGAAGTTTCACTGGATAGAGCGGTATGACAAACTCCTTGTTGGTTCAGTGCTGTGTTTGGTTGGTGTTTTGACCCTAATTTTTCATGATCATGATGGAGAAGTGAGTTCTGCTAGAGAGCATTCACATATGAAGATACTTTCCCTATGAGAATTACAGGTGTCCTGAAATCATTTTTGTGAATCAGACAACATTATTGTTATATAAAGATTGATCATATTGGGTCTAGTGAAAGTGGATGTCTACAGAATTTTACAATGTGCAGTTTTTGAATATTCAAATTGCTTTCATTTAAATATTAGTTGTTCATGTCAGTCTGCCACTAGTTTCATTGTAAACTGACATATCAAAACGATGTGCAGCTTTTTTTTTTCTTTTTTTTTTCTTGTTTTTTTGGGTGAGTGTAGTGGAAAGGGAAACACGTTTGTACTGCTAGTGTCTGCTGGCATTCAATTGAAACAAGGAAGACAGTTTTACAATGCTACTTGAAGTACTACATAAAATTTAAATTCTTAATAAATCCTCGACGGAATTTACTCCATGCTCTGCATGACCACTACTTGGGGCAAACTATTCTAATCGTTTTTGGTTTATATTTTAGTTAAGTTGGTCAAAATAACTAATGTTAAAATAATTGATTTGTGTTTGGGAATGGTTTTTTAAAAGTTTGTTTAGAAGAATCGATTGTCATGGAATTGTTTAAAGTAAAATTGCTAGTTTACAAATAAATGTAATGCTAAATATATCCATTTGGATAGTTATTATGGGTTCTAAAATTGTGAGATAAGAAAGCTTCATCTTGTTTATAGTTTCCCTTTTAAGGATCAGTAGGTGAGTGCGTCTAACAGGCATCTCTTTCTTCTCTCAAATCAAGTTTATCTCGTGAGAAATGATTGAGTCACATGCACATAATAAATCCATTTATATGCATTTGTAAAAATAGTTTTTGTTAATTTATTATTACTTTTGTAATAAAAAATTATAATTAACTTTTTTATATAAGTGATGAATTGATTATGTAATTAATGATTTTGTGATTAACTTTGTAGAAAAAAATATCAGTTGATTAATTAATCAATTATTAACGTAATTAATAGATTATAGAAAAAATTCATCAATTAAAAAATAAAATATATTTAGATAAAGTTACCATGTATAGGTGACTCAATCATTTTATACATCATAACTTCTCATAAGATATAAAACATTATTTTATAGATATTTTTTATTTAACATTTTATAACTAAATACTATTTAATTTATATAAAATAATTATTCAAATACCAGAAATTTGAATAATTATACAAAATAAACGCTCTATTTGATTATTTTTTAAATTTAAAATAATTTCAAATTTTAAGAGTTGATTAATTTTACTCGTTAATCTTCTAATTAATTATTATAATTACTTATTTTACTTTTTAAAGTAAAATATTTATTTTAAAAAAGTTAAATTTTTAATTGAAGTGATATATAGTTGGAATTAAATTAAAAAAAACTGTAATATTCAAAAAAATTAAAAAAAAAAAAAAAAAAAAAGCGGCTTGCCCACATTTCACGCACACATATGCACAACATTGTATACATGGGATGAGAGAATAGCAATTAACAGGGGATTCCAGGTAAGGGGAGAGCCAAGTAAAGTATAGGAGTAATTTCAAAGTATTTTATTATAAAATGAAAATTATTAATTGTATAATAAATTTAGGAGTTAAATTTAATTATATCTTAATTTAATTTTAGGCAAAATTTAATTGTTATAGAAGTAATTTTAGGATCCCTTTTAGTAGAATAATATTTTATCAATGATGTGATAGTTTAAATTTATCTGTGATTATATTTAAATTTAAAATATATATATATATATATATATATATAATTATAAATTGGTGATTGAATTAGTTAATAATTAAATTAATTTTAGGTGGGAAAGTGTGATATAATAATTTTAGGTATCCAAAAATATATACGTTTTTATTTATGAATCATATTAATAAATTTTGTAGGAAATATAAAATTATATACCCTGAGATAAATTATAGGGGTTATAATATCTATACGTAGGGTTGTAGAGAAAGGTTTTAAAACAGGACCCTATTAATATATTTAAGCTTTATAGATATATTCCCATGTAGCAAATATAAAAGGGTATCCAATTAATAAATTTGAAGTAAAAAGGAAACCATCTATTATTTTATAAAAATGTTTAAAATCTAATACCCTCTTATAAGTGTTATTTTTCCCTCCAATATATTTATACATTATAAAAATATAGTTAATATTTAATTGGCTTTACATAAATATATATATATATATATATATATATAGATAAATCACTCTATTTAAACCTTAGTAAACGGAGATAAAATATATCACTATTAGAGAAAATTATATTAGTAGTTAACTTCCACCAAAAATTATTGGTATAAGTTTTAGGGGATAGTTGTTGGAAGTTGGAAAATCCCATTTAAGCTAACAAAATAATACATACTTGGACGTAAACAATACATATACGTCTAGAATTGAACGATGATTGATTGAGGACGGTGAGGTCATGTTCCTTAAGAAGAAGGCAATGCCTTCAAGTGAAATAGAGATAGAAATTAGTACAATTAGTTGACATGCATCATCCGTATAAAACTGTTTTGTAAATTAAAATGAGGATAACTTGCGAGCCCTCTTGTGAAAGGGAGCTAGGAAATCTAAGGGTCAGTTCACATGCAAGTAGACCGAAGTTCATGATAGTAGGAACTTCTGAACCTAGGGTATGTGAGCTGGATTTGAGCCTCCCAATGGCCTAGGGTTGCTCCTTGTAGCCAAGACTGCTCTAGTCGGACTTAGCCGTCTCAACAAGACCCTGATGATTATCATTATCGGTTGAGCAATTTCGAAATGTTGTGGAATGCGGATGATAATGATTTTAGTGTTGTTAAAGGCACATTGTGGTAGAAATTGGATTCTGGTACCCTTATTATTTTGATAAAGCTGTGAAGAGGTTTGGGCCCACATGCGTGTGCATACTGTAAGGATGACCAACTTTAGAATAGTAAAGTTATTGTGGTATGGGACGGAAAAATCTCAACTTATTCTTGAGTCTGTTATCGTAGAACCTGGTAAGCAGATAATAGAATAATTTCATTCATACTTTGTACAGGATGATTGTTGTTGATGATGTGTTGAGAAGGTCAAAGAACTTATTCGTTCTTTATGTTAAAATATAAATGCACTACTCCTTTTTTTTACTCTTACTTGAACGAAGTGTCTCACTCCCCCTCTATTATATTTTGTATGCGTGACTGTAACTCCTTATTGAATTGGCAAGGTGGATCATCCTCCTTTCGACGTAGAAAGCAGATAAGAGATTCTTACTTCGTGGACAAGGACAAGGACTATAATGTAGGAGTATCAATTCGAAGAAGAGAAGCGAATTCCTGTAATATTTAGTTAGATATCATCACATATGTTGTACGCTTTTATCTTATCACCTTAGTCATAGAACCCTAAATTACTTCTATTATGAGATTGTTGAACTATTATAGTTTCAAATGAGGATCTACATATATGTATTTTATTACTAGGAGTTTGTATGTTTAGATATACGCCTATCAAGTACATCATGATCGTCCAATTATTCAATATTAGTACGTATGCGAAAAGGATGACATACGAATAATGTTAAGAGAATATAAGTAATTTGGGATTGTAACAAAAACAAAATAAGATCTTCATCTTAAAAAGTAAAGTGAAAAGTTATAATCAAAATTAAATGATCAATTATTGATTTAAAAAATTAGAATTCGTTAATACTAGGTGTTAAATTTAATATTTTTATAAACTTAATAACTTTAAAAGTTCAAGCTTAATCAAACCAACCATTGAACTATGTTACAGATTTATTTGTGGAAAATTAGTTATAATTACGATATAATTTATGATTATTTAATTATAATTCTACCTAATTTTTTTTATTTTTACATGAATGATCACACAAGCATATAGTCCGAAAATAAACAAGTTTTAGGGTAAAAAAAAAACAAAAGGAACATGAAAAGAACCTACTAACTGTCATGACTACTAAGAAAGCAGCAGCAGGTTAAGTCTGATACACAACAATGAAACCTTAATCCATCCTTAGAAGGGAGGTCCTCCCACACCATTCTACACATCAAGTCTCAAGGGTCACGCCACTCTTGGGGAGACAAACTATTCACTTGAGTCATGTCACCACTCCAATACCAATTTCATTCTCGTTTTTTTATATACTTTTGTAAGATCTTGGAGTACTATACTCTTTCACCATGCAAGTTGCAACATCCTATTGTCATCTTTGTTGGCACGATTATAGATTATTTTGTTGGATTAGTATGCTCTTGTTTGTCTTATATTTCCCTTTATATGTAATTAATCTCCAAATTATCTCTATCTCCCTTCACGTGTAACTAATATCCAAATCATGGACTTTGGTAAAACTTACGATGTAACTAATTGAAAACAATTACATGTTTTTATTCAATTGTATTTTTTTATTATGCTTAATTAATTAAATAAAAATTAGCTACTTTTGTTAATTTCTAAGTTAATTAGAACATAGATGATCGTAACATTGTCTAACCAGCAAAGGTAAACTAAATCTAAGAGTTTTAAAGGATCAATTAGAACCCTGAGTTTCTAACTGATTATTAGTTTAACAAGTTCAAATGTTTTTTATGTTTTTCTTAAATGATCATTGAGGCTTTACATGATTAATGGGTAGTGATAGAATGAGAATGAATGGATAACAGTTGATTTTAAACCATTCATACTGGAGTTGTGATGAAATTAAGTAAAATTATAAGGGAAACCAAATATCATGTCTTTGATTCGCATATGTATTTTTTTTTTCCTTTAAATTCTTATTTTCTCCTTCTTATATTTATTTTAAATATTTACATGAACGATATTAATAGTTTTAAATACCTTTTTCTACACTGACAGGTGTATTTGTATATGGATAAAACTTTGTACGCACAATAAATACACAACAATTATATATATCAAATATTAGAATTTAGATATTTGTAAGTATCTTATTTAACTATTGATATTTACATATATTTAAATAATACATTAGATGTGAAAATAAAGTTATGTGATAAAATATTTATTAATTTTTATTCTGTATAAAATTTTATAAATATGATCTACTTGATAAAAAATTTTAAATTAATAGTTGAATTAAATTTTATATTTTATAAAAAATTATTAAATTAATATAAATGTTAAAGTATAACATTTATGTCAAACTTTAACATTTACACTAATTTAATAACCTTATATAAAATATAAAATTTATCGATCTAATCGTTAAATTATATTATAATATTTTTATTATATCAAATTTTAAAGAATTTAAAAATATGTAGTATGTTATTTAACTATTAATATTTACATATATTTAATAATATGAGTTGTTAAAATAAAATATCTATTTATTTTTGTTTTATATAAAATTTTATATACATAATCTATTTAATAATAATTTTTAAATTAATATTTAAATTAATAATTTTGTATTATATATAAAATTATTAAATTAATAAAAATATTAAAATTTCATATTAATTTCAACAAATTTTACTATATATATATATAATCATAGCTTCATTTGTAAAATTTTAATTATGACTAAAACATCTTGCATAAATAATAGTTTAAATTCAATTTTTTTAATAGCATAAAACTTAATTTTTTTAAATAATAAATTACGATTGCTAATTTATTTCATTCTTGCATTAGACAAATGAATCGGTTTGTGTAAATAATAAAATATAAAAATAAATAGAAAAAAAAATAATTTTTTAAAAATATAAAGTAAAATAAGAATTAAAAATAATAAAAAAATAAATTTAAATTAAAAGTTTAATTTTAAAGATTTTAATATTATCAATTAACAATTATGTTAAGTATGAATTTTGAAATAATTATTATAAAAAAAATAAATTTTAATAATATAATAATTTATAATTAAATTGATAGTGTGAAATTTTTTTTACAACTGTTTATTCATTTTAAAATCTTGAAATTTAATATATTAAAAAAGCAACCCAATGAATGGCAGGTTAATAATCTGGACAACAATTGTAAGTAAGTTTCATGATTTCCAATGCACGGTCAATAGAGTTTTTCCAAAAGAAAACGCATGAACCTCCTTTGCAAGTTACAAAGTCAATGTAAATACTTCCTAAACAAGTTCACCTAGAAAATTCACCTAGTTGATGTAGATAAAGGTTTTCCTTATTTTTTGACACATTTTATGATATCAAATTAAATCAATAATTTTTTTTTCTCTTTAATTAGTTATTCATTCTAAGAAAATTTTTAATTTCCGTAATAATTTTAATTAATATACAAATTTCATCAATCAACTTTAATATAATAAATATTAATATTTCATTAATTATTTTATTATTTTTAAAAATTTTAAAATTTAAACACTTACATATTCCTAATTTATATTGTTTATCACGAATTAAATTAATTTTTAAAATTTCTTAAAATTTATAATAAAAGTTTTAATATCTTAAATTTATTTATAAATACTCGTAAGTCGTATCATATAAAAAAATAAAACTTACTATAATTTTTTATACAAATATTTTCTCTTCCCGCCATAGTGATATTTTTCTCACTTTCCTTCATCTGCGCAACCAAATGCTTGAGCTTCCCTAACCCCTTCTCTTTCTTATTGTTGTTACTTGCATGTCCACACGCAGCATTTTCTTCTCGTCGATTCTCTGTGGTGTGAGTTACTCAGGTGAGTCCAATCCCTATTTTTGACCCAATTTCTCTGCTTCTTCATAAATTCTCAAATTGGTTATTTCGCTTTTGATTTTTCGGTCTTTACATTTCAGAAACCCTAGCCGTTTTCACACCTTGCTGAGTTGCCATTGTTGTTGCTGCCTTTCAATTTCATTCCAAGTATTCGTAGTTACGTACCCTATTCACTCACACCTTGCGGTAAGCCCTTCTCTCACTCTGATTCTTGATCTGAAACAATTGACCTGTAGTTAGTTGTTTGAGTTGTTCGTGATTGATGCCTTGTGTTGGGTGGGTTGTGAAGATTTTGGGGAGTTAACCAACTTGTCTATTACCTATTTGATGAAATACCTGAAGTAATGTGATAGTGTAAACGATGATTTTCTATTCTGGTTTTCTGCTGTACCCAATTTGCCCAAGGAGGTTCTCCTAGATGGCTTCTAATCTTTCCTTCACAGTTTTACTTCCATATATTTTAAGTGTTTAACCTGTCTCTACAAGGCAAGTTCTGGTATAGAAGTTAGTTTTTGCCCACTTGTGTTCCTAAAATTTTCTGTTCTGCTTGAATAGGATCAAGATCGTCTACAGTTGAAATTTCAACCACAGAGGGCCTCAGCAACAAAATATACTATTTTTAATTAAAAATATATAAATATAAATATATAAAATATGATCATGATATGTAACTGCATCTTCATGCAGTTTCTTTGTGAACAGCAGAGGAACCATTCCATCTAGTAATTTCAAACATGCAGTTAAGTGAAGGGTGCTGTCTAGGGTACACCAGCTGGGCCATGAGGTGTATAGGTACTGCAGGAAAATTACCTGCTATTGAAGGTTTCTCAACTTGTCTTTTTATTAGTCAATCCTTTGTAATTTTTTAAAATTGGTACAAAATTGTGATAAAATTCAATGAAAACCTTGGTTTAATATTTCTTCTTCCTTGTTGGAAAAGTGGATATTTCCTTCCTTCACAGAGCTGATTTCTGTCACCATCAAAGAACCCAAAACAAATTCAACCTGCATTAAAACAATTAACCAGGGGGGATAAATCAATTCATTTCTAAAACAATGATATTGCCTTGAAATAAGTTTTCATCACCTGATTCCAAAAGTAAAACTAATCCTTTATCTAGGAAAAACACAACTAGATCTAGGATTGAGACATACAACACCTGCAAATTGCAAAGCATGATTAAAACCTTATTCTAGACCAAATAAATGAAACAACACAGCCTTAGCTCTCACAACCATCTCATGTCATCCTGTTTATATTATTCCCAAGGCATTGATGGATTCCAACAAATACTTACTGTGAAGGAAACAGAGTATAGGGGACCAATCTTCTCCCACACTGCCATAAACTTAGGGACCTGTAAGAAAGGTTTGCAAGGAGGGATGAATGTGATGATTGGGTTCTGAACAAGAAGATGAGATTGAGACACAAAGTTGATCTTTGCTAGGGATGAGTGCCACTGTGTCCTATGAAAGTTGGGGCCTGTCTTCTTCTTTGCTAGGTTTTGCATCATCTGAGATACCTTCATCATGTGGAATGCTGCCTGCACCTCATGACACCTTCCTACGCAAATATGTCACTGCTCCACCTTTATTTCTTCTTCATTTCCATCACCTAATTGCACCTGCCCAACTCAAAATTGAGAGTCTGCAGGTGCCTTTGGGTATAGGATGTTGAGGGATTGAATACCCAGACCATTTTTTACATGAATGACAATTTCGTAAATTTAACAAATTTTCCTGCCTTACCTTTTCTATCATTTGTAGGTATTGCATCTAAGCTACTTAATCCAATAATAAATCAGATGGCCTACAATAATGGTGGACATGACCACCATGTCATAGTGGTGTACCTTAGTTGGCACTTAAATGAAGTGTATAAATTCTGATTCTTTTTCCCATCTCTACTGATCTTGTTTAAATTTATCTTTTTCTTTTTTTTTATATGCTAATTGTTAAGCATCAATCCATTCAATGCTTGTTGACTTCAAAACAGGCCTGCTTAGGCTAATAGGCATGCTGGCCTGTTTTATAGGCCTTAATACAAAATAGGTGTTTGAATAAGCTTCCAGACTAGGCTTGGCCCAAAGAAAAATGCCTATTATAGGGAAACAGCCTAGGCTCTAGCTTTGCAATTAGGAATCAAGCCTGGCCAGGCTCAGGCTTGGTCTATTTCCACCCCTTAACTTGAGAGAATGCATATAGGTAAATATTCAGGTATTTAGAAAATGAAAGGAAAAAAATTCCTTTCATTACATGATTGGTTGATCCTTGAAACCCTATATTTTTCTTCTTTCAAAGACTTAGAACTTGGAGTGACTCTATTTAGTGTTTCCTATTTGTTTTCTCTATTTTATCACTTTTCTATTTACTAAAAAAACTGGGAGATTTTGGGAAAAATTTTGAACCCTAACTTTCCCTGCATCAGATTCTGCATTAGGATTTGTGAAAGAAGTATGTCAGGTGGGTTAAACTGGAGACACCATGTTGTTATTCAATCTCTATTGTCACGTGGCCCGCTTAAGGAGGAAGACTTACACTCCATGTTTGAAGACCTCACCAAGGAAAACCCAGGTTTTTCTTTCCCTGGAAATGTTTTTCAATTTTTATTTTCTTGTTGAACAGTTATATTGCTTCTTTTATTATTTTAATTTACTCTAAAGTTTGTCGTTTTGACATCTAAAAGTTATGCTTTTTGCCATGATTGATACTTTTGCATAAACATGGCTTATGAACTCAAGTCCTTGTTGATCATTCAGTCAACATTGTAGCATGATGAGCATTGGTGGTGAAATGTGACATGATTTGAATCTTGGTAGCAAATAAATATTTCATTTTCTAATTTGGACATTCATGTTTCATGTGTTCAAAACTTTATCATGACCTTGATTGTATTTATTTTCTTAGGCACTGATCGAAAGCTATTCGATGCTTTTGTTCTGAAAATAAACAAGGCCCTTACATGTGCTAATTTTGAGTTGCGTGGATGCATAGATCAATATGATGGCCAAGTTTATTATGGAGTGGTCAATACTGTTTCAGATGAACATTCCAAGCTAGGGACAAAGTATACCGTTCCACAAATTGCCTTTTATAAGGCCATTGTAAGTTTAGGTGAACTAGGATTTACAAATTGCTTTGTACAATGCATCTAGTATGTGCAGGCTTGCCGTTCTCCATGTGTCTTCCAGTTGAGCCTATATATGAAGTCAATGGATGTATCATTGGGGATATAATGTGATTTCTTTAAAAAGAGAAACATTTCTTTGGATAACATCTGAAACAAATAATCTTACGTCTTTTCAATGGTGAACAACAGATTGAATCAATAGTACAAGATGTTGCTGCAAATGGTGTTATCTCAAGCATTGATGCTCTCAATCTTAATTTGGATAGTCAGGTTATAAACTTTCACCTACCTGCATTTTTCTGCTGATCAAAAGTTGAATATTGTCTTAGTATACTGGTATCCAATGCCTGTTAAGTACAATCAAACATATCAATGGGAAATATTTTTAATTTGTCAATAAATTAGATTAGTCAGAATATTTTATTAATTTTTTGATAGATGTGCAGGGCTAAATAACTGAAATTAGTAAGAATATAATTGTTTATGGATGCAATCAATTAATTGTAAACTGCAACATGTGTTATGACATGATCCCCTACTTTCTTCTATTAGACATTGCCAGTTTTTGTTTGCTATACTTGAATTCCATATACTCCATCTTGCTCCTACTTAATCAAAAACATTTTTGCTTATAAAGCCTCTCTTCCTTGCTTGAGTTTTGAATTTACTCATTCTCACATCAATAAGGACTATGTCATCTAAAAAATGCATGCATTGAGGCACTATCTCATACTTATATTCTGAAGTCCACTAAAACAGTAAAGAGGTATAGACTCAAAGCTGACACTTGGTGCAAACCTATTGTTATAAGAAAATCTTGCTCAACTCCATGAATCTGCATACATATCCTTTATACTTCAGATTCATGCAAAGTTTTTACCAAAGTTTTTAGAATTTGGCAGTACAATGTGTAAGCTTGGTCATCTTCTCTAGTGGTTAAACTCTCCAAGTCTATTGTCATTTCTGGTTTTTTGGTTAGAGTACTGAAAACACAATATATAGTTTGTAATTATATATAAACTACTTCTGGTCCTATATATAAGATCCTTTTAATTACCACTTCAGAGGAATTAAGGAATTTTATTAATTTCGTTAGCAATATTAAATTTGAAGCAACTGACATGATTTTTCCCAAGATACCCTTAATTTCTTTCCACCTAATTAATTAATGTGAATGAAAGGCAATTGGGACTAGTCATCATCTCCTATCATGTCGCAAGAAAGTCAAAAAGAAATATATTTACCAGATTTAATTAAGGGATTTTTTGTAAAGAAAACAATTAATATAGTAGACGATTTGGACAAGGTCTTTAAAAAGGGCTAGAGCAAATATCCCAAAATGTTTCTATAAGGAGTAGAGGTAGTAGTATATTACTTTATATGCACCCAACCTCCCTCCAATCACCACCACTAACACTACAAAAAGAACTAGTTTCGTATCATTTCTATAATATGCACAGTTGTAGAACTAGATATAAACATATTGTGGATTGCAGGTTGATTGTTTGCTATTAAACCATATACACACATCGGAGAACAAGATAATCTGATCTGCTCTTAGAAAGATTTTATTGCTTTCATTGAGAGGGGAATGTTATAGGACATTTATTGAAACATTGATGATACTGATCTCAAAATGAAAATATTTTATTCTTTGATGTATTGAAACTGTAGACTAAAATGCCTGAATTTTGTGCTCTATCTCTATGTTCAGGTCACAATTGCGACACATCCACAATCTCAAGGAAGCCAGCCAAATGTCTCATCTGCACTGAAGCATTTCACTTTGTCTCAAAAGGAAAAAACTCTGCATGAACTAGTGAGGGACCGCTGGCTTAATTTGACAACAGATGGTATTATTAAACTTGGTCTGAAGTCATTCCTTGATTTACGTGGTTGGTTTCGACATAATGATGTGCCATCCTGTCATGTCTGCAATGAAGCTGGAATAAAGGTTTTTCCTGTTGCATTGTGATGGTCTTTTTCTTTTTGGTTCTTTTCCCATCATTGGTTGTGATTATTTTGAATCAGCATCGAGTTTCTATTTACCTTTTCTCTTGGAATTTATATGATGTGAATTTTAGGGGAAATTTCGAAAAACAAAAATTTTAGTGGTTAACTAAGTCAAGAAGTGGTGTGATTAGTTACTTTGTGATCACTTTTGGTAGACCATTAATAAGTTGAGTGGTTTAGTTTTCTTAAATTATATTAAACAAATAATTCTTTATTCATATATGTGTGTGTGTGTATATATATATATATATATATATATATATATATAATTTTCTCTAAATTTTGAGTGTAATATAATTGCTAGTGTCTTATTGTCTGGCTTGTGGGGGCATTGAGAACCCAAGACAAAAAGAAAAAAAATCACTCATTTTTTGTTTGTGTTAGAAAATGGAAAATTTGAAATAGGTAGATAGTATCAATTATATATATGACATATTGCTGTTATCATTTAATCTGATAATTCATTAATCAATGTCTGACAGGCAGAGTTATGCCAAAATGAAAATTGTAGTGTACGAATTCATCAATACTGCCTGAAGCAACTTTTCTCACAGAGAAAGGTATTAGTCTTATTTCTTTTTTACAAAATCAGAAATGTGAAGTTTCCGTCTTACAACTGCCAACTGTTGTTCAGGTTGCCAAAGTTTGCCCAAGCTGTGGCACTTTGTGGCCATATACAGTACCCAAGGCAGAAGCCAAGCAGACAGAAGACGACACTGAACCTAGGCAAAGGCAGCATGGTACTGGTTCTAAACAAAAGAGGCATAGTGCCAACAGGGTTGTTGATGATGAAGTTGGATGCAGCAATCAGGATGAGTTGAATGAATGTAGAGGAAGCCAACATGGTAACGAATTGGCACGAAAAAGGCGCAGGGCATGTGGAAATGATAATGCTGATGTAAGAGGATCTGGTGAATCTCAATCTTCAACAACTATTTCAGATACGAGAAGAATAACTCGAAGATCTGCTCGGCTGATGTAAATCAACAATGGTGCCTTGCTATACTGCTGCTTGGTGAAGCACTATATTTGCTGCTGACTGCTGTAGTTTATGCTGAACCTTGTGGTTGCGGATATATAAGTTGGGATTTCGTAGTAATCCTGTTGGCTAGTTTTAGTTTTAGCGACTCTTGTTATGTTAGGTTGACCTATGGCTTGAAACGCCAACCTTCTAGCAATCAAATTCTAACATGTAAATTCGTGTAAAGTGTCAACGGATCAAATTAGAGTGATGTTAAGGTAGTGGCATTATTATTTTGGTCTACTTCGATATTTAATGTTTGGTGTTGCTATGCTTCAATCATGGCGTTTTGTTTTATTATAAACTTAATCATGACACTATTTAGTTTTGTATTAAACAAGTTAGCAATAAGATGTCTAATGTTAGTCACTCGTTTAGCAAAACCTTAAGATTGATACTTGTTGATTTAATTTACTTTTAAAGTATCAATGTTTACACAAGTTAATACAACAGAGTAAACTGCCAACTTCATTAATACAACAGAGTAAACTGCCAACTTCATTCTAGAGAAATCTGGCGGCAGAGCTTAAACACAAAACAAGTAGTTAACTGGCTCATGAAACATTTAGAGTTTCTTGCTATGTGGATTGTTCTCCTATTAGTTTTGCTTGAGGCAGAAATAGCTAGCAAACCAACAAAAGACCAAGAAAAGGGACAAAACGTTTCGTATCTGTTCAACTCATTTAATTTTATCAATCTATGCTTTTCCTAATTCATGGAACAATGTAATTTTTATGAAAGGTATTCGTGCAGATATAAATATTAAAAACTTCTTTAAATATGCTGATTAGAGTTTGATTTTTAATAGTGTGTATAAAAAATATTTTATTGGAAGATATTGTAATCCAAAGTCCATAATCGGCCAGAGCTAGTAATATCACTCTAATTCAATTACCTATCATCCTAATGTACAATTTAAGATTAAAAACAGGGATAAAAGTGAACAAAGCTGCTTGACAGGGATTTACAGCTTAATTCGTTTAAAGTTTAGTTTAACTTGACTTGTTTAATAAATAATTAGGCTCAAATTTGTTAAATTTTTTTTTAGATAAACAAGTCAAACTTAAACTTATAAAAAAACCTATTTAATCTATTTAGGGGCCTATTTATCCTTATATATTATATATTTATATTTATAATAATATATTATATTTGTATAATATTTATTTACATAATATATATATATATATATATATATTAGGTCTATTTAATGATCTTTTTTCTTGTAGATTTTAAGCTTGCAAGTTTTATTTAATTATTTATATAAGCTTTAAGCCTGTTTATTGGTCTTTTTTGAAATATAGGCTTTTCAACATACTTGTAAGGTTTAAAACAGGTAACACACTCAGGACCAGACCTCAAAAGTTTTTAAACAGGTCAAACTTAAACACTCAAAACTTAGTTCAACTCAACCTACTTTCATCCTTATCTAAAAAAAATAAATTTCATTAACACTGACTTTTTAAAAACAAAGTTATTTATATTAGTCCCTAACTATTCAAAACAAAACATTCATAAACTTATGCAATAATCACGAAATAAACTTGGAATGCACTAAATAATCCTCATCCATCCAAGTTTCCATGACAACAAAAAGTCTTGTAAGCGGCAGCATTAGTTGGCATCACTTCTCCTGTGGTATTTGGGACAACCCCGTTTAATTCATTTGACCACTTAAAGCTGGTTATCTAGGTTCCTTCACCTGGAAGGTTTTGTATTTTTATGCTAAATATATCTTTCTCTTTGGCTGGAAACATTAAATCTCCTATGAGTTGCTTTCTAAAATCTTATCTCAAAGGTTTAATTTTTTTATAACTTGGAGATGTTTCTTCCACAAGTTAAAAAAATTTAACTCGTACAAATTGTTATCCAGAATCTTTGCTCTAGAAATTGTATTTTTATCTATAAAAATACTTTATCCTACTGATTGTATTGGAATAAGAGGAAGATATTGCTGTATGAAAGAATCATTGTCTTTAAAACAAAAATTTAATAGACTATGTGATAACCTAATTCCCACTTCGTTCCCTAAGGTTAACATATGTTTGATTTCAACTTTGTTTCCCATGGCTAACACATTAGGATGTAAGGATCGGTGCATTCAAAATCTATAGATGTTGGAATCTCTTACAACAATGCCCAGAAATAATTTTAGAGGATTTGAGTTTTTGTTCTATCTCTCTCAATTGCAAGGATTGATGGTATTTATAGAAAATTTGGTCTAGACAATGGTAAAAAATTAAATTCACAACGATAAAATATTAAAAACATAACAATTAGAAATAATGGTGTAATTTTTAATGCCTTAGTAATTTCTCAACAATCATAGAAATAAAGTCGCAATAAATTCTCAACAATCATACAATAAAATGATGCAATAATATCGTTGTTTCCTACCATTACAAAAAAAACTTTAAAAGTAGAAATAAATTACACTTGTAAGTCATTTATCCAATAAGACTTCACTAATGACTTATCAAATGACCAATTTCTAAGCATAGAAAGTTAATTTTGTGTTAAGTGTCAATATACAAATGATTGAATTAAGACGTGGTGAAGTGAAATAATAACTTTTATTTAAAAAGTGAATTACTCTTGAATTATTTGAACTAGATTGGATCCTCTACTAACACTATAAATTTATAATGTAGAAATTACGATAAAATAATTTTAAAGTCATTCTCATATTACCTTAGGATCTATGTAGTGTTTTAGAAAGATTGTTGAATTTTTCATAAAGGATGACCTTTACCTTCTCACTCACATATTTATTTGTATAGACATCATGGTTAAATGTGTCTCTTAAATATTAAGTATGTCTCAAAAAGTACTTTCATACCTTAAAATTGTGAATAAAATTTTATTTCATAATTTATTTTAAAAGTTTATCAAGTGTATCTCAAAAGCACTCTTAACTACATCAAGTGCATCTTAACAACACTATGTATTTTTTGTTTAAAAAACCATTGCCTCAAGCGCATATAAAAAAAGCACTATCTTATATACATCAAAATGCATTTCAAAAGCACCGTCGCTAAGGGTATGTATCTTTTGTAAGGAACTTACAGATACATTAAGTACATCTAAAAAACATCACCACCACGGGATGTATCTCTTTCAGAGGATTTATAGATATATTAAGTGTGTTTCAAAAGTACCATTGTCAAGGATTGTGTATCTCATTTAAAGGACTTAATATATACATCAACTATGTCTCAAACTACTATCAATGGCTATATATCTCTTTTTAAAGAAACATTACCTCACACCATAGAGATAGAAATATGTATAAAAGTAATTATATGACTTAATTTGATCAATAATTTGGTATCCATCATACTTTCCTTGTGTTTAAGGCTTAAGGATTATTTCCTCAATGAATCTAGGACCACTTTCCTATTTAATCTTTTAGTAAAAGGATTAGTAAGTTTTTTTCCCTTTCACATAATAAAGAAAAATTACGCAATTTTTAATCAATCACTTAACAATATTATACCTAACACATACGTGTCTTTTCTTTCCATTGTAAGCACTATTACCAACAATTATAATTGTTGCTTGTTAATCATAGTGAAGTAATGATGCGTGTATTTCCTATAAAGGTATGTCTACCTATATATTTTCTAATCATTCTGCTTTTTGACTTGCTTTTTTAAGAGTAATAAATTCATATTCTATAGTTGAACAAGTACACTTGAGGTGTGAAAAGGAAAAATTCATAAATCTCACTTCTAAGAATGTTTCATAAATAATCTGTAGAAAGAACAACTAGTATAGACTAATATTCAACCAATTAGAACTAGAATTGGAAAAATAAAATAAATTTTTCTAATGCATGGAAATTGTACAACAATATATAAGGAGAAAAAAATATGAAATTTTTCAAAAAAAATTAGTAATTTAAATTTAAATTCTAGAAACAATGGAGAGATTTTGTTGTATTAGACATGAAGAAAAGGAATAACACAATTGTGTTTAACCCCCTTTTACCATATATATATATATATATATATTATTTATTATTATTTAAAGTTATTTGGATTAGTTGAACCAAATTTATGTGTTGAGAGAGTAGTAAGTTTTGAATCACTTTAAAAGTACCAAAAGATTAAGATGGATAATTTTATAAGAATTTGTTTGGAAAGAAAGCTGAAAAAGAAACAAAGTTTATGTATATTTAGGATCCAATTAAACTCCTTATTTTTTAAAAAATTTGAATATTATGAAAAAAATTATAGAAAAACTTTTCATATGAAATCTATATAAGTACTTATAAGTCCAAATTGATTTTAAATGGATGCTTTTGAAGATGTTTTCATCTAGAAATAAAATTTATATAAAATTAATCCAAGTAATTTTTTTTTTAAAAAAAACTACTTCAAATTTCCTCTACTTCTATTTATAAAAATTTTATCTTTTCTTCATATATGTGAAATAGTCAAACATATGACTTTTGGATATTTCCATTTTTAGGATTAAAAATGATAGGAAATTTTATAAAAACATATTAAATTTGTCTAAATGTTCCATCTCTATTTATTCATCTATTAATTTTTAAAAAATTTTATTTTTTACTTAAAAAATAAAACATAATAACTATAAAGTCAATAAATTCTCAACATCTATATAATAAAATAATGCAATGAAACTGTTATCTTCTACCGTTATTAAACAAATTTTATGAGCTTGGATAAATTTCAATTATGAATCATTTATCTAAAAATCAATAAGGCATTCATACAACCATAATATTTATTGGATCATATGTTTAAAACAAACATGTTAATACCAAATATATAACAATATTGTATAAATAAAAATTTAAAATAATAACATGCATCAATAATTTTATTATAAAATGTAATGCATGTAATTCTTTCAATAAAATATATGATATTCTCACTTACTATTATCCAAATCATGATATAAAATAATTACATTATATTTTTAATATTTTATTATCATATCTCGTTTATAAATTAACAACAAATAAAATTTTACTTGTGATTATTATTTTAAGTAAATATCATAATATATAAAAAAATATCCCTACATGATTGGACATCTGGTTTTGAAGTTTATAGGATTAGATGTTTGTAGGTGGTCCATTAACATATTAGGTATACTTTAATATCAGGTTGAAAATTGAGTTTCAGCCCAACTCAACTTCAAAAACTATCTTAGAGGGTGGGAGTTACCATCGATATATAAACTTATGGTTGACCTTCCATTTACAAAATGTGGGACTTCTAATATTATTACTATTAAAAAAATCATGAGTATTTTTTTATAAAATATTTTATTATAAATTATCATTTTTCCCACACAATTTGTAAGACTACAAATTATTGACACTCTATCAATTAGTTATAATTTTTTTGAAACAATTATGATAAATTCTAATAATTAGAATTACATTCATTTATGATGAGGGAGAAAGTTACATTTAAATCACATGCATCAATTATTTTATTTTTTATATCAATTAAATTATATCCATAACTTAATGATGAATCATGAGAGACAATGAGTTATACATTGAGTTTAAATACATAGATACATTTAAAAAAGGAAAGAGAATAAAATTGCATCCTTATAATAAAGAAAAATCAACAAGGTTATAACTTTTAATGATATATACAAATTATTTCTAAAATACATATTTATAGTAAATCTAGAATATATTCTAATAATAGCACAACAATTAATGGATTCTATCCTTTAATTACAATATCTAACAAATTATCTTTTTGATTACAACATTAACACTCTCCCTCAAGCTAGGAAGTAGATGTCTATCATACCTAGCTTGGACCTTAAGCTCTCATAGGTTGTCTTGTGAAAAGCCTTGGTTAGTATGTTGGCAGTTTGGTGACATGAAGGTGTGTACTCTAGTTCAATGATTCCATTTTCCATTTTCTTCTTTATAAAGTGTATGTATATCTCCACATGTTTTTTCCTATCATGATGGACAAAATTCTCATTAATGTTAATAGTTGCCTTATTGTCATGTAAGAGTCTCACTACATAATTTTTCAACAGTCCAAGTTCCTTAACCATTCTTTGCAACCAAATTTTCTCACAAATTCCATGGGTCATTGACCTAAATTTAGCCTCTACATTATTCCTTTCCATCATTGATTGTTTCTTACTCCTTCACGTTTCCCAAATTTTCTCATACATATGTGCAATACCCACTAGTTAACTTGCAGTCAATTAATGAACCAACCTAATCTTTATCTACAAAAACTTTTACCCCCTTTCTCAATTATTCTTGAAGTGAAGGTCTCTTCCAAGTATCTTTTTTAGGTATTAAAGATTTCAATTAACAACGCTCATATGACTTTCATTTGGATTTTTCATGAATAGAATTACCATGCTCACTAAATATCCAATATCTAGTCAAGTGAGTTAGATAAATTAATTTTCTAACCAATATTTGGTATCTCTCCTTATTGGTGAGAGGGTTATCTTCCCTTTCTACAAGCTTTACATTACATTCTATGGGCGTGTCTGTTAGCCCACAATCCAACATCCCTATTTCTTCTAAAAGATTCAACAAATATTTTCTTTGAGATATGAAGATTCCATGTTTGGAGTGAATAACCTTCATCCCAAAAAAATATTTTAGGTTCCCAAGATCCTTGACTATAAATTCCTTAGCTAGGAACTTTTTTAACTTGTCTATTTCTTCTTGATCATCCCCTGAAATTATGATGTGATCCACATAGACAATAAAAATTGTTATTTTTCCTTCTTTAGAATTCTTAACAAACATCATATGGTTTGTTTGGCACTAGCTAATGCCATGGCTCTTAATAACATGAGTTGGCTTATCAAACCACGCCTGTGAGGATGGCTTAAGACCGTAAAGGGATTTTCGAAGCTCTTAGAAGTTCCAAGTCCATGGAGTATCTTCATGTACACCTCTTCTTCAAGTTTTACATTCAGGAAGGTATTTTTAATATCTAGTTAGTGAAATGACCAATATACGTTTACTGTTATGGAGAGAATGACATATACAAAATTAATTTTGCAAATGGCGCAAATGTTTCCTTATAATCCATCCTATAAGATTGTGTGAAGTCCTTGATCACCAAGCCTGTTTTGTATCGAACCACTAAGATTGTGTTGTTTGTTAGACTCATAATGCCACCATTCACCATTTTTGGGTTTTGGTTTATGATTAAGTTATTTTCTTCAACCATGGAGGAATGATTTTTTGTTTGATAAGATCTACTTTGATACCATGTAAATTATTGATAAATTGATGATTTCATTTCTTGAGAGATAATGGGTCATACAATAAGTTTAAATGCATAGATACATGAATCTAAAAAAGGAAAGAAAATTTAATTGTATCCGTGTAACAAAGAAAAATCAACAAAATTATAACTTCTAAAGATATGTACAAATCATTCTTAAAATATATATTTACACCTTCCTTAGAGTATATGCTAATAATGCACATCAATCAATCAATAATTAATTGATTCTATCTTAATCATTATCCAACAAATTATCTTCTTAATTATAACATGCAACAATATCTAACTAAATTCAATTTTTCTATTTATTCCTTCGTAAAAAAAGTAGAAAATTATTCATTTTTTATGCTTCCACTATCATAATTTCTAATACAAATTTATCATAACTCTTTCAAAAAAATATAACTTAAACACAAGAAAAAAAGTCACATGATATTTTCAATTTCTTAAATTATAGTGTAGTTTAGTTAAAGAAAATATAATAATGTTCATTAAGACACCATTTTTCTTCACAAATAATTAAGGATAAATTAAAATATTTTTTCTTTCCAAAAAATTAAACAATATCAAGAATTGAACATTCTCAAAATCTATTTAGGTAAACTGCACTAAGTTATTGATCATATTTTCTTCCACCATTACAAAGAGTCATCAAATAAAATATCTCTTTTATATTTTTCTAAGCGTAGAATGAGAAGGGAAAACCTACTTCCTTTTCAAATTGTTGAAAAATGAGTAAGCTGCTGCATCGTGGAAGAATCAATGCTTTGAAAGAAAATTTCAGTCGAATATTAATGCAACTTGATTATAGATTTACCCCTAAAGGTTAATATAACGACACACAAAAAACTATGCATTCAGAACTTACACGTGTTAAAGTCTTATACAACAATGTCTAGAAAGAAATACACGTGTTAAAGTCTTATACAACCATGTCTAGAAAGAAATTTAGAGGATCTGAGTTTTTGTTCTATCTCTCAATTGTAAGGATCATGTGATATTTATAAAAAATTCTGATCAAGCCAACGATCAAAAATTAATATTGTAACGTTCATAAATTAAATTCACAAAAGAAAAAAAATTAAACCATGTCAATTAAAAATATAGTGAAATAATGATCTAATAGTTTCTTAATGTTCATAAGAATAAAACCATGATAAATCTTCAATGATTATATAATAAAATAGTACAATAATATTATTATTTTATATTATTATAGAACAAATTTTAAGAATAAAAATAATTTATAGATGCAAATCATTTATCCATTCCAAATGATTGAATTATTGCAACGTCACATTCAACTAGTCTGAATCAAGCATACAACTATATCACATTTTATTAGTTTTTTTTTTATTTCAAATTATGCTTCTCAACTTTGATACTACGTAAAATAACATTAAAAAAATTATATAATATCTTAACATTGTTATAAAATAACATTAAAATGGAAATTATAAAATGTCTTTAACATTGTGATAAAATAAAATTAAAATAGCATTTATATAATATCTAAACATTGTTATTAAATCTCTCATTATATAATATAAATATTATATATATATATATAAAAGAAAAAAATCAACTAATAAAATTATATAAAAATTTGCATTTGGTGTTGGAAGAGCTTCCTATATAATGTGCGGGAAAGAATCTTTTTCTTTATCATAACTGTTGTGATATACTTGTTCATATTAATGGGATTAAATGTTGAAAAATTTTGATATTATCTTGTGATAGCATATTTTTAAAGATTTGTGAACTTAAAATATGATTTTCTAGAATTCAAAAGTGTACTAAAATAAAAAATAAAATTTACAAAAAGAAAAGTTAGCAAATGTAACAAGTAAGAATTTAAAATTTCTCTGTGTGCAAAAGAAAAGAATCATATTTTATATATATATATATATATATATATATATATAAGTAAAATGGAACTGATTCAAAAATATTTGTTTATTTAATATAATTTGATAAATGTTTTTAAAAATAATTAAATAAGTTCAAATTTTGAATATGAAATTTAAATACTAATACAAATTAATAATAAAAAATAACACATAATAAATAATAATTAACATTTAGAATTGGTAGTCAACAAATTATAAATACATTAAAATTTGTCAATAAATATAAATGTTTAAATTCTGTAATAAAAGAGTTGTTTAAAAGTAGTAATTAAAAATAATTACTATTATTTAAAATAGATAATTAATAAATAATAAATATGTTTAAAAATTGAAATAATAACAATTAATTATATGATTAAATTTTTTTGAAAATACAAAAACTTTTATAGCATTAAGTTTATATAAAAAAATCCTCTTTTTTAAAAATATTTTACAAATGAAGGTCAATCACATGTAACTATTAATTGCTCAAACATGAATTTGATAGGGAATAAAATTCAATCTTATAAACACCTACTTCCCTATCCTAATTTTGATGGTACCCACTTTGATTGAGGTTAAAGAAAAACTCAGACCTAAACTCAAACACTATTTAAAAAAATGCAAAAATATAATTAAGTTCTGAGGATATAGATACTTGTTCCACTCTTATCTCGAACCTACTTCAATAACTATAACCATAGATAAATAATAATATTAAATTCTTATATTTTATTAAAAAATAATTTTATTATTATACTTTTTATTTTTTTAATAATTTTATATCTGTTTTATATATTATTTAAATATAATATATTTGATGTATGATTTATTTAAAATTTTATACATAAAGTGAATAGATTTTTTCTTAAAATAAGACACACAAGTTTTTTGAAGGTTTATCCAAAACCAATATATTGGAATTGAGCTTCAAATTTTTACCCTTACCTTCAACAAACCCACACTTAAATTTGTCTCAATACTTTGTAGAAGAGGGGCATGAATGATAATAATCTCCTTAACTTGCATGTTTCTATACCTAATGCCATACACTCTCATCCTCCATGTACTCATATGTCATCATAGTCTATCATTCTCTTAGCATTCAAAGGTAATCTAATAAGATTCCATGATTATATTGTATTTGCTTCTTTCATCCAAATTATTAATCAAAGATTTTAGCAGATGAAACTTGTAAGCCAGATTACAAAATTTTTAATTCCATTTTTAACTATCATCACATATAGAGGACTAGATTGTTTTTTAAAGGAATTCTCAATTTTTATTTATCTTAAGAATATTAGAGTGGAATTAGGAGGAAGTAAGTACTTATAAAATTCAATTAAAAAGTTCTTAGGATGTAGAAAATAAGAATTTATTCTATTTTTTTATATCCACTCATATAGCCACTATACTGAAATCATTGAAAAACTAAAAATATTTATAAAAATTATTTGTACTATATAAATATTATTTTTAGTAGAAAATATATTTCTTTCAATTTTTATTAATCCTCTAATAATTAAATCTAACTTTTATATTTTTAGAATCATCTAGATGGTTCTAAATAAATATTTTTCAAAATTTTTAATTTTTTAATTAAAAATTATAGTAAATTGCTAAAAAGTATTCTAATAAACTATTTTTAAAGGATTTTACTCAAATTTAGTTTTATTCCTTAAAATTTTGTTTAATTTTTAAGATAAAAATATTCAAAAAGAAAAACATCATTTGAATGTGAAGTCTACATATATTAATTTAATAATATTTTTTGGATAATATGTATCAAAGTCTTGTCAATACTCATGAGATAATATTATTTTGTAACATTTATTAATAAAATTGTTGTTGTGTTTTATAAGTATATACAACTATGTTATAATTTGATTTTGAACGACATCAGCTGATATAATTCACCAAACGTGAATGAATCAGAATGTGAAAATATTAATTGAAACATCTTAAAAATCAAGATATAATAAGGAACTCGACACAAACCGCGACCTGCCGAAAGAATACCGAAGTTATCAAATAGGAATGGACCCTTACCACGACCTGCCAAAAGAACCAACGTTATCAAGGCGTGGTTCTTTGCCCAAAAACCAAGGGAAACTTGACACAAATTACAACCTGTTGGAGAGCATCGAAAATATCAAGGAGAAATGTGACCCTGACTGCCACTTGTCGGAAGAACCAACGTTATCAAGGGGTGATTTTTTGTCGAAGAACTAAAGGAAACCTAACACAAACCGCGAGGAGAGCACCGAAGTTATCAAAGAGGAACATGACTCTTATCACAACCTGCCGGAAGAGCTAATGTTATTAAGAAGTGGTTTTTTTCCCCAAGAACCAAGCGAATCAACTTACATAGAGATGAAAATTCTCAAAGAGAAATATTATTATTCATCAAAACTTGTTTACATTGAATTCCTAAACCACATTATTTAGAAAATCTAATTTCCCTAAATTGAAAGAAAATATACTAATAAAAACAAATAAAAATCCTAAAGAAATCCTAATTAAATTGTAAATCAATCTAAAATATTAATTTGATTTACAAATAATTAAATTAAATCACTCGCAAATGAATATAAAATCGTAAGATAATTTAAAGAAAGTTAATTACAAATTGTATGATAACTCTTTATGTCTCATTCTCATCGTGGATCTTCAATTGTTTGAACTTGTATAAGTAACATTAGGACTTTGTTTGTTTCTTCTTGGAATTGTACCAAAATTTCATTTAAAGAGTCTTTAAGTAGGCTTGAATCTCTATCATCAATCTTCCTTTCCTGACGAGACTAAGCAAAACCACAGGGACCATGTTCAACAACAACAACTTCCTTAACAAAGAGATATTAGACTCCCTGTGACAAACACAAATATTACCTGAGGGAATAAACTAACTTGATGTTGGTAAATGACCAATAAGCGACAATAATTGCGATAATAATATGCAATAATAATTTGTTTTACATCTTTAATTGACCTTTATTTTCTAGGCATTGTGTCATTATTAGTTGACTGATGGAGAATTAATATTTGGTCATTGTGTACTTATTAGCCATCAAACAATTAAATAAAGCTTTGAGCAACTTGAGATTGATCAAGTGCTATTCATAGACCCTCCATAAATGCCAATGATGATATAATAGTAAAAGCTATGATGGACCTAGAAATCCATGACAAATTAAATAAATTAGTTCGTGGTCACCTTTTTAGTCATATGCCTAACAATCTCTTTAATTTATTTGTGTCAAACAAGTTAACGAAATCCATTTGGGAAACATTAGAAGCAACGTATAGGGTTGATAATGTAGGAAATGGAAAATATATGACTAGAAAATGGTTGCAATTTCAAAAGGTAGATGATAAACCAATCATGGAAAAAGTTTTATGTGTACGAGAACTTGGTTGCTGACATACTAAATGAAGGAATGAAGATGTGTGAAATTCTACAAGCCAATGTTCTACTAGAAAAATTTCCTCCTTGGTGGAAGGACTTCAGAAATCATCTCAAGTACAAGAAGAAATACTTTAGCTTACAAGAACTTATTAGTTACATGAGAACTTTGAAGAAACAAATCTCCTTAAAGATAAGTATGAAGATGACTCTAAAAAATTTTCAAATGTTAATTTAGTCGAGTTTAGTGGAGGTTCCTAAAGAAATAGGTTTCAGAAAGGAAAAAAACCTATGCACAACAAGTGGTAGGACAAAAAAGCAAAGCAACACGCAACATGTTGGAGTTCATAAAAATACATTATCATGTATTTTTTGTGGCAAGACTAGACATAAAGTCTATCAATGTAACCTTTGTAGAGATGCACAAAACATTAAAACTAAACATAATAGACAACAATCTAAACCACAAGCTAACTTGACTAAAGGTGAAGAAATCATTGCGGTAGTGGTGGAAGCAAACTTGGTAAACAACATAAATGAATGGATCCTTGACACGGAAGCAACTAGACACATCTGTGCAACCAAGGAGATCTTTTAGGAATTTGAAGAAGCCATTGATGAAAACATAGTCTACATGGGAAACTCTAATTGCTAGAACATACAGTAAAGGAAAAGTTATACTAAAATTAACTTCTGGAAAAACTTTAGCTTTGACCAATGCGTTGTATGTTCCTTCAATGCATAAAAACTTGGTATCTAGGGCATTACTTAATAGGGCAGGTCTAAAAATTGTACTAGAAGCTGACAAAGTAGTCATTACCAAAAACGTGAAATTTGTGGGAAAAAGTTATTTGAATGGAGCTCTGTTTGTTTTAATCACCACTGAGAAAATTAATAATGCTTCTATTTCTTATGTTTATATTGTGGAGTATATTGATATTTGACATGGTAGACTAGGACTTCTTAATTTTTCTTCTATGAAAAGACTTAAACACATGAGCTTGTTACCACTAATGGATGAAAAGAATAACTCAAAATATTCTATATATGTGAAAGCTAAGCATGCTAAAAACCTTTTAAACTAATGAATAATAGACAAACTAATTTTAGAATTAGAGCATTCAAACTTGGCATACTTTCAAAGTACACTTAGTAGAAGAAGAAAAAAATTATTATATCACTTTTGCAGATGATTACTCCAGGTACACTAAGGTTTATCTCCTAAGATCGAAAGATGAAACTGAAATGACTTTTTTAAAATATAAGGTTAAGGTATCAGTTAGACTGTAGAATAAAAAGATTTATAGATCAGATAGAGACAGTGACTATAATACAACTAGCCTTAAGGAATTTTGTGAGAAAATGGGACTGTACAATTCACCTCAACAAAATGGTATAGCTAAAAGAAAAAAATAGAACATTGAAAGATATAATGAATGCCATGTTGCTTAGTTATGATATGTTGGATTACATGTGGGGAAGATATCTTGACTACATGTTATATTTTAAACAAAGTACCTTATAAACATCTAGACAAAATATCTTATGAATTATGTAAGGATTATTTACTAAACTTACGACTTTTAAAATATGGGGATGTTTGGCTAAAGTTGGAATACCATATTTTAAAACAACAAATATTGGTGTTAAGACTATTAGTACTATTTTTATTGGTTATGCTCATGATAGTGCTACATATAGATTTATGTACTTGAATAATAATACTATTATTCAATCTAGAGATGCTGAATTTTTTGAAAATATATTTTCCTATAAGAAAAATATTGTTGCATCTATAGACACTTCTTCACCTATATCTGTGGATAATTTTGTTATTCATGTGTCTATATTTGAAAATACTTCTAGTTCCAAAATAACTAAACTTAGGAGAAGTAAAAGGAAACGAACTGAAAGTAATTTTGGGCCACACTTTATAACTACCATTTTAACTGAAATTCACTTATTGTCTAAGGACTAGTTTTTTCCTATTTGCTAGAAGAATATCCTAAAACTTATGAATAGGTAATAAAATCCATATATTCTTCCTTTTGGAAAGAAGCTATTAAAAATGAGTTAGAATCCGTCACGAGTAACCATACTTGGAACTAGTAGACTTACCCAAATTTAGCAAACCAATAGTCAGTAAGTGGATTTTGAAAAAGAAAATGAGACCTGATGACTCTATTGAAAAGTTTACGGAGAGACTTGTAATTAAAGATTTTATTCAAAAATATGGTATACATTCCTTTGATACTTATTCACCGGTTACTAAAATATTCATTATTAAATAGAGATTTAAATAATCTCTTAATACATCAAATGGATGTAAAAAAATGCATTTTTAAATAGAGATTTAAATGAAGAAACCAAAAGGTTGTGTTATTTTTTGTCAGGAACATAAAGTTTGCAAATTAAAAAAATATTTTTATGGGTTAAAACAGGCACCAAAACATGGTATGAAAAATTCAACAATATTTTAATTAAGCATGAGTTTGTTATGAACACCTCGGATACATGTGTATACACAAAATTGTTTGAAAATGATTGCGTTATATTATGTTTATACGTAGATGATATGTTGATATTTTGAACTAGTTTGAATATGATAAATAAAATAAAGTCTCATTTTAAGTTCTAAATTTGAAATGAAAGATTTAGGTGAAGCTAATGTGATTCTGGAAATTAAAATAAGAAAGACAAAAGATGAATTTTCTCTAAATCAATCATAATATATTGAAAAGCTGTTAAAGAAATTCAACAGTTTTGATGTAAGGTTAAAACTCCCTATGATGCAAGTATATGTTTGAAAAAGAATATTACTAATGAGAATGCATCTCAATCTAAGTATGCGAATTATTGGTAGTGTTATGTTTCCAATGAATTATATTAGACCTAATATCGCATATGTTGTGAGTATATTAAGTCGTTATACTCATAATCCCAATGATGAATATTAGATTGTTTTGTATCGTCTTCTAAAATACTTGAAAGTTACTATAAATTTGAGCTTGCATTTTTTAAAATTTCCTTCTGTGTTAGAAGGATTTTGTGATGCTAACTGGGTATCAGATAATGATGAGGTAAGCTCTACCGGTGGATATGTTTTCACCCTAGGTGAAGGTGGTATCTCTTGGAAATCTACAAAACAAACTTGCATAACACGATCCACTGTGGAATCTAAATTTATTGCTTTTGATTTAGCAGTTCAAGAAGAAGAATGGATAAGAAGTCTCTTAGCAAAATTCCTTTATGGGAAAAACCTACACCAACAGTATCACTTCACTACGATTCACAAGCAGCAATTAAAGTAGCTAACAACAATGTTTGCAATGGAAAGAAAATACACATACGTATTAGACATTATGTTGTTAAGCAATTGATTAAAAATGATGTCATTTATCTTGAATGTGTAAAAAGTGAAAGAAATCTTGCTAATCCTCTTATTAAAGGATTAAATAAGAAAATGGTCTTGGATTCATCAAGTGGATGGGCCTTAAGCCTCGGACATGAGGAAAGGAAATTATGGTGGATACCCATATGTTGGGTCAAACTAAGCCATATAATTACTCTTTTGCATTATGATTCTATCCCTATGGCAAGGGGTAATGTTTTTTTTGAAATAGATACACAACCTTTAGTGGTGGTATTTTCTAGATACACTTGATGTATTTACAAGACCTTTGAAAAAGATACATAACCTTTAGTGGCGGTGCTTTTGAGAAACACTTGTTGTATTTATAATATAGTACTTTTAAAATACACTCAATGTATGCTTTTGTGACACATTTAGTGTACTTTTAAATAATAAAATAAAATTTATTCGCAAATCTAAAATGTGCTTTTGAGATGCACTAAGTGAGTAAAAAGGGTAAATGTCACATTCTTTGTAATCTTTCTAGAATATTCACGTGAAACTCAAAGTAGTGTGAGAACGATCTTAATTCAAAACTTTATCATGGGATCTTTACTTCAATGTTATGGTGTGTAGTGAGGGTTTCAACTTACTTCAACTAAGTTCAAGTCTAATTCACTTAGTAAACGAAGTTGTTATTTCACTCTACTATAACATTAGTTCAATCTTCAAGACCTTCTTTGCCCAGACCTCCCTATCACTTGTAAAGCCATTGGTGGGAATTGTTGGTAAATGGCCAACAAGCAACACTAATTGTGACAATAATATGCAATAATAATTTGTTCTACGCCTTTAATTGGCCTTTATTTTTTAGCTATTGTATCATTATTAGTTGACTATTGGAGAGTTAATATTTGACCATTGTATACTTATTAGCCATCAAACAATTACTTTCTAACCATTGGACATTGAACTATTGAACGCTGCATCTTTTCCATCTTTTCTATTTGTATTATATATAACATATGCTTCTAAGTATCTCATACAAATCTTTTCTATTGACTTTCTATTCTTCTCCTAATTTTGAGCAATAGTGTATGAGACTCCAGCACACATAGACTTTGAGTGCACGTTGCTTACATGCTGTTATGTTAACCTTAAGGAATAATACCGAAATCAAGTTGCATGCCAAAATTTTACTTTCAAAACAGTAGTTCTTCTACAGTATAATATCTATATTTTTCTAATATTTTACAATTTTATTTTCTCATATTTTTTATTTTAAATTTATGTTAATTAATTACATGTAAACTGTTTAATAAATTGTTTGAAATATTAATCATTATCTAATTATCTAGTTTCTATTCCAATAAACATACATATGTTTATAAATTTTACTAAACTAGTATATTGTGGTACTTATTATTAGTTTAACTCAAATATAAATAAATATAAATGCATTGGTTATAAAAATAAGATAAAAATATAAATTAGATAAGTTTTGCTTGAAGCTAATTTTCATATCTATCATCACGTACGTGTGATGTGATAAATAAAGAGAAAATTTATTATATAATACCTATTTAATTTTTTATATGATATAATATAATTTTTTATTATTATTTCAATATAATTTCTATAAATTTCATATAAGACTCAAATATGAAAACTACCTAGTTCTTGTTAGTAGATTTGTCAGAAAATAAGCTATATAAAGAGATTATGCCGGTGAACCATCTAATTCCTTAGATTCTGTAGCCTGGCAAAGATAGTTTCTTATCTCAAACATGGTGATCAGATATACAACCACGAGGATCAAATTTTGGTCAAACAATTCCTAATCTTTTGAAGAAATCAAATTCCACTTGTGACCTCATTTCCAAGAATTACACCTCAAAGCACAATACACCTAAGAAATTAAAAATACTATCGCTAAGACTCAAGACATGCCTAATATTTTCCGAAATAAGTATATTTGTTTGAAAATAAGGTTAACTACTTCTGCAATACCTTTGTCCTGTTGGAGAACCCACTGTTTCAAAATAAACTTATTCCTTATTTTTATAAGAATTTTGCTAACTAGTATTTTTAGAATATCGATTAAGAAATTAAAAGTGAAAATATTTTATTAAAAATAATACTAAAATATATTGAAAATCACCAAAAAAAAAATTAATAACATTTGCAATAAAATTTTTTATTTATAATTTTTTCTAGTATTTTAAACATTTTGTTTCTATTATATAAATATATAAAAAAATTAAATAATTTTTTCTATCCATTTTCTACCATCATCCAAACATAGCTTAAGTCAATCACCAAAGATCGAATTTAATAACATTGGATCCATAAAAGAACCATGAAAGTAGTGAATGGTTGAGGAAACGAAGATTAGATGCTTCACCAAGAAAGTGCCCTTTTCTATTTCCCTTTTTTCTAAAAGCTTCAATTTTATGAAACTGTGTTCTCGAAAATAATAAATAAATAGTTATGGAACCAAGAATGGTCAAGCGCGTGGTATCACGCTCACATTAATGCAATTTGAATGGGCCCCACAGTCCAAACTCAGATAGATGATCTGTCTTTCTTTATGCCTTTTGCATGGAAACAGGACAGCAATGGGCCGATCAAGATTCGTCCCCCACTTTCACTTTCTCTCTCCTCTCTCTTTCTTTCTCTCTCTAGAAAAAGAAAAAACACACGCTCCCTTCTCTGCACACGATTCTCACTGAATTCCAAGTTCTTGCCGTGCACCACTGATTCACTGCACTCTCGGTACCCTAAATTTCTCAACCTTATCAAATTCTATTCCTTTATTTATTTATTTAGTTTAGTTTTGTTTGGTTTTGTATTCATTGTGCTGTTTGTTCCGGATACAGGTACTGTACCATTCGAAAGTTTTTTGATTTTCTGGGTTTCCCACTTTTTGTTTCCCTATTTTGCAGGTGGGTTTTCTTTCTCTTCCTTTAAAGTTTCCTCCTTTGTGTTAAATTTTATTGCTTTCTGCATCTCCAAGCACTGTGTTTCCCATTGGGTTGTGAAATTTTCATTCCTTTGTTACTACTTCGGTTTCCTGTATTGGATTGGCTTTTTCGTGATGTCAATCTACTTATTTCATTGCCCCGGTGGTTTTGGTAGCAGAGTTGAGGGTTTTTGGAGTGAGGGTGTGATGTCGTTTATGTGGAATTATTGTTATGTGGGTTTGGTTTTTGTTTCTATGCTAAATTTGGAAAGTTTGTTTGGTGTGGGGAAATATTCAGGAGGTTCTCCTGTCTCTCTGTCTCTAACTTTGATTTTTAATATAATTTAATTTCGTTTCATTTATGATGATCAATATAGTATCATCTATTTTGGCGAGTATTGTGTAAAGGCTGGGTTGTTTCAGCATGTTATGTTTTCTTTGCCCTTTTTCATCTGCGAATAAAGTTGCTTGGAAGTTTGTTTCTTGGGAGAGTGGACGTTACTTTTCTCTTTGATTTAACTGATTGTTCCTTTGGCAGCTGCTGGGGCTGTTTGTTGGATTCGTGATTTTATAATTATTTTTTTTTGTTAATTTTAACCTTTTTTTCCGGTGTGTTGGTCAGATTTGTTTTTGTTGTACTTTTCTGGCAAGATGTATGATAATGGAGATATTTGCTAGTGACTATTATGGTGTTTCGTAATCTGTGAATGTGGATATTGAGGAGCGTCTTAGATGAAATTTTCTTTTGTTATTTCTGGGTTTAGTGTCTTTACTACCTATATGTAATTAAATTATTGTTTCTCTAATATATATGATACTGAATTAATATGCAGATAGTAGTCCTATTCCAAAAATTGCATAAAGGGAAACCTAAAGCTAGGTTGGGGCTAATGGGGGCCTCAAGCTCCAAAATGGATGATGATAAGGCACTCCAGCTGTGCCGTGAAAGGAAGAAATTTGTTAGGCAAGCACTTGATGGGCGTTGCTCATTAGCAGCTGCTCATGTTTCATATGTCCAGTCACTGAAAAGTACAGGGACAGCCTTGAGAAAATTCACTGAACCTGAAGCACCTATTGAATCTTCCTTATACACTTCCACTAATGCCACGCCAGAGCCACTTGAGAAAACCCTGTCCCAGTTCTCATTCTCTTCACCATCTGTGTCACAACGCATTGATCCAGCTGAAACCTTTTCTCCAACACCCTCTCCTCCTATCTCTAGTAAGTTCCAAGCAAATCATATGAAATTTAGCAGTAGTTCTTCTAAAAAGGTTGAAGAAAAACCACCAGTACCTATTATAGGAACTGTAACATCATCAGGTACTCCACAAAATGCCACTCCTCGTTCTGCTGAAAGGTCCGAAACTTCAGCATTTGATGATTCTTCCCTTCCAGTTGGAACTCCACCATGGGATTTTTTTGGTCTTTTTCATCCTATTGATCATCAATTTTCTTTTCAAGAAGGAAAGGTCATGCACCAAGATATGGGGAATCCTGATGATATGACACGACTTAGAGAGGAGGAAGGAATTCCTGAGTTGGAAGATGATGAGGAGAAGGTTTCTTCTCATGGAAGGGAAGAATCTCAGGACTCTGAAGATGAATTTGGTGATGAGCCTGCCACAGATACCCTAGTCCGAAGATTTGAAAATTTTAATAGAGTTAATGATCATGTTCAAGCCAATGGCTTACCTGCCACAAATAAGCCTCTGATAGGGGATTCAACTTCTGAAGTTGAGTTTGTAAATGGGGAGAAGGGAAGCTCTCCTGATGTATCACCATTAAAGACAGCTTCTACAGCAGTTGTGCTTCCAATGGATACAAATAAACCAACAGATAAAGAAAATCACAGTGAAAATAAAGTTGTCCCTAAGGATTTCTTTTCAAGCATGAAAGATATTGAATTGCTCTTTGTTAAAGCCTCGGAGTCTGGTAAAGAGGTTCCAAGAATGCTTGAAGCAAATAAATTGCACTTTCGTCCTATGTTTCCAGCAAAAGAAAGTAATTTTTCTTGCTCTCTGATTTCCATTTCTCTCTGTGTCAGTATCATTTAGGGAATATTAAATTTAGCAATTTTAGTAGGATTTGGATCATTCCAGAGTTTTTGTTTTGACTAGATCATGTGGATAGCATAGTGACAAAGCTCCTGGACATGGCAAAAAATTTATGGGCCTTCTGCTGGGTCTTTGCATTTATCACTATCTTAGTCATGTGAAAAAGTCACATGAAAGCATTCAGATCCATTCATAGAGATGTACAGAAAAAGGTTTAAATATGTTTTTAGTTCTTACATTTTTAGGAGTTTTTAATTTTAGTCCTTTTACATTTCTACTGAAAGTGCTGATTTTAAAAATATTAGGTATTTAGAGGGACTAAAAAAAAATCCCTGTAAATGTAGGAACCAAAAATGTATTTAAGCCAAAAAATAAAAAGGAAGTTTATTGGCTTGTGTTTTTTCTTATTGTTTATAGTCTATGCCAATTCTGTAGACCATGTAAGATATATTAAAACAATGAAAGGGGTTTTGCTTATAGGCTAGGCAGTTCCTGCATAAATGTCTATAAATTAGATTATGATACTTCTTTCTTTTTACTAGAGATATCTTCTATTTGTTTTATTCTTCTTAGGGTTTGACATGGTATTTCATTTTCACAAAGGGTTTTGGAAGGTTCTTTAAATTACTATGCAATGCACTTCAAGATTAAATGCTTTAAAGTTTAAACGTGAGATTTCTTGATTGTAATAGATGGTTCGGTGGCATCCTCATTTTTGAAGGCATGTTTTTCATGTGGGGAAGACCCAACTCAACTTCCAGAAGGTATTTTTGATAGTCCATTGGTTTTTATCTCTCATGTTACTAAGACTTTCCTGTTCATCTTGTGTTGATCCATTTGATTGTTAGTTCAGACTTATTCCTTTGGAAACTTATTTGCCCCAGTAGGAAAGATAATATCATCCTATTAAATCTTTGTATTGTTGATGGTGCGTTGAATAGTTGTGTCTTTATCATCTACCATAATTGTTAATATGATTGTTCCTAGCCTTTTCTGTGTTTATCTTGGTTTTTAACTGCTCTTCAATGTTCTTTAAGATCAGAAACTATTGAAATACTTTCTATCTGTAGTAATTGCAGCATTTTGAAAGCTATTTCTGGAATTCTATATCTAATTTTTCATCACATCTTATTAGAACCAGCTCAAAACTCGGTTAAGTACTTAACTTGGCATAGGACAATGTCATCCGGATCTTCTTCATCCAGAAACCCTCTGGGAGCAAACTCAAAAGATGATAAAGAGAACCTTACAAATAATCTCTTTGATAATTTCTGCATGATCTCTGGAAGTCATGCATCAACCTTGGATAGATTATATGCATGGGAAAGGAAGCTCTATGATGAAGTCAAGGTACTGTTTACTGTGTATTCCTTGTCTGTATTTTGGGCATGTTATGTTATGATAGTAGGATGTTGCAGAGTCTTGGTTTGGATATTAGACTAAGCTCTGAAGTTATTTTATTAGCAAGTATTTCAATCACTAAGGTTCATGCCATAGTAGAATAAAGGATATCAAGTGTTTCTTACTGAAACTGTTAATTAATTTGTTACAGTTCCTTTTAATTTTTACACACCACACACAAGGTACAAGCAATTATTATCAAGATTGGTGGCATCTCATTCTTTATGGTCTGTTTGGCACCCTAGATGCAGTAGTACTAACTTTATTTCACAACTCATGGTGCAGACATCACATTATATAAGCTTATCCAAATGGTAATTTTGACATTTTCCATATATAAGGCTCAATAAGAAACCTTGTATGACACCATTTCTATTTCCCTCAGCACCAGATCACCACTGGCACCCATACAATTGTCACTGCCATGAATGTGACCACTGTTGCCAGCGTCAATACCAACACTGGCATGGCTGTCACCTGCTCCCTGCCATAACTGCATAAACCTGTTGCCCCCACTACCACCTGCCTGGCTCTGCCTTGGCTTTGAACTGTTGAAGAAGGAAATTTGTCCATGTAAATATTTATTGGTTCTTTGGGAATGTTTATATTGTTGTGGATCAAAAAATTAAGCAGTATTAAAATTTAACCTTATTAGAATTGTACATAGAGAGAGAAAAGAGAAAGTAATTCTGAGAGAATTGTAATGATGACTTTTATATTAATTACATTGAATGTTTACATCAGCCTCTAGAGGATAGATCTAGTAACTGAATGCTAACAGAATACTAACGGTGTTCTGTTACAGTTGTAACAGAATGTGTCAGAAGTCTAACTGACACATGCACTAACTTTAGTAGCTCTCTACAGCATACAGTGATATTAATATTCAAACAACATATGTAGCGTATGGCTATATTCACTAACAAACCTTATTCTTTTGCATGTCTCCCAAGTTTGAATGCTTTTTTGCTGTTAAAAGAAATTGAATACCATTCATGACACAATACAGAAAGAGTGACTGAAGACCTTCTCCCTATTTCTTGCCTATCCCTCTTGCCAGCAAGGACTCATTTTCGCTGTAAAGAGCCTCCCTTTTGGCTGTCTTGCCCATAAGACAAGAGAAGATTGACCATCTCTTCTTCCAAGCTTTCTTTCTGCTTCTTCTCGACATAACAAAAGAACTAGATGAGGAGAGGCCTTCCGTTTCAAATCCCTATCCTATGCCTTCATTTCTGCTTTCAACGAGACTTTCTTAGTTGCACCAGCTTGTAAAACTCTCTCTCCTTCACCAGGAAAGGGAGAGCAACTTTGAACTAGGAAGAAGGAATTCTTTTTATGTAAATATTTCTTGTTGCTTTGGGAATGTTTATATTGTTGTTGATCAGAAAATAGACTTTATAGAAGTTTATCTGCATCTTATCCTATTAGGCCATATCATATCTCTTATACTGTTCTATCCTTTCCTTTTCTGATATTCTTCTTGGTCCTTGCTCAAGATGCTTACAGTGTTATGTTGAGCAGTTACTTGATGTGGCATGATTTTAGTTTCTAGTCGGACAAATTCTTCAGATCAAGCCTTGATATCCTTGTTATTATTAATTAAAAATTTCTCTTACAGAATGTTTATCCATCGGATCATGTAGAACTAGGTTGTTTGAGATCAAAATTTGAAGAGGATGTCGACATGGTCAAATTTGGGGCCATTACTAGTGCTCTAAGAACCTTATATATCCATAAAACTCATGTAATATCATTTGAACTTGTTGAAGACTCGTAGCTTTGCTTGATGGACAGCTACTAGGTAAAGGCTATATTTCTAGTATTCACGGTAAGTGTCAGTGAAAACCAAACAGACAGGATAGATGAGTGCAGTAGGGGGATGGTTTAGCTTGTTTGAGGCAGAGGGGGATTTTTCAGGGAGAAAAGCAGGAAAGAAGTGAGAAACAGTTAGCAGAGCATATGAAGCTGAAGCAAATCAAATTATGACCTTTTCCTCCTTAAATGGAACCTTCAAGAATGCAGGATTTGCTATTATTCCTTTTAATACTTTGTGCATCTGAGGTTAATGCTTTAGCCTAGTCCCCTCCCCCTTTTTCTATCATTACATATGCTCAGGATCTGAATCTCAATCATATATGCAGTCTTATGAGAGACTTGTGTCTCTCAATTGTTCTGGTTCCTTTTTTTTTTGTTTTTAGTCAGTTTGAATACATTATTGGCCTAATTGGTCAAATGATAAGTGAAAATAGTAGATGATGATCCCAGTAATACATTATTATGGACAATAGTAAAACAAATAGCGAAAATGAATTTATTGCTGTGGATTTTAGATTCTATTATTTGAATCATCATGAAACACTAGATTTTAATATTTTATTATAACATACTACAAAGTTTACACCTTGAACATGACATGGGGTCAACAACGGTATTGTCACCAGGTATTATGCTTTCAAAATTCTTTGACTCTCTCTAAGACACTGTTTTCAGGTCACCTTGCCATTATAGCTTATCTATTCATAATATGGGCATTTCTCTGTCTATTTGCTAATATTTATTTCTGTTAATTACAGGCTAGTGGGGCAATCAGAAAGGATTATGACATGAAGTGTAAAATCTTACAGCATCTGGAATCAAAAGAAGTAAAATCCTCTACAATTGATAAAACACGTGCTGTAGTCAAGGATCTACATTCAAGAATCAGGGTTGCAATTCTTAGGATAGACTCTATATCAAAGAGGATTGAAGAATTACGGGACAAAGAGCTTCAGCCTCAACTTGAGGAGTTGATTGAAGGGTAAGATTCTTTAGCTTTCTCTTATTTAACTAAGGCACTATTTCACTCTGTCATGTGTTAACCTTTTATCTTACGTTATGTTTCAAGATTGGGATGAAAATTGGAGCATGAGAAAGAACAATTTGGACCGTCTTTAATAAACAGAAGTTTTTTGAAGTAACGGTTTCTTAGAAATAGTGTTTTTGTGTTTATTGTGTGACTGTCATTTTATGTCTGGCTCATGATACTGAACTACACTGTTTCAAATTCTTATCCATTTTTTCATGGTGAAGTAGAGTTTAAATAGGTCAAATCTGTTAATGTTATTCTGTGCAAGGGACACTGCTTTTCAAATCTTGAAGCTATATTCTCCCAGTGTTGCTTTTTAGTTGTTGCTTTGGTAGAAGGCCTATGTCAACAGTTTGGGTAGAGGTCTAAATAATATATAAACTTCTAAAATCTTTTTTATCCCACCCTAAATCAGGACTAATCTTGTAGCATAGTGTAATTGATAATTAGCCAACTTCTAAACTTAACGTCCATTTGATTGTTTTTTTATAAGAAAAGTATCTTTTAGTTGAAAAATAGATTCAAATAGTTTTATGATAATTAAATATACTTTTGAAAAAATAAAAGTAAAAATGCAAAAATGTTTTTTTATTGCCACCCTCCTAAGCTACAAAAGTAGATTATAAAAATTTAAAATATATATATATATCATGAAAATGCTTTTTGAAAATCTTATCAAAATGCATCCAAGTTTAACTTTTTATTTGATTATTCAAGGCTCACGTCTGATTTATATCTCAGTAACTTACTCATGCTGCACTAATAACCTTTGAATATGGGTTTACTTGTGTTCTTAGGTATGAAGTGTGTGGTTTTTACATGTTAATTTACTTGTTGTCAATAAATATGAACGTAGTGCCTTTTTTTTTTTTTGTTTCTTATGCTTTTATTTTGCTTCAATGGCAGGTTAAGTCGGATGTGGGAAGTGATGTTTGATTGCCACAAGCTTCAATTTCAGATTATGTCAACAGCATATAGCAACAGCCATGCTAGAATAACCATGCACTCTGAATTACGCAGACAAATTGCTTCCTATCTTGAAAGTGAACTCCATTATCTATCCTCAAGTTTTACCAAATGGATTGGAGCTCAAAAATCATATCTGGAGGCCATAAATGGATGGCTATACAAATGTGTTAAACTTCAACAAAAAACGGCCAAGAAGAAAAGGAGGCCTCAACCTCCACTCCTTAGAATTTATGGTCCTCCAATATACGCCACATGTGACATCTGGCTAGAAAAGATTGGTGAATTACCTATCCAAGATGTTGTGGATTCTATAAAAAATTTAGCAGGTGAAACTGTGCGGTTCTTACCGCGTCAAGAGAAGAACCAGGGTAAAGGTGCAAATCACCCCCATATAACATCTTGGAATGCTCGTATTGGTGGCGAATCATCTGATAATCTATTGAGAGATGACACTGCAGAGGACTGGGATTCAGGTTTTGATCGATTTCGCTCAAGCTTTCTTAGATTTCTTGGTCAGTTAAATAGTTTTTCTGGGTCTTCTGTCAAAATGTACACAGAACTTAGACAAGCCATTCAGAATTCTAAGAATTATTATCATCATAGATCTAATTATCAGGCTCAGGATGGTCAGTGGAATTCTCAATCTCAAGATGATAATTTCAAGGCACAATCTCAAGCTGCCAATTCTGAAATGAAAAGCTCAAAACAATAAGAAAGGAGTTGCATTAAACTTGGGTGGACTTGCAGCATTATAGTTTTATCATGAAATACAAGTCCATTGGATGTAGCATTTGTACATGAAAAGAAAAAGGGAGGAATAAAATCTTTAAAAGATGACCATACTTTATATGATACTTTTATCTTTTTAATAGCAAAACGGGTTGTTACAGGTTAGGCAAAAGCTTTAATAATTAGGTTCTGTTGTTAAATGTTATGTATGCAAAGAGAAGGAACTTGTAAAAAGGAGTCATTTTTGTAAACAGTGTCATCTATAGGACTTCTTGATTTTCTTTACCAATCAATATATATTTGCATTTACAATATGTATATATGCGTATAGGTTAAGGTTTATTTGAATTTTATGATGGAAAACTAACAAAGTTAGTTGTTTTTTGTGCAGTTGTTAAGTCAATATGATATTTTTAATGTATTATCTCAGATTCTGGTTTTTCAATGAATGCAGTTTCAAGAAATGCATTATGAACAATATTTGGTAAATAACATGTTAGGTTTTAAACCATGAGGAACTGAAAAAATAAATAAAAGCAGCTATTTTTTCCTTTTGGTTAAATCATAATTTATAAATTATAATCTTGTCTTAAGGAATATCATGTATAATCAAATTGTGTGGAATTTTTCAAATTTAACACGATCTTTGCGGTGACTAATTGTTTCTTACGAATGAATAATTGTTCAATATGAATTTTTTGTCGTTTACGAAAATCTTATTGTGTTTCTGAAATAAATTTTGAATAATTTTTCATAATAATTAAATATTGACTTGCATAATAATTAAATATTTCACCTTTTAAATTAAATATAAACACTTGAACCAAACTAATATTTTTTAAAAATAATTAATCAAACAATATGAATATTATTTACTAAATCAATAATTATAGATAAATAAAATGTTCCGGTAGTTAGCAAATTGAAACCATTAGATAAAGATTCGAAGGTTCAGATGTCAAATACATGGTTATAAGTATAATTTGTCAAGATTAAAATTTAAATTGTCGAATCTTCATCAAACAATTATTATTAAAACTGATTATATGGTATTCAGATTCCTAGAACTAGAACTAGAATAAGTACTTTTAATTGTTGAATTTTCCTAAAGTGTATTTAGAATTATTATCTAATAAAAATTAATAAGTAATAAATTTTATTAGAAATTATAATATTTAATATTATCATAGATTAATTTTAAATTTTTAATAAAAATTTATTATATATATTCTTATTATATATCTTTAAGCATATAATAACAAAATTGTTAATAGATTACAATCAAGCAATGTTCATTGTCTCTTTCAATATGAACTGTCGATGAACCCTCAATATTTGATTGTCTTTATCATTTGGTATATCATTTAAAAGGAAGCAAACGCGTCCAAATGCAGAGATATAAAGTTCAAAGCAACTTGATTATGAGTAACTTATTCTGCTTAGTTATTATTAATTAAATATTATAATAAATATATAAAAAGAAGGACTATAACCTGTTCTATATATACAAGAGTACGAGATCAAAGTAGCTTTAATTTGACTTTTGCAATATGCAATTTGACACCATTTTTGGCAGGAAACAACTTCCCACTTGGCATCTAATGAGAGGAACTAGGAAGCTACAAGAGATTCCTTCCAAGTTTATTCAACCTTCACACGAATTTCATAAACCGAGAAAGGTACTTCATAAATCTGACGATAACATACCTAAGCTAATATATACCAATATATATTTCTCATGTTTCGTAATTAATTTAATGCGGTCAACAACGTATCTTTCTCTCTATTATTTGTGGTTTAGATCATAGAAAATATATTTTGCTGATAGGTTCCTCTTAAGTTGTGAGTTTCTCCTTCATCTTTATTTATCCAATTCACTGGATCTTTGAATTCCTATGTTTATGTTATTGTAATGTCATTAGGAAGATAATTGTGTTATATTATGTTTATGATTAATATAGTTTAAGTAATAAATAGTTTTAGAAAAGAGTCTCATATTCGTATATAGAAATAGGAGAATATGTCGTCCTACACCCCCTTATGGACTATTCTGATTTTTCACAAAAAAAAAAAAATAAAATAAAAATCGGACGACTTATGTATGAGTATCATTTTCGTTTTGGAAAATTCTGATTTTACCAGTTTAACTAATTTAGATTTCACGAGTTTTAAATTATTTTAGAGAATTTTATTTTATACAGATATATAGAGAAATGGGAAGATTTTTTTTTATTTTCATATTGTGAGCAAAAGAAATAAGGTCAGATAATTTATCCATAGTGGCTATGGCAATGAGAATCCCAAGTCAAAGACGCATTTAAGAGGATTTACCAAGCAATAATGATTACTACTGGTGAGAAAATTTATTTTTTTACATATCAAAAATATATTATTCTATTTATAATCGTATACTTTTTTATATTTAAAAAAAATAGAAAATTATCAATTATTAGATTTAAAATATAAATATATATATATATAGGATAATTTTAGTATATAAATCAATCATTACTCAAAACATGACATTTTCAAATATGAACATTTATCCTAGATATTATCAACTAATTTTAACTTTTAAAGAAATCACTACTGCAACATCTAACCTAACCTAAGAGAAAAGAATGCTGTTGTAATGGATAGAAAAACATAAAAAAAATATTCCTCTTATATTAATCCTTTATTTAGTTGTCTTAATGTTGTTCTGACTGATTACTGATTATGGAAGCTCATTATGAAAGCTTTGACATTGTATTAGAGTAGAAAAATCCTAATTTAATAACAGAAAAGGAGTGATGATTAAATCCTCTTCCATTGAAGAAGGTGAAATAAGATTAGAATTTTTAAAATTTTAGAATATTATATATTTAATAATTTAAATAATAAAAATATATTTTTTATCACATTGAATTTATTACAACATATAACATATATTTTGATATACATAAATTCATATATTATCTTTAAAATTATAAAAATATTAAAAATAATTCTAAAAAAACTTGATATATTTATATTTATTCACCAACACTCTTACATGTTCCTTAAAAATTTTATTTATATTTCTTTAATTTTATGTTTCATTAGATAAAAAATAAAATTTAAAATCACATATCATAATTGTAAAAAAAAATTATTAAAAAAATATTTTTTAATAATTGTATAAATTAACATAAAATATATTAAATTCTGATAGTTTATACCATTTGACTATTATTAAAATATCTCCTAACAAATAATTTTTAACGAATATAAATTTGTAAAATTAAAATTTCTACTATTTATTTTTCAAAATTTTCAGCAAAACAAGTTTTTTTTAGTGATTATACGAGCAATAAAGGAGTATAATGCTCATTTCCACTCACTACATCCATCCAAACTCTCTATGTAAAGTTGGCCCATGTCAACCTTCATGATGTCCACATCTTAAGCCATCATCCAACAGTAAAAAATATTCTTAAAAGTTATTTTTATCTCAATAGTTATCTTTTTCCTTCCTCCAATATTCATAAAAAAAATACAAGGAAACTAATAACTTCTTTTTTTCCATTCTACTTGTTTTATTAGTTAAATTCAATTTCACTATTAACTTTAGAGGAAGATTCAACTATCTTTTTAGCATTTTAAATTAGTTTTCATATATGCTTAACTTTTTTAATATTTTTTTTACTCATTTTTTAAGACATAATTTTTTACTGTGGTTAGGGATAGAATCAATTGTTATTTACTATGTTTAATATTTATTTTATTAACTTATATATGTTAGTAAATAAGAGTTTAAGGTGTGTGGTAGCACTATCCTTAAGAATATTTGTGCTGAATTATGATATCTCTTAGGATTCAACAGACCTGTCCATCAAAGGAAGCAGGAACAGAACTAGGAAAGCAAAAAAAGAACCCAGCAGAATGTGCAAAAATAGCAGTGTGCAGAAGTGATTTGAAAAGATAAGCTGTCTTTTTGTATACAGGAGAGACACTTCAGAGGTGTTTTAAAAAATTGAAATAAAATTTAATTATATCGAAAATAACATACGACTTTTGAATTGTTAATTAAACAAGATTAATGGTATTTTAAATTAAAATAAATAGCCAATAAATTTTATAAAAAAATCCAATAAAATTTAATAATACCGGTAAATTTTATATATAAATAAGATATATTTAATATGATATGAAATAAAAGCACAGAAAAAAATAAAATCCTCTCAATCTCTCATCCTAAATAAATGTTGTTGAAATATTATTTATAAATTTGATTGTGTTAAAATAAATATGCATGTATAGTAAAAAAAATAACAATAAAAATATATTTATTGTTAACTTAAATTAAAGTATTATATAAATTTAATTAACTTATAAACTCGTTTTAAAAAAAACAAATCCCAATTTTATAATGAGAAACAAATAAATGCAATAAAAGGCAAGTTTTTGAGGAAATAATTAATGTTTATGTTGTATATATATAATTTTATATAATTATATAATCAAATTAAAAAATAAATTAATTTTTTGAATTTTGACAATTTTGGAGTCAATCATTTTAATTTTTAAAAGATAAGATTTATCACTTTTATCTTAAAAGATATGAAAATTATTCAATTTAATTTTTTTTAATATCAATTTAATCTTTAAAAAATATTAAACTAATTGATATTTTAAATTTTTAAAAATAATTTTTTTTATTTTAAAAGTTAATGTAATTAATCTTAATTTTTTGAAAAATCTAAATAATATTTCACTTAATTAAATTACCATGTTAAAGTATTTAATAAACCTTCACGCAATCTAGTAAGACTTAATTATTAAGAAAACTTTAAAGAAAAAGGGTAGTTTAGTAATACTACAATCTTGTCTTTGATTTGAGACGATAACGAATGCATTGTTTATTGCTGTCAAATAGCATCTTTATTTGAAAGTAGTATATCGTAAGTGTTGGCAATATTTAAAAATAACAATAACTATAAGTCTCCTAAACAATAAAAGATGATTAATTTATAGACTATTCACTTCAATTGATGTCGCCATCGACTATATTAATCCCTTAATTTGTTTGGTTGTATGTTTGGATATGCTTAAAATACGAACAAGCAGAAGAATCATATGCATGCTTACTCAAATGTGGTTGAAAATGATGATATAGGACTATTTTATTAACCTCATTTTTAACAAGAAAATTATATTATACAAGACATAGATTTGTATTAAGTAAATCAATTGTTCCTTTAAATGAGTCCAATCAAATCATATACTCAATCCACTTAGTGTAAGTCTGAATACGCATGGTAAAACTGTAAACAGGTGTTCAATTTCTTAATGTTAATTACTCATAGTTGCTTTTGAAAATACCTATGCATCCACAATCTATAAACTTAACACCAAATTAACACGCAATAAGTTGGGAATGATTTTGTGGACTAACATTCAGAATCTCAAATTATAATAAACACAAGCGATAACAATTTGGCCCCTTATCTAAAATCTTTTTGCTAAATAATATTTAATCTTTTTAATAATATTTAGTTAGATATGTTTTAAAAAATTAATTTCTAAAAAAATATTTTTGAAAAACAAAATGATCATTCCACTATATTTAAAATGAATTAAACATTTGATTCGTGATTTTAAGATTCCCTTTGGATGGGATGATAAGTTTTTGGTTTTTCATTTTAAACTATTTTTAAAAAAGAAAATCTGTTAAGCTAAAATGATGTTAAAATTATTTTTAATAAAATGTTAAAAAAACAATTATTTTAAAAAAAATGGTTTCTAAAATGTACCTTTAGTTTTGGTTCTTTAAAACTATTTGTAAAATTATTTTTAATTGGAGGTAAATGGAAGAAAGTAAGTAAAAAACTAAAACTAAAGATTAAAATTAAAATTAAAATAGGTTTAAGATATTTTGATTTTTGTTTTAAAAATTGAAAAAAATGATTTTTAAAATAATTCTTAAAATGTATACTTATAAGACAAGTTTTCCATGATGGACTCAATCCGATTCCTACAAATCTCTTCCATGATGGACACTATTAAATGAATTGAATTAGGTTGATACGTGGTTCAGTAGATCATTCTATTTAAATAATATGTTAAATATAATATAATTTGTAAAAATAAGTAAATAATAAAATATATACTTTTTATAAAAATTATCCCATAACATAATCCGACAATATACCGATCCAATTCATTTAACTTGTATTTAAACAAATTGATAAAAATAAAATCATATTTAAGCAAGCATATGAATTTGTTAATCCTGACTCTTTTAATCCACTTTAAAAGAAACTTTTATATTATATTTTATTTATTAATTTAAATTAATTTAATACATTTTTAAATATTTGTTACTTTTTATAATAATTTTTAATCATTTATAATAAAAAAATTTAAAATATTTATGTTTTACTAGTATTTATAGTTTTTAAAAAGATATTGTTTTTGAAAATAATTTTAAAATTATACATATGAAACAAGGTTATGATTTTTGTTATGTGAAAAAAAAAACTGTCCAATTTTTCTATGGTTAAATATGATTTTTATTTTTCCAAAATTTTAAAATTTTAATTTTAATATCTCATTTTGAAAAATATTAATTTTAATCTTCAATTTTTTAAAATATATTATTTTTATTTCATATAATCAATCGTATTTAACATATGTCATATATCAATATATACGTTAATAATAAAAAATTAAAAATAATCTATTTTAAAAAATAAATATCAAAACTAATCATTTTAAAAATATAAAATAAATTAAAATTATAAAATATACAAAAATTAAAAATATATTTAACCATTTTTATTTTAATTATAAAAATATCTTGTATTAATCTTTTTTCTACCATCCTTAAAAGATATATTAGTTCATCTAATTTCTATAAATCTCTTTTGTGATGGTATTGTTAAATGGCATACGGGTTAATTGATCATTCTATTTAAATAATAAATATATTAATATAGTATATTAAATTAGTAAAAACAAAAAAGAATATAAATATTTTTTAAAAAATTATCCATATGATCTATTTACTTATAAATCCAACTCATTTAATATGTGATTAAGGAAAAAAAATTACATTTAAATGGATATAAAACCTTTAATTCACTTTAAAAATATTTTCATGTTATTTTATATTTTTTATTAATTTATTACATATTAATATAATTTTTTATATATTGTTTTAAATATTTTTTACTTTTTATTAAATATTTGTTTTAATTATTTAAATTTTTCTATTTTTATTTTGTTTTCATATTAATTTTTATTTTTAATATATGTTTTAGTTTTATTAATTTTATTATATTTAATATTTTTAATTAATTTATTATATTTTTCCTTATTTTAAAGAGGTTCATATCAAGCATATACAAATGAAAATTGGTTGACCAATTTCTTTGTCTCTAATTTAATAATTTATATTTTAAAAATTAAAAATTAATAAATCATTTAGTATGGTTGTGATTTTTTATTTTTTATTTTTTAATTTTTAAATTAAAATATAAAAATAAAATATATTTTGTTAAAAAGATATTAGATTAATTTTTTATATTTTAAAATAATTTTAATTTAATATCTAATAATAAAAAAATATCTTAAACTTTTTTTTTTAATTTTAAAAAGTTATCATTCATAACTAAGTTTATTTATAAGATGCAAAGTTCATGATTAAGCTTTAACCATTTTCATTTTATTCTGCCACCAAATTGTTACCATTAAATCATCAAATAATAATAATAATAATAATAATAATAATAATAATAATAATAATAATTATTATTATTATTATTATTACAATAGAAAATTTTAAAATGAAAATTAAACAAAGTTGTTCTTCAAATATTATTTAGAGAGTAGTTTATACATGTCATATTATTTTTAAAGTTTGAAGGAGACATATGTCATATACGTTACATGGAGAGTGGTTATGAGTAACTGTTCTTTAAGTAAAACTTAGAGTATGATTTTACATGTAATCACACTTTAAGATTTACTTAAAAAGTGGTTAGGTTGAATCGTTCTCTAAATGAAAGTTTTCTTTTTAATTTGAGTCTAGACTTTGCAACCATCATTAGAAGCAAAACTCAAACTACACAACATTGCACCTTCATCCCCATCATTTCAATCATCACTTCTTTGAGAACTTCTAATCTCTCAAGCACCATTTTCGTCGTCATTTTTTTCATAGTGCGCACTAAGTAAAATTTAGGATTTATGCTTACTTTTTTTAATTGATTTTTCTAATCCATATTTTTTTTGTAGTCAATAGTTTATTTAAAGAGACGTTTAGGTTATCTTAAAGTATTATTTAAGGAGAAAGTGTAAGGTATTTTATATATAATAGAGATAAACAAATCATAAGGGTGGAAGGATAGAGATATGAGAAGAGGGGAAAAGGTGTTAGCTTAATATAGGATAAAGTAGGGAGATATGAAGTTGACTAAGCTATTTAGAATAAGAAAAAATAATTAAAAAAAAGATTAATCATTAATTATTCCAATATGCATAAATAAGTTTCTCATCTATTAAATGTGAAGATATTTTGTAAAATAGAAATATTTGCATATGTAATAAATATATATATATATATATATATATATATATATATATATATATATATATATATTAATTTGTTGCTCCTCCTCTCTTGTACCTGTATACTTTATGCTTCCAAAGTTATTATGTTCAACATTAAATTTGAGTAATGATATTTTATTTGTGGGATGCTCTAATTGTTTTTCAATGAGAAGTTTAGATATAAAATTTCTATGTATATGTTTATTTTTTAAAAAAAATTATAAAAATTGGTATATAATATGTTGTCTATTAGCGAAAAATAAAGCTTAATAGAGATTAGTCCTACTTAATAGGTAGAGTGCTGGAATTATTTGTTGTTAATTTATTTTATTTTAAATTATATTGTAAGTTATTGTCTTATAATTTTAGAAATATAAAATTTTTAGAAATATCTATAATATAGGGGAGGTATTGCCGATTTTTTTCAAATTTATGTGTATCTATTTTTTTTTAGTGAAAAATTAAATTCAATTGAATAACTCTACTTAAAATGTAGGATATTAGTTGTATGTCAATCATTTAGAAAATTTAAATATATTTAATATCTTATCTTGTTTTAGTTGTATGTCAATCATTTAGAAAATTTAAATATATTTAATATATCTTATCTTGTTTGTTAATAGATACTTAAGTTTAATAAAATACGATTTTACTTGACATACAGGTTAATATAATTATTGGTTATTATAATTTATTTTAAATTATATTTTTCATTCTTAATTATTAAAATATTAAGATAAATTTTTGAAAAAATTCATAATAAAAGATGTTGCTGAATATTTTTAAATATCTATAGTACAAAATTAGTTATAAAATATGCACATGTATAATATGCTTTCAATTTTAGATTTAACATTTTTTTAATTTAATATTGATATATTATTTCTATTATAATTATTTATTAATAAATTATTTTTATTATTTACAATTTTATAACATCATCCAGTAATATGAATGAAAGTTCACATTATTATATATGAAAAAGAAGGCCATAAAATCACAAATATGATGAATATTACATGGATAAAGGATAAAGATAAAAAATTAAAGATAATTAATTAAATTTAAAATTATAATATTATTTTTTTAAATTTTTTCTTAATTTTATAATAGTAATATTATTTTTTTAGATTTGTTGAAATTTAAAAGAACTACATGTGCTTAAAAAATAATATTTATTAGCTATTTTAATTAAGTTAATATACCTAAAAAGACAAACGATTATATTTAATATTAAATATAAATAAATATATAACACTTTCTATTTTATAAAATTTAAAATTTATTAAATTCATACATTTATATTCTAATACTTATTTGAAATTAGATTACAAAAGTTTTGAGACTGAGGATCAAAGACTTAATCCTATCTATTGTTAGTTTAAAAATTATAGCTCAGTTTTATTAAAATTATTATATAATTATTATATTTTTTTATTAACTAAATATTCATTTATTTTAAGTTAAAGATATAATTAATAAAAAAACATTATTTAAATTTAAAAATTAAAAATAGATAAAACAAATTTATTTTAAATGATATAAAAATAAAAAAATAGAAATAAAAGTTATTAATATTTTTATGGAAAGAAAATGATTAATGTTTCAACATCTTTCATCGGAATCTTGAATGAATAACCAGTATGTTGTTTGTTATGTAGGGATATTTTAAAATAAAATATATGAAAAAAAATAATAAATATTTCTTATTTTTTATGAATATATCTATTATTAATAATAAATATTATTTTATCTTAATAAATATTAAATGAATTGAATTTTTAAATTGAATAAAATAATCATTAAAATTATAATACAAATTTTTTATTAATTTGGTATATTAAAATTAAAATTAAAATTAATTAAGATAATAATAATCTTAAATTTAATTTATTTAAATAAAAAATAAAATTTATTATAATATATTAATATTTTAAAAATAAAATATTTAATGGAAAAACAATTATATAACGTGATTTCTAAAAAATAAGTATTGTTATTTAATATTTAAAGATAGATAGTTGATGCTTCCATGGAAGAATAATATTCATTGTGCACTGAAGTTCACAAAACACGGCATCAAATAACATGAGAATGAATCACGAAACCAACTAGTTATCCTCAAATACCTCAATATAGAATGCGTCAAGAAGTGGGATCGGTATATATATATATATATATATATATATATATATATATATATATATATATATATATATATATATATATATATATATATATATATATATATATATATATATATATATATATATATATATATATATATATATATATATATATATATAAAAGGAAGGATTAACTTAATTCAAAATTTAAATTAAATGGTTAAGTTTTAATAATTTAATAAATAAATTAATAAATTTTACTATATATATATTATATTTATAAAATTTAAATATCAAATTATTTTATTTTAATAAATAAAATATATTTTTTATATATATTAATTTTAAATTTATTTAACAAATTATTAAATCTTTCTTAAATTTTATAATTATAATATATACAATAAAATTTATTAATTCAATCATTAGATAAATAAAATTTAATAATTTTAAAAAATATTAAATAAATTAATTTATGATAAATTTAATTTTAAAAAAATTAATTTTTTATATATATAAATGAAAAATTAAAAAAAAGTATTAAATTATTTATTTTTTAAAATTTAACTTTTAGCCCTTTATAATAGAAAGGATATTTTTTTTAATGACGATGGTGATGTAAATCTAAAAGGAGTAGAAAAAGAAGACGATTAATGAAAAAAATGTTGTATTATATAATGTATTATTATTGTACACAAAAATCTACATAACAACATAATATGTGTAAAATGCACAAAGAAAATATACCAAACACGTATAAGTAACTCTAAAATAGTTTAATTCCTATCTAAATATCCAAACGCTGCGTTTCGTCTTCACCAAAGAGCCAATCGGTATCTACAATCCTTGTTAACAACCCTAGCCTTCGCCGTTAACTGATCTACCGTCACATCACAGTCAATACTAACAGTGATCTTCCACGTCTTAACAGATCCCACTTTAATTTTCACTGGTGCCCTCAGCTTCAATGTTAACGGCACGCTCCGTTTGGCAACGTCATTCACCAGCGCCGTCTGGTCCGATGCCGTGAGTGCGATGTCGTTACCCCTCAACACCATCTCGAACATCGTAACGTTGTTTGACGGCTGATAAAACACCGGTAATGAGCCGTCACAGAGCCTAGCGTCGTTGTAGAACATTTCAACGGAACTTCCATCCTCGTAGTAGATTCCGATCTTGCTATTGCCGTTGTCTGCCCGAACAGTGACGTCAAACTCCGGTGATAATGCCGCTGTGAACGACGGCGACGTGAGGTTCATTCCCTTCACGGCGACGCGCTCGATTGCATAGTCGGGCGCCTTTGGTCGGAAAACGAAGTAGAAGACGCCGGCGGCAATGGCGAGGAGAACGACGAGGGAGAAGACGATGGAGATGAACCAGCAGAGGCAACAGCAGCACCGAGATCGACGATATTTCCGGCGGGTGTAGTTGGCATAGTGATGAGCATTTTCCGGCGGAGGAACGCGGTAGACTTGGTCCTTGGGGATACGAACAACGTAGGTTGCCGCCGGCGACGAGGGTTTTGTGGTGACGGCAGCTTCATGAGGCGGCGACGTTTGTGCGTCGTTGGATTGTGGGGGCGAGTTTTTGGGATGAACTCGGTCGGCCATTGGGTGAGTCACTGAGTGATGAGTTACGAGTTGTCTTCAGCAATTGAAACAGAGTTGAGAAGAAGAATGATGAGTGTGCTTTGCAGCGTTGCAGCTGTGAGCTTGTTAAGTAGGCTGAGAAGGAAAAAGCGTGTGCGCGTAAAACGTTGTGTTGGATGATGCTACGTCATAGGGGCATATGTGGAATTTCAACTTGACTACTGCTTTTGAATTTTTTTTTATTTTGTATTTTTTTTACGTTTTAAATTCACATAACAACAAAAGAAGCGCTAATTATGTTTTGACTTAATTACAACTTTAGATTCCGTATTTTAGTCCTTCTATGATTTTGACATCTTTATTTTATCGAAATTTAATCTTTATAATCTTTTAATTATTTAATTAATTTCCTCATTTAAATTCGATCCAATAATTAATAATTGATGAATTCAACGAAAAAAAAGTATATCTATTATTTACAGTTAATCAATATTATAAGATAATTAACAAAAATATAACTCAAGCATGACGTAACATTATAATGAAAATATATTTTATACATTTTTATTTTTATTTAAACATTGTATGAATTTTCTTTACCAATTTATATGATTAGTGTAATGTGATAGATATTTTTAACAATTTTTATTAATTATTGAATGGGATATGAAGTGAAATGTTTAATTTTAATAATTAAAAATATAAAATTAAATATAAATAATTGTTATTGAAAATTAAAATCAAACATTGATGTATGAAAATTAAAAATAATATTAAGGTTTAAGTTTTTTATTATTTAACAGTTTAGAAATTTTTATTTAATTTTTTAAACTTTGTTTGAGGTGATTTTTAATTTTTAATTTTAAATACTAAAACTAATTTTGTTTTTAATTTTTAAAAATTATTAAAAAATAAATTAAATTACTTTATTATATTATTTTGTTATAAATTTATAAAAATATATAAATAAAAATATTAACTTAAAAATTAAAATAATTATAATAATATAAATTTAAAAATTTTAAAAATAATAAAATTAATTATTATTATTAAGATAATAGTTATAGTAACAATGATAATAATAATAATAAAAATAAAAATATATTTATGAAATAAAAATAATGATGTGATGAATATAATATAAAAATATTATATAATTATTTATATTTATGTTTTATATATTATTTAATTATCAGTATTTAAAATAAATAATTTTATATATATTATTATTATAATATTTTATATTATTTTATATTTATTTTATATAAAAATAATATATATTATTTTTTATTAATTAAATATATTTATATTTTAAATAATATAATTTATTATTTAATATATAAAAATTAGATAAATAAAAATTAAAAAATTTTTTAAAAATAAAATATTATTATTATAATTATAATAATAATAATAATATTGATAATGTTGGTTGTGATAATAATAGCACATAATTATACAATTTTATATTTTATATATTATTTGATAATTAATATATAAAATAATTAATTATATATTATTATTATAATATTTTTTATTATTTATTTTATATAAATAATTTATTATATTATAAATATTTATATGATATAAAGTTACTATTATAATTAAATATAATTTTTATATATTAAATAATATTTTAAAATAATATTAATGATATAATAGTTATAATACAAAAAATATTATACAATTATATAAATTTTTGTTGTATATATTATTTGATTTATTATTAATATTAAAAATAAATAATTTTATATATTATTTATTTTATTTTTAATATTTATTTTATTTTTAATATATAAAAAATAAATTAAAAATTAAAAAATTTTAAAATAATATAAAAATAAAAAATAATTTATTATTATTATAAGAAAATGTTGTAAATGATAATAATAATAAATATATTAATAATGATAATGATGGTTACAACAATATTATAATAGTGGTGGAATAATAATTTGGTAATGATTATGATAGACGTTGATGATTTAATAATGATAATAATTATAATGATGATATAGTTTGATAGATTTAGAAATAAAAATATTTAAAAATAAAAATAATATTTAATAAATCTATTATTTTGATTTTAAAATCTAAATTAAAATTATTTTAAAAATATATTAGAAATTATTTTTATTAAATATATTTTATTTTTAAAATTAAAAATTAAAAAATTACAACAATTCCGAACGAGGCTTAGTTTTTAATTTCTGTTAAATGAATCTTCTAATTTTTTTATTAGATGATCTCTTCCTTAGTTTTTTAATATTTTTATTTTACTCTTATTTAGATATTGTGAATATTTTATTTTAAAAAATAAAATGAAAAACGGATCTTAGTTTTTAATTTTTGTTAAATGAATCTTTCAAATTTTTTTTTATTAGATGATCTTTTTCTTTGTTTTTAAATATTTTTTTATTTTACTTTTATCTATATATAGATATTGTGAATCTTTTATTTTAAAAAATCAAATGAAGAAATTATTAATTTTTAAAAAATAAATAAAATATATGTGTTACTTAAAATAATTAAAATATATGTAAAAAAATTATATTTTTTATTTAAATTTAAAATATATAAATTTAAAAAATAATTAATTTTTCATTAATATTTATAATACTATTTTCTATTTCACTTTTTCGATAAGGACAATATTGGAAAGATAATAAAAATCTTATCTTAGAGTTTTAAATTAAAAAATAATTTTTTTTTTAAAAACAATAAATAAAACATTTTTAATAAATAGTTAATATCTTATAATAAAAAAATTACATAATTATTTTAAAAAAATTAAATAATCTACTTTATTATTTATTCTAAAATATATAAATTTTAATTATTAATTTTTTATTATTTTTTCTAAAATATATTAAAAATTATAAATAAAAATAAATTTTGAGAAAAAATAAAATATGGGAGTTTTTACAAAAATTAATAAAAAATATAAATTTTAATTTTTAAGGGCTAAAAATTTAATTAAACCATAGGAAAAAAAAAAAAAGATATCACAGCGTTCACATGTAGGACGGCATTATCATCTATCTCAAGTCAATAAGACAATAATAGGTTAATAACTACTTCGATGACTTTAGTGCTGTGCACCATAGTCCACATAAGCATTTAAAACTCTATGGAGGTTTTTATTTCATTCTAATCATCTTTTTTGTTTTGGAAGTGCAAGAAAGTGTAATTATTTTAAGAATTTATCATTTTAATTTTGTGTTTTCGGGATGCAAGGAAAGTATAATTATTTCAAAATTTTATTACTGAATTCTTTCTGTTTCAAAATAAATGTCATTTCAATAAAAAATATATATTTTCAAAAAGAACTGTCATGTTCAGGATTTTAATGGAGAAATTTTTAATTCTACATCAATACTTTATTAAATAATACTTTTTTCTTTTAAGATATAGTTAATTATATAATAAGGATAATTTAATAAAAAATTATTTATTATTTTCGAATTTTTGTTTAAAAATTTAGACAATAGTCATTGTAAAATAGAACGATTATAGCATTTTGAAAAATTAAATCAACAGCCAAAGCCTATTAAAAATAATAATAATAAATTAAAATCAATAAAACATTAAATCAACAACGAATTAACTGATAAAAAAACTGACAGTTGAATGGTCAAATTGTAATCAGCAAGTACTATTATAAAGACGAAGAATTAATCATATATAAATAATAAATGCAATTAAAAAGATAAATTAAGATTCATTACGATATTACCTATCTAAGCTTGAAAAGAAATTGAAAAAGAATGGTGAGTATTTTGAAATATTAAATATATAAAAATATAAAAATGTGAAAAAAAAATATAGTTAAAATAGACCTGCTTTTTTTTTTTTTATTAATCTTGCATAACCGTAACGTATATGAATTCCTTGGTAGTTAAATTCATGTATTCAACTTTATTTTCAAATATTTTTTAATTCTGCATTTTAAAAACTTTAATTTTATTAATTATATTTTGGGAATGAAGACAAAATATTTCAAGAATTATTACTAAATACAATGTGTTGAAGAATTAAACCAATAACAAATAAAATATTTAATTGAAACTTGAAGGATATATATCATCCTAACAAAATCAAGTTATTAATTTAAATAATATAAATAATATATAATCTTGTTATTATGTATATTTATTATTGTTATTATATTTTCATATTATATAGTTTTGGTAAAAGATTTAAAAATTTATTATTTTATATATAAATTTAAGTCTATTTACAAGTAATTTATTAAATCGTTAAAATTTTTTTACTACGACATAAACTTAATTGAAAGTTTGATCAAACTTTTGAAAATAGCAAACTTTCAAAAATAAAATAAAATAAATTAATTAAATTTAAACTCTTTATTAGACACCCAAGTTATATTCAATTTATATAAAATTTAATTCCATTTCTATTTCTATTCCCAATAATGAACATAACTTGGTTTATTCCCATCCAATTTGGAGATTTTGGAAGCCGAGTTTTAAGCATTATTATTTATGTGATTTTATTCTACTTGCTGATTCTACCGTGATTAGATTATGATCTGAATTAATTAAATTACTTTTTCTATGAAAGGTGCTAAATTTCGTAAAAGTGTTATTTCTTTTTTAATAACAACATATTGTTTTTAGTCCAATATATATTAATTAAAATTGTGAGCAAAATTTAATTATCGTCATTTGAAAGGAATTGAATTAGAATAGTTTCATGTATTAGTGAGAGAAGTAATTCTTATGAGAGTTAGAAAAATAGAACATAATCATCGAAAGTTGTGTAGTTAATATTAAATATTGAATTATGTAATTTTTAAAAAATAACCATGTCACATTTAAATAATTTTTAAATTTAATTTTCTGAAGCTAAATAGTTAAACATACTATTTCCCAACATCTCATTATGTATATAGGTTTCGCATCTGTATTTTCAATTTATAGTTTCGAGAAATATGAGAATATAAGAATGTAATTAATATTTTTAATTATTTTTAATTATTTAAAATTTTAAATAATATTTATTAATTTTTTATATTATATAGTTTTATATCAACATTTGATAAATGAGTTAAATGATAAAAATTTGATACTTATTAGCTATTTTTTTAATCTTGATGAAATCACTTTAATCAACAAAGAAAAAGAAATAAAAAGATAATAATTTTTTAATGGATTTTCAAATATATATAGTAAAAGAATAAATTTTTAAATTTTTTATAAGAACCAATTAATTAATTATAAGAATTAAGAAATTAAGTTAATTTAGCGAGTAACATTAAATTTCCTGTTAATTTATATGTTTTTTTATAAAAAAAAAATTAATGTTAATGAGATACAATCTTTTAATTGCTTTCCACTTAGGCGATCTTCAATTAAAAATATTTCCTCACTTTAAATAAAAATATATTTAAAAAAACGTTAATGCAAAATCAAAGTAGATTGGGCTTTACAAAAAGATCAAAGTAGATTAGGCTTTACAAAAAGATCAAAACGAACCTTATTTTTATTCTTATAAAAAGAATCATAAACGATAATACCAATCCAAATGTTCTTTTCCGTAAAGAATAGTTACATGCATAATCTTTTTTAACGAAAAAGTACCTCTTTAAAATTATTTATCAAAATAGGATGGAAACGAAATTAATTACTAATTTTGGATAATTTTTTTTTCATGTGGTATATTAATATTTTTTTATTAATTTTACATATAATTAAATTATTTATATCGATAATAATTTTTTTTACATATCAAAAGTATCATTTATAAATTTATATTTTTATTTAATAATTAATAATTTTTTAAAATAAAAAATAAAATAAATTTAAAAATTTATATCTTAAATATATATATTTGTATTTGTAGAAATTTTTTTTATCTATGTATGGATAATATTATTTTAAATATAAAAAAATAAAAAAAATATTAAAAATGTAGATGAAATGATATTTGTACATAAAAAAAAATTAAATTATAATTTTTATATTTAAAAAATTATATCATTAACTTTTCATTTTATTATTTATTTTATATTAATTTTTGGAATAATTTTTATAAATAATTAATTTTTATTATTAAATATTATATGAAATATTCAAATATAAATAAATAATATCGTATGATATATTACAAATTTTTTATCTATGGATTTTATTATATCTATTTTTATATTTATCCGTGTTATGATGGTGTTGATAAACAAATTTTTAAATATTTTATTTTGATTATTATAATTTTTTTAATTTTTTTATTGATTTTTAAAATATATTTAAACTGAGATCATTATATTTAACAGATTAATATTTTATTTATTAAAATTAATTTTAAAAATTAATATAATATAAATAACAGAGTAAAGAATTAATAATTTAATTTTTTAAGTTAAAAATAAAAAAAATATATTAATAAAAAATTAAAATTACAATTCACTCTTAAAAAATATAAATAAAGGTGAGTCGACACCCTTATCATCAGAAAAAAAAAAAAACACATGTAAATTATTATCTCATGACACTTGCCCTTTAATAAAAAAGAAATGGTGGTTCATGTAAGTATACATGTATAATAAAGAAAAATAGTTGGATAACACAGAACAACCCCTTCGTTTAAAAAATATTAAAAAGTAGTCCTAATCTTATGATGGATCACACCTGCATAGTAGATAAATTAAAATGTCGAGTTGTAAAAAAATAATTCATTATTTTATACTATTTTAACGGATAATTAATATTTTTAATATATATATATATTAATTTAAATTTATTTAATAAAAGATTAATTTTTTAAAATTTATAAATTTTATAAAAAATATATAATAAAATTTATTAAGTTAATAATTAAATTAATAAAATTTAACTGTTTAATTAAACAAAGTAATTTATAATAGATTTACTTTTTAAAAAAATATGTTTTCTCCGGTACGTTGGTAAATTTAGGGTATCGTATCCCTTTTGATAAATGAGCAATAAAAGTCTGACACGTAGTGTATATGGTTGAATACATTTAATGTTGGTCAAAAATAATAAAAAAAAATAAAAAATTTACAATTAAGAGTCAAATTTTTTTATAATTTTGCTGTCCTTATCCAAATTTTTTAAATTAAGTTTAGGATGCAGAGGTTTTTATTTTTAAACATTAATTTATATATAAAGGTAACTCGGGTTACATGATCATGGTAAAAAAGTAAAAACAAGGAGAAACTCTTTCGCCGCTTCGATTTCGACATATAACTACACAACAACTTTTTTTTTTTGGGTTATGGTGTTTCCAGTTGCCCGTTTTTGTTCGTCTCAAGAAATCTAGGGTTCATTTTACTTTTCCAGTCTTCATCGTCGTTCACCTCCACTTCGAGTTTGACATCTAACTACACAATGTCTTTTTTTAATTTTTTGAGTACCAGCTATGTTGTTTCCAGTTGCCAGTTTTTGTTCATTTCAAGAAATTTATGGTTGATTTTAGTTTCCCAGTCTTCATCTTCTTTCACCTAAAACGAAGTTATACTTGGTTCGATAATGGAGGATTTACATTTTGTCTGAGTTGAAGTTTGTGAAATTGAAAGCTGCATGTACAATTGGAGGGTTGACATTTTGGTTGACATTAAGTCTTTGAAATTGATAGTTGTATTTGCGATTCAAGGGTTTTAGCTGAGTTGAAGTCTCTAAAATCGACTGTGGTATGTGCGATTGAAGGATTCTTGTTTTGATTGAGTGGAAGTGTGTGAAATCGAACGTGGTATACGCGATTGAAGAGGTATGATTTATTTTGTGTATATTTTTTGAAATAAATTGAGGTTGGCATTGTTGTTTTTGTATTTGATGTTAAATGTACCTTATTGGTGAAATTTTGATATACTCTGTTTCATTTGAGTTCATATAGTTGCATTCATAAGAGTTTAATAGTTGATATAGTTGGTGTATTTGGTACATGTAGTAGTGCTCCTTACCATTTTTTTCATATAGTGTGATATTTTACTTTCTTATAATGTTCTTTTAGATTTGGTAAAATGGGTACCAGAAAAAAAAAAAAGATAGGTGTATCATCTTTTGATGGGAAATTTGTAGTCAAAGTTTCTGTAAACAATACTGAAGTTGTTAATGAGGAAGAAGAACCAGAATATTGTATGAAGAATATTGCAGATTTGACTTTTGATGAGATTTGGGGGTTGGAATTTGACAGTGAAAGGGAAGTTGTACAATTTTATTTTGTTTATGCTCGCATAAAAGGATTTTTTGCTCATAAGGATGAAATTGGTCGAGATTGTATGGGTGCTATTAACATGAGACAAATTGTTTGTAATCGTGAAGGGAGTAGAAACAAGAAGCACAATTTAAGAATGGACTGGTGTAGAGATCCAAGGCCATTAACCAGGACTAAGTGTGGGGCTAAATTTCGTGTGCACTTTGATTATAAGTCACAAAATTGGAAAGTTGTTTCATTTGTGGATACACTTAACCATAAGTTGACTCCAGCTGAGACTGTTCACTTGATTGCTGGTTATCGTTCATTGAATGATGGGGATAAAGCTCAAATCAATAGTTTGCACTTGCATGGTGTGCAAACTTCCCATATTTTTGGTTTAATGCTAGGACAAAAGGGTGATCATGGTAGTTTGGGTTTCTGTAAAAAAGATCTGTACAATTATATCGATAGAGAAAATAGAGCTAAAATTGAAGATGGTGATGTTTTTGCTGCTCTTTGTTATCTACAAGCCAAAGCTGATAATGATCCCATGTATTTTTCAAAGTTTACAACAACTAATGATGGTAGACTGCAACATTTATTTTGGACAGATGGTGCTAGCAGAGTTGATTATGAATGTTTTGGAGACGTGATTGCATTTGATACTACATACAAGAAAAACAAGTATAATCGACCTTTGGTAATATTTTGTGGATACAATCATCATGGAGAAACTACTATTTTTACTTTTGCATTGGTGGCGGACGAGAGTACTGAAACTTACAAATGGATTTTGCAGACATTCTCTGAAGCAATGTTTGGAAAACATCCTAATGGTGTGGTCACTGATGAAGATCATGCTATGAGAGAAGCATTGAGGGATGTGTTTCCAAATAGTTCACACAGACTTTGTGCATGGCATATCCAAAAGAATGCTGTGGAGAATGTAAAAAATAAACATTTCTTGGAAGAGTTTAAGCATTTGATATATTCCAATATGACCAGTGATGAATTTGAAGATGAGTGGAACAAAATAAGTCTTAAGTATGGGCTTGTTGAGAATAAATGGATGAGGAAGATGTATAAAATGAAGAGCATGTGGGCATCAACGTATGTGTGATAACTTTTTTGGAGGAATCAGAACGACATCTATTTGTGAAGGTATAAATTCTTTCATTAAGAGATATGTGAAAAATAAAAGTAGCCTCGTTGATTTAATGCATAACTTGGAACGTGCCTTGAAACAGTACAGACATAATGATTTGGTTTCCGATTTTAAATCTACATACTATTTCCTTGTTATTACCACTGCATTGTACATGTATGAAGATGAAGCCTCAAAAATTTATACGTTTAAAAAATTTAGGGAAGTAAAAAATGAGATTAATTATGCTGCACACCTAAATGTTTCTCGAGCGAATTGAGTCTGATGTTGATTTGAAGTTGAAGATGAAACTATTTGGCAGCCCAAATAAAGAATTTATGGTTTTTTTTTTTCAAAAAGGAGTTTACATTTGTTTATGATGTAGAATGTTTGAAACTTGTGCGATCCCATGTTCTCACATCTTTTGTGGCATGAGGCATTTACATATAGGTAGCCTTCCTTCCACTTTAATTTGTAAAAGATGGTCAAAGATTGCTAATGTGGAATATCTGTCTTCTATCTGTAAAAATGATAATGAAGTTGACAAAAAAAAAAAAGGTTGCATGCTTTGTGAAGGAGCACTAGCTTCGAAAAATGGCTCACATTTCATGGAGGCAAGTGAAGATATTAATAAACTTATTCTTAAGTTTGATAAAAAAACAGGTGGTAACAGTGGCCTTGGAATGACTTCTTTAGTGGTTGGTGATCCTATGATGGTAAAAACTAAAGGTGCCCCAAAGAAGAAGAAAAAAGGTGTTAAGAGGGAACGTTGCAGTAACTGTAGGAAAGTTGGACATACAATCAAGAAATGTCCAAAATTTCTTTCAAGCAATGTACTATGCACTGTAGAGGAAGACTTGAGTACATCAGAATCTGATGATGTAAGGCAATAGTACTATCATGATTAGTAGGATTAAGTTAGTATGTTTTATGTTGGTTTAAGTTTTAATTTAAAAAATGTTTTTCCTTGTGCAGAATAATACAAACAATGTTGGGTCTGGATTTTTAAAGATAATGTATGAAGATGTAATACCAACTCAATGTTCAGTTAAATTTTGTTGCAAATTGACTTTTTTTATTATAGCCGTGATTTAGTAATATTGTAACACATTTTTTTGACGAAGGTTGTTAAGGGTCATGTTAAAGGTCATGATACAAATTGTGAAGCTGTATATGTTCCAAACTCAAATATTGTACCTCCTACTATGATGAAAACAAGTTTCACTTCCCTATTACAAAATTTGCACAATTTAGGAAAGATGGGAGGTCTTGTTGATGTCAAAGAATCTCCATCTGGTGCTGATAAGTTGTTGTCATATACAAAATTATGTTTTGATTAACTTTCATTATGTCCATTTTGTCTCATTTGTTAATTATTTTGTTTTTATATAGGTTCTGATTCTTGTTAAAGAATGTGCTGTGGATGTTGGTAATGAACGATGGTGTTGATGAATTGTTGGATAACTTATGCCACAAACATTTATACTGGAATAGTGTCCCCTTGCATGAATACATTGTTGTTTACTGAAGGATGTGAAGAGTGCTGTTAATTGTTGTTTTTATTTTTAAATGGTGAATATTTTCTTTGTTAGAATTTAACAAATTTAAATTTAAATTTAAGTATTTATATTATTAAATTTTAATGATAATCTATTCATCCTATTATATGATATTAAAAAAATTTTAATTACCAAGTATTCATCTTATTAATGACATTTTGCGCATTTCTTATTGAAGAAGTAAATAAAGGGCAAAAAATGCAACAGGAAGAACCTCCGTCTCTGCTTCTAAGTCTAAGAAGAGCAAGAATGTATTAAATAAACTATAACAATTTCTTCAGCAAATAATTTTGTATTTATCATTTAGAGTGTATAACGTCGTTTTATTAAAAAGTAATTGTAGAAAAAAAATTTATATTTATTTGGAAATAATTGTAAACGTCATTTTATTAAAAAGTAATAATAGAAAAAAATTTGTAATAATTTAAAAATAATTGTAAACGTCATTTTATTAAAAATTAATTATAGAAAAAAATTGTATTTATTTAGAAATAATTATAAACGTTATTTTATTAAAAAGTAATTACAGAAAAAAAATTATAATAATTTAAAAATAATTGTAAACATTATATTATTAAAAAGTAAATACATAAAAAAATTTATAATAATTTAAAAATAATTATAAACATCATTTTATTAAAAACTAATTATAGAAAAAAAATTGTAATAATTTAAAAATAATTATAAACATCATTTTATTAAAAAGTAAATACAGAAAAAAATTAGTAATACTTTAAAAATAATTGTAAACCTCATTTTATTGAAAAGTAATTATAGAAAAAAAATTTGTAATAATTTAAAAATAGTAAACGTTATTTTATTAAAAACTAAATACAGTAAAATAAATTATTTATTTAGAAATAATTGTAAATGTCATTTTATTAAAAAGTAATTATAGAAAAAAAATTTCTATTTATTTAGAAATAATTGTAAATGTTATTTTATTAAAAAATAATTGCAGAAAAAAATTATAATAATTTAAAAATAATTATAAACATTATTTTATTAAAAGGTAAATACATAAAAAATTTGTAATAATTTAAAAACAATTATAAACATCATTTTATTAAAAATTAATTATAGAAAAAAAATTTGTAATAATTTAAAAATAATTATAAACGTCATTTATTAAAATATAAATACAAAACAATTTTTGTAATAATTTAAAAATAATTGTAAACCTCATTTTATTAAAAAGTAATTACAATTTTTTTTAATAATTTAAAAATAATTGTAAATGTTATTTTATTAAAAAGTAAATACATAAAAAAAATTTAATAATTTAAAAATAATTATATACATCATTTTATTAAAAAATAATTATATAAAAACTTTGTAATAATTTAAAAATAATTGTAAACATCATTTTATTAAAATCTAAATACAGTAAAAAAAATTTGTATTTATTTAAAAATAATTGTAAACATCATTTCATTAAAAACTAAATACAAAGAGAGAGAGAGAGGGAGAGAGGGAGAGAGAGAGAGAGAGAGAGAGAGAGAGAGAGAGAGAGAGAGAGAGAGAGAGAGAGTAAGAGATGGATAGAAGGTTAGAGAGGGTGTGAGAGAGAGAAAGAGAAAGATGAAGAGAGAGAGAGATAGAAGGAGAGAGATAGGGAGGAAGTAAGAGAGAGAGAGGGAGAGTAAGATAGAGAAGGAGTGAGAGAGAGAGAGTAAGATAGAGAAGGAAAGAGAGAGAGAGAGAGAGAGAGAGAGAGAGAGAGAGAGAGTAAGATAGAGAAAGAGTGAGAGAGAAAGTAAGATAGAGAAGGAAAGAGAGAAAGAGAGATGAAGAGAGAGAAGAAGAGATAGAGAGGGATAGTAGGTTAGAGAGGGTGAGAGAAAGAAAGAGAAATAATTAAAAACTTATAATAATAAAAAAATTTAATAACACATTGCATAATTTTTTAATTTTTTTAAAGATGTTTTGAATTTTATAATATTCAAATTTTAAATTTTTTTTATAATAAGGTACAATATATGTGATAAGGTATGACTATTAACCATATGTAATGTAAGCAAGTCGTTTTGCAAGTGAAAACACATTTGAATTGCAAAATCACCATCATTGTGACTCTTCCCTTTTCCTGTGAACATAATGCTGACGCTTCGGTTTTGCAAATTTGCTGCCACATCTACACGAATTATGACGCTTCATTTATGCAATGTTAAAGCGTCTTTTCAAAATGAGGTGAGAGTATATATATGTTCTTCTTTCTGTAATCTGTGTTTTTTAATTCGTAGCCCTAAATTTTGCGTCAAATCCTAAACAATCGATTATCCCCTTTTATGTGCAGCATGGGTGCAAAAAGGAGAAGTCTCCGACTGAACAAAACTGGAACGAAAGCGAAGAAGAACGAAGATAATCTCAATGAATCAATGTCATCCCCCTCCTTCAACAAAGCCAAATGTGGAAACTCGACAGATTTGCCACCCCCAAATATGCCTCCTATGATCGTCCTTTCCTCCAGGTTTTGTATTTTTTAGGTTTACATGCAAGATTTGTATTTTATTTTTGCAACGATGTTATCCTAAAATGGTTTGGTTTTATATCTTTAACATGAAAAATAAAAAGCAAAGTGGAAGCATTTACAAGTCCACAACCAATTTCGCATCGAGAGAAAAAAGGAAAAGATGGAGAAAAGTTTGTTCTCGATCGACCCTCGTACGCGGTAATATGTTCTTCAATATTTCACCGAATACATATGCATCCTAAAATGGTTTGCTTATTTCATTAATTTAATTTCTGTAATAGGAAGTTGTACAAAAAGTACTGAGGCTAGAATCATCTATAAAGGAAATAAAGGAAGCATTGTCGTTGATCACCAATATTTTAAACAAGCAATCCACCCAACAAAACTTTGAATTGAACCCCTTCGAGGTCCATTCTTATTCAACACCCAAACAAACCGGTTTAACTAATGAGGTAAAAAAAAACTGATATTAAGGAAGTTGGAAGAGGAACAACCACTTTTGGAAGACACCACTAGAAACTATCTTTCACCAAGGAAGCTTACTTTAAATAAGTTTGTAGAAGAACCTATGGCAGAGGATAATACCACCAAATTCTTCTCACCAAAGAAGAAAAAGTTGGGTCCAACAAAGATTTTGTGTGCTGTGAACACATCTACTGGTTTTTATATCACACCTCAAACCTAAATTAAAAAAATGCCCACAAAACTTGGTGTAATTTATGCACCTTTTGTTCCTTATATAAGTTGTATCTCTATTTGCTAAACAATTTTGTCATCAAATTTTTATTATATATAATTTATTTTTAACATGCAGTGGATATCATCCCTATTCAAGCCAAAACAGGACATTCGCTTCAACAATATTCAAATGTCTGTCGCCTTATATGTTTTTGGAAGAACAATCAAAGATTTGTCTGACGTGTAAGACTTCTTTTTATGGTAACTAAATTTTATAATGTGTAAAACCTTATGACAGTATAAAACCTAATGGCAGGAATGAGATTTTGGTAAACCCAGACAATGATTATTGTCAAGGAAGAAGAGACAATTTCGAGTGTCTGAAACCAAAAGGAGAAATTGAGCAAGAGGTAATATATTTAATGTTTATGAACTATTTAATGCATACCACTAGTAATTAGTTATTTCAATTATGGTAATATGTGACAACATGTAATTAATTTGTTTTAGGTCCTTAACTTGGTTGTTTGCCTGAAAACCTTTGAGCAAAAATCTGAAAAAATTGCTGTTGCTAGTTGGTTTTTACCAACATCATTTTCTGTAAGAGTTTACTAACACAACTTGATCTTCATTATTTTATATGGACCTGCCGTTTTCATTAATTATTTCTTCAATTGTAGCAATTTATCATGGCTCCTCGAGACACAAGCCCACAACTATTGATGAACTATTACAGGGAGCGATTCATGGGCTATGTTGACTTTGTTAGCAAGGTCATACACCTCATCATTACTTATGTTTGACATTTCATTTAACTATAATGTAACAATGAGGATACTGATATATTTACTATACATTATTCATCTTTATTTATCTAAATTTATATGCCCATTAACGAGGACAATTCGCACTGGTACCTGCTGGTAATTGATTTTGCTAAATGTGATTTAGTGTTGCTTGACTCATACCCCTCCAAAGATATGCTTGAAGTTAGAAAATGGGTTGTCAAAAAAGTGGTAATGACATTTACTTTTGCTGATACTATTACATTGTTATACCATAATACTTTTATTTTAAATTAATAACAATTTTCTTTACAGTTCATGTTCTTTGAGGAAATGTTTAGTTTTCCTGATTTTTATCAATTTGATGTTACCATGAGACCATTGGTCTCCAATTATGAAATTGTGGTGCCCAAAGATTTAAATGTACAAGATAATGATTTGTAAGTAATTAATTTCATTTCTTGTAAATTTAATATTTTTTTATGTAATATCTAACAACTAATTTAACATCAGGAATGATTGTGGTGTATGGGTAGCCATATGGATGATGAAAGAAAGTGATGACGATTTCAACCTTCAGGTGGCTATTGTATACTCTATTACCAAGTTTAGGTTGTCATAACCTCACTGAATTCTTTAATTTCCCTTTTGCAGATTGACCATGGGACAAGGTTGAAATTTGTCGTTGATCTCGTAATTCATCCATACAATACAATTAGGGAGGACATCATTAACAAGACACACCATCATCTTGAACAGTACAAGGCTGGACAGAGAATGCAGAAATTTTAATAATCTTATTATTGAACAATGAACAATGTCTTTGATTTTCATTTCTTTTGGTTGTTTTTTGTTAGTTTTTTTTTTGTTTCTTATTAAACAATGTCTTTCAAAATTGAATATTTAGATTAATGTTTGGTTACTAGTTGTTAGTTTCTTTGGTTTTTTATTGGTTTCGAATGCCTTTTATTGTTAGTTTATTTGGTTTTCTACTGGTTTGGATAAATTGGAGTGACTATCACTTTTCAATAGAGATAATTTATTTTTAAAATATCTATTACAATTTATTATTCTTTCCAAATTCAATATCTTTATTCATCCTCACAGAAAGTGTCACCTAATTTAAAAAAATTAAGAGATGGGTCATGATGTTAGTGGTGTTGTGCCATGACAGTATTGGAAAATTTAATCCAACAAGCACGTTGAAAAATACTCTAAAACGATAAACTCATTCCAATGAGAAGATTCTTATGCAACATATTTATGTATCTTTGGAACTTTTTTTTACCATTTCCTCTCAGACCATGACCGAGTGCTGATTGCTATTGGCTTCAGCTACATGTGCTCATCGCCACTGGCATCATGTGGTTTACGTCACTAAATCCTTCACTTTCTTTGACTTTTACTTCAACTGGATTTCTTAAAAAGCACAATAAGATGAGTTGATCATCGACTTTAATCCTACCACAATAATCCTTCATTTTGAGTGGCTAAATGGTCTATCTTCGTAAGGTTTACATTCACTCTTTCTGCTCAAGGAAGTTCCTAGCATGACCTCTTCGGTAATTACACGAAAGCTTTGGTGTTTGGTTGGATAGGACTTATATTTCGTAGCATGTAGTTTTTGTTTTATACTTTAGCCAATAATAAAATAAGTAAGTTCATTTCCACCATCTATCGACTTGCTTCTTAAGACTTCCCAATTCGTTTAGTATGTCTATGAATCTTTAACTTTAACATAAGAAATATCTTTCCTCTAATTCCTCATACACATATCTCGTATGCCAAATACAATTGGATAATGCATATCTATCAAAAGTAACTATACTATGGTAATTGAAATGACATACATGATTTCTGGGAAAAATCAAACACATATAAGGAGTTTCAAATAACCTAAACATTTGTTCCAGGTTTAGGTTTAACCATTATAATTACATATCAACACCATTCCTGCTAAGATTAAGAATTAAACAACTCATTGCCATTATCAATAATGTGGAGAAGACTATATAAATTTTTTGATGCATTCCTTCACGGTACTTTGATTCAACCAACATAACTTGTAACTTCTCAATCTGACCATCCTTTAAGCTTATCTGTCTTTGCAGCACCAATACTTCAAAATTCAAAACTCCACATTGAGAACATTCAAAACAAACTCGATCAGGGTCCAACCAATCATAATAACTACAACCCTTAATAATATTTTAACAACATATCATCAGTAATTAACAAATGATATGAAACTTAAAAATTAAACATTGTGAACTACCATACTTCATTATTATTGACACTTTTATTTGGACACTTGTAGTATCTCCTTCCAGGATTCTTAGTTGACCATAATGTTCTCAAAATAAGAGGTTGACCACAAAAACAAAGTCTTGCATCTGAAGACACTACACCACCATTGGCTGATGAATCTGTTTGTAAAGCCATTGAATATCATTTAAAAGTTGTAAGATCAAAAGAAATACACAGTTAATAAATTAACACACACACTAACAAACAAACCTGGAAAAAAAATTAATGGTAATGAAAATATGAACACAACTACAATACTGTGCAAAATTCATCAGGCATGACTTAAGGAAAATATTGGAAAATAACATCTCTAGAAATAAAGATAAAAACAAGGTACAAAAATTACGCTAAAAAATTCATAAAAAGCTTACGTAAACAAACTAAATACCGGAAAGATTGTGCCAACTTCTTCCCGCATAGCCAATGATATGCGTTAAAGACTTTAACATAGATAATGAAAATACCCTAAACAAATTTTATAAAGCCTTCAAAATTAAACAAAAACACAAAGTAATTCATTATGCTCCCTGACTCAATGATCCCCGACAAACAGCTTCAAACAAAGTACGAAAATACCGTAAGGATTGTGCAAACCTTAAATATTAAAGGAAAAAAGTTCATAATGCATAACTAAAGAAAATATTTAAATTTTTTTTTCCAGAAATAAAGATAAAACAGAGTACAAAAATATCGTAAAGATTGTGCAAACCTTAAATATTAAAGGAAAAAAATTCATCATACATGACTGAAGAAAACATTTGCAAGACAACTTTTCCAGAAATAAAAAAAAAAGAGTACGAAAAAATCCAAAAAAATTGTTAGAAAGCTTAAAAATTAAACGGAAAAATACACTAAACTATTTCATTGACCAACTTCTTCCCCCAGAATTGATGATATCAGTCGTACCGGAGATTAACATAGACTACGAAACTGCAAAAATATCCTAAAAAAATTTATAAACAGAGACTACCAAACCCTTAAAGCTTTTACTTGACGTCGTCGTCCACCGTCACCCGATGATCTGTGTCGAAGATGATTGCTTAGATTCTCTCTTTCTGGCCTACATTTACCATCGTTTAGCAGCCAATAGCCACCGCATGACTATGAACATACCAAACTTTTCTAGGTTTTCTTACCTTAATCAAGTCGGATCTACCATGGTTAAATTAAATTTATTAAAATAAATTAAATTAACTGAAACCTAATTTTTAAAAACATATAAATAAAATATAAATTTTTTTATACAAAGGAACTTTCTACAAAAGAAAATAAAATTTAAACCTTTAAAAACAATAATTTTTTTTTAATTTTATCTTTGACCAACATTAAATATATAAAAGGGTACGGTACCCCTAGATATATCAGGATACCGAAAACACCTTAAAAAAATATCAGTCGTGAAAATAAAAATAAATATATTTAATTTTTTACGTTAAAAAAATATTTTTTTTTATATATGAAGTACATGTAAACCCAACACAGACTAGAAAAAAAAACACGAATAAAGAAAAAAATGTTATATAAGAAGAATCTACATAACATAATATGTGTAAAATGCCCTAAGAAAATATTCCGAACACCTACTAATAACTCTAAAACAGTTTAATTCCTATCTAAATATCCAAACGCTGTGCTTAGTCTTCACCAAAGAGCCAACCGGTATCTACAGTCCTTGTTAACAATCCTAGCCTTCATCGTTAACTGATCTACCGTCACATCACAGGTAATTTTAACGGTGATCTTCCACGTCTTAACAGATCCCACTTTAATTTTCACCGGTGCCCTCAGCTTCAACGTTAACGGCACGCTCTGTTTGGCAACGTCATTCACCAATGCTGTCTGGTCCGATGTCGTGAGTGCGATGCCGTTACCCCTCAAAACCGTATCGAACACCGTCACGTTGTTTGACGGCTGATAAAACGCCGGCAATGCACCATCACAGAGCCTAGCGTCATTGTAGAACATTTCAAGGGAACTTCCATCCTCGTAGTAGATTCCGATCTTGCTATTATCGTTGTCTGCCCGAACAGTGACGTCAAACTCCGGTGATAATGCCGCTGTGAACGACGGCGACGTGAGGTTCATTCCCTTCACGGCCACGCGCTCGATTGCATAGTCGGGCGCCTTTGGTCGGAAAACGAAGTAGAAGACGCCGGAGGCAATGGCGAGGAGAACGACGAGGGAGAAGACGATGGAGATGAAACAGCAGAGGCAACAGCAGCACCGGGATCGACGATTTTTCCGGCGGCTGTAGTTGGCGTAGCGAAGAGCACTTTCCGGCGGAGGAACGCGGTAGACTTGGTCCTTGGGGATACGGATGACGTAGGTTGCCGCCAGAGAGGAGGAATTTGAGGTGACGGCAGCTTCATGAGGCGGCGACGTTTGTGCGTCGTTGGATTGTGGGGGCGAGTTTTTCAGATGAACTGGATCGGTCATTGGGTGAGTCACTGAGTGACGAGTTACGAGTTGTCTTCAGCAATTGAAACAGAATTGAGAAGAAGAATGATGAGTGTGCTTTGCAACGTTGCAGCTGTGAGCTTGTTAAGTAGGCTTAGAAGGAAAAAGCGTGCGCGCGTAAGCGTAAAACTGTGTTGGATAATGGTACGCATCATAGGGGAGCATGTGTGGAATTAGGAAATTTAGTTAATTTAGCGAGTAACATTAAATTTTTTATTAATTTATATGATTTTTATAAAAAAAATTTAAGGTTAATGAGATACAATCTTTTAATCTCTTTCCAGTTGGGCGATCATCAATAAAAATATTTCCTCACTTAAATAAAAATATTTTATAAAAAATAATTAATACAAAATCGAAGTAGATTGAGCTTTACAAAAAAGAAACGAATCTTATTTTTTATTCTTATAAAAACAATCATAAAAGATAATATCAATCCAAATTTTCTTTTCAGTAAAAAAATTAGTTACCTGCATGATATTTTTTACCAAAAAGTGTCTTTCTTTAAATCATTTACCAAAATAGGATGTAAATGAAATTAATTACTAATTTTGGGTAATTTTTTCCGTGTAGTATATTAACATTTTTTATTAATTTCATATATAGCAAGTATTATCTATCTATATATGGACGATATTGCTTAATACATAAAATAAAAAAAAAACAAAGAAGGACAGATGAATGACACTTGTATATAAAAATTAAAAAAAAATGGTAAATTTAAGGTGAGCGATATTTATCATCACAGAAAAAGAAGAAGAAGAAGGTAAATTATGATCTCGGATAAAACTTGCATTTTAATAAATAGGAAATGGTTGTTCCATGTAAGTGATGCATGTATAATAAAGAAAAATAGTTGGATAACTCATAACAACCCTTTCGTTTAAAAAATATTAAGAAGCTAATCCTAGTCTTATGATGAATGACGATCGCAGAGATGATAAATTAAAATGTCGTGTTGTCGAAATCTTGGATGACACACATAATCTAGGCATATTTTAACATGTGCTTGGCTAAATAATGAAGTTATCATTCATTGTTAAATTTTGCAATCGTTTATACTTTATTTCGATGATTTGAAAAATATGATAAAAATAATTAAAAAAAATAGGTGTATAAAAATTAAAGTAAAAATAAAATAAAAAAATAAATTGTTTGAATAGAATAAAAAGAGAATAAAAAAAATAATGGTATAAATTTTAATTTATGTATATTTTATAAATAAAAAATTTGGTTTTAAATTTTAACAAAATTTAATTTTTTAAAATTATTTAATAATTTAAAATAAACAAAAAATAAAAAAATTTGGTTCCCTTATTTTCTTCAAGAGAGGAAAATATTTTTGTAAATTCATCGAAATTAATTTTTTTTATATAAGATAAATACAAATAAATAAATAAATAATTCATCCAATTCTAAAAAATAAATTCTTTTTTTTTTTACTTTTCTTCAATCTAAACAAAAGATTAAGTAAAACAATATTAATTATATTTTAATTGTTTGTGCAAATTATATTGTATTTTTGTACTAAGTAAATTTGGATTATTTTTTGAGTTATTTAATTTGATATTTTTTATTAACTATTTAATAATATTGTAAATAATAATATTTTAATTATTTTTATTGTTAATGATTTATTAAAATATTAATTAAATGATTGGATTTGATCAATTATATTAATATATTATAATAATATGATGATGTGTGTTTATTTTTTATAACTAACCATTATATTATAATAAAATACTCTTTAGGTTTCTAATATATTTTAATTAATTTTTATTGTCAAAATAGTTAAATTATTAAGTTTTTATTTTTGATAAAAGAATATCATGTATTTTTAAACAATTAAGATGGAATTAAAATGAAACTAATCATTGGTATGAATTTTTATATTTAATTTTTTATTCATGACATTAAGTTATATAAATATATAGTATTTTTAATTTATAATTATATTTTTATTTTTTTAGTATTTGAGTTGTAATTTTTTTTTTGCGTTTTTAGATTATATTTACGTAGGTATATTTGTTTGTTTTAAAATGATTTTTTTAATAATCTTGAAGTTTGGGTTAAATCATTTTTTTTGAATATTCAAATAGAAATTTTTTTAAGAAGAAAATATTACATTTGAAGGAAAAAAAAAATTATCCAAATAAATATGGTATTGGCTTTTATATGTTAAAAACAAAGCTCATGAAAAATTTGTAATTTTTTTTAATGAAATTATATCGAATTTAATGTCAAATTTTATGGTAGATACAAATGTTAGAAATCATATTATGTTGAAATCTAATTATTTAACAAGGTTCTTTAATTTTAAAATTTTTAAAAATAAAAAAATATTATTTATAAAACTATTTATTATCTGAATTATTAAGATAAAATATTTTTGAAAAAGGAAAGATAAAACTTTGTTTATATAAAACTTTTTTATGGTAGGATCAAAATTTTGCATAAAGAAATTAGACGATATATATGTAAGACAATCTAATAATTTAGCTAAGAATTGTAATGAGGATCCTTTCATGCAAAGTTACCATTTCTATTATAAATTTTATGTCATATAAAAGAATTATCAAGAAGAGACTTCTACACATAAAGATAAAAGGATATTTGCTGCAAAGTATGATGAACAAAGCTAGTTATTAAAGTACATTACTTTTCTAACAAAACAACTCTCATTTATTTAAATGGAGGTCATGTATTAAATAGAAAAATAAGACTCTTTTCTCATTCATTTAAATTAAAATCATTACTTTTTTTATTCATAACAAATTTTTTATCTTTTTCTATATAAGTGAAACAACTTATAAACAAAATTACACTAATAACAATTCATCATTCATATATGAAAAACAAAACTTGTAGCAATTCCAAAATTTATTTTTTAAAAACTTTATTTAATACATTTTATTTATTCCTTAATATTGAAAAAAAAAATCTAAAGAAGTTTATACAATAATTCTTTAGAAGAATATTGTTTTTGGTGTAAGAAGATTAAGAAATATAAAAATTTTATTTATTTTTGAATATGGACAAAATATAGTTCTAGATTGATATAAGTGAACTATTATATATTATTTATATAATCTTTATTTATCTTAAATGTTTACTCTTAAAATTATTTTAAAAATAAATGATCTACCTTAATCATATACTATGTGAAAAGCTTTTCAACATACTATTTAACTCTTCTTGTGTATTGTATATAATAGTTTTTCAAATAATTGATGCTGGAAATGTTAACTGTATGATAAATTGTTATAAACAACAATCTTTCACGTACGACTATACTTAAGTTATATGATCATATATACATTGTTGGGAGCTTTGTGATTTCATTATAATCATGCAATGTAAATTTAATAATGTTAATATATAATAAAAATGACATCGATGAATATGGTATTTCTCTTGACGAAGTTAATAAAAATATTTAAATTCGTGTATTAATATATTATAATTATATTTATTAACTAATATTTAAAGTTATACTACATAAATTTGTTTATTTAATTTTAATTTATATATTTTATGGATGATATAAATGAATAAATTGATAATGATAGATGATTTTTTCCTTTATTACTATTTAAAAGTAGTGGAGATAAAAATATATGTAAAATTTTGGAAGGTATAGTTCATCAAATAATAATGTGAAAGTTGAATCTAATCCTAATCTGAACGTGTCTAATATGAGCAGTTCGGCCTTAGTTTCTATCACGTTTACATCTTTGCTACCTGTTAGCGAAGTTTGACGACAAACAAGAGATATCTTACTTTTAATCAACTTAGAAAATTTGTTTAAAAATTTACACTTAAACATATATATATTGTCAATTTTCATTGTATATAATAATTTATCATTATATTACTAGGGACCACCTACATTGAGAAATGGATTTCCCATACATGAATGTACTTGTTGGGTGACAGGGGATGAAACGTATGTGGGTTTAGATTTGGAAGTAAAGAAGATCGAAAAATGGAAATAAAACATTATGTAATAAGAACATATCAGTCATTCTAAATGGTTGAGTCCAAACCAATAATTTTGTATGTCAAATGTCCATATCATGGAGAAGGTTTCGCATAGAGATCTAGAGCAATTTTAGCAAAGAAATTAGACAATTGAAAAATCACTAAGTGAAGTGGTACTCACATTTGTAGACCCTACACTTCCATAAGACGATAAAAAGATTCAAATTTGATTTACTCATGTATTTTGGATAAAACTATTAATGTTATGTTATATAATTTTTATTACATGAAAAGTGGTAATTTTAAAATGCATCAGTTCCAATAAATTTAATATATCATATGTTTTAGATAGCCAACCCTAATAACATTGATACAAGTGAGGAAAAATAGCCAATTTGGTTATAGAATTTTGTACAAAAAATCTTGAAAGATCGAACATAAAAAATTATCAGTATCTTTAATGAATAGGATGAGTTGTATGCCATGCTTCCTAGATGGTTCGAGTATACGAAATTATATGCTCTTAGATTTATGTATTAACTAGAGATAAACAATTACGTAGTGGACAATCGAGTTAACAATCAACATCAAGTATTCCATTGACTATTATTATGGACATTGAAGTCATGTTTGGATGTCTTCAACTTTTGCATACCAATCATATAAGTGAATGGTACTTTCTTATATGGTATATATCATTAGGAATTTTTTATAGCAACAAAACAAGATGAAAATAAATGTGTTTCTCTTATTGTATTTGCTATTGTTAAAAGAGAGATTTTGTCAATATGATCATAGTTCTTAGCTAACTTACATGTACGTAACAGCAAAAGATAAAAATATGTTTTGTATCTTATTGGTACCAGAACATAAAGCAAAAGATGGCAAATGTTCATTTGAATTGGCGACATTTAAATTCATATTATATGTATTGTGTGAATCATATTTGTGAATATCGAATTATGTTCGAGAATTCAAAACTAAAAATAAATTATTTTATTTTTAACCAAAAGCTTATTTAATCTAAAATAGTTTAAAAAATTAAAATAAAAGTAATGGAAAAATAAAATAAATGAAATAAATAAATAAAAACATAAAAAAAAGAAAAGAAGAAGAAAAATAAGAAAAAAAAAAGGAATTTCACACCAAATAAAATAATAATTTTAAAACAAAGAAAGAAGAAAGGAAAAATTCTCCTATGTGTGAAAGAAGTCCCACATTGGATAAGGAGAACTTCTTTAATCCTTCCTCCTTCTATATAAGGAGAGGTTCTTCACCAAAATGAGGGGGAAGAGGAGCACTTGGAGTCAAGGGACGATTTTCAGAATTTCCGAATGGAGGACCTAGGAGACTCTCTACCTCTGCCTTCAATTCAGTCCTTGGTCTCCATGGAACCAGTTCTTCATCACCTTCCAATGGAGGTTAGGTCCGACTTTTATTCCTCTTAAGTTTCTTGCTTCTTCTCGGATTTCCGAATTTATTTTCGTATCTGTTTTTAGTTTTCATTTTTAATCGGTCAAATGATCTCCGATTTCGGTGATTTTTTTTTGCGTTATCTTCATCTTTCTCTCTAGTTTTTGTAATGATATTATTTGTCTAATTTGTATCTGAAATGAAATTTATATCGCCTTGTGAACACTGAATTATGTCCGAGGATAAATTTAAAACCCAAAATAAATCATTTTGTTTTTTAGTCTAAAATCAAAAAATAAGAAAAAAAGAATTGAAAAAGAAAGAAAAATAATTTTTTAGTTAAGAATTTAATTAGAAAGTTAGTTGGATTAGCTAATGATGGTTAAAAATTAGTTAGAGAAAAAAGAAAAAAAAAAGAGAAAAAGAAAAAGAAAGAAAAATAATTTTTTAGTTAAGAATTTAGTTAGAAAGTTAGTTGGATTAGTTAATGATGGTTAAGAATTAGTTAGAGAAAAAAGAAAGAAAAGAAAAAGAAAAAGAAAGAAAAATAATTTTTTAGTTAAGAATTTAGTTAGAAAGTTAGTTGAATTAGTTAATGATGGCTAAGAATTAGTTAGAGAAAAAGGAAAAAATAACAAAATAAGAATAGAAAAAGAAAAAAAATAAAAATAAAGAAAATAATGAAAAGAAAACAAAAAAGAGAAGAATTAGAAAACAAAAGGGGAAGCTTCTTTACTTCTAGAAAATTTTTCCCTTTCATTTTTCCCTTTCCTTTTTTGAAATTTTATCTATAAATAGGGACTTTCATTTAGTTGAAGGGGACTCTTCATTTCTAAAAAATATTCAGAATTTCTAAGGAGGGAGAGAGGAGCACTTTGAGTCATTGAAGGGGAGGCTTTTAGATTTTTTTTCTAGGAGGAGTACCAAAGAGACTCTTGAATTTTACATCTAATTGAGCACCTTCTTGGTGTCCATGGAACCAGTTATTCATCACCTTCCAAGATGCTATCAAGTGGCATTGAATAACATCAATGGAGGTTAGATCTTGCTTCTATTTCGTTTAATTTTCTTGCGTCTTCTCGGATTTTCGAGTTCATCTTCGTCTCTGTTTTCATTTTAATTTTTGATCGGTCAAATGATCTTCGATTTCAGTGATTTTTGTTGCGTTCTCTTTGTCTTTCTCTCTAGCTTCTGGAATGATATTATTTGTCTAATTTGGATCTAAAATGAAGTCTCTATGACAAGATTACTAAAGGATGTTCGTCTTGATGTGCAAATAAACTTAACTTGTTTGATTTGTGTATACCTTGCTCATTTCTGGTCTATTTTTTATCAAATTTATTTTGTTTGATTCCTATAACCTATATATTTCAATTTTTTTGGTTTTAATTTTTCAGATCTACCAAAAAATATTTCTAAAAATTCTGAGATTTGCATTCAAATTTTGGCGCCAAATTTTTGAGTTAATCTTTGTCTCTGTTTTCATTTTAATTTTTGATCGGTCAAACGATCTCCGATTTTGGTGATTTTGTTGCGTTTTCTTCGTCATTCTCTCTAGTTTCTGGAATGGTATTATTTGTCTAATTTGGATCTTAAATGAAGTTTTTATGACCGAATTACTGAGGTATGTTTGTCCTGGTGCGAAAATGAACCTATGTTGTTTGGTTTGTGCATAACTTGCTCATTTCTTGTCTGATTTTTGTAAAACTTGTTTTGTTTGATTCCTATGATCTATATCTTTCAATGTTTTTGTTTTAATTTTTTAGATCTCTGAAAAAATATTTTTTTGAAAAATTTTGAGATTTGAATTTAAATTTTGGCGCCAAAATCTCTTATGTCTTTGAAGTTTTTTAGTAGATCTTGTTCTTTTAACCTTGTTTAGGTATTATTTTTCATGTGTTGATCCTTCTACATGTATTTCCTTCTGATTTGTTTGTGTTTGTATGTCCTCCTTTGAAAAAAATTCCTAAGAGTGCATGACCATATACATGCATCCTATATGCTAAGTCTAGCTTAAGTCATGCATGATTAAGTCATTGAACCTAAAGAGTTAAGTGTTTGCTTGAATCAAAATTAAAAAACTTAATTCTTACCTCTGGACCTTATGAACTAAGCTGGATTGGAGACAATTGAACAAGGAACATCAATGGAGGTTCACTCCAACCTTTTATTCCGCTTAATTTTATTGGTTCTCCTCGGATTTTCGAGTTCATCTTCATCTCTATTTTCAATTTCTTCTTAGATTGTGCAACGGATTCTAATACGGGCAAGTAGCATTCTCTACTGTTACGTATTTTAATTCGTGCTAATTCAAATACGGCTTACGACGATTTGGATTATGCAAGCACGTCTTTTTTTTTTTCTAAAAATTCTTCTGCTTCCAAAACATCTATTTTTTTTTTCTCAGATTGTGCAAACGGGTTCTAATACGGGCAAGTAGCATTCTCTACTGTTACATATTTTAATTCGTGCTAATTCAAATACGGCTTACGACGATTTGGATTATGCAAGCACGTCTGTTTTTTTTCTAAAATTTCTTCTGCTTCCAAAACATCTGTTTTTTTTTCTCAAATTGTGCAAACGGGTTCTAATACGAGCAAGTAGCATTCTCTACTGTTACGTATTTTAATTCGTGCTAATTCAAATACGGCTTACGACGATTTGGATTATGCAAGCACGTCTGTTTTTCTAAAAATTCTTCTGTTTCCAAAACATCTGTTTTTTTTCTCAGATTGTGCAAACGGGTTCTGATACGGGCAAGTAGCATTCTCTACTGTTACGTATTTTAATTCGTGCTAATTCAAATACGACTTACGACGATTTGGATTATGCAAGCACGTCTGTTTTTTTTTTTAAATTCTTCTGTTTCCAAAACATTTATTTTTTTTTAGTATTTTATTTTTCTCAGATTGTGTAAACGGGTTCTAATACGGGCAAGTAGCGTTCTCTACTGTTACGTATTTTAATTCGTGCTAATCCAAATACGGCTTACGACGATTTGGATTATGCAAGCATATCTGCTTCCCTAAATCCTGTATTTTCTTAAGAAACGTTAATTTTTTTTTTACCTAAGATCACCCTTTTCTTCTCCAAGAGATCAAGTCTCTTAACCAGAACTACGTAGCCTTGCGTTTTCCATTGCACCGGGGAATACGTAGGAGCAGGATCAAGTCCTGTCAGGCTATTTTCTATAAACCTATTTATTTTCTATTCTATTTTAAGGGATCAAACAGTTTTCAAAATATCACACACTCAGTTTAAGGGTACCGTTCTTTGGAACGGGCGAGTAGGGTGCCTAATACCTTCCTTACTCGTAACCGACTCCCGAATCTAGATTTTTTCCTCAAGTTAGGGTTTTTCCAAATGTTTTCCCTTAAAATAAAATTTGGTGGCGGCTCCACAATCCACAAAATTCATTTCAAAATTTAGCGAGTTCGTCGTCTCGTTGTAATTACGGTTATGACAGATGGCGACTCCACTGGGGACTTTTAGAGAGTCAAGCCCTGTTTCAAATTGAGTGTATAAATGCATGTTGATCCCTTTTTCTATTTATTCACATGTTGTTATTTATTTCTGATATTCATGATTATTCAAGTTTGTATGTTTCTCACCCTAGGGTAGAAGACATATATATATCCATTGTGTTTAAATTGCAGGTTATTCCACACATTGTAGTCCTGCATGCATAACATGAGTGGGGCCCTACACCCGGGTCTGAGCAAAACCTAGGACTAAAGGGGTCAAGTGGTGTCACTTGGGATGCACGTCCCGTTTGGCTATCATAAAAACCCCAACTAGAGTGCGTCTTTTCTTGGAGCCCTACAACCAGTAGCGTTCTCTACGGTTGTAGCAAGCACCAGGAATTAGAACTTGGCTCTAGTGACCTTCATAACCTTTAGGATTACAATCCACCTTGTGTGAGATGCATACATCAAACAACCTTAAGCCTATGTCACACATCACCTCACTCAAAACACCAAAAAAGGCATATTTATTTTGAACAACCATAAAAATATGAAGATTTAAAATCGATTTAAAATTAAAAAAAATCAAAAGAAAATTAGAAACTAAATAGGAAGGAAAAATAGATTTGACAAATAAAATCAGAAAATCAGGAAAATTCAAAAAAAAAAAAGAAGAAGAAAGAATTAGAAAATTAAAAATATAATGAAAAATAAAAAATTTTTTACAATTAATAGTTTAAAATGAAAATTTGAAAATCTAACAAAACAATTTCTCATTCAAAGAGGGAGAAAATTTTGAAAAAATCCAAAGAAGAAGAAAAAACAAAAATTTGAAGAAGCCATAATAAATAAAGCAACAAATTATTCAAAATGATCAATTTTCAAATCTCTAATTATTTGTGCATTCAAACATACATACATTCATTCATTCATCGAAGGATTTTATCGTTAAATATCATCTCATACCTTCTTTATATTAACACTCATTAATGTTTTTATCACATAATTAATTTAACAAAAAAATTGAAGAAACATAATTTTCTTCATACCCAAAAAAACAATTTCCAAAAAATAAAATAAAAAATAATCAAAAAAATCAAGAAATCAATTTTTGTTGGAAAAGAGTAAACCCAAATATTGGAGAGAGCATTTGATCATTCCAAAAGATGGTCAACAATTAAATCTATAAATTATTTATGCATTTTCAAAACATTACATTCATTGAATAAATTTATCATCGAAAAAAGAAAAATTTTGAAAAACTATCTCATATCTTTTTCATTTCATACTCATTGAAACGTTGATATTCATGCAGTCATCAACTTATCAAAACTAATTTCAAATTTTACAGAAAAATAAAAATTAAAGAAAGATAGTTTTCTCGGCATCCTTATAGGACTCGTTCCCAATCAAAGATCATGGATGAGTTGGAAAGGCAAAATGAAGAGTTGAGAAATGAGGTGAAAACTATGAAAGATCAAATGGCCAAACTGATGGAGGTTATCCAATCGTCAAAACAGAAGGATATAAGGGTGTCCTCTCCAAAGGAACCAGTTGGCCCATCATATTCTCCTGGCTATAATCCACCAAACCCTTTACCATCGACCATGCCTTCACAAACTGAGTGGGTCCACTATGGGTTCCCTCATGGGCATGCACCCCCATTCGGCCAAACACAAACCCAAACACAAAACCTACCTTCAAACTCTACAGGAATCCCTCATATTACTCCAAATACCACACATCAACCTGTCCAAGCTCACCAAATAAACACTGGGGGGACGAATCCTATGTTCACCCAAAGACTTCATCCAATATACATACCTTCCCATCCTCACAATAGGCCAGGAGAGTATCCAAGCGATCCTTCTAATAAAAATGCTGAAAAATGGAAAATCTTGGAAGGAAGAATCCGGGCAATTGAAGGAAGTGCTTATGATATCAAAGACGCATCTGATCTATGTCTAGTCCCAGACGTGGTTATCCCTCCGAAGTTCAAGGTTCCTGAATTCGAGAAATATCAAGGAACTGGTTGTCCGAGGAACCATTTGACCATGTATTGTAGAAGAATGGTCGTCTGTGCTTATGATGACAACCTGTTCATCCATTTCTTCCAAGACAGTCTGACCGGGGCAGCTGCAAATTGGTACACTCAGCTGGAACGGACACATATCCATTCATGGAGGGACCTAGTTGATGCCTTTCTGAAGCAGTACAAGTATAACCTGGAGATGGCTCCTAGCAGAACTCAGCTCCAGAATATGGCCAAGAAGGGAGAGGAGACCTTCAAGCAATACGCCCAACGATGGAGGGAGTTGGTTGCTCAAGTACAACCTCCCTTGTCTGAGAAAGAACTGGTCAGTATGTTCATCGACACACTCTAAGATCCTTTCTATGACAAGATGATCGGTAGTATGACTGCTAGCTTCTCTGATGTCGTCATCATTGGAGAAAGGATCGAAGGTGGCATGTGCCATGGGAAGATTGCACATAAGCTTACAGGGGCAGTCAATGCTTCCATCGGATCAGGAAAGAAGAAGGCAGGCAAAGCTTATAATGTGGCTTCTGGTCAAGGCCAGTACACTCCGCAGGTGGCACATTATGGTCCAGCCAGTTACCAACCATCACCATACACACCCTATACACCATATCCTTATATCGCCACCACCTACCAAACACCGTACCATCCTACTTACAACTATCCAATGCAAGTACGACCACCAACACCATACATGATACAAACACAAGCCATGAGCCAAAACCCTAATCAAAGCCTGAAAAAAAGAGAGAAGAAGCCTATCCAATTCGACCCTATTCTGATCTCCTACACTGAGCTGCTACCTCGCTTAATTCAAAACTCGCTAGTCGCTCCTTATCCTCTAAAGCCTCAAGAACCACCATATCCTAAATGGTAGGATGCAAACACTAGATGCGATTACCATGCACGATTCATTGGTCATTCCACAGAGGATTGCCTAGCACTGAAGCGTAAAGTACAAAACTTGATTGATGCAAAATGGGTGGATTTTGTACCGAGGAAATCATCCAAGATTTTTCATACTTTTCAAAATCAATCCTTTGTAAATAAATCTCAATGAGAAATATAAAATTACATTTTTCATATTGCTTGAGCATGTACCTTACCATGTTAACTTTACTTCTTGAAAGTTTCCATTTTTTTTCATCATTCAACCCACTTCTTATCCTACACCTAAACAATCAATACCTGTTGGTGACAATGCCAGTGCTGTAATAAATAATTTTGAACATCATATTAATCAAACTCAAAGAGAAAATTAAATGAGCAAGCAGAATGAACAAGACCTAAAGCCAACCATGGATTCTAAATCATCCTCCACTGGAACTTCTCTGGTCCAATAGAAGAAATAACAAATGTCCCGCTGGATCAAAAGTCCAAATCCAGGAAAAATTTAGAGATGCGCAGTAGATCCGCTGAATTGAAAGTCAAAACAGTCCAAGCAAGACCAATATCTGACCAAGCAAAATTCAAGAAAAGAAAAAATTTCAAGAAAAAAAAACCCGCCGGATTAAAAGACAAAATAATCCAGGCAAAAGTAGGGTTAAAATTCAAAAAATAAATCGATGAAGTCATGATCAGAAGAGGTCTTGCTGGATTAAAATTCTAAAAACAATTCAGGAAAAATTAGGATCAAAACAAGGGCCCGCTAGGTCGACAACTCTCAAAGGTGACCTAGGCAAAAGTTAGGGCACACAAACAAAGGCCCGCTAGGTCGAAAACCCTCAAAGGGCGGCTTAGGCAAAAGTTAGGGCATACAATCAAGAGCCCGCTAGGTCAAAAACCTACAAAGGCTGCCTAGGCAAAAGTTAGGGCACAAAAATCCCGCTAGGTCGAGAACCCTCGAAGACGGCCTAGGCAAAAGTTAGGGCACACAAACAAAGGCCCGCTAGGTCGAAAACCCTCAAAGGGCGGCTTAGGAAAAAGTTAGGGCATACAATCAAGAGCCCGCTAGGTTGAAAACCCGTAAGGGCGGCCTCAGCAAAAGTTAGGACAAACAAAAGACCTGCTGGGTTGAAAAATCAAAAGAACAACCTAGGCAAAAGTTAAGGTCAACCAAGAATCCCAGTACAATCTGACATTTCTGCATCTCATACTTTCCAAAACTGGGGCAAAATTTTTGCCACTTCTTAAGTTTGGTTAATTTGACAATCAAGATTATGAAAAGCAGCATTGGCATTTTTCACCAAAAGGTGCCATTTGGGCAATCAAACCAACATCCTTCGCCCTTTCCTTTCAAATATACTACCTTAAACATCATTTGCAAAATTCTGCATTTCCTTCCATTAATTATCCAAGATCACTTTGCATACCTCAAAGGTACACAGGCCAAAAAGGAATGTGAAAAATGTAAAAATAAAAAGATAAATTTCGAAAGGTCATGAAAAATCGGATGAGTCCTCAACCATCACAACACGACATGACTGTTTCCCAAAAGGTCATCCTTTTACCAGCCATAATGCTGTCAAGACAAAAGGAGTGTGTCTCATCCAATAATGCTGACTATTGATGGGTCTCAAAGATCCTGGAAAGAAGGTAACAAAGTTGACCAAGAAGCCAAGAGATTGAGTCAATCCAGCTCATCCTGATTTTTGGTTCCTTTCACACCAACTATAAGGTTGTCGAGAAAGAACCTATCGAAAAAATAAAAGAAAATAATAAAATCAAGAGAAACAAAAAGTTTTTCACCATCTCATGGCATGCATTCATTCCATAGCATCTATTAAATAATTATGTTGAGCATTAAGAAGCAATAATCAAGTTAAAGCATCACATCCTTCTGCATTCATTCAAACATCATGATAAGCATCCGACATCTCATAATCTATTGTCAATACTAAGTAAAACCAGGGAAAATTTCCCATATCAAAATCAAAACTGGGGTAAATGCTTGTCTACAAAAATTCAATTTGAGGTCATCCTCAAATCCTAAGTCAAGCTCAAACTAGGGCTAACGCTTGCCTACAAAAATTCAATTTGAGGTCATTCCCAAATTTTGAGTCAAGCTCAAACTGGGGCAAACGCTTGCCCACAAAAAGTCCAATTTGAGGTCATCCTCAAATTCTTAGTCAAGCTCAAGCTGGGGCAAACACTTGCCCACAAAAAGTCCAATTTGAGGTCATCCTCAAATTCTTAGTCAAGCTCAAGCTGGGGCAAACACTTGCCCACAAAAATTCAATTTGAAGGCATCCTCGAATTTTGAGTCAAGCTCAAACTTGGGCAAATGCTTGCCGACACAAAAATCAAATTTGAGGTCATCCTCAAATTTCAAATCAAAAATCAAGTTAGGGCAAACATGCGCCCTGAAATATTCAAGATGAAGAAAACTTCGAAGTATGAATCAAGATTCAAGCTGGGGCAAACGCTTGCCCAAAATCCCCTCAAGTTAAGGCATTCCTCGATTGCCAAAACTCTTCCAAACTAGGGCAAGATGTTTGCCCAAAGTCCCTTCAAATCAAGACACTCCTCAATTATCAAGAATTTTCTAAACTGGGGCAAAATGTTTTCCCAATTTTATTCAAGAGAATAATTATCAAGTGCTTAAAAAAACCCTCAAGTTCAAGGAAGAATAAGTAATAAATAATTTCAAACTAATATTTTCCGAGGCAGTTGACGAAGAAGTCCATATTCCACTCCCGTGCATTCCTAAGGCACATCATATTACTTCCCACATCTGTCTCAATGGGTCATTCTTTTACTTGCACTAATAGGCCATTACTTTCATGTTGCCACACCTGTCTCCACAGGTTATTCTGTCTCAGTAAGACATCTCTTTTTCTGTACTCGTCTTTTTGTCTTGACAAGTCTCTCTTTTCCATACCTATCCTAACAGGTCATTTCGCGCTTTTTGTCTGGCATGACAAACTAGCTTTGTCGCTTGTCTTAACAGGATGTCTTTCCTTTACCTGTCTTAACAGGTCAACCATCATTCCACCTTTGCATTGCCTGCACCAACAGATTTCATTCTCGTGTCTTCCCTAACAGGTCACTTCTACTTTTTGCTTGTCTTAACAGGCTACTTCTGCCTTTTGCCTGTCTTAACAGACTGTTTTTCCTTTGCCTGTCTTCACAGGTCAATCTTCTTTTTGTTTTCACATGACTTATCTTAATAACTATGATCATTCTTGCCTTGCCTGTCTTAACATGCCATCTCTGTTACGCCTGTCTTAACAGGCCATTTCTACATTCTGCCTGTCCTAACAGGCTTGCTTTTTTCTGTCAACAACAGGACCTTTTTCTACCTGTCTAAACAAGTTTCCGTCATCCCGCTTTTCCTGTTTTAACAATTTTTTTTATACCACTCTATCATGTCTATCTTAACAGACGTCTTCCTTTCATCCTGTGAAAAATAGGACTTTTACATTTTCATCTGTCTTAACAGGTTATCATTATTCTGTTGTGCCTGTCTTAACAAACATCTTGCTTTCATCCTGTCAACAAGAGGACCTTTACATTTTACCTATCCTAAACAGGTAATTTTGCACTTTCCTTTGCTTGTCTTAACCAGTGTTCATCGTTCTTCTTCCTGTTTTAACAGGTATCTTGTTTCCTGCCTATTAGCAACAGGTTTTTTCTTCATTACCTATCATAACAGGTTTCTCTCCTCATTTCAATGCCTGTCTTAATAGGATTCCATCTATATTTTACCTGCCTCAACAGGTCATTTTCATTTCCTTTGCCTGTCTAGGAGGCTTGCATCTTTCCTGTTATCAACAGGACTTTTCTGCATCTTACCTGTCTTAATAGGTTCCCTTCACATTACTTTTCCTGTCTTACCAGGTTTACATTTCTCCTGCCAACAACAGGATGCCATCTACATTTATTCTGTCTTAACAAGATAGTTTTTGTCATTTACTTTTCCTGCCTTAACAAGGCTTGCTTCTTTCCTGTCTTCACAGGTCCTTTTCATTTCACTTTGCCTGTCTTAACAGGTTTTCACCATTCTGTTGTGCCTATCTTAACAGGCGTTTTTTCTTCATCCTATCAACAACAAGACTTTTACGTTTCTGCCTGTCTTAACAGGTAATTTTCATTTTCCTTTTCTTGTGTAGCAGACTTGCATCCTTCCTGTCATCAACAACACTTTTTCTACATTTCACTTGTCTTAACAGGTCATTTTTCATTAATCCTGTCAAGCAAGATTTCATGTTTAAATTTTTGCATACATCCTGTCAAGACGGATTTCATTTGCATTTATCTTGTCAAGCAGGATTTCAAGTTTAAATTTCCGCATTTCAGCCTATCACACGAGGCTCTGCATGTTTAATTTTCTGCATTTCAGTCTATCACACAAGGCTCTGCATGTTTAATTTTCTGCATTTCAGCCTATCACACGAGGCTCTGCATGTTTACATTTCTGCACTTCAGTCTATCACACGAGGCTCTGCACGTTTAAATTTCTGCATTTCAGCCTATCACACGAGGCTCTGCATGCTTAATTTTCAGCATTTCAGCCTATCACACGAGCCTCTGCATGTTTAAATTTCCGCATTTCAGCCTATCACACGAGACTCTGCATGTTTAATTTTCTGCATTTCAGCCTATCACACAAGGCTCTGCATGTTTGATTTTCTGCATTTCAGCCTATCACACGAGGCTCTGCATGTTTACATTTCTGCATTTCAGCCTATCACACGAGGCTCTGCATGTTTAATTTTCTGCATTCCAGCCTATCACACGAGGCTCTGCATGTTTACATTTTTGCACTCCAGCCTATCACACGAGGCTCTGCATGTTTAAATTTCTGCATTTCAGCCTATCACACGAGGCTCTGCATGTTTAATTTTCTACATTTCAGCATATCCACGAGGCTCTGCATGTTTAAATTTCCGCATTTCAGCCTATCACACGAGGCTCTGCATGTTTAATTTTCTGCATTTCAACCTATCACACAAGGCTCTGCATGTTTAATTTTCTGCATTTCAGCCTATCACACGACGCTCTACATGTTTACATTTCTGCACTTCAGCCTATCGCACGAGGCTCTGCATGTTTAAATTTCTGCATTTCAGCCTATCACACGAGGCTCTGCATGTTTAATTTTCTGCATTTCATCCTATCACACGAGGCTCTCCATGTTTAAATTTCCGCATTTCAGCCTATCACACAAGGCCCTGCATGTTTACATTTCTACATTTCAACCTATCACACGAGGCTCTGAATGTTTAATTTTCTGCATTTCAGCCTATCACACGAGGCTCTGCATGTTTAATTTTCTGCATTTCAGCCTATCACACGAGGCTCTGCATGTTTAAATTTCCGCACTTCAGCCTATCACACGAGGCTCTGCATGTTTAATTTTCTGCATTTCAGCTTATCACACGAGGCTCTGCATGTTTAATTTTCTGCATTTCAGCGTATCACACGAGTCTCTGCATGTTTACATTTCTGCACTTCAGCCTATCACACGAGGCTCTGCATGTTTAAATTTCTGCATTTCAGCCTATCACACGAGGCTCTGCATGTTTAATTTTCTGCATTTCAGCCTATCACACGAGGCTCTGCATGTTTACATTTTTGCCCTTCAGCCTATCACACGAGGCTCTGCATGTTTAAATTTCCGCACTTCAGCCTATCACACGAGGCTCTGTATGTTTAAATTTCTGCACTTCAGCCTATCACACAAGGCCCTGCATGTTTACATTTCTACACTTCAGCCTATCACACGAGGCTCTGCATGTTTAAATTTCTGCATTTCAGCCTATCACACGAGGCTCTTCATGTTTAATTTTCTGCATTTCAGCCTATCACATGAGGCTCTGCATGTTTACATTTCTGCATTTTAGCCTATCACACTAGGCTCTGCATGTTTAATTTTCTGGATTTCAGCCTATCACACGAGGCTCTGCATGTTTAAATTTCTGCATTTCAGCCTATCACACGAGGCTCTGCATGTTTAAATTTCCGCAGTTCAGCCTATCACACGAGGCTCTGCATGTTTAATTTTCTGTATTTCAGCCTATCACACGAGGCTCTGCATGTTTAATTTTCTGCATTTCAGCCTATCACACGAGGCTCTGCATGTTTACATTTCTACACTTCAGCCTATCACACGAGACTCTGCATGTTTAAATTTCTGCATTTCAGCCTATCACACGAGGCTTTGTATGTTTAAATTTCTGCATTTCAGCCTATCACACGAGGCTCTGCATGTTTAAATTTCCGCACTTCAGCCTATCACACGAGGCTTTACATGTTTAATTTTCTGCATTTCAGCCTATCACACGAGGCTCTGCATGTTTACATTGCTGCACTTCAGCCTATCACACGAGGCTCTGCATGTTTAAATTTCTGCATTTCAGCCTATCACACGAGGCTCTGGACGTTTAATTTTCTGCATTTCAACCTATCACACGAGGCTCTGCATGTTTACATTTTTGCACTTCAGCCTATCACTCGAGGCTTTGCATGTTTAAATTTCTGCATTTCAGCCTATCACACGAGGCTCTGCATGTTTAATTTTCTGCATTTCAGCCTATTACACGAGGCTTTGCATGTTTAAATTTCTGCACTTCAGCCTATCACACGAGGCTCTGCATGTTTAATTTTCTGCATTTCTGCCTATCACACAAGGCTCTGCATGTTTAATTTTGTGCATTTCAGCCTATCACACGAGGCTATGCATGTTTACATTTCTTCATTTCAGCCTATCACATGAGGCTCTGCATGTTTAATTTTCTGCATTTCAGCCTATCACACGAGGCTCTGCATTTTAGTTTCCTGTATTCTGGCCTATCACATCAGGCCCCTCATGTTTTAATTTCTGTCCAGCCTATCATATCAGGCACTGCATTTTAATTTTCTGCATTTTGGCCTACCGTATCAGGCCCTGCATATTTAAGCCCGCCAGCTCATTACACAAGGTTTGCAAAACTTATGCAAAATTTCCACATTTGAACTACCATCCTCCAATTTGTTAGGGCAGGCATTCCTAAGTTTTCGGTCAAGCCCGGAACTTTTCTGGTACCCCGGAAGCATCATTTTCCTGACATGTTCAAGACTTGCCAATAAGGCTCGCACCCATACCAATTTTTATCTTTTACCTCGGACATAATTTGTTCACTTCTTTACTCATTGCCTATCGTGATAATCTAGAAACTTGTTTCTTATATTATCTGGTAAGAAAATGAGTAAAGAGGGGCAAACTGTGAACACTGAATTATGTCCGAGGATAAATTTAAAACCCAAAATAAATCATTTTGTTTTTTAGTCTAAAATCAAAAAATAAGAAAAAAAAGAATTGAAAAAGAAAGAAAAATAATTTTTTAGTTAAGAATTTAGTTAGAAAGTTAGTTGGATTAGCTAATGATGGTTAAAAATTAGTTAGAGAAAAAAGAAAAAAAAAAGAGAAAAAGAAAAAGAAAGAAAAATAATTTTTTAGTTAAGAATTTAGTTAGAAAGTTAGTTGGATTAGTTAATGATGGTTAAGAATTAGTTAGAGAAAAAAGAAAGAAAAGAAAAAGAAAAAGAAAGAAAAATAATTTTTTAGTTAAGAATTTAGTTAGAAAGTTAGTTGGATTAGTTAATGATGGTTAAGAATTAGTTAGAAAAAAAGGAAAAAATAACAAAATAAGAATAGAAAAAGAAAAAAAATAAAAATAAAGAAAATAATGAAAAGAAAACAAAAAAGAGAAGAATTAGAAAACAAAAGGGGAAGCTTCTTTACTTCTAGAAAATTTTTCCCTTTCCTTTTTTGAAATTTTATCTATAAATAGGGACTTTCATTTAGTTGAAGGGGGACTCTTCATTTCTAAAAAATATTCAGAATTTCTAAGGAGGGAGAGAGGAGCACTTTGAGTCATTGAAGGGGAGGCTTTTAGATTTTTTTTCTAGGAGGAGCACCAAAGAGACTCTTGAATTCTACATCTAATTGAGCACCTTCTTGGTCTCCATGGAACCAGTTATTCATCACCTTCCAAGATGCTATCAAGTGGCATTGAATAACATCAATGGAGGTTAGATCTTGCTTCTATTTCGTTTAATTTTCTTGCGTCTTCTCGGATTTCCGAGTTCATCTTCGTCTCTGTTTTCATTTTAATTTTTTATCGGTCAAATGATCTCCGATTTCAGTGATTTTTGTTGAGTTCTCTTTTTCTTTCTCTCTAGTTTCTGGAATGATATTATTTGTCTAATTTGGATCTAAACTGAAGTCTCTATGACCAGATTACTGAAGGATGTTTGTCTTGATGCGCAAATGAACTTAACTTGTTTGATTTGTGTATACCTTGCTCATTTCTGGTCTGTTTTTTGTCAAATTTGTTTTGTTTGATTCCTATAACCTATATCTTTCAATTTTTTTGGTTTTAATTTTTCAGATCTACCAAAAAATATTTCTAAAAATTCTGATATTTGCATTCAGATTTTAGCGCCAAATTTTCTAGTTAATCTTTGTCTCTGTTTTCATTTTAATTTTTGATCGGTCAAACGATCTCTGATTTTGGTTCTTTTTGTTGCGTTTTCTTCGTCTTTCTCTCTAGTTTCTGGAATGGTATTATTTGTCTAATTTAGATCTTAAATGAAGTTTTTATGGCCGAATTACTGAGGTATGTTTGTCTTGGTGCGAAAATGAACCTATGTTGTTTGGTTTGTGCATAACATGCTCATTTCTTGTCTGATTTTTGTCAAACTTGTTTTGTTTGATTCCTATGATCTATATCTTTCAATTTTTTGGTTTTAATTTTTTAGATCTCTGAAAAAATATTTTTTTGAAAAATTTTTAGATTTGAATTTAAATTTTGGCGCCAAAATCTCTTGTGTCTTTGAAGTTTTTTAGTAGATCTTGTTCTTTTAACCTTGTTTAGGTATTATTTTTCATGTGTTGATCCTTCTATATGTATTTCCTTCTGATTTGTTTATGTTTGTATGTCCTCCTTTGAAAAAAATTCCTAAGAGTGCATGACCATATACATGCATCCTATATGCTAAGTCTAGCTTAAGTCATGCATGATTAAGTCATTGAACCTAAAGAGTTAAGTGTTTGCTTGAATCAAAATTAAAAAACTTAATTCTTACCTCTGGACCTTATGACCTAAGCTGGATTGGAGACAATTGAACAAGGAACATCAATGGAGGTTCAGTCCAACCTTTTATTCCGCTTAATTTTATTGGTTCTCCTCGGATTTTCGAGTTCATCCTCATCTCTATTTTCAATTTCTTCTCAGATTGTGCAACGGATTCTAATACGGGCAAGTAGCATTCTCTACTGTTACGTATTTTAATTTGTGCTAATTCAAATACGGCTTACGACGATTTGGATTATGCAAGCACGTCTTTTTTTTTCTAAAAATTCTTCTGCTTCCAAAACATCTGTTTTTTTTTTCTCAGATTGTGTAAACGGGTTCTAATACGGGCAAGTAGCATTCTCTACTGTTACGTATTTTAATTCGTGCTAATTCAAATACGGCTTACGACGATTTGGATTATGCAAGCACGTCTGTTTTTTTTTTAAAAATTCTTCTATTTCCAAAACATTTATTTTTTTTTTAGTATTTTATTTTTCTCAGATTGTGCAAACAGGTTCTAATACGGGCAAGTAGCATTCTCTACTGTTACGTATTTTAATTCGTGCTAATTCAAATACGGCTTACGACGATTTGGATTATGCAAGCACGTCTGTTTTTCTAAAAATTCTTCTGTTTCCAAAACATCTGTTTTTTTTTCTCAGATTGTGCAAACGGGTTCTGATACGGGCAAGTAACATTCTCTACTGTTACGTATTTTAATTCGTGCTAATTCAAATACGGCTTACTACGATTTGGATTATGCAAGCACGTCTGTTTTGTTTTTAAAATTCTTCTATTTCCAAAACATTTATTTTTTTTTTAGTATTTTATTTTTCTCAGATTGTGCAAACGGGTTCTAATACGGGCAAGTAGCGTTCTCTACTGTTACGTATTTTAATTCGTGCTAATCCAAATACGGCTTACGACGATTTGGATTATGCAAGCATGTCTGCTTCCCTAAATCCTGTATTTTCTTAAGAAACATTAATTTTTTTTTTACCTAAGATCACCATTTTCTTCTCCAAGAGATCAAGTCTCTTAACCAGAACTACGTAGCCTTGAGTTTCCCATTGCACCGGGGAATACGTAGGAGCAGGATCAAGTCCTGTCAGGCTATTTTCTATAAACCTATTTATTTTCTATTCTATTTTAAGGGATCAAACAGTTTTCAAAATATCACACACTCAGTTTAAGGGTACCGTTCTTTGGAACGAGCGAGTAGGGTGCCTAATACCTTCCTTACTCGTAACCGACTCCCGAATCTAGATTTCTTCCTCAAGTTAGGGTTTTTCCAAATGTTTTCCCTTAAAATAAAATTTGGTGGCGGCTCCACAATCCACAAAATTCATTTCAAAATTTAGCGAGTTCGTCGTCTCGTTGTAATTACGGTTATGACACGCCTGATTACCAAAGCATGTTCATCCTGGTGTGCAAATGAACCTAACTTGTTTGATTTGTGCATAACTTGCCCATTTCTGGATGGATTTATATCAAACTTGTTTTGTTGGATTCCTAGGATCCATATATTTCAATTGATAGGTTTTAATTTTTCAAATCTACCAAAAAATATTTTCAAAAAATTCTGAGATTTGAATTCAAATCTTGGCGCCAAAATCTCATGTGATCTTGAGGTTGATCTTCATCTCTGTTTTTCGTTTTCATTTTTGATCATTCAAATGATCTCCGATTTCAGTGATTTTTGTTATGTTCTCTTCGTATTTCTCTCTAGTTTCTAGAATGATATTATTTGTCTAATGTGGATCTAAAATGAAATTTCTATCACCTGATTACTGAAGCATGTCCACAATTTTTTTCCTTAATTTCAAATCAAGTCAAGTTTATTTTAAATCAAGTCCAATTCAAGCCTAAATTTCAAATGAAGTTCATTTTATTTTAAATCAAGTCCAATTCAAGCCTAAAATTTAAATAAATCAAGTCCAATTCAAGCCTAAAATTTAAATGAAGTTTATTTTATTTTAAATCAAGTCCAATTCTTTTCATTAAATTCAAATCAAGTTTATTTTGTTTTAAATCAAGTTCATTTTGCAATTCTTAATCTCACGCGACGAGCTCTAAGCACGAACTAGTAGCTTTTTTTGCTGTTCGATGTTTAGAGATTCGTATGGGTCCAAGTGCAGCCGTAGTTGTCTTGGATCATATGCATATGTGGATTAAGGATGCCTCTAAACAAATAAAAAACTCGTTTTGCAAGTTTTAATCTCACGCAACGAGCTCTAAGCATGAACTGATAGCTTTTTCTGCTGTTCGATATTTATAGATTCGTATGGGTCCAAGTGCAGCCGTAATTGTCTTGGATCTTGTGCATATTTGGATTAAGGATGCCTCTAAACAAATAAAAAACTCGTTTTACAATTTTTAATCTCATGCAACGAGCTCTAAGCACGAACTGGTAGCTTTTTCTGCTGCTCGATATTTAGAGATTCGTATGGGTCCAAGTGCAGCCGTAATTGTCTTGGATCTTGTGCATATGTGGATTAAGGATACCTCTAAACAAATAAAAAACTAATTTTTCAATTCTTAATCTCACGCGACGAGCTCTAAGCATGAACTGGTAGCTCGTCGCATGAGATTAAGATTTGTAAAACAAACTTGATTTAAAACAAAATGAACTTGATTTGAATTTGATGAAAAGAATTGGACTTGATTTAAAATAAAATAAACTTGATTTGAATTTTAGGCTTGAATTGGACTTGATTTAAAATAAAATGAACTTCATTTGAAATTTAGGCTTGAATTGGACTTGATTTAAAATAAACTTGACTTGATTTGAAATTAAGGAAAAGAATTGTGGACATGCTTCAATAATCAGGTGATAAAAATTTCATTTTAGATCCAAATTAGACAAATAATATCATTCCAGAAACTAGAGAGAAATACAAAGAGAACACAACAAAAATCACCAAAATCAGAGATAATTTGATTGAAAAAAAATGAAAACTAAAAACAGAGATGAAGATCAACCTCAAGATCACACGAGATTTTGGCGCCATGATTTGAATTCAAATCTCAGAATTTTTCGAAAATATTTTTTGGTAGATTTGAAAAATTAAAATCAATTAATTGAAAGATATGGATCCTAGGAATCCAACAAAACAAGTTTGACATAAATCCAACCAGAAATGAGCAAGTTATGCACAAATCAAACAAGCTAGGTTCATTTGCGCACTAAGATGAACATGCTTTGGTAATCAGGCGATATAAGTTTCATTTCAGATCCAAATTAGACAAATAATATCATTACAAAAACTAGAGAGAAATATGAAGAGAACCCAACAAAAATCACCAAAATCGGAGATCATTTAATCGATCAAAAATGAAAACAAAAAACAGATACGAAAATAAACTCGAAAATCCGAGAAGAAGCAAGAAACTTAAGAGGAATAAAAGTCGGACCTAACCTCCATTGAAAGGTGATGAAGAACTGGTTCCATGGAGACCAAGGGTTAAATTGAAGGTAGGGTAGAGAGTCTCCTAGGTTCTTCTTTTGGAAATTCTGAAAATCCTCCCTAAGACTCCAAGTGCTCCTCTTCCCCCCTCATTTTGGTAAAGGACCTCTCCTTATATAAAAGGAGGAGGGATTAAAGAAGTCCTCCTTATCCAACGTGGGACTTCTTTCACACATAAATTCTTATTTTATTTGGTGTGAGATTCCTTTTTCTCTTTTCTTATTTTTTCCTCTTCTTTTCTTTTTTCATTTTTTTATGTTTTTATTTATTTATTTTATTTGTTTTATTTTTTCCATTATTTTTATTTTAATTTTTTAAACTATTTTAGACTAAATAAACTTTTGGCTAAAAACAAAATAATTTATTTTAAATTTTGAATTCTCGAATATAATTCAATGTTCATAATATTGTAGGTGCATTTATATATTTTTGGCTGTTAGTTATCTTTTATTAATCAACCATTTAACACAAGTTATTTATTTTACAAGCATATTTAATGTAATAAAACATGCAAGTTATATTCCAAGCAAGCATATCTTTTGAGGATAATCTTGCAAAGTCTTGTGACACCTCTTCTTATATACAACAGTGGATTGATGATATATCAAAATAAAAATGAATAAATAATGGTTAGAAAAAGGGTTAAAAATATGGGCTTATGACTACAAATTTATCTAAGGTTGTTAACAAATTTTAAAAAAAAATAAGGAATTTACCAATAATTGCACTGGTGAAATTACTTATGTAGTTAAATTTTTTTGTTAAAGTTGGTGCACACATAAAGGTTGATTTTAATAGTGGATTTAGTTATTTCGATAAGTTAAGGTAGGTTATTGGAAAAAAAAATCAAGTAAATGCTTGCTTACTTTGGGTTCACATATAGGACATTATAAGAACAAGGTTTGAGGTGTACTAAGCATTTAATCTAGTGATAAAGAGGGGTAGTCATAAATGGACTGTGATATCGTCCAAGTAAATTTGATAATGTGAAAATTTTCAAGCATACAAATACTCTTTCTCACATGTCATTGTTGCATGTGATGCTTTCTTTTAACATTAATTTCTTACAATATGTTGATCGTGCATATTCTATTAGTGCACTCTGTTTTCTGCGTGATCGAATAATATTAAGTTTCACATTAAAAGTAACTCAAACATTCTTTGAAACTTTAGTAGTGAATGATGTGGACTCTAAAATGTGATCATGTTGATAACCCAAGAATAGATAATTTTATGCATATTTTGCAAAATGATGAAATAAGAATGACGATTGTTCCTCAAGAGTGACCATGTAAAACATCCACTCATGCACATCATGCTATGAAGTTATAATGAATTTTGAATGTTAATATTTTAAAGAAATGTTAAAATATGGATACTTTTAAGGATATAATATCACTTTTACTGTCCCTATGACTTTTTGGTAATCCACCACCTTTTGGTTCAAGTATGCTATCGTATATACTTTGAGTTAGAATCCAAAAGTTCATGTTGTTAGTCATTGGTGTGATATATATATATATATATATATATATATATATATACATATATATATATATATATATATATATATATATATACCTAGGTGTATCCTTTATTCCGTCATTAGAGGATTTTAGCATACAAACTAAGGGAATGAAACTTGTTGCACCATTCCTTATTATTGCATGACATGATCAGGTTGATTCCATTCAACAATATTGTAACAAATCAATTGCACTAACATTCTCCATAAATCCATTGCCTCCTTGTAAATAGGTGGTAATCGAGTAATAAGGTGTTCATCATGCAGTCCCTAAACAATTTTGCATGCCAACAAAAACAATAATAGACATAAATAAAAAATTAACATAACTTTGATTGTTCTAATATTGTTGAACGATATATAAAAATATGTTGCAATTACTTTATCTAGCTTAAGATAGTCAAAGACATGCTGTAATGTTTAATATTTTTTTGTTTTCTTTAAACTAAAGTATTGTTATCATATCTATTAAAATTTCAAAAGTAAAAATTAATATTAACATTAAAAAAATTATATAAAATTTTACAAAATACATTCAACTTACAATAAGTTATGTATCATAAATTGTATGATAACTAAAATTTAGTGTTAATGTGTGTGCGTGTGGAAGAAGAGGAGAGAGGTTAGAAGATTGATGTGAACAAGAAAAATAAAAATAATCACTTGAAAAATCTAATAACTACGAGTGAGATCAATTATATAGAACAAATATTTTAATGTTTCGCCAAGAAGATTTATGAAAAAGTCCATATATATCCAAACCCAAAGAAAAGATGTGTTAAATTATGCAATCATATCGATAAAAAAACTTAATTGATATAATTTTTATTTTATTTTTCAGTTAGGTTGATTTTAATTTAAAATTTAATAATAATTAAAATTTTTATTTTTTTTAATAATTAGGATCATGTTAATTTGGAAATAAGTTTAGCATGTTTTTTTTTTTAAAAAAAAATCTCTTATTAAATTACGATCATGTTATGATAGCTTAATCGCATCAACGTAAACCAATTAACTTTTTATATAATAGAGTTAGTAACTTAATATAAGATATTTTTATAATCAATACTAATTTTTTTTATAAATTTTATATTCGATGAATTAATTTTTCTTGATTCTTGAATTAAAAAATAGCCTTTAATAATGTTGAGGCTTCTGACATATTTGGATTTGATAACTTTAACATTATTTGACAGGTTTGGAGTTAATAATTAATCACTTAATAATATTATTACAGTATATACTTAGCAACACATGATAAAGATTTATAATATAATAAATTTTTATTAAAAATAATTTAATATACTAATAAAATTTAAATTTTATAATTTTAAAATTTATTATTTATTAATTTTGATAATATGTTCTAAAATATATGTTAAAAATTATAATTATAAATAAAAATAAACTTTTAATAAAATTAATAAAATATATAATTTTTTTTAATTCTTTAAGAGTTAAAAATTTAATTAAATCACTATATATCACAACGTTCGGATGCCATTAACATATTTCAAATTTCAAATGAGCATAGATCCAAATATTTAGGATTAAGGATTTCAATTTCATCACTTTAATTATTGTATTAAAATTTTTTATGAAAAATAGAAAAAAAAATTCCCCATCTCTAGAAATAAGACAATAATAAGTTAATAATCACAGTTAGCAGAAGCATTTAAAAATCTATGGAGGATTTTATTTGATTCTAATCATCTCACTATTTTTTATTTTTTGGAAATGAAAAAAGTGTAATAATTTATTTCTTGGTTTTTCGGATGCAAGGAAAGTATAATAATTATTTAAAATTATTATTGAATTCTTTCTGCTTCAAATAAATGTCATTTTTTTACTAAAATGTTTTATTTTCAAAATAACTACCGTATTTAGGATTTTAATAGAGATGTTCTTAATACTACTTCTATAAATTTTCAATAATAATTTTTTTTGTCAAGATATAGTTAATTATTTGATAGGTATAATTTAATGAATTTGTTTTACTTATTAAATTATTTATTATTTTTAATTTTTGTTAACAAACTTTAAACAATATTCATTTTAAAGTAGAAGGATATATTATTTCGAAAAATTAAATCAACAACCAAATCCTATAAAAAAATAATAATAAATCAACAACTAATAAAACATTTAACTGATAAAAAGAATTGACAGTTGAATGGTCAAACTGTAATCAGCAAGTACTATTATAAAACATGAAGAAATGAATCATATATAAATAATAAATACAACTAAAGTGAAAAATTAAGATTCATTACAGTATTACCAATCTAAAACTGAAGGGAAATTGAAAAAAATGGTGAGTATATGCGTTACTTGTGAATTTTTTTTATATATTTTTTCCAACTTAAATTTATGTCAAAATTATACAAGAATATAAGATACCATCGCATTGATCTGGTGTGGAGAGCATAGGCATTTATCTCATTTCTTATGTCAATTAAACAATAAGTATGACAATTTGTTTAGTGCATTGCGCCATAGAAGCATTTTAAAATGGAAAAATGTTAGTTAGTGTTATATATATTAAGGAGTATTCTTTTTTAAAAAAGTATAAATATTTAATGTTACTAATATAATTTTACCATTATTTTTTTATTCAGTAAATTTTCAATTAATATCCTTAAATAGGATTAAATAGAGAAATATTAATATGATAGATCCATAGTTCATTTAAGTTTAACTGATCACTTTAATCTGTAGATTAACGGGTTTATTTATTTGATTAATAAAATATATTAAAATATTAAAATATGAAGATGTGAAAAAATTATATAAATGCATAAAAAATAAATTATACTTTTTTAACAAAGCTCTAACCTATTATTGACATGCAAGTCCAAACCTATTTAACCCACCAACCAATAAAGCTAAGGAAAATTACATTTAAAGTGGACCTATACTTTTGTTAATCTTTATTACATAATCGTAGTTTTTATGGGTTGGTTGGTAGTTTAGATTTAACTTTATTTTTAAGTATTTTTAATATTTTAAATTTTATATAACTTTATTTTATATTTGACTTACTAGGAAGTAATTTGAAATTATTAAAATTTAAAAAATATATAATATTTTATATAAAAAATTACTACCGACTACTTGATATTTAGGTTATATAATTTAATATGATGTATAATATTAAAAATTTAAAAAGTCAGAATATTTATTTTATTCTATATTAATAAATTTTGAAGTATATAATTTAAAATATTAATATAATTTTATAATAATTTATTTTTATTATTTTAATAGCTAAATTTTGTATTAAAATTGATAGTAAAATTTAATATTTTTAAGTAATGCCAACTATTTTGGATTTTCAATATAGTTTAGTAATTTTATAAAATTTAACTTAATGTCAGATATATATTTGATAGTCTGTTGTTAATTTAAAATAAATTAATAGAGATTATGTTGTTAATTTTAAATTAAAAGAGGAAAATAATATATTATAGTAAAGTAATTAAATAATTTTTAAAAGTAATATAATTTAAAATTTATAAATATTTATTTAATTAATAATTATCAGAGGGATTAATTTCCAAATTATAACTTTAAAAGATCAAAATTTACAAATTATAACTTTAAATTTTTTTTAAAAATAAATATATCAAAATAGATAAAGTTGTTATCATATTAATACATTCTAACAACATTAATTATAATTAAGACATAAATATATTGGATTACATCATCATAAATATGGTAGTTTCAAATTTACCAAATTTTCAAAAGAACCAAAAGAATTACAGAAGAAAAAGAAAATAATGATTCCATGCCGGTCACACTTGCATAGTAAAGAAAATGGAGTATTATTCACTCCTTGAACAACACATAACAACCCTTTCATTTTAAAAATATTAAAACGCAAGAAGTAGTCTCACAGTACCTGACAATTGCATAAAAGATAAATAAAAATAGAATATTATCCAAAAATTTTGGACAATCCATAGGATTATAGACATAAACTTTGTTAAAAAAATATTAAAAATTAAAATTGCTCAAATATAATGCGGTATTTAATCGCATGCAAACAATTGTAAAAAAATTAGTATCCCCAAAAGTTGAACAACATTAATACGCTATACATACCCATTCAATTGATTATCAAAACACACTCCTCACTTTTTAAAATTTTCTCAAACTAGTTGTTTATTATCTAATTTACGTAATATAGATTTGATTTTGGTTGAATAATATTTTCAACATGTACTTGGATAAATAATAAATTTTTTCATTGTCAAATTTTGTAGTTGTTTGAATAAGATGATATTAATTGCATTTTAATTTTTTTGTGTGAATTAGATGGTATTTTTGTGTTAATTGAATTTGGGTTATTATTTGAGTTATTTAATTTTATATTTTTATTAATTATTTAATGATGCTGTAAATAATGATGTTTATTTATTTATTTTTTGTTGATAGCTTACTAAAATATTAATTAAATGACTGAATTTAAGTTTCTTCCATTACACATATATATTATCCTGATATGCTGATGTGTGTTTATTTTTGTTGTTGTTGATAATTAACTAATTCAGTGCAATTTGAATGGAATTAATTAGAATAGTTTTAGGTATTAGTGAAAGAAGTAATTCATTATGAGAGTTAGAATAATAGAACACAATCATGGAAACTTGTATATTTAATATTAAATACTGAATTATGTAACTTTTTTAAAATAACCATGTCACTTTTAAATAATTTTTAAATTTAATTTTTTAAAATTAAATATTTAATAATATTATTATTTAAATAATTTAATGTCATTTGAATGGAATTAAATCAGAATAATTTAAGATATTAGGGAGAGAAGTAATTTATTATATAACCATTTAAATTTGAATGTTTAATGTCGAATAATTATGTTATTTTTTAAAATTAAATAGCTAAAAATATTATTTCTTAACATCTTATTTATATGTCTTATTATGTATATAGGTTTAGGTTTTGTATTTATATTCTTAATTTATATTTTTTATGAATATAATGATATAAGAATGAATAACAAACCGTGGAGAAGAAATGTATTTAAATGAGAAGTAAAAATGATCCGAGATTTGAATAGGATAATATCATATGTTAAACTTTGTAATTAAGAACTAGATAACTGAGTTTAGCTAGCAAAGATATTCATGGTGGATGTGAAACTCGGTGGTTCCGTTGCATATAAATGTATTCACTTGAAGGTGCATTTTTAACAAAATTTCAGTGAAGGAACAACTTAAGCGTAGAAGATGCTTAATGAGGCAGGAACATGTGTAATGTGTAATAATATTGAGGAGACAATTTCTCATCTGTTATTCAAATGTTTGATTGCAGTAGAAGTTTGGAAATCATGTAAATGGACGGGAATGTCAGTTGTCGAATGATATATTATCACATAGAGCTAGTTTTAGAGACTTATTTCCCGACGACTAGTTGAAGAGATGATTGTGAATACCAATTTGGCTTGCAACGGTGTGAAACATATGGTTGATAGGAAATAAAAAAATATTTCAGCACAAAGAGGCTGGTCTAAATTTAACAATCACGAGCATACATGTACAATTATGGATTTGACTCAAGCATAAGTCTCATAATTTTACATACACATTTGTAAATTGGATATAAGAACATGTACTTCCATAATTTTACATACACATTTGTAAATTGGATATAAGAACATGTGCTTGCTTAAACTGTTAGTAGATATTAAGAGAATATCCTCATCGTGATATATAACTAGATACAAAATAGTAATGAGGTTTTTTCTATATGTCAACAATTTCAATGGTATTTAAATTTGGCTGTATCGTAAATTTTTGTTAATATATAATTTTTATATTTAAAAAAATAATAATAAATAATGATTCTTTTATTTTAATTATTTTTATATTTTATTTATTTTTATAAAATTTAAAATAATTTTAATTATATAATTTTTATAAAGATATTAGTTGATAAAAAAAATAGCTAATAAAAAAATTGATAACATAATAAAAATATTACATGACAATTTTAACACAAATAAAAATATTAAATATTTTTTAAAATTTTCATGAAACAACTTTAATGAAAAAACAAATCAAAAAATAATAATTTTTTAATATATACCGAAAAGTATGTAGTAACAAATTACTTTTTTAAGATGCCTTTTATAAGAATCAATTTATTAATTCGGTAACATGTATGAAAAGGTGTGAAAAGCTTAATTAATTAAGATATATATATTTTAATTTTAGGTATTTATTGTATCTTTGAAGATATTAAATCTTAATTAATATGGATAAATAATTAATGTTATGTATGATTTGGTAATTAATATAGTGAAATCTATCTATATATTTTTAATAATTTAATTTGTTGGATGTTAAAATATTATTATTAGACATTAATCCTTTAAAAAAATATATTTTTACATAAATTTAATAAAATAAATAATTTATATTTTAAAATAAATAAATATAATATTATTTAAATGATCATTATATTGTTTAATTTATTTTTTAATTAAATTTTATTTTAATTATTATCTAAAATGTTTAAATAAAATATATTCAATTTAATTAATACCTTAAATTATCCCTTATAATATTAAATTATTTTAAAATCAACATATCACATTACGTTAATATATTAATTTTATATATAATTTAAATTAAATTTTAAATAAAATTATAATCTTAAATAATTTATTATCGAAATTACCTACAATATTTAAATTAAAATATAAAATATATTATTAATTTAATTAAAAAATATTGAAATAAAATTTAAAATTAATTTATTATCTTAATTAATTTAAAACTTTAAATATATAATATGTTAATAAATTTTATATATTCTGATTTACCTATAATATTTAAAATAAATTTTAAATTAATTTATTACTTAAATTACATATAATATTTAAATTAATTTTTAAATTAATTTATTATCTCAATTAATTTATTAAATTAATTCTCTATAATAATTAAATTAATTTTTAAATTAACTTATTACCTTAATTACCTATATTTAAATATTCAAATAAATTTTATTTTAATTATCTAATTACATTAATTTTTAAATTTATATATTCTGATTTATATATCATATTTAAATTAAATTTAAAATTTATTTATTCTCTTAATTACCTAGTAAATTAAAATTAAATTTTACATTAAATTATTATTGTAATTAAATTAATACGTTAATTAAATATAATATTTAAACTAAATTTTAAATAAATTTATTATTTTGAATTAAATTATTATCTTAATTAATTTAAAACACTAAATTAATTACCTTAAAATCCTACATTTATAATACGAAAATAAAATTTTACGATTTACCTCTAATATTTAAAATTAATTTATTAGATTAATTTTTTATAATAATTAAATTAACTTATTAACCTTTACACCATATTGAATAATATAAAAAATGTATAAATTTATGTTTTTTATAATTTTTATTTTAATTATTAAATAATTTAAGTTTCATAATTATTTAAAAAAAATTAATTTTAAACAAAAATATATATAAATTATTTTTATAAATAAAATTAAATATAATTTAAATATTTTATTTAAAATTGATTCTATTTAAAACAATATTTATTAATTAATAAAAATTATTTAACTGATAAAATAAATTATAATTAATAATCTTAAATTAAATTTTATTTCTCATTGAAAAATTTTAAATTATATAAAATATTATTTTACTTATTATTTTCTTTTAATAATCTTCATTTCCTTTTCTTACATTAATTTTAATATTTAAATAACATATATATATATATATATTATAATTTAATTATAACTTCTTTTATCATAAAATAATTATAATTTTATATAGAAAATAATATTATACAAATTTTTAAATTCTATTATAAAAATAAAAAATATTAATATAAAAAATATTATTTTCAATAAAAATTTATAAAATCATAATAGAAATTTTTATTTATATTTAAAATTAATAATTATTTTAACAATCAATCTAATACATTAATACATAATATGAAATACTTTCTATTAAAGTAAAATACAGTTAATAATTATTTAGAAAAATCTAATTTAATATTTAAATAAAGTAAAAAATTATATTACTAAAATATTATCTTCCATTTATTGTTAGATTGCATAGCTAGGCTAATGGTTTAATTGGATTAATTTAGACCTAATTCGAATTTTTATATAAGGTTTAGAAACTAAATGTAAAATAGTTTTATAATTAAGAATAATTCTCTTTATAAGTTTTATACATAATAATATAATACTTCTTAGGTTTTAATAAAGTTTCAATTGATATTATTAGTTCTTGTAGCATATTGTAATAAAGGTCACATTTTTATAAGATTTTGATGCTCTCTAACATATCTTAATTTATGTTAGATTACTTTGATCTATAATTATTTCTAAGATGTTTCTAAAATTAACATTTTCATATTCTTATATCCATATTAAACCATACCAGAAGTGCAATACATGGGAATCACTCCCAAGCCTACGACTAAATAAAAAGGGCCAATCTTCAGATTTCATTAAAAAAATTTCAATTTGCATTATAACGCAACTGTTTTCCAACTATACTAACCTACCTTCTCCAAATTATGTAAAAGCAATAAATATGACATAATTAGCCACGTAAAATCACAAATCAATCTGAGCATATAAGTCCATATGAAATTATTAATCTGCTTTAAAAAAATTAAGATGATCTTCCATATTACCAAAGTGATTATCAAATCAAGACAACCCAAAAGAACTGCCATTAAAATCATGTATAGTAGGTCTTACATCCAGCAGCTCATTTGTCTTTACATACTGTACTTATTTTGTTCTATATTACCAAGAAGGGTATTCTTTTGATACAAAATTTTAGTTGTGCTTACATAGCATTAGTATATGTATAGGAATTAGGAAGTTTCTCGGTATGTTTAAATTTAAATAAAAACTTTAAATTAGTTACTAATAGTGAATATTTGTTATATTAGATAATATATAATTAAATTTAAAACTTTAAAATTAAATAAAAAAATATTAAAATTAAGACACTTTAATTTTATTGAAATTAAAAATTAGATAAAATAAAAACATTAATTAAAACTATAATATTTTTAAAATTTAGTTTATTTTATAAAAATATCCTTAATCCGATATAATATATTAATATTTAAAATTAAAATATAATTTTAAATAGAAATAAATTTAATATTTATTTCAAGGATAAGGTACAGAACATAATAATAATGATAAGAATAATTCTTAAAATCCCTTTTAGTTAAGAAAAAAACTCAGTTATAATATAAAAATAAAGTAGTTTTATAAATAAATTATTTTTAAGAAATACTCTAAAATAGTTTTTAAAAGTAATTTAATTGAAATACATTCACAGTTTAAAATTTTTTACAGTATTTAATTATAAATTTGTTATAATAAAAATATTTTATTTTTGTAATAAATATTTTAAATACAATTTTCAAGATAATATTTAATTTACTAATAGTGTAAAAATTTTTATAATTAAAATATATTAAAACTAAATAAAAATAAAAGCATTAAAATAATTTGAATTTTGAAAATAAAAATAATTGATGTTAAAATTTTGAATATTAAATTTTTTTTGTAGAACTTTAAGAATCAAATGGATCGATATTCATAATTCTAATAAAGATTTTTCTAATATAAGAATATATAATAAATATTTATAAAAATTATAATTAAGTATTATTTTTAATAAAAATTTTCTATTCATCAACTTTTTAATTATGTCTTTGATACAAATTAATAAATCGTTTTAATAATTAATTTAAATATTTACTTTGATGACAACTCTTGGTGAAGATTAGTACGCAAATAACAAACAATAAAAGAAGAAGACGAATGTAAGTTGTTTTAGAATTAGATAATGAGAAAAGTTTGAAGGTGGAAACAAAGAGGGAGGTGCCTTTGGCTGCAGGTTTCTTAATTCTGTGTGAATGTTAGCTGCCATTTTGGTCCACACGGTTTCTTTAGCTTTGGAGTGTGTGAAAAAAACTTCTTTGAAAATGAAAATGAGTCACCTTCACGGTTTATTTTGACTTAAAAATGAAGGACGCGTTAAAGATGAGTTTGCAAGAGAAATATGCAGAAAAGTAAAGATTACTTATTAATATCCATTTCCCATTTTTTTTTTAATTTTATTATTGATTATTTAATCATATTATATATCATATTTTTTATTTTTTATTATAATTTTAGATATATTCATCTAAAAAAAATGCATGTTACTAATTTTTCTATGCTAAATGAAAAAGATATTTTTTTTAATTTGATTTATTATTGATTACGGAACGTCTGAATAAATTATAATTATAAATTTAAACTTAATTATACCTAATATGCAGAATTGTTTGCAAGATGATAAACTAGCAGATTAAATAAAAAAAATTGATAAAATTAATTATTGAATTAATTGATAAATAATAATAAATTAATTAATAGATTAAGTTTTGATATATTTCATATATATTTTTAATAAAAAATATTAAAATTTAATTAAATAAAATTTATTTCTATAAAATTAAAATTACTTGTTATTTATTATTTATCTTTTATATTTATTTTTAAATAAATTTTTTTCAAAAATTAATTATTTACATTAAGACCAAAAGCATATAAAAGTAAAAGAAGAAAAAAATGAAAGAGATAAAAAATTGAAAAGAAAATGTAAAGATTTTGTTGCATAAATAATTAGAAAAAATTATTATACTTATCATTATCATTGTATTTTAAAGATTCTTCATTAATAAAAAACAGTGATAATATTAATCATTTTATGAAAAATAAACTTATGAAATAAGATAAATTTGGGATATAAAACAATTGTCTAAGTTGCCTTTCTACAACCACAATCCCGCGTTAATTAGCTGAAATGTCACAAGGCTTGAGGGTTGAGAGAGATGATAAATTTATAATACTTTTGCATCATAAAATGTACAATAAAAAATAAAAATAATAAAAAATAATATAATAGATAATAAGATAAAAAAATTAAAATAAAAAATATAACATAAATTATTATATAACTTTAGAGCCTAGAGAGGTATCCTTTTCTTAAATGAGGAAAGAGGCAGAAAAGCTTTAAGGTCAGGGATAAATTTCACCTTCTTATGAGTGGTAAAAGTGTTGGTTCAGTTTAAAAAAAAACAGGACAAAACGTGTCATATGGTTTTACCAAAAAGGAATGCAATGAAATAGAAATGGTTTAGGAATTCACGAGTCATTTACTATTCCTACTTTTATGTTTTTTTTTTTTTTTCTATCTTTTGTTTTGTTGATTTTTATTTTTGTTTTTATTTGATTGTGTGTTTCAGACAATTTATCCCATCAATATACATGTAAGTATAATTTTAAACTTAATTATAAAATAATAGTTATGGTGAATTAGTTAGATAAATGATTATGTCTAAAATAATGTAACGTGAATAAGATGGATACTGTTTATTTAATTTTCATATTAAATAATTTTAAAAAATATAAATTTTTATAAATATAAATTTTATTATTATAACAATGTAGTTTTTTTTATATATTTAGAATTTTGATAGATACATGTAAAAAAAGAATTTGAAATTTTATTTATTAAAAATTATAAAGAAGAATTTGTAATTCTTTTTATGTAAAAATTGCAAGTGATGAAAAATTATTTTTTAAATATTTTGTAAATATAGATAAATAATATAAAATTATGTTAAATTTATATTTTTTTTTAATAAATGTGTTTAGATAAAAAAGATGTAAACTATCCTTTATTCTTTTGTACTTTTAATGAGTATGTTTCATCATGCATGCATGTAAAAGAAAAAAAAATTAGAGATTGATTTAGAGTAATGTTATTATATTTAAAAAAATTAGAAAAATTTATATGCAAAAGAAAGATAGAAAAGTAAATATATATATATATATATAATAAAATAAGTAATAGAATAAAAAAATTAAAAAAAATAAATGTATATAAACTATTGTAAAAAAAATTTATTGTAGAAATAATATTTATTTTAATTTTAGAATTAAAATTTTTTTTATTGTTCTTAATTTTACAAAATATAAGAAAGATAGATATATGCATAGGTGAGTTATCAAATTGATTAAATGGAGAAGCTTTCCTAGCTAATTTTTTTTTCAAAGTCTTCAAAATTTGTTTATATGTTTAGTTTATTTAAAGTTTGTTTTATTAACAAATGGAATCTTATTTTATTTTTAAATAGGTTGAAGACTTTTTTTATATTTGATGAATGAATAAAAAAAATTAAGTAAATATTGTAACCGTAATTATAATAAAATGATGAATTTGTTAAAAATTAGAAAGAATTAATATGAATCGTGGAGTCACCACTAAATTTTTATTTTAAAGAAAGAATATTTAAAAAAAATTCTAACAAAAAAAAAGTTTTAAGTTATGCAGCCGATTACAAATAGGAAAGGTATTAATATCCTATTTACTTGTTCTGAATACTTTTGCTCTTAAACTGGGTGTGTGATTTTAATATTTTTGAAAATGATTTGATCTTTTAAGTCGAATAAAAATAAAATAGGTTTGTGAAAAAAAGTCTAACAGGATTTGATCTTCCTTCTACATGTTTCCTAGTGTGAAACTCAAAATTACATAGTTCAGGCTAAGAAACTTGATCTCTAAAAAATAAAGCATTTAGATAATTGAAAATTTGTGAAAATATATTATTAATTTAAAAAAAATAGTTAGTAAATTTGATAAAATTTGAATAATTTTAAAGATGTAAGATTAGAATTTAAGGATATAATTTGAATTCTATTCAATATGGTAGTTGATGAATGTTGGATAAAAAATAAATTAATCGATTTTATTTGCAAAAATTTTAAGTAAAAAAATAATAATTTAAAAATTATACATAAAAAAGTTGATAATAGATGAAATTTTCTAAATTTCAAAATAGAAAAAGTTAATTAAATCTTAAAAAAATTGATAATCAAAACTATACATAATCTAAATTATCACATCCAAAATTATAATTAAACCTTTTAAACACTACAACATCTAATGGTCTAATTCTATTCATATCATGTTTTTCATAATAAGTTTTTTTACTCCAAATTTAAAATTAAAATATACATAAAATTTTTAATTTTGATATATTATTAATTAAAAAATTTACTATCAATCAGAAATTATTTTAACTATAATTTAAAATAATTAAATAAGAATTTAATTTTTTAATAATATAATAATTTATGATTAAATAATAATAGATAAATTCTTATTTCAATTCAATTCTAAATCTTTACCTTAGTTAGTTTAGCATTTCAACCCCATAATTTGGGTTAATTTGTTTTAGTCAATTGTTTTAGTCAATTGTTTTCATAACACTAATAGAAATAAGAAAAATAATCAATAAAGAAAAATCCAAGTTTAATTTTTTATTACACTAATAGAAATTCAGTTTGTTTCTCTCAAACTTTAATTTTTTTCATGTATTATATTTCTGAAGCTAGAAGTTTTGGAAACATCCATGTAATAATCAATCGAATTATACACACTTGAATTACTACACTTTCAATTTTCACAAAATGTTTTGTGCAAATTCTGATAATTTTGAACAATGTCACCTGTTAAAGATAAAAATAAAAGGGAGAAGACTGAGGCCTAATTCAACTTGCAATTTCAGCAAATTATTTACACAACCAAAATTCGAAACAAATAAATTTGATGTTGAAAATAACACAAAAAGGAGATTTCGATTGATTTGTCGTGTAGGCACACTTTGTCCAACAAGTACACATGGAAAGATGTGTTGTAATCATTAGGGTAAAAAAGAGGAAAAAAAAATTATATATAAAATAATTTTTATATTTAAATATATTTAACATTTAATAGATATAATTATTTAAAAAAAAAAAGTTATGACAATAAAAAACTATTGTAATCTGAAATGTATTAGGATGTATATACTCTGCAGATGTGTACTGCTAATTCTCATATACAAATTAATAAAAATTAAAATAACCAAAGAATCAAGGTTTTGAAAAAACACCATAATCAATATGAATAGAACTAGCTATTACACCAATTTTAACTATCTAATCTTCTAGTATCTGTTACAAAATTATAAATTTAGTACATACTTTTTCAAATCGATATTATCAACTATTGAACTATTTGTCATATTTTCAAACAGTCAACAAGGAAAGATACTCATATATTAAATTAATTTATTTTTGCAATTTTATAAGATGAATTATATACACAAATGTACCTATTTACAAAATTTTAACTCAATACATTAGACATAAATTAAGTTAATGTTGATCTTGAATATAATTTCTTATGATGCTTAATTAAATAAATAAATTGAAGTATTTTTTATGATATTTTTCTTTTTTTCTTTGAAATTTATAACCTATCATCTTATCAATTTGGGTCACTTGTATTTTTAAAATTATTTTTCATTTTAATATTTTGTTACGGTATCAAAGCTCTTTAATAAAGAAAACAATTATTTTTTAGCTAAAGTTGATAATCCATTGGTTGAAGATCCTACATCAATGGAGATGTAATTCGAATAAATGTATATCGTGATCAAAATTCATTGAGTGATGATCCATCATTGCAAGAATGAGGCATAAATGGTTGCTGGAATAGACATGGAAATAATAAATGTACAAGAAGAAAAAATAATGGAGAAGCCAAATGAAGAAAGCATTCATGGTATTCTTGTTTTTGAAAAATTAAATTGGATTGAATTCAAGGCAAGATTAGTGACCATGAAAGACAAGTTAAAAGTCTATTGTAGAATATGCAAATAAAGATTGTGTCCAATAATATAAAGAAGTCTCTTGTTGAATCGGAACTTTGATTAAAGAAACATAGATGGTTTCGAAGGTGTGATGGGTAAGTCTTTTTCTATTAGAATTGAGCATGACACCTAACTCAACACTAAAATTTACTTCCTAAAATATATTCCTTATGTTTAACATTGAATATTTAAAGTGTGAAGTTTGCAAGGTTGAATATCTGTGAGTTAACTATTAATAGGTTTAGGGTAGACTTCGGTATCATATTAAAATTAAGTTTGGGGTCAAATTCAACACTAAAATTTAACTCATAGAGCGAGAGTTGACTCCACATTATATACTTATGATTAGTCTTGTCTTTAATCAATGTAGAACTTTCTAATACATACTTGAAAATGATGGAAAGCTTCATGAAAAATTTAAAATACAAGATAAAAAAATATCATGCAAACTACCAGGCTTTGAAAAATTTGGAGAAAAAAAAAAAAGCTTCAATTTTATGCAGCTAGACTAACAACTTGTCGCATATTGGCTAGCAAGGATTTTTGTATGGAAAATGCAAGGATATGCGAAGTTAATTCTGTTGCAACATTGGGAGAACAAAGATCTTGACATGAAAATATTTGAAAAGTTATCAAAGTCTAAGGGCAAAAGGAACCACATCCAGTACATTAAAAGCAGCAAGTTTTGCATTTGTGCCAAAGATTATGAATGAGTATTACAAGAATTATGGAAGTCATTTTTATATGATACTTCATTCTATTTAGTATAAATGAAGATGCTATCTTAAATATCTTTTTTTGAAAATGCAACATATTTTTACTCCAAGTTTATGAGGTATTCTTGGTTCACCACCTCCAACCTGTTGGGGCTAAGACATTCTTTTATAAAATAGTTAGTTAGTTTTTATATATAATTAATTTTGTAATCATCTTTTATCAATCTAATATTTTAATAAAATATTTTTGTGATACTTTTTTTTAGATATATGACTTTTGACCTTACTAATTTAAAGTTACATGTATCTTATATGAATGTTCTCATCCATTTTAGAATTTTATAGATATTGATACACTTACGAACCTAACCTCATACAAGTTCATTCAATAAAGTAAAAGGATTATTATGTCATCTTTCATTATTGATTTTTTAAAGATTTTGTTTTGGAATAATTTGTCTCTTGTGCATTCAATCAAAAGATATAAGGAACTTGAGAATGTAATTTGCTTTCTCGAAGGGTCAAATGATAAATATAATACTCTGCTAACTTAAGAGAATATTTGGTTTATCTAGATGTTGGTTATGTTTTAATCTTTAGAAAAAACTGAAATATTTTATCTTTCAATGAAAATGGTGATTTTCAGTTTCATCTTTCAAAATTTAATGCAACCCATTTTTAACTCAAATTTTTCAAAGGCCAAAATCAAAATTTTCTCCTAAAAGGAAGGAGGATACATCAGTTTTGGGATCTATTAAATGATGACCAAGGGGAATACTTAGTAACCTTGGTCCTTGCTTTTCCACCAATCTTCTGTTTGGTTTGTCCACAATATTTTGGTTTAGATCAATTAAGCTTTACACTAATTTAAATTGATTCACTTAGGTCTTGGCTTCTATTTGTTGACATGGTTTGCATTTGGGTCTTATTGGTCCACAGAAATTGGGTCATTCATTTTTGCTTTTCATCAATGATCTTGTTTTTTGTGTAAATAGTTGTAGGGCTCAACGTCCAAGCATGGTTGAGCCAACGTTTTAGGATTGGGCTGTGTAAGTTTAGCTAGTTTTAGCAGCATTTGCTTTGGGTTATTGGAGTGGGCTTTAGAAGTTAATTCATGGGAGTTGTTTTTTATTTCTTTCTTTTCACATTTTTTTTGTAAATTTTGTTTTCAAAAACTTTCCTTCCGTAAATATCTAAAATATGTTTTTAAAATTTAAATTTCAGAAAAACTGTAAAATAATATTTTAAATTTAAATTGTAGAAGTATATTTTTAATATAAAATTACATTTTTAAAATTTAAATTTTTAAAGTTTATTTTATACAAATATAAAATCATGTTTTTAAAATTTAAATTCCAAAACTGTAAAATTTTTCAAAAATTAAATTCTGAAAATGTAAAAATAAATTTTTAAAATTTAAATTTCAAAAGTTAATTTTATACAAATTTAAAATAATTCTTCTAAAATTTAATTTTAAAAGTATAAAAAAATCAACTTTTGATGTTTTAAAAAAAAATTCTAAAATTATATTTTCAGAGTTAACTTTTAGAGGATAATTTCGAAAAAAAAAATCTAGGAAGGGGGTAGAAAAGGTGGGGGGGAAAAAGTAATTACTTACTTCATTTGGGCTAATTTTTTTATGGGGTGATATTATAATACAGCTTTTTTTTTATTAAACAAATATTTATAAAAAAAATAAGACTTCAAAATGATTCTCATAATATGATAGGTTAAATCATATCATTATGTATGAAATCGTATTGTAAAAGATTATTAAATTTTTTATGTGACATGTTTTTAAAAGTAGCAACACACCAAAACAAATTACAGTTTCTATATTTAATATTTCAAAGGCTTATATGTAATTGAGCTATTTTCAATTTCAATGCAAATTTTTAATATATTATGGGAAGTTAAGCAATATTAAAGTAAATAAATTTTAGAAAAAAAATTAATATTTTTTATTAAAATAATTTATTTGTGCTATGAATTAGACAGTAATCTGTGATCCCACATTTTTTGAGAAAGAAACACTTTAATAATTTATATGTAGTTAAACTATTTTAAGCGCCAGCCGCCACAAAATTGGATTCCTAAAACAAATATAAGAATAAAATTTAATATTTTTAAATGCTTAATAATATAAGAATAAAATATAAATTTTATAGACCCGTTACGAGTGTTGAATCTAGCTTTTATAATAATAAGGATTGAGTTACAAATCTTATTAAAGACCAATTTGTAAGATATTATTTGTCCATGAGTGGAGAAAATATCCAGCGACCACACTAAGTGAATACTCTCAGATTTCTTTTATTTCAATTAGGTTTGGAGAGAAAAATTAGGTTGGTGGAAGCATAGCAAACTGATAAAGGTTCATAGCTTATTAAAAATGATACAAATAAAGGAGTTTTATATAAATTAGACAAATTAAATACACACTTTTGGTGGTGTTTGCACTTCAATTCAGATTTATTTTCAAATAAAAATGTTATTTAATATAATAATAAAAACACATTATAGTTTAATTTTGAATCAATTTAAATAAAATTTAAAATCCGATCTCATTGAATCGATTAAAAGATTTTGGGTTGGATGATTCAATCTTTATATTTTCATTTATAATTCAATTAAAAGGTGATAAATAAATCCTATTGTATTTTAATAATTTTCCTTTCTTAATTAAAATTATTTTTGGTATAAAATATAAAAATTATATATAATAAAAAAGTGAGAGTCACATGAACAACTTTGAATTAATTTAAAATATAAAAAATATTATTAACATACTAAATAATAAGATTCTAAAAAGGATAATAATATGTAACTTTGAAAGTAAAATTATTAAATAATAATGATCACAATTTCATGAGTATATACTTATATAAATTAAAAAATAAGAAACTATTTTTATAAATAAAATTATATATATGTAATAATAGATAAGTTTGAGTTTTATTAGATTAAATTGGTTTTTAAAATTAAATTCAAAATTTATTCCTATCAAATAATTTTTTCTATTTTTGCAGTTTTTAATTTTTTAATTTTCATTTAATGTAAATTTTAATTTTTCGACTTAATTGTAAAATTTACTTTAGATTATAAACTTCATCAAAAAGTTCTATTCTTCCCACCAGCATAATTGTTCTATCCAAATGTAATAAAAAATTAAAATAAAGGGGATTGCTTTTTACACCCTCCAAATTTCTTTTTGCACCCCCATTACATGTGAAAATACAAAAATGCCCCTGTGATTATATCTCATCAGCACCTCCCTCTTCTTTCTTCATTTTTTTTTTCGTTCTCAGCTGCCATTGTTGTTCAATGAAGAGAACTCCAACCAAATTTTTTTAATTGAGTGTAAGTTAAGTTTGCGGAATGCATCAATCGTCTTGTACCTAGGGTGCACCAGAGAAACTAACCTAAACCCCTAATCCCTAAATCCTTACATCTGGCCTACCAATAAACTACAAAATGTTAATGGATACTAACATGAAACTTGGACCATGGAGGTTGGACCTTGAAGGTGCTTGCGGAGAAGACGAATGCACTTTGCGGAGAAGACGAATGCACCTTGCGGAAAAGAAGAGGTTGATTGGGGGAATGCACCTTGCGGAAGAGAAGAGGTTGATTGCGGAAAAGAAGGGAGATGCTAAGGGTATAATTGGAATAAAAACGTTATAAAAAAATTAAAGGGGGTGTAGAAATAAAAAAAGGGGGTGTGAAAAGTAAGCCCCTAAAATAAAATACCAGGTCTCAATTTCATTTGGAGTTGGACTATACTTATGAAAATTGGGCTCCTCTGCCCTAATAATTGGGCTCTCCTAATTAATGCTAATAGTGGGCCTTGCCAATCTGAATCATTGATGTAAATCATTACTTTACTTCCTTTAAGATTCTAAGTGTTATTTGTTTTCAGTCTTTGAACTCATAAAAAAATAATTTTACTTTATGATTTTATTTAATTTTATATTTAATTTTAATTATTTTCAAAATAAAAAGTATTATAAAATTTATAAAAATAGAATTTAATTTTATATATTATTAATATTTTTTATTAATCAATCAAAAATTACTTTTAATATGAATTTTAAAGTAAAATATAATTTTTAATCGGTTAATATAAAAATATTTCACCAAAAGTATACGAAAATTAAACTCTTCAAAAAATTAATTTAGATACTCATAAAATATAATTTGGTTTACCAAAATATGTAAGTCAAAGTAAAAGCTCGTATCCCTTAAATGTAAAGTCTTGTGGTGGATTCATGAATTTATATATTAAACAAAACACTATTAATTTGGTTGGTCAAGAAGATATTAAAAAATAGTTAATCATATTAAACAAGAAGATGCTCTAGAAAAAGAAAATATACATAAATTGGTTGGTTAAGTTTCAAAGTTGAAAGCACTTTAAAAAATGAAGGAAAGAAAAGTCCAAACTGAAATATGAATCACGCTTCATGAGAGCAAAGCAAGACAAAAAAGGTTCCGTCACCCGTGATGGAATAACCAGTGATTGGTGCACCTTGAGTATGAGTCGTTTAGGTGCGACAATGGACATTAACTAAAATATATGGAAGAAAAAACTAAAATAAAATACTATCCAAACCAAAAATATGAATCACACTTTAACAAAGCAAAGCAGGATGATAAAGGTTCCATGGGTCACCATCACCCTTGCTGGAATAACTCATAATTGATGCCACCTAGAGTGTGAGATTCTTGGTGTCATAATTTTTTTTCTTCTAAATTATATATATATATATATATATATATATATTATTTTAAACGATTTATTTTTAAAATTTTAAATATAATTATATATCTAAGATTGAATATAAACTTTTTTGATTTAATTAAATCAATCCATACCAATTCATTCAGATACTTTATATTTTAAATAAAGATTCCGTCGGTTACTATCACTTTTAATAGAATCATTCATAATTGATGTAAATATAATTTTTTAGTTAAATTAAATCAATTCTTACTTATTAATTTAGATGTTCAATATTTTGAAAGTGACAACTTAAACTTTAATTCAATATACTAAATATAAATTAAATAGTAAATAGATTAAGTTAAATTTGATTACAATAAATTTTATTTGCAATAATAAAAATCTATCAATAAACATAAGATATCTATAAATATATACATTTTACACGAATCTATTTATAGATTGAGTACTATTATGTAAGATAAATGATTATAAAAATTTAGATATTATTATATGATATAAATACAGTTGTATATTTTTATCTACAATTTGAAATAAATGTAGGTAAAGAATTTTAATAAGTTGTCCAAATATTTTTATTTATAATTTTATATATCCATAGATAAATTTTTTTACATATTTTTACTTTATGTACTATTTTATAATATATAGGTAAAATTCAATTCAATTTTATGTACCTACAAATAAAAGTATAGGTAAAACTCAATTTATTTATCCATGACTTGTTTCATAGTTAAAAATTATTAATTCACTATTATTTATTTAGGTAAATCTAAGTATCTAAATGTAAATTTGGCTATCATTATTTAATTAATTTAAAATTTTAATTATATTTTAAACTAATTTTAATATTATAATTTTTATGTAAAATTAATTATCCTTTATTTTATTGAAAACTTATTCGTAGATTCCTTAATAAATTTATAATGTAATTAGGTGCAAAAGTTCAAATAGCTAGATGGAAAAATTTGAGAAATTTTAAAGTTTTATACCTTTTAATTCAACATTGCATTTGAGATATATGACTATTTAATAATATGATTATAAGATAAACTAAAAATTTTATAAAAAGATAAAAGCATATATTATTTTGCTTAAATTTTTTGATCAAATTTTTAAATATATAAATAAATCTTTCTGATAATTTACAATGAAATTAAAAAATAGTTTATGATCACATGTTTTGAGAGAAAAATTTTAACTTAAGATATAACTATGAAAGAAAAGGTGAAGAAATTGAAGCATTTGATGTTTTCCACTTAATTCAAGAGGTGTCTTCTCTTAGATCCTCACGTCAAATGTTGGTAGCTATGATGACTCCTCAATTGGCTCAAAAGATATAGAGAAACCAATCGTCTTGTGTGAACTTTGAGCACATGAATTAAAAAAATAGATTAAAAATTTACTCAAATAGATTTAAAGAATTTAAAAATTTAAAGATATTTTTAATTCCTATATAGTTACAAGTTTTATATTTTAATTTTCCTAAACTTTTTTATGATTAATTGTAGTTTTTGATTTTTTTTCATCCATCTATTATTAATACTTGTCTTGACTCTCTAATTACTTGTATATGGAAGCTAGATTTCATTGACCAGTAACAAAGATTTTTACTTCCTCTTGTAGTTTGATATGTGAAGTTGTTAGGTGAAAATAATAGATGAAATGAAATAATTATCAAAAGCAAGATATTTAAGGTCATAAGCATCATGAAACCAATCACCACTTAAATAAAAATAACGTTAAAAATAAGAAAAAAAATTCTATTGTATAGTTAATTTTTGACTAAGCAACACAAACATCTAGTAAAGAAAGAGTCATGCAACCATGTTTTTAAGTGAATCCAATTATGCCTACATCTTAATTTAAAGTACTAAACTAGTGCTTCAAGTGAATGAAGTTAGGTATACATCTTAATTCAAAGTACTGAATTTGCAAGTCTTGACCAATTTTAAGCGATAATACAACTGCTATAACAATATATGCTAAGCTAAAGACTATTGAAAATTCCAACCAAACTCCAAGAGCTAAGAGATGAGGTATACGAATGGCAAACATTATATAGATGAATCTAGCTAAGGCAATACAACATGGAAGCTTCATATGATCATCATCTCTAAACAAAACATAAGCAACCTGCACAACAATCAAGAAAACAAAAATTATCATTAAAACCTCAAAATTTTATACATCCTCCATAAATAAAGCAATCTTAATCTAAAAAGGTTTATTCTTTTAACATTAGTTATAAAAAATAGGATGATAGACAATAAATATAAACCTAATTTGGAAAGTAAAGAAATATCTACCAGGAGCGGTACACAAGTATCTTAATCTCAATTTGATGTTTGAATCTATATAATATTTATACCTACAGTTAACCTTATGTTCATAGCTATAGGTTTCTATATCTATAAGTTTAACAACTATTATTAAAATAATTAATGACAAAGTTTGATATTTATTGGTATAAAATACCTATACCTGCAACTTAACAACCGTCATCGAAAGTAATTGCAGCTAGATGATAAATTTCTTGTAGTGTTTTCTGTTAACTCTTAATTTGAACTTAAATAATTCAATTGTTGTTAGTTTAGAATTTTTACTCTCCTTATTTTTTAAGTTGAAAATTGTTTAATTTAGTATACAAAATAGAAATTAAATAATATGTTTATTCTTTATTTAGTCTTAACCAATTTAATTTTTAATTTAAAATTATCTTTCATTGTTTGATCATATTACCTTTTATTTTATGTAATAAAAAATTTATTTTTATTTTTAAAACAAGTTCTTAAAATTTAAATATTATGAATAAAAAATACAAAAATAATTTTATCTCTTGAAACAAGTCTATCAAACTTAATTCAAATTAGTTATCGAGTTAGTTTATGATGAGGAATTAAGATAGTTTATATGAGGTGTCTTCAAAGTTTCTCATGCATTTCAAGATCCTCTAATGGTTTCTTGTAAGTTAGCAGGATTTCGTGTCCAATCTTCATATTGGTGATTTTCTTCCAAATTGTGAAGTTTTGGTAATTTTTCAAATCGGTAACGTATTAATGATTGACTTTGTGCACCCTATCTTTGTATTGGTAATCTTCTCCCATTCTAATGAGTTTGTGGATTTAGGCGTGGAGATTGCAACCTTTGATTGAAGGTTGAGATGGTAGATCATTGAGGGGCCTTTAACTTTACAAATGAGGAAAGTAAGGAGATATAGATAGATCAAAATACTGAGATTTCACAAAATATTTCAAGAATCTTTTTTACTCTAGTAGGTTCTTTATGGGCCGAAGAATGTTTTAATGTTAAAACTTTTAAATCTACTATTATAAATATGTGGCATGCAAAGAAGGGGGTGGAATTGCTTGAAATCGATAAATATTTTTTTTTATTTTTTTTCAATTAAAGATTAAGAATCTGTCTTGGATGGTCGATCTTGGTTCTTTGATAAACCTGCTTGATAATTTAGAAGTTACAACCTGATCAACAATTATCATCTTTGGCATTATATTCTTCTCTTTTTTGGGTACAAGAATATGATCTTCCTATGCGTGTGTGTGTGTGGAGTTTATTACTAAGAAAATTGGTGATTATATTAGGTCTTTTCTAGAATGAGAGGTCTTAGATGAGGTTTGTTGGGACAATTCGTGCGTATTAAAGTCCTTTTAGATCTTATAGAACCTCTTAGGAGAGGATCCATATTGGTTAGGCATAGTGGATTGAGGAGGAAAATCTTCTTTAAGTATGAAAAATTATTGAATTTTTATTATGGTTTTGGAAAATTGGATCACATTATTTGAACATGTCCTGAATCAAAATATAAGCTAAATGATCTTTCTATCCTTCCTTTTGGCGATTGGTTAAGAGGTACCCTTTACCACAACATTCAATGCTTCAAAGAGGATTTTGGAAGTTTTGACCAAGGATATCATCCTAAGCACCTTCCCTCCCTTTCTACTTCAAACCAAGTTTCTCCTAGGGTGAGTGTTCCTCCAGGAATGTAGTGTAGCATTTCCATTGGAGAGGTGGATGTTACAAGTGTAGAAGTAAATGCAACCAGAGTCTTGTTCCTGGAAAAGAAGAGCTAGGTAGAAGTTTTCCATACAATCTCTATATGTCTTAATCCAAAAGTGTATAATTGCTCTAGAAAAAGGGATAGATTCGAGGCCAGGGATTCTAGTTCCATGCTATTTCAGGAAGGGCCGGTTGTATTGGAAAAAAAAAATTGAAGCATGATTTTGATGACAATTCGATAGTGTTGGGAAGCCAACACTATCATTCACCATGAAAATCTTAAGTTGGAATTGTAGGAACTTGGGAACCCTCATGCAATCCGAACCTTGTTGAGGCTCATGAAGAAAAAAGTTCCTAAAGTTATCTTCTTAATGGAGACCAAATGTTTCCTAATTTGATTACTATGGATTGTGTTAGGTATGGAAGATGTCATGTTGCTGGCTTAGCTTTGCTGTGGAAAGATTCTATCAATTTTTCCTTGAGCTCTAAATTTTCCAATCATATTCATGGGAAGGAAGGTGAGGCTGCAGAGAATATATAGAGCTGGACAGATTGTTATGATTTTCTTGAGAAATAAAATAAGTAATTAACTTGGAATATATTGGAGAATATTAAATTGGAAACTAATAAGCAATGACTTTGTTAATTAGTGTTTATCGTCATCGTCAGTTGTTCCCTTCACAAAAACCCAGCCTAATCAGGTTTGAAGATATATGGTTGCGAGATAGTGGATGCACCCAAATGGTTAAAGATACTTGGACTAACCATGAAGGGAACTGCAAAAGTAAAATTGATGCAATTTTTGATGTTTTTCTATATACAGGAAGAACATGAGTATCCTTAGTAACCAAATAAAGAGAAAAGAGCGTTTAATAATAGTTGCTATGTCAAGAAGCCTGTCTCTAGAAAATATTCAACGTCTTAAGTCTTTTCAAAGAGAACTTTTGGAATTATTAGAGCTTGAGAAAATCTATTAGAAACAAAGATCTTATGCTTCTATACAAAAGCTTTGGAAAGACAAATGACAAATAAAATTATAAAACTCCTTAATGAGGATGGTGTTTTTATGTTCGATGATACTACAGTTAGTCAAGTGATTTAGTGTTATTTTCAGGATACCTTCATAAGTTCATAGCCTGCCAATGCCAACCATGTTTACTCTGTAATGTTGAAGAAGCTATCATCAAAACAATCTCAAATGTTGGCCTAGAATTTTACTATTGAGGAGGTTTGTACAACCCTTTGGGATTTGAATCCTGCTAAAGCTCCAAGCTTGGATGGATTGACTGCTGGTTTCTATCAAAGGTATTGATATAAAATAGGGAATGATGTGGTAGATAAAGTGCTAGATATTTTAAATAATGTTGTTGACCCTTCTAGTATAAATTTCACTTTTATTTGCTTGGTCTCTAAAGTTAAGTCTCCATCTCAGCCTCAGGATCTTCGTCCTATTAGTTTTTGTAATATGATTATGAAATTGATTACCAAATGTATAACCAATGGACTAAAGATTATGCTTAATGAGTTTATAGGAATTAATCAAAGTGCTTTTGTCCTGGGTAAGCTAATTATTGACAATGCTTTAATAGGTTTTAAAATTTTCATTATATGCACTTATTGAAGAATGATAATAAGGGCGTTATGGATATAAGAATGGATATGTCTAAGGTTTACGATAAAATTGAATGGATTTTTCTATAATCTGTGTTGAAAAGTATGGATCTTCTTATAAGTATGATAGCTTTTATTATAGAGTGTGTCTCTTCTTATCTTATAAAATTCTCTTCCATGGTGTGCTTGGTACTTCTCCCCCCTCCCCTAATATGGGCTTAGATAAGAGGATTCTATATCTCCATATTTGTTTATTTTTGTGCCAAGGTGCTAGCTAGGCTTGTTCAATTGCACCATGATAGTGGTAGTATTCATGAGGGTAAAGATAATTAGAAAATCTTGTTCAATTGCACCATGATAGTGGTAGTATTCATGAGGGTAAAGATAATTAGAAAATCTTGTTCAATTACCCATTTATTATATGTTAATGATAGTCACGTGTTTGCTAGAGCTACAATAACTGAGGCTAATATGTCTAAGAATATTATTGTAACATATGAATTTGTTTATGGTTAAAAAATTCATATAGAAAAGTTTGAGATTTCTTTTAGCTTTAATGTGTGCAATTTTGATAGATCTATAATTTGGAAAGATTGGTTTTAAAGTCATGGTCTTTCCTAGAAAATATATTGACCTTTATAGGGTAGAATAAGGAAAGATTGTTCTCTTACTTTGTGGAAAAGGTTTGGAAAAAATAAAAGGTTGGAAGGAGAAGTTGTTATCCAGTGTAGGTAAAGAAATATTATTGAAGGATGTTGCTCAAGAAATTCTAACCTATATCATGGCCTATTTTAATCTTTCTTTAGGAGTATGCAATTAGATTCACTCTAGAATAGCTAATTATTGATGGGGAAAAAACAAAAGGAGAGAAAGATTCATTGGTAGTCTTGGCACAAATTGTTATCCTAAAAACTAGGGTGGTCTTGGATTCCATAACTTGTCATTGTTTAATGATGCTCTCTTGACAAAACAGTGTTGGAGATTAGTGAAGGATGAATTCTCTTTATTTTTTTCGCCCCTATCGAATTTTGACATAGCTTTACATGGAGGAAAAGTTGGGGGGCTAAGATGATCATGAAGAATGGGTTTTACATGGATGCATTGATTCTTGGAAAACATTCAAGGTTTATTGTATCCCTATAAAAGATTTTGCAATAGGATGCTATAGTGGACTCACTAATCCTTGGAGATCTTTATATATGGAACAGAAACATGGTTGATTCTTTTTTTCATCTTGTTAGAGCAGCCATCATCAAAGACATCCTATTTCCCTAGTGCTGTAGAGATGATATTCTAATATGGAGATGGTCTAGTGCTAATTTGTTCTCTGTTGTATCCACTTATTATCATCTCATGCCATAGAAAACTTTTGAAACAACGAAGATGTTTACTAATGTTCATATCACTTGAAAAAATTTATGGAGAACAAAATCTCTTCCTAAAATAAAACACTTTTTCTACAGGTTGCTATGGAATGTTTTGCCAATTGAAGACAATTTATTGCTAAGAAATATCCTGACTGAACAAGTGTGTGTATTATGTGAGGCACAAATTTTGGAAACATGGGATCACCTTTTATTGCAACGCTCTTGGTGAAATAATATCCTTGAATCTCTTCTTTGATTCGAGACGTCACACTTGCTTCTCCTCTTATTTGCGGTTAGCCAAGGTAATTGATAACTCTTTGTTGTTTGATTTATAGGGAACAATGATAAGGATTTAGGCGATGTGGAAGCATAAAAATGATATTTGTTTTAACCATAAATTGAGGCACAGAGAACAAGTTGGTACCATGACTAACAACCTACTACATCAGTGGACTTTTGATCAACCACAAGTGTCACAGAGTGGTGCTACATACCAAGAAAACTATTATCAAATTCTGCAAATTCCTAACCAAATCCCTAAAGGAAAAATAGTAATGCATCTACTGTGGTGCTACATACCAAGAAAACTATTATAAAATTCTGCAAATTCCTAACCAAATCCCTAAAGGAAAAATAGTAATGCATGTAGATGCAGGACAACATGGTTTAACATGGTCTAGATTGGGTATACAAATAGCAACCCCTTGTGTACGCCTATATTTGCAACAAGTCTCTACATTCATTATAGACCTGAAGCATCCCTAGCTGAGTCTTTATCATTAAGATAAGGCTTATGGATTGCACATGGTTGGGGGATTTTAAATATACATGTGTGCTTGAAATCTATAGTGGTATGCAATGCTATTGATGAATTGAGGCCATTATCCAACTATACATCTTATTATTCAGGATTGTAAGGAGCTAATCTCTTTTTTTCACTCTCTTACTTTTGCTTGTATTTGTAGCGAGTAGACCACACTCAACCATAAGTTAGTTGCCTTTGCTTATACATTTCCACGACATTTTTGATGGAGTCCTTTGCCTAATCATGTTATTCTATAACTTGAATTAATAAAATTTCACTGCTTTACAAAAAAAAGATAATTTATATGAAATTATGATTTTAAAAAGTTATTATTTTATTATAATTTTTTAAAATTTAAAATAAATTTGATATAAAATATAAAATAAATTGTAACTTTTTTAATTAAAATTAATTCATGTTTGAATAACAATTTTCTTCATGTTTGAACAAAGTCAAAGGAATGCCAATCTTAATAAATTTTCTAAATAAACCAGATTAATACTATAAATTTTTAAATTCAAAATAATATATTTTTACTAAAATTGTATTCTAATACTGTAAAAGTGTGTGTTAAAGTATATTTATCTTTAAAATTTGAAAAAAATATGCTTATCTTTAAACCTAAAATTCAAGAGTCAAAAAGCAATAATTTCAATTAAAATTAAAAAATCTTCCATATTTACTTTTATAAGGAAAAATTCATTTTCAATAAAATATATTTAATGAGAATTTATCTTAACTCATTTTAAGGTAATACATAATAGTAACTTACTTTTATCAATTTCATTAAACAAATTTAAAAATAATTATTTCATAAAAAATATTTTTAAAAAATTCTTATTATTTTGAGGACATATCCGGTGATTGATTTCTATCTATGAATAAAAAAAAATTTGGATGAAAATTTATCAATATACCCTTTTTCACTCAAAATAGTCATTGATAGAAAAAATATTGTTTACATTAATTAAAATAGACGTTATATATTGATTATTTAGACGGTATACAAATAGATGCTATAAAAATCGAATTTTCTACATTGGGTATACAATCAATGTAGAAAGTACCTTTTTAGATTGGTTATACCTGAGATCGATGTAGAAAACCATTCTTTCTACATTGGTTGTCACCATAACCAATGTAAAAAGTGTGAATTTTTACATTGGTTATCATAATTTACATAGAAAGTAGGATAAATAAGTTTTGAATTTGGTACAACTCAAACCAACACTTGTATAAAGATATTTTATACATATATATATATATATATATATATATATATATATATATATATATATTCCTAGGAAGTCAAATTCTAAAGTTATAGTTAAAAAAAATATGTCTAAATACATATACTTTTCTACACATATAGATTACATATTTGCTACCTCCAGCAAATATTTAGTCTATCACCTTTGAATATCATTAATCTCTGTTCATATAGGCAAGTTGGATCATTGCATCTCTATAGTTCAATTTAAGAATTAATATCATTACAGCAATTGAAGATGAACATATATATAATCTTACTGAGATGTGAAAACTAGAATTACCTGTGCTCATGAATCAACAATACATGTGAAGACAATATTAAGCATATGGATCATAATATAGTATTTGCACTTAGTGTCTTCAACTTCTCTCCAACACTATTAATAATTGGAAAATAATTACTAAATAATATAAGAAATAAATTAAAAAAATAAATTTTTATATTAAACGAATGTGTAACAGTCTAGGTTGATTTTTAAGAACTTCTTGAACATTTGCCCTTCAGTAGATTGCATGTATTCATTGTTCTGTGATATATAAAATAATTAATTAGGATATATTTTTATTATATAAAAAAATATCATACACCAAATAATATAAACTTACAAATCAATATGTTCTTTAATTTCATTCTTTGGTTTAGTTCACACAGAGTATAGAAAGACAACACAATTTGAGCAGGACAAATAATGATTAGTTACCAATGAGAATTACAAATTTTTGTTAGAAATTAGTAAAAATTCTTCACTTTATTTTAAATAAAATTCACTTGAAAATTTAAATTTACGAATGATAATATGGTGCTAAGTAACACTATTTCTCTGTTGTTAGCCTACTCTAAATGTATGCTTGGATCTCGACAGGTTTCTACCTACTTTTTTGGATATGCAGGGGGTCAATGAAGGCATAAATATAATTTTTCCCTCTTTACATGCACATGAAATGGAGGTACCAAAATAACTTCAATAAATGTGAATTTGATACTTAATAAAAGTGATATAAATTTAAAAGTATAGTTACATCATCCACAGTTGTATCACGAATATGCATAGCAGATCAGTACCCACTAGAAACTTTGTAATATCCTTCTTGGCGATATAGAATGGGATTGAAGTGGACTTGCCTATGATATCTGCTTTCAGAATTAGTTGCAAAGGATGGTTTCCTCACTACAAAGCAAGTGTAAAGACACGTGCGATCGAATCAAGTTCAGGTTCCTTTGCTTTGGGTGGAACATCCTCTTTAGCAGCAACCTCAAGTTCCTAAACAATATATCATAAATATTAGTGACCATGATATTTAAATAATGTAGTAACATAGAATGAAAAAATAATATCTTGGTTTTAGTTTGTTGCTCAAGTCTTTTAAGCCATAAAATGAAATGATTTGGGGTCTATGTCACTGTTTGAACCTCCTCAGTAGGCATAAAGATAAAAGCATTTGCATCTATAACTTGTTCAACCACCACCCTTACTTTACCATCATCAAGTTGGATGTGACGTATTGTTGAATCTTAGTGGTATACTTTCTCAATAGCAAATACATGCAGAGGATCCTCTACATATAACCCACGATCTTCTGGGATCTGTAGAAATTGCTCATCCTTTGGCAGATTTGAACCTTCCACTATGTTACTTTCCTTTGTGATTACATCCCTAGGAGGATCCAGTTGGACCTGTGTATTTTTTTGATAGGAAAGTCCTAAAGATGTCAACTCATTTCTGAGTTTTTATCCAATTTTTTCTCTCAATTTTTCTATAAGATCCTCATTAATCTCTCGTATTATCTCCTTTCTAATGACATCCAACTTCTCTTTAGATACAGTTCCTTCCCCCATGCATTGCTTTGACAAAAGGTTAACCAAAATAAGTTCATATCCTACACCCTGCCTAATACCATAGACATGACCTAGATGCCTTGATTACCTAATAGTAATAATGGGGACATCATCTTGTCCCCTAGCCATGAAGGCTTCTTAAGAGCTTTTTTCAACCATAGAATCCTATAAATATATATATGAATTAAAATGTTAACAATGTATTATTTAATATTATAAATAGAAAAATATTTTGACTTAATTACTTACAATCCTCTCAGCTACAAGTCAAGATGGATAGAGGCATACTCTCTAAAATGTCTTTGTCATGCTCTCTTTCATTTTTCATGGCAATTGAGTGGAGGATGGAGAAGAAATCACATTAAATGAGTTTGGCTCGGATAATGCTTTTGTTCTCTCTACTTCCACTACAAAATTATTTCCTCTAGCAATTGAATCCCCATGAGACAATCTATGGGGGTAGAGGTTCTTTGAAGCAATTTCTTGTTCCTTTCTTCTTCTATTCTGTTTTGATATGTCAAGTTAATTAAAAAGAATCCTATTTGTAAAGTGAAATAACATGATATAGAAACTAAGGTAAATTAACTTATAAGAAAGATAGAATCCTATTTACATTGAACAAATCTTTTCCATGTGTCATCGTTAAGAAATTGTTATTCCTCACATAAAGAAATACCTTTCAATGACCCATGTATATATTTACTCATAAGATAAGTCTTGAACCCTTTCCAACGTTCATCCGTAAAGAAAAACCATTTCCTCTTGAGTAAGTTGATGTTGGGTACATCATAAGTAAACTGCACGATACAATAAAGATAAGTTAGTAAATGAAAATCATGTTTATTACATGAATACTTAAAATAAGAAGCGTTCTGTATATCATGATGATTTTCCAAATTTTCTCCTTGGCACAAAGGTCTACATAATCTCAATCCTTATTCAAGATATTAGCTTTACTATGTTCAATCTGGGAAACGTAGCTTTTGAACTTTGTCTTATTTGGCCCCAAAGGACTCGTAGTTCTCTGATCAAATTCTATTGGAAATCCTTTGATCACCATTTTGGCTAAGGGTTAATTCTCTTAACCGTATGACTCATCTTTTCTTCTTCTACCAAGATTGACTATCAGATCTGCTTTATGAAGAAGGGTTCCTAGATGGATTGGTTATGCCCCTTTTAAATGTGTAAAAATTATAAGTTAAGAACTTCAATCAATAAAAATCAAGTAACAATAGATGAATGGTATAAACATGAATAAAATATTAGTAACTATACCAACATGTAGACTTTATAAGAAATAAATTAAGCATAAAATAAATAACATAAATAACTAGAAATAAATTCAATGAATTAAGCATATTATGATCACAAATCAATTATGGATATAAAACAAATAACTACATAGACTTTATAAGAACAAAGACAAGCAATTCATTGGAAAAAAACCTTGTATCCTATTATTATGAGGGGTATTCAAGTGCATAATGGAATATAAGTCTAAAATGATATTCTTCACCATCTAAGCCTAAAATGTTATCCTTCACCATGTAATCCTAAAATGCTATTCTTCATCATTTCTAAGTCTAAAATGCTATTCTTTACCATCTAAGCCTAAAATTTTATTCTTCACGCTATCCTAATATTGGTATTGATTACTAAATTATTAGTTTTATTACCCACTTATTCAAGTACATAATGGAATATATATGAAATAAATCAACTTAAATTAAGCTTAATTCTCCAATGCATACATCAAACATAAAAAATTAATCATCAACTAGAAATTAATAACATAATGAAATACGTATCAACCAAAATACCTTGAAATTGCAATATCAATAGGTAACCACAATGGTGCTTCAAAGATGGAGAAGACAATGTCAACCAAGGTATGGGAAGAGTAAAAATGCTAAACAAGGACAAAAAAAAACAATTCTCACAAACATAACAATAGTGACTTTAACATCCATGGAATGTGAAAAAAGCATGCTTATATACCTCTATTTTTAAGCAGGATAAAAAATGCAATAATGGAGCAAGAAAATGGTGAATGCATAGTGCGAGGAGGCACAATCACTGAACCAACACACAAACAAAACTCACAACCATAATAATGGTTAAGGCCAAACCCACAATGAAAAATAAAATTGAAGCTTATCTTTGTTCTCTCACTTTTGACAAGAAATGAATAATGGAAAATGAAAATCTTGGATGCATGACAATGGAGAACAAGGAAGCATTGAAACATCTTAAAACATTCATTAACTATAGTGTTCGCCTAGGAGCACAAAGAACAACAACGACAGAGTAGAAAATAGTAGATGTGTTGAATTAGAATGTTATAGGAAAGGCGAATACCTAAATTTAAAATTTGACTTTCTACATTAGTTGTTAAAATAACCGATGTAGAAAATACTTCTTACATCAATTAGACAAAATGATCAATGTAAAATCTTCATTTTCTATATCAATTAAAATAGTAACGGATCTAGTTTCTACCTTGATTGTGTAAAGTAAATATAAAAATTACTTTCTACATTAGTTATATTAGTTATATGAAAAATTATATAGAATGATCAATTTTATTTACAAAAGTATTACCATATTTTTTTATGTCAATTTTAAAATAATCAATGTAATAGCAGGTTATAAAATACTATTTTTTTATTAATGACTATTTGTTAACTTTTACTTTGACAACTTGTAACATCGTTCTAGCTCTAAGATTTTAGAGTTGTATAGCCAGATTTCAATACGTGAGAGAATCAATTGTTTTCATAATTTCTTCGTGTGATAATTTCGTTTGTAGGATTACGTGGTTATCAAAATCCAAGCTATAAGTTCCCAATTTTATATATCCAATTTAAATATATATGACATTAATTATAAATTAAATTAAAATATTAAAAAACTAATACAACCAATAAAATTTTCACCAAGTTACGAATAACTACTAATTGGTGCCAGTGATAACAAATTTAGTTATATTCCTACGTTATATAAAATATAGTTAACAATTAATTGGTTTTGTATATATATATATATAAATCATTATATTTATCCCTTTGTATAAAGAAATAAAATATAAAACTCTCGAAAAAAGATTATATTAGTAATTAATTTATATAAAAGTATTGGCTTAAATTTTAAGGGATATTTAACAGAGGTTGGATATATCTTTTAAGTTAATAGAAAATATAATTAACATAGAATATATATATATATATATATATATATATATATATATATACGTGTGGTGTGGAATAAATCAAATAATTGATTGAGAACTACGAGATCCCGTCCCTTGAGAATAAGGAAATGCCTTCCAGGTGAAATAAAACTCAGAATTAGAACAACTAGTTGACATTTGCATAAAAAGTATTTTGTAAATTATAATGGGGATAATCTGTGAGTTCTTCTATAAAAGGGAGCTGAACTCTAAGGGTCGGTTCACGTGGAACTAAACCGAAGTTCATGATAGTAGGGACTTCCGAGCATAGGGGTATGTGAGCTGGGTTTGAGTCTCCCAATAGCCTAGGGTTGCTCCTTGTAGCCGGGACTACTCTGGTCGGACTTGGCCGCCTCGACAAGACCCTGACGATTATCATTACCGGTTGAACAATTTCAGAATGTTATAGAATAAGAAGGATGATGATTTTAGTGTTGCCAAGGGCACACTGTGATGTAAAATTGGATCCCGATATCACTATTATTCTGCTAAAGTTGTGAAGAGGTTTGAGTCCCACATGCATCTACATATCGTAGAGATGACCAACTTTAGATCAGTGAAGATTATTGTGGTATGCAACATAATAATCTGAACTTATTCTTAAATATGTCATCGTAGCCACTTGCGATGGAGAAAGTAGAATAATCTTACTCATGCATTACTTAGAATGAATAATTTCTAATAATACATTGATAAGTTCAAAGAACATATTTGTTCTTTTTATTAATGCACTACTCCTATTTTTACTTTTACTTGAATGAAGTGTTTCGTTCTCTTCTGCAATATTCTATATGTACAACTACGACTTCTTAGTGAATCGGCAGAATGAATCACTCTACTTTCGACGTTGAGGTGATCTTTGTCGTAGAAAGCAAATAAGGGATTCTTACTCTTTGGACAAGGACAACAACCATAAAGTAGTAGTATCAATTCGAAGAAGAGAAGCAGATTCATGTAGTTTTTAATTAAATATAATCACATATATTGTACGTTCTTATCTTGTCACCGTAGTCATAGAATCCTAAATTATTTATATTATGGGATTGTGGAACTAATGTAGTTTCAAATGAGGGTATATATATATATATATATATATATATATATATATATATATATATATATATATATATATATATATTAATAAGAGTTTGTATGTTTAGATATACACCTATCAAATACATCATGATCGTATAATTATTCGATACTAATACGTATGCATAAAGGATAATGTACGAATAATGTTAAAAAAAATATAAGTAATTTAAAAATTGTAACAATATAAATTATTAATACCTTGTTTTCATTTTTCTAGTTTTTGGAGCTATAAATTATTTTATTAAAATTTTATAATTAGATAATTGTAATATTTCATTGATAGGTAAAAAGTTCAATTCATTCAATAAATCTTGTACCATTATTGATCTCAAACATAATATATAAATTTTTAAAAATTATCATTGATCATATTTTAAAGTATTAATTAATAAATTATATAATTAATTACCATTATCATTATTCATTATTTATCCAGATATATTATAAATATTAAATTAAAAAATAATATATATTTTTAATGTCAAATTAATAAATATTAAATAGTAAAATATTAAATGGTCAATATTAAAAAAATTGAGATCCAAAGCAATTGCTTCATTAACCTTATCCAAACACAATCCTGAATCTACATACATACTCAATCTTAATTATTTATTGATTAATATGTTTGTATTATTTATTACTGTAACCTAGAATATATCGTATTTTAAAATTACTGTTCTAAGAAAATAATAAATATACCTTAGAACGGCCTATTATCGAGAAAAAATATTAAACAAGTACCAATTAAGCAATTAACACATACAAGATTAGTGTAAATCATATAGAACGAGTTTCAGTATATATCATGTTAACATATTTTTAAAAATTTTCTTATCTAATATTTAATAAAAAAAGGAATAAATTTATTAATATAAAATATATCGTCCGACTTCATTCAATAATTAAAAGATTATTAAACATCAACCAGAAAGATTTAAAATTAATCATATTATTTAACAGATTTCTTAACAACACTAGTTAAAGCAATACAAATAATTTTTTATGAAAAAATAATTTTCATATTAAAAAAATTTCAATGCTTACATTTACATTTAAAACATTTAATTGAGTACTTTAATATTTCTAACTAATATATTTAGAACATTCATTAGCAAGTACTTGAGAAACACTAACAAATACCTTAAGAGAAGAAAAACATTAATGGAGGAAATTAAGAAAATATAAAAACTTATATATAAAAATCAGTCAATATTTAATTTTTTAAACATTTAAAATATTTAATAAAATATAGTTACACAACAAAATAAAAATAATTTTTAACAAAAGTATTTTTTAATTGTATAAATTGTTAAAAATATATATTATATTAACAAAAATCTACAATAATTATAAAAATTATATTATTTGAACCATTGTTAAAATATATTTTAATAAATAATTTTTTTAAAAAAAATATGATGAAGATTGAAATTATTATTATTTATCTTTAAAAGCAGTTATTAAAGGAATTTTTTTAATGTTAATATTTTTAAATTAATTTTGTATCCTTTAATGTTACTATTTCTATATTTTTAATTATAACTTTTGAAAAATAATTTTATTTATTTTTTATTTTAAATGTTGAAGGTAATATTTACTATTAGTTTTTATTATATATTTATATTTAAAAAAATATATTAATTACTATTTTTATCATTGATAAAAAGATATTTATAAAAAATAAAATATATTAAATAATTTTAAAATTTTAATTTCACATAAAAGTCAACGATTCATTGATTGAAATGATAAATGTCTAATAATGTAAGTAAGATTTTAAATTTAAACTTTTTGCATAAATAAAAATAATTACAAAAACATAACTTATCTTACTATTGATGTTTTTATTCAACCATAATTACCTATTATAGATGTATGATTCATAAATAATAGAAAAATTAATATGAATAAATTCACATAAAAATCAAAAGAAGAGAAATTCTAATTAATATCTTAAAAAATTAAAATCCAAATATTTAAAATACATTTATTTTATATTTGGATAACTCATTTTAAAGGAAATTTTTTTAAAGAATTTAAAATTTTAAGTATTAAAACATATTTTTTGAATGTTTTTATAAAAAAAATTTAAATTTTAAAAATTTTAAAAAAGTATTTTAATAAAATAAAATGAGAGAGTTTAAAATAGGTCGAACTTAAAATTTTATCAAATTTTTTTAACTCACCTCCATGATTACCAATTCTATTGATGTTATTTTCTTTTTTATTATTCTATTTTTTATATATTTATCATTTTTATTTATTTTATATTTTTAGATATAATATTTTCAATAACTAAATAGTATAATATATTTTGTTATCCTATTTTATTATGTATGTTTGATAAATTATTCTTCTATTTAAATAAATTGTGTAATATTTTAATAAAAATATTTGTATATTTAAATTTTTTATAAATATAAAAAGTAAGAATAAAATTAAGAAAAGTTTATAAATATTTAAAAATAAAATTTTATATATAATACAAATTAAATTACTTAATCTAAATATAAAAATTTAAAATTTAATAAATTTTAAATTCATCATTCCAAAAAAAATTAATTAAAAATTAAAATTTTTTATTCGAAAAAATATTTTTAAAATGAAACCACTTATATTAAAAATATTTATATTTTTAAGTATATTAAATTTTTTAAAATACTGTAATGTTTAATTTAAATAGAAGATTAAAAAATTATTTATTTTTTGTTTAAAGCATTATTAATACACTTTTATATTTAATATAATATCTAATAAAAATATTTTAAAAATTTTTAAACGAGACCCTAAAAAGAAATAAACATAATGACTTGTAAGTAGTATAATTGAAATGTAAATGTTATTAGATACTTTAAAAACTTTAGAAAAATTATATTAATATTTTTTAATCTTCATTGAAATTCGATATTTTTGATTTTATATAAATCTCTATTAATTTATATAAAAATATAATACATCCTATTATTTTTAATTATATAACTTTACATAATTTTTTTAACTTTCATAATATCGTAGGTATAAAAAATTGAAAAAATATTAAATATTTTTTAATAAATTTTAAAATATCAATATAATTTAATTCTACTATTTTTAAGAGGTTAAAAGACACTATTTTCTATTGATGCGTTTATTTCTTTAATAAAAATGTGAAGTGTTGTGATTGGGGAAGCTCAACAAGCCGGCGCTGTGGAATATGAAGTGTGTCGGTTGGTGTCCTCTCTTGCCACTTCAATTATTCCTCAGTCAATGCCAAATTGTGAATAGTAATTTCTAACTTTCGATTCCATTCATTTAATTTTAATATACTCTCAAACAGTTAAACTGTCAAACTATATAACCCCATTTCCAGTCCCATTCAATGAACTTAAAGATCGTAATCTCCCTCTCAACCCCCTTTGCTTTGCTTCATATGTCGGCTTATATTCATCACAAACGATACCATTATTTAATTCATACACTACATGCAACTTCATAAAACCCTTTCAATTCAATGCATGGATTACAAGTATAAACATCGTACCTTTCTGGTTTCATTCTGTTTAACGTTTTCATCATTTTTTTTTGTTTTAATTTTTATTCTACAATATTAATAAAGTATTTAATATTTGTTATTTATACTTTAATGATTACTACTATCTATCTTTAAAATAACTTAATTAATATAAAAGATAAAAATATAATCAAATAATATACTATAATTCTTGTTAAATTTAAAATATTAATTACACTTCTTATTTAAAGAATCAAAATCTTAAACATAAAAAAAAATTATTTAAAATTTTAATATATATATATATATATATATATATATATATATATATATATATGAGAAGGAATCAAGTTATTCTAAAAATAACTTAGTTTAGAGTTATTTTACTTAATAATTTTTATAAATAAATTTTATAATTCAACCATTGAATTAATAAATTATATTATATAAATCATCTCTACTAAATTTTATAAAATTTTAAAAATATTCGATATCTCAAAAAAAAAATTCAAATTAATAGATAATATATCTTTTATAATATCTGTTAATTTGAATTTATTTAATAAAATATTAAACATTTTTTAAATTTTGTAAAAATGATGTATATAATATAATTTATTAATTCAACGATTAAATTGATAAAATTTAATTATCTACGAAAGTTATTAAACAAAATAACTCTAAACTAAATTACTTTTAAAATAACTTGATCTTTCCTATATATATATATATATATATATATATATATATATAATTTTACATTTAAATTTCGTTTCTTTATCATCATACAAAAATAAAATTAGATAAAGAAACATATAAATAATACTTATTCATTTTTTAATATGTCAAAGTTTATAGAATAAAAATTATAATATATTTTTAGTAAAATTACAAAATTTAATATATTAATAATATTAAATTATAATATTTATTTAAAATTTATTATTCATTAAATTTTATTGTATACATTAAAATAAAAATATCAACTCAATAAATTTCTATTAAAATTTTATAATATACAAAAAAATATTTTTATTGACGTTTTCTTTTTTTTAAAAATTAAAAAAGAAAAGTTTTGAAATATTTTTTAAACATAGAGTATTCACTTTAAAAGTAAAATAAGAAGTTATAATTATTTATTAAAAAATGAACAATATTAAGATATACTCCAAAACGTTATTCATATCAACCGTTAAAGTTTGTTTCAAAGAATTTCTCCTCCTTTCCAACACCTATATAAATGTAAGTGCAATGAGTGTTGGGATTGGGGAAGCTCAACAAAACGGCGCTCTCTGCCATAAAGTGTGTCGGTTGGTGTCCTTTCTTGCCACTTCAATTATTCATCACTCACTACCAAATTGCCAACAATAGTACCCAACTTCTGTTTCATTCATTTAATATACTCATCCATTATAAATAGTTAAACTGTCAAACTAACCCCAATTCCAGTCCCATTCGATGAACTTAAAGATCGTAATCTATCTCCAACTCATTTCTTTTCCTTTCATATGTTTCCTTCTTAATTAATATTCTTTACAAGCAACAGCCATTAATTAATTCATACATTGCATGCAAGTTTATTAAACTTTTTTTCAGTTAAATGCATGGATTACAAGAGTTTTTCTATTCCTTCATTGTTCGCTTTTAATTTCTTTTGCTGAACTTGTAATCGTCTCCTTTTATTTAAAGAGCTAGTACATAATTGTTTAAATTCTAAAAGTTATAGGCTGAATTGGTCAAATGAGCTTTTAAAAAATAAATTTTTATTTTTTTACAATGTAAAATGAAATAAACTTTTATACATGATGTTATTTTATAATAAATTAAAGTTACTGTTCAACTAGATAATGATATTTATGATAAAGTAAAATTTTATTTGGAAAAATTAATTTTTTTATTTTTTATTTTCGATCTTGTAGTCATATCTTGAAGATGATGTTTATCTTAATAATGTTGATATGATTTCTACTTTACAAGATAAATCGAAATAAAAAAAATTACTTTTTAAAAGCCTTGAAATCAAGATAAAATAAAAAAATTCAACACAAATTGTGATTTGCCAAGAAAAATTGAAGTTATTAAAAAGAAATATATTTTTTATCGCGATTTGTCCGAAAAACCAACGTTATCAACGATAGTCATTTTTTAAAAATTAAGAAAATTAACTCATAAAGATAAAAACGTTCAAATAAAAATATTATTATTCATAAAATTGTATTAACACTGAATCTCTAAATCTGATTATATAAAAATCTAATTGAGTCAATTATATATAAATTCCAATTAAATATATCAAAATACTTAAATCCAAAAGAAAACATGTCAAACTTATTCCTAAATTAACATAGGTCTAACTAAAAATAAATAGAGTTTAATTATTATTAAATCTTAAACTAACATTAATTTAGCTAAAAATTAAACAAGAGTCCTATTAATTAAGCTCTTTGATAGTAAGATTATATAAATTAAACCATATTAGATTTAGGTTTGGATCAATGTAATCTCTTGATCCTGATATAATACCCTTATTTTTTAAAAAAAACAAAAAATAAAAGAGGTGACAATAGCAACATGCAAGCTACTACCTATGAGCCATTTACCCACCCAATGCACTCATGTACAAAGTAACTGGACATTAATTCCAATTTAAGAAGTGAGAAGCCATTTGATTGAAAAATTGAAAAAAAAAATGAAGATACAAAACAAGTCAAATTGAAGGAATGAAAACATCAAGGAAGAAGGAGATTTTGTCATAGCATGAAGAATTTTTGCCAAATTCTCTAAAAATTGGATTGGAACAAGAAAATTCATCATGAGACGTTCAAAAAATTTAAGATTTCATTAGATACCAATTTTAACTAAGGAAATGAGACTTAATTAGAATATAAGAATAGTTATAAAGTTTTTCCTTGTCTTTAAAATGAAATTTATTTATTACTTAAAATTTAGAAAATTGTATTTAATTTTGTTTTAAATTTAATCATTGGATTGAATTGATTTGGTTATTGATTGATATTTAATTGATTAGAGATATAGGTAGGATAATGAGATTAAATTAAATAATTATTTAAATTAACGTGAAATAGTATACCGAAACTTTAAATTTATTTGTGTTGTTTACGCTTATAGATGATTTTTTAAACCTAAAATTTTAGGTGCTTAATGATATGTATTTATAGACCATGTCCACAAATTTTTGTAGTTATTATAAATTTATACGATTTTATATAAATTTTAAAATTTATGATACTTAAATTTAGAGTAATTAGAAAAGATTCCTAAAAGAGAACACCAATTAATAGTTTTTAAATTATATGAATATATTTTAATATATTAGATATAAAGAAATATTCAGTTGAAAAATTTGGTAAAAAAAAATTGAATTATTTTTTATTTTATAAAATTGTTGAAAATTTATTATCTTATAAAAATCAATTCTTTTTCTTTCCAATCTTTTTATAATATTTTAAAAATATATATTTTATATCTAAATGACCTATTTTATATATAGAAAACTTTATATTTAAACATTAATAAGTAAAGATGAAATATAAAAAAGTTGAAATAATTTTATATTAATATTTATTCTATATAAGTTTTATAAGCTAATTTGCCAAGTTGTCCCATAACTAGGTAGCGCTGGAATATTTAAGTTTTATTCCTCTTAAAGGATTATTTTAAAAATCTAGAAAAATAGTAATTTAATTATAAAATTTTAAAAAATAATTTCTATAAAATTTTAGTTTAAGAATATATATATATATATATAATTTAAGGCTTAGGAATCATGTTTAATGCTCGCTTAGAATCGAAGAAAAAATTGAAGAAATCTAATAGAAGTACGTATATAAAGAGGATGAAAATAGTCTAGAAACAATATGAACGTACTAAATGATAAAGGTGGAGATGAGCGAGACGAATAATAACACAGATGTACAAAATATAAAGAGTACGATCGTTTTGAGATATCTACACGAGCATACAAAATAAGACTATGTAGTTATAAAGAGAATCTACATGTCCATGCAACTTATTGATAAATGTATATTGTGTGTTTATGTTGAATGAACTACAAGTCTAAATACTGACAATGTGTATTATTAGTAGATAAAATAAATTGACGACTGGAAGTTGGGATCTCTTTTGGTGGAAAGAGATTGTATACTTAAATTTTAATGTTACTGAGATAAGTTAAGTTCCCACGTGATAAGTGAAAGAGGATAGTAAAGTCCTAACTTTTGAAAAGAAGGTGTGACCTTCGATTGAGAATGATGAATGAGTGAAAGAGAACGAAGAGGTCCTATATTTTGAAGAAGGTGTGGCCTTTAGTTGTGAACGATAAATAAAATAAATGAATTGAATGTTGATAATGCATCATATGCGTAAAAAGATTTATTTTGTGAATCACCAATGTGGGAATAATCTACGAGCTCTTCTATGAAAGGGAGCTAGAAAATCTAAGGGTTGACTCACATGGAAATAGACCGTAGTTCATGAGAAATGAAAATTCTAAGCTAGGAAGTATGTGAGCTAGGTTTGAGCCTTTCCAATGGCCTGAGGTTGCGCTTTGTAGTCGAGACTGCTTTGGTCGGACTTAGCCACTTCGATGAGACCCTGAAGATTATCATTATTGGTTGAGAAATTTCAAATTTTTATAAAATGATGATGATGATGATGATGATGATGATGATGATTTAAACATTGACGAGGGCACATTATTATTGTGACAGGTGTTGTCCTGGGCACACTATTATGGAAATCGAATTCTAGTACCTCCATTGTTTTGATAAGTGGTGGTGATGTTTCGGACCCACACACATTTGCATTCTATAGGGATGACCAACTCTAGATTAGTGAGGATTATTGTGGTATACAACGTAGTAAATCTCAATCTAATCCTAAGTCTTTCATCATAGAGATGTTTAAAGAGAAAAATAGAGTTGACACATGCATACAATATATATGATGATTGTCTATATGAATTAAACTTGTAATAACTCTTTGTAAAAGAAAAAGAACTTATATGTTACTTGGTTGGACCTAGAATCAAGTCGGCATACGAGGTAGTGAGACCTATGCATTTGGATGAGCTACTATTTCACTTGGACCACTCCTCCATTGGGCCATGTCTACTAATTCCATGTTATTAATTCTTCAACTTGGCCCAATGCTTGCTCTCATTTGCCATTCTGTGAGCATGAGGGCAACAACGGGTTGACTATGAATTGGGCTAATGCTACTTCTCAATTTGGGCCATTGTCAAATGGGCTTGCCTTCTACATAAAATTAAGCCAAATTTTTCCAAAAAATAAAATAAAGCCAAATCTTCAAAAAATATAAATATCAATAAAATCAAAATTTTGTTTCAATCTCCTTTTCTAATTTAGGGCAAGCCTAATTCGTCTTATAATTTAAAGTCAAATTCAACGTTCATGTGGGTCAAACCCACTTTTCAAATTTTCTTTTAGAATATAATTTTTTCCTCTTATGTGGGTCAAGCCCATTTTTTTCAATTTTCCTTTTGAAAATATAACTCATTTTTTTACGTGGGTCAAGTCTACCTTTTCAATTTTCCTTTAAAAATATAGTTCTGTTTTTACAAACTTCGTTAAAAGATGTTTGCTTCAAAAATATCTATCTTTAATTTTCTAAAAAATCATGCATCAGATTCTAATACGAACAGGCAGCCTTCTATGTTGTTCCGTATTTTAAATTCTTGTGGATTCCAAACGCGGCTAACGACGATTTGAATATTGCGAGCACGCAATTTTAGAAAATCACTGATACTAATTCCATTTAAAAACGTCTGTTTCTAAATGTCTATCCTTTTATTTTCTAAAATTCGTGCAATAGATTCTAATACAAACAAGCAGCCTTCTCTGCTGTTCCGTGTTTTTAATTCGTGCAGATTCCAAATGCGGCTTACGACGATTTGGATTTTGCAAGCACACAATTTTAGAAAATCACTGTTACTAATTCCGTTAAAAAACATCTGTTTCTAAAATGTCTATCTTTTTATTTTCTAAAATTAGTGCAATGGATTCTAATACAAACAGACAACCTTCTCTGTTGTTCCGTGTTTTTAATTCATCCAGATTCCAAATGCGGCTTACGACGATTTGGATTTTGCAAGAACACAATTTTAGAAAATCACTCTTACTAATTCTGTTAAAAAACATCTATTTCTAAATGTCTATCTTTTTATTTTCTATAATTCGTGCAACGGATTCTTATACGAACTGGCAGCCTTCTCTACTGTTCTGTGTTTTGATTCGTATAGTTCCAAATGCGGCTTACGACGATTTGGATTTTGCAAGCACACAATTCTAGAAAATCACTGTTACTAATTCCATTAAAAAACGTCTGTTTCTAAGTGTCTATCTTTATATTTTATAAAATTCGTGCAAAAAATTCTAATACGAACAGGCAGCCTTCTCTGTTATTCCGTGTTTTGATTCGTGCAGTTCCAAATGCGACTTATGATGATTTGGATTTTGCAAGCACACAATTTTAGAAAATCACTGTTTACTAATTCCGGTAAAAAAACATCTGTTTCTTTATTTTCTAAAATTCGTGCAACGGATTCTAATACGAACAAGAAGCCTTCTCTACTGTTTCGTGTTTTAATTCGTGCAGATTCAAATATGGCTTACGACGATTTGGATTTTGCAAGCATGCGATTCTAGAAAATCATTGTTTACTAACCCCGTTAAAAAACGTCTATTTCTAAACATCTGTTTTATTTTCTAAAATTCGTGCAACAGATTCTAATACGAACAGGCAGCTTTCTCGGCTGTTTCGTGTTTTAATTCATACAGATTCAAATGCAACTTATGACGATTTGGATTTTGCAAGAACGCAATTTTAGAAAATCACTGTTTACTAATTCTGTTAAAAAACGTCTGTTTCTTTATTTTCTAAAATTCATGCAACAGATTCTAATACGAACAAGAAGCCTTCTCTATTATTCCGTATTTTAATTCGTGCAGATTCAAATGCGGCTTATAACGATTTGGATTTTGCAAGCATGCGATTTTAGAAAATCATTGTTTACTAACCCCGTTAAAAAACGTCTGTTTTATTTTCTAAAATTCGTGCAACAGATTCTAATACGAACAGACAGCCTTCTCTACTGTTCTGTGTTTTAATTCATGCAGATTCAAATGCGACTTATGATGATTTTGATTTTGTAGGCACATAATTTTAAAAATATCACTGTTTACACTTAACTTTGTCCAAAAATCAATTTTTACCTAAAACCATCCTATTATCGTCTTCGAGATCAAGTCTCTTAACCAGAACTACGTAGTCTTGAGTTTTCCATTGCACCAAGGAATATGTAGGAGCAGGATCAAGTCCTGTCAGGCCATTTTCCACCAACTTATTTATTTTTATTCTAATTAAAAGGATCAAACAGTTTTCAAATAAATCACACACTCAGTTTAAAGGTGTCATTCATTGGAACGGACGAGTAGGATGCTTAACACCTTCCCTATTCGTAACCGACTTCCAAACCTAGAATTTCTTCCTCAAGTTAGGGTTTATCCATATGTTTTCCCTTAAATAAAAATTTGGTGGAGGCTCCACAATTAATAAAATTCTTTCCTAAAAATCTTAGTGAGTTCGTTGTCTTGTTGTAATTACGATTACGACAGATGGCAACTCCATTGAGGACTTTAGAAAGTCGAGCCCTGTTTCAAATTGAGTGTGTAATATGATGTTGATCCCTTTCTATTTATTTACTATTTTCCTTTATTTATTTCATGATGTCATGCTTATATTTATGATTAATTCAAATTTGTATGTTTCTCACCCTAGGGTAGAAGACATGTATATTTCTATCATGTTTCATTTGCAGGAAAATGTTCATCTATCTTCCACACATCGTAGTCCTAGATGCATAACATGAGTGGGGCCCTACACTCGGGTCTGAGCGAAAGCTAGGACTAGAGGGGTCTAGGGGTGTCACTTGGGATGCACGTCCCGTAAACCCCAGCTAGAATGCATCTATTTTTGGTGCCCTACAACTATTAGCCTTCTCCACGGTTGTAGCAAGCACCATGAATTAGAACTTGGCTCTAGTAACCTTCACAACTTCCAAGATCACAAACCACCTTGTGTGAGATGCATATATCAAAAGGATCTTAGGCCTATATCACACATCATTTTACCCAATACACCAAAAAGGGCATATTTATTTTAAACCCACATAAAATATTAAGATTCAAAATTGATTTAAATAAGAAAATCAAAAGAAAATCAAAAATTTAAAAGGAAGAAAATAAGTGAATTGGACAAATAAAATTAGAAAAATGAAGAAAACTCAAAAATAGTTTCTCACACTAAATGAATTAAATTGGGCAAATTTTTTCCCAAACCAGTTCAAGTTAAAATTTTGGAAAATAAAATATATATAAATCCAAAAGAAATAAGAATTAAAAAATTTGAAATAGAAAAATAAAAAAAATAATTTCTATTAATAGATTTTGAAAAAGAGAGAGAAAAAATTTTTGGAAAAAATCCAAAGAAGAGAGAGAAAGGAAAAATTAAAAGAAAATCTAAAGAATGTTTAGGAAAATTTTATCAAAACTAAAAGACACCAAGAATTACAAAAAATAAAAATACTAAAAATCCAAAAAAAGAACCCAAAATAAATAAAGCAACTGATCATTCAAAATGGTCAACTTTAAAACTTATAATTATTTGTGCATTCCAACATTCATTCATTCATTTATTAAATAAATTTATCATTGGAAAAGAAAAGTTCGAAAATCATCCCATACCTTTCTTATTTTGATACTCATTGGAGCATTGATACTTTTACCATTCATAATTTTTGCATTCACATTGTTTCTCAAAAATTGATTTTTAATTTAACAGAAAATTGAAGAAAGACAACTTTCTTGACATCTTTATAGGACTCATTCAAAATCAAGAGTTATGGATGAGTTGGAAAGGAAAAATGAGGATTTGAAAAATGAAGTGAAAACACTGAAGGAACAAATGGCCAAATTAATGGCAGCCATTCAGTTGTCTGAGAAAAGAGATGTGAGGGGGTCCCTCCCGGAAGAACCAATTGGCCCATCATACCCTCCTGGCCACAATCCACAAAACTCTCTACTATCGACCATGCCTTCACAAACTGAATGCATTCATTATGGGTTCCCCCATGGGCATACACATTCATTTATGAGACAAATACAAACTCAAGCACAAAACCTATCCTCAAACCCTACAGAAAAGCCTCATATTATCCCAAACACCACTTCACATGAACCTACCCAAACCTACCAAATAAACACTGGGGGGAATGAATCCTATATTCACCCAAGGACCTTATCCAATACACACACCACCCTCTCACCCTCATAACAGGACAGGAGAATACCTAAGCCATCCTTTTGATGAAAATGCTGAAAAATGGAAAACCTTAGAAGGAAGGATCCGGGTAATTGAGGGAAGTGCTTATGATGTCAGAGACGCATCTGACTTATGTCTGGTTCCAAATGTGATCGTCCCTCCCAAATTCAAGGTTCTTGAATTGGAGAAATATCAAGGATCTGGATGCCTGAGGAACCATCTAATCATGTACTGTAGGAGGATGGCTGCATGTGCTCATGATTAATTCGTGCAGATTCAAATGCTACTTACGAGGATTTGAATTTTGCAGGCACGTAATTTAAAAAAAATCAGTTTTTATACTTCACTTAATCCAAAAATCAATTTTTACCTAAAACCATCCTTTTATTGTCTAAGAGATCGAGTCTCTTAACCTGAACTACGTAGCCTTGAGTTTTCCATTGCACCAGGGAATACGTAGGAGCACGATCAAGTTTTGTCAGACCATTTTCCACCAGCTTATTTATTTTTATTCTAATTAAAGGGATCAAACAATTTTCGAATAAATTACACACTTAGTTTAAGGGTACCGTTCTTTGGAACGGGAAAGTAGGGTGCCTAACACCTTCCCTATTCGAAACCGACTCCTGGACCTAGAATTTCTTCCTCAAGTTAGGGTTTTTCCACATGTTTTCCCTTAAATAAAAATTTGGTAGCGGCTTCACAATTAATAAAAAATTTTCCTAAAAATTTTAGCGAGTTCATCGTCTCGTTGTAATTACGGCTACGATAATATTTAATCTTAAAAACTTTATCATAATTAGGTAAAATCAACTCAAGAGCATTGGTTAACTTATCCTTTAAGAAATGCAAAACCCTTTCATGGTTTTCATCCTATTTAAAGATAACATTCCTTTTAACAAGTTCATTCAAAGGGATAGTTATAGAACTAAAAGTTTGTATAAACCTCTTATAGAAACTTGCTAAACGATGAAAGGTCTATACCTTATTAGCATTTGTAGGCAAAGGTCATTCTTTAATTGCCTTGACTTTTTATTCATCAACATTAATTTCCTAAGAACTTACAATAAATCCTAAGAAGATAACTGATTTCATGCAAAAAGTTAATTTCTTAAGATTAGCATGCAATTCATAGGTTCATAAAACAACAAACATAGCACATACGTGATATAAATATTCATCCATTGTCTTGCTATAAATTAAAATATCATCAAAATAGACAACAATAAATTCTTGAATAAAATTTTGAAAAATCTTATGCATTAATCTTGTGAAAATGCTCAATACAATAGAGATATCAAATGACATGAGAACTCATTCATACAACCTATATTTTGTTTTAAAAGCAATCTTCCACTCATCATCCTATTTCATACGAATTTTGTGATAACCATTTTTAGATAAATTTTAGAGAACAAGTAAGAATCACACAATTTATCAAATAAATCATCTAATCTCATAATAGGATAGCAATACTTTACCGTGATCTTGTTGATGGTTTTACAGTCCACACACATTTGTCACATCCTATCCTTTAGCACCAAGATATAGGAACAACATATGGACTAATACTTTCCCTCAAAGCATTTTTGCATCAATTCTTCTACTTGCCTTTGAATCTCTTTGGCTTCTTCAGAACTAGTCTTATAGGTTGGTGGCCGATTTGGAATTACAATTCTAAGCATAAAATCAATTTGGTGCTCAATGCCTCTTATGGAAGGTAACCCTTTCAATGATTTTCTAAATACATCATTGTCGCAACCGTAATTCCGACGAGACGACGAACTCGCTAGAAATTTAAAAATAGAATTTAATTGTATGTGGAGCCGCCACCAAATTTTATTTTAAGGGAAAACATTTGGAAAAACCCTAACTTGAGGATGAAATTCTAGGTTCGGGAGTCGGTTACAAATAGGGAAGGTGTTAGGCACCCTATTTGTCCGTTCCGAAGAACGGTACCCTTAAACTGAGTGTGTGATTTTCTTTGCAATTTGTTTGATCCCTTAAATATAATAAAAATAAATAGGTTTGTATGAAAATAGCCTGACAGGACTTGATCCTGCTCCTACGTATTCCCCGGTGCAATGGGAAATTCAAGGCTACGTAGTTCTGTTGTTTGGAAGAGTTTTTAGAAGAATTTTGAGCTATTTGGTTTTCAAATATGCTTTCAGTTCCACATATGCACAGAGTCTAAGACAAACGAGAGTTGCACTTAGACTTATATGACTCTCTAAATGTCAAACAGCAGGATATGCTACCAGTTCGCACTTAGAGTTCATTGCGTGAGAACCAAGGTTTTAGAGAACTTTTAGAAGAGCTTTGAGCGATTTTGTTTTTAGATATGCTCTCAGTTCCACATGTGCACAGAGTCTAAGGCAAACGAGGGTTGCACTTAGGCTCATATGACTCTCTAGATGTCAAACAGTAGGGTATGCTACCAGTTCGCACCTAGAGTTCATTGAGTGAGAACCAAGGTTTTGGAAGAAGTTTTTAGAAGAGTTTTGGACGATTTTAGCCTTTAAACATCCTCTCAGTTCCACATATACACAGAGTCTAAGACAAACGAAGGTTGCACTTAGACTCATATGACTCTCTAAATGTCAAACAGTAGGGTATGCTACCAGTTTGCACTTAGAGCTCATTGCGTGAGAACCAAGGTTTTTGAAGAAGTTTTAGAAGAGTTTTGGATAATTTTAGTTTTCAAAAGTCTTCTCAGTTCCACATATGAACAGAGTCTAAGACAAACGAAGGTTGCACTTAGACTCATATGACTCTCTAAATGCCAAACAGTAGGATATGCTACCAGTTTGCACCTAGAGCTCATTGCGTGAGAACCAAGGTTTTTTAGGAATTTTGGAAATTATTTTGTAAGAAAATGAGTAATTTTGAAAGGAGATTAAGAAAAAGATCCTCAATCCACATGCATAGAATCGAAGGCAAGCGAAGGTTGAACGACGATTCATATGATTCTCCAAACGTCGAAAGACAGGGTATGCTGCACTTTCAACTTCAGAGTTCATTGCATGAGACCTAAGATCTTTTAAAGCTTTGAAAGTTGTTGTTTAGAAAAATGGAGTTTTTGAAGATTTGATTTAGAAAGGAGGACATATAAACATAAACAAATCAGAAATAAATACATATAGAAGGATCCACACATGGAAACTAATACCTAAATAAGTTTAAAAGGACAAGATCTACACAGGAACTTCAAGAACATAAGAGATTTTAGCACCAAAATTTGAATTCAATTCTCAGAATTTTTAGAAAATATTTTTTGGTATATCTAAAAATTAAAACTAACCAATTGAAATATATGGATCATAGTAATAAAAAAAAACAAGTTTGACACAAATCTAACAAGAAATGAGCAAGTTATGCCCAAATCAAATGAGCTAGGTTCATTCACACATCGAGATGAACATACTTCAGTAATCAGGTGATATAAATTTCATTTTAGATCCAAATTAGACAAATAATATCATTCCTGAAATTAGAGAAAAATATGAAGAGAACGCAACAAAAATCACTAAAATCGGAGATCATTTGATTGATCAAAAACAAAAACGAAAAACAGAGACGAAAATGAACTTCAAGAACATCAAGTTTTTGGCGCCAAAATTTGAATTCAAATCTCAGAATTTTTAGAAAATATTTTTTGGTAGATCCTGAAAAATTAAAAGAAAAAAATTGAAATATATAGATCATAGGAATCAAACAAAACAAATTTGACGAAAATCAGGTCAGAAATGAGCAAAGTATGCACAAATCAAATGAGCTAAGTTCATTTACACATCAAGATGAACATACTTCAGTAATCAGGTGATAGAATTTTCATTTTAGATCCAAATTAGACAAATAATATCATTCCTGAAACTAGAGAGAAATAGGAACATAAAGAAATAGAAATCACTGAAATCGGAGATCATTTAATTGATCAAAAATAAAAACGAAAAACAGAGACGAAAATGAACTTCAAGAACACCGAGTTTTTGGCGCCAAAATTTGAATTCAAATCTCAGAATTTTTTGAAAATATTTTTTGGTAGATCTGAAACATTAAAACCAAAAATTTAAAATATATATACCATAGGAATCAAACAAAAAAATTTGACAAAAATCAGACCAGAAATGAGCAAGGTATGCACAAATCAAATAAGCTAGGTTCATTTGCACATCAGGACGAACATCCTTCAGTAATCAGGTCCTAGAGACTTCATTTCAGATCCAAATTAGACAAATAATATCATTTCAGAAACTAGAAAGAAAGCTGAAGAGAACGCAACAAAAATCACCGAAATCGGAGATCATTTGACGGATCAAAAATGAAAATGAAAACAGAGACGAAGATGAACTCGAAAATCCAAGAAGACGCAAGAAAATTAAACGAAATAGAAGCAAGATCTAACCTCTCCATTGATGTTCTTGAATGCCACCTGATAGCATCTTGGAAGGTGATGAATAACTGGTTCTATGGAGGCCAAGAAGGTGCTCAATTGGATGTAGAATTCAAAAGTCTCTTCGGTGCTCCTCTTAGAAAAAATCTAAAAGCCCCCTTTCAATGATCCCAAAGTGCTCCTCTCTCTTCCTCCTTAGAAATTCTAAATTTTTCTTTTAGAAATGAAGAAAATCCCTTTTGAACTAAATGAAAGTCCCTATTAATAGATAAAATTTCAAAAAAAGAAAGGGAAAAATTTTTTAAAAGTGAAGAAGCTTTCTCCTTTTATTTTCTGATTTTTTTCTTTTTTGTTTTCTTTTTATTATTTTCTTTATTTTTATTTTTCTTTCATTTTCTTTTTTTCTTTTTTCTCTAACTAATTCTTAACCATCATTAACTATTCCAACTAACTTTCTAACTAAATTCTTAACTAAAAATTTATTTTTTCTTTCATTTTCTTTTTTCTTTTTTCTTTTTTTTCTTTTTTTCTTTTTTTTCTAACTAATTCTTAATCATCATTAACTAATCCAACTAACTTTCTAACTAAATTCTTAACTAAAAATTTATTTTTCTTTCTTTTTTCTATTTTTCTTTTTTTTCGTTATTTTTTTTTATTTTAGACTAAAAAAACAAAATAATTTATTTTAGGTTTTAAATTTATCCTCGGACATAATTCAGTGTTCACAATCATCAAATTCAAGCAAAAAATATTCAATCACACTAAGAAAAGAAGAGTTGTGGTTGTTAGTATAATAAATATGTTTATACATGAGTTTAAGAACTTGCTCCTTTACCCTCAAAACATTCTCAATCTTTCCTTTTTAAGAAAATACACAAACTTTATTTTCTTTTTTTTATTCTCTAATTCTTTTTTTTCTCTCAATTTTTTTTATATTTATCACTTTTTATTTACTCTATATTTCTTATATCTTTTCTATTTTTTTTATTCTCTAAATATTTTTCTCTTATTTTACATTTTTTTAAAATCTTCATATTATCATAATAAACCTCAATATGTCATATGGGATCAATACAACTTTTTGGTTATCTATTACAAGAGAATGCTTATTTTTAAACGTATCATGTATAATCTTCCCATCATATTGACAAGGACGTCCTAAGAATAAGTGGTTCGCATGCATAGGAGCAATGTCACACAACACAACATCCTTATACTTGCTTATAAAAAAGGACACCAAACCATGCTTACTAACTCTTACATCCCCACAATCATTCATCTGCAACAACATATAGGGATTAAGGTCATTTTTAGTAGGCAAGTTTCATTTCTCTACTAACAAGGTATTAGCAATATTGGTGCAACTACCATTATCTATAATCAAACTACATACCTTATTCACTAGAGGTGTCAAATTGGCCCATGGGTTAACCGTAGGTTATGTAGCCCACTTAAAAGTATGAATTTTTTAAGCCCTAACTCACATAACTCTTAATTTAAGTGACCTTAATATGGGCTAGCTCATCGGCCAACCCATCTAACCCTATTTTATTTTCTTCTATTTTGTAACTTATATAAAAGTAAAATTTTTAAATCCTAATTCATATAATCATCAAATTAAGCGAGATGAGTATGGGCTATCTTTTCGATCCTATCTTATAATCATTTATTTTATAACTTATTTAAAAGTAAGACTTTTTAGATCTTAATTCATGTAACCTTCAAATTAAGTAGAATAAATATGAGGTAACACATCTAACCTTATTTTATAACCCTCTATTTTGTAACTAATTTAGAAGTAGGATTTTAATCCCCTAATCCGCGTAACCCTTAAATTAAGTAGACTGGATGTAGACTAGCTCATTTATTTTGTAGCTCGTATAAAAATAAAATTTTTTAAACTTCAACCGACGTAATTCTTAAATTAAGTAGGATGCATGTAGATTAACTGATACTCTCTTATATTTAACTCTTTTATTTTCTAAAATTTATTCCTCAATTTTTTCTCTCATTTCTTTCTTTATTTTTTCCTCTCTTTAATTTTTTTAATATTTTTATTATACTAAAATATTCTTTAATTTATTTATTTTTTTTATATTTTTTTATTTATCTCTACAATTTTCTCCCTCTCTGATTTTTTCTTTTTCTCTCTCAATATTTCTCAATTTTTCTATAATTTTATATTTTTCTTTATATTTTATTTTTTTATAAATATATTTGTCTCTCTATCTCTAAAATTATCTTTTCTTCCTATTTTCTCACTTATTTTATTTTTTCATCCCTATTTTATTTAAAAAGAGAAAAAGAAAGTAGAGAGGGGAAAAATTTTATGTAAAAATATAAAAAGATTTAAGAGAGAAAATTTGAAGAACAAAAAAATTAAGCCCATGAACTATCCCTAACCATAGGGCTTAATGGGATTTTAGCCCTATAGGCTTTACAAATGTGAGATTTTGTAAGCTTGTGGGCCATTTTAATCCTAGCGCAGATGGACTATGGTGGGATTGAGTTAGATAAACTAAATTGACACCTATACTGTTCACATGACCACGAGTGTAAAATATGTGCTCCTTTTACTTTAGATCTCCTTAATCCTTTGATTGGATGTTCAAAACACACCTTAGGACCAAGAAATATCCATGAACGACCTTTGTTACGTCAACATCACTACAATCCTCAAACTTAAGAATATTTTCTTCCTTCGAGCTCACACTCTCTATTTCGTTGTTGTCAAGAATGGTCATGGTCCTTTAATTTAGAAATTGAAAAGTAGTGTGTCTAAGACCTTGGCACTTAAAACAACAAATGTTAATTTACTTTTAAGAGGATTTAGTTTTAAATTTACCTGTATGAATAGGTATTGTTGACTTCCTTTTAGATTCCTCCTTTGATTTAGGACCTTCCTTCTTATTGGATAAATTAGACTTCCATGACAAGTTAGAAGCATATTTGTGAGTGCTCCTACATTTGAGTTTTCTTCCCACCTTGGTCAATAGACCTTTTATTCTTTATAAAGGATCTTTCAAATGATCACTCTTATTTAACATGATGCTTATAATACATCTTCTACTAATGATTTGTTAGACTTCCCATTCCTTGTAGGCTGAATTTATACGCTTGCAAACATGAGTGAGGGTGAATCATATCAATTGGAATAAGAGCTTCTAATCTTGAAATTAGGTGTAATTTATCTCTTATTTTACTTCATTTTCATCTTTCTTTATTTAATTGTATTCTTCTTATTATCATTCATCTTTTATTTATCATTTTCTTAATTATCCATTAGATATTTCATAAATTCTCTCTCTAGAAAAATAAAAAAATAATAATTGTAATAGAATGCAAATTTTAAAAAACAATTATGATAGAAATTCAAGTTTAAAAAAAATCAAGGTAATTCGATATAAAAAATACCTTCATTCTTGGTTCAGTTTTAATATTTGAGTTCTTCATTCTTAATTTTTCTAATTCTTTATTTATTTTGTCAAATACTTCTTACTATATTTATTTTGTATATCCTTGATTCTTTTGTTATCTGTTGACAAATAGACTCTTGAAGTTCTTGCCTTAAATGATTAAAACGATAATCAAGAGGTAAAGGAAAAAAGTTAGTGAGAGCATTATAGAAAAAGTTAATTTGACTGTAAATATAAATGAAGAGTGCCTATCTTGAAGATAACCATTAAGGGATTGATTAATGAGGATTTACTAAATTAATTTATTTATTTTTGTTTAATTTGTATTATTGCCAACATGAATAGTGAATCATGTTAAAACGAAGCATATCTGAAGATAATTATAAAATTCATTCAAGATCAATTCCAATGGTTGAACAAAATGATGGATGATATAGAGGATTGTTTGAGGGGTAGGTCTTGGATTTCTTGTCAAAGTAGTTTCCACATACTACTGACTTTGCCAAAGAAGTAGATAGGAGAGAGAACTAGAAATCAAATGGTGAAGGTTTCAAAAGAGGAAGATGGTATCAAGAAGGAAAGGATAACAACTTAGAAAGTATTAAACTATCCTTTCTATCATTCCGATGAAAGAATAAGCCCAAAAGTTATCTTGAGTAGAAGAGAAAGATGGAGCATATATTTAATTGTCACAATTACTCAAAGGAGAAAGAAGTAAAACTAGTCATTATGTCTTTCAACAACTATTCTAGTAATTGATGGGATCAATTTGTGCTTACTAGGAGGAGGTATGTAGGGAGACCTATCTGAACATGAAAAGAGATAAAGATGACTATGAGAAGAAGATTTGTGTCAAGTCACTACCGCAGAGGCTTGCACCGAAAATTGCAGAGTCATACTCAAGGTGCCATAAATGTTGAAAATTATTATAAGGAAATGAAAATTGTCATGATAAAAACTAATGTTGAAAAGACCAAAAAGAAATTATGGTAAGATTCATTCGAGGACTAAAAATAAAGATAACTAATATGGTAGAGCTACAATATTATGTAGAGGTGGAGGATTTGATTTATAAAGATATTCAAGTAAATGACAATTCAAATTTAGAAACACTCATAAATATGCTACTAGCTTATCATAAAAGTCAAATTATCTAATAATAAGTGAGATCATAGATCAAAAAAGAAATATAAGAAGAAATTAATAGTACCTATTCCTAAATAAAAATCTAAAATTAAATCGTAAATTAAGTAATATTTGTTACTTTAGATGTTAAGACCTTGAGCACATTGTTACTTAGTGTTCAAACCATTAAAAAATTATGACCATTCTTAACAACAATAAAATAGAAAGAGTAAAAGTGAGCTCATAAAAAAAAAATATAAGTTAGAAAACTATAATAATATTAGTATAATAGAATCTATGAAAAAAATATTTTAATCATAAAATATACTTTAAATATCCAAGTAAAAAAATTTAAAAAAAAAACATATCTTATACAACCATATATTACATTATAATATATATATATTATAAAGACATGCTACATATATTATACTAATTTATTAACTGGAACATTAAATATCTATGAACATTAAATTTTATTATAATTTTTATTAAAAACCAATTTAATAAGTACCATAAACATTAGAAATAATAGAAATTTTTTCTTAATAAAATATATTAGCTTAAGTTTTAAAAAAAATATTTATCAATACAATTGAAACAGCATTAATAAAAAATAAAAAATATGATAAAAGGATAGCATAGCAGTAGTTAATTTTCACCTAAGATATTATATTTCAATAAATAATATAAATGCATTAGCTGTGTAAAATGCCACATGTATGTTAATTTGTAGAATAATAATATATGGTGGAATAGATGTGTATCGGAGACCCTCTTAGCAAGAACCTTAGATTTAATATTGCATCATCACAACGATAAGCATAAACATTTTGGTTTTCTAGACGATGGTTTATATGATTTTTTTCTTTAAAAAAATAAGATTGAATAATTTATTTTATTATATTTTATTTCAATATCTTATATTATATTGCTTTTTTATTTGTATTTTTATTTAAAATTTTTCCTTTTCTTTTGCTACTTTTATTTCTTCATCTTATATTAGTTTTTATTTTTATTTTAAATCCTTTCTTTCCTTTGCCACCATCTTGTTTGTTGGGAGAATACAAAGACATGAAACAAAGTCATGCGCTTTACACTCATTTCCAAAATGGTTTAAGTATCTTTTAATTCCTTTTTCCAATTGTTTTATCTTTCTTTTTAAATTGTGTTATCTCTAATATGCACTAGTGCAAAAATAGCTTTTTATAACAGGATTTTACATCGGTTATTCGCCAACCGATGTAGAAAAAAGGCGGTGGCATTTTTGTAAAAAAATTTAAACTTTCTACATCGGTTGCTTAATAACCGATGTAGAAAGTCACTTTCTACATCGGTTGCTTTATAACCGATGTAAAAAGTTACTTTCTACATCGATTATCAATCAACCGATGTAGAAAGTAAGACTTTCTACATCGGTTGGGTAGTGTAACCGATGTAGAAAGTACTTTTTACGTCGGTTCTCTGAAACAACCGACGTAGAAAGTCTGTTATATAGCTGATACGACCGTTGTCGTCCTCATAACTGTAAACACTCGATTCCTGCCCTAACTCATTTCCTCTAAGCTGCCAAAGCTTCCGTCGTTCTCAAAGCCGCCGTCGTGCTCAAAGTCGCCGTCGTCGTCTTCGTCTACGCCATTGTCGTCTTTGTCTGCGCCGTCGTCGTCGTCGTCGTCTACACCGGTACGTCGTTACAGCGTCGTTTAGGTCTCTGTTTCCTGTTTCTGTTTCTCCATTAGTTGTTAGTTGTTAGCCATAGCCTTTGCTTAGTCTAGCCTTTGTTTTGCCTGTTAATATATATGAGGTAGATAGCTATAGCCTTTGCTTGTTTAGGTCTCTGTTTTTGCCTGTTTCTGTTTTGTCTTAATCTTAGTCTAGCCTTTGGTTTGCCTGTTAATATATATGAGGTAGATAGCTATAGCCTTTGCTTGTTTAGGTCTCTGTTTTGTCTGTTTCTGTTTTGTATTAGTCTTAGTCTACCCTTTGGTTTGCCTGTTAATATATATGAGGTAGATAGCTATAGCCTTTGCTTGTTTAGGTCTCTGTTTTTCCTGTTTCTGTTTTGTATTAGTCTTAGTCTAGCCTTTGCTTTGTCTGTTAATATATATGAGGTAGATAGCTATAGTCTTTGCTTGTTTAGGTCTCTGTTTTGCCTGTTTCTGTTTTGTATTAGTCTTAGCCTAGCCTTTGCTTGTTTAGGTCTCTGTTTTGCCAGTTTCTGTTTTGTCTTAGTCTTAGTCTAGCCTTTGCTTTGTCTGTTAATATATATGAGGTAGATAGCTATAGCCTTTGCTTGTTTAGGTCTCTGTTTTGCCTGTTTCTGTTTTGTATTAGTCTTAGTCTAGCCTTTGCTTGTTTAGGTCTCTATTTTTCCTGTTTCTGTTTTGTCTTAGTCTTAGTCTAGTCTCTGTTTTGCCTGTTTCTGTTTCTGTTACTGCTTCTGTTAAGGTTGTAATTTGCAATGTTAATATGAATTGTATTTATTGTTTCTATTCAATAATTTTTTCATATTTGTTTTCTCTGCTTTTAACAGATACATGGCTGATCCTTCAAAGGTTCCTCCTTCACAAAGTGGGTTTGAGAACCCTTCTTCTCGGCAAAAGAAGGGAAGACGAGTCACACGGTTAAGGGAGTTAACCCTTAGTCGAAGCGGTGAGCAAAGGATTCCCATACAGTTTGATCAGGCCACTGGGAATCCATTAGGGCCAAACAAGACAAAGTTTAAGAGTTATGTGGCCCTCCTTGGACGAAGCAAGGCCAGTATTTTGAAGAAGGATTGGGATGATGTTGAGATGCGAGTCAAGGATCAAATTTGGGAGACTATCATGGTATTTAACTTTAAAGCTTTAAGTTTTTCCATAAATTTATCATTCACTAACCAATTACATCTTTGTTTATGTAGCTTACATATGACGTACCAAACACTAACTTCCTGAAGAGGAAGTGGCTTTCATTTGCTAGTGAGCGCTGGAGGGGCTTCAAGACACATCTCACCAGCAAATATATATATATGGGTCACTCAAGGATGTGTCTCCTTGTGAGGAGTACCAGTTCCTTGATCAAGACACTTGGCAGAGATTTGTTGAGTCTCGAATGGATCCTGCATTCGTTGTATGTATCTTTCTAATATTTTATTTTTTTAATTGACTAATATAAGCAATATTATGATTAAATGATTTGCTTTCTTATAACAGGAGAAAAGAAAGAAGGCTCAACAAATTTCTGCCAAGAACTTTTACCCCCAGAGATTATCTCGTGGGGGTTATGAGTTGCTTCAGGAGAGGCTGATGGACCAGAAGTCGAAAGAACGTCAGCAATCATCTGAAGTAGACCCCTCTACACTTCTCTCTCCACCCTCTCCACCTTCACGCCATGAGAAATGGAAGAGGGCACGCAAAAAGGCAACTGAAGAGTACACATCAGAACCTTCTCGTATTGTTGCTGAGAAGATTGTAAGTAATCACACAATTTTGTAAATTTTCATTTTATTTATCTTCAAACATTTACATTACTGATAACGGTCATTTTTTGTTTTGTAGGATTCTTTGGTTGAACAAAGCTCACAAGGAGTCTTTGTTCCAACTGGCCGGGAGGACATCTTAAGTACAACTATTGGCCAACCGGAGCATCCAGGACGTGTTCATGCAGTTGGCCGAGGTGTTGGCCTTAGACAGTACTTTGGATTGTCTTCTAGACAGACATCCAAAGAAGGTTTGGTGTCTAGAGATGAGTTGGATGCCATGCGTGAAGACATGAGGCAAGAACTGCAGCAAGAACTTCGAGAAGAGCTCAGACAGGAGCTTAGGCAGGAGCTTAGGCAAGAGCTTAGGCATGAGCTTGCATCTTTGGGACTTTCCCAAACATAGACACAGGGTCACCATCCATCACCTTCTCCTAGGCGCGTGAGCACAAAGGGAAGTTGTGCTCCGACGGAGGACCAACTACAGGGAGAAGAGGATGTGGATGCAGGTACAGACGATTATGAGTTATATGTTGATGATCCATATCGTCTGGTAGCAATTGGGAAAGTCTACACCTTGGGTTCAACCATCCATCACCAACAAATTGATGATGATCATGTTAGAGTGGTGGTTGAACGGGTTGAAGATGCAGATGCTCCTGTTCCTGTCCCTACTCAGGAGGTTCATGTCGTGGGGCAAGCCCCCAACCATTTCATTATATGGCCGAGGATACTTGTGCAGCGAGTTCAACCTCAGGTATTAGATAATTTTAGCATACGTTATTAATTTTTTAATATATATATTATGTGTTTCTATATATATATATATATATATATATATATATATATATATATTTCTTACTATTTTGTGAATTTATCGTAGGTTTATAAGGAAGATCGTGGGAAGAAGATTGATTTAAATGCTACAGCAGATCTTCCAGAGCCTCCTGCAAAGAAATATGAGGTTGATTTGCTCACACGTCTATTTGGTATCGCCATGAACTTAGGCGACCAAACTTTGCAAATAACAATGGAAGCAGATATCATAGGGAAGCCCACACCTATCCCCTTCTATATTACTAAGAAGGATATATTGGAGTTGGTTGTGGGTAACGATCTCCTATGTGTAACAGTTCTACAATTATGGTTGATGTAAGTAAATTTCTAAACCTTACTTGAATTATTTCATTATCAAAAGCTAACATATGAAAATTATTCGCAATATTAGGTACCTGTATCGTATCTGCACTGAAAGAGGTAACTTACACCTCTATGGATTCCTGGACCCAGTTCATATGCAAAAAACTGGGAACAAGGTAACTGAGATACAGGAATATCTTCAGAGGAGATTGCAGTCTGATAAAGACTGTTACCTAGCCTCCTATTTTCAATCGTAAGTCAATACTTAATTGCTTTATTTCATGAATTCAATTAAATTCCTAATTTTTGTTCATTGTCATCCATATTTTGTAGGGCCCATTGGCAATTAATCATTATTTGTCCTAAGCGGAATGTAGTTGTATTTCTATGATCTGCTTGGCAAAAACCAAAGAAAGACATAAAGGACATTATAGATTTGTAAGTTTTTATGATTTTGGTATTTATATTCATATAACTTGTTATTGTCAAAGGTATTCATTTGCTTTTTATTTTACTGTAGAGCAATGAATGCTCGACTTCGGTTAAAAGGGACGCATCCATCACATATTAAAAAGCCTGTATGGATAATTGCAAAGGTAAGTACTTTATTAAAAGTTATTAAATTATTTTATATTCTTTTACACATCTCTAATTATATTTCATACTCTTTTTATTTTTTTGAAGTGTCCAAGACAACCCGGAGGAACCGAGTGTGGATATTATGTGATGAGACATATGTTTCTCATTATCTCGGCTTCTATTGTTAACTCTTGGCACGAGGTAATTACAATTGTCTTTAATTAATTATTTAATTTTAATGCATAACATGACATGTTCACTAATTTTAATCAAAAACATCTTGTAGATATTTGACAATCCTCAACCTCTGTTAGATGAAGAAATTGATGATATCAGGAGACGTTGGGGGGAATTTCTGATTGAGGTTGCTAATTTGGGTTGAATTCATGGGATTTTTAGATTTTTAGTTTGTTTTTATTATATTTTATAATAAACATTGATGTATTTATTTTAATTATATAGACTCTGTAATTTCTGTATTGTCTGCCTGGTATTCTTTTTATATACACAGGTATTGTGAATAAATAAAATGGCAATTTCCTTAAACGAAAAAAAAAAGATTTAAAAAAAATATAAACTTTCTACCTCGGTTGTGACCTTAACCGATGTAAAAAGTTACTTTCTACATCGGTTGTGACCATAACCGATGTAAAAAGTTAGACTTTCTACATCGGTTTTAGGCACAACCGATGTAGAAATTACACTTTCTACATCGGTTAAAGTAACAACCGATGTAAAAAGTCTAACTTTTTACATCGGTTGAAGTTTTAACCGATGTAGAAAGTGTACTTTCTACATCGGTTCTACAACCGATGTAGAAAGTCTAAGTTTCTATATCGCCCACTTCAATACCGCTCAAATAACCGATGTAAAAAGTTTATTTTCTACTAGTGATGATAATATTTTACTTTGGTTGTGGATATATGCGTCTCACTTCTAAAATTACATGACCCTAAAACTAATTAGTTGACACTTGATTTCAAACCTAACAGAAAAAAAAATGTTTAGTGCTATGGCCCCATGCAATAGTAAGGCCTGATGTAACAGAGATATAAATAAGGAGATTATCAAACGAACTTTTGAAGCATAAGGAAACTTATGAAAATTATTATCTTTCATTTGGTATAAATTGCCTTTGTATTTAATCCAGAAGCAGTCGCTATCAACAAACAAGTCACTTTTGAAATTTAGTATATTTCACGCTTCTGGAATCACTCTCATCTTTTGGAGAAATGATACTCATACCATTATATAATAGTAAATATTTAAATATATCTTATTTTTTATTTTTAAAATTTTATAACGGTTAGAATTACCATAAATATATTTTTGGATTTTAAAAAATATTTGTGATAATTTTATCAGTCATAAAATTTAAAGAGTGAAATATATTAAAATATTTGTTATTGTGCTAAAAAATAAAAAAAAAGTAATTTTAACCATTTTCAAACTCAATAGTTATTAAGTTACTAAAGTTGATTTATGAGAAATTAAAAATTAAAACAGTTTTATACAAGATTCTGAATTTGAACTTCATATTTTTTATATTATAATTTTTTTTTATTAAAATATATTATGATTAAATAGGGAAAGATGGGGTGCATGAGAAGTAAAGCCAACTTTATTGCTTAATTCTTTCTCTTTAACAATTATTAAAAATAACAATAAAATGTATGTTTGGACCACCTTTTGTTTATGGAAGCATTGCTTTTACCAGCAACTTCTCTGCGCGTATATGCCAGAGAAAATCAAGGTAAGGAATCACATAAGCAACCTTGTTCTTCGTGCTCCAAGTCACAGTGCTAATAATGAAAGAAAAAATCATTTATGTGAAAACTCTACATTACCATCGAAGATAAAAGGAAGGGAGAAATACAATGAAAAGAAAGAGGAAGAAAATAAGATTTTTAATTGTTTATAAAAAATAATTAAATTTATTAAGATTAATAAAAATTATTTCAATAATTAATATGTTATAAATTTAAATTTTATTATAGAAATATTCATAGGATTAAATATTTGAATAGATAGCATGAAAAGTAATTATTAACATAAATATTATAATAAAATAAAAATATTAAATAAATTTAAAAGTGAATTCATGTTTTTGTAATTAGGATCCAAAAATATAGATTATGTTATAACATATAAAAAATTTAAAAATAATATATAATATGTGATATAATATGACAAAAAAACATACAAAGAAAGAAAAGGTAAAAGGAAGGTAACAATAGCATGTAAGTGATTGAATATTATAATTAAAATGAAAGCTGCTCACTTATTCAGTTGTTTGCAGAATATTGTGTGGCCCCACTTCAATTTATTCTAAATTTAGATGGAATCATACATACAATTCTGGTATGTGGTTGAAACAATTTTGTTGGAAAAGGGCATTAAGAGTTAGCTTTTTTTTATTCTATTTTCTATTTTTTCTTATTTAATAAAGTTCAAACTGATCAAGATGTTTTTTTACACAATCAGATTGTCAACTAAATGGGAAGAAACTCTAGCACTTTCTACTTATTTTCAAAAGGATAAGATATCTAATCATTTATTTTTCTGGCCTTTTTAGCATAAACACCAAAAGAAAGCCATATGGCCAGCTATATTGATGCTTTTCTTTACCTTGTATTTGAATAAAAAAATTATAATTTTAATAATTGCTAATTAAAATATGATTTATTATTTAAAATATAAATAATAATTAAAAAAATAAAATCTTTTTAAACAGATGTCATTTAAAAAATTATTTAAATAAAAGTTTCTTATATTTTTTTTAAGAAAATTATCATCCAATTATATATAATTTTGTAATTTAAAATTACTTCATCCAATCATAAAGGTTATATATTCTAAATAAAACAAAGACTGAGAATCCCAATTCAGTTTTCTTCCTGGGTGTGCTATACATCATATCCTTAAGTACCAATTAGAATGAATTTAATTTATTATGTATATAGTAAATGAAGGCTTTTCAGTTTCACTACTAATTAATATGAAGACATCTACCACAATGTCAACTACTTCTCTAAATTTTTTAGAGCTAACAAGTGATTGCTTTTTTTTTTCTTTTTATATATTTATATTCTAGCTATTTAGAGTTAATAAGCAAGAGCAATCCCTCCAAGAAGCAAAGAAAAAAAATGTCATGCACTTGATTTTTTTATTTAAACTATATATAGTTTTATTCATAAGTATTTCCAAGAATTTGTTTAACATATCTTGGTACATGTTTGTGGAATAAATGATGGTGTTTGTATGTTGTGGAATTGGTAAATTGTGTTGCAAAGTGTCCAGGTGCTTGCACTTACATATGTTTAGAAAAAACTTAAAAGAACACTGCATGTTCCTTTGTCAGATTGCTGCTTGAAGCAGAGGTGTAGAACTTATGTGATAAAAAAGTTTGTCCTTTGCAATAACTGGAAAGCCAAAAGGGTTGGTCCTAAATGCCCTTATGGATTGAGAACAAGAACCTGTCCTTGCTTCACCTCTATCAAAATTTCTTGTTTTTAGTGGAGATGTAGGATGTAAAAGAACCGATTTAAACTATTTCAAATTCTTAAAATATCTTTAAAAATTGAAAATTGAATCAAATATTAATTAAATAAACTAAAAATTGATGAAATTTTATTTTTTATATGTTTTGGTTGGATTCATTTTTTATATTTAAAATCCAATCAAACTAAATTGTAAAAATATTAAAATTATATTATTTTTTATTTTTATCTTATATAAATATTAACCTAAAATATATTTTATTGAATGGATTTATACTTTTTTAAAAGTAATTTTTTATTTTCAATTTATAATTTAGGTAAATGTATTTATGTTAGTTGGAAAAATTAGATTATTTTAATAATCAATTAAATTGTTGTTATATTTGATGCTTATATAAAATAAGTTTTTGTATTTGGATATATTAAATAAAAAATAATTTTAAAATAATCTATCTTAGTTAAATTTTATAGAAAAATTATTTTTTATGTAGTAAAATTATAAAATGTATATAAATTTAATTATACTAGTTGATTTTATATTTAAAATAATTAATTATTAAAGATAAAATAGGAAATTCTAATTAAAAAATAAACTGATAACTTTTAATAATAAGTTTTATAATTTTTGTTTATCTTAAATAATTTGTTTAATTCTTATGTAAAAAAATATAAAATATTATAAATATATTTAGGAATACATTTCAACTAACTAAAAATTAAAACTATTGAATTAAAATTTTATGAAAATATTTTAATTTTATTTAGTAAAAAAATTGTTTTAGTAGAATCTTAGATAAACATTTTTAAGATAGTTATTAACATTTTGTGAAATGTTATTAAATAGTATTCAAGTTTTTTAAATTCTAACTAAAATATTTTTTATTTTTATCTTTAACATAGTTTTAAAATTCAATCTTTATTTTTTTTTCCTAATGTGATATAATTTTAATGTTTATTTATTTATTTTAACCATTAAAAATTTTATTTTTTAAAATAAAATATTTTACTTTTATTGATAAAATTAAAATTATAAAAATAATTACTTTTCAAATTTTATTTGGATAAAAATTAAAGAATAAATTTTTTTAATTTTAAAAATATTTAATATATTTTTATTTTAAAAAATATATCACATTTATAAAGTTCTAATTTGTTAATTAATTATATTTTTTCTATTATTTTATTTTTATCTAACAATTTAATACTAATTTTATCAAATATTTTCAATTAAATCTACTAGTTTATCAACTTTAACATTTAATTTTATCAAACGTATTCTTCAAGCTTCTTTTTACATTAATTTCCAAATACATATAAATAGTATTTTTTTTAAGCTTTACTTAAGTTATTTCAAATAATCAAATTCACAGACATACTAAATTATAATTATTTATGGCGGGATTTAATACTTTTAACAAGTATTTTTTAATATTCAACATGTGTTTGACTTTTTATTTGATAAATATTATTTTTAAATAAAAATTTAAATACTAAAAAAATTATATACTGATGTGAAACTTAATTTACACTCTAATTAATGAAATTTCCTCTTTTAAAAAACTAAAGTGTGGTTTCTCAAAATAAGGAAAAAACAAATAATATATTCAATCTAAATTATAGAATATTAAATTAAATTTATTTAATTTTAATATTATTTTTAAATTAAACACAATTAAATTATAAATATTTTTTATTAATAGATTAGATAATTTTATATGTCAAAATTAATGTAAATCAAACCATAAATACCCTAATTGTGAGAGCAAGATAATTTTTTCTCGAAGTGACAATTTCAGGATTTGAATACCTTAAGGTTTCAAGTCACTTTTCACCACAACCAACCATTTCTGGGGGCTCTATCAAAATTAAAATTGGCATTTTCAAAACAGCTTAAAATGAATTATAGAAACAACTTATAATTTTTATGTTTTAATTTATTAAATAAACATCTAATTTAAATTATATTTTACTGAAGATTATTACATTGCAATGCATGTAATAGACTTCTTCTGAGCCTTCAACAAGAGTAATAACAGTTAATCCTCTGTGTGAAGTTTAACAATTATAATGAAAGAAGGGAGAGAAACTATTGATGTTAAAATCACATTAAGATTAATTTTTTGGTTACACGAGCAACAAAGCATTCATATTATCCCTCTATTTATATCTTTTGTTTAAAAGTTGATAATATTTTAAAATAAAAAATAAAAAAATAAAATAAAATAAATAATTTATAGTTAAGTGTAAATGAATATATATTATTATTTGTATGTTAACCCTTAATAATTTAAAAGTTTAAAATTTATATAAAATTCTAATAATTATATTTGTATGAATATTTTAACCCTGCACAAAAACGACAAAAGCATAAGTTATAAACAAATACATACAAAGCCAAGTCATTCAACAACTCTGAGAGCAAAGAGCATAACTGCTACCTTTTATAAAGTGCTATGAAACAAATCATCTTGTCACTAAGTTCCATAATGTAACTGAAGTGTCCACCTGCTAGATACTATTATCAGTGGAGATGTTTTTGGTACATCCATTACCAGTAGAATTTGAATCAACTAATTTATTTTTTTTAAAATAAAAAATACAACAAGTTCTTAGCTTGACAGAATGAACAAACAATACAAATTAGGGACAACTAGAATAGTTATTCTAATGTTAATATTTAAAATTTTAAATGCATAAATATATTTGAAAACATGAAAGAAAAACACTCTTTGTTATAATTATAAGTAAAATATAAAACATTTTCTTACAGAAAATGACCCTTAATTGATAAATATTTGGTTATCATTTTTAATTTTGTATGTTGAAAAATATAAAAAGAACACATTCATATAATATTTTCTTAAATAATCAGCAAATTAATCCTCCTTTTATGAACACATTATAAATTAGTCTCTAACTTTTAAATTAATGTAAATTAATTTTTCATTTTTAAAAATTTTATTAAAAGATTAATATGTATTATTTTATAAAAGTAAAATGAGTACTTTGTAAAAATTTTAAAAATAAAAATTAATTTGTCTTATTTTAAAAGTTAAAAACAAATTTTGAATGCATTCATAAACTTATATTTAGGGAGGGATGGATTCGAGTTCTTCCTCTCCTCCTCTCCCTATTTTTCTCTTAAAAAAATATATAAAAGTTTAATTTTTATATAAAAATTAGAAAATATTGATTGATATTAAGTGGCATAAAACATAAATTATATCAAATCATCTAAATTACGTGATATTGTTTTAATAATATGTATATTTAATTTTAAATAATTTAAATATTCATATATATATGTTTTGAAAATTTCTTTACACATTATCTTGGTCCAAATAAGAAACTAAATTAAATCTCAAAAAGCTTTCTCATCTATTCTTGTCTCAAAAAAATTTGAAATATAATTTTACCATAATTTTAAATAAATATAAAAAATAAAAGTAAACATGCAATTTTACCATCATTTCTAATAAATATTTGTAACGAAAGTCAAAACACTTGTTAATAAGACATTTTTGTACTTAATTGTATTTTTTATTTTTTTAATTTATTTACGTGTAATACCAATTTTGATCCCTCAAATCTCTTTTAAATAATTTTGGTTTATCTACTTTTTAAATTTAACGAATTTGATCCTGCCAAATTTTCTACCCCAAACTCATCGATTAAAATAATAAATTTTATTCAAAAATAAAAAAAATCTCAAATCTTTCTTTTCAAACCTTAATTTCACATCTCAAATAACACTTCAAATTTTATCAAATTTGTATAAAATTTCTTACTCCTAAACTTTAAAAATTATTTCATAATTTAATATTATTATAATTTAATAATTTTATTTAAAACTAATAAAAGCCAAATTTATTAAATTTTAGAATAAATTATTTAAAAAAAATTAAAAACCAAAATTGTATATAAATTAAGGCAGAAAAATTAAATGTTAAACCTTGCAGCACACTTAAGTGTTAAACCTTCCTTCCTTTAAAACCAAACTTACTGTTTCGGTCAACACTGAACCTCTTACCCTTTGCAAATTTTCAATACGTGCTATTATTATTCACAGCACTTATTCAAACGGTATTCGTACATTTCATCTTTCTTTTACAATATGACATTTGATTTTAAATATATTCAATAAAAAAAGATATAATATATAATATAATATTATAGAAAAATATAAATACTGTTAATATGTATGTTTATTATTTCTTTATCCTAACAACAAAGTTTATTCACTGAATTTCATGACACAGATGCCATTTCACACCACTAAGTTTCAACAAGACAAGTGATATTTATATCAAAGTAGATGTTCTACAAAATACATGGTAAGAAAATTTAACAAAAGAAAGGGTAATTTATAAAATTAGGCACTAAAATAATAATAAAAAAAAAAAAAAAACAACAGTGCATATATGTTCAGCCGCCTTGGCCAGTTATGAAATAGGCCTTTCCAGTTTTCACTGTCCCATGAACATCACTTGCAATGGTGTTGTGTTGAACAATGGAAAACCCCATTTTGATTAATTGACCTGTGACTCAATAAAAGATGTGAAGAATGTGCCCTTCCAAAAATGGGACCCCACCACACACACTGAACACGCAATCTAGAAGGAATTCAACTTTGCATAATCAGCCAAACAACTGTTTTGGGGTCCATTTCACATGGGAAAGGATAAGCATAAGAAAAAGACACCATAAAGGACAAACCTCTCCATTTATTCAAACTTTTTAAAGCCAGTTTAGTTTCTTTTTCAATTTTAATTATAAATATTTTATTTTTTTATTTTAAAAATTTTGTATAAAAGTAAAATAATATTGTTATAATTAAAACAAGAAATACAGACAGAAAGAAATAAGCCATTGGTTTCTTGAAGGATGAAATTTGGAAGAGATAAAATCTTATTTATATCACAACCTTACATGGAATAATATTAAGTAACAAGAAGGCTACACTGAAGAAAAAAGACACACAAACACAGGGCTACATGATGGGAACATACAAGTTTTTATTATATATTAACCCATAGTAGACCTGCCAAGCACAAAAATATTTAGTTCTAGGCCTACAGGATTTGCATGTGAAGAAAATTGCAGTAAAAACTTTTGGCCAAAGGACTTCACATGATCAGGGTTGCCAACCCTTTTTGAAAGAAAAAAAAAAAAAAAAGAGTCCATGAAAGATGATGAGTTTCCAGATTTCACTTGTCATTTTCACTGGTACCATATTGAAATATCTGGCTGTTTCTGAAGAGTATCCATCCCTACTCCTTGCATATCCTCCTTAAAATCAAAGGACGCCAAATCACAAGGGGACCCAAACATCAATTGGAAGTTATTGTTGTTGTTGTTGTTGTTATGATTGGTCTCAAAGGGAGAATTCAAAGCTTTGAACCGGTCAAATTGGCCTTCCTCTCTAGCAAACATGTGATGGTTATTGGAGATGTTGGCTTCTTGAAAGAAGTTTCCTTCTATTGTGATTCCTTGACTGCGAAAGAAGTTGTCCTGTTGCTGCTGAATGCCTGGCTGAGGAAGGTTTGGATTTTCTGTAGAGACATGGTTACTGGAACTTATGTTTTTGTTGCTTTGAACATTGGTATCATAGATAGTCATAAGGTCATTTATCATTTTCTGGCCATCTTCCGGAACCAAGTTGACAGACTGAGTAGTAGATTTGGGTTGAACAAAAGACCCGGGGAATATGACTGGCTTTACCTCATTAACATGAAAATTTGGACCAACATAATCTGAAGAAGTGCCTCTACATTGACAATTCAATTGATGATTGTCCCTAGAAGTTCTGTCAGGGAAACCAAGGCGCACGTCACTGTAAGGGCACTGGGGATGTTCACATGTGTAAATTTTCTGATCCATTATCATGTTAAAGTCGCCAGAGATCTTCCTCTTTCGAATGAAATCGAAATTTGTCACAGCCTCTCCCTTGATAGGGAAAGAAGGCTGTTGAACCTGCAGCCGTCCCCTTATTCTCTCCATCCCAAGATTGGATGTATGAAGATTCTCAGGTTTTCTGTCTTCCACATCAAAGTTTGGCTCATCCTCACCCCCTTCAACATCATACTCATTGCAATCATTGATGACCACTGATCCACTGCCTCCAGAAGAGGCTAATGGGGGGCAATAATCAGGGTAAAGCTCACGTGCCAAGGCCTCCTCTTGATTGATGATTGCAAGCCAGGTTGCACTCTCCTTGGCAGTCATTTTATCTTGAAGGCATTTGGACTGCCTCACAAGCTTGCGAATTTTGGCTATATCAGGAGACATATGCTTGATAACTGCAGTCAGAACACCAACCTTCCATGCCTTCTTAAGGTCATGAGGTTTCTTGTAAGGAGGAGGACCTTGATCTTTAGGTAGACCAATTTGGGGCCACCACTCTTCATTCCCTGTGGGCCACCATGGTGGAGGGATTCCCTTCTCCAAAGGAAACCGCCTTTGAGGAGGATCACAGTGCTGCATGAGGGCTGACAAGAGAGAACCCAAGGTTGTGTCCTGCAGTTCTTGCAAGGTGTGTGGTGTTGGACCAATTGAATTGCATCCATCATTCTTCCCTGGAATGGCATTATCAGCTTGGTACTTGGCTATGGCAGCTGGACCATTACGATCAAATCTGACTTTATCCTTCCACCATTCACGAAGGTTATCAGATGCCCCGGTCACCGGCTTTCCCTTCTCCGGAATTATCCCATAAACAAATCCTTGAGCCTTGCAAACCTCCATCATCTTCAGCATATACTTCAAGATTCCATCTTGAGCCCTTGACATCTTTTTCCTCCTAGCCTGCTCTTGGGATTGCCTTTGTTTTGCTGCATCAATTCCTTCCTTGGCTTTACTTTGTTCCTTCAATCGCTTGAGACGCATCTTGTCCCTCCATATTCTCCTCTCAAGTTCATCTACATCAATTTCATCATCACTATAATCATCCTCAACTATCGCCTCTGGCTCAGTTTGCCGGGCAGTGATATCACCTTCTCCAAGGGGAGCAGATATCATATCCAAATCACTACAAAGCCCCATCTCATCAAACATCATCATCATTTCCCAAGGAACCTAAACGTCCACAAAAGTATGGATCCAACCTATAAGCTTCCGCTGACGAAAGTAAATTACCCTCTAGCACTATACACCAAATTCTTAATGTTAAAAGGCCCTTTCACCTGTCAACAACAACAAAGCGAAGAACAATTAACATGGTAAAAATCAAATACGTAATAAGATGAAGAGAATCTATAAATCAGAACATATGCACTTGTATCTTCAAGGTTTATTTAATAGCCACAAAATTTCAAAAGTAGAAACTTTTTCCATTAACATCCAGCTACATCAACACAGGTTAAAAACAAAAACATATGAAAAGAATATCTCAAATTGGTAAATCACCACAAAAGTAATCAGAAAATTTTCAATTACAAGGATAAAATTTCCCATTTATATCCACAAACTACTAGATCAGGAATATCCTGATTTCACAGATCAAATCCACCCACAAACCAAACTTGAAAGCTCAAGCATCATAAGCATAGACCCTGCCTCAGTGATGAATCAAAACAAACCTCTCAACAACCCATCATGAAAAGGTAGCAGCTTTACATGAATTGATGAAGAAAAAATAACATACACAAATGGAAAGAGAGGATAAGTTGATGAAGAATATCAAGTTAATTACCCCCACAACATGAGCAAGCTAAGAAAAGAGAAAATTTTCATCAAGGACAATAAAGAAAGATGGAAACTATACAATCACAGATCAAAAGGGTAATGAAATCAGCACCAACCCAAACCACAACAACACAAAACAGGCCCATGAAATCTGATTGAGCAAGCAGATAGCAAAAAGGAGCTGAACAGAGAAAAGGGTAGGCAAAAAGAAGAAAAAGATAGAAGCTTACCAGAAGATCCAGAAACGGGTCTCCTTCTGTGGCGGCCACAAGTCAATCACAGAAGAAGAAGAAGAAGCAGAATTATGTTGGGACTTCAAACATAGAGAAGGTGGGAAGAGAGAGAAAGAGAGGAGAGAGTGAGAAGGAGAAAAGGGACTGATAATTGAACATTATCCTGCTTTTATTTCTTTATGAAAGTGGGGGCAGTCCTAGGTGATTGTGAAGGTGACGAGTGATTGGTGGATTAAAACTAAGTTTCAGGATAATAAATAAAACATTTTTTTAATATTTGTTAAGATATAAAAGTTTAATTATAATAAATTTTTATTAAAAACTATGTATTATTATTATTACAAATTTTAATAAAAAATTATTATTTTTGGTTTTTTATCTGTTTAAAAAATAATAAATATTAAAATTAATATCATTAAATTTTTTAAAAATTGTTAATTTTTTAATTTAGTTCTTATATAAATAATCTTTCTTTATTTAATATAGTTGATAAACATAAAAATATATAATACAGAATAATTAATACTCTTTTAAAAATTAAATTAAACAAATAAATAGAAATAAATTTTATATTTTTTATGGACAGAAAAAAATAAAAAAATATTTATGTTAGATATATTTAAAATTTTAATAAATCAAAATAGTAAACTATTTACTAGTTTATTTGATTTATTTAAATTTGAGGTGGATAAACATTTTATGATTAATAAAATTTATAATAATTTTTAAAAATACATATTTATTATGTTAAAAATATAATAAATATATTTTAGTAAATAATTATTACTTTAAATACTTCAATTTAATTGTTAAAAATTAAAGTTAATAAAATTAAAATTTATTTTTATCAAATTTTAACATAATTACATTTTTCCAAATTACCTATTATAAATGTAATTAATCCAGCTTAATAAATAATTTTAAATTACTATATATGATTTTGATTTTGTGTGAAAAATTAAATCATCTATGAAATTATATTTCTTTATTCTTTTAATATTAAAAACTTTTTTATTGATCTAAAACATATATTTAAACAATTCAATTTCATGTATAATTATTTTGTAATAAAAATCAGCCATAAAGATTATGGTTATAACATAAAAGGATGTAAAATTCCAATGCATATTCTTTTCCTTCTAACTTCCACCGCATCACTTATTTAGGTGTGATGCATCAACCAAACCGCTCATACTCTCTTGCATCCCTTTGTGTGTGACGCCACCCCACCATTTATGAAATTTAGACACGAAGCTGTACACATACAAGGATAGTATAATAAATCATGAAAGATAATTAATTTAAAATTTATACAAAATTTTAAAAAAAAATTCTATTTATATATTTATTTTTAATAAAATAATTAATTTTTTAACTGTATAAATAAAAATAAAGTTTATATATTCAAGATAAATTAAAAAATAAATATTATTTTAAAAATTTTATAATATTAATTATATTTTTTAAAAAAATTTTCTTATTCTGGATATATAAAAAAATAAATAAATTATATTATTTTATTTTAAAAAAGTGTTTTATAACATTAGCTAATAAGCAGATTAAAAGCAAATTAAAAATAAAAATTAAAAATTAAAAATTAAAAAGTTAGATAAAAGTTGATAAATTATCTAATAAATTAAAAATATTTTATAAAATTATAAATAAAAATATAGTTAAATAATAGATTAAAATTTAATAAATATGATATATTATTTTTTAATAAAAATATATTTATTTTAATTAAATAAAATATTTATTCAAAATAAAATTATTTATTTTCAATTTTCATATAAATAAAATTTTTTAAAAAGTGATTATTTTTATTTTTATTTTTATCAAAAGGTTCAATATTTTATTTAATATAATATAATAATTAAAATAAATAGTATATATTAAAATAATAATTTAAAATATAATATTTTATATAATATAAATAAATATATCAAAATTTATAATATTATTATAAAAAAACCATATGATATTAAACTTATAAAATAAATGATTAAATAAAAAAAGTATTTTTGCTAGGAAGTGAAAAATATAAAAGTCATATCTAGTAGTTTTTTTAAAAAACTAGTAACTATCCAAAAAAAATATTAATAGTTACTTAAATAAGATATTTTACTAAATAGAGGTGAAATATATTAATAAAATTTTTAGTTAGATAAAATATTTGTGTATTTTTTTAATTAAAAATAATTTTTTATTATAATTTATATAAAAAATTAACATTAATCATGGGATTTGCTTATGGAAATTAAATTTTAATTTTATTTAATAAATAACATTAAAATTATTTAAGATTTTTTAATAAATAAAAATATATTAAATTTAATAATAGATTCTAAAACATATAGATTATAAATAATTTTTCATGTTTCAAAAAGAAATCATAATAATTTTTTTCTATTTTATTTTATAGAAAAATGCCTCATCGCACCTAGAAGAGAAACCATGCATCAATTAGTGTAGAGGCTAGACCCTCATAGGGGTTGGCCTACTCCATCTCCACAAAAGACGTTGCTGGCATGTATTCCCGACTTGAGAGACTAAGTAATTTCTCCTTTAACTCTACAAAGAGTCTTTAGGAGGAGTCATTAGATATTTTGGGAGTGAAGACCAAGATGAAGGAATTTACTGGAGCATTGGAGTGGACTAGAGTCTCATTTATTCAAGAACCCTTATACTGAGAACCCACCTTGGAGTTCTTGGCATCTCTTGTCATCGTCCTTCCCATGTTAGTGACACATAGTCACATCATCCAATACTAGCTGGGAACACAACAACATTAGTTGACTTTGGTAGAATTCAACATCACCTTATGATTCGAGACCTCAAAGGGAGTTTTTGTTAAGGAGTATTTGAATTCCCCACAAACCTGCCAGGGGAGTTTGTCGAGAGGGCCTTTTGGCACAAGATTACAAGGTCATATCAATATACCCCCTGTGTCTTGAATTCCATTGCCATTAGAGACTGTGTGCTCATGATGTTTGGCTGACACTAGGCATCTTCATTACAAACGATAGTATACGAGTCATTTCTCGAACACATTTATTCATTTTATAGGTTGCAGTATGAGGTTGTAGGATCAATTCAAGATGATTTTTCCTTGTCTTGCCAAAGAATTGGACATCACCAGTAGATGGGGAATAAAGGCTACATAGGTATTGGCTCTTACATCATTTCCCTCTACCACCATAGGATCCCCTATTTGACAACGACTTAAATGCATGAGATCACACTGCCAGGCACTTTACATGGTTGCTCATGAAGAAAATTTAGCGAGGGTCCCATGGTATATATATTTTTTCACCTTGACAGTAGAGTAGTAGCCATAACCATAGTCACACCCACAAAAATACTAGCTAGAGTTGAAAACGATGGAAAAAGATATGGATGATGATGCAGAAGATGAGCATCTACAAACCCATTCCCTCTCTAACCGCCTCGATCATCTACAGTTAGGGGTGGATGAAATTTATGATCGCTTGGATGTGCAGGTTGTTGCACACCAAACATCAATGGATTTATAGGACACGACCTTTGTGCAGATGGACACCTAGTTCACAACATTTCTCTAGTTATTGTAGGACGAAATGGACCACCCACGCCTCAATGACTAGTCTTTGTTTATATTTTCTATTTTTTTTATTAGAATCATATTTTATTTTCTTCTGTTAGGATTATTAGGCATACTTATTTTTGATGAATTTTCCTTTAATTTCTCTTTGTACAAAACTCATCTCTGTATGCACTAATATTATTTTTATTTTATTTTGTATTTGATTCTCTTATTTTAATATGTGTATTTAGTGTGAGTAGGATAATGTAAAGCATAAGGACTTCTTTCTAATTGTTGGAACCTAATAGAAGAATACATTGAGGGCATTGTTGGCCTCTAAGTTTGAAGAGAAAGACCTTTTCCTCCTTAACCACCATCTAGGAAAGTCTTGCTTTTCTTTTCTCTCCACTTTACCTATATTAACTTACATGTATGTAAATGCTTTAGTTTGAGGAAGTGGATCCTCCCTCTCTTAACCATCTTTTTGAAAATTACTTATCCCCCATCTTTTATATAATGCTTTCTATCTTAAGAAATAAATTGAGAGAACGGTAGAAGATTAAGTTTGAGAAGGGATATCTTTCCTTAATTTTTCTGTAAGTTGCTTATACCTTTCAGTAACCTCATTTTTTCTAGATTTTTGTTAAGTTATAGAAACCTCTAATATTTTTGTAACAAATATTAACTGAACTTAATAAAAACATGATAAATTTCAATAAAACAATTGATAATTGGCTATATTTCATGTCATCTTGTTTCAAATTAAAGTAGTCTTAGTGAAGGAGTGAACTTAATTGAGGTTGCATCCAACCTCTTTCTCTCTTTGTTTGCTCTGACTTATATATTCTATAACTTGCCTTATAACTTTGTCAAAACTTGCATAAGTTAATTACACAATAAGAAAATGATAAAGATAAATTAGTTTTTGTTGAATGGACACAAACCTACAATATCACTTAGTATCCTCTTTTGAGCTTAAAAGATTAAAGTTTCTTTCTTTCTTACTGTGCAATCATATGCATCCTTAGATTATAACCAAAGCAAAGTAGTGCTTGGGGTGAAAAAGTGATAAAAATAAAAAAGAAAAGAAAAGAAAAATAAAAAAATAAAGAAAAAGAATGAAAAATCTTTGAAAGTTTAAACGTTAAAAATCATGGTTAAAAGTTAGAGAGGATATGATAAATTACCATTCTCTTGATTTATCTGTAGGAAATTAGATATAATTACTGTGTAATTAATGATCATTTGTTCATAATTCTACCTAATTTCTCTTTTTTTGTATGAATGATCATGCAAGAAGGAAATCATAAGCTAGCAAGATTTTAGGCCAAAAAGAAGACAAAAGGGGCCTAAAAAGTTGAAGGAGTAATAAAAGAACAAAAATATCATTTGAAAAAAGCCAGCACAATCATGTTGGCTGGAGCATGTCTTCATAGCCAACCAGGTTTTTCCAACACAGTTGTCTAAACTTGAGCATGAGTGTACCAGATGAGGAGCACAGTCATGTTGACCTAAGCATGATAGTCCTAATGATGCAGGAAAGGATCTCAGTCAGTTGCCGCAATGTTGTAGTTAACACAGAGCAACTATGATGGTTGAGGAGATAACTTAAGTCAACCTGATTCACAATGCAGGCATCATTAATCAACACTTATAAAGGAAGTCTACGCCTTTAGAGAAAGACACACCTTAAACGTCTCGACACCCTTGACATTTTGAGGGATTCTTTGATCCATCTCTTTCTCACTTCTCATTTTTTCCTCCATTCCTACATTTCCATTTCTCCTTCCAGTATCCTTCCGTAGGATCTTGACAGAAGGAATTTTTTCTAGTAAAGTTACAGAATTGTTTTCCATCCTTGTTGGCATTATAGTTTTGTATTTAGTATATTAGAATCAAGATTATAGATAGTTTGGTTGAGTTAGCTTTTTCTCGTTTGTTTTATTTTGTTATGTGTAACTAATATCCAAATTACGGAGTTTTGATGAACCTTGTGATGTAACAATCTGAACTCCATTTTTCTTTAAGAATGAAATTATGTTTGTTATGAATGATTGCATGGTTCTTTATCCAATTGTGTTATTTTATCATACTTAATCCATTAATGATAATTAGCTATTTTTGTTGATCTTTAAGTTGGTCAGAGGATATAGAATCTTACCATTCCTCAATTAACAAAATTATAAGATAACTGAATCTAAGGATTTTGGAGGATCAATTAGAATCCTAGACTTCTAACCAGTTATTAACTTAATAAATGCAAACAAATTTATGCTTTTCTTAACTATTTACCTTGCATGATCATGGGGTAATACTCAGGAGAAAGATTATTACTATTTCATGATTATTGGATAGTAATAGCTTTAGAACAAGTGGTTAGTTATTAATTATTAAACATTCGCAAGGGAATGTGAGATTAAAAATAGGTAAAATTATAAGGAGATTCAAAGTTTCATACTTATTCATAACTTCGCATTTACGTTTTTCGCTTTTTATTTTTCTTTAAACTTGCTTTCTTATTCTTATTTTTCATACTTGCACAAAAATCTTTTTTTGGTGAACTCAAAAGTTAAATTTTAAACTTGTTCCATAAATTATTGGTATAGTACCTGTGAGATTAATATTGGAAGTCTCAAATATTTTTTTCTACATCGATAAGTATACTTGCTTGTGCGTAAAACTTAATATATATATATATATATATATATATATATATATATATATATATTCATCAATTAGCATCGTGGCCACCTCAATTCACTCTATCCTTATTTCTTTCTTGAAAAACCTTAATCTATGCTATTTTCAACGGTGCCAATTTAGGTTTCCTTGTAAAAAAAAAATTTCTCAAAACCCTAAAAGTCTTGAACCATTTTATTTTAAGTTAATTTTATGATTACATTGATGTTTGGACTGCTCATATAATCAACCCAATTTTTATAATAAAAACTTAATTAACACCATTATATTTTTACTTATTAATTTTTAAGTTGGTGTGGTTAAAAGCAAATTCAAATTATCATTTAGATAAAGATTAATGATTATATTTTATACTTCATCTCACTTTTATCTCTTAAATAAAAATATTTTAAATTAATATAATTAAAAAGAACACTGATATTATAAAAGATATTGGATTAGCATCATTATTTCTATGCCATCAAGAATTTTGATAGTAAAAAAAAAATTACTGAAGTCAAATATTTAAGGCTACGCTTGTAAATAGATCGCTACTTTTCATTCTTTCTTCTTAATTAAATTTGATGAACGATAGTTATAATCTTGGATTATATAATTATTCTTTAAATAAAATAGACACTCTCAAATTCTGAATTTTTAAAAATTATTTAATCTTAAAGTACTCACCATTAGTACCGATCCTAATCCTAATAGATTCATGAGAAGTTGAATTAGAATAGCCTTGCTCAAATAATTAATTAGGAAATTAAAGAAACAGTCAAAAGACATGCACTGCAATCAAGCACGTTGACTTTCTTTTCAATCACGTTATCATTTCCTTCCTTTTATTTTTTAAGTTCTCTTTCTTTAATTTCTTCTTTTAGAATATTATATCGTCCTAACATGTTTTACTTTTACCCCTTCAAACGTCCAATCAAATAATGGTATGCAATTTTTTCCATCACCTAATTGGGAACTATGGATAAGGCATGCATTTTATAACATTTTAAAATTATTCATGCCTATTATTTAGAAATAAATTCTCCTCAATCCACGTTACCATACTCACTTGAATTTAAATATAGTATACCTCTATGCATCTATCTATTTAATTACTTGATTTTAAATAGTATACGGTTTTAATTAATTCCTGTATATGATGTGAATTGCACAAAATAGACATAAAATAACTGAAAAATTCATTATAAGGATCCTTATTATTGAAATCAATCGTTTCACCGTAAGATATCATTACGGAAACAAATTTATTTTTAATGAAAACTTTAAACGATAAATAGTAAAAAAAATTATTCTTTTATCAATTTTTTTTTATAAATTTATATTTGTTAAAAATTATCTATCAAAAGATATTTTAATAAATTTTATCAAAATTAAATATATGTTTTTGTTAATTTATATAACTATAAATTTTTTATTATAAACTAAAAATAAAAGATAAAAAATAATAATTAATAAATTATTTGATTGGATTAAAAATATTTAATAAAAAATATTAAATCAGCTGGTGTATATATATATATATATATATATATATACATATAAAGAGGATATATAGATTAGGATATAATTGATTATTTTAAAATTTTAGAATTTAATAATTTCATATTTTCAAACATTAGCTATCATTATTACTGATTAAATGTTTTTAGACAATATCTATCTTCTATTGATTAAATATAAAATTGCCATCGTTCTTGTCTTCATTTTAATTATTTTCACATTTAATTTATAGTATCTTCAATCTGAATCGTATTTAAATAGTTTAATTTAATGAATCATTATCTAATAAATTCGTCACTCAGGAAATAATACTTTACTCCTTTTTACTATTTGATCGGTCTGATGTATTTGTCAATAACAATGAACAATAGTGACTGAATAATAAAAGTTATTTTGAATGTCATTATTACGATATTAAGTAACTTCATATTAACTTAAAGCAAGAGAATTAATAAATTTATTTTTAAAATGTTCATAACTAAAATCCACTAATTAATAAATATTTTCAAAACAAATTACGTGACTTTAACTCCTCATTACACCAGAAAATATGTTTGAGTAAGAAATCTTCTGTTAAATCAAAATTATTATATTTTTATTTGGTTTCTTTGTATGTAAAATTTTTGTTTCAACATATTTACCTTATTTATTTTATTTTTAAATAAGTAAAAAATTATAGTTATTAATTAATTTTTATTTAACTATAAGGTAACTATTTTTTAGTGTTTAACTTGGCAGAAATACAATAAGATTTAATTTGTACATAACCAAACTTATAATTAAATCTTATTTGTAAAGATCAATTTTCTAAAAATTATTTTCCTAATAAAATTGATGAAGACTACAACTTCTTTAATAAATAACTGTAGCCTCATATATATCTCAATGTCCTCTAGAACAATGATAGGAGGCCAAATACAAAATGACAATGAAAAAAAAGAAAGAAAGCCACTCTTAACATGAGTGACAAGGTTCAATAGTGTCCCTTATTAATGAACATCTTTGCAGTAAGTCCACAAGTTAGTGCTTCTGGTGGTATTTTCTTAACTTTGTGAACTCCCTCAGCAAAGACCACACCCATGCCCATGTGTAAATGAGGCTCAATGTGGCAATGAAAGGCCCAAACTCCAGGGTTATCTGCCTTAAACCTTAGGGCAGTCCAACCAAATGGAAATAAAATGGCAGTGTTCCTAAAAGGTGCATGTGTCAAATTAAATTTCTTCTCATCACCTTGTTTGAATTTCCCTTCTCCATACCCCAAAATCCAAAAATCATGGCCATGCAAATGCCAAGGGTGAATCTCACTATCACTCCCATCTAACCGGTTTGCATTTTGTAATATCACATCAACAATCTCATTTAGCTTAAACATGTACACCCCATTACCCATTGTTGCATTGGGGTTACTTGGAGGGTTAAAAATGTCATAATTTTGTGGGAAATTCTCTGGAGGGGACTTTTGGTCGAAGGCATTGTTTAATTTGAACTTGATGGAGCCTAAGTAAGGTGTTTGTGGCAATGTTAAGGACACATTGTTCATGGCCCATTTGGTGAACCCATCAACAAGGTTTTGTGTGTTGAGGAGGAAAATCATGCGGTGAGAGAACTTTGGAGGTTGTGGGGTTCCCATTTTGGCAATGATTTTCTTTGTGAATGCTTTGCTACGCTCAAAATCATCCCAATGTGGTGTGATGGGTGGTGGTGAAGTTGGAAAAACTGAGGCAGAGATGGTCTTGTAGTTTACAATTGTTAAGCCTTGTGGGGTTTTGGGCTTTCTTCCTATAACCCCAATTGAAAGCCAATAGTTTTTGTTTGGGTCTTGGTTTGTGGTGAGTAACACTGAGTAACTCTCACCTGAGTAGATGTCCATGTTATCAACTTCGAATGGTTGAACATAGTTTCCATCAGCTTCTACCACAACCAGTTTGTGATTCTACAACATAGAGAAATTACAAAGTACGCTTAATCTATGAAAGAATGAATTAAGGGTGCCTTTCATTGTAATGAAATTAATTGTACATTAATCAAGTGCATATACTTTAAATATAAAAGCTTATTCACCAATACTATTATTAACTTGGTTAGTTTAAAATTACGACTGTTAAACAACTTAGAGATATATGTATAAATTAATTAAAAAAATGCCAACAAGTATTCTTACAATATTAATTAAGAAATAAAAATAAATTTTTTTAATTAAAACTATTTAATATATGCATCCTCTTTAACCAAAACTCTTAAAAAGTTGGTCAGCAAGCTCCCTTAATTTTAACCATATATGTTTTTTTAATATATATAAACTGATTTTCCAACTATAAACAAATTCTAGTATGCTTGCTTGAATTAATTTATTTTTCCTATAACCCAATTTGTTAAAGTCAAGTTAACATAACTTTTGTTTTTTTATTTTTTTAATTTTTAATATCATTAATCTCCAATCTGTCTACGTTTTTTTTTCCTTTGGTGAATAGTGAAAAAAATAAGAATCATTTGATTTATAAAATTATTTTTTTATTTTTAATTATAAAATTATTATTTTATTTTTTCAAAAAATTATAGGAATTGAAAAATAAAAATAACAAAAAAATTTTACATTATTTTTCTATGTAATTTTTTAAATAAAAATAAAGTGATAAATTTATAATTAAAATAAAAAAATAAAAAATAAAAAATACTTTTACAAACCAAACAACTTTTAAAATATCTAGAAGGTTACCTAATTGGACATATTTAAATTTAAAAAATGATAAAAATAAAAATAAATAATTTTTCACACCTATTTTCGTACAATCCTTTTGCATCTCATCTTATTTTTTAATTTTTTAATTTTTGAAATTTAATTAAAATTAATTAATATATAAAATATTTTAACACTATTATTCAATCATAGATTATTATATTATCAAAATTTATTAATTTTTATAATAATTATTTTAAAATTAATTCTTAATTTCAAATTGATTAATAAGTATTCTTTTCATTCATAATACATCAAAATTAAAGTATAAATAACTAATTTGATCCTTAAAAGGTTAGAAATTAATCATATCAGCTTCTAAAAGATGGCAACCACCATTCTAATCCTTGAAAAATAAAAAAGTAGATTATTTTAGTCTTTATAATATAAAATATTTATCATTTATCCCTAAAAACAATTAAATAACCATTTTCTATAATAATAATATTTTATAAGAAATTAATTTAATCAATCATTAATCTTTTAAAAATTAAAAAAACTATTTAATCCAAAATTAAACTTAAAATTTTGGTTCTCTTTTTCGATGAACAATATTCCACACACACAATAATGGGTGTAACACTCATTCGGTGTGAAGATAATTACCAAAAAGAAAAAAAAAATAATGAAAATTGCAACATCCAATTACAACTTACTGAAATGGCCAAGTTGAGGGAAGTTAAGGAAGTGGTACTAGTAATCCTGATCCTATAAGTCCTGTTTGGCTCCACATGGAGAATTTGGGGTGCACATTCTTCACCACCTTTAAAATGGCATTCGGGTAAGGAAGTGTTCATAAATTTAGTTGCAAGGGAACAATTGAACTGTCCTCTTCCATTGATGAGAAGTGTCTGAAAAAGTGAAAAAATAAAAAATAAAAACTTGTGAAATGAGAGAAAAGAAATCCATTAAGGCTAGTCTAGCAGCAAAATGTTTATGTATGACAATTAAAAGCACCATTATAGGTTTACTTTTCCTTTTAATTTCTCCCTTTATGATGTGTCATAAGCTTTTATAAAAAACTTATAAATCAATTTATACCTTCCTCGTATAGCAAAAGCAATAGTTGTTTGTTAAAGCTATTCTTTTCATCTAACTATTCCATTTTTTCGCTTTTTGCTTCAATATCACAAGTTGATGTGACTTTATAATGCTAATCTTTGTGTCGATTTGGTTCATTCTATAAACCTGCGATTCGATACATAAGAAGCAATTTACATAATTATAAGTCGCCTTTAATTAATTGGTGGGTTATATTATTCGTATTATATTTTTAAAGTGTTTTCTTATAATTTCTTTTATTTTTCTTCTCACATTATTAATTACTTACACGTTTCCTTTTTTCTTTCTTTCTTTTTTTAATAAAATGTTATATAAAATTGTAACACAATTCTTAATTTTTGGAGAATGAAAAGCAAAGATAAGCATTAGTGATGATTGGATCAGAAGGGCTATGATGTCTCTAAGGAATTATTGTTAACATCTACCTTGAAGATTATAAAATACCAAATTATTAATAAACATATATTTTTATATTCTTGATACATTAATGTATATATGAATTTCATTTGATAATATTTATTTACTGATTTTTTATGTGTACTTATACATATATACTAAAAAGAAATTTACTTATTTTACGAATGATTTATATTAAAATTATTTTATTTGATAATTTATATAATATAATTGTTGAAATGAAAATTTTTATTATATAAATTAAATTTATAAAATTTTATATTTAAAATATATTTAATAATTTATCAAATAATATTAATTTAACAATTTATTGTATAATATATTTTTATAATAGAAATAAATATTAACTATAAACTTACCTGCTAGTAAGTCTTATTTATTTTTTAATTTGGTAAGTATGATCATTATGTAAATATAATTTAACCGTTATATTTGTTAAATTTACACATTACAAAAATTTTATTAGATGAAATAATTTTAGTATGAATTATTTATAATATATATATATATATATATATATATTCAGAATATTCTTAACTTTTTTATATGTATTAAGATTATTCTTAGTTGATAGTCCAAAGGTAACTCCCAACCAAAGAATTACATATTTCATAGATTCAATTCTAAAGAACATAAAAATTTACCAACTGCACTGAACTTTTTGATATCCTTTAACAAGTATTAATACTGTATTTGAGGCAAGTGATGTTTGACAGTTAATTATTGTCATTTTCACTATAGTCATAAAATTTTTAAAATCATTAAATATATTCAAACTGATTAATTGAGAATGTAAAAACTTGAAAAAGAAGTGAGTGAGTGAGAGAGAGAGAGAGCTCACAAATTACCACTACATGATGAAATATGTATACGAAAGTGAGGGAAAATTATAGAAACTAAATCCGTTTCCTAAAAAACAAATAGAAATGAAATTTGTGTTTAATGAATATACCTGTGGTTCACCAATCCATTTAAATGGTTTGGAAGAGAGATCAACCTCTTGTTCTTGAGAAGTTTTGTGCCACAAATCACTCAAAAGAAGGTTGAACTCACCATCATAATGGAATGGTTCTTTTTGCCCTTTTGGTAAGTCCACTATGAGAGAACCATACAACCCTGCTGCTCTCTGCATACCATAGTGTCCATGGTAGAAAAATGTACCAGCCTGCACCATATAAACACTCATCACAAAGGGACTTGTACTCTAATTAAACAACAATTACATCTATTATATATTTTGTAATATGAATATGTCACATGAGAATATCAAAATTATTTTGTTTTTCACCTGAAATAATTTTATTCATTAATTATTTTTTCAACAATCTTAGTTTTAATATTATTATAAATTAATCTTAGCAAATATCTAAATCAATCAATTAATATTCATAGGACAATGGTATAAGGTCGGTTAGATTTTATGTAGGAAAAATAGTAACATAATCAATCAATTTTAAAAACATTTAATTTATCAGTATTTCTAAAATCGAATATTAATAAGTACTTTATTAAAAATATAGTGTTAATAAATACATTATGATTCCCTATTATACAAATTATGTTTATGACTAATATTTTAAAATTTCTACACTTCATATATCCAAAACAAGGTAAATATAACATAGATCATGTTTATTTATACTTTTGAATCTTGAAATTATAATTTTTCATTTTTATTTAAATTTTTTTAATTTTTATTCTTTACATTAATATAAATATGCATTTTCAGTCCTTCAATAGGTGTTAAAAGTGCATAAATTTTTCATATTAAAAAGGTATAAAATTATTGTAACTTTAAAAAAAGATGAATGAAAATTTTATGAAAGATTAAAATTATTGTACTTTTACGGACCAAAAATATATTAATACGTAGATTGCCATACACATGGAAAAAACAAAAAATGGAGAGAACTGAAATTACCCTTTCAACTGTGAATCTGTAATGAAAAGTTTCTCCTGGATTTATAGCACACTGGGAGATGGAAGCAGTTCCATCTGCCCAAGGAGTTCCAAACTGCAAACATAAAACAACAAAATGTTACAATTTTCATATTGGGTAGAATAAAAAGTTTAACGTGATACTCTAGAAACTCTTTTATTTAATAGATTAGTTTTTTTTTTTTTTTTGGGTTGACCTCTTCTCATATGTTTAAATTATAATAATTGATGTTTTAATCGAAGGTGCACTGCAAAAAAATGCTATCTATAGGTTGGATTAAGGTGCAGTGTTGATACAATGGAAGCCATTAGAGGCGGTGATAACAAAAGGCTTAATGTGATATTTTAGTTTTGAAACTCATCCATCCAATTGGTTACTCTACTCAGTTGGACTCTCTCTTCATATATCTTCATATAGGTGTTAAATTTTCAGATTTATACTGTTTAATAGTTTTTTTAAAAAGCAAATTTGGATGATTTAACTTTGAAGTATTTATAATATATTTACAATTATTTATATAAAATTTCATAAAATCAGAATATATGTAAATACGATATCTAATAGTATTATATCTCTATTTATGTTTTAAATAATATATTATACATTAAAATAATATAATATAATATTACTTTTTTATTTATATGAAATTTAATAAATTTAATTTTTTCTTAATTTTTTTTTAATTTAACGGTTGAATTATTAAAATTGACATATTAAAAGAATTATTAAATAGTATAAATATAAAGTAATTGAAAATGAAACAATTTTTTTTAATATGTGCCTTGAGGTTTCTAATAAGAACCTATATAGGAAGTTTTCATTAAAAAAATCTCATGATTCAATACATTAACAAATTTTTATTAAAAATCATAATATTTAAGATTATCAATGTATTAAATTTTTTTATTTTCAATAAAAACTTACTGTATCCTTAAATATATATTAAAAAAATTGAAAAAAAAAAACCTGTCTGATTCCATGCCAGTGGATAACAGTTCCCTCAGTGGAAAGCTTGTTAGTGAGAGCAACATGAAGGGTGTCTCCAACTTGAGCTCTAATAGTGGGACCTGGAAACTGGCCATTGATTGCCATCACAACATTCTCCATGCAATCTGGTTTTCTAATCATGTACTCTACATCAAACTTGTAGTACCTCACTTTTCCTCCAAATGATAACTCAAACAATCTCAACCATATGCACCAAACAAAAAGAGCTTTGAAGCTCATTGTTTCTCTTCCTCAATAGAGCCTTAGGAACTAGCTATTAGTCACTACTCACAAAAATAAACTTAATGATGTGTGAATATATATACTAATTGATGGATCGAGTATAGAAAGGAACTGAATTTTTATATGGGTTGGAACCATTGCTTAGCTTGTGCCTTTAGATTTCGAATAATGAAAAGTAAGAATCCATGCATCACGTTACAACTACAAAACTTTTACCATCAAGTTACAAATGATACCAATAAAACTTAAGACACTTGCATTTAAATTATTCCACACTGTTTAACTAAGTTTCATTCTTCGATATCAATTGTGCTTATATAATATTATTGCATACTGCACGCGCTTCCAATTTTCTCACTATTGACTAATGTTTTAAATTGTTTATTCTTTTTTCTATTTTTGGGTAACTAAATTGTAGCCTGAAACTATAATTGTAAATGCAACATTGAAGTTTTTGAATCATTCGAACCATATTCAACCACAAATTAATTGTGTTCCTATTGGCTGTATTTGTTTTAAATTTTGAGTAATATATTTATTTTTTAGAATCGTGATTAAATAAAAAAAAATTAATGTTAGTATCAACTGATTTTTTTCTGTTTTCTTTTTAATAAGAAAAAAATAATTAAATTAATAAAAATAGTTGAAATAATTAATATTATAAAAATTTAAAAGATAATATATGAGAATCTTGTTAATATAAATCTTATAATAGAGTAAATTTATTAATAATTATCATTTTTTAAAACGATTATGTATTTTCTATAGTTTGATGAAAATATTATTTTATATTATTTTTAATAAAAAAAGTGGGAGATAGTCTATAATTGGATTCTTTTTCTCTTCTCTTAGAATTGAATGACTACTACAATTGTACGAACCTGTGTATCTTGTGTGTGATGGTAAGAATATAATTATCATGTGTTACAAAATATCACCAATAGGAATTGAATTAAAATTATAAATGTATTGACATTAAATTAAAATAATCTATTGGATCAACACTAAAAAAAATTGTAATTTTTAGCGATTAAAAAAATAATTTTTAATAGCTAAAAATCATCAAATTGTTACTAATATTTTAAAACAATGCCAGTTTTATAGATGTTACAAATTATTTGTAACGATTTTTTTTAACTGCTGGCAGAACACCAGAAATGTAAAATTTAATTTCTAGCATTTTTATTATAATGAAAAAAAATGCTACAAGAATGATCTGTTTTATATTATACCTCCTAAAAGTCTTGCACCTCCATTTAAAACCCCAAATTTTAGTGGCATCAAATGATAATAATTAGGAATGTAATAAAGTAGGATTTTCAATGGTCAAACTTTTAGAGAAGTTTGTATCGAACTTTTGGTATGTGATTATCACTTAACTGTGTTATATGGATCACCTGGTAATGTTTCAAATGGAAAGAATCTGAGAGTATGTATGTTTACAATAGATAATAGATAATAATAAGAGATAAGTAAGATAATTTTAAAAAAATGTTGGCAACAGAAAGGAGAAAATTAGTTGAAAAAAAAAAGACTTTGAGAATTAACATTGAGAAAATCCCATACTTCAATCGATTCTAGAACTATTGATAGCTACAAAAGTTCGAGGACCAACAAGCCATACATCAATAAATCAGTGGATGGATGAATGAAAATCATTAGCAAAGACAAAACAACACAATATGATACATGAAAGAATTCCTCAAAAAGTGTAATCTCAAAATATAGATGCATTCATATCAAACATCTATCCAACTGGTAACAAAATATTGGTAATCCTAGTTCTATAACAATACTAAAACTAGATGATTAATTTATCAACAAGAAAAACAAATAGTTCACTAAGAACAATAGCTGAAAAATCATTAATGATTCAAGCTTGCCGATTAATATTTTGAAATGAGAGGAAAAAGAAGGGAATTTCTCTGGCGTTCACATCTTTTGAGCATTCTTTTTGCTTGATATGTTGATTCATTGACTTTGGGTTACCAATTTGCATATGCATTCTTTCTCAAACATCAATATCTCTGAAACAAGTCATCTAGATTTATAATTCCACAATTATCAACAATAACAAAAGTTGCACAAACAGGTCTCGAAACTTTCTTGGCAAACCAATAATTAACACCAATCATACATAAAATATTTCTTTCTATTTTATTATTATTAAAACCACTTTAATGAGTCGAATTCCTTGCTCCATTTCCATGTTCTTAAATCATAGCCAATTGATTATGGATATTATCTGCAGGCTAAAATTATTTCATTGCAATGGTTTTGTAATTTGTGTATAAGGAATTTCATATACAAAGAGTACTTCAAACTAAAAATTACTTAAAGTACCTAACATTAAAATATTTTTAAACAAGGTATACGATAGTGACATGCTAGTTAAATATTTTAATAAATCATAAACTAATGACATAAAACTAAGAAAGGAGTAAAATATAATGATCCTAAACTAAATATTAGTCATAATTTAAAAATAAATAAAAATAAATTTAAAAATACTTTTAATTAAATATTATCTAACTTAATAAACATATATTAATTTTTCAAATAGTTTTAGACCACAAGAAAATTCTCCCCTCAATAATGATATGTTACTATTTAGGAGGTTGAAATTTGACTTGAGTTTTCTAGTTTTCAATCACTATACTCCGTTAAGCAATGTTTCAATAGAAACGGTCATTGAAAAACTCTTTCATACTTTCACTACTCCTACCTAAAAACATTTCTAATCTTACTACTTTTCTTCTTTCTAATAATTTGTTTACACAGTTTCAAATTTTCTAGCATATTTTAAACATGTCATCTCAATACTTTTTTTTTTTTATATATTTTACCTCATAACTTATTTGATTTTTTAGCTCCGTTTTTACAAAAAAAAAAAAAGAGAGACGTATTTGAAATACATGTCTAATTCCTACTCTTATCTTTAACTAAAAATATAAATACAAAGCACCTCTCGAATAATTTAGAGCAAAAGTCTAAATTCTTAAGTCCTAACCTAGTTATAACTCAGCAAATAAAAATAGTTAAAAATTTGGCCTACTCAAATTAATCATACAAACTTCAATTTTCCTTACATAATTAAGTATTTTTCTATTGCAATTAGAAAATATAATTTTTCAATGTCTGTTTAGTATATATTTCAGGAAAATTAACTTTAATAAAATTAATTTTAAAATTTTAAATATTTTTAAAATATACATAAATTAATATTTATTATAATTTTTATTAAAAATATAAAAAATTGATTACGTAATTTTATAAAAAAAAATATCAAATCTAATGAATTTACATATATGAAGATATCTAATCAAAATATTAACTTAAAAGATAGGAAAATTTGTTCAATTAAATTTGTTATGAATTAAATTAAGAATTTATAATTTGAAGATTAATAATTTAATAAATACATTTACACATGATTTATATATATTCAAAACAAGTTTTATTATCCCAAAATTTTATATAGAAATATGATATTAAATATTCTTTTTAAAGTAGTCGATAATTATAATTTTTTACTTTACTATGTGTTGTAATTTATAATATTTTTATACATCTATTTATAAATAAATAATTATTTTAGAAGGTAAGTTTTCAAGATAAGGGGAAATGAATGATTGCATGAAAATATATATCCTTCTTTCTTAACACAATAATATATATATATATATATATATATATATATATATTTGAATTAGTTGCAATTTAATTGTCAAACTGCTTATTTCATATAATCATTGCAGTTATGCTTTAGCATTCTTTCTTTGTTTGTGAACATCAGCTGCATGCACAGTTTATAAGAAGCATATTTGAATATTTCCAAGCTTGAGCTTTTGCAAAAAAAGTTTTGATTACAGCTTTATCTTCATAACTAATAATACAGTAATATAGTTTTTATTAAACAAGAAGCTTGAATAGTTGCACATGCACCGTCTAATGACCAGATAAACCAATCAATTGGGAGCCCTTGCCAATTTTTATCAAGTGGTTAAAGTTTACACTTCTGTCCTCCAAATTGAATACAATGCCAATGTAGTTGTGAGGAGATTAAATCCCTTAAGATCATTTAAAAAATACAATTATAACTTTGATATGGCTAAAACTGGCTTAACCTCACCCAAATCTTCACTTTCACCCTGTTCAAATTATATGGTGTAGGTATATAAAGTGGAAAAAGGAGAACCAAAATACTTAAGATTATATTAACATGGTGTTGAAAGAAAGAGTTATAAACTTAATAATCCAATTTATGTTAATACGTACTAGTATTACTAGTACAAGCCTAACAAATAGACTTTATGCATAAATATAACTCAACACAGTGAGCAAACAAAAACAATAAATATGCTTAGAATGGAGGATGTTAGACAGACTTGGAACAAGAGTTGTAAATATACTTCATTACCTAAAAACAATAATCAGAATAACATATCATCTTAAAGACCATCTTAAGAATGCAGAAATTTGAAAGCTATATTTATAACCTTCTATTCTTTAGAAAACTTGCACATACAAAGATATAAATTATTACCTCCCTAGCAGTCTTCATTATAGTTCCTCCCCTAGGATTATTTGTTAAATTTGTGCCTTACAGGATTATTTGGTGTAATATCATCAATAGAAGAGGAAGTTGGAAAATCTTCTCCCCATAGATCATTGTTCCATCCACAAATCTTGTTTTCTACCTAAAGAAAATAAAGAAGAAAAGTATACATTAGATACTACGGTACAAAATTATTTCTACTTAACAAACTCTTTAATGTATATTTTTCTAGTTATGATTTTTACCAAGAGAAAGACTAATGAAAATATTTTGAAAGTTAACTAAAGTGACTTTGTATTTAACAAAAGTGCCAAAATGAGATTCATATTTGAGGGAGTTGGTTTAAGAAATATGATTACAGGAATAGTTCAATGTAATGAACTTTTAAAAAATAAATTGATGTTCCAAAAATATGTTAAGGACTAAAATGAAAAATTAAAGTACATAATCTTTACTTTCGAATGATGACTTATATATATAAAAATGAAGTTAAAAAATAAATAAATAACTTTTTTTCAGAATGAGAAATTAACAAAATATGTTTAAAATCCTAGGTAATAAAATGTTCAGCTCATACATTTTGATAACTAATGTGAGATCTATTATTATTTTAAAGTAAAGAAGTGAACCTGGACAAATGAATGATTGCCAAGACGAAGAAGCTTTTCATTAGCGAGTGTCATGGAATGCAATCATCACTCATGTATATCGCTCCATTTGTTACAATCAAAACATAAGGTAGCATTAAAGTTTGTTATCAAAGCTGGTTTTAATTAATAAAATCCTAAGATAAGTAACTAAAGGAGAATGAACTGATAAACTAAAGGGAACTTACAACAGAACTATTAAACTCTTCCCCACTTCTTCACTCACCTCTGGATCTCACCTCATGCAATCTGCAGATATATCAAATAAATATATTTTGAAATTATCCATGGATAAAAAAGCTAGAAGAATTTGAATTCTTTAGACATTTTTGGAAGTATTATCCTCCAAAAATTCTTTTAGTGAGTCTATTTTGATAATTTAAATTATTAATTACTTCTCTTTGTGTTAATTCTTCCAAGTGGCAAAAAATTATTTTAACTAGATAAAATCTTATACTCTTTCATAGAATGTGAAAGGATGCAAATAGATGATCAAAGTACACTATCCATAACTTTTTTTTAGTTTAATTCAACAATGACCACATAAATCTTCAGAAGAAAAATAGATTTAGTCATCTCAAAATGCTTCATCCTATGTTAGAGGCAGTAATAAGTACTTAAACCAAAGAGCGTATATAATCATCATCATTCACTTGCACCTATTGCGTTTATCTAGTATAATAAAAGGAAAAGAACTGATCTATAATGGAATTATTAGCCAATCCTAAAATAAAAAGTCCAACAAAGAAACCAAATTAGCAATCAACAATCAATGAAACAAAATGTTCATTAATTGATCACACTATTTGATTGACTATCCATTATTTGATTCCACTGGTTAGAAATTACGTATAGGAAAATGTTTACCCATCTACCAAAATCAGAATGCATCTAAACTATTAATGAAATAACACTTGCATAACAAACCGAGCAAATGGTGTTCATTTTAACATTTTAGAGGTAACAAAAAATAAAACAAAATCTTCCTTGATGAAATTCATTTCCAAGGCAGTGCAACAATGGATTACAAAAGCTTATGACCAAGACCAAGCCACATGCTTTGTAACTATCTTTAGTATTAAATACATGAGACAGGGTATAGAATCAACAAGGCAGAAGAATAGATTGCAAGAACATTGATCGAAGTCTTGTGCATGCAACCGCTACAAATTTAGGTGGAAGTTAATTAAACATTCCAATAAAAAAATTTCCTCGATGAAAGATCAACTTACTCAACAACTATGGAGAACTTGCATCCAAAAAATTCACTAAATAGAATGCATTGAAATAAAAAATGAGATTCAAAACAATAGATGAGGAAAATAATATGGAATACAACAAAATTTGAAAAGAAAAGAGGATTAAGATTTGTTACTCAATCAGTGGTTTAGAATTACTGGATCAAAGGAACTAAGTTTCAAGGGAGCGTCACCAAATCAAGCGAACCAAGCTTCGATAGAACATCAATGGAAGAATCGAAGTAGTAAACCTCTCAAATACGGAAGAATCAAAGTAAATTGTAAACCTCTCAAATATAGAAAGATAATTTCTAATTGAAAGTCAAAACTTTGAAGCTTAAAGAGAATTTTTGTACTCAAAACTCAAAGGAAAAACACTACACAAAATAACATTAAAAGAGGATTGAAGGAGGAAAAGCATTTGGAAAGGCAAAAAAAAAAAAACCCAGGACATTTCCTAAAATAATTTAAAATATATTTTTGTTGCGTTTATATAAAATGGAAAAAATTATAAATTTTATGGCAGTGTTTTAAAACCGACAAAACAAAACTACTAAAAAATTCCATTATTTTTGTAGCAAGATGTTTTTGAAAAAATAAAAAAATTAGTTGTCATACCAATAAAGAGAATATGATATATATATATATATATATATATATATATATATATATATATATATATATATATTAAGGAAAGAGGCTAACAACTCTTTAAAAAGTATACAAGGATAGTTTGATATGATGATGGTTTCATGAGAAATTTCAATGCGGAGAATTGTTATTAAATTTTGTCTAGAAAGAAAGAAAAAGAACATGCTTATAAGTGCGAATACAAAAACTTGTTTTTGTTACTCTATTATTGAACACTAATGTATGAATATTTATATGAGTAAGCTTTAAGAGATAAGGAAGTGTCGTAACTGTAATTACAACGAGACGACAAACTCGTTAAAAATTTGAAAGAATTTGTTTTGATTGTGGAACCGCCACCAAATTTAATTTTAAGGGAAAACATTTGAAAAAACCCTAATTTGAGGAAGAAATTCTAGGTTTGGGAGTCAGTTATGAATAGGGAAGGTGTTAAGCACCCTACTTGCCCGTTTTGAAGAATGGTATCCTTTAAATTGAGTGTGTGATTTTGATATTTTTGAAAACTGTTTGATCCCTTTAGTTTAGAATAAAAATAAATAGGTTTGTGGAAGATATCCTGACAGGACTTGATCCTGCTCCTACGTATTCCCTGGTGCAATGGAAAAATCAAGGCTACATAGTTATAGTTTAAGGCTTGACCTTGTGATTGAAAAACCAGAGTATTTTGAATATTTTAGCAAAAATCCTTAGCTCACATATGCATAGGATCTGGGGCAAACGAAGGTTGCACTAGTACTCATATGATTTATGAATATCAAACAGGTAGGTATGCTATCAGTTCGTATCCGAAACTCATTGCGTGATACTTAGAATTATTTAAAAACATATTTTGAAAATTTGGGGTTTTTTTTACGTGTGTTCCCGGACCCGCATATGCACAGAGTCGAAGGCAAGTGAGGGTTGCACTGCGACTCATTTGATTCTACGAATATTGAAAGACAGGGTATGCTGCACTTTCAAACTCGAAGCTCATTGCGTGAGATCTAGGATCGCTTGAAAAGTATTTTGGAAAAATAATTTTTAAAGAAAGGTTTAGAAATGAAGACCTTTGACCCACATGCACAAAGTCGAAGGCAAGTGAAGGTTGCACTGTGACTCATATGACTCCGAATATTGAAAGATAGGGTATGTTGCACTTTCAAATTCGAAGCTCATTGCATGAGATCTAGGATCGTTTAAAAATAAAAAAAGTAAAATAAAATTAGGCTCGACCCAAATTAATGAATTTGATTTCTTGAAACGAGCATTGGGCTTGACCCAAATTGGAAAAGGATTTGATTACAAATAAAAAGAATGAATTGGGCTTGGCCCAAAATGATAAAAACATGATTTTGATTTCAAAATAGTTAAAATAACATTTGAAAATTGGGCTTGATCCATTTTAAAAATAAATTTGATTTTAATATAAAAAGGAGTATATTGGTGCACTTAGACGCACGAGGATTGACCCATAGTGGTATATGAGTAGCACAACTCAATACTCATAAGCAAGAGGTGAGGATGTACATTTTTTTTTAAAAAAAAATGGTCATTAGTGGGGATCGAACCAATGGCCTAGCAGTGGGCAGATAGCGAGCGAACCACTAGGGTGGAAGCCCAGCTTAGTCTTAATGTTTATTAACTTAAGTTAAAACTGGAGAAGGAGGCATTAGTGAGGACTGAACTACGTCATATAACTTCGTTTGCATGTCTTTATAAAATGGCCAATGAACCTTCACCTAGTGCTTTTGTTTCTGGAATCACATCTCTAATGATAAGAGAGATTGCGCCATGCACTTTTACGTAGGTTCTGATATGTTGTGATAATTGGATTTCTGCATGCTGCTAATCCACAAAAGGCATTGTTGTAGACCCACCCTGGGTGTTACGATACGAACCTGGTCTAAGCCCTCTACGTTGTATTCCTTTCCTGATATGGACAATAAATTAGCTCCTCCCAAAATATGTTTGCTCGCTGCTTTGCACAACCTCCAACGACTTTTAATCCTGATTCATGTGAGGCTAAGGACAAATGCTGGTGGAATATCTTATGGACTTGATGTTTCCGATATCAACACACTCATATATGAGTAACAATAGCAACAAAGTACCATGTGAGGCTAAAGAGCAGCGTTCCTAGCCATGTTTCTCTTTTCGGGGTTTAGGACCATGGTACCTGATAGGTAACTCCCATCAAAGTTGGTATTCACCTCTTTATCGGCTTAACTCTGCAACATATTTTAGCTAATAGCCAAGTGATGATTAACATCAGCTACTGAAACCTTGAGAGCATGTGGTCGCTTGTCTTGACATTATCAACAGTCAGTCTTAACCTACGTCTTTCATCTATGGCGAAAGCTTCTGAATTACAGCAGTGCAAATGTAGTTGTATTGAACAAGATTCCACGTGCAACTAAGCTTGTTGCCAGAAAATTCCAAAATGGGGACCTCTAGTCAGGTTGCTATGATCTTACCAGTAATTGACGCCTTTAACACTCGTGACTAATTTACACTTTATGTTATGATGCTACAGGCCAGGGTCTTAACATATTTTAGTGAACCATACAATAGAAGTTTTGGCACAGTTATCATGGATACAATAGATATGTAGTAGCCAAATCAGTGCCAATATCATCCGCTCTTACACCGTTTGCTATGGTTTGTGTAGATATGACTGCCTTTTTGCATGAACCTGGATGTTGTTGACTCTTAGTTTATTCACTATATACTGCATGCAGCCTTAGTCACGGATCCTCAGTACAAGTAGGACTAGTTCGTCCATTTAGTCACTAGCTCAAGTCATACTTAGTAATGATTACATAGCATTTCAAATTCAGACTATTGTTATGTGCTATGGAATTTTACTAGCAGTGATCCAGTCTTAATTTGGTGCTAAAGTTGCAAGCAAGGTAAGCAATACTATAACAAGAAATCAGCATGCAACTAGGTCTGAATTGTAGAGCAACAACGGTTTATAGCATTTGCACAGTAGATGTTTTCAGGTTTATACAATTTCTAACAAGGTGATTCACCTCTCTATTCGAATATCTTCTACTGGCTATCATAACATTAAGGAAAACCAATATGTACATTAGAGTTTGGATTTGAGATTCATGTGCAGCAACAAGAAATCCGAGATGGTGCCAAATTTATTTTCATTGGTGATCCATCCAAATCAAACCGAATAACTAGAATGCACTTATATCAAGCATGTGTTTCACCAAACAAGTTGCATTGCAGAGAAGTAGAAAGTGAGTGAAGAAGCCTAACCTGGATGCTGTCGAAGTCTAGCAGGTGTGGAGGCACAAGATTAAAGGAATCAGGGAAATTGAAACTATTGCTGCTTCCTATTTGGATGCTGTAGAAGTTAGCAGGTGCGGGTGTTTCTTCCTCGCTCAACTGCTAATGACATCCCTTTGGTGATTGTCCAAGAAGAAGCCAAAAAGAAAACTCTAGAGCGGTTTTCTTAAGGGAATCCAGAGAAGTTGAGAGCAGCACCCTAAGTCCAGTAGCAAGCACCACGAAAAATCCTCCCTTCGAATTTGCCTTTTCAGCCTTATATATTGAACCCCTTCTCACTCTCTCTTTCCCTTTTTGAAATGCTTGGCAGACCGCTCTCTCCCTCTTTTTCTTTTACTTTCATTTCTTCTTTTATTTATTTTTTATTTTTTTTCTACCTTTATTTTTCCTTATTTTTATTTTTACTTTTTATTATTATTATTATTATTATTATTATTATTATTATTTTTATCATTTTTCTTGACTTCATCTTTCCTTTTCCTTTTCTTTCTTGTTTATTCCATTATTATTATTTATTTTATTTTATATTTTTTTTACTTTTATTTTTTTTATTTTTTATTTTACTTAAATTATTAAAGAAAAACATGCGGTCTCAAACATAATTGGATGTTCACAGAAAGTTATAGTGAAGTTACAATAGAATATTTATTATGATATAATGAGAAAAAGTTCAACCTTTATTCCTATTATGTGTGCATAAGACGTATTGATTTTTAGTGTATGATGTGTATATTCTTTCCCCTTTCTTCTTTTTGGAGATTATATATGTTGATCAACATTAGTTTGGAAACTAAGTTGCCAAAGATATGAGGAGATAAAAGTTTGGTAAACAAGTCTGAGATCTGTTTAGGAAAGGATATAGATAGCAGACACATGAGATTGGTTGGGAATTTTTCTCAAAACAAATGGCAGTCAATGTCCAAATATTTAGTCTGTTTGCAAAAATCAAGGTTAGCAACAATGTGTAATGTGTTCTGATTATCATAATAAATGATAACTGGATAAGTCACGAAAATGGAGAAGTCTTACAACAAATATACTAACCACTAAAGCTTACATATGGTGGCAACCAATGCTCTATACTCAACTTCTAATGATGACCTAGAGATAGTTGTTTGTTTCTTGGATTTCCAAAAGATCAATAAATGCCCAAGGTTGACGAAATGGCTATTGATGGATATTCTATTACCAAGATAATCAACCTAGTCTGTATTGTTGTAACTAAGAAATTATAAGATTGAGTTTCAACAAAAAAACTAGACCTTTATGAGGTGATCCTTTTAGGCATTGAATGACCTAAAAAGATCCCTTGAAGTGTAAGGTTGTTAGACTAGATATGAATTGACTTAGTTGTTGAACTACAAAGGTGATATTTGGCTTGCTATTGGTAAAGTAATTCAAGTGACCAATTGATAAGTGTCCAACACGACATTTATTTTGTACATATTTCGATATAATAACAAACAATTGAAGCATAAATAATCACTAATGCATGAGAAAATGATAGAAAACTGAATAACCCGTACACAATATGGAATATGCAGTTTTAAAGCCTTTTGGGCGATAAATTTCTGTAAATCTGATGTATTTTCATTGTCTGCAGTCTGTCATAGTGTTTCGCATTGACAACACAACCAGAAATGCGTTGAGCACATGAAAGTCTAAGTGGAAGTTACTTTCTGTGTTGGCAACGCAAGCGCAACCGCGTTGGGCACACGATGTAACAGAACAATACCTATAAAAGGCCCATAACAGAACTAAACAAGGATCTTTTAAAAATGTAGACACAGAGAACAGAGCCGCCGCCCTCCAGTTTTTTACACCAGACCTTCTTAGTCTATGCTTCTGTTCTAGGTGAAGGAAGAACCCTAAGGTTGAGGAAGAAAGGCAACCACCGCGAGCTGTCATACGAATGACTTCCACCTTCTCCCCTATTTTCTTCTTTTCTCATTATGTGTAACTAGAACTCTGTTAGGGAAGGAGGAAGTCATTGCTGAACCTATGTAACCCAGATATATTATATGCATTCAAGATTTTGTTTCCTTAAAAATTGATTATTCTTCTCTTCGCTTGACACTTCTATGAATTGTCCTCTTATAGATTGAATTTGAATTCTTCTTCACAATTAGAAAATTAGAATTAGAATTGGAACTGAGATTGAATGACATAACTATTAATGCTTTAGGGATAGAGATTTGTAGTTGTGAGATCGCTTAAATTCTTGAACTTAAGGCTCACTCTAATTAGGAATTACTAATGAATTAGGATTTCTAATTCGGGTGAAGTATTGATGAGTCAAGAGATTGATCTTTAATTAATATTTGTGAATTAGATATTCAATTATATTTTAACTTGAATGTTAGTAATGATCTAATAATACATAGGAGAACTTGACTGATAGGTCGATCAAATATCCATATGGTGTGGTGGAGGACCTCCTAGTGAAGGTGGACAGATTTATCTTTCCAGCGGATTTTGTGGTGTTAAACATTGAGGAAGATGCTAAAATACCATTGATCCTAGGAAGACCATTCTTTTCCACAGGGCGAGTACTTATTAATGTGCAAGAAGGACAACTGATGCAAAAAGCATAGGATGAAAATGTCACCTTCAATGTATTTGAAGCCATGAAGCATCCTGCTGAATCACCACATTGCATGAGGATGGATGCAGTGGCCACACTGCTAGTGAACGCGTTGGCCACATAGCTGTCAACCCCTCTTGAAAAACAGGATAATGACTCCATTCTTGAAGGAGTGCTATGACATTCTAAAGGTCTGAATCAGGGGAGAGAAAAAGAAAGCCAAGATATGGAGGAATGCATAGCCACACTTGAAGCTAATCCTCCTATGAAGACAAGCTCACAATCCCCTGAAGGCTTGCTAAAGGAAGAAGAAAGAGTAGACAGCCCACAGACAGAACTGAAATAGCTCTCATCTCACCTCCGTTATGCATTCTTGGGGGCAAAGAACACTTTTCGAGTGATTATGAGCAATTCCCTCAATGAAGAAGAAAAGGAAAAGCTGTTGAGAATTTTAAGACCTCAAAAATCTGCCCTTGGATGGACTATTTCAAATTTGAAGGGAATAAGTCCTTCCTTCTGCATGCACAAAATCCTAATGGAAGAAGATTTCAAACCTGTGGTGCAGCCCCAAAGAAGACTCAATCCAACCATGAAAGAGGTTGTGAAGAAGGAAATTCTCAAGCTGTTGGATGCAGGTATCATCTACTTAATTTCAGATAGCTCGTGGGTCAGCCCAGTTCAGGTTGTGCCTAAGAAAGGAGGAAAAACAGTGATCCCTAACGAGAAGAACGAGTTTATTCCGACAAGGATAATGACTGGTTGGCGTATGTGCATAGACTACAGAAGACTTAATGAATCCACCAGGAAAGACCACTTCCCTCTTCCGTTTATGGATCAGATGCTGGAAAAACTAGTTGGGCATGCCTACTATTACTTTCTGAATGGATATTTTGGTTACAACCAGATGGTGGTGGATCCTAAGGACCAAGAAAAAATTGTTTTTACCTGTCCTTATAGGATATTTGTGTATTGTCGAATGCCCTTTGGTATTTGCAACGCACCTCCAACATTTCAAAGGTATATGCTGACCATTTTTTGTGACATGGTGGAGAATTTTATTGAGATCTTCATGGATGGCTTCTCGGTCTTTGGTTCTGACTATGACAACTGCTTGAGCAACCTGTCTTATATGCTGAAAAGGTGTGAAGAGACCAACCTAGTACTGAATTAGGAGAAATGCCACTTTATGGTACAAGAAGGTATTGTGTTAGGACATAAGGTCTCATCACAAGGTGTAGAAGTAGATAGAGCTAAGGTTGAAGCTATTGAAAGGCTCCCTCCTCCGGTAAATGAGAAGGGAGTGAGAAGTTTCCTTAGGATGCCAGATTCTATAGAAGATTTATCAAAGACTTCATAAAATATCTAAACTGTTGTGTGACCTCCTAATGAAAGAAGCTGAATTCAGATTTGATGATTCATGTTTGAAGGCATTCAACACACTCAAAGAAAGACTTATCACAGCGCCTATACTTGCAGCCCTCGATTGGAGTCTCCCGTTTGAACTCATGTGTGATGCAAGTAATGTTGTTGTAGGTGTTGTGCTAGGACAATAGAGAGATAAGAGGCTACATGTTATATATTATGCTAGCAAGGTGCTGAACAGTGCACAATTGAACTACATAACAACTGAAAAAGAGTTGCTAGCCGATGTCTACGCTTTTGACAAGTTCCGGTCTTTGATTGGTACAAAAGTAATTGTTTACACTGACCATGCTGCTCTGAAACATTTACTGTCAAAACAAGAGGTAAAACCAAGGCTGATCAGGTGGATTCTACTCCTTTAAGAGTTCAATTTTGAAATCCAAGACTGAAAAGGAAAAGACAATGGTGTAGTTGATCACCTTTCAAGGCTACCTATTGAAACCATAGAGGATGAGAAGGTTCTGATCAACGAGGAGTTTCCAGATGAGAAGCTGCTAGCCATCGTTGTTGCACCATGGTACACAGATATGGCAAATTTCAAAGCGGCACACATCATTCCAGCTGGATGGTCTTGGCAGCAGCGGAAAAAGCTCTATCATGACAGCAAATTCTACCTATAGGATGAGATTTTCCTGTACAAAAGAAGTGTGGATGGACTGCTTAGAAGTTATGTCCCACGGGAAGAGCAAAAAGACATTTTGTGGCACTATCATAGCTCAGCCTATAGAGGCCATTTCAATGGAAAAAGGACAGTAGCCAAGGTGCTACAAAGTGGATTTTTCTAGCCTACATTATTCAAGGATGCTAAGGATTTTGTAGTTATGTATGACGTCTGTCAATGCAGCGGAAATGTCTCAAGGAGAGATGAAATGTCCCTCACTGACATCTTAGAAATGGAGCTATTTGATTTATAGGGCATAGATTTCATGGGACCATTCCCTTCCTCATACTCTAATGAACACATATTGCTAGTTGTGGACTATGTCGCAAAATGGGTGGAAGTTGTCCCCACACACACTTGTGATGCCAAATGAAGCACATTTTTTCCAGGTTTAGTGTCCCACGCATTCTCATCAGTGATAGGGCATCTCACTTCTATAACAAGTAGTTAGGAGCAGTTCTGAGAAAATATGGCGTTAGACATAGATTTACCACAACATATCACCCACAGAGTAACAGCCAAGCTGATGTTTCCAACAGGAAAATAAAGAGGATCCTGGAAAAGGTTGTGAACAGCTCTAGGACAGATTGGGCGAACAGGTTGGATGACGCATTATGGGCTTACAGAATAGCTTTCAAAACTCTGATTGGTATGTCTCCATACCAACTGGTTTTTGGCAAAACATGCCACCTACCTGTTGAACTTGAGCATAAGGCATACTGGGCAACCAGATTCCTCAATTTCAATGCAAACACAGCTGGTGAAAGTAGACTGTTACAGCTGCATGAATTGGAGGAATTTCGCCTCAACGCCTATGAAAATGAAAAGATATACAAGACAAAAACCAAGAAATGGCATGACAAGTTGATCAAACACAGAGTGTTTGAATCTGGGCAGCTAGTTCTGTTGTTCAACTCCAGGTTTAAACTGTTTTCAGGAAAGCTAAAGTCCAAATGGTCAGGTCTTTTTGTGATTAAGGAAGTTTCTGATTATGGTGCTATCACCCTTGAAGACATACAGTCTCAAAGAAGCTTCAAAGTCAATGGTCGGCATGTCAAGCATTATCATAGAGGTGAAATTAGCAGGGAGAAGACCACCTGCACCTTTTAGTCCATCGACTGAAACCCAAACTGTCAAGCTAGAGACATTAAACAAGTATTGCAAGGGAGGAAACCCTTGGAAACTAGGTTTTTTTTCCCTTTCATTTTTATGTTAATTTTGAGAAAACTATATGTAAGTACTAAGTAGAATAATTAAAAGTAGAACAGTTGTATATTCATGCAGGTCTGTAGGACTGGAGCAGAACAGTTTGCTGCTAGACAATGTTGTCTTAGCAGGTTCTGTCTGCTATTCTGATTTACGTGTCCAACAGGAGCCATCTGCATGGCCAACGGGATAATTGTGGAGCAAAAGGGCAGAATCTGGGTTGGGAACATGAAGTATCAAATCCATCCCAGCATACAAGACCTTCTTAAGGAATGTCCAAGGCAAAGACTGAGTGCTGCTGGTGGGTGATGCATATCTCAGCTGCCCTTGCAGCTTGCATTTTGGTTGAAGGGCCCAAAAACAGCCTGAGAATCCTAAGGTTATGCAGTTTGTCCTAAATTGTATGCTTAATGTCAGTTAACGTGTGTGGCCAACAGAAACCAGGTTTGTAAGTACTAAAATGTGATTTTGCATTCTGTTCTGATATGCGTTGTCAACGTAACCGAGACCGCGTGTCCAACGCAAACTCACAACATATGTTGACTCAATGAGTGATAGAACAGAAATGGCAGGATACATGCTCAGAATTGTACAGCTTGACACACCTGTTCCACACCAAGGACCTTGGCTAACCGCTTGGTGAGATTTTTCCAAATGGTTTTAAACAGTGAATTGTGTATTAGATCAATGAGTGAACTCTAACTCTAACTCTAACTATTACAGTGCTATTTGAATGTTGATACATCATTTATGCAGAATTTAAAATGAATTCACAAGAATCTGCACTCTGCCCAGTTGCGTTCCCAACGCAACTAACCCTCGTGTGTCCAACGCATCTGGGCTGAGTGAAACACCATATTGATATTTCACAAAGAGTGCCACCTTCACTCATATAATCAACAGAGCACATCCATGCACAATTTCACCCATAGAATACGCATAGTACATGGGTTTTTTTAACCCAAGAACTTAAAAATCAATCCTTAATACCCTTCCCTTTTTCCCTCCAATGAGTATCAATTGTGACATGATGTCATTCTCCACAGCATGGATAGATTGAACAGTCCTTAACTGTTTATTTGCATGATCCAAAATATAGCATGATTGAATGAGACTTATTTTGCTGTTCTGTTATGGTTGACAATGATTAGTTTTGTGATGCATGTTTTAGGCTTGCACCAATTGCCTGTGAGTGGTTGAGCCTTAACACCTATTTCTTTTGTGTGTGCTTGGTCATAAATTGAGTCTCATTTCAGAACTTGCTCTATTTCTTAGTTAAAATCAACTATCACATGCTTGCATAAACAGGATTAAGGTATTTCTTTGATATGCACTACTTAACCAAATGACTCATCTTGCATTCTTGTCCTTTGTCTCCCTTTTTGAGCCTTATATCCAATTCTTTTTACCAGCTCATTTCAAGCCAAGACTATGGAAAACCAGGAATATACCTAGCCAAAGAAACTAGGAGAAGGTTGCTTGCATCCGAGAGTGAGTTTTCCATAAAGTTTGGGGGTTGCTTGAGGACAAGCAACATTCTAAGTTTGGGGTTGCTTGAGGACAAGAAACATTTAAGTTTGGGGTTGAGGGTGTCAGTGGTAACGTAATTGGCAGTGGGTTCCTTACAAAAAAAAAAGAAAAAAAAACACAACAAAAAAAAAGAAAAAAAAAAGGGAATTTGGGTACCCAACTAAGGCAAAAGAACATTGAACACAAGTGAACACATTTTTATTGGGATGATCTTACATCTTTAAACTAACGGAAAGTGTATTGTCCAATCATCTCCTAGTTTCTTTGACTTATACAAGCTCACTTTCTAAATTCTACCTATCTTTTTACCTAAGCCACATTACAACCCATAATAAGACCTTTTGATTTATGTAAGCATGTGACTCATTGGTAGAGATATAGAATAGGGATAAGCCTATGGTAATGGAACCTTGATTTGGTGACATGGAGAGAAACACCTAACTTAAACACTTGAGAGAAAGAGTGAAACACTTAACTTTATGAGACTTTGCAAGTCTAGGCCATGCTTTCTCATAGGAAATTGTTGCAACCATAACCTGAGTGCTGTTTTACTCATAACTTTCATGTTGTGTTTTGATCCTGCAAGTTTTTTTCTTATCTATTCCCAATGCTTGATGGAGGGTCTTTGAAATAAATATGAAAGTTTTCAATTGATGCAAGTTGGATTGAAGAGGGGAGCAGGAAATCACTTGAGGGAAATGATATGCATACTGTGAGTTGTCAAGAACTGAATGTTTTTCTGTAGTTTAATGCTTACTTGAGGACAAGATGGATTTCAAGTTTGGGGTTGTGATAAATGATCAACACGACACTTATTTGGTACATATTTTGATATAATAACAAGCAATTGAAGCATAAATAATCACTAATGCATGAAAATGATAGAAAACTAAGTAACATGTACACAATCTGGAATATGCAGTTTTAAAGCCTTTTGAGCGATAAATTCCTATAAATCTGATGTGTTTTCACTGTCTACAGTCTGTCACAGTGTTTCACGTTGGCAACACAACCAGAAATGCGGGGAGCACATGAAAGTCTGGGAGGAAGGAAGCATTCTATTACTTTCTGCGTTGGCAACGCAAGCGCAACCGCGTTGGGCACGCGACGTAACAGAACAGTACCTATAAAAGGTCTAGAACAGAACGAAACAAGGATCTTTTAAAAACGTAGACATAGAGAACAAAGATGCCGCCCTCTAGTTTGTTACACCAAACCTTCCTGGTCTCTGCTTCTGTTCTGAGTTAAGGAAGAACCCTAAGGTTGAGGAAGAAGGGCAACCACCGCGAGCCGTCATACGAATGACTTCCACCCTCTCCCCTATTTTCTTCTTTTCTCATTATGTGTAACTAGAACTCTGTTAAGGAAAGCGGAAGCCCATGCTAAACATATGTAACCCGGATATATTATAGGCATTTAAGATTTTGTTTCCTTAAAAATTGATTATTCTTCTCTTCGCTTAACGCTTCAATGAATTGGCCTCGTATAGATTGAATTTGAATTCTTCTTCACAATTGAAAAATTAGAATTAGAATTGGAATTGAGATTGAACAACATAACTGTGAATGCTCTAGGGATAGAGATTTGTAGTTGTGAGATCGTTTGAATTCTTGAACTTAAAGCTCACTCGAATTAGGAATTACTAAGGAATTAGGATTTCTAATTCGGGTAAAGTATTGATGAGTCAAGGGATTGATCTTTAATTAATATTTGTGAATTCGATCTTCAATTTTATTTTAACTTGAATGCTAATAATGATCTAATAATACATAGGAGAAATTTTGGTGAAATCTAACCCTAACATCTTTCATAAACCGATTTTTCCCACACTTGTGCCATCTATTGAGTACTGTATAGTTCTGGATATACTTTTAATTTGTTTTATGCATATTGGAACAATATTCCCTCTTGTTTAGTAAAAGTCATAAATTGCAGTTCTTTTATATTGTGTTGCCTACACTCACAAATCACGTTGGCTTCGCACTTCCATAACACAGTTCAATTAGTGGACCAGTGGGAATTTAATACTTGAACCAAATCCATATGGAAACGATACTCTTTCTCACTCTTTACTCTGAAAAACGATAAGGTACACTTGCCTTACAGTTTTATACCACCACTAATGAGGTTGTGGTACGTGTTAGGCTCTAAGTATGGTAGGGTGTCATTATCCTAAAGTCTGGGGAGGGGATCCATTGGAGTTTTGGTAGGCTTGCATCGTGCTAATCCAGTATCATTGAGAAGATCAAGGCAGTACTTTCATTTACATAAGGATATGCCTTAGGATGAATGGACAATTTCAAGATCTAGAAAATATTTAAGTAGCCCCAAATCTTGAATGCCAAATAAGTTATGTAGAATCTGCTTAATGGTTTGGAGTTCATGCTTATTATCACCAGTGAGTATTATGTCATCAACATAGACAATGAGATTTGTGAAAAGGATATTGTACATTTGGTGAATAATGAATAGTCAACATAGGCCTGTTGGTATTTATTTTGAATGAGGTTAGAATTGAGTTTTTTGTACCATTTTCTTCCTCCTTGTTTGATTCTATATAAGGACTTTACCAATTTTCATACTTGGTTTGGTTTAGAGGTGTGAACACCATCTAGTACTTTCATGTACATATCATCTTCAAGATCCCCTTGAAGGAACACATTCTAAATGTCCAACTGATGTAGGGACCAATTATGAATGGAAGCTAGGGTAACTAAGACTCAAATTGTTATGATCTTTCACACTATAGAAAAAGTTTTAAAATAATTAAGACCCTGAGTTTACGTATAGTATTTTGCAATCAATCAACTTTATAGTGTTCTATCGTGCCATCTGCATTTCTTTTTATTTTGTAGACTCACTTGTGCCCAATGAGATAAAATCCCTTCATGGGATCTACAAATATCCAAGTGTTGTCCACATTTATAGCATCAATTTCATCTTGCATGGCCTTCCTCCAATGTTTTAAAGAGCATGCTTCATTATATGAAATAGGTTCTTGATTCTATGATATATTAAGGGTGTATAATTTATTTGTATGGGATAGATTGGTGCAGACATAATCTTGTAAATGTATTGTTGGTGCTCATATACGGGATGAGGTGCATATGTGTCTCAGTTACGAGTGTGTGTGCTTTCAGTAATGTATGTGGCGGATCTCCAAATGCTGGAGGTGAATGTTTGTTCTTGGGAATGGAGACCATGTGTTAATGCTTCTGTTCTCCTTTAAGAGGGAACATATCCTTGTAGAAAATTACATTTTTGGATAAAATTGTCTCTTTTGTAATAATATCAAGGAGTAGGAATCCTTTGGTTTCCCTTTTATAGCCTAGGAGCATTTTCATGCTCTAGGATCAAGTTTTGATCAATGGGCCATAAACATAGTTGAAACCATAAGGAGCCAAAAACTTTTAGTTTGCAAAGATCAGGGATGTGACCATATAGATTTGCAAAGGATGAAGTTCCCCAAATATTGGGCAAGAAATTCTACTGATCAAGTATGTATCATGTTGCATTGCAAAGCTCCAAAATGATCAAGGGAATCCTGATTGGAATAACAGAACATGATCTACTTTAAGAAAGTGTTGGTGTTTGTGTTCCATCCTCCCATTTTGTTAAGGTATCTCAACACAACTTCAACATTAGAAAATCTATTATCACTTTGAATCCTTTTGAGGAAATTGGTTAAATGGTGTTTTACCTTATTCTTTTGCTTCATTATAATTACCTAGATGAATCGATTAAATTCATCAAGTATAATGAGAAAAATAACGATGTCCTGTGTATGATGTGTGAAAGAATAATCTTTATATATCAAAGTGAATCATATAAAAAGTGTTGCAGGATTTTGAAACACTAGTATAAAATCAAAGTCTTTTTTGTTTTGCATAGTGGCATATGTCACATATATGTTGTTTATTTGAAACTACATAAGGGTGTGAATCTTCAAGTAACTTTATACATTGATGTGATAATTGGCCAAGACGTAGGTGCCATAACTTGAAAGGTGTTAGTGTATAGGTTGTGTAAATTTATATTGTGGGCTTCAAGTTTGCCTCATCCACAATCATGTAGTATGTCCATGGATCATCTTAGCCAAACTAATCCTTGTTAATTTCTCCTTTTCTTGTACCACAAAAAATTCTCAGAATATCAGAGCTCATTTTAACTTTTAATCAACTTTGATACGGTAACTAGGTTGAAGTTAAATTGTGGAACATATAGGACTTTCATGAGTGCAAGTGGTTTCGACAACATGATGATGCCTTTATACTTAGTGATTAGTGCGTGCCTATTAGGTATTTTTATCTATGGTGGCTTAATTTTTGTATATGTATCAAAAGAATCGAGCATGCAAGCAATGTCAGTTGTAGATCTTAAGTCCAATATCCAAAGATTTTGATAATTTTTCAAAAAATATGCAACATAAATCATACCTCTACCTAGGTTTGCATTTGAGATTATCAAGGAAGTTTATGAGGAGCGATCTGTGTCATGTGTTATTTTCATTTTTCTTGAGGAGAGACAATATTCATTTTATTTGCTCCATGGTAATAGGTAGGTTCTTAGTTCTTCATGCAACATGATTTTTTATTTCATTTTCATTTTCAATCATTGTGTTATTCATAGTTATCTTATTTTTGAACCTTGAAGCTGCTGGATACCCATGTTTCTTAAAGTATATTTTGATGGTAATTCTTATTGCAATATGTGCAAACCTTAGAGGATCCCCTTCTTGATCCGTGAGGACCTTTACCTTTTCCTTGATACTTTTGTGTCAACAACATTAATGACTAGCTTTGAGTAATCAATTATTCCTCCTCCATTCTAACTTTCTTATTGTAGTGCCACATAAAACACTCTATTCAAGTTTGGCAAGGGATCCATAAGTAGTATTTGCAATCTAACATGATTAAAGTCTCATTAAGAATTTGATAATGTGATCTTGTTTCCTATATTTCCTTATATATCTCATGGTTGCACATGAGCATGGTGATAAATTTCAAGTTCTTTCCAAAAAGATTTGAGTTTAGTGAAAATTTCAATGATGGACAGTATATCTTTTTTTAAGAGAAATATCTCTTATTTTAGTTCCACAACTCTTACCAAGTCTCCCTACAAAAAGTGTTCACGAATGTCTCTCCATACATTAATAATTCATGAGTGAATTATATTATTACAATGCATTTGATATTCATGTGAGAAGAGATCTTCAATGTCTGTTGGTAAGAAGATTTTGATGAAGACTTTCACCAAATAAATTAGTATGACTAGGTATTAGAATTATATGTATGTATGATGACTCTCATATTTTGATCAAGCTCTCTAAATTGGCTTTGAAAGAAATGTTTTACAAGATCTTTCTACAAGTATAAAAAAATTAAAACTATACTTGTTAAGATTCTCAAATAAAAGGTTTTAGGGTTAAATATTTTAGAAAGAACGCACAAAGTAAATTTTGTATAATCAATATAAATATTTTATTTCTCGAGGTTCCAAAGCTTACAAATTACCTCAATAATTAATTAATAAATTATGTAATCAATTATCAGTGTATTTTGAAAGTTACAAAACACTTCATTAATCGATTAACAATGAATTTAATTGATTAATAATGTATTTTGGAGGTTCTAAGAGTAACAGAATAATTTGAAAATTGATTACCAAGAATAATAATCAATTACCAAGTTAAAGTTTTGATAGTTTTGAATAGTTTCTCAATTTCAACTATTAAAAACTATTCCATTCAAATTTATCCTCTAACTTTACTTATAAATACTTCTTCTTAATCCATTTTTCAAAAGGAAGAGAATGGAAAATGAAAAGAGAATGTAAAAGAGAAAAGAGAGAATAACAAGATAAAAGAGTTTTCAAAATTGTGTTGAGAAAGCCTTGTTCAAAGTATGAAGTATTATTCATCATACTAGGATTTTTTTATATTGTTCTTGAAGGATAAATTCGATTATCTTTCATTGATTCTTCTCATCCATGGTTGTTGATTCTTAAGAAAAAGGAATTTTTCTTAAAAGTGTTTTATGTTTGAGCAAAGTATGACATCTTTGTATAGTTCTTATGACTTAAAGTGGAAAATATTACAATGGTTTTGTAAAAGGATATTGTATTTTTGCAAAATAGTGAAGAAAATTACAAGAGATGCTTCAGAATTGGATATAACTCTAGGGTGATTTAGAGTGAACTAGGATAAATCCTTGTATGATCTTTTCTTTCCTTACTCATTTATATTTCTGCATATAATTTTTTATATTTTACATATTATGTAAAATAGGGATAAAATTGGAATATAAGTATAAATATATGTAGTTTGGTTTGATTTGTTTTTATCATTTAGTATTCACTAATTAGAAGATATGATAATGTTAGAACCTTGAGAGAAAAAAAAAAAGCATGGGTTGATATAAAATTGGAGGCAAAATAGAACACCATATTTGAGCATATTTCCCAACAAAGATTTGAACCATGGTTCATCATTTTGTAGGTTGTTAGCCTATACTACTCTAATTCAACTCTTATTCCTAATGATTGTTTAATTCAATATGTTTACATAATATTTATATAGTGGAAGAATCAACTTACTTAAGGAGTAATTAACGTAAAGGTCCCAACAGGAGAGGAAGGCCAGTTACTGAGATCTACCAAGTCTATTGGGTCCATCACCAAAATAAGAATGAAACAACTACAAGAAAAGACAGAGACTTTCTTGAACCTTCAATAGGATCACCCTCAGGCCCAATCCATCTCATCTTTGGCCCTTCATATGGTAGAATAGGATTTAGCTACTTTTTGTATTATACAAACTAGAATGCCCAATATGTATAAGATTTGGACCCAATTTTCCTATATTTTAGCTTAAGATTTTTGGGCTTTCTTTGACCCAATTTAAGGACGCCTTGAGGAGTGAAGAAGGCATCATTATTGGGTTGAAATCCAAGCCTAATTCAAGTTCAAATATGCTCTCTCATTCCTTCCATTTTACCTATATAAATGCACCACTTGTACAATTTTTAACACTATGTTCATTTTGAATTAAATTAAATTTTCATTTATATTTTTTAGAGCGGTTTTCTCCCTATACTTCCTCTAGAACTAGACTTGGGGTTGAGGAAGCTCCTTATCCGTGACTGCTCATGATAGCGGATAAAAAGCTTATCCTCCACAAGAGGTGGCACTTCCAAGTTAAGGTATAGTTTAGCTCAATTCCTTTTTCATTCTCCACCAAATTGAAGCCTCCATTAATCCAGAAGAACCACCTCATTTAGCACTTCCAAGGGTATTTACCTTATTTTATTTATCTCCAAGAGTTGATTTTATTAAGATATCAACTTAGGTGGGTAAAATGATTATTTCTAATGATTTTTAATTTTTTCTTCTCCAAACTTAAAACTTTAGTTAAATGACCATTTTTATTCACAAAAACCTCTTAAACACAGAGTGAAGACCTCTATTAATAGTTTCTATCCTTTCCTTGTCTATCTTTGTTTGATTATGAATATTTTATTATTTTTAAATATTTATTAAAAAAAATTTAAACATTTCTCTTAAAGTCCCTATCCTCTTTATTTAGCATCACTAGGGATAGAAGTAGGCCGAGCCGAGCTAGGCTTTGAGTGTTCAAGCTGGACCTGTTTAAAAATTTTGAAGCTTGAGTCTGGATTTGTTACCTGTTAAAGACTTTTTTTTCTGTCAAGGCCTGATCTGATTTAAAGCCTATAAGGCCTACAAGCCTATTTAAAAGCCTACATAACAAAAAAATATCAATAAATAAACTTAAAGCCTATGTAAATAATTGATTAAAAAGACTTGGAAACTTAAAGCCTACAATATAAAAAGACCATTAAATAGGCCTAATATACATATATATATATATATATATATGAATATTATGTAAATAAAATATAAAATAAATACTATATAAATATAATATATTAAAATAAAATAAATATATAATATATAAATATAAATAGACTTTTTTATAAGCTTAGGTCTGACTTGTTTATCTAAAAAGGCTTTCTAACAAGCCTAAACTTATCTATTTATTAAATAAGTCGAGCTGAACTAGGTTTTAAACGAGCCGATCCGTAGGCCCCTATCGAACGGCCTTATTCACTTCCATCGCTAAGCATCACCCAATTTATTTTTAAATTTCTTATTTAATTTTAATGACAATTTTATAACTACTAAAAAAATAATTATTTAGATTTTTAAATTTTTATTCTAAAATTTTTGTCATTTATCTATCACTAGTTTTATCTTAATAATATTAATATAACTACTAAAAATTATAAACTCCTTAATAATTTTTAAATTTTTATTCTAAAATTTTTATCATTTATCTACTATTATTTTGTTACTTTAAAAGTATTTTTACCATTTTTTTAAAAATTTCTAATTTTTTTAATGTCCCTAAAATTTTTATTTATACACGGGTTCCTGTTTAAAAATGTTAATTTTTAAATTATAAAATTAAATAGTAAAATTTGTGATATTACAAGTATAATAGTATATGTATGCTTTTCGTGTTTTACAGCAAAACTCAACTTTAAAGTTTTGATAACATATATAACTAGTAAATTATTATGTTATTATTATTATTATTATAATATTTATTTTTAGAATGGTAACTAATTTAAATTAAAAAATTAAAAATTAATGTATAAAAATTTATTAATATATTAGGATTAATAAATGTAAATTCTATTTTATAAAATTTTATAGAAATTAAATTTAAAAGTATATTAAAATATATTAGTTAATGTGTATTTTAAAATTTTATGTTGATAATTATTTCATTTGAATATTTTTATATTATATGAAATTTTAATTATTTAATTATATTTTAAATTTATTTTCTAGGCTTTTAGATAGTTTTTTGTATGTTAATTTTTGTTTTGCTAATTTAATTAGTATTTGTATGATAGTAATTATTTTGATGTTAAAACTTAAACGTATAAAAAAGTTATTTTTTATTCAGTAGTATTATAATTTGTTTAAAATTTTTGTAAGTAAAATTTAAAATTTTACAAGTATTAATATATATATCGATTTAATTAATAACTTGCTGACTCAAACAATAATTTATTAATTAGATATGTCACATGATTCAATGTCCAAATAAATTTTTATAACACTGACTGAAATTGTTGGAAACATGCATATGCATAAATACAAACTAATTTGCTGGCTCAATTAATAATTTATTAATTAGGTATATAACGTGATTCAACGTCTAAATAAATTTTCATAACATTAATTGAATTGTTGAAAGCATGCATAAGTACAAATTAGTATTCTGTTATTTTTTTTTCTCTCTTTCTTTTATTTTTTTTATAATTTTATCTTTTTTATCATCGTGTATAACATTTTACTTAATTTTAAAATAAATTACTAATTTGATTTTTGAAAAATATAAATTTAATTATATTAATCTAAAAAAGATAAATTACTATTTTAAATTAAAATTTTAAAATTATATTTTAATCTTTAAAAAAATAAAATATAAAAAAGGATTGAAAAATTAAAATACTATTTTTTATCTTTAAAATGCAATAATTTTGATTTTTTAAAAATTGGTAATAAATTCTAAATCGTATAAAAATAAAATAATAATAATTTACTATTATTTTTATTTTTATTTTTCTTTCAATTTCTTTACCACTTTCCTAGATACAGTTGGTTATAATAAAAAAAAAAAAAACATTGTGAAAATAAAGCACCCTTTTATTTGACAAATAAATAAATAAACCACCTTTTATGTTGGGGGAAAGGGTGGTGGGTCGCATCTTATGAAGGCATGTAGTGGCCAATCTCTATAATTAATCTTATAAGCAATCAATATCAACAAAGTAGTCACTTCAGAAATTTGACATTTCGCACTTTTGGAATCACTATCTCAGCTTTTAATACCTGGTTGAATATTCTTTTTTATTTTTCTTAAAAGGAGATAGTTTAGATGAAAGGGAAAAAAATAGTCTTAGCCATTGAAAAAGAAAATTATAATTTTGCAATGTTAATAGAAAAAGTTGTTCACAAATGTGTAGAACAGTAGATAAAGTATGGCCCCTATTCAACCTGTGAAAAACTCAAATGGAGTCGTGTGCAATTTTGCTATGTGGCTGAAACAGTAAAGAAAAAGAAAGGTGATCTAATCCACAAGGGTCCCTCTAGTAGGGTCAGGTAACTGTAATGTTATTTAGATGATCAGTGAAATAAAAAGAAAAGAAAAGATTTAAAAATAAATTATTTAGATAGTAAATTTATTTTTATATTAATTAAAAATTTAAATTTGATTTAAAAAATTCTTATATTATTTTATTAATATAATTTTTTAATTCTAACTGTATTTTTAAATAAATATTTAATAATTTAAATATTAAAAAGACTAATTTTTTAATAAATCTTAAAAAATCATTTCATTCCCTTTTATTTTTATGTATTATCTAAAGTAGAGTTTTTTTATATATGTATTTCTTTGCATCCTATTTTTACCAAAACAAACTAAACAGTATTTGGTGTGCTTGGATCTTCACAGGAATGCTTTTGGTAGAGCCAATATCTTCCAAGATCTTCAAGTAAAATTGATCATTGCACAATTAATTAAGAGGAGAGAAAATGTAATCCATTACTGTGATTTTTCCTTAAAGAAATCTTGCGGAAAGGACATAACATGATTTGAACTCATGTCTAATCCAAGACTGGAATTTGATCGCAACAAAAACAATTGTGATAAGAAAAGGGTATAAATAAAAGTTTATATATAAAATAAATTATTATTAAAAATTATATATTTAATACATTAATAAATTTTAAATATTATATTTTTAATAAAAATTATTATTTATTAATTTTTTAATATGTATCCTTGACACATTAAAAAAATCCTTTTCATATTAAAGAAATGTTAAACTTCAAAATATTTATTATAGACAATCAGATTGTCAAGTCAACTTTACAAGAAGAAATTGGTGCTTTCCACTTTATTTTTTCCCAAAAGATAATATTTTTAAGCTTCATTTATATTCTGGTTTTGTGGGCTATTGCAAGCATACCAAAAGATAGTCATATGGCCAACTATGTTGCTGTCTTCCTTTATATTTAAGACAAAGTAAAACAAAGACAAAAGCAAATACTGGGGATCCCAATTCAGTTTTCTTCCTTGGTGTGCTACATAAGATCCTTAGGTATCACCCACAATTTAATTTGTGTAGTCAATGAGGCCATTTCAGTTTCACTACTAACTATTCTCAAGAAATATTGTACCAAAAAGTCAACCACTTCTCTAAATTATTGGGACCTAACAAGTCTCAATTGAATGATTCCCATTTTTTTATCTTCTAGCTATTTGGAGTTAATAAGCAATCACTCCAAGAAGCAATGGAAAAATATCACTCTGCCCTTGATTTTTTATTTGTATTTTATTTAAACTATAGTCTTATTCATATGTACTTTCAATTTGTTTATCATATCTTCATACATGTTTGTGGACTAACTCATGGTGTTTGTTTTTTGTGGAATTGAAAAGTGTCCAGGTGCTTGCACTTACAGATGCTTAGAAACAGCTTACAAGAACCCTGCATGTTCTTTTGTCAGAACTGCTTCTTGAAGCATTGGTGTAGGACTATGACCATAAAACTCATTGTCCTTTCCAATAACTGGAAGATCATACCAAAAGGGTGGTCCTAAGGGTTTAGAACAAGAACCTGTCCTTGATCCAACTCTAAAAGTTCTTTTTTTTTTTTTTGTCTGTGATTGTTTATAGTTGTCAAAATAGATCAATTTAATTAATTTGATGGGTTAGCTTATGGGTTGGTTTGTTTGATTAAAATAAATATAAAAAATTATCTAAAAATATTTTAAAATGTAAACAAAAAAAAGGGCATAAAAATTTAGATTAGTATATTTAATTATTATAAATATGATTAATCTAATTTTAGTTCTTTAAATGTTTTTGAGTATTTTATTCTTCATAAGATTTAATTTTTAAAAAAATATCTTTTTTTTATATTTTTATGATGTGATATATCTAAATATATCAAGTCATATATTATTTTAGAATAATTCCTTGCATAGCATAATTAGATGTATACCAAATGACAATAAAGATTATTTTAAAAAAAATTACAATAATTAAAACTAACAATTTTTTAAAATATTAAAACTAAATTTAAATATATTTATAAGAATTAAAATATATTTAAATTTATGATTTTTAATATTTTGCTAATAATAATACTATATCATTAGTAAAAAAATTATTCTTGTTTTTATGTTTAATAATAATATTATTATATTAATAAAAATAAATTAAAATAAATCTTGTGAAACAACCCCCAACTTACCACAAATTGATTCATTTAAACCGCTGGATTAGATGAGTTAGGCTAGAAAAGGCATTGCTTATGCAACAAATTTTTTACAATCTATCTCACTAAAAACATCTTATAGATAAAAATTAATCTCTTTGACAATTCTAATCATGTTTGAAACATTAACTTTTTTAGAAGTTTTCTTATCTAATTTCTTTAAAACTAATATGCATAATTTAATTTTAACTAAAAAAAAGTTTAACTAATTTTACCTTCTTATTTTCTTTCATATTGAAAAATTTATTCAACCTAATAATTAGATAAGTTTCTCCTGAAAATGGTGATTTCTGAACTTGAAATGTTGAATTATTGACATTGCAAGTAAAATTTACAGGGATAAAATTAACTTCCATTATGACAAACACAATTTAAAAGTTGAAAAAGTAAATAAGAATCTAACTATTATAATTGTGTGAATATTATTACTCAGTACATGAAACAAACAGCATAAGTAAATACACAAAAAAGACAACCATCCAACCACCCACAATGAACAAACAGCATAACTGAAACCTTTTTATAAAGTGCCATGAAACAAATCATCTGGTCACTAATGTATCTCAACTATCACAACGCTAGATGCTATTATCAATCAGTGGAATTTGCGTCACCTAACTTATCTTTTTTAAATTAAAAACAAATACGAATCTTAACAGTTAATTCACCATATTAATATACTTCTATAAATTAAAGTTATTAAAATAATATTATTTCTAAATATATTACTAAAATAAACTGCTTTTAAACTACGAACAATGAGAGTTTTTATTCTTCTAACTTTTAATATTATAATGGGCTCTTTTGATGTAAAATGTTGGATTATTTACAGGAATCATTTTTGTGATCAGATATATTGATAACTTTAACAGATATTGCTTTATCCGAAATTAGATATTCTGGGTCTACTGAACCAACCTTTTCGACTACCACAAAAATTTAAAATCTTTTTCTGATTTTAGCTTTTACCACTAAATCAATATGTCGGCTCGTCCAATAACTTAGAGGAATAATTTTCAATTTTTCTGAATTTTATTTTTATAATGTTTTTAATTATTAAATAAAAAGTATTAAATATTTTTTACATTTCCAAATAATAAATATAAAAAATATTTTATATTTATTTTATAAATAAATAATTGTAAAATAATATAAGAAAATTCATAACTATATATTTTAATTGTTAGCTAAAAACTATTTTATTAAAATTTTCAAATATTGTTTATAGGATCCTTTTTATCTAAATTATACAAAAAAGAAAATTTATTAATAATTATTAAATTATTTTTCCAATTTTTTTATAAAACAATTTTAAAAAGTATGTAAATTAATTAAGGTTAATTTTGTAAATTAATTAAGGTTAATTTATTTTTTACTTTTTAAAATATATTATAACCTTTTAATTTTAATCTCATATAATATTATTAACTTTAACTCTGTTATCAATATTTTATCTTTTGTAGTTTTAATTTAGATTTCGATCTACTATATTTCTATGAAACCAATGTCTTCAGGATACTGGTTAAAAAATTAAAAAATTAATTTTTTTATTAAAAATATTACTAATATGCCTTTTTTAGGAGTTTTTAATGTATTTCAGCATTACTTTTAATAAAAAAAATCAGCTTTGATTCCTTAAAACACCGGTTAGTAAGCTCTGTATTTATTAAATAAAAATATAAAAATAATAAATATTTTATAAAAATGATAAATTATTACAATGTTTTAAATTTATAATTATTTAAAGTCAAATTTTGATCATTTTAATTGTAAAAGAATTATAAAGATTGAATATTTATAAATGGTAAATATAAAAACATAATAAAATTTTTAAATTTTTTAAAAAAGCCTTATATCAACGATCATAAAATATTATAAATAAAACTAAAAGAATTATTTACATATTTATTGTTATTTAACTTTATATTTCAAAAAATATATAAGAACATATTTATATGGTAGTTTTCTTTTCAAAAAATTAATTCTTATTATAAAGTCTTATAAATTTTTACTACCATAGAATCGAGGGAAAAAAGAATAGAAAGGAGTGTAAAATAAAATAAAATATATGAAAAAAAATAAAGAAAAATTATTAGAAAATTATTGTATAATTAATATAACTCCTTTCTTCTCTTTATGTGAAAGTACTTTTTGAATTAAATATATTTTTACTTGCTATAAGTATTGTGAGTTTTATTTTCGTTCTTTAAAAAAATTATTTATTTTCATGTCTGATTTTTTAAAATTTTTATTTTTGATCTTTTATTAATTCACAGTTTAAATTTTTACAAATTTAACCAATAAATATTCAACTAAATATTATCACATATACCAAGTTATTATATATATTGAAAAAAATTACATAAGTAAGCATTTTAGATGACATATGAAAATATAATATGATTTATTGAAAAAAGTATAATTTATATTATTTATGTTAAATTATTAATATATATATATATAATAAGTTGATATATATAAAAATTTAATTAAATATTTATAAATTTTTAAAATTAAAAAAATCCAAGAAAAATTTTTCAACAGAAACTAAAATTAAAAATTTGTAAAAATTAGAAATAAAAATAAAAATTTCAATATTTGCAGAAATTAAAATATATTTAACTCATAGTTTTTCCTACCAAACATTGACGATGTTTCTCCTTTACAATTCAATAGAAAAAATGGCTTTGAACTACTGGGTTTACAACGAATATTCATCAATTTAATGGACCTTTCTTTCAAAGTTTCAACAATTAAAATAAAATTTTATTCCATATGCCAAATGAATGCAATCTTCTAATTTATTTTAATACCGAAGAATATGATACCGTATAAATAATATTGGTAGGCAAGTGGCTCAATTAATAAACAAAAGAACCACAAGGTGTTCACTTCGTCGGAAAATCTTGAATATGAAAATTCCTGAGGTGATATTGATATAATAGGATAAATTATATTGATATTTTTTTAATATTTTTATTATATATATATATAAAATTATAAAAAATTAAGAAATATTTATACAGAATAATATAGTTGATAAAGATATACAATATTATATTTTTATATTAATTAAAAAAATTATGTAAAATAAAAAAATAAAAAATACCAGATTTTTTCGATCAATCTAAAAGGAGGTTAATGTAATTTACTAAAAAAATATTTTTATAAATTTTCTATTGCCGACATAAATAGGTTAATCAATATGCATTTAAACTGGTTCGAATATTTGGGTATTACTTTAACATAAAACTATAAATATAATTAACTTTAGTCAAATTTTATTATAGGCTCGAGAGGTCTGTATAATAAAAAATTAATTAATAATCATAATTATTAGTAGTTTATGTTTATAATTAATTTCTCGTGTTATACTTGTGTTAGAGGTGTATTCATGTTGGATGTTATGTCAACGTTTTAAATATTGTATTTTTTCTTTCTGGTTATAATTACTCACGCGTTTTTTTATAAAAAAAATAGAAATTCTTTCTTGTAATTTAAATTTTATTATATGTTAATTTTTATTAATTTTATATATTTTATAACTGTTTCATATCGTATCCGTGTTTTATGTGGTTCCGTAGTTTTCAAATCTAAATTATTTTATTTGTATGCTGCTTTTGACATTTTTCAGATTTGTCCTTGCTGAACCCACTTGTACTTTGATTCAGTGATGAGGATATGCGATGAGAAAATTTTAATTTTGAAATAACTTATTTTCAATTAATTTTACATTTTTATAATTTTGGAGATTTCTTTCATCCATGTACTTTCTTTGCTCCATTCAAACAATAAAATAAAATAATTTTACTTTTTATTTAATTGATTTTTTTATTCTTTAGCTTGAATTATATATGATTTTAATTTTATTTTTTCAAACCATTAAATTAAAGTTTTCCTATATTTAAAACTCTCAGAAATTATTTGATTTACAAAATTATATTTATTTTTTATTTTATTTATTTTTTAAATTTTTTACAGAAAATAGTCAAATCATGAAAAAATTTTATTTTTATAATTTTCTTCACAAAATTTTGAAATTAAAATAAAAGTAAAATGCTATTTTATAAATAAAAAAATATTTTCACATATCAAACAACTCCTTAAGTTCTCATTTTCTATTTAAAATGTTTACAAATCAAGTCAATCAAATAATCTTCCGATTAAAACTCACTAATCAAAGCATCAAATTTCACCTAAAAAGTATCTCAAAATTTTCTTACTTTAAATCCCAATTTTACCCCTCATAAAATCTTTTAAATTTGATCAAATATCTAATAAATCAAAACTATTAAAAAATATTTTATACACCAACACCATCTTAAACCTCCAAATAGATAGATAGAAAATAATAGTTTAAAAAAAATTGCAAAGAAAATTTGATGGACAACCAAAATTTCATAATTCTAAAGATAAAAACTTAATCATTAACTCAAGAAAAGAAAAAAAAACTTGAACTAAAGAAACCAAAAACAAAATTAAACTTCCTTTATTCAAACATAACGTACGATTTCATCTAAGTATTTGGTAACTGAAAAAAAGAAAGAAAGAAAAAAAAAACGAGTCAACACTGGTCTCTTACCCTCTTTGCAATTTTCTCAACACGTGCTATTATTATGTAGAGCACATTTTCAAAGAATAAAGTTTATTCACACTGAATTATATGACAATGGTGATATTCAGCATCACTAATTTCCATATTTGAACAAGACAAGTGCCTCCAATACCAAAGAAAAGTAAGTGTTGATGACCATACATGGCATGAAAATTTACCAATTGAAAAGGGTAAAATAGTCATTCAAAACAAAAAAAAAACAGTGTATCTTTGTTCAGCCGCCTTGGCCAGTAATGAGATGGCGCTTTCACTGTCCCATGAAAGGCACTATCAATGGTGATGAACAATGAAAATGAAAATGTCTTAGCTGAATAATTGACCAGTGACACATAAAAGATGTGAATAATGTGCCATTCCAAAATTGGACCCCACCACACAAACTAAACACGCAATCCAAAAGGAATTCAACTTGGTATCAACCCAAACAACTATTTCTGGGGTCCATTTTCACATGGGAAAAGGATAAGCATAAGGGAAAAGATGCAATAAAGGACAAAGCCTTTACACAACAATTTTTTTTACCTCTTAACATATTAAAATAGATGCTTGAGAGTTGAAACCATATGGTTAAACTAAAATTCAGAAAAAGGGTTCCAAGTCTTATTTATATCACAGTCTTTCCATGGAATAATCTTAGGTAACAATAAGGCTACACTGATGAAAACACACAAATGAAAGGGCTACATAATGGGAAGATAATAAAGGTTTTATTATTGTAACCCCTTGCTAAACCTGCCAAAACATAAACATAAAATATCTAGTTCTAGGCCTACAGAATTACATGTGAAGAAAATTGAAGTAAAACATTTTGGCTTAAAGGGAAACTACTTCACATGATCAGAGGGTTGGAAAGCCTTTTTATGAAGGGAAGGAAAATAAGAGAGTGTTTATGATTGATAGATGATGAGTTTGTGGATTCCAGTTGTCATTTTTCATTGGAACCATATTGAAATATCTGGCTGTTTCTGAAGAGCATCCATCCCTACTCCTTGCATATCCTCCTTAAAATCAAAGGATGCCAAATCACAAGGGGACCCAAACATCAATTGGAAGTTATTGTTGGTGTCAAAGGGGGAAGAACTCAAGCCTTTGAAACGATCCAATTGACCTTCCTCTCTAGCAAACATGCGATGATTATTGGACATGTTGGCTTCTTGAAAGAAGTTACCACCTTCCATTGTGATTCCTTGACCACGAAACAAGTTATCCTGCTGCTGCTGCCGAATGCCATGCTGAGGAAGGTTTTGATTTTCTGAAGCTACACGATTACTTGAACTTATGTTCTTGTTGCCTTGGACATTTGTATCATAGACAGTTATAAGGTCACTAATCATTTTCTGGTCATCTTCTGGAACATCAAGTACAGTTAGATCAAATGAAGGTGGAACCAGGTTAACAGACTGAGGAGTAGATTTGGGTTGAACAAAGGACTGGGAGAAAACAACAGGTTTTACCTCGTTAGCATGAAAATTTGGACCCCTATAATCAGAAGAAGTAGTACCTCTATATGGACAATTCAATTGATGATTATCCCTAGAACTTCTGTTAGGGAAACCAAGGCGAACTTCATTGTAAGGGCATTGAGAGTGTTCACATGTGTAGAGTTTCTGATCCATCATCATATTAAACTCACCAGAGACCTTCCTCTTCCGAATGAAATCCAAATTTGCTACAGCCTCACCCTTGATTGGGAAAGAAGCCTGCTGAACCGGCAACCTACACCTCATTCTCTCCATTCCAAGACTCTCAGATTTGCGGTCTTCAACATCAAAGTTTGCCTCATCCTCACCCCCTTCAACATCATACTCATTGCAATCATTGATGACCATTGATCCACTACCTCCAGCAGAGGCTAATGGGGGGATATAATCAGGGTAAAGCTCACGTGCCAAAGCTTCTTCTTGATTGATGATTGCAAGCCAGGTTGCACTTTCCTTAGCAGTCATTTTATCTTGAAGGCATTTGGACTGCCTCACAAGCTTGCGAATTTTGGCTATATCAGGAGACATATGTTTGATAACTGCAGTTAGAACACCAACCTTCCATGCCTTCTTAAGGTCATGAGGTTTCTTGTAAGGTGGAGGACTTTGATCTTTAGGTAAACCAATTTGGTGCCACCATTCTTCATTCCCAGTAGGCCACCATGGTGGAGGAACACCCTTCTCCAATGGAAAACGCCTCTGAGGAGGATCACAGTGCTGCATGAGTGCTGACAAGAGAGAACCCAAGGTTGTGTCCTGCAGCTCTTGCAATGTGTGTGGTGTTGGACCAATTGAACTGCACCCATCATTCTTCCCTGGGATAGCATTATCAGCTTGATACCTTGCTATGGCAGCTGGACCATTACGATCAAACCGGACTTTATCCTTCCACCATTCACGAAGGTTATCCGATGCACCGGTCACCGGTTTCCCCTTCTCAGGTATTATCCCATAAACAAATCCCTGTGCCTTACAAACCTCCATCATCTTCAGCATGTACTTCAAGATTCCATCTTGAGCCCTTGACATCTTTTTCCTCCTAGCCTGTTCTTGTGACTGCCTTTGCTTCACTGCATCAATTCCTTCTTTAGCTTTATTTTGTTCCCTCAATCGCTTTAGGCGCATTTTGTACCTCCACATTCTCCTCTCAAGCTCATCTGCATCAATCTCATCATCACTGTAATCATCCTCCACTATCGCCTCTGTTTCAGTTTGCCGGGCGGTGATATCACCTTCTCCAAGGGGAGCAGATATCATATCCAAATCACTACATAGCCCCATCTCCTCAAACATCATCATCATTTCCAAAGGAAAATTACCCTCAAAGAAATCCTAAATGTCCAGAAAAATATGGATCCAACCTATTAGCTTCAGATTATGAAAGTAGCAAGCTGGTTTCAAATTTTACCCTCTACCACTATACACCAGTTCAAGTTAACAAATTCTCGACTTTGTGAAGCCTTTACACCTGCTAACAGCAATAAAACAAAGCACAATCAACATGGTACAAGAAACAAATACTTCCCATATGAAGAGAAACTCTAGATCAGAAAATATGCACATATATATGATATTCATCTTGACTTATCCACCACCCAAGGTTTCAAAAAGGCTAAAATCATCAATATATGAACAATCTTAAAATTGGCCAATTACCACAAAAATAATTTGAATAAGAATTCAATTGAAAGATTTTTTACACTGTCTTCCCATACTAGATTACCCATGTAATTAAAAATAAATAATTACTAAAAAGTTATATTTAACATAATTTCTAATTAATTGACAGCATTAAATTCTTTAAGCTGGCATCATATTAAAATTAAAGTCTTTAAATAAATTTCAACTACAAGGATAAAACTTCCAGCTTATATATGAAAATTAATAGATCAGGGCTACCCTGATTTTCACAGATCCAATTTACCTGCGACCCAAACAATAACGTAAAAGCAACATAAGGACAGACAATAATGATGATTTACAAAGATTCTCTCACCAACCCATCATGAAAAATGACGCAGCTTTCACGTAAAAATTAATTAAAAAAACACAGGAATAAGGAAAATCATCAAACTAATTACCCCCCCCCCCCCCTCCCCCACAACATCAGCAAGCTAAGAAAAGAGAAAACTTTGAAAAAGGACGAATAAAAACACAAACTTCAGCACAACAAATCAAAAGGGTAATGGAATCAGCACCAAGCCAAACCACAAAACAACACAACACAACTCAAGCACATGAATCTGATTGAGCAAACAAACAGCAAGAAGATGAACAGTGAAAAGGGTAGGCAAAAGGAAGAAAAAGGTAGAAGCTTACCAGAAGATCCAGAAATGGGTCTCCCTCTGTGGTGGCCACAAGTCAATCACAAAAGAAGAAGAAGAAGAAGCAGAAGCAGAGTTATGTTGAGACTTTCAGCAGACAGAAGGTGGGAAGAGAGAGAAAGAGAGGAGAGAGAAAGGGAAAAGGGACAGAGAGTTGAACATTATCCTGCTTTTATTGCTTTAAAAAAGTGGGGGCAGTCCTAGGTGAAAGTGAAGGTGGTGGCTTATTGGTGGGTTAAACCCCATATTCAGGATAAAAGTGTAGGAGAATATATAATAAGGGTAAAGTTAATTCTTTCTGAATTTAGATATTCTCAACGTGACTGAATAAATAAGAAATTGCACTTGCATAATATAGAAAAAAATAAAAAAGTTAAAAATCAAGTTTATTAATCCAACTTTACTCAATCTTTTTACAAATCTACTTTATAGATCAATTTTCTACTATATAAAATAAATAATAAATGAAAAATTAATGTATTTATTATTTTAAAAATATCAAAACTATTTAATATTTTTTGTTTAATAAAAATAGAAAGGTTTATAAAATTAAAAAATTAGAAATATTCTTATAATTTTATTTTTTCAAAATACTATTATTATTTACTTGCTACTACGAGAAGAAAACTTGTATTTGAATCATATATTAGTACAAAAATATATATTACAATAAATGAGAAAAATAAAAAAAATATATAAGATGCAATGGATAGTATAATGAAAAAAATATAAATATAAGAAATATATAACATAAATTATTATAAATATATAGTATGGATATTATATTTCTTTAAGAAGATTTCAATCCACTTCATTCTAACTATCAAATATAATATTTCTCTTTTATCATAAATGGAAAAATAATGAAATATGATTGAGAAAATTGTATTAGTTACTAAGTATAAGAATATGTGAATCCATTGCATTTCAACTTTTAGATAAAATATTAAGAAATGCTAATCAATACTTTAAAGATATTGGTTAAGAAACCACGAATGAAATATTTTTATTAAAATTATTATAAATTTAGTTTTTATAATTTTTAATGTATTTAACATAATTTTTATTCTTAATAAATATCCTCAACGTATTGGATAGCGGAGCTTTATCATATTTCTCCCATGTTATTTATGGGGTGTGTTGAAGTATATTTGAACAAATAAAATCATCGATCAAATTAGTTGAAGTTAAAATCATTTTATTGAAAAGTTCAATCTAGTGTGTGAAACTTGTAATCTAAAACTTGTAAAATCTAGTGTGTGAAACTTGTAAAATCATTTCTCCCATGTTATTTACGGGGTCTGTGGAAGCATGTTTTTTTTAAAATAAAATCTTCCATTTGAAAAGAAAACTTTAGAATTTTAATAATTTGTAAATAAAATATAAAAATAATTATAAATAATAATCATAAACAAAACTATCATAATAGAGAATAATTTTAATAATTTGTAAATAAAATATAAAAATAATTATTTAAAATTTTTGTATTTGATACAAAAATTAATGAATAAGTTTTTATTATTTTTAAAATTATTTTTTTTTATTATTTAAATATATAAAATCTAATAATTTTAAATTTTTCTATCTAAATGCAAATTAAAGGTCAGTGTCTTTATTAAACTTTTAAACTTTTTAATTAAAAAAATTTTCATAAATTATTTATTTATCAAAATAAAAAATTTCAATTACACTACTACATATTATATTTTTTGCGACATATATCAAATGTAACACTTCTTAAAAATGTTACTAAAATTAATAAATAACATTTTTTTTTATATTTTTATAATATTTTTTAAATGTTACTAATAATAGTTTACGATATGGATTAGATATAACATTTCTTAAAATGTTATTAAAATTAATAGGTAACATTTTTATATTTTTGTAATATTTTTTTAAATGTTGCAAAAAGTATAATATAACATAGTGTTAAAAAAATTTAGCATTAAATAAGATAAAAAATTTGAAGAAAAAAAAATATAAACATTAAAGATTATATTTATTTATTCTCAATATGCAAAAGTTATGTTTAATCATTAATTTTTAGTGTAAATTTTTATAGAAACAATTTTTTTTATAGTTAAGTTCATACACTTAAATATCTTTGAATTATTTTTACATAAATCTTTTCAAGTTAAAGAACTAGTATTTTTAAACAAGTCTTTTTGGTATACTTAGATATTTTCAAAAAAATATATAAAAGTAAAATTTAGATTATTTAAAAGATAAATAGTGAAAGAATAATGATAGTGAAATAACTAGAATTATAAATATTAATTTGTAGGTAGACTTCCTTATTGCGTTAAGATTTTTGTATTTCCATTTATTTTTTAATTGTTGTGTTTTAAATAGAATATGTACATCTTTTCATTTAGTTTTTGAGAATATTGACGCATGTCATGTACTAGAATATCTTTAATCAATGTGTTGCACTAACTTAGTGTCCTCTTTGCCTCACAAGGAGACCTTTCTTCTTTTATCTTAGCAAAAGCTTTTGAAAAATAAATTTCTTTTTTATTAAAGAGCTTTTAGAACTATTAAATCAACTTTTTAGAGGATACTATAAAAAGTAATTTTAATATTTATTTGTTAATTTATGGTAGGACTGTAAGACAAACTCTTCATTCTAAGTCTTCTTAGCTTGTAAGATGTTTCATGATAAGATATTTAGGGTTTAATAAGACATTTCATCTCTGATATTCTTGGCTCAAAAGACACTTCACAATAAGACGGTTCATCTAAGTTGTTGTGAGCTTATTCGAAATTAATTTAATGTAAAATATAAATCTCCTACCATAAGTTAATTTAAAATTATTTAATAAAATATCAAATTCAATTTAAACTTTATAAAATGTTACAAACTTGATTTTCACAATAAAAATTATTAATTTTGATAGTTAAATTGATAAGATTCAATTTTTGAAAAGAATTATTGAATAAAGTAAGTTTAGCATAAGTTACTCCAAGAGTAACTTGTTCCTCTCTCTCTCTCTCTCTATATATATATATATATATATATATATATATATATATATATATACTACAAAATTAGGATTTTACATTCACTTTTTACATCGGTTATTATTTAACCGATTTAAAAAATGAGACGGTGTCAATTTTGTAAATTTTAGTTCATTTACTACATCAATTATATTTTAACTGATGTAGTCTATTCTTTTACATTGGGTGTTGGTTTATTTTACATAGAAAACAAATACGATATTGGTTATTTGAAAACCAAATGTAAAAAAGTTTTCTTTGTTTCTTTCCCAAAATTTATTCCTTCTTCCTTACGTTAAGCATCGGTTTGAGAAAATATTCATCCTCTTTCCATGAACCATTTGACCAAGAGCCATTGTTCTCACGACTTTCTTACGTAAGCTTGAATCTTCAATCTTCAATCTTCAATCTTCAACCATTGTTCTCACGAATTTTGTTTTTCCTTTAACCTAAAATTTGTTCTACTCTGTTTTTATGTGTCAAACCTCTATATCCATAATGCGATTGTCTTAAGAATGATTCCTTATTCAATGTCAACATCTCAAGTGCTATTGTCAAACCTCACCCCATTCTCAAATCCTTACGTTCCCTTATTCTAATTCACCATTTTTACCAAGGTAAGTCTCGAAATTTTTTTAACTATATTACACATTGGCAATGTTTGTTGGTTTATATCATTGTATGATTGGCATTTGAATTGTATGATTGGTTTTTGAATTGATTTATGTTTTCAACATTGCACTCGAACTATTTGATGAAATTCCCCACCCTTAAAATGATTTATCCTTGTGTGTGGCCTGATGGGGAGTAAATGAGTAAATGAATGCTATGTAGATTGATTGTTGGAAGATGATGAATAGGTGTTGCATGCTTGGTTAGTGGCATCACTAGGAGGGAGAATAGGCGTTGTTGCTTATGTATATTAAGGAGAATAGGTGCTGCCTGTGTAGTAAGAGTATTCGACGTTTTGCGAAAAAAAAAAAAAAAAGCTTTGGTTTGGATGATGCTTGAAAAAAATAGGAACAAAGAGAGGATAAAAAAATCATAAAAAAAAAACTCAAAATGTCTGAAACATCCTTAGAAAGCCCTATCTTCCACAAAGGCTAATTTGTTCCTAAAAAAGTGGCAAATGACATAAGAATGATTCAAGAACAAATCAATAAACGTTAGAAACATCATAGGAACAATTTGGGGACCTCCCGGGAAATGATAAGAAAAACTATCAAAATATCCCTCGAAGTCCGAAATGACAAGAAAATGCGAAGTGAAAGCCAAGAAGTGGGCCTCACCCTTTATGCACAAAAATAGCATGTGGAAAATATGGTAGTGACTCACCTATGAGTCATCCCTATGTTAATGTCATATAGGACAAAAATATTAAATAGGATTGATAAAATTAACTACGGTTAAAGGAAATTAATCTTGATTAATTAAAATTAACTATACTTAAAATAAGTTAATCATGATTAGGAACGAATTCAAAATGATTAGAATTAAACTAATCCTAAAAGGATAATTTCTTACATTTACATTTATTTTAGAAAATGGAAATTACATGCAAATGGACTAAAATACCCTTAAGTAGGAATTTAATTTTCGCATGTCCTAGGTGGACGAAATTGCTTAGGATCACCCAAAGTGGCTCATTTTCTTCATTAACACTCTTATAAACACTTGTACAAACTTTCTAAACTCACCAAAAACTCTAACTTCTCTCAAAACACTAAAATTTACACTAAACTTAAACTTCCATATTTGAGATTTAAGTTAAATCAAGACAAACCCATCAAGCCCCACCATCATCACTAAGAAATCTAGTGTGGACCATAAAAAAGGAGAAAGATCAGTCTTAAAGATCCAACCATCATAAAAGTTTTCAACAAGTAGAATTTTTACCATATGTTTTTCGAAGCTTTTAACCTTGCATTTATGGTTTGAATTTTTTTTTTTTGTGGATTCCTCTATAAGATCTATGGATCCCTCTTTGTTTGAAATTGTGGAAGTTCAAGGCTGCCCTTGATGGTTAAATATGAGCATTATAGTTTTTAATAATTTTTGAAAGTTAAAATGGAGTTTTGATGGACTAAAGTACTCCTAGTAACCTTTGGAGCAATTTAATCGGTTAAAATTTTTTAAAACTAATTTTTGATGCTTTGGAGAAGTTTTGAGAGTTGATGAGAAAGGTTTTAAAGTGCTCAAAGTAAGGGATGAATAGATCTAGTAGATCTATACTTATATGTCTTGAAAAATGCTTTCTTTAAGATCTTTATGTTCAAAGTTGGAAACTTGTTTATTTTTCTTATTAAAATATTTGATCATGAAGTTGTCTTTGATAAAAGTTCAGATTTGGACTCATATGTAAAAGTATTAAAAGACTCAAAGTTTATGTAATTAAATATATAAACTTAACTTGGACTTGGACTTGGACTTGGACTTAAAAACTATTAAGAGTAAAGGTGAAATTTTGGACCAAAAATTGAACTAATCAATTAAGACCTTCCATGATTATGACCAAAGATTTGGAGTGAGGATAAATCATGGTGAATCTAAAGATAAGTGATGTACCATGAGACCAAAATCTATAGCACCAAGACCAAGAGAGGAAAAATTGAGAAAAAGAAACCTTGCTCTGGCCACCTAGAGCATTCGATCCTTTTGTGTAATTAGGGAAACTTATGTTTAAAATTTTGATTAAGGTATAAAGAGCATTCTAATCAAGTATAAGGAATGAATTATAAATTTAGAAGGGACTTGGACATGGTGGAGTGATCATTCAGTCATATTGGTTGAAATGGGTGAAAACATGTTAAAACCTTGCTAGAATTTAAGGATGAATCTAAATATGCTTAAAAATTATTAGAAATTAATCATGGAGTGTATAGAGAATGATGGGAAATTTGGCCATACTCTTAGACAAGGAAGAAAGGTAACAAAAATTTCTAAGGTTAGGTGAATTAATAGTCTAAGTCCTAACTAATGTAAGTCACCTTCTAAAGGAAGAAAAATTAAATAACACCTTAGGACTAAGGGATATAGGTTCAACCACTTAGGTAATAAATGAGTAAAGTCGGTTGGTTTGGATGTTTAAGGAGATTTAAGAGAAGTATGAGTAAATAGATATAGTTTAGTAAGATAAGACATGAACACTTTGACATACACTTGTAATATTAGTAAAGTAGTGCATTAGGTAAAGGATCAAAGGTTCACTCTTAATAAGATTTAATTTTAACATATTGGTCATAAGGGTTAAAAATATGAACAATAGACTCTTTGAAGCTCACAAAGAAATTTGGCAAAAGGTGAAAGAACTAGGCATGATAAGATTTTAATGGGAAAAACTTATGTGTTTGTCTCTCCTAGGAATAAATTTTGATAAATTAGAAAAGGATCATTTGGCTAAGGAGGATTAAAATTAATTAAATAAGATTCATGCCTACTTAAGAGGCATAATGGTCATTATGCCACCATAAAGTTGAGCATGAGAAGAACATCAATAAAATCTTTGAGTAAAGGAAAGGTTGAGAGACAACAAGAGAAGTGCTTTTAGTGAGTAAGGAGTGTAGGAGAAAATGTGTTGTTGCTACCCTTTTTTAAATTGCTTTTAAAGTCCTTTTCTCATAACGCACAGAATTAAGATATGTCATCGATAGTTTTCTAATTTTGGAGTATGTAGATTTCATATAATACTGTTCTAAGTTGTTCGTGTTCCTATTGGTTAGGTCCTAGTGATATACTCAATGCTTGAAAGATTTTGAAATTGAACTAAAAATATTGAACAACATTAAGCACGAGACTTTTATTCTAATCTTTTATTTTGATTTCATAATACTGCTAAGTTAATGGAATCTTGTTTATAGACAAAATCCATTTTTATTTTTGAGATTTCTTATTGTCCTTGAGAGCTTAGTTAAGTTGGAGCTTAAGGAAATGTTGTGATATTCTCATTATATTAGAATATATGGTCAAGTATAAGAATGATAATTGCTAATTATTAGTGACTAGGCTAAGACTAATTTAATTTTTTATTTGTTTACTTTGATAAAAGAATAAATTCTCTACAGTAATAATAAGACATTACAAAGAATATGAATTTTGAAGGATAAGAAATCCCTTGTAACATAAAAGAAAATGCTAAAAAAAAATGAAAACAAAACATCAATAATGCAAAGCTGTTAAATCCCTCAATATCTATTTGGGAAACTCCCCTTGAAAAGTCACATATACTTCAGTCTAAATAGAAGTTAACGCAATCTAAACAAATATAAGTTTCTTTAGAAAAAATGTTAATCACAATTGTACTAAATTAATTCAATGGTCATTTAGTAGGCTCATTTGCTATGTTTTACTTTTGAAAGGGTTTTAACCATACCCTTGGTGATCTTCCAAAACCAAAACACATTTAACATTGCTAACATAAAGGCACCACAAGCAAGCTATAAAAGTCAAAAGGATAGAAATAATTTGGAATTATTTGCTAAATGATAGTGAAAGGGTTACTAGTGAAGTTATTAATGATGAGAAATCATAGAAAATGCTTGCCTCATCAAAATGGATCCACATGTAGATAAAAAAGAAAATGAATAGGAAAACCCTAGCAATTTGTGGCACCAAAAATATAAAAGGATAAAGCATAAAAGATTTGTACTAGAGCAACCCAGTAAACTAGTTTCATACTATTACAATCATTAGAACAAAGAGAAAAGTTTGAAATATTTTCTTACATCAAAAGACTCAATTTATGTATCCATTGTTTAAAAACAAATAACTTCAACTTTTGAAGCATGTTATGCATCAAGATATAATTATGTTGAAAGTTTAAGCTATTAGGTGAAAGCACATAAATAGTTTACTATCTTTAACATGTTCCTTTCAAGCAATAGCCTTTTAGGGTTGAAGCACTAGTTGTAAATATTTTGATATCATATTAAGAACCAACTGTCCTAAAAAGTGTAAGATTTTAGGAAAAGACACCTAAAAAGTTTATATTAATAATATATATCTTAGTTAAAAGAGAAAGATATCATAGTCATATTTAGAGACCATAATTAGCTTATCTAATTTAGTGGTATTATTTTAGAATCTTTCTAAAGCTTCAGCAAGCCCCCAACTTGAGAATTATTATTGTGCTTTTCATAGAACTTCTATTGATGTTCTGCCCAAAAGATAACCCATGACTTTGTAGAGATTTTTGTATAAGACAAAAAGATTGGTCACTGGTAGCATTGCCTCTCTTCTCTTCTTTATAAATTCTCATAATTTGCGAGTGAAAGTTTGATTTTTAACAAGCCACTATTGGTTTATTCATATTGAGAAAAAAATGGATACAAGATCATATATTTCAAATGAGTCAAGTTTTAAATTAAATATAGAGCTAGGAATAGTCAAAGATTAGTATGTTAAATATCAGATGATTGAAATTTGGCTTAAATATATTTTTAGCCCCTATAAATTTAATATTTTTTTTAGTCCTTGTAAATTTTTTGTTAAACATCAATGGTTTTTAGTCTTACTATAGGAATTGATATTTAAATTTGCTCTATTGGATATTTAGTCCATTGATGTGGCATGGTGTATGGACAGTGTTATATTCAAACCATAAATTATAAGTGCCTCAATTTTGGAAATTTATATATGGATAAACTAGATATTTGCAAATTTATTGTACATATATTTTGCTCATGCTAACAATTTTGCTCGTCTCAACGTACCTAAAATTTATATCTACATTACGTAAAGAAAAGTTACATATATTTTTTTATGAAATTTGTAATCATTGGTCATAACATTAATGGATAGAACAATTATTCTTGTAATTTATATGTAGATCAAAATGATCCTATTTTTTCACAGGTTGTAGCAACTTTATTTGCTGGTGCAATTTTTTATTTGAATTTTGTTCAATTTTTTTTTACAATCATTTATATTAGTGAGACCTTCTTTCTTTACATCTTTAGTAATATTCCAAGTGTAGATAACTTCTTCTTTTTTCGTAAATAACATCCTTTACTTTGAAAGGTTACATGATTGAGAGCTAAGTGTTTGTATGTTTGAGTTCTATGATCATTAATTGGTTAATATTTGAAACTTTACTTATGAAATTTTAGGTGAAAAAGTGTCTGCCTAGAAACTCTTCCTCTTTCAAAACTCAATAAATCCTTTCAAATTGTCTCTAAACAAGAACACACCCTTTCAAAGCTTAATAAATCCTTTTTTATGAACGAAAATGGTGCTTGTGTTGGTTTCTTTTGTTTATATGTTGTTCTTAACTACTTGATATTTTACTCTTCTAAACTTTTAAGTTACCTCTTGTGGATAATGTGTGAATTCTTGTTGAATATGTCTTGTTGTGACCACATTCATTGGTGGAATGTTGCTAGTTAGTTGTTTAAAGTATAATAAAAATTTTGGATTAAGACTTAAATAGTTGAAATCATAAAGACTAAACTCAAAATCCCAAACTATAATCTTAAAGCCTTAAATCTTGCACCTTTATGACCTAAGACATCAATCAAATAAAGAAGTATAGAATATGGCAAAGGTTAACTATTTTCATAAGATTTATCCATTTTCGATTAGTAAAGAGATTAATAGAGGCACTTAGTACATTTTTAAAGAGGACTTACCAATAGAGAGGAATATGTTAGTGATTATGAATGAATGGTTTTAGAAATCTCTAAATTTTAAAGATGAGTTTGTTAGTGAAACTCTAAAACAAAATTTAAATTAGAAGAGTTCAGCTTGTAATCTACAATCGCTAAGGGAAAGCATGTCCCGGAGCCTCTAAGAAATGTACCCACTCCCAACATACATCTTCAACACCTACACATTCTCTCTTAATACTCCCATACACAAAAATAGGCTCTTATCCAACCAAGATTCTACTCCCTAAGTTCTTAATTTTATAGACAAAGATTTATAATGTTTGTTGATAAAAGGACAAAGATAAACCTCCTAAATTCACAGGATTAGAGTGTAAAATCTTAAGGCAGCCTAGTTACATTAAAAAGGCATTCATAAAATTAAAAATATGGATTAACCCATCCTCTAATACAAACCATCCACACTTACCTAAAATTTTTATTATCCTAACACCAATATTAGTACAAGGACTTGATGTTTTTGTAATGTACTACAAGAGAGGAAGAGATTATTAGTGATATTATAACAAACATTCCAAAACTTTAGGACTTGAATTTTATGCAATGTTTCTACAATTTAAGCTTATCGTTGAGCGCATGAAGTTAATTAGTGTATATGACTACCTTTATAGCTCTTTTTCTTTTTCTTTTTTTAATTTAAACTAAAGTGTAACCTTAGATTCCTGTTTGAGATTAAATACAATAAGTTTATTTCTCAATCTTGACTTGTCCAAGTTGGATAATTTGGTACTAAAGTTTTTTATTTAGTAATTAACAGTTTCTTCTCAAAAATTGTCTTAATGAAATTTCAATTTAGTTCACTTTACATTATCTTTGGGTGCATGTTTGATCATGGTAAATGACACCACAATCTAGTTATGTGCTTGGGGACTAATGCAAAGTGTTGTAGATATTTCATCAAGTATGATAATCAAGATTTAGGGAGTATGTTAACTAATGAATAAAAGCTTCTTTTTAATGGATAGAGTCTTACCAATAGTAAGGAAAATGAATTGTGATTATGAGTGACTAGGATAATGGGTATCCTAATTGATGTATTTATGATTCTTCTATAGTATGGATCACAGTTAGATAAATCTTAAACAGATAAGTGATCAGTATGAGAATGGAGTTGAAGAATTTTTGAAATTTTTACAAATTAATCTTCCTCATAGTAATGGAATGTTTTACTATCCTCGTCTTAATTAAATAAATGAGAGACAGTTGAACATTGATGAAATCAAAGAATATGTTCTTTGTGATTTGGGCTTTGCAAGAGTTACACAAGATGGATTTGACATGGCGAATTATTGGACATGTCTAGTATATCTCATTCAGGGGAGATTGAGGTAGATATGGAAGATCAAGTAGAGAACATGGTTCATGATATGGGACATGAGTCTTTTCAATGAGTAAATAGTTATGGGAACTTGTGTAGTGATGTGAAGAAACCTTTGTATCTAGGATGCACTTATTTTACACAATCACTAGTAGTATTAAGATTATTTAATTTGAAGACGAGAAATGGATGAAATGATAAAAGTTTCACAAAATTGATGGAGTTGTCTGTAAATATTCTTCTAGAAGGTAATACATTACCAAAGTATAATTGTAAGGCGAAAAAGATCTTATGACCAATGGGTATGTAATATAGGAAAATACATGTTTATCTCAATGATTGCATATTATATAGAAAATAGTTTGAAGGGTTATATAAATATCATGTATGTCAAGTTTCATGTTATAAACTTAAGGATGGTGATTCTAGTTATAATGAAAACACAAAGAGGTCTATAGCCAAAGTGTTATGATATCTTCCAATAATTCCAAGGTTGAAACTGTTGTTTTATAATAAACATGTGACACGCTCGTCGTAAACGCGCAAAAATAATTTCTAGATTTCCCCGAAACTATTGGTATAGTATAAGGTGCAACCTAGGTCATCTCCCAAAGACCATTTCAGATTCTTAAGCAAATAAGGAGAAAATTAGAACAAGGGGGTTTTTGTAAAGATGTGATATCAAATGCTAAATACAAAATACAGAATGAAATTAATTTCACTTAACAATTATCAACTCAAGGAATTCAGAGGCTATTTTCATAACTAATCATTGATCACTAAAATCATGCATTGTGTTTATCAACCTAGGATCATCTGGAACCCCTAAAATGATCCTTGAATTCTCTACTGAGAAACCTCTCAGAATTTAATTGATTATGATCAACAAGATTTAGTAACCACTTAATCTTTTATCTAAACCAATTTTACAATCAGAATTCAGTTGAAGTAAGTAATAAAATGAAAACCTTCAATTCAATTACTTAATTTCTACTCTTCAAACTTTTGGAAAATGATTTACCAATCAAAAACCAATTATAAATCAATTATACATTAACCAAAATACGTCAACCGATCAAACTTTGATTAAAGAATAAAATTGAAGAATATAGTGAAGCAGAGTAGAAACCACTTAATATGCACGTAAATAAAGATCAAGACCTCAAAGTTAAAATGAAAATAGCTTGAATCCTTGAATTGAAACTACAAACCTAGCCTTCCATGAAGGAGGCAAACTAACAACAAAGAAAGAGGCAAACCAACAACAAATAAATCCTAAGCTTTCCATGTAGGAGGCAACTAACAACAAATAAATCTTAAGCCTTCCATGTAGGAGGCAACTAACAATAAAGAAAAGCTAAGCCTTCCATGTAGGAGGCAAACTAACAAGAAAGAAAAACTAAGCCTTCCATGAAGGAGGCAAAACTAATAAGAAAGAAAGAAAGGAAGAAAGAAAGAAAGAAAGAAAGAAAGAAAGAAAGTGGTATTGGAGTTAATCTCCAAAATGGTGTGTGTCTCCTCTTGCAAACCCTTCTATTTATAGAGGATTTTTGAGGCATCATCTTCAGAAAGTCACCAACTAGGATATTACTTTTCTACCCTTTTCTTGCTTTCACATGGGCTTTGTTGAAATTGCAAAACACTTTTGAATTTTTGCCACCAATGAGCACAACAATTTTGACTTTCTTGCACCGCCATTTCGGATGTTCACATGTCCGAATTAGAGCTTGACTTCTGAACAAAAGTTGTAGCCCTGGATCTTAGCTGTCCAACAAAGTTGATTTCATCTCAATATGACTTCTATATCTCAAGATATGGCTGGATCTTTGCACACTGTTCAAATTCCACGTCAGCAACACTATCTCATCTTTTGAGATAATTTCGGAGTCCTAAACATCCCATTTAGAATCTTCTCTTGCTTTGTAAATATGGACACTTCTTTAAGCTTTCATTCAAGATACATTTCATGATTTTTGGATGTCTACAACTCCTATTATGCTCAAAATACTATAATAGTGTCATTTTAATCGGGTAAGCAAAGAAATTCAATTAAACTTCATATGAACCCAAACTCATAAAATATGACAAAGATCACTTAATTGAACATATAAGAAGTCTTAATGAGATAAAAGTGAGAGATAATTATTTATGAAATCTATGCTTATCAAATTCCCCCACACTTATCTTTTGCACGTCTCGGGCAAACTTAAGTTAAGGATTGGTGACTTTTTTTTTTTTTTTTTCTTTTTTTTTTTGAAAGAACATCAAAGTTTTGAGTTGATTTCTCAAGAATTCACAAAATTTCATGAAGCATTCTTTCATCACATTTTTGAAATTACTTAGAAAGGCAACTTTAATTTGAAAAACATAGATTGAGAAAGATAAAACCTCACATGATATACTCTGAATCTCTCAAGTGTTTGATTTGGTAAGTGTTTCTCTCAAATTCAATCCATGAAAGATGAACTATCATAGGCTTGCATATCTTCTACTTCTCTACTACTATGTACACATGCAATGCACAAATCAAGAGGTCTTTATTTTGGTTCTAACGGGATTAGAAAGATGAAATGATATATTGAAGAGATACAATGTTAGACCAATGAAAATGGTGAGGATTGAGAATTGATTGTAAGTGCAAGTGTGAGAAACAGATATCACTTCTTCAATTTTTTTTTATTTTTTTTTTCAATATAATAGTTTATTTATTAATTTATTGCTTCAGTTTTTTTTTTTTTTTCAACCATGATATTGATGAACACAACAATAATCTCCCCCACACTTATTGAAACACTTATGGTATGATAAATCCAGTATTCCTCACCTTCTATGGTCAGACAAAGTTGTTTTTTTTTTTTTTTTTTATTTGTGGTGAGCTAAAAAGAAGAAAAGGCTAATCGGCTCAAAGGGCTGATCAAAGGATAAAATTATATGGTTTAGTTATTTGGCCAAGTGGTTTGTTCAAGAAAAACAGTGCCTCAATCATTTTTGTACAAATCATGTGAAAATGTAGCTTCAAAAAGAATCAATGCAAGTTCTGAAGTAACATATTCCATGGATGAAAATCACACAAGAAAGAAAATAATAATAAGGCTCAAAATCTCACAGGTAATATATTTATCAAATCTAATCTATCCAGTTCAAATATGTGTTGCCAAACTAATTAATCTCGAAATGTAAATCATTTTGCTTCAATTATTTTATGAAATCTAAAGAAAAACATACTTCCACATTCAATTTTTTTTTTTTTTAAATCATAAGATGCGTATCAAGAGTCAAGTGTAACTCCTTACTCAGCCATCTTACTCAAAGCAAGTTTATGAATCTAACCTAATTTTTTTTTTTTTTTTTTTTTTTTTTTGGGTTTTGTTTTGTTTTTTTTTTTTTTTTTTTTTTTTTTTTTTTTTTTAATTTTAGATATCGGACCATCTTCCCCCCAACCTATCCAAGACATTGTCCCCAATGTCTTAGATGAAATTTCATATAACAGGAAAAGAAATGTAAGAAAACCATCAAAGTAAGGAAAAGTTATAACCGAAGAGTGGTATCTGGTTCTCTTTTATCTCTGCCATCCTGATTTGGTTGGTTCACCAGCTGCATTGCTTGACTGAGCTCAGATGTAGGATTTTGCAAAATCTCAAGTAGCTGTTCAACAGTTGAAGCAGATACTATGATGTTGCGCATGGATTGTGGAATGAACTCCTGCTCTACTGCATGATCTAAAAAGGATATCAAACCATTATAAAAGCCATTAATATTCAATAAGCCCAAAGGTTTTTTATGAAAATTCCGATAGGCCCAAAATATAATGGTAAAAATTTCTTCCATTGTTCCAAGACCACCAGGTAATGCAATAAATGCATTAGAATTAACCAACATGTGTCTCATACGGTCATGCATGGTTGCAACCTTCAATTCAGTACCCAGGGTGAAGTAGGAGGTGCTCCCATTTTTTAAGCCAACACCTAAGACGTTACACCCCTTTGTGAGTGCAGATCCTGCAACACATCCTTTTAAACCCTGAATCCCTCCCCCATAAACAAGATTGATTTTTCTTGCAGCTAATGCCTTACCAAGGGTAGAAGCTGCATGTTGAAATTCTCCATCCTTTCCAAGGTTAGACCCACCAAAAACACAGATAGTATTGATCTTATCCATATACGGTGTTTGTCTTTTTTTTTTTTTTTTTTTGAAAAAATATGTCATAGAGGTGGATAATTTATAGGGACTCAATATCAGACAAGGAGATCGCTTGAATAGTGCGGGATCAGGATTTGGTAGCAAAAGTTTGAATTTTTGCTGCAAAAGTTTGAATTTTTGTTGCAAAAGTTTGAATTTTGGTTGCAAAAGTTTGAATTTTGGGTTCAAGGAAAAGGTGAATGTCAGAGGGGAAAGACTTTAAGCAGGGGTGAAAATTTCAAAAAAAAACGGTGGCCCAATAAATTGAAAAGACAATGTAAATGACAAACATACACGCATGAGAATGAACAGTAGTTGTGATTGTGGCTCACATCTTCCTCTGGTTTTACGTCCAGTAACGGCTGAAACGCCTTCTAAGAGTCGAGGATGTGCTTCCCATTCAGTTTTCTTGTAAACTGACAACAGGGTCTTTTAAAGTCAGATTCCCAAGATTATAACGTGCTTTTTCCTTACGGAACAGTTCAAACAAATCAAGAAGGACTCCTTGTACATGCCCACTAGGATGCGTCTCAAGAGTCTGAATGATATCATCCAATGACTCCTTACTCAGTCCATCCTTTATGAATTGAATTTTGTCCTCTCGATTTCTTGAAACCATTCCAGGGTTCTTGCATCTTGTGTTACAGGTCCATCTTGCACACCTGTAGCAAACTCCAATTCTTTTTGCCCTTCTCTTCTTTGCATAGGAACTTCTTCCCATACCTGGCATATTTTTAACAAATGATTCTTGGAATTCACCTGCTAAACGTACCTTAGCTTCAATGATCCAACGGACATCTTCTGGAAGGCCTAAGAGTGTTAATGCTCTCAATCGTTCAAGTCTGCAATTGTAAATGTCTTTAAGAAAATTTCTGGGGAGAGTAGGGAACAAAATTTTGATCCTGGTGAGAGCTTTCTCCATTTTTTTTCTTAAAACACTCAAGTTATTATTCCTGCAAGCTCAATGTGGTGTAATAGTTGGGATGATTTAAGAGGTGAAGAAGGAAGTTGAGAGATTAGTTGAAACTTATAAGCGAGGAATGTGAGAGAGGGAGAGGGAGAAAGAGAGAGAGAAAGAGAGAAAGAGAGAGAGAGGGAGAGAGAGAGACTTCTCTTGAATTTATTGTAGGTATGTGGCATTGTGCAAATGCACTTCTTCTACCGTGTGCTTTTGAAAACCTTCGAAAAATGGTTTAAGACGATGTCCATTCACCTTGAAGATTTTTTCAGTTACCTCATTTTTTATTTCCACTGCACCATAAGGAAAAACATTAGTAACTACAAATGGTCCTAACCATCTAGAGCGTAGCTTACCAGGCATAAGCTTTAGCCGAGAATTGAAAAGGAGAACTTTTTGTCCAACGGAAAACTCCTTTCTTGCCAACTTTTTGTCATGAAGAGCTTTGACCTTTTCTTTGTAAATTTTGGAGTTTTCGTATGCTTCTAATCGAATTTCTTCAAGTTCCTGCAATTGAAGCTTTCTATGGATTCCTGCTTGGTCTAGATCCATGTTGCATTTCTTTACTGCCCAAAATGCTCTATGCTCTAATTCAACTGGAAGATGACATGCTTTACCAAAGACAATCCTGTAGGGAGACATGCCAATGGGTGACTTGTAAGCTGTCCTATATGCCCATAATGCATCAACAAGGCGCAAGCTCCAATCCTTCCTGTTAGGCTGAACTGTTTTCTCTAAGATTTTCTTGATCTCTCGATTAGAAACTTCAGCTTGACCATTTGTTTGAGGATGATATGGGGTGGAGACTTTATGCATGACTCCATATTTGCGGAGTAGGGCTTCCATTGTGCGGTTGCAAAAATGAGTACCTTGGTCACTAATTAGAGCTCTAGGAATGCCAAACCTGCTAAAAATGTTAGACCTGATAAAATCTGCAACAACTCGAGCATCATCAGTACGGGTGGCTTTTGCCTCCACCCATTTTGAAACATAATCAACAGCTAGCAGAATGTAAACAAAGCCAAAAGAGACAGGGAATGGACCCATAAAGTCTATACCCCATACATCAAATACCTCACAAAAGAGAAGTGGTTGTTGGGGCATCTCATTTCTGCGCGAAATACTCCCTATTCTTTGGCACTGCTCACAAGTTATGCATAATCTGTGTGCATCACGAAATATTGTAGGCCAATAAAAGCCTGAGTCTAGTACTTTTCTAGCTGTCCGTTGTGGCCCAAAGTGTCCACCACAAGCTAAGGAATGGCAAAAGGTAAGTACAGACTGAACTTCATGATCTGGAACACATCTTCTAATGATTTGATCACTGCATGTCTTCCAAAGGTATGGTTCATCCCATATGTAGTGTTTGGCATCACTTTTCAACTTGGCAAGTTGCGATTTGGTGAAGTGTTTGGGTATTTCTTTAGCAACCAGATAGTTTACCAAATCTGCATACCAAGGATCTTTCCCGTGCAAATGATAGAGATGCTCTTCTGGGAATGAATCTGCAATTGAATTTTCTTCACAAGGTTGCTGGATCCGACTTAAATGATCTGCTACAAGGTTCTCTGCACCACTCTTATCTTTAATCTCTAAATCAAATTCTTGTAACAGAAGCATCCAACGAATCAGTCTTGGCTTAGCATCTGTCTTCTTCAGCAAGTATTTCAAAGCTGCATGGTCAGAGAAAACAATAACTTTAGATCCAAGCAAATAGGAGCGAAATTTATCTAATGCAAACACAATTGCCAAAAGCTCCTTCTCAGTAGTTGTGTAATTTGATTGGGTTGCATCAAGTGTGCGAGAGGCATATGCAATGACATGAGATCTCTTGCTAACTCTTTGAGACAGTACAGCACCAAGGGCACAATTGGATGCATCACACATTAATTCAAATGGAAGCGTCCAATTAGGTGGTTGAATGATGGGAGTGGTTGTCAACCGCTTCTTTAGTTCATCAAATGAATCCTTGCATGCTTGATCAAACACAAATTTGGTATCTTTTTGTAGTAGTTTAGAAAGAGGTTGTGCAATCTTGCTAAAATCCTTGATGAATCTTCTGTAAAAACCTGCATGACCAAGTAAAGAACGTACTTCTCGCACAGAAGTGGGGTAAGGTAGAGAAGAAATAATGTCTATCTTGGCCTTATCAACCTCTAAACCTTTGCTAGATACCAAGTGTCCTAAGACTATACCTTCTGTTACCATGAAATGACATTTTTCAAAATTCAAAACCAGGTTAGTCTCAATGCATCTGTCCAAAACTTTAGAAAGGCTTTCTAAGCATGCATCAAAAGAAGAACCATATACAGTGAAGTCATCCATAAACACTTCCATGCAACTTTCTAAGAGATCAGAGAAAATGCTTACCATGCATCTTTGAAAGGTTCCAGGGGCATTGCATAGACCAAAGGGCATCCTTCGATAGGCAAAAGTACCAAAAGGACAAGTGAAGGTGGTCTTATGCTGGTCTTCTGGGGCTATATGTATTTGAAAATAACCTGAAAAACCATCCAGAAAGCAATAGTGAGATTTTCCTGCTAATCTTTCCAAAATTTGGTCTATGAAGGGCAAAGGGAAGTGATCCTTGCGAGTAGCTTGGTTAAGCTTCCTATAATCTATGCACACTCTCCAACTGTTTTGTATTCTGGTAGGGATTAGTTCATCATTGTGATTTTTGACTACAGTCATGCCAGTCTTCTTAGGAACTACTTGCACCGGGCTTACCCAATCACTGTCTGAGATGGGATAGATGATACCAGCTGCCAAAAGCTTACCTACTTCCTTCTTTACCACATCTAGGATGGTTGGATTCAAACGCCTTTGTGGTTGTCTAACAGGTCTGGTGTTTTCCTCCAGCAGTATCCTATGCATACAAGTAGATGGGCTAATACCTGGAATATCAGCCAAAGTCCATCCAATTGCTTGTTTATGGATTTTTAAGGTTTGCAGTAACCTTTCTTCCTGTTGTGGTAGAAGGTTCTTTGCTACAATGACAGGAAGCTTCTCATTTTCCCCCAAATAAGCATACTTTAGATGTTCAGGCAAAGGCTTCAACTCCAAAGGAGATGGTTGTATTATGGAAGGAAGAGATCTATCTGAGATTGAAATGTCTGCAACACTTGCATCTAACATGTCATCTTTCAACGAAGGTTGGTCTGCAACATTAATCCTGGAACACACAATACATGAATCAAATTCATCACATGTGCAAGTAAAATTATCTAAGTAATCTAAATCAAAATCAAAAAATTTAAAAAGTAGATTGTCAATAGAATAATCATCCGCAAGAAGGTCTATGGCATCAAGTTGAAAGAGTGAATGATTCTCTATGGGATGCTTCATGGCTTCAAATATGTTGAATTGGATGATATCATCTCCAAATTCCATAGAGAGAGTCCCCGTATGCACATCTATCTTTGTTTTTGCAGTTTTGAGGAAAGGTCTCCCTAGGATCAAGGTTGCTCTATTGATGGATGACTCATCTTCCATATCCAAAATGTAGAAGTCAGCTGGAAAGATCAGCTTATTCACTTGAACTAGCACATCTTCAAGTACTCCGGCTGGATGTGCTGTACTTCTGTTGGCTAATTGAATCACCACACCAGTTGGCTTCAGTTCTCCCAGATTCAAAGATTTATAAACTGATGAGGGCATAACATTAATGGAAGCGCCTAGATCCAGCAATGCATCACCAAATGTAGAGTTTCCTATTGTGCAAGGAATGGTGAAAGTTCCTGGATCTTTACATTTCTGAGGGAGGCTGGGTTGAATTAAGGCTGAAACATTGCGTCCCACACTAATCTTCTCATCCCCTTTGAGTCTTCTCTTATGCGTGCACAAATCCTTTAGAAATTTGGCATATTTGGGAATTTGCTTGATAGCATCTAGAAGTGGTATGTTGACTTCCACTTTCCTGAAAGTATCTAGAAGCTCCTTATCCAATTCTGCATGAACATTGGGCTTGGATTGAACCATTCTATTTGGAAAAGGTAAAGATACCTTCTGATCAGCACAATTTGGGGTTTTCTTCTCATCAGATGCTTCAAGTGCAGATCGTTTATGGCAAGCTTCTTTTTGTTGATCATTCGATGTCTTATCGAAGGCTGGTGTACTTTTTTCATCAGACTTTCCTTCTGATTCAGATGGCTCATCAGAGATATCTCCAGGTGTGGAGATAAATGCTTCTTTTTGGTGTGGATTAGTCTGATTGAAGCTTTGTTGCTTTAAAATTGTAGGGTCTGTCTGCACTTTCTTCCCACTTCTCAAGGTCATGGCATTCACACTTTTGGGATTTATGACAGGTTGAGAAGGTAGTTGACCAGAACCTTGAGATTTCAATTGGTTGACAGTGGTAGCCAACTGCCCAATTTGAGTTTGTAAATCCTGAATGGTAGAACTTACATTTTGTTGAAATTGAAGATTGTTGGTTGCTAATTGCTTCATCAAATCATCAAGAGAGGGTTCAGAAGCATTAGAGGGTACAGATTGCTGCATATGCTGTTGTTGTTGTCTGAATGGCGGTGGTTGGTATTTATTTTGGGAGTCAGATGTTTGAATCCTTTGTTGTTGTGGAGGGCCATATCTCAAGTTAGGATGGTTTCTCCAACTAGGATTGTATGTTCCAGAAGGTGGTTCAAACTTCTGTTGCTGATAATGTTGAGGAGGCCTGTATTGTTGTCCTGTGCCAAAAATACCATTTACTGCAGCCTCAGGTGTCTCACTTTCTTGCAATGTTGGGCATGCATCAGTAGGATGATCTGCAGAAGTGCAGATGCCACATGTTTTGGTTTTGTCAACAACATTAAGTTGCTGTTGTTGTCCGATGGCCAACTGTCTTACGATGGAGGTTAGTTCTTCAATTCTGTTCTCCAATCGTGTATGGTCTGTCTTGGTGGTCATTTCATGGACTCCTTTAGACAAGGAATTAGTTCGAGAATTGAATTGCTGAGAATTTTCTGCCATGTTGGCAATCAAATCTCGAGCTGCTGTAGGAGTTTTGTCCATAAGTGCTCCACCACTAGCTGCATCAACCATGCTTCTGTCCATTGACATGAGTCCTTCATAGAAATACTGAATCAGTAATTGATCACTGATTTGATGGTGTGGACAAGTGGCGCATAGTTTCTTGAATCTCTCCCAATACTCATAGAGAGTTTCTTGGGAGTTCTGTCTGATGCCGCAAATCTCTTTTCTGATAGCTGCTGTTCTGGATGCAGGGAAGAATTTCTCCAAGAATAATCTTTTCATATCATTCCAGCTTGTAACAGATGTTGGATGTAGATAGTACAACCAGTCCTTAGCTCCATCATTTAAGGAGAAAGGAAATGCCTTCAACTTGATATGATCTTCTGGAATTCCTTGTGGCCGCATTGTGGAACACACAATGTGAAATTCCTTCAAATGTTTATGAGGGTCCTCACCTGCAAGGCCATGAAACTTAGGTAGCAAATGTATTAGTCCAGACTTCAGTTCAAATGGTGCATCAACATCAGGGTATTGAATGCACAATGGTTGATAAGCAACATCAGGTGCAGCTAATTCTTTTAAGGTTCTATCAGCCATGTTCTTAGCAAAATATTTAAAACTATCAAAATTTAAAGATGAAAAATCACTACTGTTACTTTCTTAGTTATTACTGGATGAATGCCTTCTATGTGCTCTTTTCAAATGGTGGAATGTTCTATCAATCTCAGGATCATATGCATATAAATTTTCAGGATTGGATCGGGTCATACACAAAAAGGTGAATTCATACAGAAAATCCAAGAATGATATACCTAAAGTAAAAACAATTGTTAGAAAGATTAAAATTTTTATACAAACTCCTAAATGAGCCTAGGAAATTAAAATGGTCCCCGGCAACGGCGCCAAATTTTGACACGCTCGTCGTAAACGCGCAAAAATAATTTCTAGATTTCCCCGAAACTATTGGTATAGTATAAGGTGCAACCTAGGTCATCTCCCAAAGACCATTTCAGATTCTTAAGCAAATAAGGAGAAAATTAGAACAAGGGGGTTTTTGTAAAGATGTGATATCAAATGCTAAATACAAAATACAGAATGAAATTAATTTCACTTAACAATTATCAACTCAAGGAATTCAGAGGCTATTTTCATAACTAATCATTGATCACTAAAATCATGCATTGTGTTTATCAACCTAGGATCATCTGGAACCCCTAAAATGATCCTTGAATTCTCTACTGAGAAACCTCTCAGAATTTAATTGATTATGATCAACAAGATTTAGTAACCACTTAATCTTTTATCTAAACCAATTTTACAATCAGAATTCAGTTGAAGTAAGTAATAAAATGAAAACCTTCAATTCAATTACTTAATTTCTACTCTTCAAACTTTTGGAAAATGATTTACCAATCAAAAACCAATTATAAATCAATTATACATTAACCAAAATACGTCAACCGATCAAACTTTGATTAAAGAATAAAATTGAAGAATATAGTGAAGCAGAGTAGAAACCACTTAATATGCACGTAAATAAAGATCAAGACCTCAAAGTTAAAATGAAAATAGCTTGAATCCTTGAATTGAAACTACAAACCTAGCCTTCCATGAAGGAGGCAAACTAACAACAAAGAAAGAGGCAAACTAACAATAAATCAATTATACATTAACCAAAATACGTCAACCGATCAAACTTTGATTAAAGAATAAAATTGAAGAATATAGTGAAGCAGAGTAGAAACCACTTAATATGCACGTAAATAAAGATCAAGACCTCAAAGTTAAAATGAAAATAGCTTGAATCCTTGAATTGAAACTACAAACCTAGCCTTCCATGAAGGAGGCAAACTAACAACAAAGAAAGAGGCAAACTAACAACAAATAAATCCTAAGCCTTCCATGTAGGAGGCAACTAACAACAAATAAATCTTAAGCCTTCCATGTAGGAGGCAACTAACAATAAAGAAAAGCTAAGCCTTCCATGTAGGAGGCAAACTAACAAGAAAGAAAAACTAAGCCTTCCATGAAGGAGGCAAAACTAATAAGAAAGAAAGAAAGGAAGAAAGAAAGAAAGAAAGAAAGAAAGAAAGAAAGTGGTATTGGAGTTAATCTCCAAAATGGTGTGTGTCTCCTCTTGCAAACCCTTCTATTTATAGAGGATTTTTGAGGCATCATCTTCAGAAAGTCACCAACTAGGATATTACTTTTCTACCCTTTTCTTGCTTTCACATGGGCTTTGTTGAAATTGCAAAACACTTTTGAATTTTTGCCACCAATGAGCACAACAATTTTGACTTTCTTGCACCGCCATTTCGGATGTTCACATGTCCGAATTAGAGCTTGACTTCTGAACAAACGTTGTAGCCCTGGATCTTAGCTGTCCAACAAAGTTGATTTCATCTCAATATGACTTCTATATCTCAAGATATGGCTGGATCTTTGCACACTGTTCAAATTCCACGTCAGCAACACTATCTCATCTTTTGAGATAATTTCGGAGTCCTAAACATCCCATTTAGAATCTTCTCTTGCTTTGTAAATATGGACACTTCTTTAAGCTTTCATTCAAGATAGATTTCATGATTTTTGGATGTCTACAACTCCTATTATGCTCAAAATACTATAATAGTGTCATTTTAATCGGGTAAGCAAAGAAATTCAATTAAACTTCATATGAACCCAAACTCATAAAATATGACAAAGATCACTTAATTGAACATATAAGAAGTCTTAATGAGATAAAAGTGAGAGATAATTATTTATGAAATCTATGTTTATCAACATGATTAAAGAACCTTATATGACATGTAGATGAAAGGTAACATCTAGCCAATGTTTTGCAATAGAAGATAATCAATGAACTATTTTTGGACTTTATGAGCCAAGAAACCTCAGATTTGGAGTTGTAACAGTGGAATAAACCCATATGGTAATTTAAGCAGTAATCATAGTTCATATTCTATCCTTTTGGTAATTTACAACCTTCCTTCAAAATTGTACATAAAGCATAAATACATTATGTTGTCTATCATGATTTTAGGATCACAACAACCAGAAAATGATATAGATGTTTATCTAGCTCCCTTTATTGAAGACTTACGAAATTTCTGGGAGGAAGGTGTTGACGTGTTTAATGCCAATGGTAATGAATATTTAAAGACATGTGTCATTCTCTTTTTCACTATTAATGACTTTCTAGCATATGAAAATTTATGCAAATATACTATTAAAGGGCATCAAACATGTTCTATATGTGAAGAAGGCACAGGTTACCATCAATTGCATCATGGAAAGAAGACAACTTACCTTGGCCATCAATAATTTCTCAGGCATAATCACTCATATTGTATATTAAGGAAAGCTTTTAATGGGTTGCCAGAAAATGAAATTACTCCAAAAGGCTTAAATAGACAAGAAGTTTATGAATAGGTTAAAAACATCAACATTATATTTTTGGAAAGACTCAAAAGAAGGATACTGAGGCAAAGATATGGAAAAAAGATCAATATTTTTTTTTATCTTACATACCGATGCAATCTTGATCTTAGACATTGTATTGATGTGATGTATATGGAAAAAAAATATGTGATAGTGTTATCAAAACACTTTTCAATATACAGGGCAAGACAAAAGATGGTGAGAATTATCAACTAGATTTGGTTCAAATGGATATCCAACAGGAGTTAGCACCATAGTCTGTATGTAAGCGAACATATTTGCCTCCGGCATATCCCATATTATCAAAAAAAAAGAGAAAATAAGCTTTTGTTAGTTCCTACATGGGGTTAAAGCGCCACAAGATTATTCTTCAAAGGCTCATCTCCATGAAAGATTTAAAGTTAGTTGGTTTAAAGTCTCATGATTTCCATGTTTTAATGCAACAACTACTCTTGTCTAAAAAAGCTAGATACACCATAATTAGGTTTTGCTTATTTTTCAATGCTATATGTAATAAATCCATTGATCCTCTTCAATTGAATGAGTTTGAAAATAAATCTTTTATTGTCTTGTATCAATTAAAGATGTATTTTCCTCCATCATTTTTTGATATTATGGTTCACTTGGTTGTTCATATAATGAGAGAGGTTAGGTCGTATGGTCTAGTTTATTTACTGTGTATGTATCCAATTGAACGATATATGAAAATATTAAAAATGTATGTTAAGAATCCACATCGTCCTAAGACATCTGGATTGAAAGATACATTACAGAAGAGACTATTAAGTATTGTACAAAGTACTTGTTAGAGGTGGAAGCCATAGGCCTTCCTAAGTATTGTCACAAGGGAGGACATAAGGTAAAACTATAAAAATCATGGGTCGAGTAGAAGTCCTTCAAGCCCATTTATGTATTTTGAATAATACCGATGATGTTCAACTTTACTTATCTACTCACAAAACCCTTATAAGGGAAAAAATCTTCAAATGAATGAGAAACGATTGTTGAATAAGTATAACGAGACGTTCTTAATTTAGTTTGATGAAACCATATAGAAGGATTATAATGCCTCTGATACATTTAAGTGACTAGTAAATGATCCAAACTTTGATATCATATGTTGGAGTGGATATAATATCAATCATTTTTCCTTTTATACAAAATCTCAACATGATAAAAGTACTATACAAAATAGTAGGGTTATAGTGGTAGTTAAGTCAATTAACGTTTCAATTTATAAAGGTAAAAATCTTGTTATGGTACACATATCTTACTTTAGAGTCATTGAATAGATTTAGAAGATTGATTATACTAAGTTTAGAGTGTCTGTTTTATAATACATGTGGGTTGATAATAACAGTAGTTTGAAAATTGATGAACTAAAGTTTACATTGGTTGACCTTTGTAAAGTAGCTTATATGAATGATCCTTTTATCATGGCCTACCAAATAAAATAAGTGTTTTATGTCAAAGATCCTTCCAAAAAAAATGGTCAGTCATTCTTCAAAGAAAGATCACAATTGGTAGTGACGACACTAATGGTTTAACAGATGTTGATACTTCTCAAATTTATTTCTCATCAAGCATAGCTACTATCAATGAAGAAAATAAATTGATGGTTTACATATTATTCAATATTATCATCATGAAAGGAAATGAGAAAATATTGTTACATAAAAACAAGTTAGTTATTTATTTTATAAATCATCATACTAAGTTTATTGATGCTTATTTTAAAATTTTTGTTACTTATTATATATTGATTTGTGTTTTTAACATATATTTTTAAGTGTTTCAACAGATATATAACTAACCCATCTAAGAACCCTCCTTCCCAAAATAAGTTTGATAGTCAATCTCAACAGAAGAAGAAAAGATGAGCCACCCTATTAAAAGAGTTAACCCTCAACCAAAGTGGTGATCATATAATTCCTATAAAGTTTGATCAAACCATTGAAAATTCTTTAGGGCCAAATAGAATAAAGTTTAAGAGTTATATGGTCCTTCTTGGATGTAGTAAAGTTAGTATTTTAAAGAAGAACTGAGATGATGTAGAGTTTTGAGTGAAGGATCAAATTTAAAAACTATTATGGTATATCACTTCGAAGCATTGAACTTCTTTAAACATATCTTTATCATTTATTAACTAATTACATCTATTATTTTATATAACTTACTTATGATGTGTCAAATACAATTTTGTTGGAGAAGAAATGACTTTCCTTTGCAGGTTAATGATGGAAAGATTTCAAAATATATATAACTAGTATATATATAATACTTCATAATATTAAAGTTTTTAACAATCACATATTGATAATATTTTTTTTCTTTTAAATATTAATAAATTTGTATGAATGAAAAATATCTATTTTAAATACATTGTAATTACTATATCAAGTTGAATATATTTTTATAACAATTTTTGTACCACATTGTGTAGTCAACATTTTCAATCTCAAAATATACACGCGGGGATGGTTGAAGAATATACATGGGCGAATGTCTTTATGTTATATGAAGGCTGCTCATTCCGGAAAGCTTTGTATTCGTGAACTTTAAGCTTTAGACAATATCACATGGTTCTTCGAAGATTTGCTATTATATTATTTTGAGATGGATATATGTATTAGGTAGCTGATTTTTTTTGTTATTATCCTCTTATAGATCTATTGTCCACTTATATGACAAATGGTGGCATATGGAATCCAGTTTGGAGTTTGGAAGTGGCAAGTAAAATCTATGATCAATTTCCTTAAGGAAGAGGATAGTTCCTTATAGTCTTTTATTGTGAGTTCTAATTAACTTGTACCAAATTTAACCATTCCTAAATCATGGATTTGATTTTTATTTATTTATTTATTTATTTGTTTTTTTTTTATTGTCCAAAATAAATAATGATGGCTAACCAAAAAATGAAAAGGGATTGATAAAACACTTTAAACATATTATAAGGATTTTTTTTTCTATATTATCAATACTTAATTGGAAGAACATAGAAAAGGGGAAAGAAAATAGAAAAATAAATACAAAATAATGGTTTGATTCCTTCATGCATAGGCGAACATTTTGGACCCATAACTGGTTTGTGATTTCTAGTGTCTACATATCTTAAAAATATCTCTTTATGCCTTATTTCTTTTGATTTTGAGGAGATATGAGCTATTGTCAAGAAGCATCAAGCAAAGACACAGTAAAAAAGTTGTTGGTCCACATGGTTTTTATGGTTCGAAGGTTGTCATGGAATTCTAGGAATTGAACACGTGCATGTCTGTTGCTTTGATTGCATATCATAACTTCATATTCCTTTGTTAATTAGGTGTCTGACTTTGTTAAAAGAATATGTAAACATTATTTGATTAAAAAGTTTTAAGGACTTTCTAAATTAACAAAAAGAGAAAAAGTTAACAGTTACAAATGAAAAAAATTAGGTGTTCATGTGAACAAATTACTTTCTTAATTAAACCTTCAAAAAAGTTGTTATCAAAGTAATTTTTTTAAAAAATTAGTTTGACACCAAATTATTTCTTTAACTATCAGAATTATCATCAAATTAGCATAAAAAAATTAAACTAGTAAAAACAATTGAATTTTTTCAGTTTAATTTTGTCATAAATTCAATATTTAAAAAAATCAAATATTTTATCAAACTAATTCTTATAAAAATAATAACAAAAAAATCAATTTCAACAAATTTATACGAAAACTAATTTCAATTTTGAAAAAATTAATTTAGTGGTTCAAATAATTGGAGGATTGTATGGTAGGTTTCATCAATTATAAAATTAAGAAGTTCTAAGTTTTCAAATTTAAAGATTACGGATATAGAATAATAAGTGTATAAAAAATAATTAAAATGTTGAAATAAACTGAAGTAATATATAGAATAAATACAGAGGTACACGAATCGATTTGGTTCAGTTTTGAAGTAAAAATAATTCAAACAAATCTAAATCAATTAATTAGTTTAGATATGAATTTTTTTTCATCAAATAAAAAATAGAGAAACTAATTAAAAAAGGGTTGGTTTATATCATTAGATTAATAACTTACATATAACTAAAATTTTAATTTAAAATATAAAAATTATCAATATAATAAATGCGTAAAAAATTAATAATATTTCTTGAATTTAGAATTATAATTAGAGTATATTTATTAAAATATATATATATATATATATATATATATATAAAGATAGAAGAGAAAAAGAGACACTAAAAAAATTAATTTTACCTACGATAATCATAACTTTTAAAATTATTGAAAAGAAAGAAATTAATTGAGGTTTATGTAATTAAAATTAATTTTTTCACAATTTCAGTTATAATCATAGATAATTTAAAATAATATTTACTAAACTGTGGTTAATTTTATTTTATTTTTTCATTAAATTTGTTTAGCCTTTTTTTTATTTTTTTATTTTTTTTACTTTCTTTTGTGTTACTAAACTTTCTTTTTTTTTTCAACTTTATCATTGATGAGCTTTTCTTATGTGTTTCTATTTTCAGTTTTTATGTTTCTATTTTCAGTTTCTATGTTTTTTTTATTATAAGCTATTTCTTAGGTTTAATATGTTTATTTACTTTAGTTCATCTTTTATATTTCTGGTTTTTTTTTTAATTTTTAATAAATTTGTAAAATTTATTCATCAATTAAGTTGTGTTTTAAGATTGGACTTTAAGGGATCACTATTGTAATCTTAATTGAAGTAAATTTTTTTTTTGTTTTACCCATTTCTATTTTTTGTTCTTTATACACTTACTTTCTTTCAATCTCACTCTTTAAGTCTTTATGAGTTCTTGTTATTAATCAATCACATAACCCTTAATAAATGGAAACTAAATCTCACATGGAAACTATACTTTCAATAATTTATTTTCAAATGTAACACTCTAATAATAAGAACTATTTTAGAGTTACTATTAGTTTGTTACTTTATAATAAAGAACATGCTTATAAAATATTATAGAAAATATAGTTTAATTTTTTTAAAAGCAGGCATTTGTTGATGTAGAGGTCCTAACAGTAGAGAAAGACCAACTATAGGGACCTACAGAGCCTATTGGGTTATCACCCGAACAAAAGTTAAGTAGTTACAATAAGAGGTGAGGATCTTCTTGGGCCTTCAAGAGAAACACTCCCTGACTCAATCCATCCCTTACTTTCCTGTACACACCTCAGAATAGGTTTTAGGACTCCTTTTATATTTTTGAAGTAGAAGGCTCAAAACTGTATAGAATGGACCCTTTTTTCTATATTTCTTTGATGAGCTTTTTGGGGTTTGTTTTGATCAATTTATAGGCTACATTGGAACACAAGGAAAGACTCATTTTGGACTCAATGGAGAGGTCCAATTCAAATTCTGAAGATGCCTCACGCTAGACATCACCCTTTCCTATAAATAAAGTATTTTATATGTAATTTTGATATTATAATTCATTTAAATAAAATTGAGAATTTTTCATTCATATTTTTAAAAGTTTTTCTCCCTCTTTTCCTTCTCTAGAACCAGCTTTGGGATCGAGGAGTCTCCTCATCATTTGGCGCTTCCAAATCAAGCTTTCAATTCAGATCATTCCTTCTCCATCTTCACCTACATGCAACCTCTATTGATCCAGAAAAATATCTACTTATAACTAGTATTTAAATTATTAAAAAAATAAAATAAATTATAAAAATTTTGCGTGAACTATAAATAATTAACAATGTTAAAAATGTTAAAAACTATTTAAATTTAACAAATATTATAAAAATTATGGACAAAAGTCAATGATTTGAATAGAATATATCCAAATTTATTTAAAATTATTGATAATTTTTTTACACCATGTATTCTTTTTCAACAATATAGATAATTTTTAATAATCAATATAACAATAATTTAAATTTTTAATAAAACAAAAAATAATTCTAATTAAAAATAAATTCTCTTGTAATAAGAATTTAAGAAAGCATAAATCTTATATTAATATTAATATTAAATAAATTTAATTTGTTTCATTTAAAGTTAAATTTAAATTTCGTCATGTAAAAGTTTAAATTAATTTAATTATTTCAATTTGTTTATTAAATTGATTTAATCTAATAAACATCTATCAGCATGATAGAGATGTTTAGACAAACACAATTTCATATTTAACATAGATCTTTAATACTTATTTTAAGAAGGAGAAAAATACATATGTATTCTTAAATTATAAATTAAATAAAAAATATAATTTATATTTGTATTTTTTTTTTATCTAATTAGTTTCCATCAAAATTTTAATTTGATGATTTAATTACAAAATATTATACCATTTCAACAATAATGAATATTTCTCTTTTCAAGCTACTTCTCACAATATTTTGTATTTTATAATAATAAAAATTGGAAATTATTTAATATTATGTTAATACTTTATTTCATATATTACATACATCTAGGTAAAAATTTAAAATATTTAAAATTATAAAATACAATTATAAAAAAATATATGCATATTTAATTTAGATAAAATATAAAAATTGAATAAAAAATAAAAATTATAGAAATATATTTAATTAATTTGAAATAATGCGTCATATATATTTTTTATAGAAGCTTAATGGTATGAAATTCACATTTTTTTTGAAATTTTATTTTATTATATGGTTGATAACATTTTTTAAATATTAAATTTTATTCATCTAATTAATAAATCTAAAATTTATATTAAGTGATTGAAGTATATTATTTTTATATATTTTAAAATTTATTTAATTTTTTATTAAATAAAATTATTTTAATATATAATATATTTTAAAAATATAACTAAATATTTGTTATAAGATGAATTACTTCTAAATATTAAAATTAGACAATTATAATCATTAAAATGGTATTAAATAATATAAAAATTAAATTTTTAAAGTTTAATTAATGTATTTTTTTTCTTCTATTTTTTCTTATATAGTTATAAATTTCTTAGTATTCTTTTTATTTTTATTTTTATTTCTTTCTAATTTTAAACTCTTTATATTCATTGGATAATCACATATAACATCTAAGGGTAAAAATAACTTTTACCATTGTGGGAACTTCATTTAAACTTTTGAAAATCATATTATAATTTTTTAAAAAATGTTTTTTATAAATATTTTTTAATGGTTATATAAAATATATTAAATTAATATAAAATATATTAAATTGATATAAAATATATTAAATTTTAACAATTATATCATTTGATTTATTACTAAAATATCTTTCAATAAATAATTTCTTATGAATATAAATTCTTTATCTGAGTTGTGGAGAAAGAGAAACCTCTTTTTTCACCTTGAATCGGTCAAAGTACATAATTTTTACTTTTCATGAAGGATTAGATTCAATAACTAGAGGTCTATAGTGGAACGATATTGCACATTAACATTTAGCTATTGTAATTGTTTTTTTTATAGTGGATCACGTGTATAGGACTAATTGAGGTATTGGATAGAGTATAAAAGATATTTTAGAAGCTTAATTATTTATATTAGATTATAAAGGTCTATACTAGATCCTAACAACGTCATGGCATGCTTAATTATCTATTAACCTAACTATGTTAGGTTCTTTGACCATGGTTGTAGCTCACCATATGTATTTTATGCCTTCTTATCCATACCTAGCTAGTGACTATACTTTAGAATTATCATTGTTCACACATCACGTGTGTGGATTGGTGGATTTCTCATAGTTAATGTTGTTATGCATGTAGCTATTTTTATGATAAGAGACTATGATCCAACTATTCGATGTAATAATCTATTAGATTGTGTTCTTAGACATTGTGATACAATCATATCATATCTTAACTGGATATACATATTTTTAGATTTTCACAGTTCTGATTTATATATTCATAATGTATTATAAAAATTAAAATTATTATTATTTATTTTTTAAAATTGTTATTAAGTTTTTATAGTGCAACTTGATATAAAATTTTAAAAATTATCATATACAAATCTTTTTCTTTTCTTTTTTTATGAACATTTCTTTTTTTTTCCAATAAAATGATTATATTATTTTTTAATTTTTATTTATTTTATGATATATAAATTGAAAATTAGATATATCGCAAACATGTTGATTTTATAAATTTATCATAAAAGTTTTATTTCATTGGATTTCATTTGAATTATCATTTTAGTGTTTTTTAGTTTAAATCTATTTTCTTTAGCTGATTTTATTATATATTTTATAATTATTTTAATCATGTTAAATTTTTTAAACATAAACTAATTATTTCAAAAAAATTTATCATTCTTATAAAATATCTTTTATTTCTATAAAAACATTTAAAAATATTTAAATTAATTAATTATATTTTTAGAATATATTTACATCTCATCGTATATACCAAAATATTTAAATGATCTTCATTTTAGTTCAAATCAATGTTTAAAATTTTCTATGACCTAGAAAATTTCAATGCTCTCACTAAAATTTTAAAAATAAAAATAAAATATCTTCTAAATTATTTCTATTTTATTATTTCATCATATAAATATAATAGTTAAGGAAAATTATATTATTTCTTCGTAAATATTATTTAACCTAATTTTTTTATTATCATAACTTGATTTCTAAAAAATCATAAAAAATATTTAAAATAAATTAAAAAATTGAATGTTACAACTTGCAAATTAAATTGCAATTCATCATGGGTTACAAATTTTTGATCAAGACTAACTTGTAACAATGCAGGTGGAAAGTTGAAAGGTGTCTTGTTATGAATTTTTTTAGAAAAAAAAATGAATATTAAATCAACAAAAGATAAAAATTAATTAATTAATTAACTAAAAAGGATAGATGTCAACAAACTTACCAATCAAAAAAGGTGAGAAAGTAGTAGAGAGAAGAGGCTGAACCTAAGGTTCTAGAAGTTTGTTTCAGATCAAGAGATTTATACAGAAAAATAAGAAAAATAAATCAGGTGTGATTGTACTACACTAATTTTGAATATTTTCTTTCAGAAATCCATTCTTTTGTTTTTATTTTGTTTTTTCAAATTCTGCATACTTGTATTTACTTTGATCTAAATCCTCCTCATTGGTTGATCTAGCTGATTTTATAGTACTACTCAATGCATTTTCGAATTATTCGATTATTTATATTCATACAATTTTTGGATGAAATTTGTGAATACATTAGTTAAAAATTAAAAATTTAATTTGAAGTTAAAAACTAAAAATATAACTAAAGTTTAAAAATTGACAACTTAGTTTATTAAATTAAAATCATTTAATAAAATATTTCCTAAACTAGATGAAAAAAGTAAAATAATATATAATAATTAATTATTGAACTAAAATTAGATAAATATAAGTATTTTTTCTTTTCTTAGTAAAATATATATTAAAATTTAATTAAAAAGTTATTTATTCAAAACTAAAATTAATTTTTATAAATTTAATGTATGAATAAATTTTAAATATTTTTTAATAAATAAATTATTTTTATATTTTAAAGTTTCTGTCAATAAAAGTCAAAATTTTCATTTAAAAAATAAAATTAAAGTGTATTAATTAAAATATAATATTAAAATAATGATTTAGAACAGTAATATTTGACAACAATAAATATATAAATAAATGTATCTTTATATTATTTCATAATAAATTGAAAATATTATTACAAAAAATATATAAAAATTTGTTTAACTTCTAAAAATAAATAGATAAATAAAATATTAAAAATAAGAAAACAATTTTAATTTCAAACTAAAATTTTCAAACACTATTTAAGTTAAAATAATATTTTAAAAATTATTAATAATTACTATATCATATTAATCATATTTATGTTTAAACTAATAATTTTAACTTCGGCTATATAAAAAATATTCCAATTCTCAAATCCAAGAGTAAGCAAATTTTAAATAATCAATTATGTCCGATAAATAATCAATAATTGACAAGCAGATACAATCATACTTTTTCGGACTGAAAAAAAGTAAAACTAGTCAATAATTACTTTGAGACTACTTTTAATCGACAAATGATCGATTATTAGGTTGAATAATTGATTATGTTGTTCTTAAAGCAAATCTAAACTAGAAGAAAAATAAAAGAATCAATCATTCGATGTCTGATTCAATAATTAAATATTACTTGAAATAAAGAATTATTTAACTATCAAAGCATGCAATTATAAAAATTAGTTCTGCATTTAACGAAAGGCCGCAACCCAAAATCCCTATAATTTTTTACTTCCTTTTTAGTAGTAATTATTAAGATTTATTGTAAGCATATAAAAATTTTCCTTTTTTTTTTTTAACAATGTATAAGAAGTTTGTTTTTGTTTAGTCAGATAAGTTATTAGATTCTTAAACTCGTTTTATACATACTTTCTTTTTTAAACATTTCTAGTTTTTTTTAAATTTATTCCTTACTTATAAAAAATTGTAAATATATAAAAATAATAAGACTTTAAAAAATAAAATATTATTTATCAAAAATATAAAAATATAGTAAATACTTTTTAATAAAAATTTCACTATTTTTAACTGTTTACGATCAATCTTAAGAGCTGATATTAATATTTTTAAATTATAATTCTATTAATTTTTAAAAAAATAAATCATAAATACAATAGATAAGTAGTTACTTTAAATAATATATGTTCAATTTTTTAAATAAAATTATAAATTTAATCTTGTATATAAAAATTTAAAAAAGTTTTAATAAGAGTTAATCATAGCATACTGTAAATATTTTAATTAAAATTATCTATAATAAAAAAATATTTATAATTTCAATCCAAAATAAATAAAAAAAAGAAAAACTAATAAATACTGGAAACATTTATAATTGTTGTTAGACAACCTAAACTATATTTTTTATCACTAAATTGACACGGTAAACTGAAATCTTTCAGATTTTTTTTTACTTAATTTCGAGTTTGAAAGTGTCATTATTTTTATACTCATATTGACTTTTAAATCCCGTTATATATCCATATTTTTTATATTTTTAACATAATAAATATATTTTTATTTAATATTTATTTTATATAATAATATATAAAAATATTTATACAAGGATATAATAAAGCTTTTTATATTAAAAATATATGACGGAACTTTCTTATATACATGGTTGAAAAAAAAATATTGAAAAGGTAGGTGGTTATTATGAATTGAATTTTACTTCCTTCTAAATTTTTTTTTATATTTTCAATTAATAATAAATAAAATATCCAAAACTTATTATTCTCATTTAAAAGATTATACACGGTACAAACAGAAAATTAATATATCATTGGACGTAGAAGCTCTTTTCACACTATTATAATAAATATTCTATTATATTTTTATTGTAATTGCATTATAATTTCTCTTATTTTCTATAGTTTTTTTTAATAAATATTCATACATTAATGTTTATTAAATTTTTGAATAAAACATACAAATTTTTGTACTTGGTATTTTTATTTTTTTTTAATTTAAGATGAAATTTGATAAAGTATTAAATTTCTGATCACTCAGAATTTTGTTATGCATTATTAAGTCTAAAAATTCAAATACTTCTCAATATAATGTTGCGGAAACTTTCATATAATTTCTAATCATGCAATTCTAAATATCACGAAAAATTAAGTAAGTTCATATTTCATTTATCTAAATGAAAGTCCAGTCATAGTAATGGTTCTATTGTTACTAGATGGGAGGAATTATCATATACAGGAAAGATCAATGAGATGAACCTTGATAATGAAGAATAAGTTTTGATTCTTAGATGGAAGCATACCTACTTTCCACACTTGAACTAAGTTATGAACATTGGGAGCATTGTAATAAACTAATTCACTCATGGATCATAATTTAGTTATGTTTTCCATTGGACAAAGCATACTCTATGTCGAGAATGCAATTGATGTTTGGAGAGACCTCCATGAACGTTTTTCATGAGGACACTTGGTGAAAGTTATAGAGTTGTAGCAAGAGATATTCCTCTTAAAGCAAGATACATTATTCATCACTGCTTGTGTGCAGCCATGCAAAATGCATAAGGATATAGAAAACAAGATCACATTATTAGATTTTTTATGGGACTCAATCAAGATTTTAATCATCTCATATTACAAATGGTGCTGATGGATCCTTTGTCAAACTTGAATAAAGTGTTCTTGATGACACTACAATAACAGAGGCAGAATGGAGGAGGAATAATTGATGACTTAAATCTAGTTATTGACGTTGTTGAAACTTGAAAATATCAAGGAAGAAGGAGAGGTCATCAGCAAGGGAATCCTCTAACATCTGTACCTATTGTGGTAAGAATGGTCATACCATTGAAACATATTTTAAGAAAGATAGGTAGCAACTAGCTTTAAGGTTTAAAAATACAAAAATTGCAAATAACATAGTGATTGAAAGTGAAAATAAAGTCAAAGATCAAGCTGCATTAAGAACTAAAAACTTGCCCATCACATGGAATGAATCAAAGGGATATTATCTCTCCTTAAGCAAAATGAAAATAACATACATGACATACAACCTTCTTCACAACCTGCCTCAATCATCTTAACTACAAACCTAGACACACGTATCATTTTTACTATCACATATCTATCAAAAATTGCCAAAATCTTTGGATATTGGACTTGAAAGCTACGACTCACAATGCTTGCACGCTTAATTATTTTGATACATATACATCAATCAAGCCATTATAGATAAAACTACTTAATGGGCACATACAATCACCAAGTATAAAGGCATTATCATGTTATCAAAGTCACTTGCATTCATGGAAGTGTTATATGTCCTTGTAAGAAAAGACACAAACACAGAATAAGGGTTTGAATACGATGTCGTAGAAAAATTGTGGCTATTTTAAATAAACAACTTTATTATAAGACACTTTAAGATCTTAAGACATTTATCAGCACGAAGAATAAAGAGAGACATATTCACATTAGAAGATATTTTCACCCTTATCAACTCGAGGACTATGTCTAGTCCTTGTTATCATCCAACAAGTACTTCCACTATAATAAGACATTATAGTCTTCCAAAAATACAATTCTCTTAGTATTTTTGCACAAGCCTCTCCAGACTTAATATACCTAAGGAATACATATCGGACACTTCCTATCTAGTTATTCTGATTTCCAAAACTTAATTTGAATACAACAAACAAATATAAAATTTACAATGTCTTATGAACAAATAAGATGCTTGGACGAGTAGACAATTTTGGTTCAACTTGTTTATATCTCTTATCTCTTTTTCATAAGATTCTCTCTTTATATATAGATGAACAATATAATCGATGAAAGGGTGATATAGGTTTCCAACATCTTCTTCACATCCATTAAATGCATGGCCTTGGGGTTTAGGTGAAAAGAAAACTACTGTGAGACAGAAAAGATATTGCTACTACTGAAGGACAAAAAAGTTGTTGTAGTGACAAGATACTTTTAACTTTTATTTTATGCATTTCATAAGATAAGTAAGCTCTTCCTTAATTGTTTGATAGTTGTTTTTGTCTTTCACTAGTACTAAAAAAGCATATCTTTTCTCAAGGCTAGTTGGATGACCTTGTTAAGCACTTCTCCCAGAATAAGACGCTAAGACACTTAGAGCTTTCAACAATCTAAACACACTTTTCCTTTTGCACCTATCTAAATATACAATTCTAGATATATTTTTCTCATAATTAAAACATTAGATATTGTTTGAACCTTTTAATAAATAACTAATTAAATTCTAGGTTTCAACAATCTCCCTTTTTTTTATGATGGAAAAAATACTTAAGTATTTTTATCATTAGTTTAAACAAGTTTAGAATAGATAATCAAATGTTCACATAAAAATAGTAAGCCAAAATAATTCTCCTCCTATTTTTGTCAATCAATCAAAAACTAACGCCTAAGACACTTAAGATGTGCTTAGGCTATCTTAACTAACAGTATCATAAAGCATTTCAAATATTCTATCCATATGACATTTAAGACGCTTAAGAGAAATTGTTGTACAAGTGAGACATTGGATGAGTCTGTATCCATTTCTTTCTTTATTCTACATTCTTGTGACTCCTCCTAAAAAAGATATGTTTCTTATTAAAAGACAATGCAAAAAAGTGGGAATGAGGTGCATAGGATGTCTTCATTAAAAGGAGATAAAATGAGTGCTGCCTCATAAAAGTGATATGTCATATCACCTAAAAATAATAGTCTTTTAGGTTTTGAGAAAGCAATGATGAGTATGACATAAGGGTTAAGACATGTGGCAGAATAGGGAAATCTTCACTTAAGATACCTGGGTTTGTTATAAGATAGTCTTGACATAAGACACTAAGCTTTTATAAGACGCCTCGTCATAAGACAATAACTTTAAACATTTTTCTAATACTAAAGAAAAGAAAAGACTTATGACAAACTAGAAAGATGCACATGCTTTGAGTAGATCAAGCATTTTTAAAACGCTTGCACATAAAATAGACATTATGCATGTTTAAGATAGAAAACAAAAATTAGATAAGATTCAAAAAATAGCCAACTTTCATGGATTAGACAAGTACTAGTTTAAAGATTCATCCCTTGGTTCCAACAATGACTAGTTTGTTTGACTTTTATCATTGATGTTCTCATCTTTTCCTTATTGATTGCCTCCTCCAAAGGTCATACTATCTTCTTCATATATTTGCAAGTCTAGGAACATAAACTTATCTTCCGTCATGTGTCATGAGCAGGCACTGTCCAGGTACAATTTTGATGTCCTACCTCTCTCTACTAAGGATATCTACCAACAAAATGATCAATATTTTTGGTACCCATATCAATATTTTCGTATGTTAGTTCGTAGGTGTCTATAGCGACACACTCTTAAGATGTGTCCAAATTTGTTATATATAGAACAAAAGAAGTGTAAATAAGAAGTGAACTCTATTATTCTCTTATGATAATCTTAAAAGTGTCTTCCATTTCTTATGATTAAATTTAATTTGTCTAAACTTTTAGCAAACTTAGACATGTCCTTTTTCAAATCTTCTATATTTTTATGAAGTTCACAAATCTTGGTAGATAAGTTACTATTTATTTATGAAAGAAATTATTTTCATCCAAAACCTTTTGAAGTTTTTTTTTTATTTTCAAAATATTTATTTTTAAAAGTATAATATTTTGTTAAAAATGTATTTAGATCACTTAAAATATTTTCATATCCATTTTATAGGTTATGAAGTTCGGTTGTTACCTCATGATTAGTATCTGCCATGAAGCATATTTATGTTGACTTAGTAGCTTCATCTTCTAAGCTACTAATATCTAGGTCATCCCATGTTGAGACAAGATTTATTCTTTCATTAACGGATGTAAGGCTATCCCAAATTTCTTTAACAATTTTATAGCCAAAGACTTTATTGTACTCGCTTCTACAAAGAGCACATGTTAAAAAGAACCTAGCCTCAACGTTGTTTTGCATTTTTCTAGTTTGACCAGCAGTGCATAAATCTTTAGGTATTTTTGCTTCATGTTCATTCATAGATACATAGTCACCTTTTGTAATAATATTCCAAAGATTTTTTTGAATAGACTTGATGAACATCTCCATTCTGTCTCTCCAACAAGGGTAATCTTCCCTAAGAAAGGTTTGGACGAAAGTAACGGAAGCTCCTTCAAGGATAAGTTGTTTTTCATATTCCGCCATGGATCATTAATACCTCTTCACTTGCTAGAGTGCTCAACCGAAGAGGATGAACCCTAATACCAAATGTGAAAAAAACATGACACACAGAAGGAAGGCTGAATTTGGTTTCGTAGAAAAATTGTGGCTTTTTCAAGAAATAGCTTTATTGTAAGGCACTTCAAGGTGTCTCAAGAAACTTACCAGCACAAAGAATAAGGAGAGAGATATTCACTCTAGAAGATATACTGGTTTACCCTTATCAATCCAAGGACTACGTCCAGTCTCTATTATCATTCAATAGGTATTTCCACTATAACAAGACATTATCTTCTAAAAATACAATCTCTAGTATTTTTGCATAAGCATCTCCAAGCTTAATATACCCAAAGAATAAAAACTAGACACTTCCAATCTAGCTATTCTAATTCTCAAAACACAACTTGAATACAATAAACAAATATGAAATTTACAATATCTTATGAATAGATAAGATGCCTGGATCAGTGGACAGTTTTGGTTCATCTTGGTTATGTCTCTTATCTCTTATTCATAAGCTTCTCTCTTTATATATAGATGGGAAATATAACCATTGAGAGGGTAAGAGGGGATTTAAATTTTCTTCACATCAATTAAATGTATGGTCTTGGTTTAGGTGAAAAGATACTGTTGTGAGATAAAAGTTGCTGCTACTATGAAAGACAAGGTACTTTTCACTTATTTTTTAATTTTCGTAAGATAAGTAAGCTTTTTCGTAATTGTTTGATAGCTACTTTTTTTCTTGAACCAATACTGAAAAAGCATATCCTTTTTAAGGCTAGTTAGATGAGCTTGTTAAGTACTGCTCCCAAAATAAGACGTTAAGACACTTGATGTATCTTAAGACACTTAGATGTTAGATGTTTGAAGAGTGAAAACATGCTTTTCTTTTTTCACCTATCTAAATATAAAATTCTGGATATATTTTTCTCATTATTAAAATATTAAATATTGCTTGAACCTTTTAATAAATAATTAACTAAGTTCTAGGTTCCAACAGTCCATAATTTAATTTCAACTTATTCTTTGTATTAAGATTAATTGACAAGTTAAAATGCACTTTGATTTTCCATGAGAACTTGTGCGTGATACAGGGAAAGGAACGGTTGACGCAAATTGGTTTTGCTAAGATGATCCATTTACTTTACTACATTAATGTGGATGAAGCAGACATTGTCTTGGAACCTAAAATATGCAATTACATAATTCATACACTAACACCTTTTGAGCTATGACACAAGCATCTTGGTCACCTGTCGCATCAACGCATGAAGTTACTTGAATATTCATACCCTCATGTAGTTTCCAACAAACAAGATGTGTGTGACATATGTCATTTTATCAAATAGAAAAGACTTTCATTTTATACTAGTGTTTTTGAAATTTCACAATTTTTTTATATGATTCACTTGGATGTATGGGGACTGTTCTCTACCACATCACACATAGGAAACTGTTATTTCCTCACTATACTTAATTACTTTAGTCAATTTCCTAGGGTAATTTTGATGAAGCAAAAATCTAAGGTAAATCAATAGTTAACTAATTTTCTTGTATTGGTATAAATGTAGTTTGACACTAAGATCAAAAGGATTTGAAATGACAATAGAACTGAATTCCTTCTTGATAATTTATATGTCATAATAGGGATTCAACATCAGAGAAGCTGTGTTGAGACACCTTAACAAAATAGGAGGGTGCAACGCAAAGACCAAAACTTTCTTGGAGTATGTTGTGCTTTATTGTTCTATTAGGGATTTCCTTTATCATTTTGGAGCTTTGCAATACAATATGTTTCATGCTTGATTAATATAATTTCTTATCCAATATTGAGAGGAACTTAGAGCACGAAACTTGACCTTAGAGCATGAAAATATATCTTCAAAAGTGGAACAAAAGGATTCCTACTCTGTGACATTAATACAAAAGAGGTGATCATGTCTAGAGATGCAATTTTCTACAAGGATATATTTCCTCTTAAAGAAAAATAGAAATATCGACCCCTGACCCTATTCTTGAGCACGTGCACTCACTTTTAGTGTTTGACAATCCACCATTTACATTTCCAAAAGCACATACATCCGCATCTGAGATTCACATTCGCACCTCATCCTGCATATGACCACCACCTATACATTTACAAGATTATGTTTGCAACTCGACCCATAGGAAGCCATTTCCAATCTAATCATATGTCAACTATGCTAATCTCTCCCATACACCCTTAACATATCAAAGATCAATAACCTGTTTCATATGATGAAGCATGCTCTTCAGAACATTAGAGGAAGACCATGTAAGTTGAAATTGATGCTTTGAACACAAACAATGCTTGGATCTTTATAGATACCCCAAAAAGATCTCATCTTATTAGGAATAGGTGGGTCTACAAAGTAAAAAAGGCATATCAATGTACGATAGAATGCTATAAAGCTCAATTGGTTGCAAAAGGCTATATGCAAAATTAGGGTCTTGACTACTTCGAAATCTTTTCTTTAGTGGAAAAGTCAACACAATCCGAGTTTTACTTGCCTTGGCCTCCGTTCATAATTGGTCTTTGCATTAGTTAAATGTTCAACATGCATTTCTTCATAAAGATCTTAAACAATATGTGTACATGAAAGTATTAGATGGATTTCACACCCCCAAAGTTAAAGCAAGTATGCAAACTGGTAAAATCCTTATACAGACTCAAGCAAGCAGGATGAAAGTGGTACAAAAAACTCAGCTCTCATCTCATTGAAAATAAGTATTAATAAACCCATGATGACGGCTTATTATTCATCAAGCACACAACATCCTCTTTGACAGCTCTGATGGCATAATACTCATCGGTGATAATGAGCATGAACTCTATGCCATTAAGAAGATACTGCATAATTTATTTGGAATGCGATATTAAGTTGCTTACATATTTTTTGGGTCTTAAAATTTTCCCATTCACCCAAAGGCATATCCTTATGTCAATGCAAGTACTGTCTTGATTTTCTTAAAGACACTAGTTTAGCTGGGTGCAAGCCTGCCACGAATTCAATGATCCCACCTTCAAACTTCATGCAAATGATAACTCACCATACTCAAAACCTAACACATATTGTCGCCTCATCGATCACTTAATATACCTTACTAGTAGCAGACCAGATATCACCTTCGTAGTTCAATAACTAAATCAATTCATGTCCAACCTAACAACCTTGCACTTCAAGATAACTCTTTGAGTCATTCAATACCTTAAAGGATCACCTGGCAAAGGCCTATTTTTCCTTGAAACTCAACCTTATAATTTCTCGATTAGAGCGATGTAGATTAGCCTGGCTCTGTTGCTACCAGAAGATCCACCACTGGCTATTGCTTCTACTTCAGACACTTTTTAATCTCTTAGAAATTCAAGAAACATATTACTATCTTTAGATCATCATCAAAGATCGAGTATCAAGCACTTGCTGTCACTATATGTGAACTCCAGTGATTAGTCTACTTGTTGTAAGATCTCTCTATATCCATGACTCTCCCTGGTGCCATTTACTGTGATAACTAAAATGCATTTCATATTGCTAATAATCCTGTTTTCCACGAATGAACCAAAAACTTGGATATTGATTGTCATCCTATTCAAGAAAAATCTCAAATCGACCTCATGTGTTTGCTACCTATATCCTCTCCAGAACAGATCGCAAACTTGTTCACCAAACTTTATCTCCTTAAATCTTTAACAACCTAACTACCAAGCTAGCGATGATCGACATAAATCAATCTCCAACTTATGTTGGAGGGGAATGAAAGAATATACACAATGTACACAACAAATCAATACATCATGCATTGGACGTCGAAGCCTTTTTTCATTTTGTTATAACAAATATTTTATTGTATTTTTGTTGTTTCTAGTGTGATTATGTTGTAAGCCCCTTATCTTCTAAAGTTCCTCTATATAAATATTCACACTTCTAAAGTTCCTCTATATAAATATTCACACCTCAGTATTTGTTAAACTATTGAATAAGAAGTATAAATTTTTTTTGTTAATAAATAAATAAAAAAATGATAATAATTTGTTTTATACTATTATATGGCGGTTAGTATAATTTTAATTGAACTTTATTTTTTAATTATTATATCATTATTATTTGATTGTTGAATGATTAATATTTAGATGGTGTATATTTATTAGCTATGAAACAACTATTTTTTAGTTGTTGTATATTAAATATTATAATATTTGGTGTTCAAATACAACTTTCATCTATGCTATATATAATACGATATATATTTTTTAATTATCCTACTCATTTTATGCTCACTTCCTATATATTGTTTGAGAATCCAGCTGAATGTATAATTTCTTACACACCACTCAGTTAACTTGATAAATAATACCAAATGCCTACCATAATTTTAACTTTAAAGCAGTGATTGTTGCACAATACAACATTTTTTTTCAACATTTGTATCAGCATCTATAGGCGTTTCCTTTTCTCTATTATCTTTTCTTAATATTTTCCGGTTTTGCTGAAATCTGATACATTTATATTTCTTTAATCTACAATTTATCTTCATTAATCCTCATACAACTAAAGTAATGGCTTTAATAATATTTTTAGCACATATTTGGAAAACGCTTTCACAATTCTATGGTTCTTATTAGGTACCGATTAAAAAATTAATAAATAAAATACTTTTATTAAACATCACACAAAATTTGTATTTAAAATTATGATATATGTAAATTAATATTTTTATTTCATTCCTTTATTTTAAGAACAGCAAAACTAAATTTACCATTCTTAAATTTATGATCACAGGATCCGTTACACTTGATACTTCTCTTTTCAAACAAAACATCAAAACGTGTATTGTCTAGCAAATTTAGAATCCTATTTCCGTAGAAAATTCCTGGTTGTGGCTGCATTGCACGAGGATTAGGGATGGAAGTAGGCTGAGCCGAGGTAGGCTTTGAATATTTAAGTTTGGTCTGTTTAAAAATTTTGAGGCCTGAGTCTGGGTCTGTTACTTATTAAAGGCTTTTTTTTCTATCAAGGTCTGCCCTACAAGGCATGTAAGCTTGTTTAAAAGCCTACATTACAAAAAAAATTAATAAATAAACTTAAATCTTATATAAATAATTAATTAAAAAAGCTTGCAAACTTAAAACTTATACTATAAAAAGGCCATTAAATAAGTCTAAAACATATATATTAATATTATGTAAATAAAATATAAAATAAATATATATAAATATAAATATTAAAATAAATATAAATATATAATATATAAATATAAATAGGCTTCTAAATAGGTTAAATAGGCTTTTTTATAAGTTTGGCCTTGACTAGTTTATCTAAAAATGCTTTTTAACAAGCCTGAACCTATCTATTTATTAAACGAGTCAAGTTTAACTAAGCTTTAAAGGAGTCGAGCCGTAACCCCTGTCGGACAACCTTATTCACTTCCATCCCTAACAAAAATAAAAGTTATTTCCTTCTTCAATTCCTTCTATAGAAAAATTATTAATTTATCAAAATTAAAAATAGTTAAAATAATTAATATATTATTATTTTTATGTAAATTTAACAATAAGTTCAATTTCAATAAAATAATGATGGAAGAAATATTATTTTGTTAAGATTTTGGTCAATTATTATTTAGGATTTAAGTTTATTATTAAGTAAAATAAAAATTAAAAATAAAAATGAAAGATAAAAACTAAGAAATGATTAAAATAGAATAGATAATTGAAAAAAATTAAATTGCATTAAAAGATATTCACGTACTTGATCGAAGATCTTCATTTTCTTTAATTGGTCATAATTTTCGAGATATTTAATCATAAGTGCTGTGTCATACTACAAGAAAAAAAAATCATATTTTATACAAAAAAAAATATAACTAATAACTGCTTTCTGATTACTAATTTCAAATGTTCAAACTTAACATCTAATCTATGCAAAATTATCATTTCGAACTCGTTTCAATCATCTTCGGACCATATTATCCATCCATCTTTGTAATATTTTCTAAATCTTAGAATTGCACTGCTTCGATATTCCTTTTTGTATTCTTAAATTGAACCTCAAGATCTTGACAATTTACCAATAGAAAATCTTGAACTCAGTAAAATTAAGAAACACCTTAACCTTATTTTAACCGAGTACAAGAGTAACTTGGTTGTGCCTTTCAATTTTGCGAACTCGCATGATCGAGAAATAAAATTTATTTCACATCAACAATTATAAATTTAATTTTTATTTTAAAAATACTTATAGTATTATAAATATTTGAATTTATAATATTTTTAATTGGATATATATTTTTAAAAAAATATTTTTAAGTGGATAAATTATTAATAAATTAAAAAATAAAATTTTATTTTTTATCTTTAGAACCATAAAAGTATGAAAAAAATATTTCTTATAAAAAATTCTAAAAATTTAATAATAACAGTAATCCTTGAAAAAACAAATAAATAATGAATATAATAATAATAATAATAACAATAAAGCATAAGACAAAGTGAGAAAAGCTGCTAGAATGGCTCACATGTGGGTAGTGAGTGACATCTTTAATATCATATGAAGTTGTCATTTTCACAACATTATTATAACAAGTTGAAGTTAAATGAGAAGACTGAGAATTAAATGAACCTGGATGTGGCTCACGTGTGCGCAGAATGGTTTTTAATTTTTAAAATCTTCCTATTCAGTGCTTTAAAAATATTGGTTAAGAAAGTTAAAATAAAAAAATTATTAAAATATATTAAAACTTTTTTATATCAGTATTTTCCTAATTCTAAATAGAAATGTCCTTGTATAAAACAAAATTATACCCTTTTTTTTTAAGAATAAAACTTTTTGATTTAACAAAGAGTGAAAAATGAAAGAAGATTTTCTTGTTGAATACCTAACACCATAGATAGCTTTTAGAATAAATTTAATTTGTTTGTTAATCTCTTCCTATTGTCTTATTAAAAATTGAAAAGTCAGAAACGTTAATTTCAAATAAGGTTGTTACTTGCACAACATTATTATACGATGTAGTCAACTTTTAAAGCTGGAGAGAATTAAATGAACTTTGAAAACTAAGTGCATATATTGTGTACAAACTTTAATCTGACAAGACAATTACAACAAAGCAAACAAATAAAATATTAAGGAAAAATAGCAAGTATCTTGTATAATGTATTTATATTTTATAAACATACATAAATGTAAAAGAAAATATAATTTTAAAATTACTTTTAAATATAATCCTGGTGATAATATAAAATAAATTATTTTAATATTTTATAACTAATTAACTAAAATTTTATTATTGAGTAATTAATCAAAGAAAAATATATTAATTTGTTCACAAAAATATGAAAGACCCATTTAAATGAGAAAGACAATTAATATAAAAATTATCTCTTTAAAAAAATAAAAGTTTAACCATTCAACATGTCAACCAATTAGCAAAGAGTTATCATAATCACAAACCTTAAATTTAAATCCTGAATACACAAGTCTTAAATTTAAATCCTGAATATATAGTTTTGTTAATTTTTTTTAAAAATATTGTACATAATAATTTTATCTAACTCAATTAGGGTTCTTTCCATTAAAAAATACATATGATTTATATAAAAAATTTAAATTTATAATATAGTTTTGAATTAATTATTTTCTACATATCCTATTTCTGATGAGAAACCTTACACGTGATAAATCTGGAAGAAGAAAATTCAAGTGATTCAAGTTAACATAATATTATTAACACGTCTAATAAACATTGAAATTTAATAACTATAAGATATTAAAAGAACTTGGTGGGAGTTGGTCATCTTTATCCCTACACGGTGCGTTTTGGTGACTTGATACGTTCATGATTGACCGGTTGCTTATTGTTTGCTTTTATCATTAACTAACCTACATGGCATGGAGAGTTTGCCCTATTTAGGCATAGTGTAATTTTTAAATAAGGCCTTTAACATGAATTAATTAAATGAAAATATTCAATAAAATATTAAATATAAAAATAAAATACTTATGATATGTTTGATAAAATTAGTAGATAAACTAACTCAAAGATAAAAAAAATTAGCTAAAATTAAAAGATAAAAATTAAAAATTGAAAAATTAGATGAAAGTTGAAGGTTTTACAAATTACCAATTAAATTAAAATTATTTGATAAAATTAAATATAAAATGATAAATAAAAATATAATTAAATAATATATATATATATTTAATAAAAATATATAAAAATTAATATATTTTTTTATTTAAAATAAAAATATTTATTTTTAATTTTTACAAATAAAATTTCATATAAATTTTTTACAAAAAAATTATTTTTATAATTTTAATTTTTATCAAATGATTTAATATTCTTTAATCAAATAAAATAAATACTATAATAATTAAAATAAATATTATATATTAAAATAATAATTTAAAATATTATTTTATGATAATATAAAAATAAATATATTAAAATTAATAATATTATAATAAAAAATCAATAATATTAAACTTATAAAAATAATTAGATAAATAAAATATGATTATAAAAATATTAATAATTTTTTAAAATAATATTAATAGTCAATGAAATAAATTAATTTATTAAATAGAATCAAAATATTTTAATAAATTTTTTCTGCTAATTTCAGTTTTCAATTAGTTAAAATGTTTCATACTCTTAGCGTGAAAAAATCACGGAACGTATTGACACGCTCGTCGCAAACGCGCAAAAATAATTTCCAGATTTCCCCCAAACTATTGGTATAGTATAAGGTGCAACCTAGGTCATCTCCCAAAGACCATTTCAGATTCTTAAGCAAATAAGGAGAAGGTTAGAACAAGGGGATTTTGGAAAGATTTGATATGAAGTTATAAATGCAAAATACAGAATGAAATTTGACTTAACAATAATCAACTCAAGGAATTCAGAGGCTATTTTCTTAACTAATCATTGATCACTAAAATCATGCATTGTGTTTATCAACCTAGGATCATCTGGAACCCCTACAATGATCCTTGAATTCTCTACTGAGAAACCTCTCAGAATTTAATTGATTATGATCAACAAGATTTAGTAACCACTTAATCTTTTATCTAAACCAATTTCACAATCAGAATTCAGTTGAAGTAAGTAATAAAATGAAAACCTTCAATTAAATTACTTAATTTCTACTCTTCAAACTTTTGGAAAGTGATTTACCAATCAAAAACCAATTATAAATCAATCATGCATTAATCAAAATACGTCAACCGATCAAACTTTGATTGTAAACACCTATTTATGTCCGAGACCTCCAACCTTTAAAATTAATCAAGAAACCAATAAATAAATAAAAATAAATAAACAAATATAAAAAGAATAATAAATAGTAGGTATAAATGAAAATATATAAATCAAAGCACAACATGAATAAAAACAAAGCTGAAAAGGATTAAATTTATAAAAAGAAAATACAAGAAAACAGACAAACAGAAAACAGACAAACAGAAAACAGACAAACAGAAAACAGACAAACAGAAAACAGACAAACAGAAAACAGACAAATAGAAAAACGATAATAAAGTTTTTTTATATATAATAAAATTCTGGAAAAATAAAAACATTTTAAAAGAAATAAACAAAAATCAGAAAAAAGGTTAAAATCTAAAAAATAAAAATAAAAATAAATAAATAAAAAATATATAAATAAATAAATAAATACAACAGAATTAAAAAAGAAAAAGGAAAAGACAAACCATTAAAACAAAAATCCTGAAAATTCTAATAAAAAAAATATATAAAAAAATAAATATAAAAATAAAAATAAAAAATATATAAAATAAAAAATAAATAAAAAATCAAAATCAAAAGAAGTGAAAATCTTAATTTTCGGATTTTGGAAAATTAATAAAAGATTAAAAGGAAGAGGGACGAAAGAGCAAAAATCAAAAAGGGCCAAAATTGTTTTATTTGCAAAAGAGGACAAAAAACTAAAAGGAATGGGCGGAGGGGTAAGAAAGGAAGGCTTCGAGGCTTATAAAAGGATAGGCAGAATCAGTTTCGGGGGGGATTTTTTTAAAGGAGAAGAAGAAGACGAATTAGTTCTTGGAGGATTAGGAGCTTTCTGACATTGGAGAATTCGGAAGGGGCACTGGAATTCGATCAGATTCAAGAAAAACGGAGCACCCTCCGATCAAGAAGTTGCTGTGAACACTGAGAATCCAAGGCAGAAACGACGCCCCACAGAGGTTAGTTACATTCTTGTCTTAATACTCTTAAATCAAGATCGCCTTTAAACAATGTGATGCGAATTGAAATCTGCAATGGTTATACGCTCTGAAAGAAGTCAAGAATCATGCAAAATCTTGATAGCTGATGCAAGGTATATGAAGCTGTAATCGGAATATAAAATCGGATTTATACTCGAAGTTAAATGTTCAGGTACCCGAAAGCGATTCAAGAAAAAATCGATTATCTGTTAAGAGGAATCTCTGAGTTTCGATCACAGTATAAGCCCACCCTTTGTTTTGGAGAAACAGAGTAATTAGAGGTTGAAGATTCATCCTGGCGAAGTCTTGTAAATTAAGCCTAAACTTATGCTGAATCTCATAATTAATTAACACTAGTTGATCTCAAAATCAAGAATGCTACACCTGATAGATTTCTGCTAGATATTCTGTAATTGGTGTCGCTTTGGACCTATATCACAAGTGATTTTCTTGTTTTGATGACTGTGATGGAAATTGGGGAAGCCTAGATGGTGTGTACAACCTACGCATGAAGGGGTTGAACAGGGGCAGGAGAAATTAGCAATTGAAGAATAAATTAAAGACATGCAGGAATTGGTTTAGAACCCCATGAGTAAGGCGAAGAATTTGCCTTTGTTATCCACAATAGGGACCTGATTCTTCCCCTGAATTTTTGAACAACCATGATGCCTTGACTCGGTATATCACTATAGAAGGAGTAAGACAGAATTGATTTACCAACCTGGCCCAGTGGCAAACAGGGGCCCTGCCTGTATATCCACGACGAGGTTCGATTCCCTCGTAAATCATTTTAAAATGGGTGACTCAAAACTTGATCCCCATCATAAACAAAAGGGGCATATATCCACTACAACATCCAGGCATGGTTTAGTGGTCATAGGCTTCACCACATGTCTTAGGTCGTGGGTTCGAACCCAGCTAAGAGTAATTCCCTGATTTCTTTTTTAAGTCCTATAAGGAGAAATTACCACAACGCCCCTGTCATACCCCATTATACCTAGCAGGTCCCTGTCCTAAAATGACCATACTGCCCCTAAAGGTTCCCTAAATGTCCAGCAGATCCCTGCCCCAGAAATTACCACCTTAACCCTAGCTTTTCCAAAAATACCCAAACTATCCCAAAAAATCAGAAAATTAATAAAAAATTCAAAAATTTCAGAAAATAACAAAAAATTCAAAAATTAATAAAAATAACAAAAAATTCAAAAATTAATAAAGATTCCAGAAAACACAAAAATTAATAAAAATTACAGAAAATACAAAAATTAATAAAAAATTCCAGAAAATCAAAAATTAATAAAAAATTACAGAAAATACAAAAATTAATAAAAAATTTCCAGGAAATCAAAAATTAATAAAAAATTTACAGAAAACACAAAAATTAATAAAAATTCCAGAAAATTCAAAAATTAATAAAAAATTCCAGAAAATTAGAAAAATTAATAAAAAACTCCAGAAAATCAAAAATTAATAAAAAATTCCAGAAAATCAAAAATTAATAAAAAATTCCAGAAAATCAGAAAATTAATAAAAATTACAGAAAATACAAAAATTAATAAAAAAGGTTCCAGAAAATCAGAAAAATTAATAAAAAATTCCAGAAAATCAGAAAATTAATAAAAATTACAGAAAATACAAAAATTAATAAAAAAAAGTTCCAGAAAATCAGAAAATTAATAAAAAATTCTAAAAAATCAGAAAATTAATAAAAAATTCTAAAAAATCAGAAAATTAATAAAAAACTCTAAAAAATCAGAATATTAATATAAATTCCAGAAATGAAAATTCTAATAAAAATTTCAGAAAAATCCATAAACATTCATAAAAATTCGGAAATTCATAAAAACCCATAATTGCTACATAATTACATTAGAACCCCGTTTAATCCGAAAATAAATATGAAGATCTCTTGTTATATTCAAGCTTTCTTTTGTTCAAAGATCGATATCCTCTATAATTTATCCCTATCTCAAAAGTTTAAAGAATCTTTTTGATATTTTGGGATTTTTAAGTCTCACGCAATGGGCTCTAAATGGGGAACTGGCGGTTTACCTGCTGTTCAACGTTTAGTAGTTCGTATAGGTCCTTGTGCTGCCTTAGCCGCCTCGGACCTTGTGCATGAGTGGGCTTGAGATCCTTGTTAAATTGAAAATATATCTTTTCATTTTTTTTTTGGGATTTTTAAGTCTCACGCAATGGGCTCTAAATGGGGAGCTGGTGGTTTACCTGCTGTTCAACATTTAGTAGTTCGTATAGGTCTTTGTGCTGCCTTAGCCGCCTCGGGCCTTGTGCATGAGTGGACTTGAGGTCCTTGTCAAAAAATAATAATATCTTTTCCTAAATGTTTTGGGGTTCTAGGTCTCACGTAATGGGCTCTAAATGGGGAACTGGGGGTTTACCCGCTGTTCAACATTTAGTAGTTCGTATAGGTCCTTGAGCTGCTTTAGCCGACTCAGACCTTGTGCATGAGTGGGCCAAAAATCCCTCCCAAAGATAAGATTTTCTCAAAACAAGATCTTTAAAATAATCTTTTCTTAAGCATTTTCGAAGGTCAAGCCTTCACAAACAAAATAATCTTTTCTCAAGCACTTTCGAAGGTCAAGCCTTCACAAACCAAATACTCTTTTCAAGCCTCTTCGAAGGTTTAGCCTTCAAAACAAACCAGAACTACGTAAGCCTTGAGTTTCCCATTGCACCGGGGAATACGTAGGAGCAGGATCAAGTCCTGTCAGGCTAACCACCATCAAATAATTATTTCCACTCTAATAAAGGGATCAAATCATTTTCAAATAATGATACACTCAGTTTAAGGGTACTGTTCTTCAGAACAGGCGAATGGGGTGCCTAATACCTTCCCCACTCGTAACCGACTCCCGAACCTAAATCTCTTCCTTGAGTCAGGGTTTTTCCAAGTCTTTTCCCTTAAATAAAAATTTGGTGGCGACTCCACATTCATCAAATCAACTTTTTTTTCAAAATTTTAGCGAGTTCGTCGTCTCGTCGGAATTACGGTTGCGACAGATGGCGACTCCACTGGGGACATTAGAGAGTCAAGCCTATTTGATTGAGTGTGTATTATATTTGATCCCTTCTCTGTTTATTTGCTATCTATTTGTTTATTCTTTGTACAAACCTTAGGATAGACAAACATTAAAATTGCTATATATCTGTGCAATTTCCCCAATTGCAGGTATCCCAAATTTATGTGCCCTCATATATTGCATATGCATTTATCATGAGTGGGGCCCTATACCCGGGTCTGAGTGCTGCCCAGGATTAGAGGGATCTAGTGGTGTCATGCTGGGGCTTACGTCCTGTATGGCTATCAGGAAAATCCCAGCTAGAGTGCGTCCTATTCATAATGCCCCGCAACTAGTGGCTACTTCTACTGTTGTGGCAAGCATTGTGAATTGGAACTTGGCTCTAGTGACCTTTATACCTTAGGATTACAACCTACCTTGGAAAGGTTCATGCATTAAAAGCCCTAGGTCCATAGGACAGGTCACCTCTCTAGGACACGACGAGGGCACGCCCTATTTATACGACATCAGCTCTGTAAGACTTTATTTACCTGCGATTATAGAATTCTAAAAATAAAAAATTTTGTACAAAAAAGGAAGAGGAAAGAAAAAGAGGAGAGAGAAAAACTTAAAAGAAAAAGTGTACAAAAATAGGAGAGAGAAGAAAAGAAAGAAAGGTGAGTCTTTTCGAAAAAGGGAAAATTAAAATGAGGAATGAAATGAAAAAATAACCAATGAAAAGAGGGAGGGAAGTTAGTAAGAGTAACCATATTTTGTTGTCTTCATGCATACCCCATACATTAATATCATTCATTTAGGGTCTAACATACTTGTTTGTATCTTTTTCTTACGAGGGGTCAGGTTCTCGGTGACTATCGTGAAAGGGGGTGAAATGGAAATTAATGTGGAATCTGAACAGTTAAAGAAGAAGAGACGCATCGGTGTCAAAATAACAGACTTGGCCAGCTTAGAGGTGTTTGCAAACAAGTTGACGAGTATCCAACAAATGGCCGTCACCAAAAAGTATGGCAACATACTGAGGCTTTTAAAAGTCCAAGTGCAAGAAGGAGCCCTTACTGCCATGGTGCAATATTATGATCCGCCGCTCCGGTGCTTCACATTCTCAGATTTTCAGCTGGCTCCCACTCTAGAGGAGTTCGAACAGATTTTGGATCTGCCATTAGAGGGAGCTAGGCCGTATCATTACCTAGAACATCATTCCTCCTTCCGGGCAGTCGCACAGGCTTTGGGGTTACAGACTGGGGAACATTTGGCAGGTTATCAGACAAAAGGCCAAGTCAAGGGGTTCACTAGAGAATTTCTAGAGAAGTACATGCAACACTTAGCCGACAACAACCAGTGGGCTATATACATGGACGTATTAGCCCTTACCATCTATGGGCTAGTACTTTTCCCTTATATAGACGACTTCGTCGATCTGAGCGCAGTCGATATCTTCTTAGCAAAAAGGGATAGAGGAGAAAATCCCGTGACGGCCCTGTTGGCAGATGTTTATTGCACGCTGAACTTCTGTCATGAGAAGAAGAGAACAAGATTGATTTGTTGCTTACCTGTGTTATTCATATGGATCACCGCCCACATCTTCAAAAGGGACATGAAGACGCAACATCCCATATCAGATTTCTTGAACCACCAGCTGAAACAGATGAGCAATCTCGAATGGTCTTCCCACTTCGCCAGCTTGACCGAAAACCAGGTTAGATGGCAACCTTCATGGCAACAAAGAACTGAGGTCATCTATCATTGCAAGGGGTTCCCAAATGTACCCCTCATGGGAGCTAGAGGTTGTATCAGTTATAACCCGATACTGGGACAGAGACAGTTGGCCTACCCTATTAAAGCACCCCCGTCTGACGAACTACTGACTCCTTTCTACTTAAAGTATGAAGGAGACTTTGCCGAGAACCTCCGCAAAGTTCGAGAGGCATGGGAAGGGGTCACCCGCAAAGGAAAAGAACTGGGAGTGCGAAGCTGCGTTGCTAAAGAAGAATACAAACAGTGGGTTAGAGACAGAGTGCAACACATCAAATTGCCATTCAAACCATCTGTACCTCCGTCCAAGAGTCAAATGGCATCCACAGAGTTTGAAGACGAGGTTGTCAAAAGCCTGAGAGAGAAACTAGAGGCCATGACCAAAAGAAATGCTCAGCTAGAGGAAGAGTTGCTGAAAGAACGACAAGAGAGCGCTGCGTGGCGAAGAGAAGATGAAGTGAATAAAGCTCTCTTAGCTTCTATCCGAGATCAGCAAAAAGGAGAACGAGAGCGTGCTTCTCGGGTACACATGAATTTGCAAGCGGCCAACAAAGAACTCGGCATGAGAGCACAAGAAAGGGACGCCACACTCCAAGAGAATGGCCAGTTGAGGAATGCCTTGGAGCAGATAAGAGCCAAGGTCCGCAACAACCGAGAAGAGAAAAATCAGATCCTAGCTTCGAAAAGGAAAGCCCAAGCGGAGGCAGACAATGCGACAAAAGAGAGAAATGAATTGTTGCAAAAGATAGAGAACATGAAACAGCAAATTGAAGGCCTACTCCTAACCTGGCAGGATGAGGTGAACGAGGAAAAATGGAAGGTCCTCGAGATCATAAGAATGCAGCAAAAAGGCATAAAGGACATACAAAAGGAAAGCGGGTGGTATAAAGATACGGCTGAACACTGGATCAGATGCTTTCAAAGGCTGGCATACCTGGCGAATACAGCCATAGAAGAGTTACCGCAATCACTCAAGAAGGCGGAAGCTTCTCTGCATCCACTCCACACCCCGCCTGAAGTAGACTTTTTCATTCAAACTTGTAAAGACCTAGTCTTAAGGATGAAAAAATATATTGTACTGGCCAAGCAAGAGGAAAGAAATGTAAAATAGACATCATCTATGTTGAATAAAACGGGCTCTTCTCTGCAATTCCACATTAATTTCCATTTCACACTCACAAGCACAAAAGACGCACACGATCAGCACGCTGTCGAATTCTGGTCCCTCCGCATCCGCCGCATAGTCAAATTTTTCTGTGTGTTATTATTAATTAACTTAAATGAATTTAACTCCTTCAAAGAGGTAACAAAATAGCGGGCTTACGACTTCCCCGGCATTCATATAGCACCAGATCAAGAACAAAAATCATGAGTGAGCTGGAAACACAGAATGAGGAGCTCCGCAGTGAGGTCGCGGAACTAAAAGATCAAGTGGCTAAGCTCATGAAGCTACTTGAGAAAAACGCAGAGGGACCCGCAGGCACTGGGGCACTTGGGGCAGCCAATACATCTTTGCCTTTTCAGACTGTCACTGAACAAGATTGGCCGTATGGCTTACCACCCGGCTTTGAACCTCCTCATGGGTCTCAAGAAATATTGGCTAGTGAAAACCATAATGTGATACCGCTCCACATAAACCTTACTTCCCATCAGCATCACCCAAACTTTCCTGCTGGACCTCCACACCCGAGCCTTAACCCTCACAACCCTCATACCAATCCACCAACTTACCCACCTCCTGCTAATACAACGGGCTATCAACCATACTCACACCTAGCCTACGCAAACATGAACCCCTACCCTTATAATACAAACACTTCTTCTGCTTTCCATACACATACAAACCCATCTTTCCCTCCTCATATTAACCCATCAACCACATATCCATATAATGTCCACCCTGACTATGCCCATATGAACACGACCGCCACAGAAGATCCCACATACTCTGTGCCAGTCGCTGTTCATTCAGCAAACACACACCAGCCACATCCCTACGGTCATGCCGCAAGACCTAGGGAACCTTATGCTTTACCTCTTCAGGCCAGCCGGCCTCTAAATGAGCCATGGCCAGGAATGGCGGACCAAGAAGCCCTCCTCGGAGGGAGATGGACGCATCTAGAAGAAAGAGTTAGGGCAATCGAGGGAGGCGGATATGGAGTAGTCGAGGCTTCTGAGCTCTGCCTCGTACCGGACGTCATCATACCTCCAAAATTCAAGACTCCGGAGTTCGAGAAATACCGAGGGGTTGGCTGTCCGAGAAGCCATCTAACAATGTATTGCAGAAAAATGGCCTCTCACTCACACAACGACAAGCTGCTTATTCACTGTTTTCAAGACAGTTTGACAGGAGCAGCGGCCAGCTGGTATACCCAGCTCGAGAGGTCCTACATCCGTTCATGGAAGGACTTAGCTGACGCCTTCCTCAGGCAATACAAGTATAACATTGAGATGGCACCCGACAGGACTCAACTGCAAAACATGATCAAGAAAGAAAATGAGTCCTTCAAAGAATACGCTCAGAGGTGGAGGGAGCTAGCCGCTCAAGTCCAGCCACCCCTGTTGGAGCGAGAAATGATCAGCACATTCATGGAGACGCTCCCCGCACCCTACTATGATAAGATGGTAGGCAGTGTCTCGGCGAATTTCTCGGACATGGTACTGATAGGAGAACGCATAGAAAGTGGTCTACGCCGAGGAAGAATTATACATAACGCCGTCGGCAGTGTGAGCACGAAAAAGCCGACAAATAATACATGGAAGAAAAGAGAGGCTGAGACCCATTATATCTCCTCGGATCCAAACCGACCAACTCCCACACAACCCATATATCAATCAAACACAACCCCACCTAACTACCAAACATCCTACCAATTACAATACCCCACGCACCCGCATATGGTAGCCTCCGCCCAACCTGCTCACCAACCATCCTACAACCCACCTACTCAATACTATCCAAATACTACCATTACAGTTCCATCACCTCAAACCTTCTCTCAACAACGACCCTCTCTGCCATGGAACCAAAATACCAACCAACCTCAACCGAAAACCAACAATAATCCGAGGAAAATAGTGCAATTCGACCCGATTCCAATGAGTTATTCGGAGCTGCTGCCCCGTTTGATTCAAAACTCTTTGGTTGCACTAGTACCCATGAAACCTTTGGAACCCCCATTTCCGAAGTGGTACAACCCCGAGGCAAAATGCGAGTACCACGCAGGGACGATAGGGCATTCTACTGAAAATTGTCTGGCCCTAAAACATAGGGTCCAAAAGTTGATTAATGCCAAATGGCTCAATTTTGAAAAAGATGCTCCTAGTGTGGGGAGCAATCCACTGCCAAACTATGGGGAAGCAGGACCCTCGGTAAACTGCGTAGAAATTGAGGAGGAAGTGAATATGGTCGATGAATCCTTCCCAGGGCATCCTAAACCCCTGATTATCCGCTATACCGAACCGTCAGTCCCACTGACGCCTAATGGGATAAGACCTGTCACAATTAAAGTGCCCGGACCTTTCCAATACCACAGTAACAGGGAGGTGCCTTGGAGGTATGATGTAAAGGTTCTGGGAGGAAAAAGTGAAGAGGATATGTTGGAGAGCTCTTCACCTGACATAACCAACATAGCCGGAATAGGAGGAATGACAAGGAGTGGTCGCATCTACGCTCCCGCTGAAGAAACAAGAAAGCAACCGGCCATTCAAGAAAAAGAGAGTCAGGCTAGAATGGAGCCTGAAACTGCGGTCAAAGAGGTGGAGAAGGGATTAAAGAAGGCCGTCTCAGATGAAGAGGCCTGTGAGTTCCTAAAATTAATAAGACAAAGCGAGTATACAGTAATAGAACAACTGAACCGTATACCCGCCAAAATCTCACTACTTGCCTTAATGATGAATTCTGAACCCCATCGGAAAGTGCTGCTAAATATTCTGAATGAGGCTCATGTGGTCCACAACATCTCAGTGGACAAATTTGAGGGAATTGCCAACAACTTGACCGCCAACAACTTCATAACCTTCGCCGACCGAGAAATCCCGGATGAAGGAGCGAAACATAACAGGGCATTACACATATCGGTCAAATGCATGGATCACATTCTAGCTAGAGTCTTGATAGACAATGGTTCTTCTCTGAATGTGATGCCTCAATTGACTTTTTCCAAACTACCACACGATAGGATCCACATGAGGCCTAGCTTTACGGTAGTAAGAGCATTCGATGGATCAAGACGGGAAGTGATTGGTGAAATAGACTTGCCAGTCCAAATTGGCCCGGTCTTCTTCGACATAACTTTCCAAGTAATGGATATCCAGCCAGCCTACAGCTGCCTACTGGGTAGGCCATGGATTCATTCCGCCAAAGCAGTCCCTTCAACTTTACATCAAAAGCTGAAATTCATCATAGACGATAGACTAATTATCGTCTCGGCGGAAGAAGACTATTTGGTCAGCAAACCCACTAATCCTCCTTATATTGAGGCTGCCGAAGAAGCTTTGGAAACTCATTTCCAAGCTTTAGAGGTCGCCAATGTCACTACAATTAAGGAAGGTGATGTGGTTGACCGTGGGCTGCCCCCTAAAGCTCTGATGATGATGGCCCGAGTGATGCTAAAGAATGGGTTCAAGCCAGGCGGCAAACTGGGGCAAAATAAGGGCGGTTTATCTCAGCCATTACTAATGGGAAAGAATAGATGGCGATATGGGTTGGGATATCAACCCGCCGAAGAGGATAAGGCAGTAAGACCCCGTTATAACAAGGTCCCTCTGTGCCACATATCACAAAGTTTCCGAAGTGCCGGCTTTGAAAATTTAAACATGATCGCGGTCATAGACAAAGAAGGGACGTTGAATCTTGAAGACTTGGTGATGCCCTGTCCCCCTGGACGAGAACTGACCAATTGGGAAATTTTCGATCTACCTCTGACTTTTGGTTCAGTTCAAATGTAATTCTGTAATTGTCATAACAAAATTTTATACATAAACATTTTGTACATATTTTTCGACAAGTAATAAATACAGTTGCATTATCCAAAAATATTCTCTCCTCTACTCTTCAAATACTTCCTCGTGTTAAATATATATCTTATTCCTTCTCCTCATACCTAACACGCAGATTCGATCCGAAACCGTCTCGTGACGATAATGCTAGTATTGTATTAGGCGATTTCGACTGTGTTGATGACCTGGTCGATGAAGAGGCAGAATTTGAATGTGAACCCACCGACGAGATATTGAGATTGGTGGAACGCGAATCTAAAACAATTGAACCTCATCAGGAACCCGTGGATTTAATCAATTTAGGGACCGAAGAGAATAAAAAAGAAGTCAAGATAGGCACGCTCATTGCTGGAGACAATCGTGCGCGGTTGATCTCACTCTTACAGGACTATAGTGATATCTTCGCCTGGTCTTATCAAGACATGCCAGGCCTAGACATTTCTATAGTAGAGCACAAGCTGCCTATGAAAGCTGGATATGCACCTGTCAAACAGAAACTAAGAAGGATGAAACCGGAAATGTCTCTGAAAATCCGGGAAGAAGTAAGAAAACAGTTTGACGCCGGCTTCTTGGCTGTTGCAAATTACCCCGAGTGGGTCGCTAACATAGTACCGGTCCCCAAGAAAGATGGCAAGGTCCGGATGTGCGTAGACTACAGAGATCTTAATCGCGCCAGCCCAAAGGATGACTTTCCGTTACCTCACATTGATGTGCTGGTTGATAATACCGCGCAGTTCTCTTACTTCTCCTTCATGGATGGTTTCTCAGGCTACAATCAGATTAAAATGGCCGAAGATGATAGAGAAAAGACCACCTTTATCACAGCCTGGGGAACCTTTTGTTACAAAGTCATGCCTTTTGGATTAAAAAATGCTGGTGCAACCTATCAAAGGGCCATGGTAACACTATTCCATGACATGATTCATAAGGAAATAGAAGTCTACGTGGATGACATGATTGCCAAATCCCGGACGGAAGACGACCATCTCACAGATCTAAAAAAGTTGTTTGAGAGGCTCAGAAAATTCAAGCTGCGGTTGAACCCGGCTAAATGCACCTTTGGGGTCAGGTCAGGAAAGCTGCTAGGTTTTATTGTCAGTGAGAAAGGCATCGAGGTCGACCCAGACAAGGCCCGTGCAATTATAGACATGCCAGCTCCAAGAACGGAAAAGGAGATCCGGGGTTTTCTAGGAAGACTCAACTATATCTCTCGGTTCATTTTCCAGTTGACGGCCACATGCGAGCCGATCTTTAAGCTCTTACGCAAAAATCAACCCATGAGTTGGGATGAGGATTGCCAAGAAGCTTTTGAAAAGATCAAATCATACTTACAGAACCCACCGGTCTTGATACCGCCAGTTGCCGGGAGACCTCTGATCTTATATCTAACGATAACAGACCAGTCGATGGGTTGTGTACTCGGTCAACACGACGAATCCGGAAGAAAAGAGCAGGCGATATATTACCTAAGCAAGAAATTCACAAGCGGAGAAGCTAAATACTCTCTCTTAGAACGAACCTGCTGCGCTCTGGCATGGGCGGCACACCGCCTAAGACAGTATATGCTAAGTCACACCACATGGTTGATATCCAGGATGGATCCGATCAAATACATATTTGAGAAGCCCGCATTATCGGGACGAATCGCCAAGTGGCAAATGGTACTATCGGAATATGATATTCTGTATGTGACGCAGAAATCTGTCAAAGGCAGTGCTCTCGCAGAATATTTAGCCCAACAACCGCTAGAAGACTACCAGGCCATGCAACCGGAATTTCCTGATGAGGATCTGATGGCGATCTTTGGCGAAAAAGGAAAGGCAGAGGGAGAAAAATGGACGATGTTGTTCGATGGTGCGTCTAATATGATGGGCCACGGTATAGGAGTTGTACTGATTTCTCCAGAAAGACAGTATATACCTATTACCGCCCGACTAGCCTTCGACTGCACGAATAATATGGCAGAGTACGAAGCTTGTATCTTAGGGATTCAAGCAGCGATCGAAGCTAAAGTGAAACGCCTAGAGGTCTACGGTGACTCAGCCTTGGTCATCCACCAAGTCAGGGGAGAGTGGGAGACCAAAGACGCAAAGCTAGTGCCGTACCAGGCCCATCTCCAGGAGCTGCTAGAATATTTTGAGGAGATCACCTTCTCACATATACCACGGGAAGATAATCAACTAGCTGACGCCTTAGCCACCTTGTCCTCTATGTTTGAAATTGGACAAGGAAAAGATATGCCTCTCATTCACATCCAGCATCGTTCCAGACCGGCATTTTGTCAAACAATAGAGGTGGAACCGGATGGAAAACCATGGTATCATGACATCCGACAGTTCTTGAGGAATAAAATATACCCCGCCGACGCATCTGAAAACGACAAAAGAACCTTACGAAGATTGGCCGCAGGTTTCTTCCTCAATGGAGAAGTCCTATACAAGAGAAATTACGATATGGTTCTGCTCAGATGCGTAGACGCGACAGAAGCCGAAAAAATTTTAAAAGATATCCATGAAGGATCTTTTGGTACCCACGCCAATGGACATGCCATGGCAAGAAAAATCCTCAGGGCTGGATATTTCTGGTTGACTATGGAAGCTGACTGTTGCAAACACGTCAAAACCTGCCACAAATGTCAGGTATATGCGGACAATATCCATATGCCGTCAACATCGTTGAACGTACTGTCTTCGCCATGGCCGTTCGCCATGTGGGGAATAGATGTCATTGGCCCGATAGAGCCCAAGGCATCCAATGGACACCGCTTCATATTAGTCGCCATCGACTACTTCACAAAATGGGTCGAGGCTGCCTCATATGCTAGTGTGACTCGCAATGTGGTAGTCAGATTCGTGAGGAAAGAGCTAATCTGCCGATATGGATTACCCAGTAAGCTCATCACAGACAATGGCTTAAATCTTAACAATAAGATGATGTCGGAATTATGTAACCAATTCAAGATCCAACATCACAACTCATCCCCATACCGACCTAAGATGAATGGAGCGGTCGAAGCGGCCAACAAGAATATCAAGAAGATAATTCAGAAAATGGTTCTCTCATACAAAGAATGGCACGAAATGCTCCCATATGCATTACATGCATACCGGACCTTTGTCCGCACATCTACTGGGGCAACGCCATTCTCATTGGTATACGGAATGGAGGCCGTACTCCCAATCGAGGTCGAAATCCCCTCATTGAGAGTCCTGATGGATGCTAAACTGGAAGAAGCCGAATGGGTCCAGGCTCGGATGGATCAGTTAAACCTAATTGAAGAGAAGAGGTTGGCAGCGATATGCCATGGTCAATTGTACCAAAGACGAATGAAGAGAGCATTCGATAAGAAGATCCATCCTCGGGAATTTCAAGAAGGAGACTTAGTGATCAAGAAGCTATTGCCTATGCAGAAAACGCTGCAAGGGAAATGGTCTCCAAATTACCATGGACCTTATGTGGTTAAGAAGGCTTTCTCCGGAGGCGCCTTGATCTTGGCCGACATGGATGGGAAAGATTTGCCTAACCCCGTCAATTCAGATGCCGTCAAAAAGTATTACGCTTAAAAAGGAGAGCCCGCTAGGTCAACCATCAAAAGACCTAGGCAAAAGTTAGGGCAATACAAGAAAGAAAAGCCCGCTAGGTCAACCATCAAAAGACCTAGGCAAAAGTTAGGGCAATACAAGAAAGAAAAGCCCGCTAGGTCAACCATCAAAAGACCTAGGCAAAAGTTAGGGCAATACAAGAAAGAAAAGCCCGCTAGGTCAACCATCAAAAGACCTAGGCAAAAGTTAGGGCAATTCCAAACAAGAAACATCCTAAGCCGAAAACCCGAAAGGGCGGTTTAGACAAAAGGCGGCATCGACGAAACAAGATTCGTACCCTTTAATTCAAGAGGATACAAAGGGGTAGTAGACAATCTCCATCTATACTGGGGCAAAATCCGTCGTAATCTGTGTTTCATGCTAAGGCAAAAACGGGCAAGTATCTATAGATCTAGTGAGAGGTTCAAAAAAAACTGGTCTGGAACAAGACGAGTAAACTGGGGCAAATTTTGGCTCTTCAGAAGCTGGGGATATCAAGGCACGAAGAGATCGTCAAAATACAATACTAGCATTTTTCGTCATGAAGACATCACCGTCAACCAAAGCTATTTCACCAAACACCTTCTCATAAAATACCTTATGACTTTTCGACTATCTTGTTAATTTCCTGTCACATGCAACTGTATTTCTATTGTCAAAATGTATATGCAGAATGTAACCTCTCGTTTTAATGACAATTGCTGATTACTAACACTGTACTAAAGCAAAAGTTATGTCGAAATTTTCTTAATGACAAGTTCTTTTGACCCAAAAATCTTACTAAAGCAGCGCATGCAACAGATATGCCTCCTAAAGTAATAAACAAATTATAAAATCCAGCTCACTCTGAAGGATCTGATCGGTGCTAGAAGAAAGCCAGGGAGTTAGGGTCTGCAAACAAAATCATGAGGTTTGTCCTGCTCGCTGGCCTATGTTGTCAGGCCATAGCATGGCATCTTCGCATTCTTGCTCATTGGCCTATGTTGTCAGGCCATAGCATTGCATATTTTCATTCTTGCTCATTGGCCTATGTTGTCAGGCCATAGCATCACATCTTTTCATTCTTGCTCACTGGCCTATGTTGTCAGGCCATAGCATTGCATATTTTCATTCTTGCTCATTGGCCTATGTTGTCAGGCCATAGCATCACATCTTTTCATTCTTGCTCACTGGCCTATGTTGTCAGGCCATAGCATTGCATATTTTCATTCTTGCTCATTGGCCTATGTTGTCAGGCCATAGCATTGCATATTTTCATTCTTGCTCATTGGCCTATGTTGTCAGGCCATAGCATCACATCTTTTCATTCTTGCTCACTGGCCTATGTTGTCAGGCCATAGCATTGCATATTTTCATTCTTGCTCACTGGCCTATGTTGTCAGGCCATAGCATTGCATATTTTCATTCTTGCTCACTGGCCTATGTTGTCAGGCCATAGCATTGCATATTTTCATTCTTGCTCACTGGCCTATGTTGTCAGGCCATAGCATCACATCTTTTCATTCTTGCTCACTGGCCTATGTTGTCAGGCCATAGCATTGCATATTTTCATTCTTGCTCACTGGCCTATGTTGTCAGGCCATAGCATTGCATATTTTCATTCTTGCTCACTGGCCTATGTTGTCAGGCCATAGTATTGCATATTTTCATTCTTGCTCACTGGCCTATGTTGTCAGGCCATAGCATTGCATATTTTCATTCTTGCTCACTGGCCTATGTTGTCAGGCCATAGTATTGCATCTTTTCTTCACTGCTTTCAGGCCTATGTTGTCAGGCCGCCCTAGTTAGATTTACTGCTTTAAGGCCTATGTTGTCAGGCCACCATAGTTTAGATTTACTGCTTTAAGGCCTATGTTGTCAGGCCGCCATAGTTTAGATTTACTGCTTTAAGGCCTATGTTGTCAGGCCGCCATAGTTTAGATTTACTGCTTTAAGGCCTATGTTGTCAGGCCGCCCTAGGTTAGATTTACCGCTTTAAGGCCTATGTTGTCAGGCCACCATAGTTTAGATTTACTGCTTTAAGGCCTATGTTGTCAGGCCGCCATAGTTTAGATTTACTGCTTTAAGGCCTATGTTGTCAGGCCGCCCTAGGTTAGATTTACCGCTTTCAGGCCTATGTTGTCAGGCCATCCATGGACTTCTAGTATTACTCTTGGAACTTTTTCAAAAGTCTGCCTCGGACATAAGGTGTTCACGTCTTTACCCATTCCCTACTACGATAATTCAGAGAATCGCTTCTCACATTATCTGGTAAGAAAATGAGTAAAGAGGGGCAAACTGTAAACACCTATTTATGTCCGAGACCTCCAACCTTTAAAATTAATCAAGAAACCAATAAATAAATAAAAATAAATAAACAAATATAAAAAGAATAATAAATAGTAGGTATAAATGAAAATATATAAATCAAAGCACAACATGAATAAAAACAAAGCTGAAAAGGATTAAATTTATAAAAAGAAAATACAAGAAAACAGACAAACAGAAAACAGACAAACAGAAAACAGACAAACAGAAAACAGACAAACAGAAAACAGACAAACAGAAAACAGACAAATAGAAAAACGATAATAAAGTTTTTTTATATATAATAAAATTCTGGAAAAATAAAAACATTTTAAAAGAAATAAACAAAAATCAGAAAAAAGGTTAAAATCTAAAAAATAAAAATAAAAATAAATAAATAAAAAATATATAAATAAATAAATAAATACAACAGAATTAAAAAAGAAAAAGGAAAAGACAAACCATTAAAACAAAAATCCTGAAAATTCTAATAAAAAAAATATATAAAAAAATAAATATAAAAATAAAAATAAAAAATATATAAAATAAAAAATAAATAAAAAATCAAAATCAAAAGAAGTGAAAATCTTAATTTTCGGATTTTGGAAAATTAATAAAAGATTAAAAGGAAGAGGGACGAAAGAGCAAAAATCAAAAAGGGCCAAAATTGTTTTATTTGCAAAAGAGGACAAAAAACTAAAAGGAATGGGCGGAGGGGTAAGAAAGGAAGGCTTCGAGGCTTATAAAAGGATAGGCAGAATCAGTTTCGGGGGGGATTTTTTTAAAGGAGAAGAAGAAGACGAATTAGTTCTTGGAGGATTAGGAGCTTTCTGACATTGGAGAATTCGGAAGGGGCACTGGAATTCGATCAGATTCAAGAAAAACGGAGCACCCTCCGATCAAGAAGTTGCTGTGAACACTGAGAATCCAAGGCAGAAACGACGCCCCACAGAGGTTAGTTACATTCTTGTCTTAATACTCTTAAATCAAGATCGCCTTTAAACAATGTGATGCGAATTGAAATCTGCAATGGTTATACGCTCTGAAAGAAGTCAAGAATCATGCAAAATCTTGATAGCTGATGCAAGGTATATGAAGCTGTAATCGGAATATAAAATCGGATTTATACTCGAAGTTAAATGTTCAGGTACCCGAAAGCGATTCAAGAAAAAATCGATTATCTGTTAAGAGGAATCTCTGAGTTTCGATCACAGTATAAGCCCACCCTTTGTTTTGGAGAAACAGAGTAATTAGAGGTTGAAGATTCATCCTGGCGAAGTCTTGTAAATTAAGCCTAAACTTATGCTGAATCTCATAATTAATTAACACTAGTTGATCTCAAAATCAAGAATGCTACACCTGATAGATTTCTGCTAGATATTCTGTAATTGGTGTCGCTTTGGACCTATATCACAAGTGATTTTCTTGTTTTGATGACTGTGATGGAAATTGGGGAAGCCTAGATGGTGTGTACAACCTACGCATGAAGGGGTTGAACAGGGGCAGGAGAAATTAGCAATTGAAGAATAAATTAAAGACATGCAGGAATTGGTTTAGAACCCCATGAGTAAGGCGAAGAATTTGCCTTTGTTATCCACAATAGGGACCTGATTCTTCCCCTGAATTTTTGAACAACCATGATGCCTTGACTCGGTATATCACTATAGAAGGAGTAAGACAGAATTGATTTACCAACCTGGCCCAGTGGCAAACAGGGGCCCTGCCTGTATATCCACGACGAGGTTCGATTCCCTCGTAAATCATTTTAAAATGGGTGACTCAAAACTTGATCCCCATCATAAACAAAAGGGGCATATATCCACTACAACATCCAGGCATGGTTTAGTGGTCATAGGCTTCACCACATGTCTTAGGTCGTGGGTTCGAACCCAGCTAAGAGTAATTCCCTGATTTCTTTTTTAAGTCCTATAAGGAGAAATTACCACAACGCCCCTGTCATACCCCATTATACCTAGCAGGTCCCTGTCCTAAAATGACCATACTGCCCCTAAAGGTTCCCTAAATGTCCAGCAGATCCCTGCCCCAGAAATTACCACCTTAACCCTAGCTTTTCCAAAAATACCCAAACTATCCCAAAAAATCAGAAAATTAATAAAAAATTCAAAAATTTCAGAAAATAACAAAAAATTCAAAAATTAATAAAAATAACAAAAAATTCAAAAATTAATAAAGATTCCAGAAAACACAAAAATTAATAAAAATTACAGAAAATACAAAAATTAATAAAAAATTCCAGAAAATCAAAAATTAATAAAAAATTACAGAAAATACAAAAATTAATAAAAAATTTCCAGGAAATCAAAAATTAATAAAAAATTTACAGAAAACACAAAAATTAATAAAAATTCCAGAAAATTCAAAAATTAATAAAAAATTCCAGAAAATTAGAAAAATTAATAAAAAACTCCAGAAAATCAAAAATTAATAAAAAATTCCAGAAAATCAAAAATTAATAAAAAATTCCAGAAAATCAGAAAATTAATAAAAATTACAGAAAATACAAAAATTAATAAAAAAGGTTCCAGAAAATCAGAAAAATTAATAAAAAATTCCAGAAAATCAGAAAATTAATAAAAATTACAGAAAATACAAAAATTAATAAAAAAAAGTTCCAGAAAATCAGAAAATTAATAAAAAATTCTAAAAAATCAGAAAATTAATAAAAAACTCTAAAAAATCAGAATATTAATATAAATTCCAGAAATGAAAATTCTAATAAAAATTTCAGAAAAATCCATAAACATTCATAAAAATTCGGAAATTCATAAAAACCCATAATTGCTACATAATTACATTAGAACCCCGTTTAATCCGAAAATAAATATGAAGATCTCTTGTTATATTCAAGCTTTCTTTTGTTCAAAGATCGATATCCTCTATAATTTATCCCTATCTCAAAAGTTTAAAGAATCTTTTTGATATTTTGGGATTTTTAAGTCTCACGCAATGGGCTCTAAATGGGGAACTGGCGGTTTACCTGCTGTTCAACGTTTAGTAGTTCGTATAGGTCCTTGTGCTGCCTTAGCCGCCTCGGACCTTGTGCATGAGTGGGCTTGAGATCCTTGTTAAATTGAAAATATATCTTTTCATTTTTTTTTTGGGATTTTTAAGTCTCACGCAATGGGCTCTAAATGGGGAGCTGGTGGTTTACCTGCTGTTCAACATTTAGTAGTTCGTATAGGTCTTTGTGCTGCCTTAGCCGCCTCGGGCCTTGTGCATGAGTGGACTTGAGGTCCTTGTCAAAAAATAATAATATCTTTTCCTAAATGTTTTGGGGTTCTAGGTCTCACGTAATGGGCTCTAAATGGGGAACTGGGGGTTTACCCGCTGTTCAACATTTAGTAGTTCGTATAGGTCCTTGAGCTGCTTTAGCCGACTCAGACCTTGTGCATGAGTGGGCCAAAAATCCCTCCCAAAGATAAGATTTTCTCAAAACAAGATCTTTAAAATAATCTTTTCTTAAGCATTTTCGAAGGTCAAGCCTTCACAAACAAAATAATCTTTTCTCAAGCACTTTCGAAGGTCAAGCCTTCACAAACCAAATACTCTTTTCAAGCCTCTTCGAAGGTTTAGCCTTCAAAACAAACCAGAACTACGTAAGCCTTGAGTTTCCCATTGCACCGGGGAATACGTAGGAGCAGGATCAAGTCCTGTCAGGCTAACCACCATCAAATAATTATTTCCACTCTAATAAAGGGATCAAATCATTTTCAAATAATGATACACTCAGTTTAAGGGTACTGTTCTTCAGAACAGGCGAATGGGGTGCCTAATACCTTCCCCACTCGTAACCGACTCCCGAACCTAAATCTCTTCCTTGAGTCAGGGTTTTTCCAAGTCTTTTCCCTTAAATAAAAATTTGGTGGCGACTCCACATTCATCAAATCAACTTTTTTTTCAAAATTTTAGCGAGTTCGTCGTCTCGTCGGAATTACGGTTGCGACATTGATTAAAGAATAAAATTGAAGAATATAGTGAAGTAGAGTAGAAACCACTTAATAAGCATGTAAATAAAGATCAAGACCTCAAAGTTAAAATGAAAATAGCTTGAATCCTCGAATTGAAACTACAAACCTAGCCTTCCATGAAGGAGGCAAATTAACAACAAAGAAAGAGGCAAATTAACAACAAATAAATCCTAAGCCTTCCATGTAGGAGGCAAAACTAACAAGAAATAAATCCTAAGCCTTCCATGTAGGAGGCAACTAACAATAAAGAAAAGCTAAGCCTTCCATGTAGGAGGCAAACTAACAAGAAAGAAAACATAAGCCTTCCATGAAGGAGGCAAAACTAACAAGAAAGAAAGGAAGAAAGAAAGAAAGAAAGAAGATGGTATTGGAGTTGATCTCCAAAATTGGTGTTTGTCTCCTCTTGCAAACCCTTCTATTTATAGAGGATTTTTGAGGCATCATCTTCAGAAAGTCACCAACTAGGATATTACTTTTCTACCCTTTTCTTGCTTTCACATGGGCTTTGTTGAAATTGCAAAACACTTTTGAATTTTTGCCACCAATGAGCACAACAATTTTGACTTTCTTGCACCGCAATTTCGGATGTTCACATGTCCGAATTAGAGCTTGCCTTCTGAACAAAAGTTGTAGCCCTGGATCTTAGCTGTCCAACAAAGTTGATTTCATCTCAATATGACTTCTATATCTCAAGATATGGCCGGATCTTTGCACACTGTTCAAATTCCACGTCAGCAACACTATCTCATCTTTTGAGATAATTTCGGAGTCCTAAACATCCCATTTAGAATCTTCTCTTGCTTTGTAAATATGGACACTTCTTTAAGCTTTCATTCAAGATAGATTTCATGATTTTTGGATGTCTACAACTCCTATTATGCTCAAAATACTATAATAGTGTCATTTTAATCGGGTAAGCAAAGAAATTCAATTAAACTTCATATGAACCCAAACTCATAAAATATGACAAAGATCACTTAATTGAACATATAAGAAGTCTTAATGAGATAAAAGTGAGAGATAATTATTTATGAAATCTATGCTTATCACGTATTTAGAGTGAGAGTAGATTTTCAAAATGAGAATTTAATTTACAAGGTTGTTTATCATACTTTATTTATTTAATATTTTATTTTTATTAATAATAAATTCAATTAATAATAAGGTAACTATACTACTTAAAATAATTTGGTAAAACAACTGTATTTTTATGTGTAGTTTAAATTTTAAACATTTTAAAATGTAAAATACTTACTAAACTATAATGATTAATTTTTGTTTGATATTATTTTCAACAAATAAAAAAATGAATTAATTTGATTAATAAGTGGTTACTAATTAAAAGAATATCTTATTTTTTTACTCCGGATAAGTGGGAAAAAATGTTTACTCCTAATAATATTTATTGATTAAGAGTTTAATTTGGATATATTATTAAAAATTTTGTACATTATCAATCAATTAAAAAGTAAGATATGTATAATTTTTTAAAGTAATTATTAAAAAAATAATAATTTTTAATGGTAAAATAATTTATAATTAAATGACAATATTATAAAGTATACAATTAATACATACCAATTAAATGTGTTCACTAATTCAGATTATTATATTTTTAAGTAAGAAATTAATTAATAATTATTAATATTTAGAGACCTAAAACAAGGACTATAGTTTCCTCGCTTTGTTATTTTATCCATTTTCTTTTGTTTCTGTGTGTATATATATCAACTTAAACTGGGCAAGCAACAAAATGCTTAAACAAAATAAAGAAAGGAAGGTAAGAAAATTATAGATAAGACCAAAGATTAATTGAAAGGATAATGCAGAAAGTTTGACTACTTTACATTTATCAAAATTCTAGACATCAACTCAAACAAGAAATATCATTAGATGAACTTATTATTTCTATTATTCTTATTTAGTATTTTTTTTATTAGGATAAAATAGCATCAAATACTAAATTTAAGAAAATGATACATTTAATAAATTTTTATTAAGAGATAATTTTATTTACTTAACCATTAATTTATATCATATTAATATATATATATATATATATATATATATATATATATGTATGTATAAAGAAGTATTTTTTTTAATAAATTTACTATAAGTTATTCCTTTCAGTATTTTTTTAATAGTTAAATTTTATTAATTTAATCATTAAATTAAGATATTTTATTTTATATATCATATGTACAAAATTTGATAAAATATAAAAAATTTAATATTTTATTAAATTAATATATATTAAAAAAGTATAATATCCATTAAAATAAAATAAAATAATAAAATATCATATTTTAAAATAAAATAAAATAACAAAAGATCGATATTTATTAAATTGTGTAAATTTTGGTAAACTCAATCTATCATATATATTTTTTTTTAATATTTCTTCATTTTTTTAACAAGGAAAAACTAGTAGCTCTTTTTCTATTGGGTGAAGATAGTAGTGGATCAAACAAAATCAGAGAAGAGACCTCTGTCCAGCAAGCCTTGATTCACTAACCAAAAATTTATAACCTATTCAGAACTCTTAACGTTATCCATACAAAATCCTAAACCCAATTCTAACCCAATGCCTTTGACCCAAAAAAAAACATGGCAACACCTCAATAGATATGATCCAATTAAGAAATCAAACATGTCTCACTAAAAAGCTAGCCCATTTACTCTACAAAGAAAAAACGTTAAGCCCACTAACTCAAGCAAGCTTTATGCTTTGTTTTGGATAAAGCTTGAGAACAGGAAAAAATAAATAAATAACATTTAAAAATGAAAATAAAGTAAAAAACTGAAAAATATATATTATTTAAATAAATAATAAGTAGATAAACAAATACGTACAAAAATAAATAAATTATATAAATAAGTAACTAGTAATAAAATAAATATAATTAAAAAATTAAAATTTTTACTATAATTTTAAAAATAAATTTTATTTATTTATTTATTATATTAAATATTAAATTATTAAAAAAACCCACTTTCCGACGTCACCCTCCTTCACACATTTAAAGGTGAGAAGAAAAAGAATAATTATCAAACATGAAAAAATGTTCTACACTTTTCTCATTCTTAATTTCTTCTCTCACCAATTTCTCACCTTCAAAACAAGTTTAGTATTCTCCAAATAGTTCAATGGTAAGCTAGCGACACATGTTACAAAAGCAAGAATTTAAATATTGCCATCCCCATCTCTGCATAAAAAACATAACATTCTCTTTATTAATTAGAACTTTGTTAGTCAAGAAAATGTTGAATATAAAAGATAAATGGATATAGTAATGAAGTTAAACACTAATAATATACATCACAACTATTTTTTACTTAAGACAACACTATTTTTTATTCTTTAAATATAAATTTTACAATGATTTTTACATCGAAGACGTTTTACTGTCAACAGTAATAAAGCTTTTTTTAAAATATAGGATAAATAATTATGTTATTAATTGTTAATAATTCTCTTGTTGATTATAATAAAAAATATATACAATACGGCAAAGATATAGGATATGAATTTTTTTAAAATTATTATATGACATAAATATAATACAAGATAAAATAAAAATTTTAAATTGCAAGAAAAAATTTTAAAAATGAGCATGAATGATTATAAATAGAAAAAAGATAAAATTTATAAAGTTATTTTAATATTTTATATAGCATTAGTATAAATTTTTAAAAGTCAAAAATATAAAATATAAAATTCATCTAAAAATAGTTGAAGTTTAATCGAGTCCGATACAATTATGACATAACATAACTATCATTTAAAATTATGTTTCTTAGGTCAACAATTATGAAATCGTTGTTAAAATATATAATAAATAAAATATTTAACCAATGGACATTGTTCTTGTCAATAATTGTATATTCGTTTCCAAAACACATAAATAACAATTCTTTAAAAGACAATAGGCAATGGTTATTGATAATATTGAATTAGTGTGAGAATATACATACAAGGTTTTATATATATATACATACATATACATATATATATATATATATATATATATATATATATATTATTTAAGATGAAATAATATTATGTGTTACGTTTAATAGAATAACACTTTTAACAATTTTTTATTAAATTTTTTTATCAATTCAACTATTAAATTTAAATTTTATATATAATAAATTAAATTTATAAAATTTTATATAATTTAAAAATTTACAGATGCTTCATCATTTTATTTTATTTTAACTCATATATCATTTAAATTATAAGTAAATAATTATTATTAAAATAGTAATATTTACAACAGTTTAAAATAAAATTTTACACACATAATATCATAATAATATGATATAAATTAACCGTTAAATTATATTTTTAATAAAATTTTATTAATGATATTATTTTTTAAACTTTAATATATGATATCATTTGATTTTAATTATATATATATATATAAATATAATTTTTTTAATTCAACTATTAAAATATAAAAATAAATTATCCTAATTATTGATATTAAAATTTGTTAAAAATATATAAAAATATAATTATATATATATAATCTGGTTAAATATTACAGGTAATGATTTTTATCTACCATTTTTTTCCCGTAACAATTGTAAAACTGAATATCTATTTATTTATCATAAACTACAGATAGAAATTGTTGTAAAAAATTTAAGAACAATTTTATAATTATTGCCTAATAAATAATTATACAAAATAAAAAAAAATTGTTTACATAGATCTAATTTATTAGGTACAACAAATATTTTACTTTTTCTTTTTAACAATTTTTTTAAAAATTCAATTACTTTGAAGGAATTATGCTAAAAATTTTATGTTACAGCTCCTATATTATTTATATTTTTTTAATATTATTCGCACGCTATTTTTTATGTATACATATTAATATAAAATAATTATACGTCTATGATGTATATAGTTTTTCGTTTTTCAATCATACATATATTTGAATAAATAAACTCCTGATAAATACATATATAGATGGACATTCTTATTCTAGTTATATGAGTTCTAACTCAAAATATAAGTAATTTAGGATAATATGACTGAGGTAATAAGATAGGTGCATACAACATTATGTTATTCTATCTAAACTAAAAATTACAGAAATCTTCTTTTCTTCGGATTGATACTTCTACATTATAGTAGTTGCCCTTATTCATATAGTGAGAATTTCTTCTCTACTTTCTATGTCGATGTTACCTCAATGTTGAAAGGAGAGTGATCCACATTGCAGATTTACTTAAAAGTCATAGTTACGCATACAAAATATAGTAAAGGGAAATGAGATATTTCATTCAAGTAAAAGTAAGGATATAAGTAGTGCATTAAATTATATTTTAACATAAAGAACAAATACATTCTTTGACCTTCACAACAGACTATCAAAAAATAATCATCTTATGCAATGTATGAATGAGATTATTCTACTCTCTACTCCACAAGTATATACAATGATAGATGCATGAATAAGTTGAGATTATTGCATCATATACTACAATAATCTTCACTAATCTAATGTTGGTTATCCTTACAATATGTAAATGCATGTAGGTCCAAACATCTTCACAGCTTTATCAAAATAATAGACGTATCAGAATCCAATTCCAAATCACAGTGTGCCTTTGACAACACTAAAATCATCATCAACTTCATTCCACAACATTCCGAAATTGATCAATCGGTAATGATAATCTTCAGAGTCTTGTTAAGACGACTAAGTCTGACTAGAGCAGTCCTGACTAAAGGATCAACCTTAGACCATTAGAAGGCTCAAACCCAACGCATATACCCTACGCTCGGAAGTTCCCACTATCATGAACTTTTGTTTACTTTCATGTGAATCGACTTTTATATTTCTCAGCTCCCTTTCACAGAAGGGCTCGTAAATTATCCTCCATTACAATTTATAAAAATATTTTTATGCAAATGATGCATGTCAGCTAATAATTCTAATTCCTATCTCTATCACACTTGAAGGTATAGCCTTCTTCTTAAGGGTCAAGATCTCATAATCTTCAAACGATTATTATATATATATATATATATATATATATATATATATTATGTTTAATTATGTACTTTTTACTAAATTAAACGAGATTTTCAACCTCCAATAAATATCCTAAAATTTAGATCAATAATTTTATAATAATTTTATAAATTAACTACTAATATAATCTTTTCCAATATTTTTATATTTTATCTTCTTATACTAAGGTTTAAATATAATGATATATATATATATAAAGTCAATTAAATACTAACTATATTTTTATATATCATAGAAATATATTGGAGTGAAAAGTAATGTCTATTATAAGGTATTAGATTTTGAATATTTTTATAAAAAAATAATAAATGATTTCCTTTGTCCATCAAACTTTTTAAACTCATACCTCCTTATATTTACTACGTGAGAATATATCTGTATGATTTAAAATTTATTAAAAGGACTTTATTTTAAAAATCTCTTTCTAACGGCTCTACGTTTAAATATTATAACCCCTATAATTTATATTAATTTATGTAAAGGTATACCATTTTATAATACATACAAAATTTATTAATATAATTCATAAATATATATATATATATATATATATATATATTTGGGCACCTAAAATTTTTATATCAAATTCCCACCTAAAATTGATCAATTTAATGTCTAACTAATCTAATAACCAATTTATAATCATATAATATTTTATCTACGTTCAAATTTAAATATAACCACACATAAATTTTATACTCTCACGTGATTGATAAAATTTTATTCTAGAGTAAGAGGATTCTAGAACTACCCTTATAAGCAATTAAATTTTATTTAAAATTAAATACAACCTCTATATTTATCACATAATTAATAAATTTTTTTTAAAGTAAAATGCTCTAAAATTACTCCTATATTCTCCTTGAGTCTCCTCTCCTTACCTGAAATTTGAAAACCAATGTAATTCTTTAAATTTTCTTGACGAGGTCTGCCTTTCCCAGTGTACCTTGCTACCATTGAATATCGCTTTTTTTTTTTTTAAATATTACATTTTATATTATACTACATCTAAATTAGTAACCATTACACATTAAATTATTAAAAACAACACAATAAAAATTGTTCATATAAATTCTAAGAGTTTATTTTTTTTATATAAAATGATTAAATGTTCATGGTCAAAAACTAATAAACAATTTTCATTGTCAACTTTTCCTTTGATTTGCAATTTATACCTACATTAAACGCTGAATTTAATAGGATAATTAATGTCTTTTAAATTGTCAAGTTAATTAATTGTAACCTTTTAAGATAATCATTGACCTCTTTTAAATCTCCATTAATCAACATATTGAAATTGTTATAATGATTTGAAAGAAAGAAAGAAACTTAAGGATAGACATTTCGATTTCACTAAAATAGGGATTTACCACCTAAGGTTTTCCTCTTACAAAGTAACAAAATAACTACCACAAGAGAATTAGAATTAGTTGAAGGACCCAATCAGCATATTCTCCCCACAGAGTACATTTGAGTTGATTTTTCCTATTATTAACAAAAAGAAAATATTTGTGGCTTGATTGAAAATTCTCACAAATATAAGTTGATTTATCTTGATGGACCTTGCGCATAAAATACTTTTTCTTCTTGCAAAGCTCGTTTAAAAATAAAATAAAATAATATCATTTTCTCTTACCGGACTAAAATTGTGAGTAAAATAGTAACACATAATCCTGTCCATGCAAATTTATCATATTCATTCAATCCTCCACTCCACATCTTTCTCATAAATTAACAAGTTACATAAAATTACAATAAAAAAATATTGCTTGAAGGAAGAGAGGATTACCTTATAAAAGGTAATCAAGATAGCAGGCCCAATTCTAGAAGAAAAACAACACATAACCAAACCCACCAAGTGAAAATTGTGTCTTAGCAAATTAAGGGCAATAATTAAACATGGGTAGTGGCTATTTTTAGTAGTGTCCATTTGCAAGCCTCTGCCCTGTAAGGCCACACATTAGAGCTTCAGTGGGAATTTTTCTAACTTTGTGGACACCCTCAGCAAAGATCACACCCATGCCCATATGCAAATGAGGCTCAATGTGGCAATGGAAGGCCCAAACTCCAGGGTTATCTGCCTTAAACCTTAGGGCAGTCCAACCATATGGAAATATCACTGCAGTGTTCCTTAAAGGTGCATGTGTCAAATTGAATTTCTTCTCATCACCTTGTTTGAATTTCCCTTCTCCATACCCCAAAACCCAAAAATCATGACCATGCAAATGCCAAGGGTGAATCTCACTACCATTCCCACTTAATTGGTTTGCATTTTGCAATATCACATCAACAACCTCATTTAGATGGAACATGTACACCCCATTACCAATTGTGGCATTGGGGTTGGTTGGAGGGATATTAATATCATATTCTTGTGGGAAGGTCTCTGGTGGGGGCGTTTGATCAAAGGCATTGTTTATTTTGAACTTGATGGAGCCCAAGTAAGGTGTTGGAGGCAATGTTAAGGACACATTATTAATGGCCCATTTGGTGAACCCCTTAACCATGTTTTGTGTATTGAGGAGCAAAATCCTACGGTCAGAGAATTTTGGAGGTTGTGGGGTTCCCATTTTGGCAATGATTTTCTTTGTGAATGCTTTGCTTCTATTAAAATCATTCCAAAGGGGTGTTATTGGTGGTGGTGAAGTTGGAAAAACTGAGGCTGAAATTGTCTTGTAGTTTACAATTGTTAGGCCTTGTGGGGTTTTGGGATTTCTTCCTCTAACCCCAATTGAAAGCCAATAGTTTTTGTTTGGGTCTTGATCCGTGCGAAGAAGCACTGAGTAACTCTCACCAGAGTAAATATCAATGTCATCAACCTCAAATGGTTGCACATAGTTTCCATCAGCTTCCACCACAACAAGTTTGTGATTCTACATCACCACACACAAATTATAGGGTAATGTTAATTGGTGCATAAGAATAATTGAATACATGGTAATGGTGACATTCATGATGAGACTCATTATTGTTAAATTGAAACAATAGGGGTAAAATAACTCTCAAACCAAATCAATGAGATTCATTTTAGAAAACCATTAAATCAATTCTTGAAAATGTATAGATTAAATAAATTAAATTTTGAAATTTAAATAATTTTTTCCCAATATCACTAAATTTTAATTTTGTTTTTATTATCATTTTATAAAACTGCAAAGTAATAAAAAAATTTAAAACCTCAAAAAATAAAATACATGATCCATGAAGGTTTTTACTCAATTCTTTAAACGTGCAAGGGAATTTTATTTTATCTTTCACTATTTTGTACCAAATTTAAATGACAGGGCAATATGCAAAACTTGACCAATTTCAAATATCAATATCCTAGTGTCATGATAGTATTGGCCTACGTACTCTTCAAATCAATAGCGTGCCAAGTCCCACCAAACCCTTGGAATCTCAATGATGATTTTGCTTTCTTTTTCCTAAAATTTTATATTCTCAGTGTGTGTTTTTTCTATTCACGACTCAGGGAGCCCCACGCACATACATCCTCATTTTAATTTTCAAACACACTATATTCTTTTAAGATTGAATAATTAATTTATTGATTTCAAGTATTTAAAAATATTAAAAAATATTTATTAAATTAAAATATGAAATTATATATAGTATAATAAATATATTCTTAAATTATAATTCATGTAGTTAAAATAATTTTAAAAAATTAATGTTAATATTTTACTTTTAATATTATGAATAATTATTTTTACTTCTTATTTATTAACTTTTATATAAATGATTGAAAAAATATTCTTTCAAAGTTAAGATATTTTTCCTTCTAACCATCATGCCGACTTTAATGTTATTGGCTCTTTATTTTATAAGGTCTTTTTCTTTTTTGCATCTAATAATACAATGCTTGAGTTAATGACTATCTAGAAGTTACTTTTAAAAAAATTAAAGTATATACATATGTAAATTATGTGCAATTGTTTTTAGTAAAATTCTAATCCTTTTAATTCTGAATTAGGTTCTTCTTACATACAACGGTCTGATTGAGGTGCATACCAAAAAGTCAAAGATTTCATACTACAATTTTTATATATCTTTGGAATCAAGTTGGTCCATGAAGTCATGATCCTCTTTAACTACTCCATGCTTTTTACCTCATTTTCCAACTTTCTTGACACATTATTAGTCAAGTCTTTGCTATTACCTAAACACATTTGACACCTAAATTATTCTCTTTATAGTCAATAAACAAAATTATCACCGTGAATTCCTCTAATTTGTTTCCTTTTTGCTAAGTGTGAACTAGAATAAAATATCTTGGACCAACCTCATCACATAGCTAATGATCACTAATATGCATATACACTTAAAAGTGTCATCAAATTTTTAAAAGTGATGAATTTGTAAGATTAAATGTAACGTTTCAATTTTAGAACATAAATTAAAGTTAAATTAAACCTATAAAAATTCACAAAAAAATTAATTTTTACTAAATTTAAACATTTTTTTAATAAATTAGAAATATAATAAACTTTGATGATTTTTTAATAAATAATGATTAACCTACTTTATCTTTAAAAATGTACTTTTCTTACTTTAAAAGAGTGAAACTCCCCCACGTTTAGCATGTCATGATGAATGGTAACACAAACACATAGAAATAAAATTGAAATACAAGAAATGATAAAAAGTGAAAAATAGAGGAAGAAAAAGAGAGATAATGAAATGCAACATAATTAATAGTGGGAATGAGAACTCACTGAAATGGCTAAGTTGAGTGAAGCCAAGGAAGTGGTACTAGCAATTCTGATCCTATAGGTCTTGTTTGGCTCCACATGAAGAATCTGAGGGGCACATTCTTCACCACCTTTAAATTTGCATTGGGGTAGTGTGGTGTTTATCAATTTAGCTGCAAGGGAACAATTGAACTGTCCCCTTCCATTGATGAGAAGTGTCTGAAAAAGTGAATAATCCGTGGAAGGTAAGAAAAGGGTCAATGACAGTATGACACATTCTTAACACAAAATAGTGTAATAGTTATAAAGATTCCTTTTCCTTCACGCTTTTCACTTCATAAAAGCTTATTTACCTTCTCTTTCAATAAATTATTTATTTAAATATTTATTCTATAATTATTACAACTCTTTAAATTTTTAAAATTTGTTTTTCACAAAAATTTTCTTCAACACTTTATATAAATCAATTTTAAAAAGTATTGACCATTTATTATAAATTATCTAAATATTTATATAAATACACACCTTTACATACTTCTGTAAATGCATCGGTATATTTCACAAAAAAATTCTTTAAATTGTTTTTTCACACATAAGCTATTATTTTTTAACTTTTTAAAAGTTAAAATATTATTATATTTGTCTTTATAAAAGATTAGAGAAATGATATTAAAAGAAAATTTTAATAACTTCTGTATATTTTTTAAAGTCTGGCTTGAAAAAAAAAATCATTATAAGTAAATCGATTGCATATTAACTTTTTAAAAACTAATTTAAAAGATTAATTCTAAAAAAGAACCTATCGGTAGATGACAATGTTCCCTTCAGTGTACTAACAGCTGGCAAAAGCTGAATTGCCTCTTTTAAGATTGAGTCACTGTGCAGAATTATTTTCCAATTGAAATGGGATAATTTTTGTTGGCCTTTTTTATTTGAGGAAAGTACTTTCAAAATGTATGTATATAAAATGATTAAAACAAGTAAAAATAAATAAACTAATTATATATAATACCAAATACTATATACTAATTATTTAATGTTTAGAAAATTTATGAAACCATATATATATATATGTCATTACATATTTTTATTTTTGTCAAATACATATTTTTAGAAATAAAATATTGTAAATAAAATACTAACATAATAAAAAATATTTTTATTGAAATTAATATATTTTTTAACAAAATTTAAGTAAATTAGATCTCAAAAATTCATAAAAAAAAATTTTAAAATTCTTATCTTGTTGCATGTCTTAAATTAAACTTAATTGAAATTTAATTTTAAAATATAAATTAATTATTTGCTTACAATTGCATCATGAGCATACCATGTTTCTCCAATGGAATTGCTTCCAATTCTTAGTCTTGGAGGAAAATACAACTCGATAATCCAAAGATAGAATATTATCATTAGAGAGAGAAAGAAAGGAGCTATATATATATATATATATATATATATATAATAAGTTTACTTAAAACGTAATTAATCAACTTTGATTTTTATTGTACTTTGCAACGCAGTTTCCTCTCTCTCTCTTTCTCTCTCTCTCTATATATATATATATATATTATATGTTGAATAAGCGATTTTAATTTTAAAAAAAGAAAGAAACAAAGATGCCTGATTTTAAAAAAATCCAATACCACTTTGTGAAGATGGGCCACATGTGCAACTTTTTTGAAGTTGCTTTACAGAATTTCGCATGAGTTAGATCTGGAATTTGGTTTTCTTTATATCAAAATATAATAATTTTTTATTTTTATTTCTGGGTGTCACATGTGGAGTATGAATTGTTTCCATTTGGTCCATTGGTAAGTATTTTCTTTTTTTCCTTTTTAATGCCAATTGGGTTGTGACCCACATATAAGCCTTGAGATCAAATGCCTCATTCAAAAGTTGAACAACACTTGCACATAAGATATGCAATTCGTATAAATAAATAGGATCATCCATCATGAGTCTTAAAAGAAGATACCATCAAATCAAATCAAAGTAATGTAAATAATAGTGACCACATTTATCTTATTTCTGAATATAATTAGAGTGATATTACTCGGTCAATACAATTTCATTTGAATTTGTCAATTAAGAGTGGTTATTTGTTGTTGAATAAATAAATAAACAAATTCAGAAACCAAATTATATACACTATTAGTTTAGGAATAAATTGACCCAAAATTTTACTCACAAGATCAAAATCAAAAACATAACTATAATAAAAGATGATAGACACTAAAATTAAAATTAAAATTAAAAATATTATTTTTTTCTTTTTCCATAGCTCATATTATATTAAGATATGGCAAAGGTCATAAAAATAAAAATAAAAATAAAATGAATGTTAAATGAAAGTAAATTTACCTGAGGTTCACCAATCCATTTGAATGGTAGAGAAGAGAGGCCAACCTCTTGTTCATGAGAACTAGTGTGCCACAAATCACTAAGAAGCAAGTTGAATTCTCCATCATAATGAAACGGTTCGTTTTGTCCCTTTGGTAAATCTACTATTAATGAACCATACAACCCTGCAGCTCTTTGCATACCATAGTGTCCATGATAGAAATATGTACCAGGCTGCACCATATAAAAACCCATCAATGCATTATTATATATCACACATTATGAGATCAATGAGATCTCTTCTTCAATTAAACAACAAATTGATAAAACACACACAAACTACCAAACACAAATAAACATAGCTGGACATGCCACTTGGGGGTATCATATCAATTACCATAGATTCCAATACAAATGCTTAAACAAAGTCACCAATGTTACTTCGTCCAAATAAAATAAATAAATAAACAATGTTTACCTTTCTCGAACTTATTTTTAAAAAATAACCCCTTTTTTAGAAAATCTTTGAAAAATAACGGTTATGCCTTCAAATTTAAAGGTTTCCAAATATGCACTTTAAAAGTTTAGTTTATTTTTTTTCTTCTTTAAATGAGTTTACTCAACCAGACCCAACTCAAATTAATTACTAATAAAAAAAATACAATCTTAATTATCATGCATTTTCTTTGTATCAAATCAAATCATATCTTTTCTTTTCCTTTTCTTTTTATCTTTATTTTTTACCACCTTATTTTTTTTTAAAAAAGGAAAGAAATGTAATTACCCTGTCAACTGTGAATCTGTAATGAAAAGTTTCTCCTGGGTTTATAGCACACTGGGAAATGGCAGCAGTGCCATCAGCCCAAGGAGTTCCAAGCTGCAAAATAAAAAAATAAAAAAATAGTAAGATACCATTTTTGGATCATAACCTGATATCATAAAACCATAGCAACACTCATATTTGTATATATAATTATACAAATACATAAAAAAAAAATTGAAAAAAAAAAGAAGAAGAAGAAAAACCTGTCTGATTCCATGCCAATGAATAACAGTTCCCTCAGTGGAAAGCTTGTTAGTGAGAGCAATATCAAGGGTGTCTCCAACTTGAGCTCTAATGGTAGGACCTGGAAATTGGCCATTGATTCCCATCACAACATGCTCCAAACAATCTGGTTTTTTAATCATGTACTCCACATCAAACTTGTAGTGTCTCACCCTTCCTCCTATTGTTAATCCAAACAAACCCAACCATATGCACCAAATAAAAACACCTTTTAACCCCATTCTTCCTCTTCTTCAACACACCCTAATCTATATTGGTTAATAAAGGATTTCAATGATACAAACAATATTATCAAAGTAAGAATAAGAATATAACTAGAGTGTAGAGAGGATCGATGTGGTGTCTGATTTGTGCCACCATTGCCTAGGTACCCATATATATATATATATATATATATATATATATATATATATATATATAGACCCAGACTTGCTTTCAGATATCACATCGTACTTTCTTCAGTTTTTTTTTTCTTCATTATATTAATCTACAAGTTGTGCGTGTCATTATTTTTTTTATTTTTATTATCATATATTTTTAACAATATTTTTATTTTATAATATTTTTTTCAAATTTAATTAATTATAAAGTTGGGTTGTTCAGATTTAATTGAATGATTCATGATATTATGTTATGAGTTTCATCCATTTAATTTAATTTTTTCTATTTATTTTTAAATATGTAACAATATTTTTTGTTATTTTTATTTCAACTAGTTCTTCATATACTCAATTTTTAGAAGAAAAAAAAATTTAGGTGTGGATTTTTATTTTTAATTTTAATTTGTGAATCTAGCGAATTGCGCGTGGAACTATTTTATATTTGAACTAGTTCTTCATATACTCATTCTTTAGGAAAAGAATTAGGTGTGGAATTTTTGTCAAATAATACTTTTAGGATAATGCACTATTGCAAATCGCGTAGAGAGCGAGTCTGCGAGATGACAAGATGGTTAATTTTTTTTTTTGAAAAACCACGTTTCATGTTCTCGCAAAAAGAATAATAAAATGAAGATTTATTTGATAAGAGTAACTTTTAGATAACAACGCGATATTGATTTACGTGATATATGTTTTATTTTTTAAATAAGATTTTAGGTCTATATTTTATTTCGTATATGAAAAATTATTAAAAAATCAATTTAATCTTATCATATTGTAAATATTTTTAATTCAAGCATGATTCTTTTTAGAAACTTATTTTCTCTTCTCATAAATTATTTTGTACAAACATAACGTAAGATATATATTTCATTTTTTTTATCATGTTATGTTATTATATATTATATTTTTTTTCTTCATACTTTTTCAAAAATAAATACACCAAGAATATTAATTTTATCAGACATCTCTCCTAATAAAAGTTGTAATGATTATGTTTTTTCTTTTCAAATTAACAATCATAATAGGTAAATTTCAGAAGAAATAAAAGATAAAGTTAGTCTGCATTTATAATGCAGTTTCATTAATAACTAACCACTTTTAGATATATATTTATTGAGATAAAACATTTTAAACTTAACATTTCTATTACAAGTATTGCCATTTCAATCAAAAGTTTCTTTGATTCCTTCTCTTTTCGGCTGCTTTAACTGCATTTTGAATTCATTATGTTTTAAGGGAAACAAACACAGCGTGCACTAGTAGATGACTAGTTAACACGTTTAAACTAAAATGGTAAGTAATTAGTTTTTAAATTATTTATGCATTACAAAAATTTATTTATTATTATAAAAAAATTTTAAGCGTAAGGATACTTTTTGTTAGTATAAATTTTATCTAACAATACTTAAATTGTTAGTATAAATTTTAAAGGTCTGCATTACTAAATAATGTATTATATTAATATTAATATTCTGTATTGTTATAATTATTTATTAGTATTAATATATTTTATTATTGGTATACATTTGTGACTAATAGTTTCTAAACAATTTTTTTTTAACTTTCATAAATAAATATTTTTATGGATTTAATTGTTTAAAGTTCGTGATATTCAACTTTTTTAATTAAATTATATTATTAATAAATTATTAGAATTATCTAATGATAAGAGTTAAAAAGTAAAATAATTTTATAAAAAATTTTAAATTTAAATTTATTATTTTTTACATTATACTAAAAGAAATTATATAATTTATAATAAAAAATTTCACAAAAATCAGAGAAAAAAAAGAAACAGAATGAGTATGAAAAGAATTTAAGCTAACGTTTTATTTATCAAAATATTTTTTATTTTTATTTTAAAATATTATTTTAAAGTTTTATATTAAAAATAATGAAAATAAAAATATATAATATTATTTTATTATTTTCATAAAAATGTTAAAAATAAAAGTAAAAAATAAGATAACATTTTATAAATAAAAAAAATTTCAAATAAAAAATGAAAAGAATCAGATGACGTAAGAAAGCAATAAAAATAGTTTGAATGTGATTATAATATATATAAATAAATTGGAACTTAATTATCACATGGGGTTATACTAGATATTGGGATGGTTTTGAAATCATCAAGTGTAAGTAAGGACAGATATAGCAGACTTCATTTGATTATTGCTCAATTGAATAGTCGTTGGGGTAAACAAAATGTGATTAATTAATTCCTGTGCTGCCGTCGTTAAAGACTAAATATTTTATTATTATTTGTTTTTGGTTACTTTTTGTTTATACTTTTACTTTTTTTTTTCTTTTTATTCTTTTTAACATTTTATATGGATTGATAAATTTAAGAGAAAAATAATTTTATAAAAATTCATTCTTTTTCTTAATTCCGTAGGACTAATCGAAATACATTTTAAATTTAAATTTAAATTTGTTATTTATAATTTTTTTTAAAATTTAACTTAGTTTAAAATTTATAAATCTGTTTAAAAATAAATATTTTTTTAAAAAAATTAGTAAATAATTAAAAATATAAATATAAATAATTAATTAAAAAATTTACAAATTTAAAATTTATAAAATAAAAAATATTAAAAAAATATAAAATACATATAATTATTTTAAAAATTTACAAATTATATAATATTATAATATTATATAAATATTATATATTAAAATAAAAATTATATAAATATAATATATTAAATTAAATATAAATATATAATATAAATAGATCTTTGAGTAAATTAAATAATTTTGTTGAAAAATTTTATTCGTTTTAATTTTTAATTAAATTAAAGAAAGATAGGTTATTTTTTAAAATTTATTTTAAAAAAGTTTTAAAATTAAAAAATAAAAATAAAAGTACATAGGTGGAGTAATTTTTTAATAATTTAAATATTTATTAATATTTATATAATTAAAATAAAATATTTTAAAATTATATTGAAAGATGTTTTTATTGAATATACATATTTTAAACTTTTGATTTATTTAAATTAAAATATTTATTTTTTATTCTTATTCAAACATACGAATATACCATGAGTGAAATGTCAGATTTGAGGAAATGACAGATATCATAAGATAATTGTTGTTATGGTGGTATATATGCTTGCCAGGTATGGCTCGGTTATCTATAAACTGAGTAAATTATTTTAATATAAATATATTATTAATTATTAGATTTTATTAATAATTAAGATTTTATTCTTTGAAGACAAAATACTCACTGTATATAAGCAAAAATAATTCATTTTCGTATCCTTTGGGTGCATATGGCTGGCCTTATCACCTAATAAATTATTCAGATTTTTAATATTTTTTTAATTTAATTAAAATACACAGTTGTGTAACAAAAAGGATACATAGTTTATTATCATCTAATATTAAAATTTATTACTTTTTATAATAATTATATTAAAAATTATATTTTATTTACTTAACAATATAATAACTTTTAACACAGATAATATATTAAAAACAATTTTCGATAGATTCAAAATTTTATAATTTTCATCGGTCCGTGATATACGGCTTTTAGCTGAAGCTTCGTGCTGAAGAAGACAGCGTTAGCCTCGTTTATGTTTAGAATTATTATAATTATCATTTACGCAAGAATTTAATTAAGTTACAAATTTTTTATTTGAAAATTTTAAAAATATTCAACTTGAAAATAATATTTCTTGTGACCAAATAGTAGAGAAATATCATTACATTTTTTAATTTAATAATTAATTATTAGTAGAAATGAAAGTAAATAAGGTTGTCCAGTAGAAATTTACGGCTTGGTTCGTTTAATAAATAGATAAATAAATCAGATCTAAGTTAATAAAAAAATTTATTTAACTTATTTAAGATCTATTTATATTTATATTTATATTTATATATTATATATTTATATTTATATTTATTTTAATATATTATATTTATATAATATTTATTTTATATTTTATTTACATAATATTAATATATATATATATATATGTCTTAGGCATATTTAATAGTTTTTTTATTTTTTAAATTTTAAATTTGCAAGCTTTTTTAATTATTTATTTATATAGGTTTTAAGTTTATTTATTAATTTTTTTTTGTAATATAAGTTTTTAAACAGGCTTGTAGACCATGTAAACTTTAAATTAGGCCAAGCCTTAATAGAATAAAAAAAAAAAAAAAGTCTCTATTAGGCTCAAGCCTCAAAGTCTTTAAACAGATCAGGTTTGAACATTAAAATCCTAACTCGCATCAGTTTACTTCTATCTCTAATTATTAGTAAAAGGTGTAGTTTAGAGATATTTAAAACTTCATGTGATAATATTAATATTTCTTGAATTCACTATTCAATTTTTTTATTAATTTATCATTTTAATAATTCAAATTTTTTAATATTTCTCTTTAATTATTTTCTCCTATATATTTTAGAATTGAAATTTTTAGTAGAATTTGCCGAAAAGTAGCCCATTGAGTAATTGAAGCACTTTGAAATTTGATCGTTATGGTTGTCTTTTGCCATTCATTGTTCTAAAGATGAACATTTTATGGATGAAGATTTTCAAAGTGATGGATGTGATGAAAAAGTTTGTATAATGAGGTCGGATGAATTTCAGCTGTATTAGCATATTTTCACATCATTTTTTTATTTTGGTTATAATTTGAGCTGCAAATTTATTTTTGTTAAAAATATTAAGAGAAAGATTGACTAATTTTTTAGCAGTAATTTTTGATAGATTTATAAAACTAGAAATTACCTGCATAATGTACGAGTATATTAATCTTTTTTTTTTAAAAAAATAAAGTTTCATGATAATATGAGGAATTAAAAGCAAAAAACATTAATATATATAACAAAAATATTTTATCATATAATTATAGTAAATTCATTTATTTATATTGTAAATTTTACTCTTATTAATTGATTGTTTATCAAATATATAATTGAATTAATTACTATTTTTTATAATATTAACCATACCATTTTTATAATTGATTATATATTTTTATAATTAATTATAAAAATTATCATAGTTAATATTATAAAAAATATGATTAATTTAATTATGCATCTAATAAATAATTAATTATATATTTTTATAATTAATTATCTTTAAAATGTAAATAAATAAATTTACTTATATAAAAAATATTTTTGATATGTATAATAAAGTTGTTTCGTTTAATTCTAATATTTTACTAATAAGACACTTCTTACATTTTGATATTGTATTTAGATATTCTAAAAATAAATGTGAAAGTAGTTAAAAATAGCTTAATTAATACCGGTGTAAGAACGAAAGAAATACAAGAATACATTAAGAGAGAGAGAGAGAGAGAGAGAGAGAGAGAGAGAGAGAGAGAGGAATTTTGTGTTTAGGAGAGTTTGCAAAATAACCTATCTTTTCTCTAGATTGTATATATTAATTTGTAAAGAAAGCTTGAAGTCTATTCAATTGTCCTTCACAGACAATTGTGTGAATTTTTAGACAATGCTTCTTTACAATTTGAACTACACGTTCCAAAAAAAATTTCAGTATTATGGGAGTATATACTCTTTTCCCTTTAAATTTAGATTTTTCTTTAAAATAAACATTTGAAAAAATAAACATAGAGAAAATAAAAAAATGTTTATATTGGTTTATTATCAAACTATCAAGAACCATACAAGTATTTTTAAGTTATATCTCAACAACAAATCTTAAAATTAAATTAAATATTACACATAAGAATATATAATAAATAAATGTACAATGATAAATGACAATATAAAAAGAGATTTTTTTTATTGATAAAAACATTTATGGAAACATTCACCAAATGAATTAGTATAATTAAATATTAGAGTTGTATGTATCCATCATGATACTTAAGAATTGATCAAGTTTTTTAAATTGTATTTTAAAAAAAATTTAACAATTTTTTTTATAAATATAAAAAAATTAAACTATACTTGTTAAATTTTTTAAATAAGAGATTTTAACATTAACATCATGTTTTAAAAAAAATATAAAGTGAAAAGGTTTTTATATTCTACCTAAATATTTTAAATTATGAAAACTTAATTTTTAGAATGTGATTATAAATTAATCAAATTTTAATATTAGTTTAAATATATTTTAATTATTAATTAACTATGTTTTAGTAACTATTAACTTAGATTTCAGTATTGGCTTAACGAATTTTCAAATAATCAATTATCAATAACAAATAACTGGTTAGTATTTTTCGGAGGTTCTACAAATAATAGAACAATTTGATAATTAATTAACAATTGGTTTAATCAATTATTAATACTTTTTAAAATTTTTATAAATAATAAAATATTTAATTAATTATCAATTATCACTTATCGGTTATAATTTTGATAATTTTGAGTAGTTCTTTCTATTACAATAGTTAAAAATAAATTCATTCAAACCTATTTCTAAATGTATATTTAATAATTTTTTTAATATATTTTTTATAGGAGAACTGGAATAGAACACATTTTTTGAAAAAAATACTATTAATCTAAGATTTTTTTAAAAATAATCTTATTCATAAAGTGTTATTCATTATGATAAAAATTTTATTGTATTGTACTTAAAAGATAATAATAAAATATTTAATTTTAAACATGATAAGATGTTGAAATATGTTACATCAATTAAAAGAATATGATGAAAATATTTTTTAAAGTAACTTTTAAAAGGGAATTGGGTTGAATTTATTTTAATATAAAACGCGTTTTTAATTAAAATATATTGAAGTGACTATTACTTTCAGAATGTGGAACAATTTATTCAAGTGCGTGTGAACAATAAAGAACTAAGAAACCCTTTATTGCATCATGAAAAAGTGTAAATTGACAAGGAAAACGATTAAACGAAAAATAAAAATAAAAAGAAGATGGGATTTAAAATTAATGTAACAAATAACTCTAACGATCTAGAAAGGTTGGGGAACAACTAATCATTGTGGGTGCCAACCACTAAATATTAGAATAGAAAGGAAAACAATCTTTTTTTGGACATCTTAGTTGACAGTACTGAGATTTGTAAAACTTTAAGGTTTATTTATACAACTTTGTCATCCCTTTTCTTCTTTATGAATTCTTTTCGATCATCTTATGAGGAACAAAAATATGACAAAGCAAAAGACAAATTAAAAAAGAAAACAAGTTGGTGAAGACCTTTAAACGGGTATGTCTAAACCAGCCATACACGCTTTGACCACGTTTATGTGCTTTCAACAGCTTTAAAAACAAATTTTCTATATACTATTTTTTAGTGTTATCTTTGTATCAAATAATGGATTTAATTATAAATAAATTTTATTGACATGCAATTTTATGTGAAGTTAATTAAATAATGTTTTATATATAAATTTAAATTTAAGCAACCATCATTTAACATAAATTTAAAATATATAAATTTAGAATAACATGAAACATGATATATTAAAAAATACGGAAGTATATCAATTGATGTTATGTATCTTTATTTATATATTTTTTTAATATATAAAATCTTTCACTTAATTTTACACATTCGTAAAATATTGTGAATATACCGGTATTTTGAGTAGACCTAACACTCTTACTTTTAGAGTTGTTGCATCTCCTATTAAAAGTTATAACTTTTTTTTTTATATATATTTACACATCCACCTATTTATCTTTTTTACTAGAAAATGCAATTCTTCAAGAAAGGATGCAACTCCTTATAAAGATATAATTTTTTATTTTTAATTTTTAATTCTAAATAAAATATATTTATGAATTATGTTATTAATATTTTAAATAGAAAATTAAAATTTTATTTATTAATATAAAATCATAAAATTTTTAACATTTTTTATTTGGACTAAATTAATAAATTATAAAAAATATTATTAAAAAATATATATTTATTATTAAAAACAGACTCTTAGGTTGATGACAATATGAAAACTATATGGTTCCAAACTTAATCTATAAATTATATCTTTTAACAAATAATCATGTGAATTGTAACATCTAATGTCAGACTAGGTAATCAATGTGTTATTCTCATCACCACATGATCAATTTATAGTCACTAATATTATAATCAAAATTATAATGAATAAAATCTAGAAGTATAGTAAGAAATTATGCATCATATGTGATACTTATTAATAGAATCATTATCTTATCGATCTTTACAACAATTTTTTACCCTCATAGATGTTAAAAGAAACTAATAAAATTTCTTATTTTACAAGTAATATATCTATGACTATCATGGACTTTATCTCTACATTTTATGGTATCAATAGACATAATATATTGTTGAGTTCAACCTTACACTCAAGATATTATATGCATAGTTATTATTCATATTCATAAAATTTTACACAACATTAAATAAAGAAAATAACAAAAAATGTAAATAAGTAACTTCTCTTAAATAATAAAACAATATGGATTTTATTATTTTAAAAGATAATGGTTACAACTTTATATGTCTCCCATTAATCTAAAGAATCAAAAGATTCTAATATGTCCATATTCACAACATGACATTTAAAATGAATGGGTCTCAAGCTTTTAGTTAATGGATTAGCTATAATTAAATGTGTTCTAATATTATTTATTGCAATATTATCCTGTTTAACTAATTTACAAACTATTAAATATTTTGTTTCTACATGTTTCTATATTGACTACTGTTTATATTCGTTTTTTATGACTAAGTATGTGTGTTATACACGTGTGTTTTTTTTGTATATTTGTTGTTTTTTCATGTTTATGTTTATGTTTAGGGTTTTTTGTTTTTGTTTTTATTTTTTGTGTTTGTTGTTTTTCATTTATGTTTATGTTGCATATGTGTGTTTGTATTTGGTGTGTGAGTGTCTGAATGTCTATATATGCTTTTTGTATATGTGTATTTGTTAATTGTGTGTGGTTTAAAGGTGTGTTATTTTTTCATTTTTGTTCATGTTGCATATGTGTTTGTGTTTGGTGCATGTGTGTTTAAATGTCTATATATGTTGTTTATATATGTGTATTTGTTAATTGTGTGTTTGTTATGTGTTTTTTAAAGGTGTTTGTATATGTATTTTTTTTGTCTATGGTCTATTTTTTATGTCATTTTTTATTATTGTGTGTATATGTGTTGAGTGTATATGTGTCTTTCTTTGTTATTTGTGTTAGTTTGATTGTGTTCTTTGCATATATGTTAATACAAGTGTATGTAAGTTGAATGTGAGTGTTCGTTATATATGTGTGTATGATTTTTGTATGTGTTCTTATTTATTGTTTATAAGTGTATTTTTTTGTTGGTTAAAAATAAATTTGTTGTACGTTTATATTATTTGAATGTTTGTGCTTGTGTATTGCTTGTGCATATGTGTTTGAATTTTTTGTGTGATGCATTTGAATGTCTATATATATATATATATGTTTGAATGTGTATTTGTGAATTTTGTGCTTGTTACATGTGTTGTTTAAAAGTGTTTGTGTATGCATTTTTTTTCTTGATGTCTATTTTTTTATGTCATTTTTTATGATTGTGTGTATGTGTTGGGTGTTTGTGTGTTTCTTCTTTGTTTGCTTCTTTGCTTGTGTTTTTTATGTGTGTATTTTGTAGGGATGGAAGTAGGTCGAGCCGAGTTAGGCTTTGACAAACTTGTTCTGTTTAAAAATTTTAAGGCCTAAACCTGAGCCTGTTACTTGTTAAAGGCTTTTTTTCTCTGTCAATGTCTGCCCTGATTTAAAGCCTACAAGGCCTACAAGCCTGTTTAAAAGCCTACATAACAAAATAAATCAATAAATAAACTTAAAGCCTATATAAATAATTGATTAAAAAGACTTGCAAACTTAAAGCTTACAAGATAAAAAGGTCATTAAATAGACCTAAAACATATATATATATATATATTAATATTATGTAAAATAAATATTATATAAATATAAATATATAATATATAAATATGAATAGGCTCCTGAATAGGTTAAATAATTTTTTTTATAAGTTTAGGCTTGACTTATTTATCTAAAAAGGCTTTTTAACAAGTCTGAGCCTATATATTTATTAAATGAGCCGAGCCGAGCTAGGCTTTAAACGAGCTGAGTCGTAGGCCCCTGTCGGACGGCCTTATTCACTTTCATCTCTAGTATTTTGTATTCTCTTTCTTTGTATGTTTAATATAAGTATATACTTGCTGAATGTGTGTATATAATTACTGTACTTGTGTTGTGTTTGTATATTTGTGTTTGGATTTTTTTGTGTTATGTATGCTTCAATTGTGTGTGTGCTTGCTAAATGTGTATATTGTATATATTATTTGTAATTTGTACTGTGTGCTATGTGTGTATGTTTTGGTTAGATATTTTTATTTAGTAGTAATTTTTTGTGAGAATATGTTTTATTTGTCCGTGTACATGTATGTTATTAAAGTATATATGTTTGTTGTGTTTGTCTCTGTCTGGATTTAATTATTTTGTGTGTTTGTTGTGTGTTCTCATTATTGTTGTGTGATAGTGTGTAAGTAGTGTTATGTTTGTACGATTTTGTTGATTTAGGGTTTAGGGTTAAGTGTGTGTATGTTTGTTGTGTGTTGGTTGAAAATAAATTTGTTGTACATTTACGTTATTTGAATGTTTATGCATGTGTATTGCTTGTGCATGTGTTTATTTGTGTTTTTTGTATAGTGCGTTTGAATGTCTATATATGTTTTCTATATGTGTATTTCTTAATTGTGTGCTTGTTTTATGTGTTGTTTAAAAGTATGTGTATGCATGTGTTGTCTGAAGTTTGTTTCTTTATGTCATTTTTTATGAGTGTGTATATATGTGTTGGTTGTTTGTGTGTTTATTCATTGTTTGAGTTTGTTTGCTTGTATTATTTATGTATTTGTGTATTTTGTCTGCTTTTTGTTTGTATGTTATATATGCTTATTCAATGTGTATATATAATTATTGTATGTCTGTTGTTTTTTCATGTATATGTATGTTCCATATGTTGTTTGTATATGTGTATTTGTAAATTGTATGTTTATTGTGTGTTGTTTAAAAGTAATTGTATATGTACTTTTACTTTATGTGGTTTATCTCTTTATGTCATTTTTATGATTGTGTGTATATGTGTGTTTCTTTGTTGTTTGTATTTGTTTGTCTGTGTTCTTTGTATGTATGTTGTATACAAGTGTATGCGTATCGAATGTAAGTATTTATTGTATGTGTGTGTTATGATTTTTGTTTCTGTTAATGTCTATTGGTTGTAATTGTATTTTTTTTGTTGGTTGAAAATAATTTTTTTGTATGTTTATGTTATTAAAATGTTTGTGCATAGGTATTGCTTGTGCATTGTCTCAACCGTAATTCCGACGAGACGACAAACTCGCTAAAATTTAAAAATGATTTTCTTTGATTTATGTGGAGTCGCCACCAAATTTTTATTTAAGGGAAAAATATTTGGAAAAACCCTGACTCGAGGAAGAGATTCGAAGTTCGGGAGTCGGTTACAAGTAGGGAAGATGTTAGGCACCCCACTCGCCCGTTCGAAAAAATGGTACCCTCAAACTGAGTGTGTGATCTTTGAAAATGTTTAATCCCTTAATTAATGTGAAAATAAATAACTTGATGGAGGTTAACCTGACAGGACTTGATCCTGCTCCTACGTATTCCCCGGTGCAATGGGAAACTCAAGGCTTACGTAGTTCTGGTGGTTTGAAGGTTTGACCTTCGAACGGAGTTTAAATCGAAAAGCGAATGTGCTATTGTTTTTTTCTGAAAGTACTTTGAAGGGTGAAATCTTAATCCACATATGCACAAGGCCCAAGACAACTACGACTGCACTTGGACCCATACGAACCTCTAAATAACGAACAGAAGAAAAAGCTACCAGTTCGTTTTTAGGGCCATTGCGTGAGATTAAGGAAAGCAAAAAGATTTTTATTTAATCGTTTTCTTGATTTTGTAACTATGGGAGACGCGGGGGCTTAAGCGCGCTTTTGGGGAAGTTTGGGGGTCAAAATGTGAATACAAAAAGTTTGGGGGTCAAAATATAAATATAAAAAGTTGAGGGGCTGATTTGTAATTTTGAAGAGTGAGGGGCTAGTTTGCAATTTTGGAAAGTTGAGGGGCTGGTTTGCAATTTTGAAAATTTTTAAAGAATTAATTAAATTTGCAAGAAATGGTTCTTCTTCCTTGAAGTGCTTTGGGGCCTCTATTTTGCACGGCTGCCATGGCTCTTTACTGACTCATGTTGGGCGAATCCGGGCATAGCCACCGCCTTACGAACTTCAACTTGACGTGTTCCTCGCATGATCGAGAACGGCCCCGGTTGATGAGGCAGCGCATCCGACTTATTTCCGGCTGGACGTCTTTGTCTCGGAGCGAAGCTTGTTGGCTGCACTCTGCGCTCGAGGTCGCTGGGTACCAGGGAAGGGCTGGATTTCCATCATGGCTCATGCAACTCCGTATGGCTGCGCCTGGCTCTTCCTTTCATGGTCGTGAACAAGCGACCCAAGCCGTCAAGCGTAGGTACCCTGTTTTGCTTGGGCGCGACGCGTACCGCCTGGCCGTAGAAGTTCTATTCGTCTTCAGGTCTTGGACACTGTCTGTAGGTAAGGGTGGGCCTGGGAGGCCGGATCTTATAGCCGATGTTGTCTCTACCTGGTTCTATACCCGCCGCTAGCGACGTCGGAAAATCCACACCCCCCTTTCAAAGCGTGGATGCTATCCATGGTGGGATGACACCGTATGATGGAGTTCTTCATGGTGGCCTGAACGCCTACTGAGCAGAGTGTGTCGTCCAATCCTCATGCACGTGCTGCCCGTTAGCGCCTCGATGGAAGGCAAAGCCAGAAGTCCAAGGCTCGTAATCAACCCCGGGGACCTGAGGAGATATGAACGGGGGCCAGCAAGCTTAAAGGAATGCTAAGATCAGGGGGAAAGGTTGTTATCGAAACCTCAAGCCCATGGGTGGGTCGGCGTTGGCATCATGGGAGGCTTGAACAAAAGTGCAGGGAACGGAACTATCTTCCTGATAGCTCGAGGCAAACCTCGGAAATGACAAAGATGATCCCTTAAGACTGGATACCACTGACAATAGCTTACCTCATCGCCATGTTTACACTCTTCCTTACCCCGACTCGTTTGCTGCTCCATTCCTATATCCCAAGTGAATTAACGCCTCGACCATCTTCAGAGTCACACTTTTGTTCTTATGCTCGTGGTCCCGGTACATTCTTCCAGCCTAGGTGGATCTCTTTGTCAAGGCGCGCTGCATTGGGACCCTATGTGCACAAATCACGATTCCTTTCTCCTTTCAGACCTCTGAGGTGGGAAGGGTGGTATATGTGTGACTTCTCTGTTCTGAACTTCCAGGTCCTTGTTTAGGCAGATCCTCCCAATCCCTGTGTTCTCCTTCAAGCGGCGTTTGGCCTTGAAGAACCATTAACCGATCGTGGGTTCCGGACGCCTGGCGGTGCATGGATACAGGAGTGTTTCCTGTTCGGTGAGGCTACCGCCTATTGTCCTATTGTTGGATCTACCTACGGGATGCGGAGGGATTTCTACTAAATCTAATCTTAATTTACAGTTATTACCTCTTCACCGGATCTATAGTCAATGTCGCTCAAATTAATGGTCATTAATGAGGTAATTCATCAAGCATTAACCCTTCCAAAGACTAGATCCACACAATAATATCACGACACATTTCCACAAAATTAAACATACTTCAATGCGGGAATCTTGATAAGAGCATAATTTCCTAACACAAATATGCACAATTCGTCATCTGATATTCATGGAGAAATGAAACTAACCTCTGTGTGGTCGATGAAAGGATACGATCGTTCGATTGAAGCGTTCCGCTGGTACCAAGCTCAACGTGAGTAGCGATGGCAGAATCGAGACTCCCGATTTTGGAGCGCCGGAATTAAGATCTCTGGAATCTTCTCCGAAGAAATCATGCTTTCCTTTCTCCCTCTAGTCTTTTTGCGTCGCTGCCAAAACCCAAGCCAGAGGAAAGCCAAAATCCCCCTCCCTATTCTATTTATAGCCTTGTAGGCTCAAACCCTCATTTCCTCTTAGTCACCTCTGCCTCCCTTTCCTCTCCTATTGATTATTTCCTTTATTATTATTATTACTATTATTATTTATTATTATATACATTTTTTTATTTTCTAATTATTTATTCCTTATCTTCCCTTTTCCTTATATCATTATTATTTCTGGTAGCTTTCTATTTTTTCCTTCTCGATTTTATTTTAAAATTTTCCCTTTTTTTTTCAGTTCATATCTTTTTTCTTCTTTTTTTCTTCTTTCAATTTTATTTTCAGATTTTTTTCATTTTTTCAGATTTTTTTCATTTTTTCAGATTTTGTTTGTCTTATATATTTTCCTTTTCTATTCTGCTCTTCTTTTTATTTATTCATTTATTTATCAAAACAAAGATTTATCATCATTCTTTTTATTATTTCTCCTCAATTTTGCACTTTTACATTTTTGGGTTTTTTGCTCTATTATATTTTTCAGATTTGATTTTTATCATTTTGATTTACTATTATTTACTTTTGCTTATTTCTTCTTCCTTCTTCTCTTTTTTTTATTTTTATTATATTTGTTAATTATTTAAATTGAAAATAAAATGGGGACCTCGAACATCATTGAGTGTTTACATACATATGTTTCTTTATATTTTTTATGTGGTGCGTTTGATAAAGAAGAAACAACAAAAAAATAACAAACATATAATATGATATTTTATATAAAAAAAATACTAATGTATTTATCTAGAGAGAGTGACTCTCGTATATTTACTTTATACATGTCAAAATATCATTTCATATTTTTTTTATATGAAAAGATCCTAATTTTATTTTTAATTAATTTATTAATTTAAAAATGTTAAAAATTTATGATAATTATTTTAATAATTAAATATTAAAAAATAACTACATCAAAAAATCATAAAAATAGAAATTATCATGGTGTTAAAATTTCAAGATAAACAGTGCGACAATGAAACTATAACGCCCACACTACGAGTGAGGTTTAATTCATGCTCTGGTCATCTTCTGTAGAGCTTTGCTTTTTTCGAAAAATTTTCTGAAAACTTTCCAGCAACTTATCAATATGTTTTTAGGTATTTTTTCAATAATTTCTTTTGATGATTGATATCTTCATGATTTAGGTTTATTTATGGCAAGTTTCACAAAATAAAAACTACCGAAATTTCAATCACACAAAATTTTTTTAAATCTTATTCTATTGTGTTCTAAAACATACAATAAAAGCTCTAATACCAAATATAGATTTAAGTTAAAGTAACTATGATCTAACACAAATTTAGAATATTACATGAATTTAGAACAACATATAACAAGATATATTAAAGAATGCAGAAGTGTACCCATTTATGTCATATCTCTTGATTAATGTATTCTTTTCTTTAATACGCAAGGTTTTTAACACAATCGTAAATATGTTGGTGTGTTTAAGTAAAGACCTAACACTCCTATTTATAAAGTTGTCATGCCCCCTATCAAGAATCACAACTCTTCTCTTTGTGCCTACATGTTCATCTCTCTAGACTTTTCACCAAAAAATGCAACCCTTGACAAAAAAATACAACTTTTCATAAAGATATAACATTTCACTTTTAATTTCAAATTCTATGTTTGATATATTTATGGATTATGTCATCAACATTTTAAATATAAGACTAAATTTTTATTTATTTATATAAAACTATAAATTTTGCAACATTATTTTAATATAAATAGAATGTTTGACTTACATTATTTAATAGATAATGAATACCTATTAATGTTTTAATGGTATTCATAAAAATTCATAGTTATCATTCGTTGAAAATCATTTATAAGCATAATATAATACCGTTTTAATAAATACAAATTATCATTGCTTTTAATTTTTATCTTGCTTATTATTAATAATATAATCATATTTTAGGATTTTATGTTTAAAGAAGGTTGAAAAAAAAAATCTTACATATGGATGAATATAAACTTTTGTCAAAAAGTATTGTCGAATGGTGAGTAAAGTTTTGATATATTATTGATATTAGTTAGTAATAAAGTTTTTTTATTTGAACTTAAAAGTGTCATGTATATTAGAAAGTAGAACTCATACATATTATGGATCAAGGTGAATTGTACATTACAACTCATAAGAAAAAGTATAAATCTTATGTTGTTGATCTTGTAATTTTTTCGCAATGTTTGATAAAATGGTAAATTTAATAATTAAAAACAACTCCTAATTTTACAATTCTTGCAAATAGAATGAATTTTTCATCAATTCTTTTTGTATAACTTTTTTATAGAGAAATAAGTGAAAAAAATCTCACAGTATTACAAATTAATCAAAAGGATAATTAACTTAGCACTTATGACATTGGAAGTGACTCTAATATCACTCTTAAGTTTTAAGATGATCAATGTGATGGAAAAGTAATTTCAAAATTTTTCAAACATTGCAAAAGCCTCAACGAATCTATGCAATATCCATAAATTATATTATGAAATATGTTTTTTGGTTGTTAAAATATCAAATTTCTAATGTAAATGATTGATCTCAAAAAGTAGTAAAGCATCTACCTATATGAACTAGGTTTAAACTCCATCTTTTACAAAACTAGCAACAATTAAAGAACTTTCTCCCTATCTTTTATTAGGATTTTTTAGAGAAGTTTTTTATCTAAATATTTTTTGTATCTTTTATTTTTCTGTCATTCAAGTCCTTAATGTCACCTCTAATATAAGGTGTCTAACGGTAAAGAGGAGTGATAGAATTATTAATGTCCTGTTAGATAATAGAATCAATATGAGTTTATCTTTTTAATTTTACTAAATATCATTTTCATTTTTTAAGCCTTCTAATCTTATTGAAAGTTCAACTAGAACTACATCATGCTTATGTTGTTCTAACCATTCTGTTTTTTTTGTAAATTTATAGGTTCCATTATAGTAGTAGTTACATTAAATTTCTATTTAATATTATAATTATTGAACAGTATAGCAATTCATTATTTCTGATCAAATAATAAAAATGTCCACATGATCTAACATATAACTTTTGATCAAATAATAAAAATGTCCACATGATCTAACATATAACTTTGAAAATAATGTTTCTAGTTCTTTTATTTAAATATCTAGATCAAACACAAGACATATAATGTGTTACCATTATATATATATTTCAACTAATCATTAATTTTTTATCTTTAATTAAACTTACTTATAACAAATATATTACTATAATAATATATTTTTATGTATTCTCATCCCTCCACATAATTAAGTGAGAATGATTTTAATCATACCTATAATTAAAAGAAATATAAAAATATTATTTATTCACTTTCATTCCTTTACATGATATATAACTTGTCCAACATTCACCTTTATAATCATAAGGATTAGGCATGATGTTTGATAGCACAAAAACATACAAGTGCTCATGCATATTAAAATTACAGTGATATTAGATGTAAGCATTCCTACACCATTGTTTTATAAAAACTATTTCCAATATTTACATAATAATTTATAAAATATTATTGTAATAGGTCAATTTAGTATACCATTAACCCTTCATAAATATCCATGTGATAGTCATTGTCTCACATCCTTATAGCTAGTTAAGTATGATTATCAATCTATCAATATATTAATTTTTACATATAATCATGGTCCATATTAACCATAATACTTTATAAAAAAATATTTTAAGAATATATCTTTCATAAGATTAATTGAATCTTACTATCATATCATACTTAATAGAATATAAAAATAAATATTATTATTTAAAAAATTATTATATACCTAATTATTTAAAAGTATTAAGCATTAAAATAGTAAAATTGGTTAAAATAACTATTCATTCAAATTTTATATTAAATAATTTAAATTATTTAAAAAATAATAAAAAAATATAAATATAAAAATTTTATATAAATTATATTATCGTAACGTTTTAATTGTATTTGAAATATAAGTAGTTATATGTTATAAAAGAATTTATAATTTTATCTATTAAAAATTATAAAAAATATTTATAATTTTTTTTATATAAAATTATAAATAATAATAAAATTATTTTTAAAATATTTTATGAACATAAATACACCATACAAGTTATATTAAATTTTTTTTTTATTTTATAAATATTTTCTGAAACAAAGACCGGAAAGATCTTTTCTATTCTTTCAATATGTCGTCGGTGCAATAAATCTTTTAGCGGATCTCATTTTGATCAATTGTACCAATGTGTGTGGCTTCCACCTTCCAAGATTTAAAAGGGCTTGGTTTCTTCTTGTCCAAAATTACCACATTCTATCCAAACTCTTCTACATCTCCATGTATTATGCAATTAAAATCAACTTAAAAATATATTAAAACTAAAAATATCTCTTAAAATATATTTAAAAATTATATCTTACTTATTTTTTATTTTTTAATATTTACATATATATATTTCAAAAATTAACATTTCTAAAAATAAAAGAAACAGCTAAAAATTATTTAAATTTTTTTTTTGAACAAGTACCAATTAATTACCAACACATGACTGAATGATTAGAAAGCGATTACGCATGGAAAAATCATATCGATGCTATAATTGGGGCAGATATGTGAAATAATGCATAAAATATATTAGAAAACAATTTATGATATTAATACTATGTTTGGATAGAGAAAAATAGAAAAAAAGTAAAAAAAGGAAAGTGATATTAATTACTATGTTTGGATAGAGAAAAATAGAAAAAATGTAAAAGAAGGAAAGAAAATGAAAAAAATATTTTTTTGTTAGGTACGTTTTGTCTTTAGTAGAAAAAAAAATTTCACGAAATTTCACGGAATCTAGTAGTGAAGTACTTTAGTTGCGCACATGTGTAAGATATGTTTTAATTCTATGTTTGAATCTTAACTCATAAGTATTTTGCATAGACATTTGGTTTTGGTAATTATGAATATTTTCTTAATTTAAATAAAAGTTATAAGTAGTTTAGATTTAAGGAGAGAACAAAAAATAATAATTTTATAATTTAAATAGTTAAGATTTAAGATAAAATTAATATAAAATTTTTAGAATTAAGATAAAATTAATGTAAAAATAAAATTTAAAAAAAGAATTAAAAATTTAAAGAAAATATTTTTTAATATAAAAATTATAAAGGTAAAAGAAATTTTTTAAAATAAATAATAATTTAAGATTCAAGGTAAAATCATGTATCATAAGAAGAAAAAATTTATAATAAACACTTTTTATATTAAAAAATAAACATTCAAATTTATAATAAAATTCTGATTAATCATAATGAAATAGGAAAGGATATTTTTATAAATTACTTCATCTAGACATATTTAACTTACCGATGACCAAATTAGAAAATTGGATTATTAAGTAATGGCAACGTTTCTCAAATATATTAATAATATCTAACACAATCCAAAAAATATATGTATATTAAAAAATTGAATCTAATAACTCTTTAATTTAAAAGGAAATTTTATTATAAAAAATTGATGTAAGAAAACTCACTTAAAAAAGTAATAGGTATTCCGATCATATATTTAAATAATATAAAATATTTTAATATTATAAAAAAAATTTGGTATAATATAAAAAATAATAAAAATAAAATTTCAGATTATCATATTAAACTATTCTAATTTTCAATTTCTCACCATAAAATTAATTATAATGTTTTATATTATAAATAATTATATATTTTTCAATAATTTTTATGAATATTTAATTTTTAATCAACGATTAATGGTTTATATTTATCTTTAAAGAAATGTAAATATGTTATTAAAATGACTTTTCATTCATGGTATAAATAATTAATTATTTTTTATAACATATATATATATATATTTTTTTTTTATTTTTATAAAAAATTATGTAAATTGAATTAAATTATTATGAATGATAAATTTGTTTCTCCTAAGGTAATTCTTTATCCAGCTACGAATAATTTATTATTAACATTCAAAGTATTTTTTTTATTACTACAAAAACATATATTTTATCAATTAAATATTTTTTAACAATTATATAAATTAACATAAAATATATTAAATTAATATAAAATATTTTAAATTCTAATAATTATACCATATAAATCGTCATTAAAATATTTTCTAACGGATAATTTTTAATAAATAAAAAATTTATTAAAAAATTTAATAAAGATTAAAATTATCATTAAAATAATTTTTTTATATATAATATTTATTTATACAATTATCATTAAATATTTTATTATTTTTAAGATTAAAAAGACTGATAGGTTAATTTGGTGTGATGATAGCATCCCATAAACAATGAATTGAAAGGATCTGAATGGAATGGTAAATTAATTAAGAAGTCAACTAAAACGTGGAAAATTCATTGATGGAGATGGCTAAACCACAAGGACGTTGATTAGCTTATCTTTCTCCACCACACCATTCTTTACAATCATGCAAATTTCTTTTCAGTGTTCGCCATTTTTTCCTCAATTATCTAAACACTCAATTATCTAAACACAGATTGTACTTCCATTTGTTCATGTAATAACTCCAATCGCATAATGTCAGTGAAGTTAAATTATAGCTTTGCAATGCCTCATAACCACAACTTTTTAGTTCAAGTAACCGCATTAATTATAGCTATGAATTGCTACAATATTTTCTTAGAATTGTTTATTCTCTTATGGGTTTGAATTTAGATTAAATTTTTTGAAATATCTAAAACATTTTTCTGAGGAGATTTTGGATATTCTTTCGTGTGAAAATAATTTGAATGAAGCTATTTAGTCCATTTTTAAAATTTAAATTTTATAAATGATAAATGAAAGGATTTTTAATATTTTTCTGAAGCATCACAGTCTTTATTAATTGTTATTCTGTCAGATCCAAAGCTATTCTTATTATTATTTTTTAGCATCATAATGTTGGTTAATAAAAAATAAATAAGATAATAAAAGTTGATCATAAGAATTAAATTTATATTTTATGATGCTACTAGTTAAAATTTTATGGTTCTTACGGAAATTTTATAATGTAAATGATTTGCAAGTATTTTTTAAATTCTAAAACACGTGCTGCATGAGTTTCTAGAACTCGACGTACTTAAGAGAAATTACGTTGAAATTTTTTTATATTCATTGAAAGATTATTCAATATTTTTTTTCTGTTTTTAATGTTACATAAATCTCCATTAATTTATATTAAGATATACCTTTATTTATTTTTCTCAATTATACAAATTTAGACAAATTTCTTTTAATTTTTTATAATATTATATATATATATAAATAATGTCAAAGTAACATAAAAAATAAAATATCAAATTATTTTTTAATAAATCTGTTATTTATTTAAAAAAGTAAAAAATTTACAATTATTTTATATTTAGTTCAAAATTTTTGAAAAAAAGAAGAAGATTAAAGTTCCTCCTAATTGTTCAATTTTAACATTCAAACTTGGATTTAGACTAATTAAAATATTTAATTTAATAAATTCTCTTATCTATTTAAATATATAATAATAAATTTATTTATTTATCCTCTCTTTTTTTTTTCTCTTCTTTACAAAACAAAATATCTCTCAATATTGTTGAACTTTCTTCTTCCCCTTCAATTAAAATTGCTTCCCTTTGGAATTATTTGTATGGAAATGTAAATATTTGTTCACATTTAAGAGCAGAGAAGTCACCTAAGCTAAACAGTCAATTACTTTTTTTTTATCATTATATTTAACAATTAATAAGTCAAAATGGAAAGTCAAAGTTGTTATTGAATTAATTTAATAAAACACAATAAACTATCTTTCAATTAATTATAGATATACTTTTTCTCCATCTTGCTTTTGTATTTACTCACCATTTCTATTCATTCCTGTTCATCAATCACCCATTTGTAGAAGAAAAATGACACTTTTATTTCTTTTAAATGCTTTGATACTTTTTTATATAATAATAAAAATAACAAATCCTTCGATACTAAACGATTCTAATAGCTTGATTTGATATGGTTTAATTTTCCTAATATCCTTTAATCTTTACAAATTTTAATTTTTTAAAAAATTATTACCATTTTATAATAACATAATTTCTATTTAAATATGTAGTGATTATCCGTATATGGCAAGTATTTTATATTTTTAAATACATGTCACATTTAAGAGATAACAACAGTTATTTTTATATGTTTTAAAATTTATCAAAGGCCATAACTAAAAAAAAAAAGGTAAATGATAAAATTAAATTAAATTATTTATAAAAACTGAAAACATATTTTACAGAATATTATTACAAGAACTAATATTTATTAATAAATAAAATATTTGGAGAAAAACTTTTAAGAAGACTGTCCCTTATTGTTTTTTATATTTATTTTTAATTAAAAATAAATTTTTATTTTTAAATATTTATATAAAAAAGTCAAAATAATTTTTATTTTTAATTATTTTTACATAAAATTTTTAAATAAAAAATTGAAAAAGTAATATTTTTATAATTAAAAAACATTTTTCTCAATTAGTCACCTTAATATAACATTCCAATAAAAGAAAATATTCTATCAACCAGTTATTACGATTTAATTATATTATTCTTTACAATGTTACTAGTCCGATATTATTCTTTCCGGCTAAGAATATGCAATGGCATTACGAGAAGATAAAATCTTTTGCAAAAAATAATATAATAAAAAAACATAAATATTTTATTCTAAATTTAGTGAAAAATTGTTCCTTCATTATTAAATTTTTGCAAATGCATCTTTGAATTAAAAAAAAAATCTATTAATCTTTCATATTTGGGTCTGTCATTCAAATTAGTTTTTGGAATAAGTTTGGTTAACAAACAACTGAATTGATACATTAAATATTATTTATAATGTGACTTGACATTGATGCTGCAAAACAAGTAGTACATGAACATATTTCAATTAGTGGATGTCAAAAGAAATATTCCTTTGAAGTGAAATCCAGCAACAGCACCAATATATTGGGCCTGATTTTGGGCCTTTTGGTTTCCCTCAAAGCAACGAAGCTGGGTTGGCATGTGAAGGCATGTGAACATAGCAGCCCAAACATTCCTCACCGAATCCCAAAACGAAACTGAAACTCATGCCATGCCCACAGCAGCTGCAACTAATTCTCTTCATGGAAAACAACACTTGCATGTGGATTAACTAACACCCCAAATGTCTTGAAACTTTTGAAGCATCCCTACAAACTGCGATATAAATAATCAACAACTCCACAAGGTTAAAATTCTTAAAGCAGAAGCTAATTTATGGGAATATGGAGAGTTTTCTCAATTATTATTTTTTTATATTTTTTTTTATCTTTTTCTCTCAAAAATGATCCGGTTCTTGTTATCTAGGTTAAACATCAAGTTGCATTTCTCAAGTGTGGAATACCCGCAAACCAATAAGCAAGTCAAATTAGCAAATAAACTGATTTTGGAAATTAAGTTGATTGTTTGTAGTTTGTGTTTGGAGTCATCAAATGATTTCACACAGCACCATAAAAGAAAATTCCTTCAGATTAATTTATGGATCTAATATCATTGTGCTAATCAAAATTGAAGAACTTTCATGGAGAATGCTTTACTCTCCCTTCAAAATTTTGATTTTATTGTTGGAAAACTTCAATCTAATCAATGATGTCAAGGAAAGTATTAAACCACAAGAAATGAAAGAAAATAAACATCAAGTGGTATTGTCCCAAATTCTGATCTAAAAAGTTTGAGATTAAGAAGGTAGTTAATCTTAAAGAATAAACAGAATTGAACACACTTTAAAGCAGTCAACTTATATCACTGCTATAGCTAAATATACTAAAATTACTCTGATAGAACTTTAGTGTGTAGTTATTCAATTTTAAATTAAATATAACTTTAAACTATTAAATAATTTTAAAATATGTACAACAATTATATTTATGAAAATCAAACTGAATTATAGATTAAATTGAATATTTTTAATAAAAAATTGTCAATAAACTTACAAAATTGATTTATATATTAAATAATATTTTTTTAAATTATAAATATTTAATTATATATAATTTTATTTAAAAATTATAATATATATAAATTTTTTTATTATAAAATTATCATATTAATATATTTTATTTTTTTAGTATAATATATTATAAATATTTTAAAATAATATTTAATTAATAATATTTAATTAAGTTTGAACTATTAAACATTAAATTAGTAGTTTAATTCGATGCAATAATTAATTTAATTTTAAAAATATTAATACAAATTAATCTAGTATTATTTATTTTTATTAAAAATATATTTCACATTAAAAATATAAAAATTATTTCTTCAACTTTTAAATGTTTCAAACATGATAATTGTCGGAAAGACACTTATCATGAAACTTAACAAATGCCGAACTCACGTTTACTGCGTTTTCATTATTATAATATTTGCTGTACTACTCAGCACAAATTCAAAATGAGTAATAATTTTTTTATAACAATGTCAGGAATAATATTTATTATGTTATAAAGTGTTTTTAAATATAAAAAATTAATAAAAATTAATTAACAGATAAAAATAAATATATATGTTCAGATTTTTTTCCTTTGGTTTAAAAATTAATTAAAAGATAAAAATTAATTAATGTTTAAATATTAGAACCCACTCAAGTTGCGCCAAATGAACAATGCGACATCATGGCAGAGCCTACACCGACTTAAAACTGTTTTTATATATGACCGTTGAATTTTTTTGTGGTATATATATATATATATATATATATATATATATATATATATATATATATATATATATATATATATATATATATATAGACTATAATATTATATTTCAAGAAATGAATCGTATAATAGCAAATTCCGAGGAAACAGCTTGAAATTACATTCCACATTTATCTAAACTAATTTCAAAAATCTCAAAATTAGCTGGAGTTTCCAGCTAACATTCCTAGAATGCTATCATTTACAGAGCTTATTATTCTACCATCTGTTATAAGTAATTCTATTGGTGAATCTATTCCTTCTTTAAAATAAGCTTTAACTAATAATTGTATTCCTGCTATATAAATTTCTGTCACTTCGTCTTTAAAGGCTAATTTTTCGATTTCTCTTTCTATAACATTTTTACTGATTAAAATGATAGCATTCTAGGAATGTTAGCTGGCTGTAAAAACATATTTTGGTATAATTAAACAACACAATGTTTTTATAAGATGTTACTCCACCATAGCACAAGTTAACCCTTTAGGATTCTTTAGGATCATTGCATTTCCTTATTTTCATTATGTTTTTGATCGAAATACAACCGGGTCTTGGAAGTAATGCTATGCCCTTTTTCATGCATAGGTAACAGACTGTATTAAAACAGTTATTCACTTCCCCCTTCAGCTGTATTCAACACAGCCTTCCATCGTTTCCTACCGGAGGCGTATCATAATGCAAATAAGAAATTGCAAATAAATAAACTAAAGCTTTGCCATAGTTGCTTTTTATTTAGTTATCACTCCGCCTCTATCCCTTTTTTAGAATTAGCTACTCATGATTAAATGCATAAAACTTACATATAAGGTGTGTGCTCGTACTCGCACCTCAAACTCCGTAGTAATGAATGTATCAGCCGAGAGCAGAGAGTAGTAAGAGAGATATGTGTGATAAAAGAGAGATGTGTTTTTATGAAGAGGGGCGAGTTCGCTTATATAATGGTCGGAACTCAATGACCTTTACAATACACTTAATTGTACAGTAAAAAGATAAGATTACATTATTGCTAGAAGATAAGATTCTTTGTCCTTCATGGTCAGCTATTATTGTCCTATCGTCCTTCTTTGTCTGCCATTAAGGATAAGATTCTTTTTCTTTTCTTCTTTTGCGGGCTTTGTTATCTTACGTGTCCTTGCTTGCTTTTATCCTTACAGGTCTTCAATCAATTCAATATTTGAATCTTCAAAAGCCGATTTCTCCGCTTTATTTTCCTCACATTGGTTACATTGATGTACAGGGAATTCGGATAACACTTGGCAAATCCTTTTCCTTGTATTTGGAGGATTTTCCATTTTGTTGTTCTTTATCTTCTCATAAAATTGATTAAATTGATTGTAATTCCTTGGAGTTCTTCCAGAGGAGTAAATTAAAGTATTTGAGCTTGTGAAGTAAACCCAAGCTGTTTCCTCGGAATTTGCTATTATACGATTCATTTCTTGAAATATAATATTATAGTCTTGAGCCCTGATTCTTGAAATGGTTCGAAGAAGATCTTCTTCCTCGATTAATTTTTCTTTCAATTCAGTTTCATACTCGAAAGGTTTTTTTGTTGTTCCTAATCTAATTAAATTAATGGGATGATAAAATTTTTCAGGGTTAACTTGTGCTATGGTGGAGTAACATCTTATAAAAACATTATGTTGTTTAATTATACCAAAATATGTTTTTACAGCCTTTTTTAGTGGTTCTGGTAATTCGGAAATTTCCTCCATGCTATTAGAGGGATAAATCGACTGAATTAATCCGAATTGAAAAAGTGTTTTTACTAGTTTAGGTGGAGTTCCTGGATAAATTATGGCTTTATTAATTGCAAAATGTGAAATATAATTTATAGTTTCTACATTAAAATTACACTGATTAAGGTTGTTAATTAGTTTTCCAAAATACTTAAAATTATCTATAATTTTAAATTGATCTTCTTTTTTTGAAATAGGCTCTTTTTCCATAATCTCTTTTCCCTTTTCCTTTTCTTGATTTTTTATGATTTCAGAAAAAGTTGTTTTTTCTTTTGATACTGGTTCTAATTCAAAATTGGTTTTTTCTTTTGTTAATAATTCTAGTTTTTCAATTCTTCCTTGGAGAACTTCTAACTGGTTAAATATTCTGTTAAAGTTCTCAGTAACCTGTTTGGTCCATAAATTCATGTTTAGTTCAATTAGTTGGAATTTCATTCCAACCTGTTCCAGATAGGAATTACTTGTCTCATAACTTGTTTCTTTCGAAACATTACTTGGCTGGTTTACAGAGCTATCTGCTTCCATCTGCTTAAAAAATCAGCAACCAAGTTATTTTTGCCTTTAATGAATTCAATATCATAGTCATAATAAAACATGTCAGTTTGCCATTTTATTAACATTTTATTTGATAATTTTTGATTTCTTATTCCTTTACTTAACCAAGTTTTTACTTGAGTATTATCGGTCTTTATTACAAATTTTGTTCCTACTATAAATAATTCAAATTTTTCTACTGCCTTAATTATGGCTAAAAATTCCTTCCAGTTTGAGTGGTATCTACTTTGAGATTCATTAAATTTCCCACTTGCATATCTTGTTATAAGTTCATTTTTTTTCTTTATCTTTATAATATAGTGCCGCACCCCAGTAATTTTCAGAGGCATCAGTATAAATTATCCATTGTTCGTTTTCAGATGGGATATTAAGTTTTGGTAAATCTTGGCATAATAATTTTATATTTTCTACTATTTTATCATTTTCATTATTCCATTCCCATTTAGTTGATTCTCCAGCTAATTTTGAGATTTTTGAAGTTAGTTTAGATAAATGTGGAATGTAATTTCTGGCTTGATTTACTAATCCTAAAAATGATTGAAGATCTTTTTTGTTTTTTAGTTTCTTAAATTCTAAGACCTTTTTACTTATATGTTCTTGTAGTTCTATTCCATTAGGGGTAATGGTCTGGCCTAAAAAACCTATTTTTTCTTGTCTTAATTCCATCTTTTTTGGTGATATGTTTAAACCTTTTCGTTCAATGATATTAACAAACTGTTCTAAATGATATTCGTGTTCGGTTCTATTATTTGAAAATATTAGTATATCGTCAATATATATTATTGCAAAATTTCTTATTGATATTAACATCTTTGATACATATTCCTGGAATATGCTAGGACTATTATGAAATCCCATTGGCAAAACATTCCATTCATATAGTCCTTCCGATGTACTAAAAGCTGTGTATTTTTTACTTTCTTCTTCCAATTTTATTTGAAAAAATCCTGATTTACAATCAAATTTACTGAATATAGTTTTTCCTTTTATTAGATTAAATAATAGATCCATTTTAGGTATTGGGTATCTATTTCTTATGGCTAAGTCATTTAATTTTTTATAATTTATAACTAATCTGGATTTTCCTCTTTTTTCTTCATTATGATTCATTACAATCATAGCTGGTGAAGAGTAACTTGATTGACTTTCTCTAATTAAATTGTACATTTTCATTTCTTTTATATGTTTTTCAAAATCTTTCCTATTTTCTCCCGTCCAAGGATAGGGTTTACAGTTTATTTCTTTATTATAATCTTTTAGTTCAATTTTTGCTAAGGGTTTTGATTTTTCCCAGTGCACTAAAGGATTTTCACTATAATTTTCTTGTATTCTTTCTTCAATTGTTTTTGTTATTTTATTTTGTATATTTAGTACTGCCATAATTTGTTTTATTTCTATAGGTTTATTATTGGGTAAAAATTGAACTTCTCTGTTATTATCATTTTCCTTTTTTTGAAATTTTACATCTTTCCTTCTATATGGGTTTGTTATTCTTACTCCCCAAGCCTCATGTTTACACGGGGTTGTTAGTATTAATGCTCTTTCAATAAAATGTATAGGATAGTATTGGCTTAAAAATTCTATTCCTAAGATTATATCACAAGAAGATTCATTGTATAAATTTAGCTCTTTTATATTTAGTTCATAGTCTCCTATTTGTATTTTTACATTTTTTGATTCTTGTTCTATTATGTGTATTTCTTTTCCTACGCTTTCCATTTTTAAAGCTTTTTCTTTTTTCTTCCATAGTTCTGGTGGTAAAACATTATATTTTGCTATACTTATATTTGCTCCAGTATCTACTAAAGCATGGTATTTTCTAGCTCTATATTTTTTATAGTTAAATTTTACTAATATATAATACAGTTGTGAACTCATTGATATCTTGGGATTATTAGGGCTTGATAATTTATGGTTATCATTATTCTATCTTTATGAATTCTATAAGGCTTTAATAATTTTAATGTATCATTTCCTATTTTTTCTATTTCTTCAAAGATTGTCCATAAATTTTTATTTATAACTTCTTGTCCTTTCTTTATTTCCTCAATTATTTTTCTATTTTGTTTTACATTCTCATCCATAGTTTGTTCTCTTATTCTTTTTTCGTTTATTTCAACTTCTTCTAAAATTTTTATCATATTTATAGTTGGTCTAGTAGTTATAGGTTCTAAGCAACTTACTCCTAATACTTCCTTAATTAATCTTAAATCTTCTTTAATTACTTGTAAATCTTTGTTATTATTCTTTATATCAGTCTTTAGCTCATAAATCTTTTGTTCAAATGGTTTAGAGAACTCTATTAGGCGTTTAATTTTTGTTTTCTGTGGCTCGTTTTCAATTATTTCTTCTAATTCCTTTGGGAGTTCTTTTATTACATCGGCTATATTTCGATGTGCTAATTTTTCTTTTATATTTTTATCTATATAACAGCCAAACTGTTTTAGTAAAAACATGTTTACCCAATTTAATTGATTAAATGAATTATCTCCTTCTCCTCCTAGTATAAAAGGTGTAAATAGACAATCTAATTCTTCAGTGGTGTTATATTCTATGAACGAATTATGCGGTAATTCTTTTTCATTAATTCCATATATCCTAGGTTCAATTTGTTTTAAATTATTCATTTTAATTCTTTTAAATATTCTAATAACTCTTCTAATTTCCTTATAACAACTAAATCTAAGTTCTCGGGTTTCTTTAATATTTTTAGAGTGCGATTTATGGCCTTGATATCTTCTTTTATTTTCTTTGCTGATTTAGGCATACAAGTTGAGAATATATATATAATCAGATAAACAGTGCAGTAAGCAGAAATCAATAGAGGTAAAGAGTAATTGAGCAGGATAAAAAGGGATAGAGGTTTCATGTTAACCAAATCCAAAGCTCTGATACCATTCTTTACTACGGAGTTTGAGGTGCGAGTACGAGCACACACCTTATATGTAAGTTTTATGCATTTAATCATGAGTAGCTAATTCTAAAAAAGGGATAGAGGCGGAGTGATAACTAAATAAAAAGCAACGATGACAAAGCTTTAGTTTATTTATTTGCAATTTCTTATTTGCATTATGATACGCCTCCGGTAGGAAACGATGGAAGGCTGTGTTGAATACAGCTGAAGGGGGAAGTGAATAACTGTTTTAATACAGTCTGTTACCTATGCATGAAAAAAGGCATAGCATTACTTCCAAGACCCGGTTGTATTTATATATATATATATATATATATACTAAACTTTAAATTCTTTTACAGAGATGTAAAATTTTAAATTTGAACCTTTCAAATTGTTAAAGTGTATAATAATAATAAAAAAAACCTACATCTAATTTTGATTTAAATGAAGATATCTTATAAAGTATTTTTGTTAAGTTTATAAATAATTTTCTTTAAAAAGTATTTAATAATTTTTTATTTTATCATTTTACATGTATTTTATTTTTAAGAGATTTAAATCTAAAGACTTCTCTGGTAAATATTGACTATTGAAATATGAAAATTGTGCTAACATATAATTTAATGGGATTCCCACATTTAACGGTTGGTATTTATCTCGAGAATGAAAAAATTAATGTCTTTCAGTTATATTTTAAATTATTACTATCAAGTGGTATCAAGTGTATTTGATATGTTTTTATTTTATGTTGTATGGACATTTTTACATTTGAACACAACTTTAAATAATAAAAAAAAAACTTTTCATTATTAATGATAAGTAATTATTATATTAAGTAAAAATGAATTAAAGAGTTAAAACTTTTCAAAAAAATTTAAAAAGATTATGTAAAAAAATATTTGAATCAAGATACATTAGTTTTATATAGTGTGTTAAAATTTAGATTTTAAATTAAATTTAAATTATAATTGAATAAACTACTAGGATTAATTTGATGATAATGGATTGAAAATTTTCCACGACCATGAATTCAAATCTTATTATTTTATATATATAAAATAAAATTATAATAATATTAAATATCAATTTATTTAAAATTAAAAGATATCTTTAAATTAATATAATGTACAAATATTTAAATTTAAATTTAAAAATAAATATAATTAATAATATTAAAAGTAATAAAACTTATAAATAAAAATAAAATAAAATGACCAATGCACTAGAATTATTAGTGAGGGCTTACTATGATAGACATTTACTCTTAAAAGTACTCATTTAAAAGTAAGGCTTTAATGTATAATATAAAGATAAATTATATGTAAGATATGGGTTTTAACTTCTAAGAAAATTATAAGTACAATCATTGCATTAATGCTGTTGAATTTAGAACAATTTTTACCAATTATAAGTAAAATTATGTTTTAAATAATTTTTATAAATAATTATGATAAATTTATAGGTAAGAATAATTCAATTAAAATATAAAAGTATAGATAAAATGATAAATATTTAAAATTACAAAAAAAATATAATTAATAAAAATATTTAATTAGAACAATCAAGGTCAAATCACATTTGCATCTCCCCCTTCCTATACGTGTTCATGTTGTTTCATCGCCTTGCTATAACAGAGGAAAGATTTTAAATAAAATAGAATTTAATTAAAATCTGTTGGATTTAAAAAATACTTTTTATTTTTAAATTTTATATTAAAATATTAAAAAATTAAAAAATTTATTTTTAAATTTTTTTATAAAATTTTAAAAATAGAAACATAAAATAAAAATAATGTAATATTTATATAAATAAAAGTTAAAATAAAACATATTTTTGTAAATTAAACCCTATATAAATTATTTTAATTAACAAGTTAAAAAGTTTTAAATAAGAATAGAAATTAACTCAAATAAATTGATAGTATAAATTTTTATATTATTATTTAATTATAAATTATTATATATTAAAAATAAGTAATTTATAATAATTATTTTAAAATTATATTTAAATTAAATTTTAATTGATTAATATTATAATTTTTTTTCTAATAATAGTATATCAAAATTAAATTTATAAAAATAACTCTAAATATTTCAATAATTTATTCTTACAAATTTTTTTTTGTTAAATCAAAAAAGTATTAAATTTTTTTATATTTTTAAGATAATAAATATATACATTTTTTTACTTATTTTATAAGGGAGAAATTAATAAGAGAACATAAAAAAATATAATAAAACTATTTACATAAAATAAACTAATTAAAGTATATTTAAATTATCAAATTAGATTCTTAAAAATTTAAACTATCATTATTTAATTTTTTAAATTTTTATTATTAAAATATTAATAAATAAAAAATAGAAAAAAAAATCAATTTACTTTAAAATAATTTGTGTTAAAGTTATTTTATTTAATAACTATCTTAATTAATTAAATTTTATGAATCTAAGTATTAAATTAATAATTTATTGTGTAAGTGAAGTTTATAAAGTTTTATAAAAAATTTAATATCTAATTAAATAACTTTTAATTAACTTATGTTACAAAATATATGTTATATGTTAAATTAAAATTATTTAATTAAGTATCAAATTTTTAATTCTATTTTTTTTAATAAAATCATAAAAATCATATTAACCTTAATGTTTGGTACGTGAAATATATTTTGGAGTGAGTATTTTTAAATGTAAATTATAGAAGAATTTTTTCTTTTAAACTATACAAGTAATTTAAGAGTATCCAAGATATATAGGTTATTCTCTTTCTCCTACAACAATGCGGGAGAAAAATATATTTCTATAAGTACAAATGTTCTTGGTAACCTTAGAGTCTACTATCTAATTATTTATATTGGCTACAATGAAGGTTTGAGAAATAGTTATTACTATTGTATCATCTTCTTCCGTTAAATTAACCTTATTTTTATGAGAAACATAATTTCTCTTCCTATATTTGCATACCGCATGATAACTCGATTTATCACAAACAGAACATATTTCCTTGCTTTTAAAAAAAATAGGGTTAGTTAACTTAAAAGTATGATTAAAAAGTTTGTTATGTTATCATTTTTTTAGACTTATTAATTTGCAGTAGGTTTTCTCTTGCAACCAAAGCTTTTACTTTTGTAATTTTGATTTCTTTTTATTTTTATGCTTAACTATTATGTGTTATCAAATCTACAAGAGAGAGTTATGTGTATTTATACTTTATCTATTTTTTATATTTCTTCTAACTTTAAGATAGCTTTTTCAATAAAAAACCAATTACAAATTGATCGTTCATAATAAAATTTTTAATTCTATGATTCTTTCAAAGCTTGGTATTCATTAATTTGTATTTTTATATTTTTTTCATCTGTTATTTTTTATCAATAGAAATTTTTTATAATAATCTTTATTTTCACATATCTTCAGTAATATATTTTAGTTTATTAAATTTATATAACTTTTATTTCTTTCTAAGAATAATACACTTTATAAGATCATACATTAAGAATAGTATGTTATCATTGTGTATACTAGATTTTGCATATCATATTTTTATTTTATTATTTTTTTTATTTTGTAAAATATTTATGAATTAACTTACTTTTATTTATCAATACTTTTTACTTATTTTTATTTTTTAATCTAGTTTTATCTTTTATTATTTTTATTATATTTGTTTTATTTTTTATTAAAATATCATTTAAATAATAAATATCATAAACTTAAAAATTTAGGAAAAAATGGAAGAATTTTGAACATTATATTTTGGAGAACCATCCTTTTATTATTCCCGTATGGTGTAAATATTTTTTAATAATATTCTAGCTAAATATATTTATTTTATTTAAGTATTTTTTACTACTAATCTATAATTAATTTTTAATCTTTATTTACTTCAAAAAAAATTTCTTTCAAATAATAGGTCAATATAATAAATTAGAAAGATCACATAAAAAAACTTAAAAATATTTGAATACTAAATTTTATTTATCATGTTATCCTTTTTATTATATAATTTATTTTTAAAAAAATTGTTCATCTAAATTAATTTATTCTATTTATCAAATTTATTAATATTATTATTACTATTATTATCAATATTATTGTTTAATATTATTATTACATTTTCTTAATAAACATTAAATTTTTACTTTAATTTTTTATTTACCTTATTTTAATTTAAATTTTTATATATTAAATAAAATTAAAGAATCAAAATCTTGAGAAATCAAATAAAACAATGAAAAAAAATTTAATATTAAGTTTACTTATATTTTATTTTTTAATTACTTATTTAATCTATAAAATATTGTTATAATATTTGTTCATTATTAATATCATTATTCTCATTTATTTATTATTTTATTCTTAACTTTGCTGCAAATAAATATTATTTAATTTTATAACTGACTTATCAATATTTTTATTATTGATATACCTATTTGTTTACCAATAATTTTCCTATATATATATATATTATTATTATTATTATTATCTTTATTTACTTATTAATTTTTCCTTAAGTTTTGCTTGGAATTATTAATATTGATTTTATTTTTATTATTTATTTATATATTTTTATTTTTATTACTGATTTGTTTATATTTATTATTATTATTATTTATTTGTTTATCCTTAATTTATTACTTGACTTGTCTATATATATTTTATTTATTTATTTCATTATTATTCTAATTATTTAGTAATTTGTTCATCCTTAATTTTTTTAATTTATTCTTTATTTCAATTTTATTCTTTAACGAAAAAGTATAAGATATTAAAAAAGAGAAAGTCAGAATTCAAAAATTAAAAAGAGAAAGGTGGAGATAATAAATAAATAAATATAAAATTAAATAATTTATTTTAGAAAAAAAGAGATTATTAGAAAAAAAAAAAGATCGAAATTCTACAAAAAGATAAAAGATTAAACAACACCTTCAAATGGAAATTAGACAATATCAAAGTAATTGTTATCCTGCAACACACTTAATTTTTAAACCCCAAGATCAGTACCCAAGAACTAATTTTCAAAAGAACATAAAGAGAGAGTAGAAAGCAAGGGAAAAAAATGAGGGTTAGAGGAAAATATAGATTCTGGATACTGGACTTTTTATTGGTACAAGAGATATTTTTTAGAGAGGGGGTGTCTAAGATTTAAAGGGAGAATGTGATTTTTCTTATTTTGGGGGGAAGAAAAAGGGATTCAAGCTGTATTATGGTCTTGAAGAATTTTGAAGCTATACGTTAGAGTTCCTGTTAGTAAAGCCTCATAAACTCTTCTTTTCCAAGTTTGCAATTTTGTGAAGAATGTACATTGCTATATATTTGTTTGACAAGATAAATCTTGATGAATATGGTTTTTTGTTATGTCAATATTTTTAGATGGTATTATATTGTTTGTTAAAATGCTTAAACAATTGAACTCTTTATGTCATGCTTAATTTTAGAATGTATTGTATAATCTTCAGTTACTCAAATTGTTGTTTCATCGTTATACATTAACACATGATGCATTTTATTTTATTTTTCAAATTTTATGGCAAATTGTTTTACAGAAAAAAAAATGACCTTTTCTCCATCTCTTCATGTAGTTTCTTTTACCCCTTTTAGATCATAAAATGGTTTCTTTCCTCTAGTTCTTTGTAAGTATACTTGATGACCCAAATCTTATTTTAATTTTAAAGGTATAATTTCAATCATTCTTTGTGTAAAGAAATAAGATACTAATAATAAAAATTGCCAATCCATGGAGTTGCAACTTATGAACTGAGCTTGAAGCGTTAACCTAATGAATTATTTGACAAAACCATGAGGTGACATAGCCCAGTTTTGAATTGCTAAATTTCGTATTGTTTTACTTCTTGTTAACGGTAGATGAAAGCTGAATAAAATCCTCATTTTGATCCTGGATCACTTTTGGCAACTCAGAAGTATATTACCAAGTGTTAAATGCTTGTACTTGAAATATTTATATCATTTTTTCTACATCGTTACCTACTCATTTTTTGTGTGTCAAAATAGTCTGGATGTTTCTTTTATAAAGTAAGATAATAATTTTGAGTTCTATATGTCAAAGTGATGTATTGTCGTTCCAATAACTTGAAAGGAAAAACACGAAAGTTTAAAATCAATTTGATAATTTTCTTTATAAATTTACGTCTTCATTTTTTGAGTTTAATTATATAATAGATCAAAGCCAATTTGAAAATTTGCTTTATGAATTTAATTTTTTAACATATATATATATAGATATATATATTATATAAATAATTTTATCTATATGACTTTATTGATATTGTTGTTTTTTTTAGAAATTTAATTTTAAAAAATTGTAAAAGGATTATACCAATATTATTACTTTGGTTTTGATTTTTTTTATAAAAAAACAATATCTTATTAATTCTATACTTTAGTGTTTGATTTTTTATAAAAAATAATATATTTTTGGCAGCATATGAATTGTGATAATTTAGTGTTTTTAATTTTTTTTTATAAATTTGTAATATTAAAATTAATTAACTTACAATTATTTTGAGAGTATATGAATTGTGATAATTTAGTGTTTTTAAATTTATCTTTTTATAAATTTTTAATATTAAAATTAATTAACTTACAATTATTTTTGTAGAAAATTATGTAATTTTGAGTTCTTTGTTTGGATGATATGGAAGAATGAAAATTAAATTGTTAAGTAAGATTAATTTTTCATAACACTTAATGTTTATTCAATTTTATCATTAATTTAATAATTTTTTATTTATTAATTTATTTAATTATTTAATTATTTAATTATTTTATAGTTTATTTATTCATTCATTTTAAATAAGTTATTTATTCATATTTTTTTAGAAAAAAATGTATGAATAATTTGTATAAATTAATTTAAGATAGTCAATTACTTTAGGATGGATGTATTAAGGATGTCATGTGATTAAGTTTTTACCATTCCCTATATAAAAAAGGACCATAACCTAATGAACAAATGAGAGCATGCTTAACCTCTTTTTTTTTTTTTTTCCTAGCATTTAATCTATAACATGCTACACATATTCCTATGTCACATTTTCTTAGTTTCTCATGCATACCATACATCTCCTTACATTCTCAGCATTCGTACAATTGATACATCATTGCCATTTCATGCAACCATAATATGTCATGCATCATAACATGTTAGTAGTATACCATACACATTGTGCACTTGTAATATGCTTATGACACTTTCAATATGTCATTGATATCACACGTATCTCCATTCATTCTTAACATTTTATTTATTGATCCAAATATGTCATTCACATAGTTCATGAACCATAAACTTTCTTTTTATAACTCATGCTTTTCCTTTTTCTTCTATCAAAAAATAAATAGGAACAATAACTATCTTTTATGTTGGTAAGCTCAAAAATCATTATGGACCCTCAAAAAGAACCAATTGATCAAACTCGAATTCATAACATAAGAACTTAAGTTAGATTGGAAAGGATTGAAGTTAAGAATGAAGGAAGAAATTTAAGCATGGAGATTGACCAAGTCAATAAAAGGCTGATTCGTATGGATGAAACCCAAAGTATGAATGAAGCCATATTAAAAGATATGAGGTAGGCATAACTGGATAATAACAACCAAGGCTCTAGAAATGTTGATCCCTTGACCAATGACACAATTAAGGCTTAGGAACAACTAACATGTTGAACAACAACCAAGGCTTTGAGAATGATAAACCATTGAATAATGACAATCAAGGTTTAGGAAAAATTGGCCAACTTAGTCCATCTCCATTATTGACTGTAGGAGGTGTTCCATTAATGATAGATAGTACTTGACAAGTAATGCATACCAACCCTCTTTGCGTTGGTGATGGAAACCAAGACTTAGAAGGAGATCAAGGAGGGAAAATTATGACTATGGATGGGAACATGTTGATGGAACCCAAGCTAAGAGATAAAGACAAAAAGGATGAATTATTGTGAAGGCTACAAGAGGAAAACAAGATTTCCAAACTCTGAATCTTTATAACCTGGAATAATTGCATGAATTATACCCATCTAGTGGTGTAAATGTCTAATGAGACTTTAGACTTCCTGACTTTATTAAATATGATAGGACTATGAACCCCTTGCTCCATTTAAAGGAATATTGCATGAAGATGGTTGTTTGGTTTAGAGATGAGAACTTTATGATAAATTTCTTCCATGAGAGTATGATTGGTCCAGCGCTTGAGTGGTACATCAATTAGACCATTCAAAGGTAACAAGATAGAAAAGCTTGGTTGGCCTATTTATGGGTTAGTGTCACTTTAATATGGATATGTCTCTTATTAGAGAGTAATTATCTGCTATGGATAAAAAGAATGATGAGATCTTTTGATAATATTGCCAAAGTTATAGGTCATTAGCTACTTATGTGTAATCCTTTCTATTATAATAGAAATGTGCTCTTATTTTTCAGAAACATTAGAAAGTTGATACATACCAACCATGGCATGAGCATCTTATAAAGAGTTTACAAATCTGATTATGGCCATTGAAAGAATTGAGATGTTGCTTAAAGCTATAAAAATACTTCCCCAACTAGAGATAGCAGCAACACTAAGAAAAGTTTTCCTCGAATGAAAACAGAAGGTGATGTAAACCAAATCACATCCAAATTTTCATCCTCCTATCAAACATCATTGTCTTGCCCACCTTTTTACTAGATACCACCACCATACCCAATGCCACCACCAAATTTTGTACCTAAATTTACCTATCAACCATGACAACCTATCTGCCCTCCCTAGCCAAATACTAACTCACCTTATTATATATCGCTTCCCTTTGGCCCACAGTACCAATAACATACCAGTACCTAGACCTTATGTATAAATCCCACCATACAGTCAACTTCAAAACTACCTCCCAAGCCATAATACCCAAAATTGTCCATGATCAAACTTATCATATTTTCCTAAGATCTCCATTACCAATGATAAACTCTTCCAAATGTTGTATGATGCCCATTTGATAGCAGTATCACTAGTTTGTCAATGCTGCCTCCATTTCTTATTTGGTATCATTCAAATCAAACTTATAAGTATCATGGGTGTTACTGGTCATTTCACAAAACATTATGAAGCATTTAAAGGAGGAGTGTAAACACTCATTTATGTCCGAGGCCCCCCCCCAATTAGCAAAATAAAAAAAAAATATAATCATAAAAAATTTTGGAAAAGGAAAACAAAATCAAGAAAGAAAAATAAGAAAATTAATAAAAATATGAAAAAATAAATAAAAACTTAATAAAAAAAAGAGAGAGAAAAATCTGTTTTTAGAAAAATAATAAAGATTCAAACAGAAAACCTTTTTAGTGAAAAAACAGAAACAATAATAATAATAAAAATAATAGTAAAAAACAACAATAAAAACAAATAATTAGAAAAATTAAAATATGAAAATATAATAAATAAGTCAAAGAATCAAGTTAATCAAAAACAAAAAATTATAAAATCTGGAAATTAAAAAACAATAAAATTAAAATCAGGAAAAGATAAAGTCAGAAAATTGAAAATCAAAAAAAGAAGAAAAAACAAAGAGCAGAAAAAATGAAAAAGGAAATACATATATAAAGGGGTGAGGGACTCAAAAAAGCGGGGGGGAGGAGATTTTTCTTTCAGAAGCCACATTCTTAAAAAATTTGGAAGGGGAGCAGAGGAAAAACTCCAGAAAAGCGTCCACAAATCGCCGATTCCGCCAATCCCAAGCGAAGAAACCGGTATTAAAACTCCAGGTTAGTTACCCTCTGCCACACCACTTCTAAATCAAGAACTGCATATCACACAATGTAAATTACGTTAAAGAATAATGGCGAATAATGATATTCATCATGTTGCATGCTATACGGGGAATTAAGAATAGATCAAATTGCAATGGGAATAGGGTATGAATGCTGCATTGTCTTGCTGTGCTAGAAATCAAGAATTGATGAAATATGACATTGATGCTGCATGCCTCGTCGAAAATCAAGAATTGGTAATGGCATGTTAATATTGAATGTTAAGAATTAGGAAGGATACTCATGCTGCATGCAATCTGTGGTCCGAAGAAAGAGTGTTCGCTCAAGAATTAGTCTAACTAAATTTGCAAATACTCGACGTAAATCTGAGGGAGATTTGGTCATAATACTACAAACCATTTTAGTAAATTCAAACCCGTCGTACTGTCTTCGAACCCCAGGCACCTTACTTTGTCCTTTTCCTACTGATTAAACCCCTCTTGAATGCAAGCGAATCCTCCTTAATTAAGCTCATTCTATCCCATGACCAGCAAATTACTACGCCACCCCTAAGAATTCCTCCAATACCCATTCATTCCCTGTTGTGGCCCAATTACTCTAATGCCCCCTAAGAATTCCACAAAATATCCATTCTGTCCCTGCTGTGGCCAAATTACTCTAATGCCCCTAAGAATTCCACAAAATGCCTACTCTATCCCCAAAATTTCCAGAAATTAAATAAAATTCAGAAAATCAATAAAAAAATAATAAAATTCCAGAAAATCAATAAAAAATAATAAAATTCCAGAAAATCAATAAAAAATAATAAAATTCCCGAAAATCAATAAAAAAATAATAAAATTCCAAAAATCAATAAAAAATAATAAAATTCCAGAAAATTAATTAAAAATTCAGAAATTCCAGAATTAACAAAAATTCCAGAAAATCAATAAAAAATATAAAAATTCCAGAATTAATAAAAAATTCTAAAAATTCAGAAAATTAATAAAAAATTCTAAAAATCCAGAAAATCAATAAAAAAATAATAATAAAATTCCAAAATTTCCAAAAAATACTAAAATTCCAGAAATTAATAAAAAATTCAAATTTCTAGAAATTAATGAAAAATTCCAGAAATTAAAAAGAAAAAATTCTACAAAATTCCTAAATAATTCATGAATTCAAGTTTATCAAGTATCTTTATAAAATTCCTTAATTGGTCAATTCCCGCAAAATTTCTAGTACTTGTATCTTACTCATTTTATTCATCATATCTTTCCAAAAATTTAAAAATCTCTTTTCTAATATTTTGGGATTTTTTAAGTCTCACGCAATGGGCTCTAAATGGGGAACTGGCGGTTTACCTGCTGTTCAACATTTAGTAGTTCATATAGGCCCCTGTGCTGCCTTAGCCGCCTTGGGTCTTGTGCATGAGTGGGCCAAAAATCCCTCCCAAAGATAAAACTTTCTCAAAACCAAATCTTTAAAATAATCTTTTCTCAAGCATTTTCGAAGGTCAAGCCTTCACAAACCAAATAATCCTTTCTCAAGAACTTTTGAAGGTTTAGCCTTCAAAACAAACTAGAACTACGTAAGCCTTGAGTTTCCCATTGCACCGGGGAATACGTAGGAGCAGGATCAAGTCCTGTCAGGCTAACCTCCATCAAGTATTTATTTTCACTCTAAAAAAAAGGGATCAAACTATTTTCAAATAATCACACACTCAATTTAAGGGTACTGTTCTTCGGAACAGGCGAGTGGGGTGCCTAACACCTTCCCCACTCGTAACCGACTCCCGAACCTAAATCTCATCTAGGGTTTTTCCAAATCTTTTTCCCTTAAATAAAAATTTGGTGGCGGCTCCATATTACATCAATAAAATCCACTTGTTTAAAATTTTAGCGAGTTCGTCGTCTCGTCGGAATTACGGTTGCGACAAGGAGTGTGAAGGATTATAAAAGTAAGATTATTGGATATCCAAGTAGAAAGTAGGTCAAGCATCACAAGTAATCCTCTCTTATCCCATGGTGAGGGAAAGTAGAAGAATGGAGAGAAGGACGAGAGTTCTTAAATCAAAATGCAATGAGGATGTCCCATTATTTGTGTACTCGGAGCTAATCAGGTCCTAAATTCTACTATAATTCTTTTTGAAATAATTGAAATGTAAGGATATTGCATTTTAGTTTGTCAAATGTTATTTTTAGAAATGTTTGATTATTTTTGTTGCATTGGCTTTGACCACCTTTTTAGGTGTAACTTTTAAATTAAAGTATTAACATTAATAGATCTCTATAATTTGTTTTTCATTACTTATATTATTTATTCATTTAATCTCTTTTTTCCTTCATATTCCATCATTCATGTTCTCATGTATTTATCCTATCTAGCTTTTGTGAACACAATTCTATTTTTTCTCCTTGACATCACTTTCTAAAGGGATACCATCAACTTCTTGTCCTACAAAAGTTATTTTGAAAGTTTATTAGCTAATTCTTGTGACTCAAGTAAGGATGATGAAAATAAAGTTCAAAAAAATCATTGATATATTGGATCTATTTTCAAAAGACTTGGACAATGATGCTATGGAAAAGGACAATTCAGGTGATAATTTGATTTGTCTCAAAATTAATTTTTTTGAAAGTGAGCAATTATGATTTGAAATAAGGTTTGGGCATTTTTTTTATCCTATACAAAATTATGCATACCTTGTTACCTTTTTTGAGCTTGAATATCCCCTTTCAATAACCTTGAGAATGATCATCCTATGTTAGAGAATAACATGAATTGAAATCAATTTAAAAAAGTCAAAATGGAAAATAAAGAAGGAAGAAATGAAAATACATATAAAAGTATAAAAAGAAAAGAGGAATAAGAAGAAAGAAAATTAAATGAGGAGGCATGAGAAAAATGTTCTCTTAATCCATTGTTTTTCTAAAAAATGTGAAGGTGAATGTCTTAATAGGAAATGACAAAGATCCTTAGTTCATTTTTAATCAATAAATACTTGTTTGAGTCATTTATATTCTTTTCTTTATAACCTCTAACCTTGTCCACCTTATAAGCCAAAAAAATCCATTGTAATTAATGAATAATTATTTGGTTTCTATACTATTTAATTTTAGGATCAAAGGTCCATATTTTAAGAAAAATAAAGAAATAAGCAGAAATAAAAGTCTGTTAAACTAAAAATCCTATAAAGGGTGCTCTAAACAAAAGTCAGGATAATAAAAGAAAAGTTTATCAGACTAAAAGATTCATGAAGGAGTTCTGGTAACTTAAAAGTCTAGTAATGTTTCTCTTAATGTATCAATGTCTAAGCTTACACCAATTAAGGAAGCATGCTTAAACGTGGAAAAAAAATTCATTTGGATAACTCTAAAAAAATCTACCAATTGATATTTAATGGTATTATTGTTCAAGAATAAGTTATTTAAGGATTAAAAAGGCTTAAATTAGGGAAAATTTTTCCAAAATATCTCATTATCCCATCTTTACCTATTGTAATTGCATTAGTGATTGAAACAAATCAACACTAAGGCAGAAAAATTTCTCCCTATTCTTTATAACATTTTTGTGAAACTTCGTGCATTCCTTTTTTTAAAAAAAATTACATTCATGCTTAAAAAAATTGGAATCAGGAAAAACCTTTTTTTTCCTCCATAAGTCAATACTCTTCTACAACTTGTAATTCCTTCATCTCTTATGTTATTGTTACACTCATGATATTCAACAAGACATGCTTTCAATTTAAAAACTTAACACAAACATTTCTATAACAATTTCAACAATCAAATTAAAATACAAATTGTCTATAGCTAGACAAGATGAAGAATTTCCAAAAATTGGAACAAGAAATGTTTGAGCAAGAGATAATTATCATGCAAGAGTCATGCTTCAAATCATGCCTAAAAAGGAAAAATCAAGAACATTCTGTTGATGGTTGAGTTTGATCAATTGAAATTTCCTTAGCACATTGGTTTCACACAAAAGTATATACCCTAAAGCTTCTTTTCAATGTTTACTTAACTCAATGTTGTCTGTTCAATTTTAGGTTTTATGAATCATATAATTCATTGTTCATTTTCCTTAGGAAAAAAAATGACCCATTGCATGATATATTTAATTTTTTAAGGTGCAAATGAACCATTGCATGACATATTTAATTTTTTAGGATGTAAGTGACATGTTGCATTGTATATTTAATTTTCTTAAAACACATAAGACCTATTGAATTACATATTTAATTTTTGAGGATGCACAAGACCCATTGTATTACATATTTAATTTTTTGGAGAGAACAGAAAACCCATTTCATTACATATTTAATTTTTGAGGATGTAAAAGATCCATTGCATTTCATATTTATTTTCTAAGGAAAAAACCCATTTCATCGTATATTTAATTTTTTAGGATGTAGAAACTCATTGCATTGCATATTTAATTTTTCAAAGCGTAGAAGACCCATTGCATCACACATTTAATTTGATTAGGGAACAAAAGATCTTTGCATAGTTAATTTCAAAGGGTACAAAAAACTCATTGCATTATATATTCAACTTTTTAGGGTGTAGAACACTTATTGCATTGTATATTTAGTTTTATGAGGGTGAAAAAGACCAATTTCATTAATTTTTTAAATTATGAGGGTGCAAAAAACACATTGCATTGCATGTTTATTTTCTAAAGACACAAAAGACTCATTACATTGCATATTTAATTTTTTAAAACACAGAAGATCCTTGCATCTCATATTTAAATAAATTTTTAGGATACAGAAGACTCATTACATCGCATATTTAACTTTTTAGGTCATAAATAATATATTGCATTTCATATTTAATTTTTCAAAGCACAAAAGATCCATTGCATCACAAATTTAATTTTTTAGAATATAAATATTCATTGCATTGTATACTTAATTTTTGAGAACGTAAAACACCTATTGCATAGCATATTTATTTTTTTAAAACAAATAATTCATACCCATTGGTCCAAATTTTTTTATTCTTTATGAATTTATGTCATTTTTTTTTGTTTCCTTTAAAATCTATTTTTTCCATCAGTCCATTGGCAAGGAAAATTATATAATAGATAAAAGTTAATTTGATAATTTATTTTTTAATTTTAAAAAATATATATATATATATATTACATAATATATAAATAGATTTAGCTATATGAATTCGTTGATATTTTTGTTTTTTCTAAAAATTTAATTCAAAATAAATTTTAAAGGAATTATACCAATATTATTATTTTTATCTTGATTTTTTTAAAATATATAAATTTATTTTATAATAAATTGGATAATTTATATAAGATATTTTATTAATTCTATGTTTTAATTAGAAGTATATAAGTTATGATAACTTTGTATTTTCAGATTTTTTTTTCATAAATTTTTAATTTTATAATTAATCAACTCATAACTATTTTTTTAAAAATTATTTTTTTTTATAAATTTTTAATTTTATAATTAATCAACTCACAATTATTTTTTTAAAAATTATGTAACTTTAAATTTTTCATTGCATTGAACGATACATAAGAACAAGAATTAAACTAGAAAATTAAAATTAATTTTTTGTAACACTCAATTCTCATTCAGTTTTATCAATTAATTCAATAAATTTTTTATTTATAAATTTATTTATTTATTCAATTACATATTTATTTCATAATTTATTTATTCATTCATTTTAAATAAGTTTCTTATTTATATTTTCTTTAAAATGGGAGAAGATAATCAATTTTACAATTATCATCCATTTGAACAAATTGATTTAAGATAACCATATTAGATGATGGGTATATTAAAGATATTATGAGATTAAGTTTTCATCCTTCGCTATCGAAGATTAATTTTCAAACTAATTATAATTTTCATAGATCAATTTTTTAAATTAAAATATTTTTTAATCTTTTTAATTTAAAATAAAATTGACGACAATTTCATTTTGGTCAATTTAATTTTTTATCTTTAATTGTAATTTAGGTTGTTGCAATCCTATCTTGTTGGTATTAGTTAGTCTGACTATCCATAAATTTAGAATGAGTTGGCTTGTAAGGACAAGTGTAAATGCAATTATATACATGTAAAGAATGAAATGAATCCTTTTATGCCTCCTTGAATAGTATGCACATGATTAACATGATCATTTGAGAAAATAGCTCCGTTAAAAGAATTAAAAATTAGAATATATCCTTGAGATTATTGTAAAAATAAGTAACAGATGTAAATTGGAAAGTATAATAGTATTATAATTTTTTTAATATAAATCAAAAAATAAAACTAATAAAAATAAAAGTGAATAAATTTAGAAGATAAGTCTTGAGATTATTAATTATTTTTAAAAAATTGATTAAAAATAATTAAATTAAATTTAGTTTGATTACACATTTTTAAAATGACATGAAATTAATTACTAATATATATTTATGTTCCTTTATTTATTAATTTTGAATAAAATGCTAAAATTCATTTATTAATGGAATAGAAATGTTATTGCAAAGCTATGTATACTACACTAGGTGGTACATTCTATTTGGATACTCATTGGGATATTCAATAACAAAATGAAAGCATTCTATTGACAAAGAACATGAAATATAAGAAATATTTTTTAAGATAAATTTGCAGTTACATGTTATATTAAGAAAAAAAGTTGGATAAACAATTCTTGCATAGCTAGAAAAGTTAAATGTGGACCTATTTCAAAAATATTTTCATGGGATGTACCTTTATTAAACACATGAGAATGTTATGCACTATCCAATAAAAAAAATATCTCAGAAAATTTTTTATGCCTAAGCAAAATTAGTGTATACCTGCAAGCGATTTATTAATATTTCTAATAATAAGGATATCATATTGATAAAAAAATATTTAAAAATAAATTAAATAAATATACTAAATCTATATATTTAATAAATAATTTTATTTACACAATTATTTATAGGATATTTTATTTTAACTATGATCTTATTAAAATAATCACAATTTATACTATTGATATTAATAAATAATATATGTTATATTAAATATTTGTATATTATGCATAATAAATTTAAAATTAATATAAAAATAAATCTTTTGCATATTTATAATTATTTTTTATAATAATATAAATCCGTACAAGGGGCAGACATTCTATCCAGTTTACAATGAAACAGATAATAATAGAGCAAATTGGTCGAGCATGAATTCAGCACTGAGCATCGCTTCATCTTCCACATGACCTGTCTCCAATCATTGAAATGAACATTGACATTATGACAAATGGGTCTTCCTTTTCTGTCTCGGATGGAAACATGTTGGGGTAAAAGTTATTTTCAATTTCTTCAGTTTCTCTATATATTTTGGAAATTGAATCTTTGTTGTATATTAACTATCCAGTCTTTTTTTTATATATTTTTTATTATTTTATTATAAATACTAAATTCAACATTTAAAAAATTAAATTTTTTATATTTTATTATCTTTTATATGCATATAAAAATACTAATCATATATTTTTTATTTTTTTAATATATACCTCTCTATTAATTAAAAATGATTGGATCCATATAATTTACGTTCGGTTCATATTTATATCAATAAAATAGGATAAAATAATATGATAAATTTATTATATTATAATAATTAAATAAATATTAAAAAATTTAAAAATATTTTTTTATTTTGTTCCTTGAACGGATTGTTATTCTAATTCTGGCCAGACCAACACCAAATTTTTTCCCTCTTTTTTGGAGAGTGTTCTTACCTGAAAAATTGATCAAAAATTTTACTTAGTACAATTTGTTAAAGAAATAGCTCATTGCAAAACTTATGTAGACTTGTGTGAAGATCAAGGTTGTGCCACAATGTTTTAGATACCCTCATCAGATTCTGGGCCATGCTGCTACTAATCGCTATAATTTTCATGTGTAGTTATTGATTTTTTAGGTTTACAGTTGTTAATCTAATTATGAATATTGATAAAATAAATATTTTGTATTATTATTTAATTATAAATTGTTATTTATTTTATAATAATTATTTAAAAAATTATATCTGAAATAATTTCTGATTGGTAGATAGTGTAAAAAATTTATATAAAAATATATTAAAATAAAAATTTATTTTAATTAGTTATGTTATTTAAAAAATTTAAACAATCATAAAAATATAGTTTAAAAAACTATATATATTAAAAATGTATATTAAGAGGAAATTATATTATTTTAAATTAATAAAAAAATATAATTTGTATAATTAAATTTTTAATACAAATTATATAAAATAAAATGATCTAATAACTATTATTAAATAACATAAGAATCGGTATAATTTATAGTAAAGTATGATTCATCTCAAATTAAATGTATGAGTTCTATTTTATGTTTCTTGTATTTTAAAAACATTGCCAAATAAAACACAAAAAGAATTGGTATATTTATCTTAATTAATTTTGTCAAAAATATTGTAGCAAAATCAACAACAGGTGTTAACAGAGATAAGATGAGTTAGGCAAAGGAAGCAGCAGCTAGAGAGCAACTTGAAGATGATGATTCAAAATGAAACCTTCTCTTTGTTTCACTTTGGGTAGTTCTTTATAACATTAATTTTTAGATCAATTCTGATGTGAGCATGGAAATTAGCTTTCAAGAGAAATTTTTAGTTTAAGGATAATAAAACTGAAATTTTTCCTATTTTTAATTTGGTTGTATTTTTCTTTAAGTTGTAAAAGTGAGAATAGCTTATTCCAACATGAAATAAGAATAGGTTATTTCGAATAGGAACAGGCTTAGGTTAAGAGCTTGGTTGGCTAAGGGCAGCCCAAACCCACAACCAAGCAGCCCCCTTCCCTTTTTCCTATAAATAAGGGCTTAATGTAAGCAAATGGCACCTTTGGTCATTTTATGCTATTGGAATCCGAAATTTCCTTGAGAGAGCAGTTTTCTCTTCTCTTTCTTCTCCTCTTGCTTGTTCTTGAGGTTAAGACCCTTTTCCTTATCATTGGAGCCTCCAATGTGCTGGAACTTGGCTTATCTTCCTAGCTTCCTCTAGCTAGTGGAGTGGCGCCTAGCTTAGGAATTATTTTTCTGCAATTTACATTCTGCCATTTACCTACTTGCAATTTACAATTCTGGTTCTTAGTTTATGCTTTAATTTTCAGCCTCTTTCCCCTTTAATTTTGGTCATTTTCGTTTTGCCCTTTCTTCCATTTCTGCTCTTTATTTCCAGCCTTTAATTCTTGCAATCACCTTCCCCAATTCCCTTTTTACATTCTGCAAATTTATGTTTTCTCTTCTTTTCATTTTTATGCACAATTATGTGCTACATTGAACACAATTTGAGGAGCTCCCAAAACTGCTTTGAATTTTGAGCTTCAATCCTACCTCCAACTAGGTCCATCCTCCTCCTCCCATGTGGGTTGTATTATGTGGTATCAGAGCATAGTTATTATGAGGTAACTTCTCTGACTTTTCTCCTTCATTTTTCATCATCTTCTTCTCTCATTTTCATCTCTGTTTTTGTTCCAGTTTTTCTGCATATTTTCAGCCCCTTCTTACTTGAATTCACATGTAATTTGTGTTGCTTTGAGTCATATGTTGTTGGATCCTTGCTTGAACATCAATTTAATCGGTGAATTTGCTCAAAATTGCATCAAAATGTCAAGAAATTGAAGAACCCCTTTTCTGGTTTTTTTTTTCTGGGTATTTCCAGCAAGAACACATCTATTGTTCTCTCAAATCCTTTGGACTTTGTGGGTTTTGTTGTTGAAATTGTAACTTGATCATTGTTGCCTCAAAAACCCCTCAATCATTTTGGCAAAATTTCTGAAAATTGTTCATCATGTTCATCATGTTCATCACTGTTCTTCATGTGTTCTTGAGGAAGTTTGTGTTTGATCTTTGAAAAAATTGTTGTTGGGTGTTTAAGTGTTAATCCTGTGCTTGTTTTGGAGTGATATAAGTGTACATTACATTTTCCTAAAAGATACAAGGCAAAAAGAAAGAATCAACAAAGAAAAAAAAACAAAAAAAAATGCGAAAAAAAAAATCTGGGCAAATTTTTTTTTTCAGAAAAAAAAAAGTAAAAAAAAAATTCCAGAGTTGAATGATCTTCAAGTTTCATTTTATTATATTTCAATTGTAATATTTGAGTTCAGTTTGGGATCAATTGAAGTGTGTTGAACAACTTGAGTTGGATTTATCCTCTTGAATGAACTATGATGCATATGAATGATTTTCTTTCAAAGAAAGGTTAAGTTCAGTTTTAAGAACAATTCACACAAGTTTGCAATCCATTAATCCTTCTTGAATTCCTTTTGAGTGCCTTTTTTTTTCACCACTTAATTGTTGCTTGTCTTCTTTGAATTCTAGTTTGTCACAATTTTAATCCCTTTGAGTTTAGCTGATTTTTGTGATAAGAGTTTCTTGTTTGTCCCCAAAATTCCTATGTTTTGTCCATTCTTGAATTCTGGATGAGTTGAGTTTTTACCACATTGGAAACATCAAGGCCTCTAATTTTAAGTTGAATATGTGTCTTTTCTTCAAGGGTAAAGCAAGACCAAATTGAGTGACTAAGAGTGGCAAACACTGGTGAGGAAGGAAGTAATTGGTTTTAATTGTGCTAACAATTTCTTGGTTTGCAAAGCATTCTTTGTTTAATTTTGTATGCAGCCCTAAGAAAGAAATTTTGTTTGACTTGGAGCTGAACTTGGAGAAGACTTGGACTTGAAGCTTGACTTGAAGAATTTACCCATTTGTAGTAGATTAGGATTTCTCTTACTAGGACTTTATTTTTGGTGTAATTTTAGAATTTGGTTGTAGTAGGGTTATAATATTGTAATCCTTTTGATTTAGTTTGTACTTAGGAATTTTTCTTGTAATTTTGTTAGTAATTGTGTGTAAGTTCCAAGGCCTTTGTGTGGTTTTAAGGAGCCATAAGGGGGAGTCTAAGTGTGCTTGTTGAAAGGAGTAATAAGAGGGTTCCATAATTGCTAGGTTTACAACTTAGCCTATGTGACTACTTGTTACTTATCTTTCCCTATCTTGGACCTTGGTTTGTGTAAGAAACCAATTAATCTTCTGCATTTTAATTTCTTAATTGTTCAAGTGTTTTATGTGGTAGGAATTATGTGAGCATGAAAATTAGCTTTCAAGAGAAATTTTTAGCTTAAGGATAATAAAACTGAAATTTTTCCTATTTTTAATTTGGTTGTATTTTTCTTTAAGTTGTAAAAGTGAGAATAGCTTATTCCAACATGAAATAAGAATAGGTTATTTAGAATAGGAACAGGCTTAGGTTAAGAGCTTGGTTGGCTAAGGGCAGCCCAAACCCACAACCAAGTAGCCCCCTTCCCTTTTTCCTATAAATAAGGGCTTAATGTAAGCAAATGGCACCTTTGGTCATTTTATGCTATTGGAATTCGAAATTCCCTTGAGAGAGCAGCTTTCTCTTCTCTTTCTTCTCCTCTTGCTTGTTCTTGAGGTTAAGACCCTTTTCCTTATCATTGGAGCCTCCAATGTGCTGGAACTTGGCTTATCTTCCTAGCTTCCTCTAGCTAGTGGAGTGGCGCCTAGCTTAGGAATTATTTTTCTGCAATCTACATTCTGCCATTTACCTTCTTGCAATTTACAATTCTGGTTCTTAGTTTATGCTTTAATTTTCAGCCCCTTTCCCCTTTAATTTTGGTCATTTTTGTTTTGCCCTTTCTTCCATTTCTGCACTTTATTTCCAGCCTTTAATTCTTGCAATCACCTTCCCCAATTCCCTTTTTACATTCTGCAAATTTATGTTTCCTCTTCTTTTCATTTTTATGCACAATTTTGTGCTACATTGAACACAATTTGAGGAGCTCCCAAAACTGCTCTGAATTTTGAGCTTCAATCCTACCTCCAACTAGGTCCATCCTCCTCCTCCCAAGTGGGTTGTATTATGTGGTATCAGAGCTTGTTGTTTAGACTTAACTTCTCTGACTTTTCTCCTTCATTTTTCATCATCTTCTTCTCCCATTTTCGTCTCTGTTTTTGTTCCAGTTTTTCTGCATATTTTCAGCCCCTTCTTACTTGAATTCACATGTAATTTGTGTTGCTTTGAGTCATATGTTGTTGGATCCTTGCTTGAACATCAATTTAATCGGTGAATTTGCTCAAAATTGTATCAAAATGTCAAGAAATTGAAGAACCCCTTTTCTGGTTTTTTTTTTCTGGGTATTTCCAGCAAGAACACATCTATTGTTCTCTCAAATCCTTTGGACTTTGTGGGTTTTGTTGTTGAAATTGTAACTTGATCATTGTTGCCTCAAAAACCCCTCAATCATTTTGGCAAAATTTCTGAAAATTGTTCATCATGTTCATCATGTTCATCACTGTTCTTCATGTGTTCTTGAGGAAGTTTGTGTTTGATCTTTGAAAAAATTATTGTTGGGTGTTTAAGTGTTAATCATGTGCTTGTTTTGGAGTGATATAAGTGTACATTACATTTTCCTAAAAGATACAAGGCAAAAAGCAAGAATCAACAAAGAAAAAAAAATAAAAAAAAAACATGAAAAAAAAAATCTGGGCAAAATTTTTTTTCAGAAAAAAAAAAAGTAAAAAAAAAATTCCAGAGTTGAATGATCTTCAAGTTTCATTTTATTATATTTCAATTGTAATATTTGAGTTCAGTTTGGGATCAATTGAAGTGTGTTGAACAACTTGAGTTGGATTTATCCTCTTGAATGAACTATGATGCATATGAATGAAAAGAAGAGGAAACATAAATTTGCAGAATGTAAAAAGGGAATTGGGGAAGGTGATTGCAAGAATTAAAGGCTGGAAATAAAGTGTAGAAACGGAAGAAAGGGCAAAACGAAAATGACCAAAATTAAAGGGGAAATGGGCTGAAAATTAAAGCATAAACTAAGAACCAGAATTGTAAATTGCAAGAAGGTAAATGGCAGAATGTAAATTGCAGAAAAATAATTCCTAAGCTAGGCGCCACTCCACTAGGTAGAGGAAGCTAGGAAGATAAGCCAAGTTCCAGCACATTGGAGGCTCCAATGATAAGGAAAAGGGTCTTAACCTCAAGAACAAACAAGAGGAGAAGAAAGAGAAGAGAAAGCTGCTCTCTCAAGGGAATTTCGGATTCCAATAGCATAAAATGACCAAAGGTGCCATTTGCTTACATTAAGCCCTTATTTATAGGAAAAAGGGAAGGGGGCTACTTGGTTGTGGGTTTGGACTGCCCTTAGCCAACCAAGCTCTTAACCTAAGCCTGTTCCTATTCTAAATAACCTATTCTTATTTCATGTTGGAATAAGCTATTCTCACTTTTACAACTTAAAGAAAAATACAACCAAATTAAAAATAGGAAAAATTTCAGTTTTATTATCCTTAAGCTAAAAATTTCTCTTGAAAGTTAATTTCCATGCTCACATCAAATTCAATCCAATAAAAATTACCTAATACAAACGAAAAAAAAAATCATAACCAAACTAACTAAAAAAATCAAAAACTACAGAGATAAAAAAAAATCCTTTGGATTGGTTCTAATTTTAAATTTATTTTTAAAAATTAATCCAAAATTAACTTCTTCTTCATATCTATATAATTATATATTTATAAAATCAAAATATTTATTTTTTATCTGAATATAATTATTATTTTTTACATATATATTTTATTATTTTAATATATTTATAAATTTATAAATTTTAGATTAACTTATAACTGTTCTTATATTTTATTTTTTTATTAAACTTTTTAAACTCATTCAATTTAATTTAAAATGTTTTTAAATAAATTTAAAATTTTATTTAAACTAAACTGTGATATATTTTGTAATTAAATTAGATAATATTTTATCTAAAAATTAGTATAAATCGAACCACAAATAGTTTGTATTTTACTCCCACTATCCGTACAGATCAGAATATTCTGCAGTTGAAATTTCATCTTATATTTAATTTAATTAATTATAATTTTTAAGTTAAGATGAAATAATTTAAATTTTAAGATAATATTTTTTATAATAAAAAATTTAAATAAAAATTGTTCGATCTCTTTCCATTGTCAGCACTCATCAGTGGTGGAAGGTTGGTGGGCTTGGTCAACTTAAAAAAGAAAACAATAAACATAAAAAGCCCAAAGGCCCATAAGGCTTTATATTTTCATCATTTTCAGCCCAAATATTATCTACACGTTTGTAACTTTTTGGAAATTAATTACTGCTTATGGCATCTGCATGTAGTAAAATTAGTTAACATCATATATTATACAAATTTTTAAATATATATATGAAATATAAAGAATATAGTTTTGAAAAATTAAAACAATTATTTTATTAATAATAAGAATATCAAAATTTATAAATTTTAATTTAAAAATATACAAATTTATTTGAGTAATAGAGAATTATTTTAATTGTGATTTTAAAGTATTTTATTATATTTAAATTAAAAATATATTAATGAAAATAATTAAATTAGTTTAAAATTTATTTAATTCAGTAAATGATTAAATAAATTATTAGTTTGATTTAAGATAAAATTTCTAAACCAAATCTCAAATTACATAAGAAAATAAGTATAAATATTACTATATTTTTAAAATTAAACAATAAATTTATAATTAGAATAATAGAAATTAATTTAAACTAATAGTCTTCATTTTTTTTTCAGTAATGGTAATTTGTAGTTCTTTAGGCTTATGTCAAAAAGTTAAATTTTAATACAGCATTTGTTAATATTAAAATTTTTATACCCCTAACTAACTAAAAGATTGTAATAGATATTTTTAATTCAATTACATATAAATTTAATTTTTGTAACAAATAAACATAGAAATTCTGTACATTCTCCTTACACTTTGTTATGTAAGTTTAAAATAACATACAAAATTTAAAGACAACAGCAAGCTAAACATAAATTTTTTCGATTCTAACAAACAAAATGTAAGAATAGCTACAAATTTATATTATAGATTGATATGTAAATATTATTATTAAAAGGTAGTGTGACTTAAATAGAAGAAATTATGAAAAAAGAAAAAATTAAATGCAAATCATGGAACTTATGATAATAGAGGTTATATAAAGTCCCTCTCGATACTTATAATGTGCCAAGGTTGAGCAACTAGCCAACACATTACAAATGCTTAAAACATTTTCAGACAAGGTAATTTAAATAAATAAAAAAAAATTTTAAAGTATAAAAATACATTATTTATGATACACATAAATTTTTTCGATTTCTATAACATAATAAAGAAGTTAAATATATACATCGTAAAATAATGTTAAAATATTATGAAAAATATAATTTAAATAAGAAATTGAAAAATTAATTGTTTAAAGAAGAGAACAATATGATTTACCATAACAGCATATTAGACGTAAATTCTCTTGATTAATCTAACGTATAAAGGTAAAGAAGTTACACGTATACATCTTTAATTAATGTTTAAAATATTAACTAATTAATTTTAATTTTGAGATTAGGAGAATATATATATATATATTTAAATTAAAATTATAAATATTTAAAGATAAAATATAACAATAATAAAATTAATAATAATATAATATAATAACAAAAATAAACAAATAAAAATGATAAGATAAAAATAAAATAGAAAAAAATATAATTAAATAAATAAAGAAGTTGATTAGAAAATATTTTAAAATTAAATTTACACATAATTGCATAAATAACAAACATATATAAACAATACCATAATATTCACGGGGTGGAAGACGCACAAAATTCATCGATGTAACGGTTTCGGTAAAGTCATGATGGTTGCTAGGTAACAAGACATAAAGAAGGAAGAAATAGAAAAGTCAGCATCAATGGAGGTGGTTGTTGGTGGTTTCAAAGTAAAGGATATGAATGTTAGCAAAGCCACAATGGCTTCTCCATGGGTGCAATGGTGATGACTCCTTCCCCTGATTCTAATATATAAGTTTTTGTATACTTTCCTCTCTCTCTATATATATATATATATATATATATTATAAATGATCTATATTGAGTTTAGGTATTACTTATTGATCTTACTTTTATGATCTCTCTCCTAAAATCTTCTTTTTTTTTTTAGTTTTTTTTTTGTAAAATTTTATTTTAAATTTTGCTTTGTATATTTTTTGGTTTCTGCTAGAAATTTTAAATCAATGGGGCTAAAGAAGAAAATGAGTCTAGTGATCTTGATTCTAATTTTATATATAAGCCTTAATCAAATTTTATTAGAGTTTATTTTTTTTTGCCCTTGCAAGAGGATTGGTTTTGTTTGGATTTTGGTTCTATGTTTGAGGTTAGTGAAATGGCATGCGGGGGCTTATTTATTGTTGGGTGAGGGTGGATGAATTATGGTATGTTTATGGTTGGGTAGGGAATGATGGACGCTACCGCATCATATAAGGATATGGTGAAGGGAATGAGACATCTGAAGCATTAACAATGTACTGGTATGATGTGTAAGGATATGGATAAGTTGATTGATCTTGGACTAAAATTTCCTTTAAAAAAACTCCCTTGATCAAAGGATACAACATTAGTTTCTTCGTCCTTTTTCTTTCTAGTCATAATTGCAAATTTCTTTGCGTTAGACAACCCTTGTGAACTATAAGCAACCTTGCTACTTCTCATCCTGATCTCGACCCTTTTTCCAATTACAACTATATCAGAAAAGTTTTATGATATACTTCCAATCATTCTATCATAAAATGGTAATTGAAGCATATCAATGAAATAACAATCATCTTATTTTCTAGTAGAGAAGATTTTACCTAAGTAGCTACCTTTCTTCCATCGTTGAGCAAACTCTGTAAAGGTCTCGATGTCTCTCTTTGACAGGTTTTGCAATTGCTTCTAATTAGGAGTCATGTATACATTGTTCTTGTACGGCTTCAAGAAAGAGATGATTATGGTGGGGTATACCAAATATGAAGGCCATATGGTAGGAAAATTTATGTATAGGTTTTTCATGAGTATAGGTTTGGATCTGTCATGAGATTGTTAGGGTATACAGTAAGTGGTACTCCAATTCCTTGGGATTATAGTTTTAAGTTTGTAGTGGGATGAAACCAAGTGGGTAAGAATGAGTATCTAGTTTCTCGTCATGTCCAGTAGAAAGGGTCCTTCTAAGTTCCTTTTATTTAGAGTCTATAGCATCTCTATCATATTTTTCATTTATTCCTTCAATTGATTCATGTTATTACTTAGTCCTTTTTGTGTTTGCTCAAGTTCATCTATGACCTTTAATTAGATGTAAGTCGTGTATAGATGTCTCAAATAATTCTTTTCCATTATAGTTAATTTTTAATTTCTGAAAAGAACCGCAAAATCATTTATTAGAAAAATGAAAGATTATATTTGAGTTAAATTATGATTATAAAACTTTGAGAGATCATGAGACTTAGGAGTGCATTAGAAATTTGTAGAAACGATCTTGTATTGAATGGAAATTAATGCATGATCAATAATGAAAGTAAAGACACATTACATTCCAAACCTCAAAATACATAATATTTTGATTATAAAAACAAAATAAAGTGAAATAAATTTTAAAGTACAATATATGCTTAAAATGAGATGGTATTATATAATGAACAATGATGGTTCTGAGAATTTAAATCTGTATATTTTTTAGAGGCCTCTATATATATATACAAGATGTACAGTAGGGTTTCTCCTGTAATTAAGGATAATTGATGATTACAATTAAGGTAATAAATCTCGTCCTAATCAATAGCAATTGACTAAACAAAATAAGGAAACTAATCTACAAATTACATGAAAATAATATATATAACAAATAATAAGGGAATAATTAAAGAAATCTTTATTAGAAAAAAAATTAAAGGAGATATCATAATATCTCTCCAAATTAGAGAAGATCTTGCAACACTCCCCCTTAAGCTAGTAAATGAATGTCCTTTAGTCCCAGCTTGTCAATTAGCTCCTGAAATCTAAGTTTCTAGGCCTTTAGTAAGAACATCTGCAATTTGATCCTTTAACCGAATATATGGAAGATTAAGGATACCATTTACTAACTTCACTTTAATGAAATGTTTATCAATCTCCACATGTTTTGTGCGATCATGTTAGACAGGGTTGTGTGCAATGCTGATTGCTGACTTATTATCATAATACAAGTTCATTGATTTTATTCTCTCAATTCCCTCATCTAGAATTATTTTTAACCATAATAACTCACAAATTCCCATAGCCATTGCTCTAAATTCTTCTTCTGCACTTAATCTTGCTACTACAACTTGTTTCTTACTTCCCTATGTTACTAAATTACCTCTAATGAAGGTGCAATATCCTGTTGTAGAACACTGGTTAACTAAGGATCTGCCATAGTTTGCATTTGTATGCCTTTCTACTGTTAGATCCTTACTAGGTCTAGGTAAAATGCCTGCTCCTAGTGTCCCTTTAAGATATTGCAAAATTTCTTTGGATTGCTTGCATATGTTCTTACCCTGGATCATGTATAAACTGACTAACAACATTTATTGCATATGCTATATCTGGTCTAGTATGTGATAGATATATTAGTTTTTCAACCAATCTTTGGTATCTCCTTTTGTCTTCAATGATATCTCCTTTTTTTCACTCAATCGATGATCTCTCCCAATAGGGGTACTTGTTAGTCTACTCCCCAAAGTCCCTGTATCTTTTAACAGATCAGTAATATATTTCCATTGTGATAGAAAAATCCCTTCCTTGGATTAGACAACTTCTATTCCTAAAAAATACTTGAGTCTTCCTGAATCTTTCATTTCAAACTCACGAACTAATTCAAATTTGAGTTTTTCTCTTTCAACCATGTCATTACCTGTAACTATTAAATCATCAACATACACCAACAAAGCTGTTAACTCACCCTTAGAAGAAGGCTTAATGAAGAATGTGTGATCTTCCCTACTCTAAGCATATTTCATCCTATTCATTGCCATGGTAAATTTTTCAAACCATACTCTTGGTGATTGTTTTAGGTCATAAAGGGCCTTTTTAAGTTTGCACACTTTGTCTTTACCAAAGGTTGTGCTAAGATCAAGAGGTGGCTCCATATACACCAGTTCTTCTAAATCACCATGCAAGAATGCATTTTTTACATCAAATTTATGTAAAGACCAGTTAAAATGGACAGCAAGAGCTAATAGGATCTGAACAATATTCATTTTTGCAAGAGGGGAAAATGTTTCAACATAATCTATCCCTTGCTTTTGAGTTTGCCACCAACCTTGCCTTATAATGTTCTAATGTCCCATTTACCTTGTATTACACAATGAAGACCCATCTACATCCAACAGGTACTATGCCTAAAAGTTTAGTAACGACATCCCATGTGTTATTTTTCACTAAAGTTGTCATGTCCTCATTCATAGCTTATGACCGATTCTTGTTCCTTAAGGCTTCTTGTACAGTCTTTGGGGTATCTGTGGTGTGTAAGGTTGATAAAAAGGCTTTGTAGTTTTTTGACAGGTTATGGTAAGATACATAATTAGATGTGGGGTGCTGGGTGTAACTTCTTTTTCCTTTTCTAACAGCCATGGGTAGATAAAGATTTGAAATTTGTTCAAAAGGTAATGTGACAACATCCTCAAGAGAACTAGGTTTGGGTTCCATACTTGATAGTTCTTTGCAGTGAGAATTGGATCCAATGATTGAACATGTTGATAGGTAGAGCTAGACTTTTCATTCCTTGAGTACACTTTAAGTGGAGTTTTTATCCTTGAGACAAGTTCTGGTTAGTGATCGGAAAGTGCAGGAATGGGTCCAAGTAGTTTGGTTGGATTAGATGAAGAGGATAAGGGAAAAATAATCCGAGGAAGTTGAAGATTGGGTGAAGATGATTGCAACGGGTTAGGATCATAAACCTGTTGTACTTGAGGATGAGATCAGTAGTATGGAAAGGATTCACAAAATGTTGCATCCATAGAGACATAAAACTTTCTAGCTGGAGGATGGAAACCTTTATATCCTTTTTGGACTTTGGAGTACCCTAAGAAAATACTTAAGAGCTCGACGATCAAGTTTACTATCATGATGTTGTTTATGGATGTGGAGAAAGGCAAGACAACCAAAAACTCTTGGAGGTGGTTTGTTTAATGACATGGAATTTGGATGGTGACTTAATAGTACATCTATAAGACTTTTATTTAAGAGGGACTTAGAAGGGAGACAATTAATAAGAAATGTGCAGTGAGGACAACTTCGACCCAAAAATGTTTAGGAATATTCATTTGAAGGAGTAAGGAATGAGTAATATTCAACAAATGATAGTTCTTTTGTTCAGCAACTCCTTTTTGCTATGGGGTATTAACACATAAGGATTCATGTATGATTCCTTCTTGATCAAAAAAGGAATTGAGACTTTGATTGAAATAGTCTCTTGCATTATCTGAACAAGATTTTTTAATGGAAACCCAAATTGGTTAAAGATCAATTTACAAAACTTAGGAATAATTTGATTGGTTTCAGATTTTTCTTTTAGGAAATAAATCTAGATTAGTCTGGTACAATCATCAATAAAGGATATGAAGCATTTTTCTTCATTAACATTTGAAATTTTGGAGAGTCCCTAAACATTAATGTGAATCAAGGAAAAAGGTCTATTTGAAATTTTATTGATCGCAGGAAAATTTACTCGATGATGTTTGGCAAGTTCACAAGACTCACAATGTAAAGTATTGAGATCAAAATTCTTAAATAAATCAGGAAACATAAATTTCATCAAAGAAAATGGTAGATAACCATGCCTATAATGTTCTAGCCACACATATTGATTGTATGCTTTGATAATTTTTTTTGTAGCAAATAGAGACGACAAATATAATTGGTTGATATGATTTTGGAGAGAGGAAGGGTCTGTACTCTCAAGATAGTATAGTCCATTTCATTCCTTAGCATATCCAATCATCTTCCCTGATTTTCAATCTTGAAACACACAGTAAGGTGGATTAAAAATAACCAGGTAGTCAAGGTTCTTTGTGAGTTGGTGGATAGAGAGAAGATTGTTAGAAATTTGTGGAACATGGGGGGAATTTTTTAAAGAGATTGTTAGTGAAAGGTTGATGTTACTGATAAGCATAAATTTCATAAATAATTATCTCTCACTTTTATCTCATTAAGACTTCTTATATATTCAATTAAGTGGTCTTTGTCATATTTTATGAGTTTGGGTTCATATGAAGTTTAATTGAATTTCGTTGCTTACCCGATTAAAATGACACTATTATAGTATTTTGAGCATAATAGGAGTTTTAGACATCCAAAAATCATAAAATCTGTCTTGAATGAAAGCTTAAAGAAGTGTCCACAGTTACAAAGCAAGATCAGACTCTAAATGGGATGTTTAGGACTGCGAAATTATCTCAAAAGATGAGATAGTGTTGCTGACGTGGAATTTGAACAGTGTGAAAAGATCTGGCCATATCTTGAGATACAGAAGTCATATTAAGATGAAATTAGATTATTTGGAAAGCTAAGATCCGGGGCTACAACTTTTGTTCCAAAGTAAAGCTCTAATTCGGACATGTGAACATCCAAAATTGCGGTGCAAGAAAGTCAAAATTGTTGTGCTAATTGGTGAAAAAAAAATTCAAAAAGTGTTTTGCATTTTCAACAAAACCCATGTGAAAGCAATAAAAGGGTGGAAAAGTAATATCCTAGTTGGTGAATTTCTGAAGATGATGCTTCACAAATCCTCTATAAATAGAAGGGTTTACAAGAGGAGAAACACACCACTTGGAGATTAACTCCAATACCATTTTCCATCTTTCTTTCTTTCTTGTGCCTCCTACATGGAAGGCTAAGTTTTTCTTTCTTGTTAGTTTGCCTCCTACATGGAAGGTAACACGCTCGTCGCAAACGCGCAAAAATAATTTTTAGATTTCCCCCAAACTATTGGTATAGTATAAGGTGCAACCTAGGTCATCTCCCAAAGACCATTTCAGATTCGTAAGCAAATAAGGAGAAAATTAGAAGAAGGGGGTTTTTTGTAAAGATGTGATATCAAATGCTAAATACAAAATACAGAATGAAATTAATTTCACTTAACAATTATCAACTCAAGGAATTCAGAGGCTATTTTCATAACTAATCATTGATCACTAAAATCATGCATTGTGTTTATCAACCTAGGATCATCTGGAACCCCTAAAATGATCCTTGAATTCCCTACTGAGAAACCTCTCAGAATTTAATTGATTATGATCAACAAGATTAGTAACCACTTAATCTTTTATCTAAACCAATTTCACAATCATAATTCAGTTGAAGTAAGTAATAAAATGAAAACCTTCAATTCAATTACTTAATTTCTACTCTTCAAAGTTTTGGAAAATGATTTACCAATCAAAAACCAATTATAAATCAATTATGCATTAATCAAAATACGTCAACCGATCAAACTTTGATTAAAGAATAAAATTGAAGAATATAGTGAAGTAGAGTAGAAACCACTTAATAAGCATGTAAATAAAGATCAAGACCTCAAAGTTAAAATGAAAATAGCTTGAATCCTTGAATTGAAACTACGAACCTAGCCTTCCATGAAGGAGGCAAACTAACAACAAATAAATCCTAAGCCTTCCATGTAGGAGGCAACTAACAACAAATAAATCCTAAGCCTTCCATGTAGGAGGCAACTAACAATAAAGAAAAACTAAGCCTTCCATGTAGGAGGCAAACTAAAAAGAAAGAAAGAAAGATGGAAAATGGTATTGGAGTTGCTCTCCAAGTGGTGTGTCTCTCCTCTTGTAAACCCTTCTATTTATATAGGATTTGTGAGGCATCATCTTCATAAAGTCACCAACTAGGATATTACTTTTCCACCCTTTTATTGCTTTCACATGGGCTTTGTTGAAAATGCAAAACACTTTTGAATTTTTGTCACCAATTAGCACAACAATTTTGACTTTCTTGCACCGCAATTTCGGATGTTCACATGTCCGAATTAGAGCTTGACTTCTGAACAAAAGTTGTAGCCCCGGATCTTAGCTGTCCAACAAATTTGATTTCATCTCAATATGACTTCTGTATCTCAAGATATGGCCGGATCTTTGCACACTTTTCAAATTCCATGTCAGCAACACTATCTCATCTTTTGAGATAATTTCGGAGTCCTAAACATCCCATTTAGAGTTTGTTCTTGCTTTGTAACTGTGGACACTTCTTTAAGCTTTCATTCAAGACAGATTTCATGATTTTGGGATGTCTAAAACTCCTATTATGCTCAAAATACTATAATAGTGTCATTTTAATCGGGTAAGCAAAGAAATTCAATTAAACTTCATATGAACCCAAACTCATAAAATTTGACAAAGATCACTTAATTGAACATATAAGAAGTCTTAATGAGATAAAAGTGAGAGATAATTATTTATGAAATCTATGCTTATCAAATTCCCCCACACTTATCTTTTGCACGTCTCGGGCAAACTTAAGTTAAGGATTGGTGACTAATTGTTTTTTTTTTTTTATGAAAGAACATCAAAGTTTTGAGTTGATTTCTCAAGAATTCACAAAATTTCATGAAGCATTCTTTCATCACATTTTTGAAATTACTTAGAAAGGCAACTTTAATTTGAAAAACATAGATTGAGAAAGATAAAACCTCACATGATATACTCTGAATCTCTCAAGTGTTTGATTTGGTAAGTGTTTCTCTCAAATTCAATCCATGAAAGATGAACTATCATAGGCTTGCATATCTTCTACTTCTCTACTACTATGTACACATGCAATGCACAAATCAAGAGGTCTTTATTTTGGTTATAACGGGATTAAAAAGATAAAATGATATATTGAAGAGATACAATGTTAGACCAAGGAAAATGGTGAGGATTGAGAACTGAGTCTAAGTGCAAGTGTGAGAAACAGATATCACTTCTTCATTTTTTTTCATTTTTTTTTCATTTTTTTTTCAATATAATAGTTTATTTCTTAATTTATTGCTTCAGTTTTTTTTTCAACCATGATATCAATGAACACAACAATAATCTCCCCCACACTTATTGAAACACTTATGGTATGATAAATCTAGTATTCCTCACCTTCTATGGTCAGACAAAGTTGTTTTCTTTTTTTTTTTTTATTTCTGGTGAGCTAAAAAGAAGAAAAGGCTAATCAGCTCGAAGGGCTGATCAAAGGATAAAAGTATATGGTTTGGTTATTTGGCCAAGTGGTTTGTTCAAGAAAAAGAGTGCCTCAATCATTTTTTTACAATTCATGTGAAAATGTAGCTTCAAAAAGAATCAATGCAAGTTCTGAAGTAACATATTCCATGGATGAAAATCACACAAGAAAGAAAATAATAATAAGGCTCAAAATCTCACAGGTAATATATTTATCAAATCTAATCTATCCAGTTCAAATATGTGTTGCCAAACTAATTAATCTCGAAATGTAAATCATTTTTCTTCAATTATTTTATGAAATCTAAAGAACAACAAACTTCCACATTCAATTTTTTTTTAATCATAAGATGCGTATCAAGAGTCAAGTGTAACTCCTTACTCAGCCATCTTACTCAAAGAAGGTTTATGATTCTAACCTAATTTTTTTTTTGTTTTTTTTAATGAGTCCTGAGTAAGATGGCTGAGTAAACTTGCTTTGAGTAAGATGGCTGAGTAAGGAGTTACACTTGACTCCTGATACGCATCTTATGATTAAAAAAAAAATTGAATGTGGAAGTTTGTTGTTCTTTAGATTTCATAAAATAATTGAAGCAAAATGATTTACATTTCGAGATTAATTAGTTTGGCAACACATATTTGAACTAGATAGATTAGATTTGATAAATATATTACCTGTGAGATTTTGAGCCTTATTATTATTTTCTTTCTTGTGTGATTTTCATCCATGGAATATGTTACTTCAGAACTTGCATTGATTCTTTTTAAAGCTACATTTTCACATGAATTGTACAAAAATGATTGAGGCACTGTTTTTCTTGAACAAACCACTTGGCCAAATAACCAAACCATATAATTTTATCCTTTGATCAGCCCTTTGAGCCGATTAGCCTTTTCTTCTTTTTAGCTCACCACAAATCAAAAAAAAAAAACAACTTTGTCTGACCATAGAAGGTGAGGAATATTGGATTTATCATACCATAAGTGTTTCAATAAGTGTGGGGGAGATTATTGTTGTGTTCATCAATATCATGGTTGAAAAAAAAACTGAAGCAATAAATTAATAAATAAACTATTATATTAAAAAAAAAGAAAAGAAAAAAAGAATGAAGAAGTGATATCTGTTTCTCACACTTGCACTTAGACTCAGTTCTCAATCCTCACCATTTTCCTTGGTCTAACATTGTATCTCTTCAATATATCATTTCATCTTTCTAATCCCGTTATAACCAAAATAAAGACCTCTTGATTTGTGCATTGCATGTGTACATAGTAGTAGAAAAGTAGAAGATATGCAAGCCTATGATAGTTCATCTTTCATGGATTGAATTTGAGAGAAACACTTACCAAATCAAACACTTGAGAGATTCAGAGAATATCATGTGAGGTTTTATCTTTCTCAATCTATGTTTTTCAAATTAAAGTTTCCTTTCTAAGTAATTTCAAAAATGTGATAAAAGAATGCTTCATGAAATTTTGTGAATTCTTGAGAAATCAACTCAAAACTTTGATGTTCTTTCAAAAAAAAAAATACTCACCAATCCTTAACTTAAGTTTTCCCGAGATGTGCAAAAGATAAGTGTGGGGGAATTTGATAAGTGACACGCTCGTCGCAAAAGCGCAAAAATAATTTCTAGATTTCTCCCAAACTATTGGTATAGTATAAGGTGCAACCTAGGTCATCTCCCAAAGACCATTTCATATTCTTAAGCAAATTAGGAGAAAGTTAGAACAAGGGGGTTTTGTAAAGATGTGATATTAAGTGCTAAATATAAAGTACAGAATGAAATTAATTTCACTTTACAATTATCAACTCAAGGAATTCAGAGGCTATTTTCTTAACTAATCATTGATCACTAAAATCATGCATTGTGTTTATCAACCTAGGATCATCTGGAACCCCTAAAATCATCCTTGAATTCTCTACTGAGAAACCTCTCAGGATTCAATTGATTATGATCAACAAGATTTAGTAACCACTTAATCTTTCATCTAAACCAATTTTATAATCAGAATTCAGTTGAAGTAAGTAATAAAATGAAAACCTTCAATTCAATTACTTAATTTCTACTCTTCAAACTTTTGGAAAATGATTTACCAATCAAAAACTAATTATAAATCAATTATGCATTAATCAAAATATGTCAACCGATCAAACTTTGATTAAAGAATAAAATTGAAGAATATAGTGAAGTAGAGTAGAAACCACTTAATAAGCATGTAAATAAAGATCAAGACCTCAAAGCTAAAATGAAAATAGCTTGAATCCTTGAATTGAAACTACAAACCTAGCACTTAATATCACATCTTTATAAAACCCCCTTGTTCTAACTTTCTCCTAATTTGCTTAAGAATATGAAATGGTCTTTGGGAGATGACCTAGGTTGCACCTTATACTATACCAATAGTTTGGGGAAAATCTAGAAATTATTTTTGCGCGTTTGCGACGAGCGTGTCAAAAATTTGGCGCCATTGCCGGGGACCATTTTAGTTTCCTAGGCTTATTAGGAGTTTGTATAAAATTTTTAACCTTTCTAACAATTTTTTGAGTTTGTATAAAATTTTTAACCTTTCTAACAATTTTTTGAGTATGTATAAAATTTTTAACCTTTCTAACAATTTTTTTTAGGTATACTATTCTTGATTTGTTTGAACTATTCCGTAAGGAAAAAACACGTTATAGTCTTGGGAATCTGACTTTAAAAGACCCTGTTGTCAGTTTACAAGAAAACTGAATGGGAAGCACATCCCCGACTCTTAGAAGGCGTTTCAGCCGTTACTGGACGTAAAACCAGAGGAAGATGTGAGCCACAATCACAACTACTGTTCATTCTCACGTGTGTATATTTGTCATTTACATTGTCTTTTCAATTTATTGGGCCACCATTTTTTGAAATTTTCACCCCTGCTTAAAGTCTTTCCCTTCTGACATTCACCTTTTCCTTGAACAAAAATTCAAACTTTTGCAACAAAAATTCAAACTTTTGCTACCAAATCCTGATCTCGCACTTTTCAAGCGTTCTCCTTGTCTGATACTGAGTCCCTATAAATTATCAACCTCTATGACATATTTTTTTCAAAAAAGACAGAAACACCGTTTATGGATAGAATCAATACTATCTGTGTTTTTGGTGGGTCTAACCTTGGAAAGGATGGAGAATTTCAACATGCAGCATATACCCTTGGTAAGGCATTAGCTGCAAGAAAAATCAATCTTGTTTATGGGGGAGGGATTCAGGGTTTAAACGGATGTGTTGCAGGATCTGCACTCACAAAAGGGTGTAACGTCTTAGGTGTTGGCTTAAAAAATGAGAGCACCTCCTACTTCACCCTGGATACTGAATTGAAGGTTGCAACCATGCATGACCGTATGAGACACATGTTGATTAATTCTAATGCATTTATTGCATTACCTGGTGGTCTTGGAACAATGGAAGAAATTTTTACCATTATATTTTGGGCCTATCGGAATTTTCATAAAAAACCTTTGGGCTTATTGAATATTAATGGCTTTTATAATTGTTTGATATCCTTTTTAGATCATGCAGTAGAGCAGGAGTTCATGACACAATCCATGCGCAACATCATAGTATCTGCTTCAACTGTTGAACAGCTACTTGAGAATTTGCAAAATCCTACATCTGAGCTCAGTCAAGCAATGCAGCTGGTGAACCAACCAAATCAGGATGGTAGAGACAAAAGAGAACCAGATACCACTCTTCGGTTATAACTTTTCCTTACTTTGGTGGTTTTCTCACATTTCTTTTCCTGTTATATGAAATTCCATCTAAGACATTGGGGACAATGTCTTGGATAGGTTCGGGGGAGGATGGTCCGATATAAAAGAAAAATTAAAAAAAAACCCAAAAAAAAACCCCAAAAAAAAATTAGGTTAGAATCATAAACTTGCTTTGAGTAAGATGGTTGAGTAAGGAGTTACACTTGACTCTTGATACGTATCTTATGATTAAAAAAAAAATTGAATGTGGAAGTTTGTTGTTCTTTAGATTTCATAAAATAATTGAAGCAAAATGATTTACATTTCGAGATTAATTAGTTTGGCAACACATATTTGAACTGGATAGATTAGATTTGATAAATATATTACCTGTGAGATTTTGAGCCTTATTATTATTTTCTTTCTTGTGTGATTTTCATCCATGGAATATGTTATTTCAGAACTTGCATTGATTCTTTTTGAAGCTACATTTTCACATGAATTGTACAAAAATGATTGAGGCACTGTTTTTCTTGAACAAACCACTTGGCCAAATAACCAAACCATATAATTTTATCCTTTGATCAGCCCTTTGAGCCGATTAGCCTTTTCTTCTTTTTAGCTCACCACAAATAAAAAAAAAACAACTTTGTCTGACCAAAGAAGGTGAGGAATACTGGATTTATCATACCATAAGTGTTTCAATAAGTGTGGGGGAGATTATTGTTGTGTTCATCAATATCATGGTTGAAAAAAAAAACTGAAGCAATAAATTAACAAATAAACTATTATATTGAAAAAAAGAAAAAGAAAAAAAGAATGAAGAAGTGATATCTGTTTCTCACACTTGCACTTAGACTCAGTTCTCAATCCTCACCATTTTCCTTGGTCTGACATTGTATCTCTTCAATATATCATTTCATCTTTCTAATCCCGTTATAACCAAAATAAAGACCTCTTGATTTGTGCATTGCATGTGTACATAGTAGTAGAGAAGTAGAAGATATGCAAGCCTATGATAGTTCATCTTTCATGGATTGAATTTGAGAGAAACACTTACCAAATCAAACACTTGAGAGATTCAGAGTATATCATGTGAGGTTTTATCTTTCTCAATCTATGTTTTTCAAATTAAAATTGCCTTTCTAAGTAATTTCAAAAATGTGATAAAAGAATGCTTCATGAAATTTTGTGAATTCTTGAGAAATCAACTCAAAACTTTGATGTTCTTTCAAAAAAAAAAAAATAGTCACCAATCCTTAAATTAAGTTTGCCCGAGAGGTGCAAAAGATAAGTGTGGGGGAATTTGATAAGCATAAATTTCATAAATAATTATCTCTCACTTTTATCTCATTAAGACTTCTTATATGTTCAATTAAGTGGTCTTTGTCATATTTTATGAGTTTTGGTTCATATGAAGTTTAATTGAATTTCTTTGCTTACCCGAATAATATGACATTATTATAGTATTTTGAGCATAATAGGAGGTTTAGACATTCAAAAATCATGAAATCTATCTTGAATGAAAGCTTAAAGAAGTGTCCACAGTTACAAAGCTAGAGCAGACTCTAAATGGGATGTTTAGGACTCCAAAATTATCTCAAAAGATTAGATAGTGTTGCTGACATGGAATTTGAACAATGTGAAAAGATCCGGCCATATCTTGAGATACAGAAGTCATATTGAGATGAAATCAAATCTGTTGGACAACTAAGATCCGGGGCTCCAACTTTTGTTCAGAAGTCAAGCTCTTATTCGGACATGTGGACATCCGAAATTGCGGTGCAAGAAAGTTAAAATTGTTGTGCTAATTGGTGACAAAAATTCAAAAGTGTTTTGCATTTTCAACAAAGCTCATGTGAAAGCAATAAAAGGGTGGAAAAGTAATATCCTAGTTGGTGACTTTCTGAAGATGATGCCTCACAAATCCTCTATAAATAGAAGGGTTTACAAGAGGAGAAACACACACCACTTGGAGATTAACTCCAATACCATTTTCCATCTTTCTTTCTTTCTTGTTAGTTTGCCTCTTTCATGGAAGGCTTAGGTTTTATTTGTTGTTAGTTTGCCTCCTTCATGGAAGGCTTAGGTTTTCTTTGTTGTTAGTTTGCCTCCTTCATGGAAGGCTTAAGTTTTCTTTCTTGTTAGTTTGCCTCCTACATGGAAGGCTTAGGTTTTCTTTATTTTTAGTTTGCCTCCTACATGGAAGGCTTAGTTTTTCTTTATTGTTAGTTGCCTCCTACATGGAGAAAGTTAGAAAGAGGGGGTTTTGTAAAGATGTGATATTAAGTGCTAAATACAAAATAGAGAATGAAATTAATTTGACTTAACAATTATCAACTCAAGGAATTCAGAGGCTATTTTATTAACTAATCATTGATCACTAAAATCATACATTGTGTTTATCAACCTAGGATCATCTGGAACCCCTAAAATGATCCTTGAATTCTCTACTGAGAAACCTCTCAGAATTTAATTGATTATGATCAACAAGATTTAGTAACCACTTAATCTTTTATCTAAACCAATTTCACAATCAGAATTCAGTTGAAGTAAGTAATAAAACGAAAACCTTCAATTCAATTACTTAATTTCTACTCTTCAAACTTTTGGAAAATGATTTACCAATCAAAAACTAATTATAAATCAATTATGCATTAATCAAAATACGTCAACCGATCAAACTTTGATTAAAGAATAAAATTGAAGAATATAGTGAATCAGAGTAGAAACCACTCAATAAGCATGTAAATAAAGATCAAGACCTCAAAGTTAAAATGAAAATAGCTTGAATCCTTGAATTGAAACTACAAACCTAGCCTTTCATGTAGGAGGCAACTAACAATAAAGAAAAACTAAGCCTTCCATGTAGGAGGCAACTAACAATAAAGAAAAACTAAGCCTTCCATGTAGGAGGCAAACTAACAAGAAAGAAAAACTGAGCCTACCATGAAGGAGGCAACTAACAATAAAGAAAAACTAAGCCTTCCATGAAGGAGGCAAACTAAGAAGAAAGAAAGAAAGATGGAAAATGGTGTTGGAGTTAATCTCCAAGGGGTTATTGTTTCTCCTCTTGTAAACCCTTGTATTTATAAAGGATTTGTGAGGCATCATCTTCAGAAAGTCACCAACTAGGATATTACTTTTCCACCCTTTTATTGCTTTCACATGGGCTTTGTTGAAAATGTAAAACACTTTTAAATTTTTGTCACCAATTAGCACAAAAATTTTGACTTTCTTGCACCGCAATTTCGGATGTTCACATGTCCGAATTAGAGCTTGACTTCTGAACAAAAGTTGTAGCCCCAGATCTTAGCTGTCCAACAGATTTAATTTCATCTCAATATGACTTCTGTATCTCATGATATGGCCGGATCTTTGCACACTGTTCAAATTCCACGTCAGCAACACTATCTAATCTTTTGAGATAATTTCGGTGTCCTAAACATCCCATTTAGAGTCTGCTCTTGCTTTGTAACTGTGGAAACTTCTTTAAGCTTTCATTCAAGACAGATTTCATGATTTTTGGATGTCTAAAACTCCTATTATGCTCAAAATACTATAATAGTGTCATTTTAATCGGGTAAGCAAAGAAATTCAATTAAACTTCATATGAACCCAAACTCATAAAATATGACAAAGACCACTTAATTGAACATATAAGAAGTCTTAATGAGATAAAAGTGAGAGATAATTATTTATGAAATTTATGCTTATCAATTCAAGAAAGTCAAAATTGTTGTGCTAATTGGTGAAAAAAAAATTCAAAAAGTGTTTTGCATTTTCAACAAAGCCCATGTGAAAGCAATAAAAGGGTGGAAAAGTAATATCCTGGTTGGTGACTTTCTGAAGATGATGGCTCACAAATCCTCTATAAATAGAAGGGTTTACAAGAGGAGAAACACACCACTTGGAGATTAACTCCAATACCATTTTCCATCTTTCTTTCTTTCTTGTTAGTTTGCCTCCTACATGGAAAGCTTAGTTTTTCTTTCTTGTTAGTTTGCCTCCTACATGGAAGGCTTAGGTTTTCTTTCTTGTTAGTTTGCCTCCTACATGGAAGGCTTAGGTTTTCTTTATTGTTAGTTGCCTCCTACATGGAAGGCTTAGTTTTTCTTTATTGTTAGTTGCCTCCTACATGGAAGGCTAGGTTTGTAGTTTCAATTCAAGGATTCAAGCTATTTTCATTTTAACTTTAAGGTCTAGATCTTTATTTACATGCTTATTAAGTGGTTTCTACTCTACTTCACTATATTCTTCAATTTTATTCTTTAATCAAAGTTTGATCAGTTGACGTATTTTGATTAATGCATAATTGATTTATAATTGGTTTTTGATTGGTAAATCATTTTCCAAAAGTTTGAAGCGTAGAAATTAAGTAATTGAATTGAAGGTTTTCATTTTATTACCTACTTCAACTGAATTCTGATTGTGAAATTGGTTTAGATAAAAGATTAAGTGGTTACTAAATCTTGTTGATCATAATCAATTAAATTCTGAGAGGTTTCTCAGTAGAGAATTCAAGGATGATTTTAGGGGTTCCAGATGATCCTAGGTTGATAAACACAATGCATGATTTTAGTGCTCAATGATTTGTTATGAAATTAGCCTCTGAATTCCTTGAGTTGATAATTGTTAAGTCAAATTAATTTCATTCTATATTTAGTATTTAGCACTTAATATCACATATTTACAAAACCCCCTTTTTCTAACTTTCTCCTAATTTTCTTAAGAATATGAAATGGTCTTTGGGAGATGACCTAGGTTGCAACTTATACTATACCAATAGTTTGGGGAAAATCTATAAATTATTTTTGCGCGTTTGCAACGAGCGTGTCAGTTACCTTGTCCCTTAACTGTAATGGGTTTTCCATCAGTAGCAAAGATGGACTTTTTATTAGAGATTGGCATGTAAGTTTTAAAAAGATATGAAGATTGAGTCATGTGGTCAACTACACCTGAGTCTATAATCCAAGACTCTGGGACAATATTAAGTGCCTTAAGGTTATTAGAAACTAGACACTTGCCTGAATATGCTAGAGAGCTTAAGCTATTTATGGTTTCAAGAAAATGTTGTAACTTCTCAATCTCTTCTTTGTTGAGGGACTGAACCTCCACTTTCTCTAGAGTTGAAGATTCTACTTCCTTCTCTACAATTGTAAAGTTGGTTGCATTCCTTCTTTATTTTATGTGATTCAACACTCTTTCTTTACCATAGAGCTCAAAATAATTTTCCCTAGTGTGCCTAGGTTTGTTGCAATGGGTACACCATAGGTCATCACAAGAAGAGTTCTTGTTTGGTTCTGGTTTAAACATTTTAGATCTTTTCTCCTTCCTTGCAACCATGGGTGCTAAGTCAATATTAGGTTCAAAGGCAGAAATGTTCTCTAGTATCACAATACGACGTCTCTCTTCCCCTCAAACTAGTGCAAAAGTCTCATTTAGATTGGGTAAAGGATCCCTTCCAATAATTTGGACACGAACTTGATCAAACTCTATATTTAGACCAGCTAAGAATTCAAAGACTCGATCTCTCTCTCTCTCTCCTAAAGAAGAGCTTGATTGTCCTCTTTGGACTTCAGTTTCAAATTCCTGTATAAGTCAATCTTTTTCGATAAAATTTTTAGTCAATTAAAAAATTTTACAATAGAGAGATTACCTTGTTTGGTATGTGTAATTAGGGTCTTTAATTCATAGATCACAACAGCATCTTGAGCTTTAGAGTATGTCTTATTTACAGCTTCCCAAATTTCCTTTGCTGACTCAAGGAACATGAAATTTTGGGATATCTTATTATGCATTGAGTTTAGCAAACAATTCATGATGATAGTATCATCAACATCCCAGGCCTTAAACTTCTCATCATTACTTATTGGTGGATGCTCAGAGATATGGTGAAGTTTTTGCTCCCCTTTCAAAGCCAGTTTCACCAATCTTGCCCATTGTAAATAATTTTTTCCATCTAGCTGCATAGCAATTCCCAGATTTTGCAAATTTGAGGCAGGAGTATTTATCTTCAAAGATTCCAATAGAGTCAGTTGAGGTTCCAACTTGCTGTGAGTTAGGGAAGTTGCAGGAATAAGAGTGAGGAGTGCCTCAAAGAAGCTAGAGGCCTTTGAGTTTTAGGTAGGAGTGGTCAAAGATGATAAACACTTCATCGTGGATGGCAATGAAGGCCTGTGATTAAGAAAGAAAAAGGAATAGTTGCATCTGAGCTCCCCTAAGAAAGCTCTAATATCATGAACAATGAAAGTTCAAAGAATTTAAATCTATGTATTGTTTATAGGCAATCTACCTCTATATATATACAAGATGTACAATAGGGTTTCTCCCATAATTAAGGAGAATTAATGATTACAATTAAGGTAATCAATCTCATCCTAATCAATAGAAATTGACTAAAAAAAATAAGGAAAGAAATCTACAAAATACATGGAAATAATATATACAAAAAATAATAAGGAAATAATTACAAACATCTTTATTGATAAAAATGGAGGAGATATCATATATCTCTCCAAATCAGAGAAAACCTTGCAACATATAACTCTTTCCTAACTCTCGAAATCATCATCTTCATCTCTTCAACATGTTCCTTGCAAAAGTTGATGAAAAATATAATATCCTTGGATGTGTTAAAAGGATCCATCATGATTTCACCTCGTCTTCACCCATATGGTAGGTCATTAATTGTCTCACTAGTTAAACAAGCTAACTTCTTACATAGCTTCTCAACCAAGGTTTGATATCATCATCCTTTTTCTTTAGCTGACCCTCTATCATTTGAATAACAATTTGATATTTTTGTTTAACCTTTTCAATTCTCATTTATCAACATTCATCTCCATCTCACAAGCATCAATCATGTATTTATTTATTTTTCCATCTCATCTACCTTTTCTTGTAAGTTAATTACTTAACTCAAAGCATCATTCTCATTTTTTTTGGCTTTTACCAATAACTCTTTTAATTCATTCTTTGCTACTAGTGTTGTATCTTGCTCTTTTACTCTTAAGCCTAGCTCCTTGTTAGCTTCCCTAAGGCATCTTTGCCTTTTCATTGCTTGTTCTTGTTCTATCTTATGCTTCTTACAAACATTTTCATAGGTTTGTTGTTCTCACAATTTTCCATTTTTAAAGTGTCACATGCTTGTTGAGTTTTTAGAAGTTTTCTCCCCATCTTTTTATTCTTTTTCGGCCATTGTTATCATTTTTTCCATCAACTCCTTGACCCGCTCATCCTTAGCAACCTCAAATTCAGTTAGCTCCTTTACTATTGGAATTCTAAATGGAAACTAAATTTGTTGCAATCTTTCTTTACCCAATTGGGGGTAGCTTTCTTTAATTATGCAACTTCTTACATCAACATCATTTCCTTTTAATGTAACTTTTCTCTAGCCTTGTGTCTAGATGGAGCATTTTAACATATCAAAAAATTTGAAATACTTGAAAATTTAAATGCTTTCAATTTAAAATATTTTGTTTGGATAAAGGAATTTTAAATTCTTTATTTGGATGGTGAATTTTAAATTTTTTATTTAGATCAAATAACTTAATTTTTATTATGTACAAAATTTTACATTTAAATATTCAGAGGTTCTTTTTAATTTTTCTCCTAATTTTGTATTCACCAAATAATTTAGATATACAAACATTTTTACTATGCAACAAGTTCAAACAGATTAATATCCTAACAAATCTACATAATTAAAAGGATAAGAAAATATAATTATATCATTTGATATTGAAAATATTGGGTCCAAAGATGAGATACTAGAGAGAAATATGTGAGAGAGTAACAAAAAAGAGAACAATGAAATAGAAGGTAACATCATGAAGAGAAACGAACAATGAGAGAGAAAGTAACAAAGAAAAAGACTTACTCTTCATAAAAATGAGTTAAGGAACTTCGAAGAATTTTAATTTCACCTATTTTGGAGAAATTTTAAATTCTCACTACAACATTTTTAACCTTAGGCCATACATAACCTCTCCACGTGTAAAAACCCTGCTCAAAATAAGGAAAAGACCATATTTTTGTAAGTGTTGTATATAAAGTATATATAAAATTACGCTCCATTTATTTTTCTAACCAGCCATGGTCTATTCTCTTAAAGTTATGATTTTTAAATGTGACCAAATTAAGACGACTATTTTAAAAACGTAATCATTTTATACCACATAAAAAAGTGTGGTTTGAAATTTAAATATAAACCATGTATAAAAAGTATGAAGAAAATAAAAAATTATGGTAGAAAAGAAAGTAACCCATAAAAAAAATTTATTGCCTAGTATGAATGAAAAAAAAGTCAAAACTCCTCCATAATGTTGCACATGAAATCCTTTCATAGTGTTGCACATCAAAAACCCTTTTGTTGTTAATCCTATACTAACATCTTAAAAATTCAATTGATGCTTTTTTGTGACTTCATGAAGCATCACCTATTTAGGACATAAAAGTCACCCTTTTATTCCTAGGTAAATTTTTCATTGTGGAAGTGCAAATGAAACTCTTAATTACGAGAAACCTTGAATTTTTTTTATGCTTTACTAACATTATTGCAACCCAAATTATTTTAGTTCTCAAGCTTTTGGGGTTCTAAGAAGAATTTGGAATTGTTTTCTCCTAGAATTATGGTTCTCATGTCTTTAATTGATACACCATACTAGCTGAGGCCTGCAATAAATAAAATGTAGAAAGGGGTAAGGGAAGGCACAACAAGCGAACAAGCAACAACAATGATTGAAGTTTTTGAGAGAAATCAAAATGTAAGAAAGAATGAATGGGTCAAGATTATACACATTGCTAGGAGAATTGAGGTACGAAGGATGGGAGACAGAGGATTTTGATAGCTTCTAATGACCCTTTATATACAAAGACACTTGCCCCTTTCACCATTGGATTTTCTCCATCCTTGCAACGTCCTCTCACTTTTCAAACTTTCCTAGTTACTCTTTCTTTCTCAATCATATAACATTTCATTCAGATAATACTGTGAAACTAATTATGTTCTATTCAATGCAATGAATAGGAAATGTTGCTTCATTATATACGTATTCGTTTCAAGAAAGTGAATTTGACATATAAAGAAGAGGATTTGGACTTACAGAGGCAGCACGTCTTCCAGCAACTTCTATTATTAATGTTTCACTTTGAAGCAGGGAAGACAAGCACGTCTTGCAGCAACTTCTATTACTAATAGACACCTCGCCATTGTAGACCATTATACTTGCTTGTTCAAATTTTTTCTTTAATAGTTCAAATTTTGTAGCTAAACTAAAATGTTGTTGTTCAAATGTTGTTGTTTCCAAATTAATACCTAAACTAAAATTAAACAAAATAAAGGCTCTCACGAATGCAACTGATGCTATGGAGGAATCAAGGCTCCTTCGCATTTTAAATTTGGTAAGCCATCTTTGTATTTTTATGTTTTTATTTTCCTTTGAGCTCTATTTTTGTAGTTGTTCTTATCCTGATCTATCTTTTATCATGTTTAGATTGTTATTTATAATAAAATAAAAACAAGTTGCAATGTAAGGTGAATTAAATGTTGTAAATAAGATGCCCTACATATGTCCTTAATGACGGCATTTAATGAAAATAGGTGGGAAGAAGGAATGTGGATGGTATATTTGACTAATTTTACCAAGTGCAAAAGCTTACTTGTCATGTTGATCTACCACTATACTTATTCCGATTGCGTGGTTAACTGCATTATTATATGTTATTATTTTTCTTATGTACGTGCATTATTTTCTTAGAATGAATTTATAAAATCAAAAATTTGAAATGCATGTTTCTTGAAATAAGATGGAGCCACTTTCTTATAAAAGGATGGATTTTGAAAAGTTTTGTGTTGCTCAATTAGTGTATGCCAACTAGAATTTCGCCAAGAATGGGATAGAAATGCAACCATAGCTTTTAAATATTTTAAAGACTAAGGGAACGGGGTCATTTCATTTAGAGAGTTTACTTAGGTTTGTGTTTTTTTTTTCAATAGATCCTATACTCTACAAATTAATTTTGTCGTAATTAATAACTCGCCATCCTTTTGCTAATGTTTTTAGGAGAAGAATTAGGATCCTTAACTTACTCTTTAATGCATGATTAGATTAGAAAATCTAATAGAAAACTTATCTTGATTGGTTATTACAATGCATAGTTCAAATACAAGACATTGACATTTAGTATATATAAAAGAGAGATTTTATTATTATAATATTTGTTAAAATTAGCTTGTCTTTTCTTTTCTTTTTTATTTAATGTATATTTGAATGAAAGAAAAATGGTGCTAAGGATTTAAAAAATTAACAGTGCCAAATATTTTTTTTTTCATATTTGAAATAATACATTATAGGGATTCCAAATTTTTGGTAAAATAAAAATATTTTACTTTCTCAAATTCACTGTTTTGTTTACTTTATGTGTGTTCTTAAAATAAACTACAAACTACGCAAAGCCATAGTAGAAAATGAAGACCTCCAAGTGGAAGTACTATTTCCACCTAGTAAAAGACTTAAAAAATGAAATCATCTTAGGAACTCCATTTATTAGAAAATTGTTTCCATTAAGAATATCATAAAATGAAATCATAACAGAACATATGGGTAAGGAAATTAATTTTAGGTTTATTAGAAAACCTATTACAAAAAGCTTAAATCTTTTACAAAACGAGACAAACCAAATAAATTTTCTAAAAGAAGAAATTTCTTTCAAAACAATTCAGAAACAACTAGATCAACCAGACATCCAAAACAAAATAAACATCTTTTGTTAGATAACATTCAGAAGACAGTTTGTTCAGATCTACCGCATGCTTTTTAGGAAAGGAAAAACGCATAGTATGTCTCCTATATGAAAAGGATTTTCAAGAAAAATAGATCCCTACAAAAGCAAGACCAATCCAAATAAATGAAGAACTTCTTCATTATTTCCAGGAAGAAATTTAGGATTTATTATCCAAGGGATTAATTAGAAAAAGTAAGAGCCCATGTTCATGCTCTTCCTTTTATATTAACAAACAAGCTGAAATTGAGCGAGGTACTCCTCGTTTAGTCATTAATTATAAACCCATTAATCAAGCCTTCCAATGGATTAGATATCCAATATCAAACAAAAAAGATTTGTTAAATAGACTTCACTCAACCAAAATATTCTCAAAATTTAACTTGAAATTAGGATACTGGCAGATTCAAATTAAAGAATCTGATAGATACGAAACAACATTCACAGTCTCTTTTGGATAATACGAGTGGAATGTCATGCCATTTAGATTAAAAAATGCCCCCTCTGAATTTAGAGAATTATGAACAATATCTTTAATCAATATTCAAATTTTGCAATCATCTATATTGATAATGTGTTCATCTTCTCACATTCTATTGAATAACATTTTAAGCATATAAATACCTTTGTAGGAGTCATAAAAAGAAAGGGGTTAGCAGTTTCAAAAACAAAGATCAACCCTTTTCCGTTAGATTCCTTAGGAACATGATCCACCAAGGAACGATTACGCTAATAAACAGATCAATAGAATTTGTGGATAAATTTTCAAATCAAATTATTGAAAAAAAAACCAATTACATGTATTTCTAGGATGCTTAAACTATGTAGAAGATTTGCCTAAACCAATTAAACAGCTACGTGAACACATCCTATATGAAGATATTTGTAAGTTTTTGCATGCTTAACCAGAGAATCTCTAGATAAGAGGTGAAATTCCTCACCTCCATCAGGAAGGACAAGGATTTGGTTTTCTACAGTTCTGATTATGTAATTTGAACTGGTTTTTTTGGTGTCTTCTTATCTATACAATCATTTTCTAGGACTTTGGGTATTTCCTGCATGTCAATGTTTTGGTTTATATCTTTGAACTGTTCTTCAATTAGCTCATTTTCAGTTTGGATGGTGTTTGGAGAAGATGGTGCAGATAAGGATGATTTAAAAGTAAATCGGGAAAAAGATTGTAAAAGTCTTGACATATTGTATGATACTTCTGGTATCTTTACATCATTTGATTTCATAGGTTTATACTTGTTATATTATAAATATATCCAATCATTGAATTATTCCCAGAAAATATGCTCAGTTTACAGCTTTAACCACCAAATTTTTCCCTCTTTCTTCCTTCCTTACGGAGCATCAACAAATTAGTCTTATTGCCTTAATAAGGACTTACTGCTATAGCTCCACTCAAGAAGTGGTGTGGGGTAGTTAGACTATTTGACTTCAAATTTATGGATAGATTTTTCAAGAAATAACCGAGAAGAATAAACATATTTTAGTATAATAAATGTATTCGTATTTCCCCATTAGGCTTTGATACTAGATATAATGAACTAACAGGTAATGAAAAGTAAAGATAAAGGAAAGGAAGAAAGCAAATGGACTGCAATTAGCAAAAGAGAAAATAAAAATAAATACCAAAAGTATTCAAGAAATATTGGATAAGGATCAATCTTAAAACCTAAACTTCTGGATGAGGACTAGTATTAAAAAATAAAAGACAGTAAAGAAATTGGAGCGGCGGTAGTCTGCACTGAACCAGTAAGAGAAGGATAAGAAGAGAAATATCAAAAAAGAATTTTATTTAAAGAAGAAAAACTTACAAAGAAATATCTTAGAGCTTCTTTCGCTCACTCTCTTTATGATAAGTGGCTCCAATAGTGTCTCACAACATGGTCAAGCACTCATTTTATAACCAAATAGGAACTATAGTACCGATTATATGACAGGAATTGTTGCTATAGTTTCAGTTACAAATTTTCAGTCTTCTGCTAATCTATGCCAAAACAATCATCTTCATTTTGGTAAAAGTCACTAGTAGAAACTTCTGATGATGATGAACTGATATGATTTGTCTTCTTTGAGGATTCTACCTCGTCATTCTGCAAAAGTTTTAAAATGTCTAGTAAATTTTTTGCAAAACTTTCTTTATTTTGTGAAGCAGATAAGGCTGTTGTTATCTTGGCCTTTTGATTCAATAAGATACATGTTTCTGGATTGGCTGCCTTCAACTAGTTTAGGTTGGAATCACGGTTGGACTTATGTACTGTTTGTCTTAGATCCGTCAAATTGTGGCCACCATTTCAGAAAGGCGCTTCTTTGAAGCATGTCAATGAGTTATGATTGTCTTGTTTCCTAAACTTGTATTTCCAAGAGAATACCAAGGCTAGGGAAAAGATTGAGAAATATCTTAGGCTAGTTGGAATCCAACAATCTTGTTTTTCGATCATATTGTCAATTGTTAGATAACCTTCCATTATATCTTTAGGAAGAATGTTTGCTATTGGTCCAAAGAATTCCCACCATTGGAGGAACCATCTGGGAAAGTCATATTTCTTGTATCTTTTAAAATACATTAATCATGAATGATTATTTGACTTATTCTAAAGCTAAAAAGTTTTACTCCAGGCTTCCATATAATTCGAGTAATAATACCTTATTGGGTCAAAATTCTGAGACAACTTTTTCATCGGGTTTGGATATTTGCCAACCGCAGTTGGAGTCAGGACTTTTAGCTCCAGTATTATGCAATGAGTTATATTTGAAAGGTCTTTTGGACAGTTTATAGTTTATTTTAATTTTTAAGCCACTTGATGTGCTAAGTTGCTCTTTAGTTTTTTTGAAATATTTTGTCAAGACTAATCCTTCTAAGATACAATTTAAGTTTGCTCCCATATCAAATAAGACTATTGTTTCTAAAATGAATTCTTTTACTCTTAGTTTAATATTAATATAAAACTTTTGGATTTTTAATTGGTTTATTAACCTTAAGAAATCTTCTTCCAGATTAATTTCTTTTGGATTATTTTCTAAAGTTTCCTGGTCAGAACAATCAAAAGTATCTCTTAATTGTAATAACACCATTTGATGGATTTGTTGTTGGTTTAATTTCAAGATCTTAGATGGGTACTGACTTGATGGAAGTTTTTCTTGTTTTTTAAATTTTATTTTAGGTCAAATTTGTTATTTATCATTAAATCTTTATTTTTTGGTCTTTTTTTTTCTAATAATGTTTTTAACTTATCTAGATATTATTTTTTCTTAGATGGATCTGGAATTGTGTTTATAACTTCAAATAAAAGGTCTTGTTCTCTTGTTAATACATTTATTCAAGGTGACTCTTTGCCTAAATCGAGTGATCATCTTGTTGAATTTGGTTTATGCCTTTAGAGTCTTCTCTTGCGATTTCCTCTTGAGGTTTCTATCAATAAATCATTAATTTGTTCTTTTATGTCTTGATTTAGGTTTAGAGTTTAGATTTTTATTTTTAATCTACAATATTTACTGATATGACCAGACTTGTTACATGTATAACAAATTACTAGTTTTTTAGTGACATTCATGTCCTTTTTAGATCGAACTTCTTTTTTAGGTTTTCTTGTGGTTGTATTAACCCTATAATATTTAGGTTTGGTTTTGTCTTGTGGTTTTGGTTTAGTTATATATATATATATATATATATATATATATATATATTATATATATATATATGTATTATGAAAAAATAATGAGAGTTTAATTTTTTAGATGGATTGTTACTTACTTTAAATATTAATGGTAATTATACTATTATTAGTTAAACATGAAAATTAACATTTAATTATACCAAGGTTTTAATTAGTAAAGAATTATTTATATAAATTGAGTTAGTATAGTAATATCTATAAAAGATTATATTTTCAAAATGTAGCTTAAAAGAGTAGATAAGATAATAAAATTATAATTTGAATATAGTCACAATTTTATAATTATAGCGTAAAATTGAAATTTAAAATATTGTTTATACCTATTATATTTTGAAAGTGTACCCTAAAATTTAAATTTAAAGCAATATGTATATCTATTTCTACCTTAAACATCATGTCACATTTTATAAATTATGGCTTATAATGGAAACTAATAGTCGTGGCCTATACCCGTTCTCTAAAATCACGACTTAAACTATTAATCACATTGGTGAAACTGCAACCTAAAGTTGAAACTGAAAATTGTGTCCTATAGCTATGTTAAAAAATAGTGGCTTATTCATTATTTAAAGTAACGATTTTTGTGAAAGTATGGTGAAAAGTAAAAAATTGTAGTCTATTACTATAGACTACAACCACATAGACCATTCTAGAAAAATCATAGCCAAACTGCGGTTTTTTCTTTAGGCCATAATTTTTTCACTTGAGCCCACAATTTTTTTTGTTGTTAAAGACATTAAATGTAGTGGTCATTTTAGTTTATTATACACTATTAAAATTCATAGAATTTGAAACTTTTTGAAAAAAGAAATTCAAACAAGATATTTCAATACTTAAAATTTTAAGTTCTCTCAAAAATTACTTTACTTTCTTGAAATAACTCATCCAAATACAAGGTGAGTTTTATGTTCCATTTGAAGTGTTTGAACATAATCTCCATCTTTATAGTAGAAAACAAAGGACTCAAAAATTCTTCAACCGGTAACTTTATCAGTGGATAGGCAAGTTTTCTTTACCTCTTGACTAGGTTGTAGCTGATACATCCTCGAGTGCCTATGAGATGAACATTTGGAAAGGTCTCACAGTTATAATTAAGGGTAGTCCTTTACTCCTATGATGGATTCATCTAACTAGTGCTCTAGTCAAGTTAGCCAAACGACCATGCCACTTCCAACCATTATTAAACTCCACCTTTTATATTAATATATTGACAATTGGGCACTTAATTTTGGTTAGGTGTTTGAAGACATGAAAGGTTAGTCATATGTATAAAGTCAACAAACAACACAAGATCCCTTTTCCCTTTCTTTCATGATAGAAATTCATGGTACAGTAAACATTTGCTAACATTCCAATGATAGAAATTTTCAATTTGTGCTTATGATCCATGAATACATCTACAATTGCTATGTCCACAAAGTTATTGGTGCTTGGGAAAAGAACAGTACCATTGATAGTGAGATCTAGGACATCTATGAAAATGATCAAATCTTCTTTATTCACTAAGTAGTGCATATATCCTTAAAAAAATTCCTTTATGAACCCTTTAAGTTTGCCTTTGGTTTTGTAAGCCTCTTGCAGTTTCTTTGGAAGTATATTCATCACATTTGTTATGATTGGCATCTATCTTAGTTTTGTAAAGACAAGCCTAATATTTTCTCAAACTTTTACAACATAGATGCTAATTGAAAACTTATTTACCATAATTACAATGATATAATTCTCTTAATTACAACATTGGTATAATTATTCTATTTACAAAAAATCCAACATTCTCCTTCAAGCTGAATCATAAAAATCATGTGCACCAATTTGGTTACATATATTACTAGTTTTAGGGTTTCTCAAAGATTTAATGTATCGCAACCGTAATTCCGACGAGACGACGAACTCGCTAAAATTTTAAAAATAAATTTTATTTGATGATTGTGGAGTCGCCACCAAATTTTTATTTAAGGGAAAAAGATTTGGAAAAACCCTAGCTCGAGGATGAGATTTAGGTTCGGGAGTCGGTTACGAGTAGGGAAGGTGTTAGGCACCCCACTTGCCTGTTCCGAAGAACGGTACCTTTAAACTGAGTGTGTGATTTATCGAAAATAGTTTGATCCCTTTAGATAGACTGAGAATAAATAGATTGATGGAGGTTAGCTTGACAGGACTTGATCCTGCTCCTACGTATTCCCTAGTGCAATGAGAAACTCAAAGCTTACGTAGTTCTAGTTTGAAGGCTTGACCTTCGGAGAAACTTGAAAATGAGTGTTTGAAAAAAAAAAGTGTTCGAAGGCTTGACTTTCGGGGGGTGTTTGAAAAAAGGTGCTTGAAGGCTTGATCTTCGGGGTTGTTTGAAAATGAATATTTGAAAACGGCTAGAGTGTTTAGAAAATATTTTAAGGAGAATCCATAGTTCACATATGCACAGGATCCAAGACAACTACGGCTGCAATGGGATCCATACGAATTCCTAAGCATCGAATAGCAGAAAAAGCTACCAGTTCGTGCTTAGGGTTCATCGCGAGACCTAGAGATTCTAAAATGAAGTTTTTTATTGAAGTTATTTACAAAAGGATCCTCGATCCACATATGCACAGGGTTCAAGATAACTACGGGTGCACTTAAGACCCATATGAATTCCTAAGCATCTAACAACATAAAAAGCTACCAGTTTGTGCTTAGGGTTCATTGCATGAGACCTAGAACCAAAGAATTTTTTTTGAGGTTATTTGAAAGGGATTCTTAGTCCACATATGCACAGGGCCCAAGATAACTACGGCTACACTTGAGACCCATATGAATTCCTAAGCATCGAACAACAGAAAAAGCTATCAGTTCGTGCTTAGGGTTCATTGCATGAGACCTAGAACCAACGAATTTAATTTGAGATTATTTGAAAGGGATTCGTAGTCCCAATATGCACAGGACCCAAGACAACTACGACTGCATTTGAGACCCATATCAATTCCTAAGCATCAAACATCAAAAAAAGTTACCAGTTCGTGCTTAGGGTTCATTGCGTGAGACCTAGAACTAAAGAATTTAATTTGAAGATAATTGAGAAGAAGATTGGATTTGATTTAAAACAGACTCGACTTGATTGGAAATGAACTCGATTTGATCGAAATTTGGTGAAAAGATTTAAACTCAATTTGCAAATTTTGAGAAAAGGAATTGAACTTGATCTGAATTTGATGAAAAGAATTAGACTTGATTTAAAATAAAATAAACTTGATTTGAATTTTGGGCTTGAATTAGACTTGATTTGAAATAAACTTGACTTGATTTGAAATTAAGGAAAAGAATTGCAAACATGCTTCAGTAATCAAGCGATAGAAATTTCATTTCAGGTCCAAATTAGACAAATAATATCATTCCAGAAACTAGAGAGAAAAAAATAGAACACAACAAAAATCACAAAAATCAGAGATCATTTGATCAATTAAAAATGAAATGAAAAACAGAAACGAAGATGAACCTCAAGAACACAAGAGTTTTTGGTGTCAAAATTTGAATTCAAATCTCAGAATTTTTAGAAAATACTTTTTGGTATATCTTAAAAATTAAAACCAACCAATTGAAATATATGGATCATAGGAATCAAAAAAACAAGTTTGACAAAAATCTAACCAGAAATGAGCAAGTTATGCATAAATCAAACGAGCTAGGTTCATTTGCACACCAGAACAAACATGCTTCAGTAATCAGGCGATAGAAATTTCATTTTAGATATAAATTAGACAAATAATATCATTCCAGAAACTAGAGAGAAAGAAAAAGAGAATGCAACAAAAATCATTGAAATAGGAGATCATTTGACCAACTAAAAACAAAAACAAAAAACAGAGACGAAGATGAACCTCAAGAACACGCAAGATTTTGGCGCCAAAATTTGAATTCAAATCTCAGAATTTTTCGAAAATATTTTTTGGTAGATCTGAAAAATTAAAGCTGATCAATTGAAAAATATGGATTTTATGAATTAAACAAAACAAGTTTGACCTAAATACAACCAGAAATGAGCAAGTTATGCACAAATCAAACAAGCTAGGTTAATTTGCACACCAAGATGAACATGATTCGGTAATCAGGAAATATAAATTTCATTTTAGATCCAAATTAGATAAATAATATCATTTCAGAAACGAGAGAGAAAGACGAAGAAAACACAACAAAAATTACCAATATTGGAGATCATTTGGCCAATCAAAAATGAAAATGAAAAATAGAGACGAAAATGAACTCGGAAATCCGAGAAGAAACAAGAAACTTAAGAGGAATAAAAGTCGAATCTAACCTCCATTGAAAGGTGATGAAGAACTGGTTCCATGGAGGCCAAGGGCTGAATTGGAGACAGAGGTAGAGAGTCTCCTAGGTCCTCACTTTGAAAATTCTAAAAATCCTCCCTAAGACTCCAAGTGCTCCTCTTCTCCCCTCATTTTGGTGAATGACCTCTCCTTATATAGAAGAAGGAGGGATTAAAGAGGTCCTCCTTGTCCAATGTGAGACTTCTTTCCCATATAGAAGAATTTTTCCTTTTTCTTTTCTTTTTTGAAATTCTTATTTTATTTGGTGTGGGATTCCTTTTTCTCTTTTCTTATTTTTTTCTCTTCTTTTATTTTTTCTTTTTTTTATGTTTTTATTTATTTATTTCATTTGTTTTATTTTTCCATTACTTTTATTTTAATTTTTTGAACTATTTTAGACTAAATCAGCTTTTGGCAAAAAATAAAATAATTTATTTTGGGTTTTGAATCCTCAGACATAATTCGGTGTTCACACAATGAAAATATTTGTCAATTGATCATTAGAGTTGACAAAACTAGTAATGATATATTCGGATAAGATCTTTTCTCTAATTAAGTGACAATCTATCTCAATATGTTTTGTCTTCTTATGGAATACAAGATTTGAGACATAAATAATGCTACTTAATTATCACTAATAAGTTTCATTTGATTAATATCATCAAACTGCATCTCTTTAAGTAATTGCTTAGGCTAGATGAGCTCAAAAGTTGAAGCATGGTTCGATACTTTGCTTTTGCATTGAATCTTGCAACAATATTTTATTTCTTACTTTTCTAAGAAACTAAATTACCACCGATAAGGATGCACTAGCTAGAGGTGGCCTTCTTATCAATGGAGAATTTTGTCCAATCTGCATCTATGTATCCTTAAACTCGAGTATGACCCTTATCTTTATATAACATACATTTGTTTAAACTTTCTTTAACATACTTGATGATGCGATGTAATGCATCTTGATGACCTTCACATGGAGAGTTAAGAAATTGACTTATCACACTAACTACAAAGGAAATATGTACATGGGTAATGATGAGATAATTCAGCTTACCAACTAATCTTCTATATCTTTTCTGAATTTGAAAGTGGCTCACCTTATCCTGGTAGAAGTTTAATATTAGGACTCATTAGAGTGTTAATATGTTTTGCACTCATCAATCCAACTTCTTCTAGGATGTATATTGCATACTTTCTTTTGAAAATTACAATATCATTCTTGGATTGTGCAATCTCTATCTTTAAGAAGTATTGAATTTTGTTAAGATCTTTTGCTTGAAAATGGTGACGAAAATGATAATAATGCTATGTACATTATTAAGTAAATACATCATATGACCGAATGACATAAGAAAATTGAATGATTGACTTCATTTTGAGCCAAACTAAATTGTTAAACCATAGTACTAAATCAACCAAACTAAGCTCTTGAATACTATTTGAGACCATATAATGACTTATGAAGGCGATAGACAAGCCTTAAAGACTCCCCCTTAGTAACAAATTTAGAAGGTTACTCCATAAAAACTTCTTTTGTAAGATCACCATGAAAGAAGACATTCTTAATGTTAAGCTAGTGAACGAACTAATAACGAATAATAGATAAAGATAAGAAGAACTTGACAAAGGTCGTCTTAGACATAAGAGAGAAAGTATTACCATAATATAAGCCAAAGATATGTGCATAACCTTTAGTTACTAGGCAAGCCTTGAGTTAATCTACCTTACCATCAGGGCCAACTTTGATAGAGTATATCCATCTACAACCCATAACTAACTTAGCAAAAGGAAAAAGAACCAATTCACATGTACTACTATGAAAAATAATACTCATCTCATCAAACATAGCTTGTTTCTAATTAGAATGAGCAAATGTCTCACCTACGGACTTAGGTACAAAAATAGAAGACAAAAAAGATATACATGTGTAATAAAATGAGATAAACAATAATAAATGATATTGATATAGTGAAAGGAAAGATTACGAGTAGAACGTATACCTTTATGAATCGCAATGGAAAGATCAATTAAAGGAGGTAAGGTTGGAAGGGGACAAATAAGGTAACTCCAAATAGCAGTAGTGCTTTGTTTATTGGTTATAGTGTTAAACATGACTCCTAATGTTACCTTTAAGGGATGAACTGGTTGTGCTGGAAATTCCACTGAAGGAAAAAAGTGAACAGGTGCCGAAAAAGAAATAATAGATGACATAGATGTAGATGGAGGACTAAAAAGCATTTGAGACTCGAAAAAGGTAACATAAAAATAGATAAGATAACAATGAAGAGTAGAAGAATAACACTTGTACCCTTTTTGTGATCATATATAACTTAAGATGACACATTTATGTGAACAAGGAGAGAGTTTATTGACCATAAAACTAACATTATGGACAAAACATGTAGATCCAAAGATATAATGGATGGAGAGACTGGTATAGAAATTTTTCATCCAAAATAGAGGAAAACATTTGATTGATGAGATAGAAAGTAGTAAGTATAATATCACCCCCATAAACATTAAGGAACATGAGCATAAAGTTGTGTGAAAGCAATTTCAAGGAGATGTTTATTTTACATTCAACAACCTCGTTTTGTTGAGGGGTATAAGAACAAGATGTTTGATGGATAATTCCATGAGAAGTCATGAAACTGCAAAAAGAGTTAGATAAATACTTTTGCATTGTTCTTTTAAAATACATAGATAGGAATGCCAACGTGAGTTTTTATTTTATTATAGAAGATTGAAAGATAGAAAATAACTTAGAACATTATTTCATTAAATAAATTTCATAACAACAAAAAAATCATCAATAAAAATAATAAAGTATTTAAATCCTAAAGTAGAAAGGATATAATTAGGATCTCAAATATGTAAATGAACTAAATTAAAAAGGGATGAAGCCCAACTAAGGATACAACTATAGTAGAAATTATAAACATGTTTACTTAACTGACACGATTTAGAAGCTAAGGAAGATAGTGTGGATAGAATTGACACTAGTTACTTAAAGTTGACAAGACTAGATGGCCATGTTGAGCATGAATTATGAGTGGAGAGTCCATCATGTAGCTAATATGAGAGGATGTTTTGAGTTGATAAAGATATTGATACTTACATTTAAAGTCAATCATTCTCACTAGTAACAGGATATTTTATAAATGAAACAATGCAATCAAAAGTGCAAGATTGATAAGCATAGATTTCATAAATAATTATCTCTCACTTTTATCTCATTAAGACTTCTTATATAATCAATTAAGTGATCTTTGTCATATTTTATGAGTTTGGGTTCATATGAAGTTTAATTGAATTTCTTTGCTTACCCGATTAAAATGACACTATTATAGTATTTTGAGCATAGTAGGAGTTGTAGACATCCAAAAATCATGAAATCTATCTTGAATGAAAGCTTAAAGAAGTGTCCATAGTTACAAAGCAAGAGTAGACTCTAAATGGGATGTTTAGGACTCCGAAATTATCTCAAAAGATGAGATAATGTTGTTGACGTGGAATTTGAACAGTGTGCAAAGATCTGGCCATATCTTGAGATACGGAAGTCATATTGAGATGAAATCAACTTTGTTGGATAGCTAAGATCCGGGGCTACAACTTTTGTTCAGAAGTCAAGCTCTAATTCGGACATGTGAACATCCGAAATTGCGGTGCAAGAAAGTCAAAATTGTTGTGCTCATTGGTGACAAAAATTCAAAAGTGTTTTGCATTTTCAACAAAGCCCATGTGAAAGCAATAAAAGGGTAGAAAAGTAATATCCTAGTTGGTGACTTTCTGAAGATGATGCCTCAAAAATCCTCTATAAATAGAAGGGTTTACAAGAGGAGAAACACAGCATTTTGGAGATTAACTCCAATACCATTTTCTTTCTTTCTTTCTTTCTTTCTTTCTTGTTAGTTTTGCCTCCTTCATGGAAGGCTTACATTTTCTTTCTTGTTAGTTTTCCTCCTACATGGAAGGCTTAGTTTTTCTTTATTGTTAGTTGCCTCCTACATGGAAGGCTTAGGATTTATTTATTGTTAGTTGCCTTCTTCATGGAAGGCTTAGAATTTATTTGTTGTTAGTTTGCCTCTTTCTTTGTTGTTAGTTTGCCTCCTTCATGGAAGGCTAGGTTTGTAGTTTCAATTCAAGGATTCAAGGTATTTTCATTTTAACTTTGAGGTTTTGATCTTTATTTACATGCTTATTAAGTGGTTTCTACTCTCCTTCACCATATTCTTCAATTTTATTCTTTAATCAAAGTTTGATCGGTTGAGGTATTTTGATTAATGCATAATTGATTTATAATTGGTTTTTGATTGGTAAATCATTTTCCAAAAGTTTGAAGAGTAGAAATTAAGTAATTTAATTGAAGGTTTTCATTTTATTACTTCAACTGAATTCTGATTATAAAATTGGTTTAGATGAAAGATTAAGTGGTTACTAAGTCTTGTTGATCATAATCAATTGAATTCTGAGAGGTTTCTCAGTAGAGAATTCAAGGATCATTGTAGGGGTTCCAGATGATCCTAGGTTGATAAACACAATGCATGATTTTAGTGATCAATGATTAGTTATGAAAATAGCCTCTGAATTCCTTGAGTTGATAATTGTTAAGTGAAATTAATTTCATTCTGTATTTTTTATTTAGCATTTGATATCACATCTTTACAAAAACCCCCTTGTTCTAATTTTCTCCTTATTTGCTTAAGAATCTGAAATGGTCTTTGGGAGATGACCTAGGTTGCACCTTATACTATACCAATAGTTTGGGGAAAATCTAGAAATTATTTTTACGCGTTTGCGACGAGCGTGTCAAAAATTTGGCGCCGTTGCCGGGGACCATTTTAGTTTCCTAGGCTCATTTAGGAGTTTGTATAAAATTTTTAATCTTTCTAACAATTTTTTTTTACTTTAGGTATATATTCTTGGATTTTCTGTATGAATTCACCTTTTTGTGTATGACCCGATCCAATCCTGAAATTTATATGCATATGATCCTGAGATTGATAGAACATTCCACCATTTGAAAAGAGCACATAGAAGGCATTCATTCAGTAATAACCAAGAAAGTAACAGTAGTGATTTTTCATCTTTAAATTTTGATAGTTTCAAATATTCTGCTAAGAACATGGTTGATAGAACCCTAAAAGAATTAGCTGCACCTGATGTTGCTTATCAACCGTTGTGTATTCAATACCCTGATGTTGATGCACCATTTGAACTAAAGTCTGGATTAATACATTTGCTACCTAAGTTTCATGGCCTTGCAGGTGAGGACCCTCATAAACATTTGAAGGAATTTCACATTGTGTGTTCCACAATGCGGCCACAAGGAATTCCTGAAGATCATATCAAGTTGAAGGCATTTCCTTTCTCCTTAAATGATGGAGCTAAGGACTTGTTGTACTATCTACATCCAACATCTGTTACTAGCTGGAATGATATGAAGAGATTATTCCTGGAGAAATTCTTCCCTGCATCCAGAACAGCAGCTATCAGAAAAGAGATTTGCGGCATCAGACAGAACTCCCAAGAAACTCTCTATGAGTATTGGGAGAGATTCAAGAAACTATGCGCCACTTGTCCACATCATCAAATCAGTGATCAATTACTGATTCAGTATTTCTATGAAGGACTTATGCCAATGGACAGAAGCATGGTTGATGCAGCTAGTGGTGGAGCACTTATGGACAAAACTCCTACAGCAGCTCGAGATTTAATTGCCAACATGGCAGAAAATTCTCAGCAATTCAATTCTCGAACTAATTCCTTGTCTAAAGGAGTCCATGAAATGACTACTAAGACAGACCATACACGATTGGAGAACAGAATTGAAGAACTAACCTCCATCGTAAGACAGTTGGCCATCGGACAACAACAGCAACTTAATGTTGTTGACAAAACCAAAACATGTGGCATCTGCACTTCTGCAGATCATCCTACTGATGCATGCCCAACATTGCAAGAAAGTGAGACACCTGAGGCTGCAGTAAATGGTATTTTTGGCACAGGACAACAATACAGGCCTCCTCAACATTATCAGCAACAGAAGTTTGAACCACCTTCTGGAACATACAATCCTAGTTGGAGAAACCATCCTAACTTGAGATATGGTCCTCCACAACAACAAAGGATTCAAACATCTGACTCCCAAAATAAATACCAACCATCGTCTTTCAGACAACAACAACAGCATATGCAGCAATCTGTACCCTCTAATGCTTCTAAACCCTCTCTTGATGATTTGATGAAGCAATTAGCAACCAACAATCTTCAGTTTCAACAAAATGTAAGTTCTATCCTTCAGGATTTACAAACTCAAATTGGGCAGTTAGCTACCACTGTCAACCAATTGAAATCTCAAGGTTCTGGTCAACTACCTTCTCAACCTGTCATAAATCCCAAAAGTGTGAATGCCATGACCTTGAGAAGTGGGAAGAAAGTGCAAACAGACCCTACATTTTTAAAGCAACAAAGCTTCAATCAGACTAATCCACACCAAAAAGAAGAATTTATCTCCACACCTGGAGACATCTCTGATAAGCCATCTGAATCAGAGGGAAAGTCTGATGAAAAAAGTACACCAGCCTTCGATAAGACATCGAATGATCAACAAAAAGAAACTTACCATAAACGATCTGCACTTGAAGCATCTGATGAGACAAAAACCCCAAATTGTGCTGATTAGAAGGTATCTTTACCTTTTCCAAATAGAATGGTCCAATCCAAGCCCAATGTTCATGCAGAATTGGATAAGGAGCTTCTAGATACCTTCAAAGAAAGTGGAAGTCAACATACCACTTCTAGATGCTATCAAGTAAATTCCCAAATATGCCAAATTTCTAAAGGACCTGTGCACGCATAAGAGAAGACTCAAAGGGGATGAGAAGATCAGTGTGGGACGCAATGTTTCTGCCTTAATTCAACCTAGTCTCCCTCAGAAATGTAAAGATCCAGGAACTTTCACCATTCCTTGCACAATAGGAAACTCTACATTTGGTGATGCATTGCTGGATCTAGGTGCTTCCATAAATGTTATGCCCTCATCAGTTTATAAATTTTTGAATCTGGGAGAACTGAAGCCAACTAGTGTGGTGATTCAATTAGCCAACAGAAGTACAGCACATCCAGCTGGAGTACTTGAAGATGTGCTAGTTCAAGTGAATAAGCTAATCTTTCCAGCTGACTTCTACATTTTGGATATGGAAGATGAGTCATCCATCAATAGAGCAACCTTGATCCTAGGGAGACCTTTCCTCAAAACTGCAAAAACAAAGATAGATGTGCATACGGGGACTCTCTCTATGGAATTTGGAGATGATATCATCCAATTCAACATATTTGAAGCCATGAAGCATCCCATAGAGAATCATTCACTCTTTCAACTTGATGCCATAGACCTTCTTGCGGATGATTATTCTATTGACAATCTACTTTTTGAATTTTTTGATTTTGATTTAGATTACTTAGATAATTTTACTTGCACATGTGATGAATTTGATCCATGTATTGTGTGTTCCAGGATTAATGCTGCAGACCAAACTTCGTTGAAAGATGACATGTTAGATGCATGTGTTGCAGACAATTCAATCTCAGATAGATCCCTTCCTTCCATAATACAACCACCTCCTTTGGAGTTGAAGCCTTTGCCTGAACATCTAAAGTATGCTTATTTGGGGGAAAATGAGAAGCTTCTTGTCATTGTAGCAAAGAACCTTCTACCGCAACAAGAAGAAAGGTTGCTGCAAACCTTAAAAATCCATAAACAAGCAATTGGATGGACTTTGACTGATATTCCAGGCATTAGCTCATCTACTTGTATGCATAGGATATTGCTGGAGGAAAACACCAGACCTGTTAGACAACCACTTCTCTTTGGTGAGGTATTTGATGTATGGGGTATAGACTTTATGGGTCCATTCCCTGTCTCTTTTGGCTTTGTTTACATTCTGCTAGCTGTTGATTATGTTTCAAAATGGGTGGAGGCAAAAGCCACTCGTACTGATGATGCTCGAGTTGTTGCAGATTTTATCAGGTCTAATATTTTTAGCAGGTTTGGCATTCCTAGAGCTCTAAATAGTGACCAAGGTACTCATTTTTGCAACCGCACAATGGAAGCCCTACTCCGCAAATATGGAGTTATGCATAAAGTCTCCACCCCATATCATCCTCAAACAAATGGTCAAGCTGAAGTTTCTAATCGAGAGATCAAGAAAATCTTAGAGAAAACAGTTCAGCCTAACAGGAAGGATTGGGGCTTGCGCCTTGTTGATGCGCTATGGGCATATAGGACAGCCTACAAGTCACCCATTGGCATGTCTCCCTACAGGATTGTCTTTGGTAAAGCATGTCATCTTCCAGTTGAATTAGAGCATAGAGCATTTTGGGCAGTAAAGAAATGCAACATGGATCTAGACCAAGCAGGAATCCATAGGAAGCTTCAATTGCAGGAACTTGAAGAAATTCGATTGGAAGCATACGAAAACACCAAAATTTACAAAGAAAAGGTCAAAGCTCTTCATGACAAAAAGTTGGCAAGAAAGGAGTTTTCCGTTGGACAAAAAGTTCTCCTTTTCAATTCTCGGCTAAAGCTTATGCCTGGTAAGCTACGCTCTAGATGGTTAGGACCATTTGTAGTTACTAATGTTTTTCCTTATGGTGCAGTGGAAATAAAAAATGAGGTAACTGAAAAAATCTTCAAGGTGAATGGACATCGTCTTAAACCATTTTTCGAAGGTTTTCAAAAGCACACGGTAGAAGAAGTGCATTTGCACAATGCCACATACCTGCAATAAATTCAAGAGAAGTCTCTCTCTCTCCCTCTCTCTCTCTCTCTTTCTCTCTTTCTCTCTCTCTCTTTCTCCCTCTCCCTCTCTCACATTCCTCGCTTATAAGTTTCAACTAATCTCTCAACTTCCTTCTTTACCTCTTAAATCATCCCAACTATTACACCATATTGAGCTTGCAAGAATAATAACTTGAGTGTTTTAAAAAAAAAAATGGAGAAAGCTCTCACCAGGATCAAAATTTTGTTCCCTACTCTCCCCATAAATTTTCTTAAAGACATTTACAATTGCAGACTTGAACGATTGAGGGCATTAACACTCTTAGGCCTTCCAGAAGATATCCGTTGGATCATTGAAGCTAAGGTACGTTTAGCAGGTGAATTTCAAGAATCATTTATTAAAAACATGCCAGGTATGGGAAGAAGTTCCTATGCAAAGAAGAGAAGGGCAAAAAGAATTGGAGTTTGCTACAGGTGTGCAAGATGGACCTGTAACACAAGATGCAAGAACCCTGGAATGGTTTCAAGAAATCGAGAGGACAAAATTCAATTCATAAAGGATGGACTGAGTAAGGAGTCATTGGATGATATCATTCAGACTCTTGAGACGCATCCTAGTGGGCATGTACAAGGAGTCCTTCTTGATTTGTTTGAACTGTTCCGTAAGGAAAAAACACGTTATAGTCTTGGGAATCTGACTTTAAAAGACCCTGTTGTCAATTTACAAGAAAACTGAATGGGAAGCACATCCTCGACTCTTTGAAGGCGTTTCAGCCGTTACTGGACGTAAAACCAGAGGAAGATGTGAGCCACAATCACAACTACTGTTCATTCTCACGCGTGTCTATTTATCATTTACATTGTCTTTTCAATTTATTGGGCCACCATTTTTTGAAATTTTCACCCCTGCTCAAAGTCTTTCCCCTCTGATATTCACCTTTTCCTTGAACAAAAATTCAAATTTTTGCAACAAAAATTCAAACTTTTGCTACCAAATCCTGATCCCGCACTATTCAAGCGATCTCTTTGTCTGATATTGAGTCCCTATAAATTATCAACCTCTATGACATATTTTTTCAAAAAAGATAGAAACACCGTATATGGATAGGATCAATATTATCTGTGTTTTTGGTGGGTCTAACCTTGGAAATGATGGAGAATTTCAACATGCAGCTTATACCCTTGGTAAGGCATTAGCTGCAAGAAAAATCAATCTTGTTTATGGGGGAGGGATTCAGGGTTTAAAAGGATGTGTTGTAGGATCTGCACTCACAAAGGGGTATAACGTCTTAGGTGTTGGCTTAAAAAATGGGAGCACCTCCTACTTGACCCTGGGTACTGAATTGAAGGTTGCAACCATGCATGACCGTATGAGACACATGTTGGTTAATTCTAATGCATTTATTGCATTACCTGGTGGTCTTGGAACAATGGAAGAAATTTTTACCATTATATTTTGGGCCTATCGGAATTTTCATAAAAAACCTTTGGGCTTATTGAATATTAATGGCTTTTATAATGGTTAGATATCCTTTTTAGATCATGCAGTAGAGCAGGAGTTCATGCCACAATCCATGCGCAACATCATAGTATCTGCTTCAACTGTTGAACAGCTACTTGAGATTTTGCAAAATCTTACATCTGAGCTCAATCAAGCAATGCAGCTGGTGAACCAACCAAATCAGGATGGCAGAGACAAAAGAGAACCAGATACCACTCTTCGGTTATAACTTTTCCTTACTTTGGTGGTTTTCTCACATTTCTTTTCCTGTCATATGAAATTCCATCTAAGACATTGGGGACAATGTCTTGGATAGGTTGGGGGGAGGATGGTCCGATATCTAAAAAAAAAACAAAAAAAAAACCCAAAAAAAAAAATTAGGTTAGAATCATAAACTTGCTTTGAGTAAGATGACTGAGTAAGGAGTTACACTTGACTCTTGATACGCATCTTATGATTAAAAAATAAATTGAATGTGGAAGTATATTTTTTTTTTCTTTAGATTTCATAAAATAATTGAAGCAAAATGATTTACATTTCGAGATTAATTAGTTTGGCAACACATATTTGAACTGGATAGATTAGATTTGATAAATATATTACCTGTGAGATTTTGAGCCTTATTATTATTTTCTTTCTTGTGTGATTTTCATCCATGGAATATGTTACTTCAGAACTTGCATTGATTCTTTTTGAAGCTACATTTTCACATGAATTGTACAAAAATGATTGAGGCACTCTTTTTCTTGAACAAACCACTTGGCCAAATAACTAAACCATATAATTTTATCCTTTGATCAGCCCTTTGAGCCGATTAGCCTTTTCTTCCTTTTAGCTCACCACAAATAAAAAAAAACAACTTTGTCTGACCATAGAAGGTGAGGAATACTGGATTTATCATACCATAAGTGTTTCAATAAGTGTGGGGGAGATTATTGTTGTGTTCATCAATATCATGGTTGAAAAAAAAAACTGAAGCAATAAATTAACAAATAAACTATTATATTGAAAAAAAGAAAAAAAAAAGAATGAAGAAGTGATATCTGTTTCTCACACTTGCACTTAGACTCAGTTCTCAATCCTCACCATTTTCCTTGGTCTAACATTGTATCTCTTCAATATATCATTTCATCTTTCTAATCCCGTTATAACCAAATAAAGACCTCTTGATTTGTGCATTGCATGTGTACATAGTAGTAGAGAAGTAGAAGATATGCAAGCCTATGATAGTTCATCTTTCATGGATTGAATTTGAGAGAAACACTTACCAAATCAAACACTTGAGAGATTCAGAGTATATCATGTGAGGTTTTATCTTTCTCAATCTATGTTTTTCAAATTAAAGTTGCCTTTCTAAGTAATTTCAAAAATGTGATGAAAGAATGCTTCATGAAATTTTGTGAATTCTTGAGAAATCAACTCAAAACTTTGATGTTCTTTCAAAAAAAAAAATAGTCACCAATCCTTAACTTAAGTTTGCCCGAGACGTGCAAAAGATAAGTGTGGGGGAATTTGATAAGCATAGATTTCATAAATAATTATCTTTCACTTATATCTTATTAAGACTTCTTATATAATCAATTAAGTGATCTTTGTTATATTTTATGAGTTTGGGTTCATATGAAGTTTAATTGAATTTCTTTGCTTACCCGATTAAAATGACACTATTATAGTATTTTGAGCATAGTAGGAGTTGTAGACATCCAAAAATCATGAAATCTGTCTTGAATGAAAGCTTAAAGAAGTGTCCATAGTTACAAAGCAAGAGTAGACTCTAAATGGGATGTTTAGGACTCCGAAATTATCTCACAAGATGAGATAGTGTTGTTGACGTGGAATTTGAACAGTATGCAAAGATCTGGCCATATCTTGAGATACGAAAGTCATATTGAGATGAAATCAACTTTGTTGGATAGCTAAGATCCGGGGCTACAACTTTTGTTCAGAAGTCAAGCTCTAATTCGGACATGTGAACATCCGAAATTGCGGTGCAAGAAAGTCAAAATTGTTGTGCTCATTGGTGACAAAAATTCAAAAGTGTTTTGCATTTTCAACAAAGCCCATGTGAAAGCAATAAAAGGGTAGAAAAGTAATATCCTAGTTGGTGACTTTCTGAAGATGATGCCTCAAAAATCCTCTATAAATAGAAGGGTTTACAAGAGGAGAAACACAGCATTTTGGAGATTAACTCCAATACCATTTTCTTTCTTTCTTTCTTTCTTTCTTTCTTGTTAGTTTTGCCTCCTTCATGGAAGGCTTAGGTTTTTTTTCTTGTTAGTTTGCCTCCTACATGGAAGGCTTAGTTTTTCTTTATTGTTAGTTGCCTCCTACATGGAAAGCTTAGGATTTATTTGTTGTTAGTTGCCTTCTTCATGGAAGGCTTAGGATTTATTTGTTGTTAGTTTGCCTCTTTCTTTGTTGTTAGTTTGCCTCCTTCATGGAAGGCTAGGTTTGTAGTTTCAATTCAAGGATTCAAGGTATTTTCATTTTAACTTTGAGGTCTTGATCTTTATTTACATGCTTATTAAGTGGTTTCTACTCTACTTCACCATATTCTTCAATTTTATTCTTTAATCAAAGTTTGATCGGTTGACGTATTTTGATTAATGCATAATTGATTTATAATTGGTTTTTGATTGGTAAATCATTTTCCAAAAGTTTGAAGAGTAGAAATTAAGTAATTTAATTGAAGGTTTTCATTTTATTACTTCAACTGAATTCTGATTATAAAATTGGTTTAGATGAAAGATTAAGTGGTTACTAAGTCTTGTTGATCATAATCAATTGAATTCTGAGAGATTTCTCAGTAGAGAATTCAAGGATCATTGTAGGGGTTCCAGATGATCCTAGGTTGATAAACACAATGCATGATTTTAGTGATGAATGATTAGTTGTGAAAATAGCCTATGAATTCCTTGAGTTGATAATTGTTAAGTGAAATTAATTTCATTCTGTATTTTGTATTTAGCATTTGATATCACATCTTTACAAAAACCCCCTTGTTCTAATTTTCTCCTTATTTGCTTAAGAATCTGAAATGGTCTTTGGGAGATGACCTAGGTTGCACCTTATACTATACCAATAGTTTGGGGGAAATCTAGAAATTATTTTTGGGCGTTTGCGACGAGCGTGTCAAAGATGAATAATAAATAATAAAGTAAAAGGAAAATCAAAGACATAAAGGATATTATCAATAGATATGAATGGAAGAAGGAGAATAGTCCTAATACCTTAGGATCGTGTTTATGAACCATTAGCCATAGTTATATAATGTAAAGAATAAGAAAATAGTAGAGAAAAGGGATTGATTACCATTAATGTGATTGGTGACCCCAGTATCAAGAATTAAAAGATCTAGAGAGGAAAGATGAGATAAGACAGTAAAGAAATTACTAGTGTGCATAATCGATAGAGTGGAACTAGTGGCTTGACATGTATCACACCACTTCAAAAAGTTATTGTAAGAGATGGATGATACATGGGGGATAGATGGTGGTTTTGTAAGAGCAAGAGAGACCTATAGAATAACTTATGCAATGTTTACTATATAAGGAGGATAACTGTGTAAAGCATAAAATTGATCAATTGTGTGTCCAAGCTTGTGACAATGATTATACTTTAGTCAAGATTGTCTTAGTTTGCGAGGATAAGCATGGCCATTTTTATAAGACACAAAAAACAAAGAGTTCATAAGAGCATGGGGAACAACTTAATCTTAGTTGGGACACGAAGCAAGGTTGACCAAGTAGAATCCAAGGTAGGAATAGCAAGACATCCCAGAATCTAATCACGAACATGAAAATAGACCTTTGACATGTCATATAAGACAACAACATAAAACAATTGTTATTGTTGCTTGAGTTCTTTAGTTGGATTAGCAACTGGGGACAAGAGATCATTAAAATCATGAAGAAGGTTAGAGATCTTACCCAAATAAGTAAACTATAAAGTCTTTAAGGGAGTAAGCACCAATGATAGTTATAATTATCATAAAAAAATCCATAGAGATGTTGAGTTTTATTTATATAAAGCAACTTTGTCTAAGTCTGGATGACCTCACATATCTTGTGAAAATAAAAAATAGGAGTCATAGAAGGATGAAAGGTAGCCTTAATGATGCAATATAGTTGGACATCAACTTATTCTACTGTGCACAGTCAACCTCAATAATATCAACAATTTTAGTGGTAAGGAAACCATAGACAAAACACAGTTTTTAGAAAAAAAAAAAATTATCACTGGATAGTGGATCCATTGAGTATATCACAGATTAGGTTGCTTCTTATTAAACTTTAGATATCTTGTTAAAAATTGAACTTAGATCTAACTCAACCCCAAAAACTAGTTTAATCATCGTTCCCCATATTATATATATATATATATATATATATATTTGTTTTTACTATTTTTAATATAAACCTTTGAAAATAAAAAATTAAATAAAAATAATATGATATTTTTATAAAATAAAAATAAAAATAAAAAAATAAAATTTTAAATTAAATATTACCTTTTCATATATGTATGATGAAGTCAAATCAATTTTATATAGAAAAAAATTATTTATTTTTATTACATGTATTTAGAATGGAAGATTTTAATATTTTTAAATGAATTTAATTAATATTCATAACTATTTATAGAATTTGAATCAATTGATAGTTTGAAGAAACTTGAGACTGTTCGAAAATACATTGTATTAACTTATGAACATAAATATTAGCTATACAATATATTTAATAATATATATTTTTATCTGTCAATATTACGATTATATGTTTAAAATTTTTTAAATTTAACATCAATTCAAACAAAATAAATTTTCATCTATCACCGTACAAGAGTTATCAATCTTACCACATGCACATATTATAAAACTCATCATAAAATTTACATAATTACATAAATTAAAATAACCATATAAATTTCTATATTAAAATAAAATTAATAAATATCACGAGAGTTTTTAATAGTCTAGAACAAAAAAAATCATTAAAGTTTTAAAAAATTTTAAAAATAAAATTAATTAAAATTATCAAAGTGAAATTATTTAAAAATTTATGAATCTAGTTAAAATTATTAATCACTATCAAAATTATAATTATTGTTACCATTTACCCATCTTATTTGATCCTTCATACCTAAAAGTTTAACCAATAACATATGAAAATAATAACATATTTAACTTTCCAAACAAGATAGAAGGCATAACTCCTTTATTCTCTTTACATTTTACAAATTCTTATTCTAAGTTTGTTTTATTAATGCTATTGAACTTGAGCTAATAGCATACTTTGAAAAGACATTTGATCTTATGGGATTCAAACTATATATTTTTACTTTTATAACTTTAGAAATAAATTTCTTTTAAATTGTTATTATTCAATATATGTTAATTTTTGTAGGATAATTCTTCAACATCCTCGTTGTGTGAAAAACTATATTTCAAAAAAATATGTTTTCTTTTTTTAATTTTTTCTTACAAAATTATTTTAAAATAAATAATTATTTTACTAAAAAAGTTGACCTATGTAATTAAAAGTGATGAAAAATTAAAGTCAGTTAACATTATACATAAAGACCTTCTAAGCTATAAACATTACCGTACAAGTTGAAATTTATTATATATTTTGGGATAGAAATAATTATATTTTTTATTAAATTTTTCTAATTCATAATACATTTTTTCAGTCAAATTTTTATTAATAAGATGTTTTTTTGGTATTAACAATTTAAAATTTCAATAATTACAAAATTCATGGATGAGTCCAACTGTCTGAATTGGAATACTGATCGATCAATCAATTTTATAATTCTTCTTAGTTGCTGGACTGCTTCGTAAATACTGGAGTTATTGATGTCCAAAACCGTAAAAAAAATAACGTAGAGAACCCCATAACGCACCCACACCAAAACCGAGGGCACTGGTCACCGAGCGTGCCCTTCCGCCTTCGGGTTCACCGCACTTTATTAAATCCTACCCGTCCGTACAATCCACGAAGCAAATCGTTAGCGCACGCACCGAACCGAACTGAACTGAACTGTAGGGGCTAACTACTGCGGTTGACGCGTCATTAGAAGCAGTTTGATGACATCACAATATTTAAGGAGAGCGTTGACACATTGACACATACTACTAATCACAACAACACTGCATTTTTGGGTGCTTCTCAAACTCACCCTCTGTTTTTGTTTGCGTTATCGGTTTGGGGATTTAGGGTTCTGTTTGTTCTGTCAACATTCTTCGTCCACTTCAGTTCAAGGTAACTTAGTTCACTTTTTCTCTAATTTTAATTTATATTTTTGTATTTTAAGTTTGTTTTGGTTCATGGTTCTTTCTGTTAATGTATTGCTGCATTGTTGTTCTGCGTTGTGATATTTTAGCCTTAATTTTATTTGTTTAGAATTTTGTTATTTGAAAAGGTTTCTTTGGTTTATCTTTCGTTTTACTATACGTGTATTTCTTTTAAGTTGAATTTTTTATTTTTTAAAATATTTTTCTACTTTTGACTTTTTGAGGTTGTTTAGGTGTTGCATGTGTCTGAATTGAAGCTTGCTTTTTGGACTGTTTATTTTGAAGGAAGAAGGCTTCTGGTTTGTCTTCAAAGTACATTCTGTTTCAGGAATGGAGCCTCTGTACTAGAAATTTTGGCTTCTGTTTCATAATATTGCACCGTTCGGTTTGTCTTCGAAGTACAATTTGTTTCAGGATTGGAGCCTTTCTACTAAAAAATTTTTTGTGCTTTTGTTTGAAGTTTTGGGTCATAATTTGCGGTGTAGCATTTTGGTTTCTCTTAAAACTACATTTTTTTTTTAACAAATGGAGCCTCTCTACTAGAAATTTGGTGTATTTGTTTGAAGTTTTGGGTCAAATTGCGCTGTTCAGCATTTCGGGCTTATTTTTGTTTCTTTCCTTCAATTTTTTCGTATATGGAAAACCATATTTTTTAAAATGCTGGTTTGTTTTGGTTCTTAAACTTGTTTTTTGGTATTTTCGTTAATGGGTTTGGTTTAAACTTCTGGTTGTTGCTTTTACTGAGGGTAGCTTGAGTGTATGCATTTCTTTTTCTTAGCTAATTTGAAAGTTGCTGTGGCATTATATGTTTCCATTGAGGTATTTGGGTAACACTTTTTGCAACTTGTTAGGGTGTAGCTCTTTTGTTTTATTCTTTTTGAAATTAACAATGGACTTAACATTGTGTCATGTACCCCTTTTTGCTCTTTCCTGTTTTGGTTTAATATCTTTTTACGGTATTCATGTGACCCAAAATACTGCTTTTTGAAGCCACTCTTCGATGATGTTACTATCCCCCGGGCATTTGTAGCGTTGCATGCATACCCTTTTTACTTTACAATGTTATTTGAGCATTTACTCAGTTTAATTCTTTCTTTAGTTTATTTGTGGAAACTTGTTATGGTAGCATTAAGATTATAGTTAGCTTTTCTGGTTATAGGAGTTTTTTGGTCCTGGTGATTTTCAGTGATGGTTATTTTACTATTGGCTGTATTATATTTTGACCATTGGTTTAATATTAGTACGTGGTGCCATAAAATTTTTTGTCACCTTCAAATGTTAAAATTATTCAGTCTTTTTTTGTATGTGGATGATGTGCTCTTCTGCTTTACATTATATCCCTAACTTTGTGTCTACAGGATATGGAGTCATTTGAGGCAGATGGAAATGGGAAGGAATCGTTGCCACCACCACCTTCCATTGTCCCCTCGGATGTTGTACCCCTCAAAGCAGAAGAGGTGCTCCCTGCCCCCGCTGAACCTGTTAAGAAAAAGCCTTCCCGTGCTCCAATAGCTAGACGTGGTCTGGGATCAAAAGGAATGAAAATAAAACTCCTAACCAATCACTTCAAAGTTAATGTCACAAACAATGAAGGGCATTTCTTCCATTATAGTGTATGTCCTTCATGTAACTCTTTGTTTAGCATTATGTATCTGTCTTTATGTTTAACCTATTCACCTAATCTTGACTTTTACTTCACTGGGTTTACAAACAGGTGGCTTTCTCTTATGAAGATGGACGTCCTGTGGAGGGCAAGGGTGTGGGGAGAAAGGTAATGGACAGGGTGAAGGAGACATATAATTCTGACTTAAATGATAAGGACTTTGCTTATGATGGGGAGAAAAGTCTGTTTACCATTGGCTCTCTTCCTCGAAACAAGCTTGAGTTTGAAGTTGTTCTTGAGGATGTCACATCCAACAGGTGAAGTGATTTAACACAGTTGTGGTTTTTGGCCCTCAAAATTGCTTTTCGTATTTATTGTTTCAGCTGTATAACCTTCAAATTTTTTGTTCTTTTGTTTAATAGGAATAATGGCAATTGCAGTCCCGATGGTCATTGGGACAATGAGGGTGACAGAAAGAGGATGCGCCGTCCGTACCGTGCAAAGACTTTCAAAGTAGAGATAAGCTTTGCTGCAAAAATTCCGATGCACGCCATTGCCAATGCCTTGCGTGGGCAGGAAACAGAGAATTTTCAAGAAGCCATCAGAGTGCTTGATATTATATTGAGGCAACATGCAGCTAAGCAGTAAGTAATGTTTTCCTTTTTTCTAATTTGTGAATAACTGTTCTAATATTTTTATTATAAGAATGTTACATTATAGTGCCCCAATGTTTTAACTGTAAACTGTATTGCAGAGGCTGCCTACTTGTTCGCCAATCTTTCTTCCACAATGATCCAAGGAATTTTGCTGATGTGGGAGGTGGTGTCCTAGGCTGTAGAGGATTCCATTCAAGTTTTAGAACTACACAGAGCGGCCTGTCTCTTAACATAGGTTATAAAACTGTTGCCTGCATGCAATCTTCTCTTGTCAATACTTTTTGTCTAATCTTGCAATCTCTAATGTGTTTAGATGTCTCAACTACCATGATAATTCAACCCGGGCCTGTGGTTGACTTCTTAATTTCCAATCAAAATGTGAGAGATCCTTTTTCACTTGATTGGGCTAAGGTAAACAAGTGCTCTGAATACTTTTTCATCACCCTTTGTTATTCTTGTGATGCTTAAGTCTGATCTTTCATTTGTTTGCTTAAACAGGCCAAAAGGACCTTAAAAAATTTGAGGATTAAAACTAGCCCATCCAATCAAGAATTCAAAATCACTGGACTGAGTGAACTCCCATGCAGGGAGCAGACGTACCTTTTTTCTCTTTCTAAATTTTTGTTAAATCCCTTTGGCTGATGATGGCCTGTTATTAACCTTGTGTATGTGCTGCATTATAATTGTAGAGTTGTTTGATGTGTGATGAGTTGAGGATTCTGAGGATGGTGTGTATTTTGCAGTTTTACTTTGAAGAATAAAGGTGGCAGGGATGGTGAAGATAGCACCGAGGAAGTTACTGTTTATGATTATTTTGTTAATATTCGCAAGATAAATCTCCGATATTCAGCTGACCTGCCATGTATCAATGTTGGCAAGCCTAAACGGCCTACATATTTCCCCATTGAGGTAAATTAAGGGTTTTCTTAAGGCTTTTCAAACTGCCTTTTTTAGCAATAATATGGGTACAGATTGATCTTTACTACACTTTTCATATTTGTTTATTATGTTTTTTTGTTTATTCTTTTAGCTTTGTGAATTGGTCTCATTGCAACGCTATACAAAAGCTCTGTCCACACTTCAAAGGGCTTCATTAGTGGAAAAGTCCAGGCAGAAACCACAAGAGAGGATGAAAGTTTTGTCAGATGTTAGTTGTTCTACTGAATTTTGAGTTCTATGATTATAATTTGTATGTTTAAGATAAGGGATCTTACTATTATTTTTGCTGAAGGCACTAAGAACCAGTAACTATGGTTCTGAACCTATGCTTCGTAATTGTGGAATTTCTATAAGCACTGGCTTTACTGAAGTGGAGGGTCGAGTTTTGCCTGCACCAAGGGTATCTATCTATCTATCTATATATATATGTATATAGATTTATCATTGTGCATGGGAATCTTGTTAGTATTATTCTGTATTGTGTTACATTTCCATTGGAAGCAAACGATCTTGATCTTTCTTATTTGATTACATTAAGACTTAGTACACTTGCTTGAGAAATGACTTGGTTCCCTTTATTATTATTATGGTGCCAAGAAATAGCTTATAAAGTGATTTGTGTTATTACATAATCTGATTTGTTTTCATGTTTGGAAATCACTATTTTTTTTTTTCAGAAATAATGACTTATTTTTGAAAATTCTCTTGAGAAGCTGGCAAAAATAAGTAATTATTTCCTCTTCTTTTTAAATAAGATAATTTACTCATCTGTCTATCATCATAAGTATCAATAGTGTTATGTGTTATGGTTTGGTTTGAAATTGATCATTGAATCTTCCCCTATAGTTGAAATTTGGCAATGGTGAGGATTTCAATCCGAGAAATGGGAGATGGAATTTTAGCAACAAGGTATTTAATCAATTCCCATGCTAGTGAGGTTTTAATACAGTCCATCTAATAACAATATTGACTCAGGATCTAATAACTTAATATGCTTCTCTAGAAATTTGTGGAGCCATCAAAGATAGAAAGATGGGCTGTGGCTAACTTTTCTGCACGCTGTGATGTACGGGGACTTGTGAGGGATCTGATTAGAATTGGAGATATGAAGGGCATTGTAAGTTCTGTAATTGCATATTTAATTAAGTGTGAAAGGGCTTCTGACTGAAATAATTTTTTTCTCTTTGACTTCTGCAGTCAATAGATCAACCATTTGATGTGTTTGATGAGAATCCTCAGTTTAGGCGTGCTCCACCTATGGTTAGAGTTGAAAAGATGTTTGAGACCATCCAGTCTAAACTTCCTGGGGCTCCTCAATTCCTTCTCTGTTTGCTTCCTGATCGGAAAAATTGTGATATTTATGGTTTGTGATTTTGTCATAATTGTTTCTTGTCCTTGTGCTTATGCAATTTTCAAGTGCTCTAGATGAAATTTAAATTTTGACATCCAAGGTCCATGGAAAAAGAAAAATCTTGCTGATTTTGGAATCATTAACCAGTGCATGTGTCCAACAAGGGTCAACGACCAGTACTTAACCAACATTTTGTTGAAGATCAATGCCAAGGTATATAGTTAGGGGTTGATGTTCTGTTAATACTGTGCTTCATCTCTATCTATATTATGTAATATCTAGATGTTCCTTTATGCCAAGGTAGTTATGGGTTGATGTTCTGTAATATTGTTGAACATCTGTCTATATTTTGTAATATCATCACAATAGATTATCACCTTTCTGCACTTTCCCCACTTACTAGGATAGGGCTTGGTTGTTAATTGATTTTTATTGCTTATTTAATTTATCATAAGGAATTTTTTTCCATTGAATTTATTTATTGGTATGCAGCTTGGTGGATTGAATTCATTGTTAAGCGTTGAACAGTCTCCATCTCTTCCTGTTGTTTCAAAAGCTCCCACCCTCATTCTAGGCATGGATGTGTCACATGGCTCGCCTGGGCAGACTGATATTCCTTCAATTGCTGCAGTAAATGAAAATTAGTTTTGTGTTTTCTATATATATTTTGTTCCAAATGCATTTTAGTTCTTAGTCTAATTTTCAGGATGAAGTCTTACTGGTTTCTGAGTGTTTAGCTGGTATGCCTAATGTCTAAATATGCACATGCAGGTGGTCAGCTCAAGAAGCTGGCCTCTGATATCAAAATATAGGGCATGTGTTCGTACCCAGTCTGCTAAGGTTGAAATGATCGATAATTTGTTCAAGCAAGTGTCTGAAAAGGAAGATGAAGGCATCATAAGGTTACTTAATTCATAATTTGCAGCTTAGTAACTATATTTAGATACTCTCTCTGGTAGCTGCCACTTGATTATCAAACTGCTGTTATGTTGAGTATTTCTTTTTAACCTGTTAGAGCAAATCTTATTTACAGTTGTATTAAGTTTAGAGACATTTGTCTAACCTGATGGTTTCATCAAATTGCAGGGAACTTTTGCTTGATTTCTATGTAACTTCTGGGAGGAGAAAACCAGAAAATATAATTATATTCAGGTATGTTGTAAGTATTTGGCTAGTTTAAGTATTATCTTGTACATTAATCCTGTATTTATTTTCTAGAAAATGTATTTGGTTTTAGTTGAAGCATGCTTATATATTCATTGAATGTTACATGTCTCTGATCAAACTGAACTTTGTTGTGTTCTATCTAATGTAGGGATGGTGTTAGTGAGTCGCAGTTTAATCAAGTGTTGAATATTGAACTTGATCAAATCATTGAGGTTCTGAAGATGATCAACTTTGCTTTTTTAATATTAAACATTTTATTCCTAAAGAACTAATCTTAATGACATTTTAGGCATGTAAATTTCTTGATGAAAATTGGAACCCAAAATTTGTGGTAATTGTTGCTCAGAAGAACCACCACACAAGATTTTTCCAACCTGGTTCTCCTGACAATGTCCCCCCTGGCAAGTGTTCTGGGAATTGCCAGTAAGATTTTTTATTGGACACAGTCTGTTACCTATATATTAACCCTTTGTTTTACAGGAACTGTTGTCGACAATAAAATATGTCATCCCAGAAATTATGATTTCTACCTATGTGCACATGCTGGAATGATCGTGAGTATCCACTTGCATTTTTCTTGTCTTGAAGTTGCATGGTTATGGTTTGCGTGGTTACCTTGTTTGCTTATTTCCCCTGATCCGTCTGAAATGTGCATGCCTTTTCATTTAGATGTCTCCTTTTCTCCTTTCTTGTTCTGCTTAATGTAAATGGTTTATTATTCCTGATAGATAAAACTGATAGTTACTTTGATGCCTGTTTCAGTTTACAGATTTAGTATGGAATAATGGTTGGGGATACTTCCATTTTAAATGAGGGAAATCTAGTGAATTAGGGATGCATCTTAAATCTCATGGTAGTTTGGTAAATTCTCCAATGTCAGCGTTCATTTGCATTGTTATGATGTGAGCTGTGTGCTATCTTAACCTAAGTTTTGTCAAGCTTCTAACTGCACATCTTTACACTTCTAGTTGGATTCACTTTTCTTTTGATGTTTGAATTGGAAGTTCATAATGGATGTTCCCCAAAAAGACCTCTATATTCTTAGATTTGATTTTGATATAATGTAAGGGTCTGCAGAGTGTTGGAAAGTACCGTATTGCCTGCTTCATTTGTAGGGATGTGTATATAGCCCATTTCAGGTTGTTTTGTAGTTGTTGGCATCTATTGAGGGGGGTTGTTAAAAGTCCCACATCACATGCCTCAATTATTGGATGAAGAGTGCTATAAGGAGGAAAGAAATATGAAGGATTGAAATAGAAGAGACATAAAATTAGAAAAAACAAGTAGATTGTTAAAAAAATGTTAAAATGATAATATAAACATAAAAAAGTTGATTTTTCATTATATTATTTTTTATTAATACAAAATTATTTATAATTTTAATATAAAAATAATTAATAATTTAAAGTTTTAAAAAAGCACCCTAAGGGAGGGGAAGAGTGAATTTTTTTTAGGATCCATCACAGTTTTTTTTAGTTTCAGTCCAAACAAATAACAAAAATAATATCTTTTCTTTGTAATTCTTTTCTTTCTATTTCCTTTCTCTAAACAAAACATCAATACCAATTGGTTTTAGAATAGAATCTAACAAACATTGTGAAAGGTTGTTGATGTGAATTAAACGGATCTATCCTTAAATTGGTTCATTTAGATTAAGAATTAGAGTTACGGATGACAGAAACCAGTTGAAATTAGGATTTAACGAAAGGATGGAAAAGAGAATGAATGAGGAAAAGAGCTTGTTAGGTACCAGGAAAATTATAGAGGAAATGAAGAAAAAAATCTGTATATTATTCATGTATGGATCCTACTGTCATAATAGACCCCGAATAGCAATGTTTACAGATAAGAAAAAGAGATAACTATGGTTATAAGCAGTTCAAGAGTGCCTATGCTCTCCCATGTCCAAGCCAAATTCCAGCCAATCCAAATCTCTCCTTCGTCCACCCATATAATCCCTCTGAGCAGCAACAAACATGCACACCTCCCCTCTCTCATTGCCGCCTCAGGAGTTAGTTACTTTCCTCTTCCCTTGCCACCTCAGCTGTTAGTTACTTTCTCGTTCTTAGAGACAATCAGGTGCATCACACATTTTCCCTTCTTTACATGAACCTTTGTTATTGACAGCGTTAGGTTCCTATCAGAGCTACACCCTTAATTCTACGAAGAAAGAAAAGTGACAAGTTTAGTATAGAATCAAGAATGCAAGAAACCCTTGATAAGATCCAAGTAATAGTATTTTTTCAAGAATCTTAAGAGGCACAAAAGATCTCTTAAAGAGGAAAATTGCAACTCTTATTACACCCTTAAAGAGTTTTACGCGTGTATCTATAATTAAACTAAAACTCTAAAATGCTTTGTAGCCATTATGGCCAAGCCCACTAACATAATAAAGGAAAATAAACAAATCCTAAACTAAAAAGGCTTGATAATAATCATTATGGTCAAGCCCATTAAATAATAAACTAAATCTACTTTATTAATTACTAACGTAAATATAAAGTTCTGACCAAAATACAAATGAAATAAGGATTGGATTAAAAATTGTTCAAATTTGTCCGGTTCTTCTAAATCTTCTTTTTGAACACAATGGACGAGCCTTGTGTTCTTTTCTTTTAATGTCTTGGGCTTCTTTGAACATAGTAACGACTATTTTATTATTCTTGGTTGAACAGAGTGAGAACTTGTATCAACATTTTGTTTTCTTTGTTTCACTTTTAAAATATTGTGCCCAGGGTACTAGTAGGCCTACACACTATCACGTTCTGCTAGATGAGGTTGGTTTCTCTTCTGATGAGCTGCAGGAACTTGTCCATTCACTGTCATATGTGTAAGTGGACCATTGGACCTATTTGATTGCATTAGACAAAGGTTTCAGTTAAGATCAATCTAAACCACATAAATTAATTGTGATATGACAGGTATCAGAGGAGCACTACTGCCATTTCTGTTGGTAAAATTCTTATTTTCATTGAGTTTAATAATTTTAATTCACTCAGTGCCAAAATCATCCTAGATATGACTTGGGATGTAGCTATTACAAAAGTGAAGCAATGCATGCCTATATAACAACATAACAACATAACAAACATTTACACTATCAGTATATTTTTTATTTTTTATTTGGATTGTATTCATGATAGAAACTTAGCTATACATTATCTTGTAGTTGCTCCAATATGCTATGCACACTTGGCCGCAAGTCAGTTGGGGCAGTTCATGAAATTTGAGGACAAATCTGAAACATCGTCAAGCCACGGTGGACTGAGTGCTGCTGGTGCTGTCCCCGTCCCTCAGTTGCCCCCATTGCAGGACAATGTCCGCAACACAATGTTCTTTTGTTGAGAGGCTTTTAAGTTACCTTGGCTTTCCAAGTGATGACAATGCTGTACATAATCTATATTTCAATCTAGCTTCATGTGTACTCGGTTTTTTAAATTATGTGGGACTTGATCTTGTTATTTAGGCTCTTTAGCACTAGCCTTTTCTATGTTTGTAGCCTTTTCCACTTTGTGGTGGACTTGATCTTTTAGCCTATCCATAGGCTGAGAAGGACCTATTAGCACAAGGCTTCTCATCTTTTTAGCCCTTTCCATCTTGGTAGGCCAAGTATTTCCACATTGTGGAGTTTAATCATGTTCTGTAGAATGCTATAATTGGGCCTTATTGAACATGTAGGCTAGCAGTAGCACCCATATATCACCCTAAAAGATGCGGATAAACAAATGGTATCATGAATTTACCTTCAAATTAATACACTTACAAGTCTACCCGTTGATGAGTGACTCAGTCATGACTTTTGATGGTGAACTAAATTTAGGTTGCATTTGGTCAGCTGTTTCTATGTTAAAGTTTATATTGTGAATGGGGTGGCTACGGGTCCGATTGTCCAATAGATAGGAATTTAAAAGTTTACTATCTTATCAGATTTTTTAAATAAATAAGTTAGGTTTAGGTTTCTAAAATGTCCGCGAAGCCTATTCAAGAATCTTTTTATAATTTATTTGAATATATCATCATTTATATAACTTATTTTACTGAAAGATCTGTTTTTTTAAATTATTTATATATTTAAGATTTAAGCTTATTTTATTGGTTTTATTGATTTAATCGTATTGTAAGTTTTTGAATATGTTTGTAGTTTTGGTATATTTCAAATCAGGTCGATATTTAAATAAAGAAGTTTATCACAGGTAATAGGTTTAGGGTTATGGTTAAAATAGCTTGATTTAATCTATTTTTATATCTAATTATGTATAGGTGTTGGTACTGATTAAAAAATTGAAATGAAAAGTTTTGATTAAAATATTATTAATTTATTTCTATGATTTTCAAAATAAATCCAAGAAATTATTTTACCAATATGTATTGAAGTTGAAAATAGCTTTTACTTTTTTTAAGTAATTTTGAATAACTCAATGCCTAGTTGGCAGGATATTAGTAGGTTTGCGTTGCCTCTCCCGATGTCTGGGAGGAAATAAAATTGCGCAAGGAAGAAATTGACACTTTCTAGAAAGAGTGAAAAAATGTCCTCATTTTCTATATTTTTTTCTTTTTAAAAATACTCATTTATTACATTTTAATTTTAGATGATGTGATGGGTTAGCATAGATAAATGCAAACAAGATAAATTACAGCTCTTATAACATTTTATTGGATCTTTCTGAAAGTAAATCTTGAAAGAGAAAATATGTTTATTGGATCTTTCTGAAAGTAAATCTTGAAAGAGTAAAATATGTTTAGTAGGATAACGGATTCATCCTCTTCGTGGAACATTCATTTGTATGTAATAAAGTTAGGAAAATATTTCTTGTTACGAATTTGTGTATACATAACCACTTTACAATGCCAAATTAGCCGTGATTTTGTTAATGAAAATGGTGAACGTATAATACATTCATGTATGTTTTAACCATGTGATTTATTAATCTTTTGTTAAAGTGCTTGTTTTCTATATTTTTAATTTGATATATGTTAATCATGTGCAACCACTTGGTTTGTAAATCAAAAGAAAATTGTGGTTGTTTTCTATTATCAAGTTTTTTTTTAAAAAAATATTGTTGCTTTTTAATAAATATATTGAGATTTTGAGATATGTGAAAGATTTTTATTTTATTATTATCCGATTTAATATTTTTAAAAAAATTATTTTGTAAATATTTGTTGAGATATTATTATATCTATCATGGTCTAATCTCAGGAATAATTAGTTAGCATAATATTACTATAGCATAATATTAGTAATAGATGATTTGTAAAGATTATTTTTGTAAATATAGCTATCATTTAACAACATGTATATATTTGTGATAGTGGAAAGATATAAGAAATTACAATATATGTTTTTTCTCTTTAGCTCACAAAGAGAATAAGAGTAAAGACAATGTAAAAGACAATTTCATCTTATGATATCACTCCAAACGACAATCCATGAATCGTTTTGACGCAGGTTCAACTGAAAGTGGAGAATTATGACGAGTGGGCTCGCTTGTAAAAATTGCTGAGAGCTAGAAAGAAGTTTGGGGTCAGATATGGAACCATCACCGACCAACCAACCAAAAGTGTGAAAAAGAAAATTTCATCAGTTTCTCATGGGACTTTATGGCACTGCCTATGGTACCGTGAGATCAAATCTGTTTGCCCAAAACCTCTTGCCAAGTTTAAATAAAATTTATTCGACCTTGGTGCAAGAGGAACGTGTGAGAACGGTTACTCATGACAAGTAAGAATGTAATGAAGTGATGAGTTTTGCTGTGCAGACTGCAAGAAAACCTTACAGCAAAGCTGAAGGGAACGATTGAAACATAATTTGTAGCAATTGCAATCGTTTCAGACATCTTGTTGAAGAATGTTTTCAATTGATTGGATATCCAAAGTGATGGGGTGGACGATACAGAGAAACTGAACGAGGAGTTGAACACGGCACAACCAAATAACAAGGGATGACGTCCAATGCTGGAGGACGTGGTGCAGTGGCCAAGGCAAATGTGGCGTAAGCCTCTACACTAGCATCAGAATAAGCCAACATGATGACAGATGAAGAAAAATCTATTGCTACTGGGCTGAGTGGTGAGCAGTGGAAAACACTGGTAAATCTCTTGAATAATGTCAAATTAGGAGCCACGAAGAAATTGACTCGTAAGCCTAATCTTGTTCAATGGATAATAAATTCAGCTGCTTCTCATCATATGACAATAGAGTTGAAATTATTTACCCACATCAAAATAACTTGAAATATCCAGTGGAGATTCCTGATGGAAACCGAGCCTTTGCTACCAAGAAGCAGTTGTGTACTTAATTATGCTCTGAAACTAAGCAATATTCCCTGTGTGCCTAGTTTAAAAATGCAATCTAATTTTAGTATCACAACTTATTGATTAAATTTTGTGTTGTATAGGACTATATCTCGAGGAAGGTGATTGTAGCGGATGAACGAAGAGTGTGGCTCTACTATCTTGGTGGAATGGCCATTGGTGGTGTTGTAAGACATGACGATGGAAACGTATTTTCTCTGTATTGGGACACCTATCTTCTAAGATTGTGGAGCTGATTTCGAATATTGGTTTTAATAAAAATAATGCATTATCTAATAAAGTCTGCAATGTTTTTCTGAGAGCTAAACAATGTAGAGAAAGATTTTCTATTAACATTAATAAAAAAATCGTGGTCTTAGGTATTTTTTGAGCATTGTGTATGATTATTCACGAACTGTGTGGATTTATTTGTTGGAAGAAAAGAAAGAAGTTTTCGTACGTATGTGTTAATTCTTTGATATGGTGGAGCGTCAGTTTGTAAAACAAGTAAAAGTTATACTAGTGACAATGGTACATAATTTACATGCATGAGTGACTCCTTAGAGCGGAATACATTCTTAATGTTGCTCGTGCACTACGTTTTGAATCTCATTTGCCTGTTGAATTTTGGGGGAATGCGTCTTAACTGTTGGATACTTAATCAATCGTACACCTTCAACTGTGTTGAATGGGAAAACTTCATATGAGATGCTTTACAACAAGTCGTCGCCTCTGGAGTGGGACTTGGACTTTGGAGTCACTGCCACTTGGAATCGGGTACAAATGGGTTTATCGAATCAAGTATAATTTTGATGGGAAAACTTCATATGAGATGCTTTACAACACGTCGTCGCCTCTGGAGTGGGACTTGGACTTTGGAGTCACTGCCACTTGGAATCGGGTACAAATGGGTTTATCGAATCAAGTATAATTTTGATGGTTTTATTGAATGTTTTAAAGTCCGACCTATGATCTTGGGAAACCAGCAACTGAAGGTGTTGATTACAATGAAAATTTTTCTCCTATAGCTAAAATGGTGACTATGTGGACATTTCTTGCTGTAGCTGCTACTGCTACTGCTACTAAAAATTGGAAGCTTAATCAAATGGACGTTCATAATGTCTGTTTGCATGGAGATCTTGAAGAAGAGATATATGAAACCTCCTCTAGGATTTTGGTCACAAATCGACAAAACATGCATATTACGCAAGTAATTGTATCGATTGAAACAAGCTCTGCGATGTTGGTTTGCAACATTAGCAGGTGCTTTGAAACAGTATAGATTTACACAATCCTCCTCCGATCATTCACTCTCTGTCATACGGCGTGCATATGTGGAGCTTTATGCGGATGATCATGTGATTTCAGGAAATGATAGTGATGCCACCAGAATCTTCAGGCATATTTGAGTGAATGTTTTCATATGAAAGATCTTACAGTGCTGGAATATTTTTTGAAAATTGAGGTGGCTCGAAACTCAGCTGGAATTTTCGTGTGTCAACGCAAATATGCATTGGATATCATATATGAAATAGGATCGTTGGGAGCTAAGCCTACTAGTGTTTCCATGGATCCCAATCATCATATCTCTAGCAAACAGTAATATCCTTACAGATCCGGAACGCTATCGATGGTTAGTAGGCAGATTAATTTACCTATATGTTACTAGACCAGACTTGTCTTATTGTGTTGTGTGTTATTTGAAAGGTAATCCTGACAAAGGAATTGCGTTGCGAACGAAATGTAGTTTGCAATTTTTTTCTTGGAATTCAGATTGGGCTGGTTTTGCTTAGGATTCAGATTGGGCTGGTTGTCCTTTGACCAGGAGATCTCTGACTGCTTGGTTTATTCTTCTTGGTGATTCTCTTATTTCTTGGAAAACTAATAAGCAATCTATAGTGTCCCGTTCATCCACAAAGGCAGAATATCGCTTTGTGCCTTCTACTGTTTGTGAGATTAAACGACTAAAGAAACTTTTATCATGTTTTGACGTTGCTCATTCTGATCCTATTAAACTCTACTATGATAATCAAGCTACCTTGCACATTGCTGCTAATCCAGTTTTCCATGAGCGTACCAAACATATCGAACTAGTTTCTATTTTTGTTCGTGATGAGCTGAGGAATTATTGCTACATGTCGTGTGTCGTCATATGCTCATTTGGTAGACATCTTGACTAAAGCTTTGAGAAAAATCCAATTTGACTGCATGCTTTTCAAGGTTGGCATTTGCAATCCATCTACTCCTTGAGGGAGGGTACTGGGATAGGAAGATCTTTCTCTTGTTATTATCTGATTTGGTATTTTCAGGGAGATTATTCTGTAAACATACATTTGTTAAGATATTATTGTAACTATCATGGCCTAATTTTAGGAATAGTTAATTAGCATAATATTAGTAATAGATGATCTGCAAAGATTACTTTTACAAAGATAACCATTATGTAATTACTTGTATATATTTGTGACGACTTGTCTAGTGAAAAAATATAAAGAATTACACCACATTTCTTCCTCTTTAAAAAACATAATGTGCAACCACGTTAGAAAACGTTTCTGTATTGCATAACAATACTGACAAAATTATTGTCACATGTTCTAATAACTTTGTTTTTTCTTGATTGTAGTTAACACTTTTGTGAAATATAACAAATAAAAGAATGATTGGCAACTGTAATATAATTAATAATAGAAGTTTAGTGATAAATATTTGGTTATAATTTTTTTTAAATATTTATTTAGTATTTCACCTAATTACATCTCAATAGTAAGATATCAATTCTATATATAAATATTTTTAGCATTTTGTTAACTACCATTCTTAGATACCAATGGATAAAATGATTTTATTAAAAATCATATCCTAATCATTGAAAAAGGAGACTGTTACACTTTCTAATAAAAAAATTTACATTTAATTTTTTGACTAATATTTTTGGGTTCATTGCATTTGCAATATTTTTAATTTTAATTTATATATTATAATATAAATATCTTCTTAAATTTAGCTAAATTTGAATGCTCCAATGATCAAGATATTAAATTGGTATCTTCTTCAAAAAGGTTAGTACCCACAACAGTAAAATAAAAACAATGAAAATAAAATTTTCAATTATAGATGTTTCCCGACTATAACCAAGTCAATCATACATGGTATAGAAAATTTTATCAAAGCATTTTTGAAATTTATTTAGAACACATACTTTAGAACGTAATTTACCTAAGCACTTGATCATTTAATACTTTATTTATCCACATCATTTCATAATATTTTCATGTTTGTCATACACAACTTTATTAATTTCCATTTACTTGAGTTTATTAAGCTTCTCTTTATTAACTAAATATTGAAACATACTTTTGTTATCAATTCATAACCTTTTAAAAAATATTTCTTTTCCCTATAAATCTTGGTGATCATTTAAAATTTAACATAAGATATCTCTAATTAACTATTGGCCGTTAGATAATATAGTTTTCAAGGTCACACTATTTTTGATGTCATGTTATGAGAGTCACCCATAAGAGATCATCCTCTCGTCAACACAACATTATATAATGTTAAACTTTTATAAAATGTATGGATGCTAAAATTAAACACATTGATTTTTCATGACATACACTAATAACCTATTACAAGTATTTTATATTAGTTCATATTCATAGTTTCGATATTTGGTATTTTTTTTTCTTTTGAAAAGAACAATAAAATTTACTAGGTATCAAGCGGCAACACAAATCCAATAGCAAGGTTAATCCAGTGGAAGGGAGTGACTCTTCACTTAAACCAGGATTGATATAACCATATCTAGCTAAAACGGTGAGCAACTATATTGTTATTTCTCCTTGTATGAATTATAAAAAATAGAATCGAATGACTAACTAAAATGCAATATTGAATATCATAAAAAGGATATGAACATAAACCGTACATGGAAAAAATTAATGAAAAATGATGGAGATGTGCATATAGTGTGTACACCTTAATACATTATAAGTTATAATAATCTTTTCCTTTATATCCATTGATTAATGGCTGAGATTTTTTTCATATCCATTAATTAATGGTTGAGATTTTTTTTAAATATCTAATAGTTTATATCTGGATATATTCCATACGTAGGAGACTGTTCACATGTTCGTTAATCAATTTAGTTTCTAACTTTTTTTTAATTATCCTTTAAAAAAAATATAAAATATATTATTTTTAAAATAGTATATTTTATTTTGAAAAATATAAATATAAATTATCAACTGATTTTTGGATATTATTTAATCATTATTGGAATAAAAATAGTAATGTTTTTGAAAATAAGTTTGTTTTATAATACAATCACATAATGAAGGTGTTTAAAAACAATGCAAACAATGGAAGTGTGTTTCCGAAATATAATTTTGCTTTGTTTTTAATAATGTAATCAAATAAATATAATACAAACAAACAGTTAATGTTTTAAAAATTAATTTCCAAAAATATATTTTATATAATTTTTTCAGAAATTAATTTATAGGAATAGAAAGAGTAATTTTTCTGAAAATGAGTGTGTTTTATAATATAAACAAATAATGTGTGTTTAAAAATAATGCTAACAATATAAATATGTTTCTGAAATATAATTTTGCCCTGTTTATCCGGAATAATGTAATCAAATAAACGTAATATGCAAATAATACTTTCAAAAATCAATTTTTGAAAATATATTTCTTATTTATATAAATAATATTTGTAGAAATTAATTTTTAAAATTGTGCTTTTTATTTGTGCAAAATGTTCTTAAACATTAATTTTTTAAAATATTATTTTTAGTAGTTGAATGCCGCAGTGTTGGTAAGTGTGTTGTCCCTGAGCAATCCTTGTTGCAAGACAAGTTTATTTTGGGTTTTTCATCCAAAATCATTTTCACTTGAACAAACCAGTCAAAACTCATCAAAGAGGGTCTCAAAACATAATTTTTCACCGTTTTAGAAGCAAAGCATTGTGAGTTAACATTATATATATATATATATATATATATATATATATATATATATATATATATATATATATATTAGCATCGGTAACCGTAAGTCACGGTGATTGCGACAATGGGTGGACCAAGAAACTGTGTTGTCCATGCATGTGCAGATTGCGCGTGTTATTTGCTTCCTGTGCTGGCCATGTTGAAATGCAGATTTAATTAGGGTTTGTTTGGCTTTTTCAGATTGACGTTGCTGTGGAAAAGAGGTACCAAGCATAATTAGTGTTTTATTTGTTTATTTATTTATTTTATTTTTAATTTTTCTGTTATATATCGATAACAATTTAGCTCTGTATAGTTAACTCAATTCTTAGGAAATTCTCGTGTCTTTCATGTATCTTTATTGCCTAGAGGAGTAACACCATATGGCAACAGTTTGAAACTCTAGGAGCGTATAATTTTGTTTACATTGCAGAAATTCAAGTAATTTACGGATTAATCTTATGATCGTTGTTGTGTGGAAGAATCAATTTTTAGAGTAAACCCCTATTTTAGTTCCCATGCCGATGTAGTGCCTGAAATTTCAGTTGCCATACCGATGCAGAAAATTGTAGGGTAAAACCCGTTTTAGTGTTTGTTAGTGTTGGTTACTTTAATTTTGAACTTAATAATATCCTTATTTTAGTCCCTAATGGTGTAAAATAACATTGGAAAATAAAGTGAAAGATAGACTAAAGTGACATGTTATTCACTTTAGTCCTTTTTAGTGTAAATGGCATTGGAAAATAAACTAAAATGAATGACATTTTGCGAAGTCGGGGATTGAAGTGATTGGTGCTTACAATTTCAGATACATGGATGGAGGTTTACTTGAAATTTTAACAGGAAGATCAGATGTCTGATGTGATTTTAGAACATTCACTCATGTTATGTTTTTGTGATTTGATTAGGCCTGTTTCCTAGTTCCTGTAATGCAAAATGTGGCTGATTTTCTCTATGAGCTTTGATCTGATACTATTAATAATATCTCAGATATTTATGCTGATTTCATTTTTCAATGTTAGTTCCAGGTTTGGGACAAATGCAGTTAAAGTTGGGAGATTTTAGAAGTGTTAAAACTTTGAAAAGATTTTGGAGAGGTACCCAGATAATTACAAAACGTTGAAAGTGAGTGCTTAAAACTGAATGCCAATCTTTCACCTTTGTAGCATCATTTCTCTTTGATCTGAATTGGTTTTGCTAATTCATGTATAGATCATTTGGTCTTGTTTATTATTATAAGTGGATATAAACTGGTTTCAAGTTTTCTTTAATTTAAAAGTAAAGTTGAAATACAGATTATGGCTTTTATGCTTTGTATGCTTAACATGTAATGCAGATCTGTGCTTGGTTTTGGATGATACATATAAAAAAGTTATACTCATTCCCTGTGCACACACTTCTAACACATTGTACTGCCTTATTTAAAAGATTAATATTTTCCAGGCCCATTGAATTCTAAAGAGGTCATTCAAACCCAACTTCATAAAGAAGTTATGCATGAAAAGAAGGAATAATGATGCTCAGCACCACTCTAATTCATCCTACTATTCTACAATTGTTAATTTAATCATCGTTTTTCAATCTTTGATGGAAAAAATTAAAAGGGAAGAGAGAATAGAAGGGGCAAGATTTTATTAAATTGGATGGAATGTACATGAAAAGTAGAGCTAGAAAAGTGTGAAAATGGAAGGAATAGAGTGATATACCTTTGTAAGGTTGAGATGGAAGAAGAGATGTTTCCTTGTTTTTGGAAATCTGAATTTGAATGATATCCCCCCCCCCCCCCCCCTTTGCCAGAATAATTTGGTAGTCTGGGGGATAATTATAGTGATTAATGTGGCTTTTGGTATATTTATTTCCTCTTAGATAATTAATGTGCATAGCAAAATGTTATTATTATTTTTTTATAAATAAAGCCATTTAGCCAGAGTTATATTGGAAATTTTGGCTAGCTTTTTTGATGTTTTTGTGTTTTTGAATTTTAAATTAGTTACAGATTTAGAGATGGATTGTCTCGGTCTCTAACTACAAAACTGGAGAAAGATTTCGGTAGTTAATCGTCAGAGACAAATGAGAAAATAGACAGAAGGCAAAATCTATCTGTAATTATTTAATTTCTGATTCTGTCATTGATTTTGTTAGTGGCAAAAAATCATTTTAGAGACAGAAAACTTCTATGTTAAATCCTACTTTACAATGTGGTGATAGGTATTATGTATGCTTTATTTTATTATCATTGATTCATTGATTGATTTATTACTTTCAACTTAATAATTTATTAAGTTAAATCTAGTTCATTATTTGCGAAGAAAGATCTTAGTGTTACTTAAATTTAAGTTCTTAATTATGGATTTTATTATTATTTTTATAGTGAAACCATGTCTCTTTAAAGGCTTCACTTTTTTGAATAATAATTGAAAATCAAAATTGCAGTCCTATGTGGGAGTTTAATTCTCTTTTATCGGTATATTATGGCATGTCTGTATTAAATTAATTTAAGAGTTAGATTTTATTTTTTGTTTGTAATATGATGACATGTTTGTGTTAAATTATTTTTGAGATTTATTTAAATTTTTGTACTTTTAAATTTCTTATCTTAAACAATAAAATTTAAGTGGCATATTTATCATTATACATAATAAAGGTTGTAATTTTTATTATAAATTTAAGTTAAATTATTCATGATGAAATAAGGTTTTAAAAATGAATAAAAGTTTATAAATAAATAATATGTTAAAATTTAAGATAGTTAAATAGTAGTTTTTTTAATACTCTGTGCAAACATAAAAAAAACATTTATGCCGCAATAGCTAGCAACAACTGCAATTTAAAACATTGGTAAGTAGGTCTGTTGTTTTATGGAAATATTGGCAAACATGCAATTACGTGTGTCTTTCAAAACAAAACAAGTTTATGAGATGTATTTATTTAAGGAATTAAAAGAAAAGGAATGTAAGTGTTGGTAAGTTATCATAATTTATCCTTAAAATAGCAATAATGTCATTTAGTTCGTAATTACAAATGCTGATCATTTTAGTCATTATTTTTGTTATTTTGAGACAAACAATTGTTGTTTGATAACATCTGGGATTAGAAATGATTATAGTTTAACGATTTTAACTATCAAAATGATATCTTTGTAATTTTAGAAATTAATTTGATGTATTTCTCAAATTGAAATTGAGATATGTTTTCATGATGAAATCTTTCTTCTATCATTTCTTTGCAAATTCTTAAAAAAGAATATAAAGTGATATTTTATAATTTAAAAAATATCAACTAAAGTAAACCAACAAAAAATCAAACCAAACACACCCTAAACTTTTATCAAACATGATCTGATTTTTTTGTTTAAATTTTGTTATAATGAATGCATGTATGCATGAGATTAAGTATATAAAGGAACTTAGTCACAATAGGGAAGGATTGTATATGTTTCTGCTAAATCAAGCAGAGCGCAAAACTAGCTATTTTATTCAAACCAATTCACTCAATAGTAATAGGGTACAAACAAGTTGCATGAAATCAATATTTACTACCTAATATATTGCTTAATCATGGCAAACAATGCCTATACAAAAACCACACACAAATTTAAACCAAACTTAATTGAAGTCTCTACCGATGCATGTGACATTTCTTTCATGCATTTTTGCCTTAGGCAATATCACTGGTTTCACGACCATGGCAACACTTGTACTTAACAGAAGCTACTTCCATTTCATGGCCACACTTATTTGGACAAGGTATGTGAGCTAGAATATCAGTGGGATAATTAGCAAATTCCCTATGTTCACACTTGTGAGGAACACTTTTAACCTTGCATTTCTCATAGTAGTCCTTGAAAGCTACATCAAAGCTTACTTCTTGGTGCAATTTTTCTTTCCAAACTTCAAAATCTGTTACAGTTCTAAGCATAGCCTCACCTTGACCCAGAAGCTTCACATGAGACCCTTTACTCAGAATAGCCCATCCATGTGGATCTTGTTTAAGGAGCAACAATCTCTGTATCTCTCTTGTCGTAGAGTCCTCAACGTCACTACCCTTTCTCATCAATTTTCTGCTAGCAAGCAAGTTGTCTATGGTAATCCAAAAGCGTGGAACAATCTTGGGAATCTCCCTCCCTAATGGATAGGACTCAATTGTGGTTTCTTCTAGGTTCAGAGTTTTATTCTTTTTCAGTTTCTCCAAAGCCACTGTGAAATCTTGGATCCACTTGGTGTTGGTTCCTCCATAGATGAAGATGTAACAGTCCCTTTTGATCTGATTTATGAACATGAAAAGTTATAGATCATTTTATTTTAAAAATGAAATTAGGTATTATAAACATGAGTTATTTAGAAGTGTTCATGCTTTCTATGCCACAAACATGAGTTTTATCTTTCTTTAATTTAGCTGCTCTTGTTTGAGTTTTAGGACATAGAAGAAACTACCTCTATTGAGTGCATTGATGCAATAAATAGTAATTGTATTTATATATATGGATTATATACATGATTCCATTTTGTGTTATGTAGTAACAGATTAACATAAACTACTTATTTGGATGCACTGTACTGGTTCAATTACTATTGTGGCAGTTTTTTTGGCAGAATCCAACAATGAGGAAACCATCACCAGTGAATTATACTTCTTCCATTTCTATTTATCTGTCCAGAGAGAGAAGAAACGACACGGATTAAGGAATTCAATCATTTGTTGGAATTATTTGGTAAACTTTCGGTATTTATTTTATTATACTATCTCTCCTTGTTTATCTCTCCATATAGGCAAAAGGGTATTAATAAAAAAATTAACAATTAATATTATCTTAAACTTCTACATGAACAAATGAATAGAAACAACTTTCTTCTCTTTCTAAAAATTCAAGGATGGAAGTAGTATATATACCAAACAGGACAAACATTAGTTTGTTGTAGTAGTACTTACCAATTGCCTTATTGTTGGACTGAGATTGATTATTTCAGTCCAAAACCAGTTCCATTGTTGAGTAAGCCGGGTGTGATCAGAGGTTCTGAAAGGGAACCCATCAATCCCCCATGTGGAAATAATCTGCTTTGCATCGGGATTCTCCACTTTACCCTCCGGGCTTATGAGCATGATAATAGGGTTACCCTTGTAACTAAACACCTCTTTGATGAGATCAATACCTGTTTGGAAATTGAATTCCTTCACCACATACCACCCAACCTTAGTAACATTTTCTAACCTTTTCTTTTGCTCTTCATCCCAAACACTCACTATGGGGATCCACAGAATCCTGAAATCCTCTTTCCTGTAACCCTCCAGCTCTTTTGGATCTTCCTTCAATTTTTCATCTATTGATTTTAAAAGCTGAGTCTCATGGTCAATGTTGTCAAGGCCTGAAATGAACAATAACACATACTTGTTCCTAAACTCTCCTATTCCAACCTGTTTAAAGTAAAAAAAAGGGGGGGAAAACAATGAATAGTGAATAGGGTAATTTTCTCAAGATTTGGATATTTCTTATGACCAAAAACAGTTAGGAGCCATTTGGGTTGTGAAATTGTTTTCTGTTTACATTCTCTACTTTCACTTCTATTTACAAAAATGTCACATTGTTTTCATTTTGTTTTCTGTTTCCAAAGTTTTATAGAAAAAATAGTGAAAAAAGAAAAATGTTTTCAATTCTTGTACAAAGCTTTGAAAACAGAAAACAAAATAAAAATAAGATGGCCTAATGCTAAACATAAGGGAATAGTAGTAGTAGAGATAGAACATGTCTAAGATTTTACTGTAGTATATACCTGTGCTCCTGTGAGGCCATTATACACTATTGGTTTTGAATCCTGGGAATCACTGGGGATAATAAGTGCTTCCAAGAACTTCACAATTTCAATTTCTTTGTCTGTCTGAATGGCATTGATAATATCCTTACGGCTTGAGTAATCTTGTATTCGTCCTGCAATTATCACACAATATCCTGTCAGCATTGAAATTCTATTCTGCATCTTCACTTGTTGTGAGCATGTAAAAGAAGACATGCTTCTAATATATAGTCAAAAGATGATTTGCAAAGCACTAAACACAACTAACCTATCTGTGTGTTGCACTTGTCCTGATGGTCCTTGAAATTTTTGAGAATGAAGTCAAGCTTATAGTCAAATTTGGATAAGTCATATCTGTAACCCCTGGAATCAAAGCAATTGCAGTTATGAACCATTATTACAATATTTTATTATATATGGAGTGAATTTAGATCCTCCCATGTTAATAAGTAACATAACAATGACATGCTCCAAGAGAGAGACATGAAAACAATATGTAGTATCCACCACCATTTGTATATGGTTCATTAATTTTATTTGTGTCATTTTCTCTTATAACATCAACTAGTTATGTTATTTACTTACAAGAGAGAATCCAATGCAAAATACATGCTCTAATAATAATAAGTGGTTCAAATTAACTGATGATGCATGTAATTCAAAATATTTAACGATTCAAAATCAACTTTATTTAACTTTAAAACAAACAAGCATTTCATGAATTAAGCTTACTTATCACCCATGAAATCAATGTGGCTGGCACAAGTGACCAAGGTAGTGATTGTCCAGTATGCAAGAACAGGAATCTCATGCAAAGTGTCTGACAATGAAGGCACATCCTTTATGTTATACTGTGCTGTAATTAGTTTCTTCCAATCAGCTATGCATTGAACCACTTGCAAGACCTTCTTGACCAAGGTGTTAAAGTTAGCTAGGTGCTGGATGTTCTCCATAATGCTTTGAAGTGCATTCAACTCTGCCAATGATTTCCCAAGTTTGTCACGAGGGATAGGTGCAAGTTGCCAAAATTTCCCATACTCCAGAGCAAAAGCTGCTAGAGTTATCACTGCTTTTGCATCCCAGGAATAGTCTCTCAACTGTTCAAGTATCAACATTGTTGTTTGATGTGCATATTGCTCGCCGCGAGCCGTGCATATCATCTGCAATCAGAGCTGAATTTTCAATTTTATTTGGAGAACTACATCAAAAGAAGCTATGCTACTAGACCTAAGTTTTATTGTCTCCAACCAATTGTTACAATTTAGTTTTTCTTGTGAGTAATGCCTGTACGGAGAATTGTTCTCATACTAATGTTCTATTTTAAGATAGGATAAAATTTAGGTCCAGTATCATAAATTTTTTTGTCCTGTTCTCTCTCAAAATTGGAAATTCAACTTGGTAACTGATGTCAACTTTTAATGTCTATCAGTTACCTAGATGAATTTCCAATTTTGATTGAAGAACAACATCATCAAACGAATGTATGATTGTATATCAAAGTTTTATCCTTCAAGGCATTAGTATCTTTTAACTCTTGAAACATTTACTATTTGCTGGTGTAACACATCATTTTCAGAATTAGAAGACACTCAGAATTCTCTTAAACAATTTTCTGCCTACACATTGGAAATATTGAGGTTGCTATCACGCTTTGGAAGATATTTTAAGTACACATGGTGTAGGACATTGCTCTTACACCACATCATTATGTTTGTGACAAGTCAATTAAGTGTGTAACCCTTCATTCTAACTGGAACATTCAAGTTTTAATGACAATTATTGTTAATGGATACAAGAAAACAGCGGCAATTCGTTTAATTTGACTTGAGCAAGCTCAAGTGATTTCTTGTAGCAAGAATGCCTTACACCGACTGCTTAAAATCTTTATTAAGTGTATGTTTGGATTCGTTGTACAAAATAGATAATTTTAATATTCAATTGTTTATAATTGACTATTGATATAATTCCTCATATAAAATAAGTTTTATTTTTAATATGTTAGATGAAAAATGATTTTAAAATAATCTAATTTGTCTGGATTGTATTCAATAATTATTTTTAATATTAAAATTATAAAAATGGATATGAAATTATTTACAATAATTAATTTTATATATAAATAAATAATTATTAAAAATAAAAATAAATTAAAAAAGAAATTGATAGCTTTTAATTATAAGATTTAAAAAATTTGAAATATTTTAAATAAGTTATTTTCTTTATAAGATAAATAATCAAATAAAATAGCTTTTTATATAATAACTTCCGAACCCATATAAAAGTATATTTTAAGCTTTTTAAACTTGATCAAATAAAAATCAAATTCAAATGCACACTAAGTTTTAAGTTAAAACTTGTTAAACTTGTTATAAGCTATCAGGCTCTGTATTATGCTTTATGCATATTAGTTTCTGAAGGCATATGTAGAATCAAAGTTGATGGTTAAATAATTTTTACTTATTTAAAAAATAATAATTCCAATTTTACCTGGCAAGCAATTCGCTTCAAGGCAGGGAGTCTTGGGAAGGAGATCAATGGACCCGTTTCTTCTCTGAGCTGATCAATGTGTTGGCCATTCTGCAAAATAAAATTAAAAAACATATACATTGTAACTAAAAAGAACTTGCAATCATGTACAAGTCACATGCAATGATTGTTCACTACTTGAATATATAGATAAATGTCTCACCTAAATTATAGAAAAACATTGATTATAAAACTTAATGGAATAGACTTGAAAAAACTTATCTTGATAATAAAAAAAATTATGAAATCATAAACTATTTTTATAAGTTTTTCTAAACCTCTTTTATATTATATTAATCAGGAATGGATGATGGTCTAGGTCCAATGACTTTAACCTCAAACTTCTAAAAAATGCCATGTAATTCATAGATAACACATGGGACCATTTGAATCTTCTCTATATAAGTTCAATTTGGAGTCTGCAAATGGTTTGGACAAGCATCATTATCCTAAATAAATTACATTAAAATAAAATTTTATTGGATTTGATGTCCACAAGTATATAATATAAGAGAGTAAAATGGGTAAGGTTACCTCAATAATCAAATCAGCAATTTCAGTTGAGTGAATGATAACATTTGAAGCAACAATGTAAAGGGATCCAACATCATACTTCTCAACACAATGGAAGTGGGTTATGTATACTTTCTCCAAGATCTGATCATCACTGACTTCAAATGGGTTCAGCAAGACTTTCTCCTGCTGCAGATTGTTACCAGAACCTTGCTTAGACATGTTGGTGATTCAGCCAACCTATATTCAAAAGTAATTAGGCAAATAATTGCAAGCAAGAAATGCTCATTTATAGACTGAAGAAAAGCACTCTAGTTTAAATGCATAGCCAAGATAATAATTAACTTTAGTATGTATCAAGAAAGATAGTGGATTACAATTTACAAAATACAAAATTCATGTATCTTTTGTGGCCCCTAAGTTTGTTGTCATATAGATTTCATAATATACCCTTAATGGTTTCATGATATATCATACATTGCTGTTGAATAACTAAGGGTATAACTGACTATTCGTTAGGATTCTCAAAAGTATTTCTATTTGTAAACCTACCTCAATTCAAACATCTTCACGGAAAGAATCTGTATAATTAACAGTACTAAAAAGAATGTTATGTTTCATAAAGTTAAAGGTAAAATTAAGAATAAAGAAAATGTACTATGAGTGCTTCTGTTATCATTGGTGATGCCCTTCATATATTTTATTCGATTTAGTTCCTCTAAATTAACGGCGGGAATGGTAACAAATATATATGTATAATTTTATAATTTTAACTTTTAATTTCTTAATTAATAATTATAAATATATTTTGTTTTCAAAGTATATTTTTTACTTTCAAAAGTGCAATCCTAATATAGACAATTACTCCTCCGTTCTACTTTCTTTTAGAATAAGGATGAACCAAGTTTTATAACCGGATGTCACAATTTTTTTTAGATTTATTATAATTTAAATAACTTTAAATTTTAACAAATGATGTGTTTAATGTTTTAAATTTATATTTAAAATAAAAAATATTGCTTCGTCCCAACAAAAACAAATTTAAACAACATCTTATCAAAACATAATATAAAAATGTTAATTTAGTCCATTTAACTATACCTAATTTTGATAGATATAAATTAGAATCAAAATAATCCATAACTTTCAAAATTTATATTTGTAAAATTCATAGATTAAAAATTCATCAAATTCTATAATTAAGTTCAACTTATAAATTTAAATTAATATAATTTAAATAAAATACCAACAAAACAACATATACACACACTTTCAAAAAATTCAATCTCTTATCTAAATTAAATGGCATGGTTTCTAAAAAACAAATTCAAATAAAAAATAAAGTTGAAGAATCTTATACTTCCTTAAAATTCACTAAACTTTTTTAACAAATTCAACAACTTCCGACCAATTAAAAATTTAGAAAGTCATTAACATTAACTTGATCTAAAACTTCACCCTTACAAGTTCCTAATAGATTACTTACAATTAATTTTTAAAATGTTTATGTTCGTTAGATTGCTACCTTAATATTTTTTTTATATAAACTGTTATATAAAATGTTTATAAAAATAATATTTTTATTCTTATAAAAGATTATATAATATTACTTTTAATTATTTTATAAAAAGTAAAATTTATTTTTTAATAAGATCTAACGCATATTAATTGTTGCATTAATTGTTTTTCATAATAATATTTTTAATTAATTAAAATTCTTAAATAAAAATATAATTTTTATAAAAATAATATTTAAAAATATTATAGAAAGAATTTTACTATCTCAATCTGGACATATTTATCGTGATGTGTGCAAATTTATTGACGTTTGTACAGCAATTAGAAATGAATATGTCTAGAAAAGGCAACAACTAGAAATGAATGTGCCGAAAAAGTAGAGCTGTCAAATGGGTCAGCCCTACCCTACTTAATCCTATGGATTAGGATCTAAAAAGTCCTTAGGACCAAAAAGCCTTAAATATAAAAAGTCCTTAGGGCCAGGTGGGCTAGGACCAGCCCATGGGTCAGCCCTTATATAAAAAATGATTATTATCTTAAACTGTTAATTGCAAATTTTGGTTCAAAAATAAAAAGGTTATCGGATAAAATTATAAACACTTGTATTTTTGAAAATGATTCTAACTAGGGAAGACAATAGACCAAACCAACTCAAAATTAGTTTGAAACTAGATTCAATAATTAATTCTTTGAACTTAGTTCATGAACCAAATAAGCTAAACTTGAGCTAAAAATTAAACTTGTTAATTAAACAAGCTGAACCTGAGCTATGTATAACTCTACTCGTTTGGTTCATGAACCATTTTGTTATATATAAATTAAATTCATATAATTTTTATTATTTTTGTATAAAATACATAAAATATGTAACTTAATCCTAATATATACTATTATAAGTTATATGTTTAGAAAATTTTAAGAAAAGTAAACTCCAAAGAACTACAAATGATAAACAAGATATAGAGATAAAAGTGAACAAGACCGTCCGACATGGGCCTACGACTTGACTCATTTAATAAATAGATAGGTCCAGACTCTTTAAAAAGCCTTTTTAGATAAACAAGTCAGGTTTAGGCTTATAAAAAAGTCTATTTAACTTATTTAGGGACCTATTTATACTTATATATTTATATTTATTTTAATATATTATATTTATATTTATTTTAATATATTATATTTATATAATATTTACTTTATATTTTATTTACATAATATTAATATATATATATATATATATATATATGTTTTAGGCTTATTTAATGACCTTTTTATCTTGTAGGCTTTAAGTTTGTAAAATTTTTTAATTAATTATTTATATAGGTTTTAAATTTATTTATTGATCTTTTTGTAACGTAGGCTTTTAAACAGGCTTGCAGGCCTTATAAGCTTTAAATCAGGCCAGACCTTGACAGAAAAAAAAAAGCCCTTAACAAGTAATAGGCTCAGGTCTCAAAATTTTTAAACAGGTCAGACTTGAACACATAAAGTCTAGCTCGGCTCAGCCTACTTCCATTCCTAGCAATATACAAGTCCAAAACAATTTACAATTTTAAAAGAACATTACTTACATAATTAGATGTGAAGAATCAAAACAAGTTTGTCACACGGGAATAATGACCAATGTTATAAGATTAATTCATCTTTAACAATTTTTTCAAACCAAGATGTTATATCTAATATAGATGGTCACTCACTTGGATTTTCTTTATCAACAGGTTCTGCTATATCAGTAAGCTTAGATAAAGTTTGTTTAACTTTATAAACTTATATAATTATATTTTCTATTCTATGAAATTTCTGACTAAAAATCGCTTCAGTTTGGAGTTGTTTTTTTTTTATTACTCTAATAAGTCTAATAAGAAGTGTTCCTGTTGATAGAATTGTCAATTTGACTCATCCAAACTAACTCAACTTCAACCTATGTGGGCTAAGGTCAAAATAGTTTGGTTACCTGTTAGCTTCATTTTTTTTTCTTCAAATATTTTTATTTTTTCTATAAATTGTTTTTTCCTCTCTAGTTTTTTTTCTCTCTAGTTTTTTTTTCCTCTCTTAAAATAAAATAGTAATGAAAAATTAAAATAAATAAGAAAATTTAGAGAGAGGAGAAAGGAAAAATATGGAGAAAGGATAATTTTAGAGATGGAGAGGTAAATATATTAGAAAAATAAATTAAAAAAAGATAAAAGTATAAAAAAGTTGAGAAAAATTCTAAAGACAAATGATAAAATAGTTAGAAAAAAAAATAAAAAATCTAAAAAAAAGATAAATAAATTAAATAATATTTTAGTATAATAAAAAATATTGAACATTATTTAAAGTGAAAAATTAAAAAAATGAGAAAAAAATTAAAAAAAAGAATGAAATTTGAAGGTTATATGGATTTAGATTTAAAAATTATATTTTAAAACAAATTACAAAATAGAAAAAAAAAAAAAAAAGAAGGGCTAGGACTGGCCTTAGGGTCATCCCTAACTAAGCCCTTTAAATTAAGGGTCATATAGGTTAGGGCTTAAAAAAGCCCTACTTTTAAGTGAGCCACAAAATGTAGAGACAAAACTTAGAGATAAATGAGCTAACCCTAGGATCATGGACCATTTTGACAGCTCTAAGAAAAAGCAACAAATTGCATAAGGAAAACGGTAACAAAATAAAATTACCAGCACACTTTACAAAATGCAGTTTTGATTTTTTTTCAGTTACCTATTTCAAGTAGAGATTATGGGCTAATCCATCTCTAACCCACCTCAACTCATTTATTAAGGGATTATATTAGATAAGGCCTTTTTATCAAATGGAACAAACAAAACAGACTAGCATGCATGCAAGGTTGAGGGGACAACCTGTGAGTTGAAGATGAAATAAGAGTTCTATTTCCTCATCAAAATTATATCTTTTGATATTTTAGAGTTGCTTAAGAGAATAAATATCATAATAAAATTGTTTAAAAAATATCTACCGTTATTGAAATGATATATATTGTATATATTAAAAAAATGACATAAACATATTTTATAATGGAGAAATAATACACCACTTATGTCTTACATTGAAATGGTGACTAGATTGATGTCAATATGACACAAGTAATATCACATCATAAAAAAACGACACAGTTATGTTACATATTTGAAAAACAACATTGAAAGATTATAACACATTTTCATGTTACGCTATTTTCATGTTTATAATCTTATTCAACAACTCGTAGCAAAATTACTTTTACATTTATAAAATCATTGCAGAAATTTCATACTACACCATTTTTATGATTACAAAACCATTTTAAGAAGTTTTGTTGCAACATCCTTTTATGTTGTTTTTGGTAAAAAAAACTATTATCATTACTGTGTTTATTTTTTACATTGTGTTTTTTTCAAAATATTTATTTTAATTTCGTATGGTTAAGTGAAAAGTTATAAAATATTTTAATAGAGTTTAAAATTATTTTGTGTTCTCATTTTACCATTCTTTACATTAATATACTATTTTGATTAAAAAAATATCTTGCATAAAAAATTAATATAAATTTATATATTAGAATGAAATATCAGCCTACTAACTCATTTTATAAAATTATTATAAACAATTCAAATTAAAACTAACAATATATAACTATTATAAAACTATGTAAATCATTAATTATAATATCATAATAAATAAAGAGTAGCAAATATTAACATCTTTCTAGAAAGATTTATCACAATATAAAGAAAGAAGAATATCGACAAAAGTGGTTTTCTAATTTTATAGATTGAAAACAAAAACAACAAAAAATAACTTCCTATTTGTTGCTATTTATAAACTGAAAAGATCAATTATGAAAATATATTTTGTGTAAAATTTAAGTCAAATTTTTTTTCTTTTTTTTTTATTCAAATCTGTATTTGTTCATTTCCAAGTTCTCATATGCAATGAAGTCATGTTATTTGTAACTTCCTCCTTTCACCTTCAGCATAAGACATATGCACGTTGTCTTTCCATTCTTAAATCTATCAAATTCTACCATCATAAGAGTCATCACCACCGCTAAATCATCATCGCTACCACTATAAGCATTGACATATGCATGTCGTCTTTCCATTCTTAAATCTATCAAATTCTACCATCACCAGAGTCATCATCACCGCTAAATCATCATGGCTACCACTATAAGCATCATCATTATCATCACTATGGTTGTTGTCACATTCATACCTACTGTTATTACAACAATAATAATAATTTGTTTTTATTTTTATTAATTTAAAAGAATTTAATTTTTTATTTATCTAATTTTTAAATTAAAAATAAAATAAATAGTATTATTTGATGTATAAATTATATTACATTCATAACATTATAATATAATTTTATATTATATAATTACTTATAAAATAATTAATATAAGATTATAATATATTATTTAATATAAAATAAATACTAAATAATATAATAATATATAAAATTATTTATCAAAAATATTTATAATCAAATAATATGTAAAATAATTTTTTTATAATATTTTTTATGTTATATATAATACTATACCACTATTATTATCTCATGAATACTACCTTTACTTTTATGAGTATCACTACTACCATCATTGTTACCATAATAATAATAGTAATAATAATTTAAAATTTTTTATTATTTTAAAAATAATTAATTAATTATTATTTATCTACTTTTATATATTTACATATGAATAATACTGTTTGATATATAAAAATTATATTTAATTTATAATATTATAATATAATTTAATGTTATATAAATTTTTAAAATATAGTATATATTATTTTATATAAAATAAATATTTAATAATATAAAAATTATAATACTAATATATAAAATTATTTATCTTATATAAAACATAAAATATAAAACAATATAATTATATAATATTTTTTTTATTATCACCATCATCATAATAATAATAATTTATTTTTTATTTTTTATTTTTAAAAAATTTAATTTTTTTATTTTTTATTTATCTAATTTTTATATATTAAAAAAATAAAAAAATATTATTTAATATATATAATTTTATATTATATAATTATTTATAATATTATTATAATATATATTATTTTTATATAAAATAAATATTATATAATATAAAAATATTATAATAGTAACATACATAAAATTATTTATGAATACTGATAATTAAATAATACATAAAATATAAATTTATATAGTTATATAATATTATTTATATTATAGCTAGCATACCACTACCATTATTTTATAAACACTATTTTTATTCTCATCACTACTTTCACCATCATTATAGTTATAACTATTACCTTAATAATAATAATATTATTATTTAATTTATTGTTTTTTTAAAATTTTAAATTTATATTATTTTAATATAATTTAATTTTTTAAATTAATATTTTTTTTATATATTTTTTGTAAATTTATAATAAAATGATAAAATATAATGACTTGATTTGATCTTACAACAACTTTTAAAAACTAAAACCTAAAATTGAAAACTAAAAATAAAATTGATTTTAGTTTTTAAAATTTTTAAAACTAAAAACCACAACGACTAAATTTTGGGATGATCGCAAATTTTTAATTTTTAATTTTAAAAATAAAACATGTTTGGAAAAAATGATTTCAAATTAGTTTTTAACATATTTTTAAAATAATTTTAATTCAATTTTTTAGACTAAAAAAGTTTCTTAATTGTTATTTTTAATTTTAAATATTATTTTTAACTTTATGAAACCACATCAATAGTGTAGTTGTTGTCATCATCTCATACCATTGTTATCCCACCATGTTCATCCTCAAACTATTAATTTCATCATCACATCATCATATTATAATTATCACAATCGTTATCATTGCAACTATTATTATTATCTTCTTATTCATTATTACTACTAATAATAATATAATTTTAATTATTTTAAAAAAATAATTATTTGATAAATTTTTATATATCTTATATAAATTCATAATAAAATGAATGATATTAGTTGATATATAAAATTATATTTAATTTATAGTATTATAATATAATTTTATATCATATAAATTTTTATAATATAATATTATATATAATTTTATATAAATAAAATATTAAATAATATAAAAATATTATAGTAATAACACATAAAATTATTTATCTTATATGTTAATTATCAAATAATATATAAAATATAAAACTATATGATTATTAAATATTCTTTATATTATAACTACTATCACTAACACCATCACAATAATAATAATAATAATAATAATAATAATAAATTTTATTTTTATTATTTTAAAATAATTTTATTTTTTATTTATCTAATTTTTATATATTAATAATAAAATTAATAATATTGTTTAATATAAAAATTATACTAAATTTACAATATTATAATATATAATTATTTATAATATAATATTATAATATCTATATCTATATATTTTTATATAAAATAAATAATAAATAATATATTATTATTCTTATATATTGATTATCAAATAATATATAAAACAAAAAATATATAATTATGTATTTAGCATTTATAATCACCATACTATTATCATTATTTTATAAATACTACCGTTATTATCATAATAATAATAATAATTTAATTATTATTTTTTAAATTTTATTATTTTGATATAATTTAATTTTTTTTAATTTTTTAAATTAATATATTTTATTTATCTATTTTTTTAGATTTATAATGAAATGATAGAATAAAGTGACTTATTCACTTTCGCAACAATTTTTAAAATTTAAAAAATAAAATTGGATTTAGTTTTTAAAATTTTTAAAATTAAAAACTGAAAACCACATATCTTAAGATTTGTTCAGGATAGTTTAAAGTTTTCAGCTTTTGGTTTATAAATCAATTTTTAAACAAAATTTAGTAGAAAAAAATAGTTTTGAATAAATTTTTAACATATTTTTAAAATAATTTTAATTCAAATCTTAAAATAATAAAACAGTTTCTTAATTGTTGTTTATAATAAAATATTTTTATTTTTAAATTTACCAAATCACGCTATTCCTGTAATCATCATCACCATCCCCAAACCACTACCATGACCACCACTATCCCTAAACCATTACCTCTACTACATGACCATTGATATATAAATTTTTGTACATTTATTTTTATTTTGTATTAGACTTAATTGAGTTTTAATCATGTATAACTTTTTTATTTTGTGTGATTTTTATGTTATTAGGTTTCATTGTACTTAAGTAATAAAATTGGTTATTTTTTGGATTTTAATGTTTCTTGACATTTGCTCATTGCAAATGTTATATCTTGTGCTATAAAATTGATATTGGAGTGATTCGAAATATATTAGAAAGCTGAGACAAAATTCTAAAATAACAAATATCCCTATGTAGCTCAATTACAACAAATCATAAAGTTATTTAGATTGAACTATGACATAGAGTTTCTATCCAAACAACCTAAACATGTCCTATTAAAAGAGACATATCTAGGGGATATAAAAGTTATTTTTAGATAGGATCAATTTTTAAAGTTCAAGGATAGAATTTTCTATAACATTTGTTTAAACGGAAAACTCTAATTCAATAGTCAATTACTCATAAAAATTGGAGAAAAAAGATGTGAGATAAAGACTCGTGCATAATTTGAATTCAAATGATAGAGTAAAACAGGAATTCAAGTACATATATAGAAGACAAGGGAATCAATTTTTGGAGAATCTTTATTCTACATTTAAAAAAAATTGATTCAATTTTTATCTTTATTCTAAATTTTTGAATTTGAATTTTCCATTTTAACCGGGAAGCTTGGTCTATAAAAGGGGAAGCTCTTATCTACTGTAAACATACTGAAACTTATTCCAAATTTTCAATAAAGTTTCAAATCTTCTTTTCATTCTTATTCTTCTTCTTGCTTTCATAAAAAGTCTCATGAAGGGCTAATTTCTTTGGTTGACTCGTTAGTTTAATTATACAAGTAAGGGATTTGAGGTTTTGTTCTAAATTGAATTTCTGTTGGGATTTATTCTTATTTCCTTTTTTATACATTACAATTGATGTTTCTAATTGTGAAATTAGATGTTTAATTTAATTTCATCTTGCATACTGCAATTGTAAAATTATGGTTTGCTTAATTTTCTAATTTGTATGAAAAAATTAAAAACGGCTATGAGGTTTATTATAGATTTAGTAATTTCGATTCTTAAGAATTAATTTGGGTGATATTTAATTATCTAAACATGAATTAATTCAAATTCTAAGTCTTATTATAATAAGAAATCATGAGTTTAATTAACATTTTCCTAATTGAATTCAAACCAAATAAGAATTAAAATTATTTTCAAAAATATTTTTTGAGTCTATGATAATCCTGCTTATGAAATAAACTAGCAAGTTAATCAATTTTTAATATTATTATTTTATTAAGTTTCATTTTTCTTTACCAAAATTAAACCACAAACCCTCGTTTTTCTAACTTTAAATTGAACCAAATTATTTTTTGAGGTCCTTGAAAGACGATCAAGGTTGTGCATAACTGTATTTTTATTTTCTTTTATTCTATTTTGACCTAACCATGACATTGGATATCAAAATTGGTGCCGTTGTCAGTCAAGAGTCGGGTCGTGGTTTACAAGGCACAACCTTGGTCATCTCTCAAAGATCTCGTAAAACAATTTGGTTCAATTTAAAGTTATAAAAATAGGAGATTTGTGTTTCATTTTTTATGAAAGGAAAATAAAACTTCATAAAATAATAATATTAAAAATTGATTAATTCGCTAGTTTAATTTATAAAAAAAATTATCATAGGTTAAAAAAATATTTTTGAAAGTAATTTTAATTCTTATTTGGTTTGAATTCAACCAACTAAACGTTAATTAAACTCATGATTTTCTACTAGAATAACATTTAGAATTTGAGTGAATTCATGCTCAAACAATTAAGTATCACTTGAAGTTTCCAAATTAATTCTTAAGAATTGAAATCACCAAATCTTTTAGGAAACCTTATAGCTCATGTTCATTTTTGCATGTAAATTAGAGAATTAAGCAAACTCTAATTTTAGAATTTTAGCATGCAAGATGAAATTAAATCAAGCATCCAAGATGAAATTAAATCAAGCATCCAATTTTATAATTATAAACAACAATTGCAATGTATTAAAAGGAAAGAAGAAGAAATTGAAATAGAAATTGAATTTAAAACAAAACCTTAAATCTCTTATTTATAGAATTAAAAACTAACGAGCTAACCAAAGAAATTAATCTTTCATAAAACTTTTTATGAAAGCAAGAAGAAGTATGAAAAGTGAAACTTATTCCACCACCATCATCATATTATAATCATTACAATCATCATCATTACAACCATCATTTATTACCTTCACTACTACTATAATAATAATAATAATATAATTTTTATTATTTTTAATTTTATTATTTTAAAAAATTTAATTATTTATTAACTTTTTTTATCTATATTTTATAGATTTACAATAAAATGAATAATTTTGGTTTATATATAAATATTATATTTATTTTACAATATTATAATATAATTTTATATTATATAATTTTAAAAAAAATATTATATATAATTTTATATAAAATAAATAATAAATAATATAAAAATATAATAATAATATATAAAATTATTTATCATATATATTTATTATCAAATAATTTATAAAATATAAAATTGTATGATTATATAATATTTTTTATATTATAAATATCATCACCATTACTACTACTATCATCAATAATAATAATAATTTAATTTTTTATTTTTAAATTTTATTATTTTGATAGAAGTTAAATTTTTATTATTTTTTAAATTAATATTTTTTATAAATTTATAATAAAATAATAAAATAGAGTGATTTATTCACTTTCCCAACAATTTTTAAAAATTAAAAACTAAAAATAAAATTTAATTTAATTTTTAAAATTTTCAAAACTTGAAACTGAAAATCACTTGGGGCCTAAGATTCATTGAAGCTGGTTGTAGTTTTAGTTTTTTATTTTAAATTAATTTTAAAAATAAAATTGTTAAAAAAATATTTTAAAATAATTTTTAACACAATTTTAAAACTATTTTATCTCAATTTTTAAAATAAAAAAGAGATTTCATTAGTTTTGTTTTACATTTTAAAATATTTTAATTTTCAACTCTATCAAACTACACTACCAATATATTCACCACCACTGCCACCAAATTACTATTATCACTATTACACTAATTAACCATTATTATACCATTATCATTATTAAACCACCACTATCATTTCATTACAATCATCATCATCACTGCTATTACAATAATAATTTTATTTTTTAAATTTTTTATTATTTTATGAGAATTTTTAGTTAATTTTTTAATTAAATATTTTTTGTTTATATAATTTTATAAATTTACAATTAAGTAAATAATATTATTTGATAAATAAATTATATTTTTTTAAATCTATAATATAATTTTATTTTATATAATATTTTATCATATATATTATTTTATGTAAAATAAATACTGAATAATATAAAAAATATCATAATAATAATAAAATATAAAATTATTTATTTTATATATTATAAACAACATATAAAATAAAAATAGTATCTTTATATTATAACTATCTCATATAATAATAATAATAATTATTATTATTATTATTATTATTATTATTTAACTTTATTAATTTTTTTATCTATTTTTTATTCATAATAATGTAATAAAGTGATAAATAAAATAAATTGATTTAATTTTGAAATAAATTTTTAAAATTAAAAAATAAATTTGATATTATTGTAAAATTAAAAACTAAAACTTATTTTAATTTTTAAAAATTTTAAAATTGAAGATTAAAAATCATTTTAAACAAAATCTATAAATATTTAATTTAAGGTTTAGTAATCCAATGATTAAATCCGTATTAATTAGATATTATTTTTAAAATAATATACAAATATTATTTCATAGATCTATTGAGAGTATTGCATATGAAAATATTATTTTTTTTAAAACAAAAATATATAATGATAGTAAATTTACAAGAAATGATATTGGCCGCTCACGTACCTCGTCAAAGATGTAAAAGAGTATAAATTCTTTTTCATATTTTCTATACCATGAGTGCTCAAAAAGAGAAAAAAAGAAGAAGATGAAATAATACACAAATTTAATGTGGTTGGGATCGTCTTACATCTATGAAACATTTCAAAAATATTTATTACTACTTTCAATTTTTGCAAAAAAAAACTTGCAAATCTTTCTATATAAATTTTGACACATAATTATTCAAGTTGTAAATATATCAAAAGATTATGTTGATGTGGCGATGCATAACTACAAAGGAATACGTTATTATAATTTGTGAATGCTAAAACTAATACAAAATCTTCAAACCAACACGACATATGGTTACAAACTAACATGAACACAAACTAACATCATGTTACAGCAAAATAGAATTTTGAAGCCAATCTTAAAATACAGAAGTGATTAAATACTTTTATTTTCTACCAATTTGTAAGCCTAATATAAGTTTCATGTCAGAGCCTTCTTTCACCTTAGCAAAATAAAAATGTTTGCTGTAGTCAACAAAAAAAACTTGGTATGCAGCACTTTATTACCTCATGTTAAGAATACTTAGATTTTAGGATGAATAAAAATTTTATTTTTAAACATGAAAATAGTAAAGGATTGTACAATCAATAATTTCTTAAACATTTAAATTTTAGTGTAATAACTCAAAATAACTTAAGATCTTAAGTTATTTTGACTCCTAATCACAAAACGGATCAAAATCAAATGTTGATCAACTTAAGTGTTAAAAAATCAAAGTGTTCAACTTAAGTGTTAAAAAATCAAAGTGTTCAACTCAATGAGCTTAACAAAAGTTGCTATAAAAAAATTTCAATTTTCCTAAACCCATCTACAAATCTACAACATTGGAACATCACTGTAAATCTAAATAGAATCAAGTTTATGAACTTTCTTGTCTTGCTTTCTTGTCTTTTCATCACATGTAAGTAGAGCAAATAACATCAAATACAAAAATTAACCATGAAATAATTAAGATTATATAATCATAAATAGAGTTACTAAAAAATAAGAAAAAAAAATTGGGATTAGGATATAAATTTAAAGAAATTAGATTATAAACTATCTCATGATGATTTTAAGTAGCATGATGATAATCTGTTGTATAATAAGTAGGAAAAATTGTTTTAAACTCATTTCATGTTTTGATCACACATATTTTAAAATATTTATTTATTCTTAATCAAATTAATAAAATACTTTTAGTATCATATGACAATCCTCAATATATCTAATTTATGCTACAAAGATATCATCAAAACCTAATTATTTTTGCACATTTCAAATATTTCACAAAGTACAATTTGACCAATTTTTATAAGATTTTTTAAATTACTTTATTCACCTTCTTAACATATTCATCTTCATCGATAATCAATCAAACAAGTAAAAGACATTAAAAATAAAATAAAAATCCAAACTACCAACTATACTGATTACGCACTTTTACCAAATATCAAACACAACTTTATCCCATTAAAAGTAGTTATCAATATCAAATTTCAGTAAAAAATTAAGATTCAAATCAGATATCCTGAAATTAGTATGAAAGGATAAAAATTATTACTTTTTCTCATAAAAAATAAAAATCATTCGATTTAGTTCATAAATAAAACAAAATTATTTATTTTAATATTTTAGAATTAGTTTCCAATAACAATGAAATCAAAGTGTATTCTTTTTATCCAATGCAATCATTTAAACCAACTATCTCAATTACAAGAGGATGGGGTTGGATTTTGTGTTGCCCACTCAACTTTCATGAAGAATAAAGGTGATTTAAGATGGAGTTGGAAAAAATAGGGGGAAAAAATCTAAATATCTTATTTTACAGGTTTAATATATTTTAACAATATTTTGATATTAATTTATTTTATTTTTTATATCTTTAAATTTTTTATATTATATTTTTTATTTATTTTCAAATATGCAATAATTTTATTATTGGTTAACCGTTCACACATGGGGAAATAGAATTTCACCAAATAAAAAATGAATCTGAATTCCGAACGATTTAACTTGCTTTGGGGTTTGTGTAATAGCAAAGCAGAGGTGCTGTCATGTGACTTTCAGACAAACAGACATCATTTTTGGGTCACATAACTTCGTAGAAAACTTGTTGCACTCTTTTTTTTTTCTTCTTAATTTAATTAATTAATTTATATACTTTTTAAATAAATTATATATTTTATTTTAATAATATAAAATATACATTCAGGATGTCAAATCATACTTTTTAGAAATATATATAATTTAATTTGTTATTATTTAATTATTAATGTAATTTAAAATATTTGACTATTTTACTTTTAATTGGTATCTTAGAGGAAAAGAAAAGTAGGTTCAAGGTACTTAAAAGCCGTTAAAGGAACAAGGATGGAACTCCTTGAGGTAGACTAATAACACATATAATGTAAAATGTGTTTAGATAGCACAAACCTTAACATGATTAGCATCTAATTATCATCATCTCTCAATTTTGGACATAAGATCATAATATTATTAAAGCTTTCTTTGTTTCCGTGTGTTAAATAAAGCAGATTGAATTCTTGAACTATTAACATTGTGAATCAAAATTTGTTTCACAATTCAAGGAGAAGTAAATATTTACCTCTCTTATCCAACACTCATCCTTACCTTTATGTATATTGTAAAATAACCCCTTTTGATATCTCTATTCATCCAATAATATAACATTTTATAAAAGATACAATTAAAACATGTAGACGTATACATATGATGTTATTATAATAATTAAATTAGAATATATTAAAATGAATGATACTATGTTATATGTAGGAATATCATCATTCAATTAAAAATGATATGAAAGAGACAATTTTTACTAATTATTTTATTAACACAATTTCATTGAGAAGCATTGAATAACAAGAATACATGAAAACCATTATTTACCACAACTACTTAAACCATTGAATGGCAAGCAAGTAGGTAGATAGGGTAACCTTGTGATTGTGTAGAGATAGAAGGAAACAATAAACACACAAGCAGAAATTGAATAGAAAAGGGAAGTCCCATATGCATGGAAGCACATAGCATAAAATTGTCTATGTTTCAAGACCATGACAACACCTATAATTGACACTAGTAACCTCCATATGACGGCCACAATCCATATTTGGGCATGGTATAGGAGCAAGAATATCGGTGGGATAATTAGCAATTTCATTATGTTCACATTTTTGAGGATGATCCTTAACTTTGATTCTCTCATAGTACTCTTTAAAGGCCACATCAAAACTAACTTCCTCATGCAATTTGCCATGCCATTTGTCAAAATCTTTGATGGTACGGTACATAGCTTCACCTTGACCAAGAAGCTTAACATTGTACCCTTTACTAAGAATGACCCATCCTTTGGGATCTTGTTTAAGGAAGAGCAACCTCTTTATTTCTCTAGTTGCAAAATCTTGAACCCCTTCACTACCCTTCATCATTTGTTTCCTACTTGCAAGTAAACTATCTATGGCAATCCAAAAACGTGGAACCACTTTTGGGTCTTCTTTGCCTAATTGGTATGGCTCTATTGTGATGTCTGGTTGAACCACTGTTTCAACTTTTCTCTTCAATGATTCCACTTCTCCTGTGAATTCTTGGATCCACATGCTATCTGTGCCTCCATAGATGAACAAATAACGATCCTCTTCGATCTGTTTTTTCCACATGTCTAGATCATTAATTATAATGTGGCTCATATTTCCACATGTAATGTAATTTATACATTGTATACTAAAATTGCATCATTACCATGAAATTTGCCAAATTTTGAAAAACATTATTATAGACCATTTTTGTAATAAGATAAGAAGTTTTAAAAAATAGCAATCACACTAGTATTATTATTAGTTAAAAAGTTCAAGTGATTTTTTACCAAATGATGTGGGTTTTTCTTTATTTAATAGTACATGTTTAACAAATCTACCTAATTTATGTTTAAGTATAACCTTGTATTTTGAATCAAAATTATATAACAGATAATTAAAGAATGCAATAATTTAAGCAGTTAATAATTAGTACTTACCATATCCCCAATTCTTGGGTTGAGCTTGGTCATTTCAGACCAAAACCAGTTCCATTGCTGAGTAAGTCTTGTGTGATCAGAGGTTCTAAAAGGAAATCCATCAATGCCCCAAGCAGATATAATTTGCTTGGTATCAATGTTTTCCACTTTACCTTCAGGACTTATCAATGGGATAATAGGCTTTTCTTTGTAGTTGAAAACCTCTCTTATCAATTTCATTCCTGTTTCAAAATTGAAGTCTTTCACCACATACCACCCAATCTTAGTACGTTGCAAATTTGTTTCTAATGTTTTCCTATATTTCTCATTCCATTCATCCACAATGGGGATCCACAAAATCTTGAAATCTTCCATTCTATAACCCTCTACTTCTCTTGGCTTTTCCTTTAATTTCTCATATATTGATTTTAAAAGCTGAGTCTCTTCATCAATGTTTTCAAGCCCAGAAATGAATAACAACACATGCTTCTTCTTGAACTCTTCAATTTTAACCTGGTAGAGTAAAATACAAAATCAAAAAAAAAAATGTTAGCATCTGGTAGTTTCAAGGTCAGAAAATAGAAATGCTAATTAAAACATCATGAAATTTGAGGAAAAAGGGTAGGATTAATATCACATGAAAATAGGAAGATTATTCAATTATGGTGACACTATTGTAAACTTCCCTAATGGTTTACCTGTTCTCCAGTGAGGCCATTATACACGTTTTGTCTTGATTCTCTGTTCTCAGCAGAAATGATGAGTGCTTTCAAAACCTTTACAATATCTTTACCAGTGTGAATCACAATATTCTTACGCCATGTGTAGTCTTGTATTCTTCCTGCAATTACCATACATTATCTCATTTCATTATCTTAAAAAATTTACATGTGGAAGAGAATGAAGTGCAAGACACATAACTAACCTAACTCCTTGCTACACATTTCCAGATGTTCCTTAAAATTTCTTAGAATGAGATCAAGCTTATTCTCAAAATTTTTGGATAATTCATGTCTCTGACCCCTGAATCCAAGCAATTGCAAATTTGCAATCATTATATGTCACATGAAAAAAAAAATTTAAATTTGTTCCATCAATTAATTGAATAGGAGTAAACCATCATTTTGCTTTTTAAAAAATTACCATTTTCACCTTTAAAAGATATAAAAGTTATTCTATTTAATTTTTTAACATAAATTTAATATTTAAAAATGATTAAATTAATAGATATTTTCATCTTAAAATGATTATCTTACTGTTTTAAAATATTTTAAGGGTCAAAATTACATTTCACCATTTACATAATAAATTTTAAATTTGTTCATAAAAACTTGATGACAAACACTGCAGCAAAAATTCCACCTTAATTCTTAAATAAATCACAAATATAAACCATATCCCTATTGAAGGGCTGATATTTGTGAAGTTTAAGTAAGAAGGTTTTAGCCTTTATCACAAACTAATATGTTTCATAGCAACTTTTTCAAAGCTTTAAACATTTTATATAGCAGAGTAACAATAATTATAGAAAAATATATGTTTTAATGAAGAATGATTATTAAAAAATTTAATAGAAAAATATGAAATAAAGAAAAGTAGAAATTATGGCTTACTTATGATCAGTTGTAAAATCATCAATTTGACCAGTACAAGTGACAAAGGTGAAGATTGCCCAATACACAACAACAGGGATTTCATGCAATGTTTCAGCCAAAGTGGGAACATCTTTTATGTCATACCCTGCAGTGGTTAGCCCCTTCCATTCAGTGATGCATTCAATCACTTGCATTACCTTCTTTATCACACTACTTAAGTATATTAAGTGCTGTGTGTTATGGTGAATCATTAGAAGACCATTCAAATCAGCCAATGATTTTTCAACTTGTTGATTCTGTGATGCCACAGGAAGAAGGTACAAGAATTTCCCATATTCCAAGGCAAAAGCTGCTTGAACTATAAGTGCCTTTGCATCCCAAGAATATCCTTTCAGCTGTTCAAGTATTAACATTGTTGTGTGATGTGCATAATTGTCACCACGTGCTGTGCATACCATCTGCAATGCCATTAACAAAACTTCAAAATTTGTGGTAATATGAAATATGATGACATAAAAAAAAGATGTATTAATATGATAATAAGAATCTTTTATATAATTAGGTTTTTGAATTAGACTTTACTAATTGAAATTAACTTAATCTTGTAAACTGAATTTGGTCAGGAATGTGATTTCATTAGGAAGTAATGCGATTTATGTTATGTTCATTTCACAATTTGTTTGTCTTTATAAGTAATGACTCTTGCCTGTGGTTGGATATGCTACCAAGTTTTATAAATTATATAGATTGATCGATAATTGGGTACATCTAATTTTATGTTTGAGAGTAAAATTTTGTAGAGAAAGAAAATGAATGTTAATTTTTTAATTTTAAATTGAGAGTTATATAATATTTATAAAAATAAACAAAATATTATATATATATATATATGGTTTAACTTTTTTAAAAAAAAAATAATAGCTTATTTTTACTATGAGAGTTTCTGAAAAATAAGAGATTATTCTTTTGACAATAATTTGTATATTTTTTAGTTTTTATAAATATAGTTAACATTAATTTTAATTTTGTTTCTTAAAATTTTTAAAATTGATTCATACCATCATTTAATGATAATGTCATATGTATCTAGTCTTATAATGCAAATCAGTAAAAAGATTATTTTAAAAAATGTTAAATTTTATTAAGATTGAAATAAAAAAAATAATATTTAACTATATTTATTGAAATAAAAACATTTTTTATTGTTTATTCTTCTATTTGTTTCCTTTACTTTTAATATTTGACACTAATTTATCATTTTTATTTTAAAAATATCAAATTAAAAAGAATGAATTTATCTTTCTTTTATTTTTTTATGAACTTTCAAGCAAGTTTAATATCTAAGTATTGGTTTAATAGTAAATGATTGTGAAATAGAATGGTTTAGATGAAATCTTATATTTTAATTTTATTATTTTTCTAACTATATTTAAATAAATAAATAAATAAAAAGTTCAATGTCTATATTTATCTCTTAATTACATAATAATATGTTGCATTTTTTAGTAAAATGTACATATTTCTATAAAAAAAACATTATAATCATAATTAATTTATGCATATATTTCTGCTAAATAACAAATAAACACTCACTTATGAACTCAACAAAGAGAATGAGATATTTCCAATACAGAGTGAGATCTATGAGTGAAAAAATTGTAATGTATAAAAAGTCAATTACAATCTTAGATAACATTATTTTAAAGTAAAATAATTGTTAAAAACTCAAAATTGTACAATCATTTCAGGAAAAATAATGATTTGTAAAAATTGTATTTAATTAAATTTCCATATAATGAAAAAAAGAAAAAGAAAAATAGCAAAAACCTGGCAAGCAATTCGCTTGAGTTTGGCAGAAAGTTGTTGGGAAGTGATGCCTGTCTCTTCTCTGAACCGATCACCCAGTTGCCCACTCTGTTCACAAAATCATCAAATATAAATCAATTTAATCTTATTTAAGCTATCAATTTTACAATTCATTCTAATATCTTTTTTATAATCAAATCCATTAAGCATTAAAAAAACACTAATACATCATACTTTAAAATTCAAATCATTAAGCATTGTTTATTAAATAAATTTAAATCAAATGCTATTAGTACATCACAATTTATACTACAACCCAATCAAGTGAAATATAATAAGGTAATATTTAAATAAAATTTGTCAAATTTAAATTGTCTCAACAATTCGAGCCTTTTTGAAGTTGGAAAAAAAAGAAATAAGCATAATATGAACCAACAACACAGGCTAACCTGGCCTAGTTGAATATAGGTAATAAATATATATATATGAATCTAGTTAAAAAGATTTAGATTTATTTGAACTTTACATATAATCATCCAAATCTCTAAATTAAATTGATATTTTTTTTTTTTTTATTTTACATAAATCTTTCTTTATTTATATAAAAATATAATATTATATATTCTTATCAATTATTCAATTTTACATAATTTTTTAATTTTATAATATTATATATATATAAATTAAATAATATAAAAACAAGATAATATTAAATGTTTTTTCAATGAATTTGAAATGTCAATCTTATATTTTAAAAAATATCTCTAATAATAACAAGTAACTTCAAAATATATTCAAAAACTTGTAAAAGTATTTATATATATATATATATAAATAATTAAAAAATTATAAATTTAATATATTAACACAAATATAATATATATTATATAAATAATATATTAAAATAAATTATAATAAATTTATAAATATATATATAAACAAATCTCTAAATAGATTAAATAAATTATTTTACAAACTTAAACAAACTTAAACAAACTTATTTACTTTAAAAAAAAATAACAAATTTAAATATATCTATTTATCAAATAAATAGTTAATACTCTCTGTTGGACGGCTTAATTTTTTCTGACCCCTGTGGGTGATATCAAAGTTATTGGAATGTCTTTTTCTTTTACTCAACGGTGTATTAATCCGTCTTAATACATTAACCCTTATTAAAGTTATTTAAATATTTACTTAAAAATTAAATATAAATTTAAATCTGACTTATTAGTTAAAAAATTAATAAATTTAAATATATCTATTTATTAACAAATTAATTCATACTAAATTTTAAAGTATTCTCACCCTATGGATGATATCAAAGTTATAGTCCATTGCTTTATATTAAAGGTTGAAATACGTATCCCTGGTTCTCCTTTTAACATAACTTTCTTCTGTACTGGTTACAAAACAAGGAAAGAGAAAGATACTGAATGTCTCACAAAAAAAGTTATATAAACATAAATGAAATTTAAATTATTACTTAAAAACAAGTAACTACTATGAATTTGAATTATTACAAAAAAAAAGTCAAATAACATGATATAATTATATTAAATATAGAGAAAAACATAATCTTTATCAAACAAGATCTTATTATAATTAGATGTAAATTAGACATATAAATGAAATTTAAATTACTCAGAAACAAAGTAATTATTATGAATTTGAATTATTACAAAAAAATAAATAAATCAAATTACATGACATGATTATATTAAATAGAAAAAAAAAACAATTTTTATCAAACAGGATCTTATCATAATTAGTTGTAAATTTTACTAATTAAATTTAATAAAAAAAATTATATCATTTTAACATCACCATATTATATTACTGAATAACATAAGAAGATGTAAATACAATTATTATGATTTATGCAAGATGTTGTAAAGAGAGTTATAAGCCAATTTACCTTAGTAATCATGGTGTCTGTAATTTTAATGGAGTGGTGGATAACGTTTGAGGCAACACAGTGAAGAGATCCTACATCTAACTTCTCAATACAATGAAAATGGGTTCTGTAAACATTATCCAAGATCTGTTCATCACTGAATTCAAATGGGTTTTGCAACAATGTCTTCCCTTGTTGCACATTAGAACATGAAAGTGACTTAGACATTTTGGTGATTCAGCCTAGCCTAAAATATACCCTATAAGTCAAATTTCAAAGTAAAAACCATGCCTTGTTCATTTGTGTTGCCCTATTTATACTAATAAAAAAGCAAAGAGCATGAGTTTACAATTCTTAGGGAGGCCCATAATAGCATAATAAATGATTCTCTTTAGCATAGAAGGAACTAAAAAGCATTGATATGTAAATAATTCCCTTTATGCCTTCTTCTTAGCGACTCTTGTATTAAATAATGAGTGACATCATTTGATGTTTGATTCCCATGACTTTTTCTTTTCAATAAAAGAATGTGGATATGAAAACATGTTACACTTTTAGGATCAACAATCAAATCTGCAAGAAAAGAATCCAGGTTTATCAGCATAAAATGAATGCTTCTGAGAGTTACATTATTCACATAATATTTTTTATAACACCACTTTTTATTCTCTATTACATCAACTATTTTATTTTTATTTTTTAATAAAAATTATGCATGTAAACTAATTATTCAAATACAACTTTTCTAAACTACTAAGTTGATCTAATTATAATAGATTTTATGAGATTAATTTTATTACTTTCATTTGTACATTAAGAAATACAACTTAACTAATTTTAAAGATAATAAAAATTACTCTATAACATCTAAAAAAGTATCAGGTTATATTGTTAATAATGTAATGTTTGGTTGGAAAAAAATTGAAGGAAGAAATAGAGAAAAAGAAATAAATTTTAAAAAAATTCTCATGTTAAATTATAAAATTTTTAAAAGGAAAGAAAGGGATAAAATTAAAATCATTTCTTGCTTAATTTTAGTTCCATTTTAAATTGAAATAAATAGAAATGACTTTTTTAAAAATCAATTAAATAAAATAATTCATAATTTAATAACTTTATTTAATTATAAAAACATATAAAATAGTAAATTTATTTATTTTTTGCCACCTTTCCTTTTTTTTTTCTCCTTAAACCTTGCCCTTGTAAAGTAAATAAAGTCTTTACTTATTTCATCCATAACATTTGATGACTCCCTAATCAATTTCATTGTAACTATTTAATTTAACGTCTTGGACTCTATTTTATGGATGTTAGCTGCTTGCTTTACGTTCTTTTTTTTTGTTCTTATATGTTAACTTTAGATTTCATAAGAACTTTAGATTCTTCAGATTGACCTGTTTGTTGATACGGCTTAGGTTGACCCAATAGTTTTTTAATAGTGCTGAACTCTATAGTGTGTCACCTATTGAAGGGAAAAAATGGGAAGTGTAAATCCACATAAAAATTCCATCCGTGTAGATTAGGATTTTTTTAGTTGTTAAATTTTTTATTTTTTAAAAAATTTGTCACCGTTATATAAAAATGTATTAAAATGGATATCATTGTTTAGATATATAAATATTATTATTTTAATAAAATATTACAACTTCTCCTCGTTATCAAGATTAGAAAACAATGGTTTGATATTTGTCTTAAAGGAGGTATACATTTATGAAAAAAAAAAGTTATAAATTAGAAAATAAGTAAAAAAATAACATATACGATGAATGTTTTTATAGATAAAAAAAGAGATATAAAGAGAAATATAAAATATATTTACTAAAAATTAAAATTGTAAAAGTTAATAGATGTATCGGTATTTTTTTATTATTAAAAATATAACGTATAATTTTTTTATAAATATATAATATTTATTTAAATGTAAGGTGAATATTCTTATGCTTACCATAATAAAAATTTTATTAATTTAAATTTATTTAATAAAATATTAAATTTTATAAAAAAAATTAAAATAATTTATATAATATAATTTATTAATTTAACGATTAAATTAATAAAATTTATATAAGTACGGTGCATGTTAGCCAAAAACATGTTCTGCGTGGTTTGGTTACAGGGGACCAAATTAAAAGATGAAATGTTGTCATTACACTTCTATAAATATAATTTAATTTATACATCTTTCCATTCTTTCCTTTAATTAAAATAAACAAAAAGATGATACCATGTTTTTTCATTTCATTATTTCATTTACTCATCCATGGAACCTACATTTATTTAGACGAATTGCATTTAAGGCAAAGTATCTCAAACAATGTTGTTATTTAGTTTTTTAATATATACTATCTCAGCATATTTCATAATTTCACTTTATAGTATAGAGATAATTATATATATTATGTTTCTTTCTTTTCATTAAATTAAACTAAGCAAAAAGCTTTTATAACCTGAAACAGAAAGATTCAACCAAATAAAAACTAAATAAAAATAATATCATTTACTTTTCCATTTTCATTCTTTCCTTTACTCTTCTACCTAGTCTTTATCATTTTTGTTTTCCTTTTCCGACCAAACAAGCGTGATTCAGAACATCAATGTAACTTAGTTACGTAAATGAAACAAAAGAATCAATTAGGGTCAAAATGGATAAGTAAAAAATATTAAACGTATCATAATTATCTTGTAGTTAAAAGAAAAGTAAATCTCAAACATGATAAAACATTTCATCTCATTTTATTTTAACTTTAACTAATTATTGAATCAATTTTACTAAATATTTTTAAACAGTAATTTATTAATCATAATTATTAGTTTATATATGAAATGCCTCAAATAAGAATATTTATTTTATGCAAGAATGAAAAGAATAAGTTGATTATCATATCTTATCAGAATAACGAAGACTACACATATGTTATATTAGTTTTTTTAAGAAAGTTACATAATATTTTTATGTATTTATCCCTCATCATTTATATAATTATACGATCAGAATTATTTTCTGAATATATAATGATAAAACATCTTTAAATAATCTTATGAAACTTTTATGTATGAAATTTACTTAGTTGTTAAACATAATTGCAAAATATATCTTTTGAAAAATATTATGGACAAAAAAAATTTTATTCATGTCTTTTATTTTACTCTTATAAATAAATTTGATAAAAAGAATAATATTTTTATCCTATAATTAAGTTTAAAGTTGATTTTCATTTCATCCTCTGACTTTTTTTATTTAATCTGATAAATGTATAGTTCATCTATTTTTGCATCTTTGTAATATTATGTACGATGATAAATGTATAGATTAGGAGTAACAACATTATAAGAAAATGAAAAAAAATATTTAAACATGCAAATGATAACATATATTTATTTATATTCAGATATTTAGATGTAAATTATTTGATCTGTTTATTTTTTTTTTATATTTTTTTTTAAAAGTTGTCAATCATTAAATAAAATATGTAAATAATTATAAAATACTATTTATATGTAAAAAAAAATATTATTATATAAAAATATCACAAAAAAATTGTTTGAGTGTACATAAAGAGATGATTAATTTTGAAGAGAGGATTACATACCTTGGGAAGGAACACTGGAAAGAGGTACAATGAAGAAAGTTGCTGGTGTGGTTTGTTTTCATATTAGGGATAATTTCGAAGAAGATAAGGAATTGATATAAGTAAAACAATGGATGGACAAGGTATGAGTGTAATGGGTATTTTGTTATTGCTTTGTTGGTGAATGTGTGTATGTTATGTTATTTGATTTTTCTACTCGTTTTAGAGTGGTAATTGTTATTTGCTATTTATTATGTTGTTGCCATTTCCTTGTTAGTTTTACTTTGCTTGCTATATTTTATTTTTTATTAACTAAATAAATTTATTATATGAATACAAGGGATATTCAAACCTTTTTACATGAAGTAATATTAATCTCTATGTAAGGTAAATGATTAATACACCAATCAAAAGAAGAGTCGTTGATTTGTTTGCTATACATATCTTAGATATAAATACAACATATTATATTTTTTTAATATAAATCAAATATAACACTTTTTAAATATATTATTAAAATTAATAGGTAATAAATATTTTTAAATATTACTAATAATATTTTATGACATAAATAAATATAATATTTTTTAAAATATTATTAAAATTAATAAATAATATTTTTTATATTTTTATTATATTTTTTAAATATCATAAAAAATACAATATAATATAAGTATTAGATGAGAATATTGTACTACACACTTAGGACGTTTTAATTTTTATCTTATTAAAAACATCGAACTAACAACCTTTCATTGAAGCTCTCATTACACTCTAAAGAGAGACAACACCTACTTTCCTTCATCCATGCATGTGTAAAAGAATCTCTCTCTCCGCGATCTCGCCCAGAACTCGCTTGACTCAGCGAGTTGATTCAGTGAGTCAACTCGGTGCCCAACTAGCCAATGATATTCCTTCATTCTGGGCCAGGCTTCTTCCTCTAAAAAGAAATCATAGCTCAACCATGTTGGGTACACACAGTTTTTGTTGATTAAGATTCTCATGAATTTTAACTTACTTAATTGTAAGTTTGGTTCTTTTATTTTGTTGTAGATTGGGTTAGATTTGGGGCTTCAAATTTGGACCTTAAATTTTCAGGTTAATATAACTGCTAGGTTTAATTAAAATCTAAGATTCACAAATATATGTTCATCTATCTTAGTGTCTAATCAATTTTATTAAATGGGTTGTTGCTTTTGGGTCATTGGGCTCATTGTTATGCTAATTGCCTAATGTATAGGTTAGTTAGCATTGGACGTATTCCAGTTGAATGTAGATTTTAAACATATTTTGGATAAAAATAATGCAAGGTCTTGAGATAAAATAGATCACAGTATTTTTGATAACTCTTCTTCTTAGTTACCAGGATGTGTTAGAGCTATTTGAACTTGTATCATTAGACTAGAGTCCATTTTTTTTCTTCAGAATTTAATTTTTGTTTACATTGTTGCTTTTAGCTTAAATAATATAGGATATTAACTCAATAGATTAAATATAAAAATAAATTAAATAATTTATAAAATATAAAAAATAAACACGTAGATTTATGATATTTTAATATTTTGTTATATTCTATTGCAATTATAATTTGATTATGTACTTATCTGTATCCTATTTTTTAAAGTGATATTAATTCAAAATTTAAATGCTTTATTATTTAATTAAGGTTTTTTTAATATAAAAACTATAAATTATATTTTTTAAATAATTATTTAATTTTAAATACTATTATATATTTATGCAATCATAACAGTGTAATTGTCGTCTTAAATATCTTACATCTTATTAGGATATTTTTAATTTAAAAAATAATTTAATTCTAAATCTTTTATTATTTAAAAATAATTTAATTTTAAATCTTAGATAATAATAATTTTATATGTGTAATTCTCTACCATTATATATTTATAAAATTTTAGATATATACAATACAATTGTTGATTGTCTTAAACTTTATATATGTGTAAATTTAGAGAATTAAAAATAAAAATAATATTAAAAATATACCTTATTATTTAAATTTATAATTTATTGAATTATGTTTTGTATCAAAAATTAAATTTTTCGAAAATCCTGTAAAATATTTTTCAAATTTTTTTTATCAAATTAAATTGATAAAATCATATTTTTAAATTTTAACTTTAATTTTAATATTTAAGCAAACTCTCTCCAAATTTTTTAAATTATTATTTATTAATCACAATTATTTTTTTCAAATTTTATTTTTAAAAGAGTATTTTAAAAATAATTTTAATTTATTTTTCAATAAATTTTTTCTTTAAACAAATTAAAGTCATAGAATTACATAATCTTGAATTTTCTATTGTACCAAAAAATATAAAAAATAAGGATCAAAGTTTTGTTAGATTATTTTATATACATATTATATTTTATTTCTTTCATATACATATATATCATTTAAATATTTAATTTTTATCTTAGTATATATATAAATAATTTAAATAATTAATTTTTTATCTGAAGAAAAATTAAATCAATTTTTTTTTCAGAATTATTTTAAAATTATACATTTTATTGGATATAATTTTTAAATAGAATCCTAACATCTAACTAACTCCCAAATTGATTTATTTATTTTAAAATTTTTCTAAATATTTTTTTTAACAATTAAAATTTGATAACGTTTCCATTTTTATATCATTTTAAAACAAAATTAATTATTTTTTACTTATTCATCATCTCATCATAAATCTATCCAGATTGTGACAATGATGAAAATTTTTGAAGCTATTTTTAATTTTCTTGTAAAAGTTAAAGATTTAAGTTAGTATGGAATAGAGAATATATGGTATAAAATTGGAGGAAAAGGAATAGAGATTGGTTTGAATGGATTAAAATGTGATAAGTAAGCTATGCAAATGGCTAAGGCAACCAAAAGTTTTTGCAAAGGTGAAGTTATATGCATCTTGCATATATCCTACCTCACAACACATAAGCATTTCTTGATGAAGTTCCATTAATAGCTGCAGATAAAAATGAAGGTTAAGGTAATAAAGACGAATTCTGTTAATTATATAGATTGATATAGTATAGGACTGTTATGCAACTTTCACCTCTACTGTCTTAAAAAATATTAAAAATTGTCCAAAATATTACAAAATATTAGAAACCAAATCATTGTCACTAAAATATGAAAAAAATTTCTTAATAATATTTAAATAATTATTTTCATAAATTATTAAGATCAAAATAATTTATATAAAATCATAAATTTAAACTTCATCTATCTGTTATGAGAAAAAAAAATCTCAGTTCACATCTCATGCGCTGAAATTTAATTTGGTGCATGTATTTATTGAAATCAGCAACAAACATCTGATAAAATTCTTATATTTAATAATAATAAATTAATATTTCTATTCTGATTCATGTCACAATCAACAACATTCAAATTAAATAATAATTTATTTTAAACAATTTCTAAAGTAGAACGAAAAGCAACATGTTACACCTGCTAAAATAAAGTGAAATCAACAGGAAAAGTTAAAAGGAAGAAAATGTTAAAAGTGTAGCTAGTCTCTCCTTTAGTCTATTTTTCAAACTAATGGATTAACAAAACAAACATAAAAGACAAAACACAAATGAAGTAAGATATAAGTGTGACAAAAATGCAAACATGAAGAAGCAAGAAGGATAGAGCAATCAACATGGTTGATGGATCATTTAAGAAGGACTATTGTAGGATATACCCATATTTTACCAACTTTTTTCCAAAACTATTTATTTGCTTTCCATGATATGATTTTCGATTAAACCAATTTAACCAGCATTTCCAATTCAATTTTTATAACACTATTATTAAGTAACTCAAATGAAAATAAAATTACTTTGGTCAATATAGGAGAGTTAAATCAGAATAAATTATCTTAAAAATACGAGATAAATGCTTAATATTAGGGATGTAAAAGCACTTCCAATAAAACAACTTTCTTAAATTGTTTAAATTTTATTTAATAATTCTTATGTAAATTTCATATATATATATATATATTATTTTTTATTTTTTATAATTTAAGTAACCTTTTATTCCAATAAAAAACTCAACAAAAACTTGTAAATAAACTTCACAAACTATCTCACATTTATTATTTTTGCTTATCTATATTTAGGATAGTACATAATATGTCTATCTTCTTCCATAAACATCAATTTCTTATACAAGCATTTATTGCTTTATTTTTTTTGCCCATATAGAGCATTCCAATGGTATATTTTTATAACCAATAATATATTTTTATAATATATAGTTACTTCACTATAAATATAAAATAAGCACTTGCATTAGAGATGGTCGAACTTATATATGTATATTATTTTTATCCACAATTTAATATTTTAGAAAATTCTCATACTAATGCATATACAGTTGCATTTTTTTAAAATAAATTTCTAGAGAGAGAGGAAACCGTTATTTTTTAACTCATTGCTGAAGCCTTTTTTTTTATATAAATCATGCAAATCTACATATTATAAATCCTTTTTTTTATATATAAATCATGCAAATCTACATATTATAAATCTATATGATTTACATGTTGATGAACCATGAATGAGGGTTTAACTTTCTTTTATTTTTATTTTTTATTTTATTTGTCTGATTCTTAAATGTTCTATTGTATCATAATATGTTGCTTCCCTAAAGTATCAAATAAGGACACTAACAAGCGCAATGAATATTTTTTTACCTTTTCATGTGATTAACATAATCTACATGGAAGTTATCTTCATAAATTAAGCCCATTTGAATAAATGATAACTAAGATTTAAATTTGATAACTAATATTTAACATTGATAATTAAGATATGCACTCTTACATTTTTTATTTTTATATAAAAAAAGTAAAAAACAAAAAAATACAGAGTTTTACAAAGTTCATAAAAACATGTGGATAATATATTAATAGTAATAAGAGGCAAAAAAAAAATGAAGTTCATGATTTACACAACCTAAATCTAATTGTCTATATGCTATATAAAGGTCCATGCCAAAACAAAGACAAGAAGCACAAGCAATTTAGTGTTACTCATTCTACTTGATGGAAAGGCCTTGTTGGGCAATGCTGCTGGTGCTGATGTTAGTGGAGGCTCTTCAACCTTTATTGCAATCTTCATTCCTTGAAAGCAAAAACCTCTACCACTTATGAAATAATATGATCTTGCCTCTAAGAGTTGGACAACATCTCTCCCTCCTCTTGTGATGTTTTTTATGAAATTTGTGTCAACACAATTCTCATAATTTGTTTTGTTCACCTCCAAAACATTGTAAATGTGCTTGTCAAAACCAAAATCTATGCACACAAAGGAAAATTGGTTAGCAAAGAACATTGACATAGATATATAAAATGCTCATATCAATAACTAATCAATGATGAGAATTGAAGGGGCTTACATAACCAATCACCCTTGTAAATGTGCTCATGACTTGCCCACTTTGTGAAGTTAACTTGTGGTGCCCAAGTATACCTTCCTCCTCCAACCCTGTGGAGTGTAGGGTCTCTGGCTTCAAGTTTGTAAAACCTCATTGTGATGATCATCAATGAACAAAATATTGTTTTTCTCTTAACATCCATCCTCAACAATGAAATACCTTTGTTAATGCTAATTAAAAGAAAATAAGAGGAGCTGCTTATATGTCATAGTTCAATTAGCATAACCAATGTAAGGTCATAGAACATTTGGAACTTGGATTTTGGAATGGATAAAAGAAGCATTTTAAGGCAAATTTCATGTGGGTGTAGTCATCTAAAACGTGTGTTCAAAATTGAAGCCAAATTTTGTGTGTTTGTACCAGTTTGGCTCATCCAAAAGTACTATTCATGCTTTTCCAGTTTCATTCATCTTTGCAGTTCTTCATTTAGACTATCAAAGGAAAACTATAACTTAGATCAATTAAGTTTCAGTTTTGTCAAAAGTTGCAAAATTCTCTACCGTATCAATCATATGGCTCATCAATTCCACGTTATTAGTTCAAGCACTATGTCCTTTGATTTCATGTGCAAAATTTCCAATAAAAAATCCATTCACAAGTTGGACAAGAATCACATGCCCTTTTATCCCCAATAATACATAATACCTAAAAAAAACTTAACTAACAAAAGAAGAATATTAATTTTTTATAAGAAAGAAATTTTTTTATCATGTATCATTGTTTTAATTGGAAAGACAAAAAAGAAATTTGTGGTAAATGATTTATACCTTGAGAGGGTGTCTGAAAAATGTAAATAAGATTATTTTGGACCGATTACAAATTGTATAAAATTATGTAGTTATAGTAATTAAGATAGCTATAAACATCTGTATTTATTAATCTCTCCTTTGTGTATTTCATAGGTTATATTATCACCACTTCTCACCAGGTTTAACTCAAGTATCCAATAGCAAACAGACAGGGTTATCTTGATGCTTCTCACATTTCATCTTTATCATTTGCCAAAAGGAGGCAAACGCTGGCTACATCTCACTATTTAAGTACATATTATTTTATTAGCCTTTAATTTTCTTGGGTTGAGGATTTACCTACCTCTTTAAAACATTTTATTTTTATTGTTGGTCATCTACTTGCTTTGGTCTCCATCAATGGAATGATTGAAAAAAAAAATTATATCATGCTACTTTGAATAACCCTCATATTTTTCATTATTTTGCTACTGTTATTGCATGATAAACAAATTGAAAACTATGGACTTGCCGTTGAAAGGAAAGTTGTAGTTCACACCATTGAAAATGGTATATTTACACCTAGCATTTCTTGAATTTTTCAAAAGAATTATTTTCAATTTAATTATTTTATAGAATATAATAATGTTTTATCCACCAAATAAAGATTTATTATAATAATGTTTTCTATACCTTTTCCTATTTTTTTAAAATTAAAAAATAAAATACTTGTTTGATAAGAGTAATTTTTAATCTGTTTTAAAAATATTTTTTAATTTTTAAGACAAAAATTAAAATAACTTTGAGCTGTTTTAATTTTTTTAATTTTGTTATTCATGTTCTTCTATATATTATTTTATCTTTTTAATTTACTTACTTCCTTTTACTTTCCTTTAAAAAATAGTTTATGAAAATTGTTTTAAAAAAAATTAAAACTATAAACTAAAAATACAATCAAATAGCTCTTAAATAATTCATTGCATCCCATTATAAAAATTCAAAGGAAAACACATGATATTCATTTTAAATTTGATTATGTTAATTACTTTTTTTTTCAATTTTTTTAGTAGAGTTCAATTCAGCACAATTAATCATGTCATGATCCTAATGTGTTTCGTATCAATTAAAATTCTATCTTATAACAGATTAAGAAATTTTAAAATCCTATATGCATGTATTTGTTGGAAGAAGGAAATGGAAAGCGACTAGCCATTTTTATTCTCAAGCTATCATAAAATAATCAAATATAAAATTATTTTGTTAATTTTTTCTTATTTCACTCCATCTCATTTTTTATTTATTTCACATATCATTAAATATCCCAACATAGGTAAAACTTTCCATAGAGTAGTGACTAACATTTTCAACCATGACTTTTAAAGTATTTTAAAAACCAAATATCGACAAACTAATATATCCAATAAACAGTATTCAGTTTATGTTTTCAGTTTATGTTTACAATCATTTAATAAATTTTTAATTTAGTTTCTATATATATTTTTACAGTCTATTATACCATCATAACACATGTTAGAGTTAAAATCATAGTGAAATATGAAAATCATATTGAAAATGAATACCATCGGACTAGAAATACTATATTTAAAATCGATATGTATGTAAAAGCTAATATATTTTAATCTATCTTAAATATATTTTAATCTATGTAAATTTGACTAAATTTATTTTCAAGCTCTAAATTTTTTTATTGATATTGATCCTCATAAGTTTCAAAAATTTTGAAAAAAAATTCCTGTCACCGCTTAATGATAACAAGACATCTTCGGTAAAGCCATATTACATCAGCAAATACTAGTATAAAAAATAACTTGTTTAAATGCATGTTATGTCATCCTTAATAGTAATAAAGATCATTTCAAAAAAATGTGAAATTTGCAAACCAAAACCACTAAAAAATATTTGAAGGACAAAAACTAAGACTAAACATATTTTTTTTAGTACAATGTAGAAATCGATGAAGATCGAACCCGAACCCTCATGTTAAACTACTTTAATCTCCAATCCTTCACCGTTAGACCAATTCTAGTAGTTTAAGACTAAACATATTTTAGTGCACAAGAAGTCATTTCTAGATTGGCCTTATATTTCACAATAACTTCACATCAATCTGTTGTAATGGCAAAAATCAACCTTAAAATTGAAAATGATGGAGAGTAACTAAATTGAAAATGGATGTCATGTTTTGGGACCAATAATATATTTTAACCTAAAATTTTAAGCCACATCAATTACATTTTTAGTAACTGCACCTTTTACTTTCTTTAAATTCAAGGCACAAAAAACTTTCCCCTCAAGGAAATAAATCCTGAATATCCACAATATCAGCAAGGACACCAGCTGCAGTAGTATCATTTCCAGCTCCAGCACCTTGAATAACCAGCGGTTGGTCAGTATAGCACCGAGTATATATTTCCAGCTGCCATTGGCATCAACAAACAATTAGGTCAATCCTTAGAAGTGTTAGCTTACAAGAGCTGAACTTTTACAATATAGCAAAGCCAAAGAGACAGGATGAAAGCATATTTTGTTAGGTATGCCTTTAAAATATAAAAGAATTCTAATTAATAATTATCACACCAACACTGAGAAAATTAAAGAAGTTTACCACGTTATCACTTCCTCTTAGTCTTCCTAAAGCAGAATTCTTTGGAAGCTCTTGAATACCAACTTCACACCTATGAAAAGAGAAAAGTTATAATTAGCATAAATGGAATCCAATACTGAATATGAATAAATTACACATTAAAAATTACCAAGGCATATACAAAAATTGAATTTAAATATATATATATATATATATATGCACAAAGGTGTAACACTATTGCTTGATTGAAGACATGGAGGGAGGGAAAAGAAGATGCCTTGAGCCCTCAATCACACAGACATAGCGCAGTACATTTCCATTTGAAGCTGCCTTCTCAACTCTCTCTTGAATATCTTTATCCAGCAACAAGAGTCCACGATCCAGGAAGTCTTCAACAGTCATTACATCAGGACCCATTTCTTTGGGATACAAGCTCTCAATCTGTAATGCATATAAAATAATGAACATAATATAGGGAAAAAGATTGGCACAGAAAAAGAAAAGAAGGGAACAGGGAAGTAAAATATAATAGACGACCATACAAACCTGAATGCTATCCAGATTAATTTGATTACCAAGTATCCGAGCAAGAATTAAAGCCTGTCTTAAAATTGGCCAAAATGCAAAAAGTAGTATTAGCACATTTTATGCTACTATTCATAATAACACAACCAACTATATGTTAGGTCTCAGACAGTATATATTTATTAATGAGAGACACTGGAGCAATGCTCCTTACAGTGATCAGAATTAGGAAAAAGGAACCCCCCTGACTGCAGTGACACAGCCCCTACCACTACCAACCACTAGAAAATAATCATGCATAACCCCTTGATCCTCTTCACATAATAAAATATCCCTAAGCTGCTAACAGAATCCGGTTCTCTGCTCCACTCCTGCCACCTGTCCCATATGGTTATGGGGTACCAACTCCAGTCACTACCCTGTATTTTTCCAATTCTGCCCCTTACCTTTTTCTCCTACTATAAAATTGTGTTAAAGGTCTATCACTATATTATAAAATTGTATTGAAAGCCGTAAGATAAGTAATGGTTAACTTAAAAGCTGATAAATTATGATATCACTTTAAAAATGAAAACTCAGTCACCGTGGTGCACTAGGTGCATATACTTATTTCAATACCAACAATTTTCATGACCAAAATCACCAAATGGACAGGCACAAATTTTACTAGAGTAACCTTGGATTTCTTTCTACTAGACTAGACTGATATTCATATTATCAAAAAATGGCCATTCAAGTATATGCTTCAGCTATGTACAGTGCCTTATGAGACTACAGCATTTTCGGTTTTGTGCAAGTAAGCATGGCAATGAGGCAGAGTAGGGGCAAGTTTTGTCTTCCCTAACCTGCTCCTGCCAAGGATGGGGAGGTTCAGGATTGGGTTTGGGAAGGAAAGGATAAAAAAAATCAAATCCAACTCCATCCCTATTGAGGTTGGGGAAATTAATAGGGAACCCATCCTACCCCATCTTTTTTCTCAATTCAACTCACACATGCACATATATATCAAATAAACTTTAATTCAAATGATATATATATAGTATAAGTATCCTCCACTAAAGATAATTCTATTCAGGTTAGGTAAGACCACTATAAGCCGTAAAGCTCTCCCTCCGAGCTTTTAACATAGTTGTATATCCAAGACTCAAGCACGAGATCTCTGGTTAAGTTGAATCAACCTTCCACTAGTTGATCCACGCGCTCATTGGTAATTCAAATAATATAGAAAATAGGCATCAAGAATGTTTAAATAAAAATTTAAGAACTAAATCATAATTTTAGCAAATGTGTAATTTCAATTTGTTTTTAATATTATTATAATTTATATTATTTAATTATTATAATAGTTAGTTTTGTATTTTTAGTAACTATGAGAAAAAGGAGTGAAAGAATAAAATCCTAACTCTATTTTATAGTGATTTGGAGACAAGTATTTACATCTCCAAACCCACCCGATCCCTACCTTTGCAAATTGGAGAAAACATAAACCCAATTATAGTAGATTCTTTCCAACGAAGTTAGGATGAGGTTGATTGAGTACCAACATGTTCGGAATTAATTGTTATGTCAAATTTGCAAGGCATTTGAGAGCTTTTAGATAGGGCAGAAACAGCTACAAAACTAAATTTCACAGAAGTAAAGCAAACCACATTGAACCTTTCTGGCGACATCCATTCCACCAAGGTCATCTCGTGGATCTGCAACATGATAGCATGCATAAATAACTAAACACTTAAAAGGTAAAAACTGAATGGCGATAGAAAATGGATCTCAAGAGGAAATGACCAAAAAACAAGAAGATTAATCATGTTAACACCATACCTAAGAATCTATTTCATAATGTTAATAGTTCATTCAAACAGAAAGGGTTTGAAGGAAAAATATATGTTGTTGAATTGAAATGTGGGAATTATTAGAATTATTGGAAATTGGAATGGCAAGATTTGGGTAGGAGAGGAGAAATGAGAGGATAGAGACTCTGAATAACAATTAGATTGATATAGTGCAAGTCTGGATACACACGAAACATGATCGTATGCATAAGATACTCTCAGTAGCTTCTAAAAATATGTGGATCCCCTACCAAAAATGTGAATCCAAAGCCCACTAATGCTAATAAATATCCCCATATTAACAAGGTTTACGTTATAAGAGCTAGGGGGAAGGCCTTTGGGCTAAAGGCCCAAGAGAACCAGAATGGACTAGGGAAGGAATTTGGGATGAAGGGCTGGCTCCAACGTAACTGCCTCTACATGTGAAGAATGAGAGAAGCATTTGTCATGGAAGAGGGGGCCAGCAGTAAAGGTAATGAAAAATGATGAGGGTAAGCACGAATTGAGTGGTAAGGTTCACATACAGAAATTAGAAATTAAACATATCAATGAGTTTCACTTTTACATATCAACAATACATTTTAAATGTAACAGTCACTAACCTGGTTCAGTATATCCTAGACTTTTAGCAGCTCTAACAACTTGGCTCAGTGGCTTTCCATCTTCAACCTCACTCATTACATATCCCAATGTCCCTAACAAGAGCAAGTAGCATAAAATATAATATCAAAAAACATAATCTCTTCTTCCTATTAAGAATGTGTGATGAATCACCAAAAAGAATGTTATTATAGGACCATGAAAGATATATACCACTCAAGCTCCCAACAATACGATGAACAGGGTCACCAGAAGAGATTATGCGATTTAGGGATGCTATCACTGGAAGACCAGCACCTACCTTTAAAAATATAATAATCGGATCAGTAATAGTTCATCAATCCTTTGATAGTTGATACTTTAATATTCCACTTAAGTCAAATAAGAATTTGACAGGACCCTGCCATAACTAAGGTGTACCACTTAATTAAATGGAAGAGTAGCAGGTAATTGCACGCAGGTAATGGGGAGAGCATGAATAAGGGAATGGGTTTGTAAGTTGTAACAACCTGCCCAGGGAGCAGGTAAGGACAGGGAGTAGAATCTGTTAGAGTAACAGGTTACAGGAGAAGGAAGGAATAAGGAAAAGGGAAAAAAGATTGTGTGTGGAGTGCATGGGAGGTTTACATATCTCTCAAATGACCAGTGTTATATTTTACTTCTTACTGTTCTCTGTTTCTGTGTTTTTCCTTTCTAGTGTAATGGCTTCTTGGGTATTGGTTTTTGCTGAAATCTGTAACTAAGAGTTTCTTTATGGCTGCTGGTGTATTTCTGGACTCTGGATTATCTTAATTTTGAGAATAAACATTTTTTTCACCAACTTCTTAACAGAGATTTTAAAGCCTTTTTTTTAAAAAAATTCCAAAATTCCAAAATTAACACGGGAGAAACAAAAAATGTATAATGACTGTTATAAGGTGCATAACATACATTTACTTCTCCAAAAAAAAGTAAAAGAAAATGTTAAAACCACTTTTAAAATTTTTCAAAAGAAAAAAAAAATGAGATAGTCTCCTTCGTATGTTTCAAAAATAAATTGAAATGCACATAATGAGTCCTTTTCATAATTTTATATTTTTCACAACCATAAGTCCTGCACACACCTAGAATACCCTTTCCCTCATTTTATTGGGGAAGATGACACTGTACCAAGTTCTTTCATCAAGCTACCACTGGCAAACCAGACAATATAGCTTCGACTTTTCCCTGGATTTCATTTTCTGATAAAAACTCCACACTCAAGTAAGAAAAGAAGAAGAATCTAGAGAACAAAACCTACCAGCCGTTACGCTGCAGGTCCCAAGCCCAGGCTGCTACTATTCTCTCAAATCTGCTTTTTTCTCCTCTCCCTTCTCTCTCCCCTTACACCTCCTTATCAATCCTTTTCTGTTACAACAGAATCCTTGCTGTGCATAACCGTCTCATTTTCTTGATAGCTGCCACATGTCCTGTTTTTCTTTCTGGTGTAGACCCTCCAAATCCTTGGGCCCCCATTATGTTGATCTAGAAGTCGAACCTCTTGGTCTTGGGCTCTATCACTGCCCCCTTCTTCAATATCAGTCTTGTCCTCAAGACTGAAAGTAGGAAATTGACTTCTCATGGTAAACTCATCCTCCCAAGTTGCTTCTTCCATTGATTGGCCTTTCCAATGTATTAAATATTGTGTGATATCTTCCCCATGCCTCCCTATTCTCCTTACTCCAAGGATCCGTTCTGGTTCAGCTGTCTCTCCCAATTCCGCATCCATGCCCTCGGGTAAAGACTGAATGATAGCTCTGTTTTCCACCACCTTTTTCAGTTGTGAGACATGGAAGATCGGATGAATTTTGAATGATTCAGGCAATTGCAATTTATATGAGACTATTTCCACCTTTGCAATAATTTGGAAGGGACCATAAAATCAAGGGGCTAATTTTTGGTTAATCCTCCTTGCTACTGTTTGCTGTCTATGGGGTCTTAACTTTAAATAGACCCATTCTCCAACTTCAAAACTCACATCCCTCCTATGTTTATCAGTTATTTTCTTCATCTGAGACTGAGCTTTATCTAAATGAAATTTAAGCTGTCTAAGAGCTTCATCCCTATCCACTAGTTCTCAAGCTACCGCTTCTACTTGAGACTCACCCAGAATAAATTTCAGAATTGTGGGTGGCTTTCTACCATATACAACTTCAAATGGTGTTGTGTTAATAGATACATGAAAGGTAATATTGTACCATAATTCGGCCCAAGGTATCCATATGGCCCAACTACGAGGTTGCTCTGCAGCAAAGCATCTCAAATAAGCTTCCACACATCTATTGACAACTTCTGTTTGTCCATCCGTTTCAGGATGATATGCTGAACTCATCTAATTTGGTTCCTTGTAATCTGAAAATTTCTTGCCAAAATCTACTCATAAAGATTGGGTCTCTGTCGCTTACTATGGATTGCAGTACTCCATGCAATCTTACCACCTCCCTTATAAAGACTTTAGCAATGGTCTTGGCTGTATACAGATGTTTGAGTAAGGTAAAATGTGAATATTTAGATAACCTGTCAACCACAACTAAAATAGCCTCCCATCCTTTAGACTTTGGTAGTCCAGTAATAAAGTCCATTGAAATATCTTCCCAAATAATGTCAGGAATTGACAATGGCTGCAAAAGGCCCCCAGGGGATAAGGTAGAATATTTCTGCTTCTGACCAATGTCACAATTTCTCACAAATTCCTGTACCTGTTTTTTCATACCAATCCAATACAAATTTATAGCCAGCCTCCTATAGGTTCTGATGTATCTCGAATGCCCCTCTTCCGATGTCGAATGAAGCAAATTCAGCCTCCCCGTGAGATCTAGAAAGAGCATCAGTAGCCCCATTATCACAGCTCGGCTTGTAAAAAATGTCAAACCTGTACCCCATTAATTTTGCCAACCAGTTTTGCTGATCTGGGGTGGAGATCCTTTGCTGAAGTAGGAACTTTAGGCTTCTTTGATCTATAAAAACTCTGAAATGCCTTCCCAACAAATAAGGCCTCCAATGGGCAATTGCTAGTGCCAAAGCCATGATCTCCCTCTCATAGGCAGATTTAGCTAATGCTCCCTTGGATAGAGCCTTACTAAAATAAGCAATCGGTTTTCCCTCTTGTAGTAGCACTGCCCCAATGCCTTTTCCGAAAGCATCACATTCAATGTCAAATACCTTAGAGAAATCAGGTAATGACAATACAGGGGTTGTTGTTATCAATTCCTTTAACATCTCAAAGGCTTGTTGTGCATCTTCCCCCCATTTAAAACCATCCTTCTTGGTCAATTTTGTTAATGGCTTTGCTACTTTCCCATATCTAGCCACAAACTTGCGATAATAACCCGTTAAGCCAAGAAAACCCCTAACTCCCTTGACATTATGAGGAATAGGCCACTCTGTAACTGCTTTAACCTTTGCTGGATCCATGGAAACACCATTACCTAAAATCAAATGACCCAGATATGTTATAGTTTGCTTTCCAAATTCACATTTCTTTTGGTTAGCCTTGAAGTAATTCTACTGCAACACCTTTAGCACAGCCTCCAAGTGGATCAAATGTTCCTGCCATGTTTGGCTAAACACTAGAATGTCATCAAAAAATACCAGCACCGTCTTCCTTAATAATGGCCTAAAAATCTCATTCATGGCAGATTGGAAAGTTGATGGAGCGTTCGTGAGGCCAAAAGGCATCACTAGATACTCATAATGTCCATCATGAGTGCAAAAAGCAATCTTCTCAACATCTTCCAACTTCATTCTAATTTGATGATATCCAAATTTTAAATCAAATTTGGAAAAATAGTGAGACTCATGCAGCTCATCTAATAATTCATCTACCATTGGGATTGGGAATTTATCTAGAACTGTTACCTTGTTTAGTGCCCTGTAATCTACACACATCTGCCAAGTTGAGTCTTTCTTCTTCACCAAAATAACTGGACTAGAATAGGCACTGGTACTAGTTCGTATTACTCCCTGTTGAAGAAGTTCTTGAACCTGCCTCTGAATCTCATCTTTACGAAAATGTGGGTACCTACAAGGTCTAACATTCACAGGTCCCTACCCCAGTATCAGATTGATGGCATGGTTGTAGTTACGAGGTGGAGGCAACCCCCTTGGTTCTTGAAATACTTCTGAAATTTTCCTTAGGACCATTTGTAATTCTTTTAACTGTGCTTCATTCAATTCCCCTGGCTCCTTGGAATTTCCTATCTCTTCCTTCCCTTCGCATCTCACTTTATTCCTTTGTGTTTCTTCATTCCCTAATAGGCTTTGTAAAGCTGTAATATTCTGACCATTGTGCCCTTGTAACTCCACTTCATGTTCCTGATTTTTAAACTTTATAGTCATGGTTTCCCAATTAATGGTAACCTCTCCTAATGTTCTGAGCCAAGCAACGCCTAGAATCAAATCAAGACCCCCCATATCCAAAATCATAGCATCTATCACACAAGTGTATTGCCCCATTAGGACTTCCAATTTCGAACAAGTTCCTTTGGAGCAAACTCGATACCCATCTCCCAATCGAATTGCCAACCCCTTATTCGTCTCCTCCATAGGAATGCCTAATGCTGTGACGATTTTAGGAGAGATAAAATTATGTGTAGCTCCGCTGTCCACCAAGATGAGAATGGGTATCCCATTTACTAAACCCTCCAATTTCATGGTTTTCAAATGTTGGGATTTGGTACCCATGTCATCATAATATTCTCGTAATTTTTGAGAATCCAAAATGCTGCATTCACCTTCTTCTACCTCCAACCCTTCCTCCGCTTCTGCTACTACAATCTCTCCCACTTCATTGATGAGTTTGTCCTCCCCAAGCAGCATCACTCGTAATTTTGGATTTGGACATTTGTGTGTTGGGCTATACGGTTGAGCACAACGAAAACATAAACCTTTACGTCGTCGTTCCTCCCATTCTTTTGTTGTCAAATTATGAGTCCCCATTTTTAAATTTGCTCCTTACCAGAAACAGCTCCATCATTTTTGTTTCCACCATTTTTGTTACCTTGTAGCCTGTAGTCAATATTGACCCCTGGTCTCTTCTGCCCATTGGGTACATATTTTGCTTGCCCCAATGGAAACAAGTTTTTTGTGGGTATTTCACTACGACCCATTACCCCGTTAACCCTCTTCAAAGCTACCTCCACATTACGGGCCAATTTCATTGCTTGGAGTCGGGTTTCCGGCTTATGAACCCAAACCCAATTCTGGATATCAACCTTTAACCCATTTAAAAAATAGCCTACGTATTGCATTTCGGGTTGTTGGGGAACCAACGCCGCCAAGTACTCAAATTCTGCTATATACTCCTGTACAGTGCCGCTCTGTCTAAGAGCCGCTAATTTTTCATATGGATTTTGAATGTCCAGTCCGCTAAATCTTTCCATTAATTTGCCTTTGAACTGCTCCCATGAAATTTCTGGATATATCTCCAATAGAATGTTGAACCAGTGAACAACTTGGCCCTCCATACATACCTGAGCCAAGGGAACGCACATTTCTGGTTTAGTGTGATGAATTCGAAAGTAAGTTTCTGCTCCAGATATCCATCCACGCGGGTCACTTCCTTCAAACATCGGCAACTCGACACATTTTGCAACGAGACCTATGTCGCTCCCAAACGTCATGTGTGATGCTTGAGAATTTTCCGGTTCAGATCCCACTTCTTCATCAGTAGTATGTCGCTTTCCCTGTTCGTTCATGAACTTCCGTATAAGACTACGAAACTCCGCTTGCTCTTGTTTCTCCTTGGTAAAAGACTCTTGCATTGCGACGAGCGAATGGGTGAGAGATTGAATCTGACCCTCAACACTCACCAAATGGGATTCATTAGCGTCAACGCGAGCTTGAAGACGAGCGAATGGGTGAGAGATTGAATCTGACCCTCAACACTCACCAAATGGGATTCATTGGCGTCAACGCAAGCTTGAAGACGAGTCTCCATCGTATCCGGCAGGTCGGACCAATGATAAAAACTCCACACTCAAGTAAGAAAAGAAGAAGAATCTAGAGAACAAAACCTATCAGCCGTTACGCTGCAGGTCCAAGCCTAGGCCGCTACTATTCTCTCAAATCTGTTTTTTTCTCCTCTCCCTTCTCTCTCCCCTTACACCTCCTTATCAATCCTCTTTTCTGTTACAACAGAATCCTTGTTATGCATAACCGTCTCATTTTCTTGATAGCTGCCACGTGTCCTTTTTTCTTTCTAGTGTAGACCCTCCAAATCCTTGGGCCCCCATTATGTTGATCTAGAAATCGATTCTCTTGGTCTTGGGCTCTATCATTTTCCTTATTAATTAGGTAAATATTGCTAAAAGAATTTAAGAGCTATAGCATGTAGATTATTTATCCATACAAGACATTCAGAACTTGTATGGCTGTAATCTGGTTACTGTGAAATCAGAGTTCAAGACAAAGCATAACCAAGCAAAGAAATGCTAGCAATATTGCTGCATTTTATATTCCACATCTTTGAAAATCAGAGTTCAAGACAAAGCATAATCAAGTAAAGAAATGCTAGCAATAATGCTGCATTTTATATTCCACATCTTTGAAAATCCTGATTTAAACACTATTTTCCATAATATCACAAATACTACATTGATAAGACAAGTGGATACAGTGATACTCTAGTTGAGGCAAGAAACAATATCACTTACAGTTGACTCATGCCGGATACGACGTGGATAAGTGAAAAGTTTCTTAAAATCCTCCTGTTTCATGTAAGAGTTATTATTTAGACAAGGCTAGCACAACTACCAAACAAAGAAACTAATAAAGGGGGAAGAAACCAAAAACTTAGTTTTACTGGATAGAATAATTATAATGAAACTGATACCTAAGAATACTAAAAAAGAATGATTCTTTATTGCTAAACCCCTAAGATTCTGCCCCAGCCCCTATGTGAAACTAAAATGCAGAGTTCTGGACAAATTTTACAAGTAATCCTCACTAATTCTAAGTTATCGAGAGACCCAGTGCACTTCAATTACAGAATTCTTCTCAACTTCATCCACCTCTTACTATCCTCTTACCTTCTATTAGGCTTAGTTTTTCAAGCTAACTAACTATTAGTTATAGCAGCTAACTAATCATCTATTACAACAGCTAACTAATGTGATTTCAGAATGACAAATTCGATTAGGATTTCATGAAAAATCAAACAGAAGGATAAATTAGAGGTGGTAAATTGTATTTTTTCTTTCTTATTTATTATGTATGAGTACAACAAGTTACAAAAGAGGGTAAATGAAAATCAGGAATAAATAGTTTTTCTTGACTTGAGAAAATTATGAATCTCCCACCCTCCCATTTCAACAACTATTATGAAACAATTAAGATGATCTTACCATTGTAGATGTAAGAGGCTTCTTATTTGCCATAACAGCACAACAACCCATATCAACAGCCTGTTTGAGCACCGTAATAGTGTCAGAGCTAGCAGAGCAATCTACAAAGACCAAACCTATAACCAAAAAAATCAGGGTACATGTCATAGTGATTGAATGCATGAACTTCACCCTTATTAAGAATTTTCTTTATAATCAATAACAGGTAGCAGGTACTGCATGACATAATAAAATTTCAGCATACCTGTTTTTTTACCAAGTTGAGATGCAATCTCTAGAATTTTTCCTCCCGAATCCGGATGCACAAATGTCTGGCATTCCCCTTAAAATAACAACAAATAAGTAAGGATTTAAAAAAATACAAATATTGACATTGCTACCAAAGACAAGCTAGCATATAGATATCTACCAAAATCATGAAGTTTTGATAGAGAACCGCCAGCGCCCTTGACCCGGCAAAGTTCCAACAAGAAGCTATCATCCAAACCCTTCTGCAACAAATCCTCCGCAACCACCAAAGATTTACTATCACCAACTCCTACAACTCTCAAGCAGAGTCCCTGCCACAAAAAGAACAAATAAATAAAAGAAAGTGTAGCAGAAGCGGCAGTAGTAATAATAATAATAATAATAATAATAATGATAATCAGTGATAGTGGTAGTATTTGTAGTAGTAGGAATAATAATAACAACAACAACAAATAAAAAACGTAAACAAAAAACACAACAAACTAAATGCTGAAAATTTTACTATCCCATTTTCACTCAATGACTGAAAGGTGAAAAGGATCATATTTTACAATGATCGGTAGCTACATGTAGTTAGAGTAGCAAACATAATCTAAAGAATAACCCCAGAAGAAAATAAATAATCTGTTAAAATAGAAACTCATGACAAAGTTTTCATATTTCAAGTTAAAAGCAAGGAGGACATAAGAGGAAAATAAAATAGAATCTGAAAACATGAGAGTCGATAGCTGCGAACCTAACCAAAGGGACATTACCTGTGTAGAATGAAGAGAACGGCAAGAGACAATGTGTTGGAGAAGTTGACGACCAACTCCTCCACAACCCATTAGAATCAGAGGAATGTTCTTCATCTTCTGGCTGAGATTTTCACTTTCTTTTTTGTGAAAGAGAAAACCCTGGCAATTGAATTTGTTAGGGTTTTGTGTAATGGAAGAAGCAGTGTGAGTTGTGAAATTTAGACTTCGATCTTGATCCCACTTCTTCCAGCTTCCAAACGATCAAATATAAGCCAAATGATTTTCTGTTTGGGTCTCACAGCAATTTGGAAAGATGAATATTGAAAGCACTAATTAAACCCTCAACCTTAACTCAAAGATAAAAAAAAATTAGCTGAAAAAATAAAAAATAAAAGTTAAAAAAAATAAAAATTGAGATATGATAAAATTAAATTAAGAATGTTCAGAAAAAATAAAAAAAATGTAATTAAAAAATATATTAAAATTTAATTAAATGAAATTATTTTTAAAAATAAAAAATTTATTTTTAATTTTAACATAAAATTTTTTAATAATATTTTAAAAAGTAATTATTTTATAATTTTAATTTTTATCAAAATATTTAGTAATTTTTTAATAAATTAAATGAAATAATATATATTAAAATAATAATTTAAATATAATATTTATAATAATATAAAAATAAATATATTATGTTGAATTTTAATTTTAAAATCTTATCTTTCATAATCAAATCATATAATTTATAAAAATTTAATTATAATATCTCTTTTATAAATATTAAAAATAAAACTATTATAAATTAGAAAAATTATAATTGATAAATAATTTATATATTAACACATTTAATAAATTTTATATTAACATATAATTAATATAAACCTTATCATATATATATATATATATATATATATATAAAAGGTACCATCTACTTACAAAACACATTACATCTAATATAAGATTTTAGAATTGTTTCGTAATAATAGTACAATAAAACTATACATATATACACCAATTCAAAGCATATAAAATCTAATTATAAATGAATTCTCATCTTTAATCATTCATCTTCAATAATAAAGATATAAAATATTTTATAATTCATTTTTAAATAATATAATACATTTAAAAGGATCTTTATGTCTCTAGTGACAAATCTAATTATCATCATTATCTACTTCTATATCCCAAAAGATAGGAAAGATATATTATGTAAACTTATTATACAGCGAATACACATGTACAACGATACGAATAGAGTGAGTGAGACATATATTTCATTCAATAATATAAAGTAAAGAGTTAAAATTTAGCATGATTATATCATCCAAATCAATTATAAATTGAAGAGCACCCTTTACATGATGATTGATTTATGCATGTGGATCCAATTTTTTTATCAAAATCCTTTAATCCGACACATAAAATGCAGTAAATTTGGCACATCAAGAATCAAAACAGTCATATTAAGTGTCGCTAATATCATCAAGAACCAAAAGATAGGAAAGATATATTATGTAAACTTATTATACAGCGAATACACATGTACAACGATACAAATAGAGTGAGTGAGACATATATTTCATTCAATAATATAAAGTAAAGAGTTAAAATTTAGCATGATTATATCATCCAAATCAATTATAAATTGAAGAAGACCCTTTATATGATGATTGATTTATACATGTGGATCCAATTTTTTTATCAAAATCCTTTAATCCGACACATAAAATGCAGTAAATTTGGCACATCAAGAATCAAAACAGTCACATTAAGTGTCGCTAATATCATCATAACCAACCCATTAAATGTGTTATATGTGGTCATGTCAAGTGCCATAAGTGATCATATCAAATGTCATCAAAATTAGTATAACCAACACAGAAAGACGATCACATCAAATGTCATTAACATCATTCTATATTAAAAGGCATATAATATATAGTATATGACAAAATTTTTATTTCGTTATTATTTAATTTCAATCACTAACATTTTAAAAATTTAACCTCTTTATATCATATAACTAATACAAATCACCTTGATTAACAGAAATTCATCTCTTCTTTTCATGATCATATCAAAATTTTCAATAAAGACAGATAATTCAAATTTTTCTAAAATAACATAATAATATTCAATATTATATACTCTCGCAAGCTACTTTCCATAACTAAAATATTTTTATTTCTAATTGAGTTTTAAAAAAATACTAATTAATATACATATATAAAACAAATATCAACTTTTCTCCATATCTAAAAATTTTAGGATTAACTATTAAGGTATCAACGTAGTTCAAAAATCTAACATACATAGTTGTGAATGAAATCTAATTTTACAAAAATTATCTTTTAAGAGTTTACAGTTAAATTACTATTTTTTTAAAATTATTTTAGAAAATTATTTAAGAGGATAAATTTTTTATATATATTACATCATTGTGGGACAAATTTGGTAAGCTAACTTGTAAAAATTGTATAAAATCCATATTAATTTAAAATCATTTCAATTGTTCTATATTATTTATTCACAAATATTAAGGTTTAAATATAATTTTTTTCCTTACATAAAATAGATTAATTAAATATCAAGCTTGTTTTTTTTAAACTCTATGATAAATTTGAAAGAAAAAAAAAGATTTTTTTAAAAAAATAATATATTTCAAACAATTTTATAAAATAAAAACTAGTTCAGTTTCTCATCCAACTTTTCAATTGGATATTTTCTTATATCACTATAGAAAAATATTTTTATTTAATTTAAAAATTATAAAAAACTATTATCTTTTAAAAATTTCATCAAATAATTTTAAATTTCATGATTGTAACTTCTAAAATTTATATAAAATCATATAAATTTATAATGTCCATAAAAATTATGGACATAATCTCAATATACACATAATCAATTATATGAAATTTTACATCCAAAGTCTCACCTACAAGTGAGATCCATATAAATTAAATAATTCTTTAATTCAATCACATGATTATACTTCTATTACTAACTAGTCTAATCATCAAATCAACTATTACTAACTAGTCTAATCATCAAATCAACAACCACACATAAGATGATAATATTTTATTTCTAAATATATAAATAAACACACAAACATATAACTAAAAATAGTCTTATACTCATTCTATTGTCAAAATTAAATAAAAAAGTCTCCTCCCCCTTATCTTAATAACTTCAAATTTGGGAAAGATACAGGTCAAATTTCAAATTATTCACAATATCATTTTCTTTAGCTTACTAGAGTAAAAATAACGTACAAAAATAATTTAATTTTTTAACAAAAATAATTTATTAAACATGTGAACAACAAATTCTGAATGGTTGTTAAACTACTTACCAACTGAACTAAAATGAAAAAAAAATGATGTGGAAATAAAATTCTGAGTAAGTTGTTGGAAAGCTCTTCCACAAAGAGTTCAACCATGTGTTCACACGTGAAAAGGAAGACGATGTGCGATCGAGTAATGGTAAGAGGTCACAATTTCAAGCTCAAAAATGAAGATGAAAATAGTATTATTTTAAAATTTTGAAATTGTAGAAGTGAAGATAGGATTGACATGGTTGAAATGGTATATTTATTTGAGTTTTGATAGAAAAGTCACAACGATTCAAAAAAGAAGAATCGAAAAGAGAGATATATTAAGAAAGACAAAGAAAGAATTTTTGGGAAGGTGAACATTTGGTGGAGGGATAAGGTGGAAATAAAAAAATAAAATTAATATAATAATATATTTATATATTATTTTTTTTATAAAATTAGGTGCTAGAATAAAAAGGATAGTAAGATTTAGAAAATTCTAAAATTATAGAAGAAAATATTTAATAATTTAGAATCAACTGAATATTTTAAATTCAATCATAAAGATAAATTAAGAGTTAAATATTTTTTAATTATTTAATAAAATAGTCAAAATAATATTAATAATCATCTATTTTATTTAAAAATTAAAAAATAAATATAAATATAAATACTTTATCAAAAATTTAATAATAGCAATAGTTTTATAATTTAAGAAAAGAGTTATCTATTGAGATAATAAATAAGGATAAAGGTCTCTAATAACAAAAATAAAAGGATGTTAAATTTAATATTAAGATAAAGATAATAATATTTTTAATATTAATATAATTTTTTGTTCATAAAATTTAAAAAATGTTATATATTGAAATTAGGAATAAGATAATATCAAATTTATAAAAATAATAAATAAAAAATTATATTATAGAAATACATTACAGATAAAAATAGAAAAAATAATAATTAAGAATTAAAAATATAAAAATTTCTTAGAGTAACATTTTCAAAAATGATAGTAACTATTTCAAAAATATTATTAGTTATTAAAATAAATTATTTTATTATGTAAAATTAAAATATCTTAACAATTTTTTTAGATAATAATTTCAATTTTAAACTAGCTGAAATGTTTTATGGAAGATACTTATATTTATTAAAGTTGCATTATTTTTTTCAAGTAAATTTCATTTTGACATATTACACTTTTTAATATATTTCTAAAAAAATTTCTTCCTTCATATTTTATATTTTAAAAATTTGATAACATTTTTAAGAATAGAAATGAAAAAAAATTAAATATAATCTTTTAAATAAAGTTGATTAGAATAAATTTTAATAATTTATTTATATTATTTCTAGTTAGAAAAATAAATATTTTAAAGAATTTATTTAAAGGTGTTAATATAATTTTAAAAGTATAAAAATTAGATTTAATTGTTAGAAGATTAATAAAATTTAAAAAATATTTTTTTTCAATTGAAATAATATGTGAAAAAAATATTTTTAAATTTTTTATTTTTATTTTTTTAATAATTATAAAATAACTATACAATAATATATAAAAATAAAGTATATTTTTTCTGTTTTTTTCTTCACCAGATTGCTTCATCTTATTCTTAGTTATGTACCTGTAAGATAAATCAAACTTTTAAAATATTTTAATAAAAGATATATAAAAGATAATATTTTTAATGGATGGAGGATTCCTCTACCTCTACAAAAATAATTATTAGGTCTTCTTTCTTTCTTGTTAGTTAAGTTCTTCCTTCCTCCTCCATCATTCTATTTTTATTTTTTTCTTTTCCTTTAAGTTAAGCTTGTTTCTTCTTTTATTTTGATAATGTTATATGTTTTGATTTTTCATTAAGGATATATCATCTAGTTGAAATTTCATCTATTTTTTTATATTTTTTTTATTTTGTATAAAATAAGGTTAAACTCTAATTTTCATTTCTATTTTTATTTGGATTGAGCAATTTTAAATATTTTTTTTAAAGATTCTAAATAATCTTAATTTTATTGGTCTAAGACTTGTGTTATCTTTTCTTCCTAGAATATCTTATCATCTCTAAATTAAAAAGAAAATTTATTTTATATTAAAAAATTTAACTAATAAGGAAAAAGGTTCTTTGTTTAAAACCTTAAAATATATTTTTAAAGTTAAAATCTAGATTAGTTTTCATATGTTACTTATTTAAATTTTCTAGAAAAAATAGAACTAAAAATAACATTCATTAATTATATATATATATATATATATATACCTTTTTTATTTATAATAAGTTTTTTTATCAACAATAAACTTGATTTAAAAATATTTCAATGACTTATAAAATGAGTTGACCTAAATAGACTTGCTTTTACTACTCATATAAGACTGATCTTTGCCATTATTTTTTAAGTTCAAATAATTTTAAACATTTTTAATGCCATTTTTATTGGAATAAGTTTTTTTAAAAAATCTAAATATCTATATTGGTTTATTTCGAAACAAATTTATAACAAGTTGTAATAATGGTTATTATGTTTGCATTACATGATTCTTATTGTTACTTATATAAACTAATCTCTTACATAAGATTAAAGTGATGGTAATAATAGTTATTATGTTTGTATTACATGACTCTTATTGTTATTTATATAAACTAGTCTCTTACATAAGATTAAAGTGGTGGTGTGATGATTGTAATGATAGTGATTATAATACACAGAATATTATATAATTATATTTTTTAATAGTTTCCTAGATTATCTATGTAGATTTTAACTCTTTCAAGATATAAATGATTTAAGTTACTATTATTAAGATAGAAGTATATAATTTACCTATGTTTACTCCTTTAACTTCTCTTTTTTCAATGATATTTTTATGTCGTAGTTGTTACCTGCAATCACAAAATGAAAGATCCTCTAATAAACCTCTACAGTGAAGATTACCACAACATTGAGGAGAGGACGATCCATGACCCTGTTCATTATGGAATCTATAATCACATAAAAAAATAGAGTAGAAGAAGAATGAGATCTTTTATTCAAGTAAATTTTGAAATAATAGTATATTGTATAACATTTCTAACATATGAGTTCTTTAACAATTATAAAGAACTATCAAAATAACAATTATCATACGTAATGAGACTATTCTTTTATTCTCTTTATAAGTCATACTTATCAATAAATCTTATACCCAAACAAATGAGTCTTACTCTCTCATATATCTACTTGATTCAAGGTCCAAACAAACATCATATAAGTTCTTTGATCTTTACAAAAAAAATTATCATAAAAAAATCATCATCATATAAGTTCTTTGATCTTTACAAAAAAAATTATCATAAAACAATCATCATATACAATATATGAATATGTTATCCTATTATTCTCTTCAAACATTTCTGTGATGAAATCAGGATTAGGTTGAGGCCTACTATGTTCCATATCACAATAATCCTCTTTGTTGCGTGTTTACTGTGCGTAAAAAGTTTTACCTATGGGCAAATACACTCGTCGGTGTAGAAATGGGTATTTAAAACCTCAATATCGGTTCCAACAAAGACTATCTTAACAATATTAAAAAATGATTAAATTCTAACTTTTGAGCTCTCCAACAAAGAGTTTTGTTTAAAAATATTTAAAGTAAATATAAAAAGGAAAAAAAAAATAAAAATAGGAAATTTAAAGGCAAAAGAACACAGGTACGAATTCACTTATGGAAAGACATAGAACTTTGTTTTCCTTTATAACTTTACCCAATTTTATCCTAACTCTCTTATGAATGATTCATGCTTTCTTTAGGTCACGTAAGAAATAGGAAGAAAAGAAAGGGAAAGGAAAGAAAGTGAAAATAAAAAGAAAAAGTGAGTTGTTTGGATGAGTAAAAATAAAAGAGGAAGAAAAGGGAAAAGTTTTATTTTTCTGTTTGGATGGGTGGAAAAGAGAAAGGAAAGAAATATTAGTTATATAAATTTTATGTTATATAAAATTTTAAAATATTATTTTTTTACTATATCTTTTTATAAATATAATTTTAAATTTTTGTAATTTTTTAAAATTTTAAAAAATATATAATAATTTTAACAATTTAAAATTAAAAAAAAAAAAAACCTTCCTCTCATTTTCCACTCATTTTCATGGGTAAGAAGAGAGGAATAAAAATTTGTGGGATCCACGTAAAAGTATTATTTCCTTCCACTAAAGACAAAACACACCAAACAAAGGAAAACCACTCTTCCTCTCTAATTCCTTCTTTCCCTAGTCCTTCCTCCCTACTTCACCCCATCCAAACACACCATTAAAGTCAATTGCTAACCATATGTTTTTATTCTATTATTATCCAATGATCATGCAATAGTAATATTTCTTTCCTTTAGTTACTACCCTCATTGATCAATGCAAGGTATATAAATAAGAGAAGCATAAAGAACATTTAGACTTGTTAAACTAACAGTTGATTAGAAATCATGGATTCCGATTGATCCTCCAAAATCCTTAGATTCAGTTTACCTTATAATTTCGTTAATTAGGCAATGGTACGATCGCATATTCCCAATTAATTTAAAAATTAATACGAGTGATTAATTCTCACTAATTAATTAAGGGAAATAAGGAAAACACAAAACCATTCACAAAAAAGAAAAACAGTTCAATTAGCTATATTATAAGTTTTACCAAAACCCCATGATTTAGGATTAGTTACACATAGGTAGGTAGGATAAATAAGAGCATAATACTCCAACAAAACAATCCATAATCCTAATTCTATAAGAAGAATGACAAAACCGTGGTGTCAGCAAAGCTAACAATATGATATTGCAACTCGCACTGTGAAAGAGCTTTTGCCTCTAAGATTCTACAGGAGGATACCGAAAAGTACTAAAGTGGTATGTCTCTGAGGTGGTGATAGGCGTGTGCCCGAAGATTGGTGTGGCCTTTGGGCCTAAGATGGTGATATGTGATGTAGCAGAGCCTCTTTTTTATAGATGTGTATTACGGTTTCAATGTGGTGGATCGGACTTAACCTAGCCGCTTTCTTAGCCATCGCGACCATTGTACATAATCTTGCATCACCACCGTAGGGGCTGACGTGTCATTGTCGCATTAGATGTATTATCTTTTTATGCTCCTTTTACCTTCTTTTTTATTCAAAACTTACCTATGTTTTGATTCTTTGCTTGCGTGACCATTCCTGCAATAATAAGGACAATTAGGTAGAATTACAATTGAATAATCATAAATTATATTGTAATTATAATTAATTTTTTGCAAATAAATCAACAGAATGGTGGTTTATCATCCTCACTAATCTAGAGTTGGTCATTTCTATAATACACATATATGTGGATCCAAAACACCATCACCATATTATGAAAACAACGGGAGGTACCAAGATCCAATTTCTACAGTAATAGGGTGCCCATGGAAAAACTCAAATCATTATCATAATTGCATCATCATCATTGATAAACTGTCATTCTGTTGATTTATCTGTGGAAAATTAGTTATAATTATAATATAATTTATGATTATTTAATTGTAATTTTACCTAATTTTTCTTATTTTTGCAGGAATGGTCATGCAAGTAAGAAATACGAAAATAGGCAAGTTTTGGATCAAGAAAAGAGGGTAAAAGGGGCATAAAATGATAGGGCATCTATTGCGACAGTGTCACGTTTAATGCGACAATGCCACGTCAACCCTGATAACGCGACAATGTCATATTTTGGTGTGACAATGCCACGTCAACCCTACAACATTGCAAGATGACTTAGAATAGTCACGACGATTAAGGGAGTGACTAGGTCAAGCCCGGTTCACTACATTGAAACCCTAATCCACGCCTATAAAAAGAAGGTTTTACCACACCATTCCACACATCACTTTTAGTATCCTCGATATCCCTCCGTAGCATTTAGAGAAGGAAGCTCTTCCACAATACAAGTTGCAACGTCCTGTTGTTAGCTTTGCTGACATTACGGTTTTGTCATTCTCTTTCTAAAATTAAGATTATGGATTGTTTTGTTGGATTAGTATGTTTTTGTTTGTCTTATCTCTCGATGTGTAACTAATCTCCAAATCGTGGGGTTTTGGTGAAACTTATAATGTAACCAATTGAACCCCTTTTCCTTTTTATGAATGATTCTGTATTTCTATTCAATAGTGTTTTTTTTATTATGCATAATTAATTAATGAGAATTAATTTCTAAGTTAATTAGGGGATAGAAAATCATACCATTGCCTAATTAACGGAACTATAAGGTAAACTGAATCTAAGGATTTTGGAGATCAATAAGAATCCTTGATTTCTAGTTAGTTATTAATTTAACAAATCTGCATGTTCTTTATGCTTCTCTTAATTACATACCTTGCATGATTGTTGGGGTAGTAACTTGAGGGAAAGAATATTGTTATTGCATGATCATTGGGCAGTAATAGAATGAGAACGGATGGTTAGCAATTGACTCAAATCATTCAAAATTATAACGAAACCAAAATCTTATGTCTCTCCATAGTTAAACTCGTAATTGTGTCCTTTCGTCTTTAAATCGCTTACTCTAATTTTGTTCATTTTTACATTCACTTTAAATATTTCTAAACAAACCCTTTTCTGGTGAGCTCAAAAACTAGGATTTAATATTTTGTAAGATTGTTAAAATAGTCTACGTGGGAACGATATTAAGGGTTTTAAATACCCCTTTCTACCCCGACGGATGCACTTGCCCATAGGTAAAACTTTGTACGGACAATAAGACACATTAAAGGTAGGCATATTAAATTTACCTTAAAGTCTCTACCTTCAATTAATATATAAAATAAATAATTTTTATAATATTATTATAATATTTTTTTATATTATTAAGTATTTTATTTTATATAAAATAATATATATCAAATAATATTATTTATTTGATTATGAATTTTATAAAAATAAATAAAATTATTAATTAAAAATTAACAAAATTAAATTCTTCTAAAATAAAAAATTAAATGTTTTAAAAAATAATGAAAAATTAGTTATTATTATTATTATGATAATGATGACTATAATATAAATATACAATTTGTTCTATTATATTATTTGATAATCAATACGATAAAAAAGAAAATTTTATATATTATTATTAGCATCTATTTTTATTAGTTATATTAAAAATGAATAAAAAGTAAAAAAAAAAAATCAAACTAGAAAGGACAAGTAATAAGTAACCAAGCAAAGTAACAAGCGAATAGAAGGTCAAACCAAGCTAATCAACAAGCATAATAGTAACACCATAAGTCAAGAAAAATAGAGCTATAATTTGAGATTGCGAAAGTTAGATTAAAACCAATGCAAGAAAGGTAAAGAAATGAGTTGGTTGCAATTTTAGAATTCAGATTGTTTAAAGAGGTGAATTCAAAATGCAGAAGATTAAAGCCATTTTGTTGGAAAAAATTAAACTTAAACTTTTTATAAAAATAGAACATGAAAATTTTTAACAAGATTTATAGGTGATACAATCTTTTTTTCTCAAAACAAAGGGAGAGTTGGTTTTTCCAAGAGCGTTCCCGTGAAAGCAATTACTTTCTTCAAGTATGTTTTATATTACACTAAAATATTGCTTGCTCACTTGTATGCATTACCACATTCCATGTTAATAGTTCTATCCTATTTATTTGCTTGGTAAATTTATCTAGTTAATTTATGTTTAAATTTTGTGATTCTTGGTTTAAGATGATTAAGCTTTTATTTGTGATGTAACATTGGTTTCATTCGTTGATGTGGTGTGCCTAATAGGATTAACACAACTCTAAACATCATTAGTCTAGAATCAGCGAACACAAGCACCCTCACATGTCACTTTGCTTCTAGTTAGTACAATGCATATTCATGTTCGTGATTCAAATAGTTCCAGTTTAACATCAAGAGTCTAAAAATTATTTTCAAAATAAAAATTATAAAGATGATTAAAAGTCCTAAGACTATTTTCGTTCTCCTTCGTCTTTCCATTAACCTTTCTTCAACAACCACACCATAATCTTCAACTCCACATGAGACTATCTCTTTAGTCACAAGATCATTCACATAATATAGGAATTTCATAAAGCTCTCATGAAAATATAAAGATAAAAAAAATTATTAAAAGGAAAAGAGAGAGAAGAAAAAATTTAGTTAATAATTTTATTTTTTATTAATCACTTGTTGCCACCACTATTGTTAGAAAATGCTTTAAACTGTTGTTAACAATGACACCTCCTCATTCGATTCACCGTTAAACACACATAGTTAGGACTTGATGGCTCTCTCTTTCTCTCTCTCTCTCAAGAAACCTGTTCTTCTCCACCTTCCATTATCATAGTTGTTGTCATTAGTAGTTGTGGCTCTTCTTCTCAATCCTAAGCAACCCAAACTTTACTTTCCTCTCCCAACAAAAATAACCTCTCAACCTTTTCCCTGCTAGTCACAAAACGCGCTTCCCTTTCATCTCCCCATCATCATTTTCTTTGGTGATAGCGGCACTATCACTCCCCAGCATCGCTTTTTTCCTTCAACCATCGCAAGCTCCACATGCACCCTCTTCATCAAAAGTAGTAAGGTCCTCCCCTTCACCGTCCCCTCTGTTGTTGATAATGGTGGTTCTCTCTCAGATCCTTCTTCCTTCTCACACCAACCTTCCTTTTTTTATACTCATCTCTATCTTTCCCGCTCAGTCCCCTTCTCTCCCCAATGACAGTTCGTCCTTTTACCTCGACGATGGCTCTCCTAAAGGTCACTATCTATTCACCCCCAAGATCTAACCCTAATAACCTTATCCCAAAATCCTTCAAATGCTGCCAATTCTCTCATAAATATAAGCCTAAAATTTGAATCGTTTTAATTCGAAGTTATTTCTTTAGTTCTTGTTTATAAGGTGATAAGAATAAGGACCATCTGATGGCTATGGGGCTATTTCATGTAAATGGACCACTAGTTCCTAGCCTTTTATTCAATATTTATTCACATTTAGCAAATTTGAGCTTTGCCTAGATGGTCAACCTGTTGCTAAGCATGTAAGGTATCCTAGGTTTGAATCCTAACATAACCTTTTTCTATAAATAACTCACCAACTTTAAGCCTCCTTTTAAATTAAAAACTCATAACATAAATTGTAATTTTGGATTATAGCCTAAGTGTGGTAAGGTTGAATTTTAGGAAGATTGTGATGAAGAGATATTGGATGTCTTCAGCTTCACCAAGTTTGGTAAGCATCCAAGGTACATGAACTTGAAGAATGTGTTTTGGTATGACCCTACCCACAACTTTGGTAAAGGTCTTGGGCCATTGCACCTTGATGTCAACCTATTGAAGATGGTTGTTGTTGTTAAAATGAATGATGGCTGGATTAATGTCTATTCTGAGCATGTTGTGGAGGACGTGGAAGAGGATGACCTTGGGGTGATGTTGAAGAATGTTAAAGAGAAGGCTAGGGATGAGGGTAAGAATGAGAATAAGAGTATGGATGGAGGACTTGGACAACAAAATGAACCAACACTTAGGGATGTGTTGGAGGCAATGAGGAAGGAGTTAAAGGATTAGAGGGAAGAAAATATGGGGACTAGTGTAGATAGTGAAGAAGGTGGTGCTTAAGTTGTTGGTGAAGGTGTTGCTACTAAATATGATGGTGAAGGTGTTGGTGATGGTGAAGATGAACCCTATGGACATATGGAGGAGGTGAAAGGTGTACATAAAAGTAGGAATGACATAAAAAAATATACAAAGAAGAAAATTTTAAGCAACAAAGGAATGATACAAAAACAACTATGAAGAAGTGCGAGAGTAAATAAAAGGAATGAAGTGCCTATTGAAAAATTTGGTGTTGGAGATACTGTTGAACCCATTATCGTTGAAAGTGGTGATGGTGATGTTACTATCGATAAAGCCTAAGTTGAGGTCCAAAATGGTGTTCCTAGTGGTGTGAATGTGAAGGAAGTTCCTAGTAAAGAACCTTAACCAAGGAGAAGGAATGAGAGGAAGCTTGTAAAAACAAATAAATAAACAATTAAGAAAGGAAAAGGCCACAGATCATCAAGCAGAACACTGATAAGCATAACTTTCCTAAATAATTATCTTCCATATTTATCTCATTAAGATTTCTTATATGTTAAATTAAGTGGTTTTTGTCATATTTTATGAATTTGAGTTTATATTGACTTTAATTGAATTTATCAACTTAATCGATTAAAATGACACCATTATAATATTTTGAGCATAACGAGAGTTTTAAGCATCCAAAAATCATGAAATTTATCTTTAATGAAATATTAAAGAAGTATATATAATTCCAAAGGAAGATCAAAGATCAAATGAGATGTATAGGACTCTAAAATTATCTCAAAAGATAAGATAGTGCTGATGTTGCTGAACCTGAACAGTGTGCAAATATTTGGCCATATCTTGAGCTATAGAAGTCATATTGAGATGAAATTAGATCCGTTGGAAATCTAACATCTAGGGATATAAATTTTGTTCAAACCTCAAGCTCTAATTCAAACACGTGAATATCTAAAAATGTGCTACAATCAACGTCAAAATTGGTATGCTCGTTGGTGACAAAAGTGAAATGTGTTTTGCTTTTTCAATAAAGTGTCTGTGAATGAATAAAAGGATAGAGTAAAAAATGATTGAAGATCTTCTAAATATAATGCATAAAAAAAATTCTCTATAAATAGGATGGTTCACAAGAAGAGAAGACACACCCTTAGATATTAATTTCAATACCATTTTTCATTTTTCATCTTTCTTCCTTTGTTACTAGCTTTGCCTCCTTTATGCAAGGTTAAGTTTTGATTTTTTACTTGTTTTAATTCCTTCATGTAATGATCAGTTTGTAAATTCAATTCAAAGATTCATGCTTATTTTCATTTTAACTATGAAGTCTTGAATTTTATTTACATGCTTATTGAATTATTTCTACTTTACTTTACTATATTCTTCAATTTCATTCTTTTAACCAAAGATTGTTCGGTTGACATATTTTGATTAATGTGTAGTTGATTTTTAATTGGTTAATAATTTGTCAAAAGTTTGGAGAGTAGAAATTATGTAATTGAATTGGAGGTTTTTATTTTATTATTTACTTCAATTGAATTCTAATTATGAAATTGGTTTAGATCTAATGGAAGATTAAGTGGTTACATGATCTTGTTTATCATAATCAATTGAATACTAAGATTTTGTCAGTAGACAATTCAATGATCATTTTAGGGGTTTTTCATGATCCTGTGTTGATAAATATAATGCATAATGTTAGTTATCAATTGTTAGTTAAGAAAATAACCTCTAAATTTCTTGAGTTGATCATCATTAAGTTAAATTAATTTCATTCTATATTTTATATTCCGATCCTAATATCAAATCTTTACAAAATTTCATTGTTCTAACTTTCTCATAATTTGCTTGAAAATCTTAATTAGTTTTTGGGAGATGACCTAGGTTATACCTTATAGTATATCATAGTTGAGAAAAATCTAGAAATTATTTTTGGGCGTTTATGATGAGCATGTCAAACACCTAGCAATGGAAAGGTTGTCACGGTCGATCATTCTTCTTCTTCTGAAGAATCTGGTGAGGGAGTAAGACATAGGAAAACATATGAGTAAGAACAAGTTCGAGATGAACATTCAAATTCTTGGAAATTTAAAGAAATTAAAACTTCTACAATTTTTTATGATGATTTTGGTTTTAAAGACATGTTTCCATAATTCAATCAAACTATCACATTTGGTCTTGTTTCTTTGGAGTTGGGGATGAATTTTCCAATTTTGGAACCATTTAAAGATGGGGTGAAAAACTATACTATTCAACTAGGCAGAGAAATAAGATGGGTGAATAACGATAAAGTGAGGGTTAGGGCCCAATGCAAAGAAGAAACATATGGTTGGGAGATACAATATGCATACCATACAATAATGCTTCCAAATTAAGATAATCCAATCTAAACACATATGTGAACATGTTTTTAAGAATAAATGATCAACATAGGCTTGAGTGACTGAAAAGCTTGTGAAGATACTTATAAAGAAGAAAGAGATGAAGCATATTGAAAATCGTTACAAGTTTAGAGTCCATTTAGAAGACATAAAAGTATAGAGAACTATGAGAGATGCAAAGCAGATTTTGGAAGGAAGTGAGAAAGAACAATATGCTAGACTTTGGAATTATTATCTTGAGTTGCCCAAGTGGAATCCAGGATCCATAGTCAAAATGAATACAATACAATAACGATAAAGTGAGTGTTAGGGCCCAATGCAAAGAAGAAACATATGGTTGGGAGATACAATATGCATACCATACAATAATGCTTCCAAATTAAGATAATCCAATCTAAACACATATGTGAACATGTTTTTAAGAATAAATGATCAACATAGGCTTGAGTGACTGAAAAGCTTGTGAAGATACTTATAAAGAAGAAAGAGATGAAGCATATTGAAAATCGTTACAAGTTTAGAGTCCATTTAGAAGACATAAAAGTATAGAGAACTATGAGAGATGCAAAGCAGATTTTGGAAGGAAGTGAGAAAGAACAATATGCTAGACTTTGGAATTATTATCTTGAGTTGCCCAAGTGGAATCCAGGATCCATAGTCAAAATGAATACAATACAATAACGATAAAGTGAGTGTTAGGGCCCAATGCAAAGAAGAAACATATGGTTGGGAGATACAATATGCATACCATACAATAATGCTTCCAAATTAAGATAATCCAATCTAAACACATATGTGAACATGTTTTTAAGAATAAATGATCAACATAGGCTTGAGTGACTGAAAAGCTTGTGAAGAGACTTATAAAGAAGAAAGAGATGAAGCATATTGAAAATCGTTACAAGTTTAGAGTTCATTTAGAAGACATAAAAGTATAGAGAACTATGAGAGATGCAAAGCAGATTCTGGAAGGAAGTGAGAAAGAACAATATGCTAGACTTTGGAATTATTATATTGAGTTGCCCAAGTGGAATCCAGGATCCATAGTCAAAATGAATACAATACCTCAACTAGAGGGACCTCCACTTTTCATAGGCTATAGATTTGCCTAGATGGTTGTAAGAAGGCTTTTAAAGAAAGGTGCAAACGAATGATTATGCTTGATGATGTATTTCTAAAAGGCTACTATGTAGGCCAATTACTTTTTGTAGTAAAAGAAGATGTTAATAACCATATTTGGATTATTGTATATGTTGTGGTTGATATTGAGAATAAGGATAACTAGAAGTGATATTTGCATGATGATTTGGAAGATTATAAATAGAATAAGTGACACTTTATTTGTCAAATGTAAAAAGTATGATCACATATTCTTATAAAATTGCATGAGTAGACCATTTCATGGACCACTGCATAATGGTACTACATTTGCATACATGAGGTACTAAATTGATAGTTTTTATTTTATTTTATTTTATTAGGGATTTATTTGCACTTTCTTTTAATACATGGTGGATTAACTATCATGAAATTTGTATATAGGGGCTAAGTCAAGACTTACAAGAGGTGATGCCCGGTGCACCTCACAGGTTCAATGTTTGACATATATGACAAAACTTTTCAAAGTAATGAAAGGACAATGAATTGAAGAATTTGTTGTGGGAGTATGTCAAATCCATTACCCTAAATCAATTCAATAAAAACATGAACACACTAAGAATAACAAACTCCAAAGCTTATGATTATTTGACTAAAAAGTTAAAGGAGTCTTAGACAAAAACTTGCTTCTCTAAGTGGCCTAAAGTGGATAACATTTGCAACAACAACTGTAAGATATATAAGGTCAGGATTTTGAATGTAAAGACTAAGCCAATAATAACAATACTTGAGGAAGTGAAGATGACAATTTTTAACATAATCCCAACCAACAAACTTAAGCTTAGAAGGCATAATCATCATTTATCTCAACTACAACAAAATAAGTCAGAAAAAGAGAAGACTGAAAGTAATAAGTGGACAACAACTTGGCCATGTATTACTTTCCATACCAGGTTGTTAAATTTCTATGTTTGAATTTTTTCCAACTCACTTAGATAACTTTTTAGGGGATGATGATCATAAATTTGAGGTCCACTGTTGTCCCATCAAGATTGTTGTTAATGTGAGAACTTAGATCTATTCATGCAAATTTTGATAGCTGATAGATATGTTATCCACATATATGTTTGCTAAATTTTCAACCTGTTTCAATCAAACTAGTCCCTAACATAATTATCTTCTTTCAAATTTTTATAAGAATGTCATGTATGCATGTTGTTGTTGCAATTGACAAGAATAAACATCTAGAAGATTATTATTATGCATGGGTAACCATGTCATCTTACAACATAACCTATAAAAGTCATATTGATGTCTTGTTAGGGAAGGAGTATTGTGATAAAACTAACCAAATACCACTACTCTCACCCAAGCTAATCAAGATAATATGAAGACTAAAGAAGAATAGTAAGAAGGATTCATATGAACAACCTTCCAAAAGGACACAAGTTGAAAAGTAAATTGAAGGAATTCAATTGTGCGGTATGTGAAGAGCCCAACCATAATAAACAAATGTCTAGCGGCTAAGAGGCAAAGAATAGAGGTGTTATCCCAAGCTAGTGCTGCTATTAATGGGGGTGGTTCTAGACAAGGTCAACCAAATGCAATTGTTGATGTTTTTGGGATATTTTTGCACAATGACCTACTATCTCTACTGGTGATATTATTGGTAATCCTCTTACACAAGGCCTAGAAAAAATTGACATAATTCAATCACAACCATCCCCTGGAGATACTTCACCTAAGAAGCACAATATGTAACTACCACCTAAAATGAAGATAAAAAAATGACTAGTTACAAAAGTAGTGCCTCCTACACAACTACAAGCTCAACCTGAAGAATCCAACCTTAGGGGAAGCCACAACCATCTTCACCTGACCAATACCTAGCCAAACTGAAAATTTTCAGAAAACTTATAAGTTCATGCCAACCCTAACCTTAAGGAAAAAAATATTAACTTAACTATCATTCTTTATTTTTTGTTTTGGTCATTAAACCATAAGTTATACTTACTTTAACTTTGATGTATTCAGAATAATGTGAATGCCTCTTTTGTAGTTTGTGTGTATGTTACAAAACTATTAAAGTTTGATTGTTATGTTTCCTTTTAATTACTAATGAATATTGTGTTTCAAGTTAGATCAGTCTATCATATATTATGATGTTTAATTAACAAAATCTTAATGTTATTGGAAAAGAAGAATATGCACATAATTTTGTGTCCCACAAAGAGAAATTACATTTCATTCATCATTTCAATTCAAATTACAAAGAACCTTGAAATGATATTACAAAAGAACAACACTAAGCTTCATATATCCTAAATCCTTAAACAAAACCTAATAAAAAAATGATAAAATATACACCATCAACCTATCTAACAGTAACAACATAACATTCAGTTTACTAATTTCACTCTCTAACTTATTCAACTTGATAGGAATATTCTTATATAACTCCTCGTCATGACTTCCAGGGTTTGGCAAAGCTAAGGCCGCTTCGTGGCACCACCAAAATTATCTCGCATTGTTGCAACATTACCTCCATCAAATAAAAAGAAAAATCCACATTTTTCTTCTACCTGCATCATAAATCTTCCAAATTTATCAAAACCCTAAACCCACATAAACAAATACTCAACATAAATATTAACTTATCTTAATTTTAGGACACTCATAATAGAGTTTACAAGGATTTTTTTTTCTTTTGGAAAAGACACCCTAATTACAACTGAGTTTGCAATAACACCTCAGACCTTTATTACTCCTATGGTGTGACTGTGACAACCTGGAATCATTGCTTTGAATAGTCTTTCATTCACTGTCCATGATCCAAATTGATATCATTAGGATGATAAGGAATTATAACAATCACAACTCAAAGAATCATTAAAATAACCAAGTGATTGAAGGAAGAAGATGATAATTAAGATGTTGTTATTTAGGCAAAGCTTAAAGGAGATGTTCATTAACAATGCAAAATGACATCGTTTTGCAGCATGATATGTTAAGTTGTTCATTATGCCCCTAAATAGCATCATTTTGATGCCAAGTCACAACCTACATAGCATTTAACGTGCAAACTCAACTGTCCATTAATGCAAAATGATCACAATGACTGATTTGAATGATGGATTTAAGTGTTAAGAACTATTGGAGAACTTTTTTAATTAGGGAAACATATTTGTTAAAATTTAATAAGTTATGAATGGATTTTTCACCAAATTTTAAATTATTAAATTTTTTTATTTATTATTAAATTTTAAATTAAAAATATATTAAATAGTATACTCAATGATTCATTCTCTTCGTCCTCCTTTTATATATATATATATATATATATATATATATTATTTTTGTTCTTTTATTTCTCTTCACTCAAAGTAAAAATTACTTGTTTATGAAATAAAAATTCTTTCTTTTAAAATTTTAAATAATTCTATATTTATTCTAAATTTCATGCGACGAACTTTAAATACATACATGTAACATCCTTTATCACACTGTATTTAGAGAATCATATAGGTTTAAGTACAAAGTTCATTTGTCCTAAAATTTGTACATATTTGAATTTGGAATATTATTTTAAAATATAAAATTATAAAATATATTTTAAATAAATATTTTAGTTCTATATCTCACGTAATAAATTTTAAATTTGTATGTATAGTGTTCTTTACCATCACATATTTTTGAAATTGTATAGATTCACAGTACAACCGTTTGTTATCTTAAATCTTATGCATATGTGGATTTAGAATATTATTTTTAAATATAAAAATTTTAAATTAAAAATTTTAATTTTAAATATCATACAATGAACCTTAAATTTGTATATATAACTTTCTCTAGCATCACATATTTTTAAAATTGGATGAATTTATAGTACAATCGTCTATTTTCTTAAATGTTGTGCATATATGAATTTAGAATATTATTTATAAATATAAAATTATATATTTTAAATAACATATTTGAATTCAAAATTTTACGTAATGAATCTTAGAATATAAATATATGATCATCTCCATTATTCATATTTTTTAAAAATTGTAAGAGTTTATAGTGCATCAATACATTTGTTTTAAATTTTACGCATATATAAATTTAGAATATTAACTAATATAAAAATTAAATATAAAAAATAAAAAAACTATTTTTGATAAACATAAATATTTTTTAAAATTGTCTCAGACCAAATTTCTTAAAAATTAATTTCTTTTACAAATTTTTTTCTTAAATTATCAAAAATTAAATTTATTTTTGATAAACCATTTACTTACAAATTTTATCAACCAATTATTTAGTTAAAATTATATTAACTTTGAGTTTTTATTACATTTAAGAGTACATAGGTGCATATTATTTACATAAACTAAAATTTTATAAATATTTTTTTATTTTATTTCTTAGATATTCATCTCTACTCTCTTATTTTTTTTTTCTTTTTTATTGTTCACTTTTAAATATTTATTTTATTTTATTTTTCTTATTTATTTTGTAAGACACTTTTCTTGTTTATTTTTTATTTTTATTGTAAATATTTTTTTAATTATTTTCTATTTTTATATATGTTGTTATTTATATTATATATATTTAAAATAAATTTTTATAATCAATTTAAAATAATTATTTTTATAATAAACAATGTATGGTATAAGATCTTAATACATTTTCTTACGTGTAGATTCTTAAACTCAATTTTGATATAAACTAATTTTTAAAATTTATTTTTAATAAATTTGTTAATTTTTTTAAATTAAATAAAATTGATGGTATTTATATATATTTTTTAAATTGTCAATTTATTTAAATTAAATAAAATTGATGGTATTTATATATATTTTTTAAATTGTCAATTTTTTATTCTTTTAAATTTATTTATTTTATTTTCAACCTTATTGCAAATTTAATTACAATAATTATGATAATATTTTTTATATTATTTAATATCTATTTTACATAGAATAATATATACGATAAATTGCTCTATATTATATCTGGGGTTATCCTTAATTTAGGAGCTGAGCTCTCAATACGTGGTATCAGAGCCTAACTTGCTCTATATTATGCTTTCCTTTCTTTCTTAAACAGGAGTATGAGATTTGAAATAATATAGAGAGAATGAGTAGGGAGAGATCATTTTTCATAATGACTACTTCAAATACAACTACAACTACCTCCACTTCCCATCCCCTTCTGTTATTAATCTATCATCAAATATTACAATTCTTGATTCCTGTAAAGCCACTTTAGCAAAGAAATTAGATAATCTGATCGAATATAGTTATGTTCCTGATGATGCCAAGATAGAAGAACAAGTACCCCCTCTTCTCAGCCCTTACAACGTCTTCAGACGACATTATACTGGGTTTTCTTGGAGATCCTTAAAGAAGAAACTGATCTCTACCAGACGGCTAGATGTGAAGGAGTACATCCAGACATCCAGATTAGATAAATGCGCTCTTACTGCTACGGAGAGAGAACAGTACGTTGATCTGGAAATCTCCAGACAGCTCATTCAAATGTGGACCCAAGAAGGATATATAGCACTGCATCTTGGTGCTGTCAGATTAATACTAAATTATCACGGGAGGAAAGGTTTGCCCGTGACTGCTAGAATAACTCTTCTTGATACTACTTATAAGTATTATGAAGATGCTTGCATCGGCACAGTTCTTACCACCCTGGACTCAGGAAGTATAGTTCTTACTATCTTCCCAAACTTCAACGTTCAGTTAGCGGATCCCACGCTAACTCGAAGATTCAAAGTCTAAGTCCAGATTTTGGGAGCTCCACAAGATGAAGAAGCCATAGCAGCAACACTCCATCACCAAATTATCTACAGGCTACAGGATCATTGTATTGATCTTCCTGGAAATAGAGAATTCCAAGGGAATGCTTTGATGGTGCTGGCAGAGAATAGAGATGAAATTCCCACCATCGTCCAAGTTCCTAAGCAAATTCCAAAAAAGGAGTTAGAGAAGATCGTGCCTGTTGAATGGATCACAAATTATGAGAACTATAAGGCAAACCAACAGCCTATAGTCACCACCACCGCTACCTTCAAAAGAAACTCTGTAGATGGCACAGTCAGAACTACTTTTGACTGGCGACAAAAGAAATCATCAGATGATACAGGAATTTTCCATACAATGATGATTACTCTAGGAGAAGCGGAAGAACGGACCCCCATTCATGCTGTTAAAAGCGATGGGACAATCATCTACTCTGACAAGCTGGATGGCCACTTTATGTGGGATGTAGACCCGGAGATGTGTGATCCCGAGTGTGATTGCAAGTACAGATATGATAGTGATGAGGATACAGAAGATGAGATTTCCCTCAGAAGAAAAAAGAAGAAACAGTCACCTTGCAGAGAAACCAGCTACAAAAGAAAGTCTGACTCTGAGTCACCTCCGCCAAGACAAAAGTGGAAGAAGGCAGAATCCTTGCCTTTCTGTGAAGAATTTCAAATTAATGAAGAATCTTTTGGAGACAACTCACCTCTTGCCGATGCAGACTTGATCACTTGGCCACCTCCACGGAGTGGAGATAATTCTTTCAAGAGAAAAAAGAAAAAAGAAAGAATCCAAGTAAAAGAGGTGAAAGAACCTATTCCAGCATTCATGTTTCAAGACACTGACTTTCCGGCCCTGGAAAGAAAAGAAGACAGAGGAAAAGGAATAGCATCCTAGCCCTTTATTACTTCAAGAACAGTTCAGCCTGATGGACAAATAACATCTCTGACCCAAGCAGAGGAAACTTTGAATTGGCAAACGGAGAATGCATTAGCTCAAAATCAATCTCTTCAAAGGATTGAACAGAAGCTAAATAACTTTCAAGAAAATATTGAAGGCCAGATCAGAAAATACTCAGAAAGAATGTGGAGGGCCTATCAGGATGCTAATGCCAGATTAACTCAGGTTAAGACACAAATAGAGGCTGCCTGGAATAAAGATTTTCATCAGCAAACTGCTTTGCAAGTAGACCTGCAAAGGCTGAAACATGAGATAGAAAGAATTGAGGTTTATGTGAAGATAAGAATGCATCCACAGCCAGAATTCTCTGCTTTTGAGATTCCACCACAAAGAATGCCACCACACTCTTCCATGCTAAAGATTTATGAACCACCCTCAATCCTGCCAGAAAGAATGCCTCCCAAAAGTACAATTTTTGGACAAAAAAGAAAAGAGGCAAAATCATCAAACATGGCTGAAGATGTTTCAGAAAAGACACAAATTTCCTCATGATCGGGATGAGGATTTTCTTATGATAAATAGAGATGATGAAATCCTTAATTCGGACTCGGAATTTGAAACTGAAATTTCCGAATCTAGCACTGAATTAAGTCTGGCAGAAAGTTCAAACCAAAGGATGGACATCACAGAACTTCTAATGGCTACCCATGTTGGAGAAACATCAAGAACGGAGATGCACCAGCAAGAACAAAACACTGCCATCCCAAAGATGACGGGGCATGTAATTTTTACTCTTGATGATATAAAGCCAAAGTTCTGGAGAAAGAGACTGAGTGATTTTAAAGCATGGATGGATGTCAAACATACAGAAGGTATGGAATTGTATTCGGTAATAGAAGGTTTCTGTTCCAGAATGACAGAAACACTGAAGGAATGGTACCAAAGTCTTGGATCTGTAAACCAAGACTTGATGCACAGAAGTGAGAGTACAGACGCTGTGTTGATTATCTTGCATAAAAAGTTCCTTGGAAATGTTGATATCAGCAACAGAGAAATGAGGAAAGAATATTATGATTTCAAATGCTGTTCTCTAAATCTAGAGGATCTAGAGAGGCATTATCAGAGGATGAATCAAAGATATTACGCCCTCAATGGGTATAATGATCCCAGTCTGAAATCAACATTCGTAAGTTCTCTTGCGGAACCCTTGCAGAATGAAATGTACAGAATCACCAGTGCGGCACAAAAAGAGTTTTCTCAAATGACTCTTGGAGATATATGGCAAACTGCTCTGGTTGCATTAGACAAAATCTGCACTCAAAGAAAGATGATTGATGAAGTATTCCATGATAAAGATGTCTATGAAAAGGCTTGCAAAAAGAAGCACAATGAAATTGGGTGCAAGAAAAAAGATTGTGTCTGCAAGAGTAAAAAGAAGAATAAAGAAAAGAAGCCTTTCAAGAAAAAGAAGTTGAGATTTTTCAAGAAGAAAAAATTCAGAAAGAATAATACCAATAAATGTTTCATCTGCGGCAAAGCGGGACATTTTTCAAAAACATGTCCATTCAAAAAGGAGAAAGCCCAAAAGCTGATTGAAACACTGAAAATTGAGGAAACAGATGTTGAATCATTATTTTCAGAACAAGAAGAAGCAGATAGAAAAACTGTTTTTGCTATAGAAGACAGTACTGCCTCCAGTTCAGAAGATGAATCCTTTCATTACTATTCCTTTATGATGGAGGAAGGCCAAAAAACAGAAGAAGTTGTTACAAGTATCTATCCAACCATGCCAAATGTCAGGATTCAACTCCTTCCATCAAAATATGATGTCCCTATTAATGTCATTGCCTACATGGACACTGGAGCACAAAGAACTACGATGAACCCTAAAATTCTTCCTTCTTCTCATTGGGAACAGCATCAACATTCATTCAGGGCTGCAAATAATGAACCCTTTACAACAAAGCTGATGACAAAAAAGAAGATCGGAATCAAATTCTTTCCAAATTGTATAGCTTGGACCAAGGTGATTGGATCAGATCTTCCTAACAAGGATATCATTATTGGAATGGATACATATATCCTTCTCCAAAATCTTTAGATACTCCCTACAGGTGTGAGATACAAAAGACAATTCAAGGAGTATACTCCAGAATTAAAGATTTACAGTTTAATGGATGCACCTCCAGATTTTGAAGACATAAAAAACAAACTACTGAAGGTTTGTTCAGATAGCCATGATCTGTTTCAGCATCCAAAACCCTTATGGAAAAATGAAGAATTTTATGTTAGGCTCCCATTCAAAAAGAATGAAGATGTCAATCCCACCAAAGCAGTACATCCAGGAATGAGCCCTGAGGATAGAACAGCTGCTTACAATGAATGTCAACAACTTATGAAGCAGGGATTAATTGAACCAACAACATCAGACTGGGGATGCCAGGCATTCTATGTAGAAAAAAAATCAGAGAAGATCAGGGGAAAAAAAAGGTTAGTAATTGATTACAGACCTCTAAATGATTTTCTAAAAGATGACAAATTCCCCATACCAAAGATATATTCTTTGTATTCATATATCAAAGATGCCTATATCTTTTCTAAGTTCGACTTGAAGTCTGGGTTTTGGCAACTAGGCCTTGATCCTGAGGATAGGCCAAAAACGGCTTTCTGCATCCCAAATGCCCACTATCAGTGGAAAGTTTTACCTTTCGGGTTAAAGGTAGCTCTTTCATTATTCCAGAAAGTTATGACAAAAATTTTTGAGCCTCTGTTAGACAGAGCCCTGATCTATATTGATGACATCCTGATTTACTCTTCTAATGAAAGAGAACACAGAAAAACTTTAGAAGAGTTTTATCAAATATGTGATCGATATGACATCATGTTATCCTCAAAAAAATCTCAGATTGGAATGACTGAGATTGATTTTCTGGGAATGAAGTTTGCACAAGGAAGGTACATGCCTCAACCACACTTAGTAGAAAATCTTCCCAGCTTTCCGGATGAAAAGATGACTACTAAGCAGATCCAACAGTTCTTAGGGATTCTGAATTATGTTAGAGATTTTATTCCAAAAATTTCAGAGCATACTTCAACTCTTTCAAAGATGCTAAAGAAAAATGCACCACCATGGAGCACAAAACAGACCAAAGCAGTTCGATGACTTAAGGAAGCAGCAAAGAATCCTCCCCCATTAAATATTCCTGGAGCAGGAAAAAGAATTCTTCAAACAGATGCCAGTGATAAATTCTGGGGAGCAATCTTAATAGAACAAATTGAGGATCAACAATTTTATTGCGGACATGCAAGTGGAGCATTCAAGCCGTCAGAACAGCATTACCATTCAAATTTCAAAGAAACTTTAGCAGTCAAGTATGGAATTCAGAAATTTGACTTTCATCTAAGAGCTCATAAATTCGAGGTACAGCTTGACAACTCTGCTTTCCCAAATATGCTTGATTTTAAAAACAGAGTTCCTCCAAATCCTCAAATTTTGAGATTGAAAGAATGGTTTTCAAGATACAATTTTACAGTGAAGCATGTCAAGGGGAGTAGTAATCTCATTCCAGATTATTTGTCCAGAAACCCTCCCTTTGAAACAAACAGTTTTCAGATAATTACATCTGATTATAGTTTTCCTGTTATTATGATGTATTCAGAAGAGGCTTCTTCCTCTCATACAAACCATCCAAAAGAGTTTGAGTTTCCCCCAGAACTCTTAAAGCAAAATACACAGATCACCCCTTCCAAAATTCAAGAGTTTGCTGAAAATCACATGTTCTATTATTTGGCACAATCTCTACATAGAGACCAGATTCCTCCACAACCTGACTGGTTTTTGACTGAAATCCCTTTTTACAACATCCTTCCGATTTTGATGTACAAATCCTTTGAGGAGTCTGACAAATGGTATTTATGGTGTGTGACTGCCTTGTATAAATATCCCATCATCTTTCCCACCTTTACCATGTTAGATTTTCTTGAAACAAATCCAAAGTCATTATTAAAAAATGTTCTCGAGTGGTATGCACCACTCCAATGGTGGAAGAATCAGCTTAACAGAGAATTGTCTCTGTACAATGTCTGGAAACTAGATACAGAGCAATGTCACAAGTTTGTATCGGTCTGCATCTTACACCGACCCTTTTTTCGAAATACCCATAATGGCCTCCTATGTTCTCATGATCATGTTGTCACTTATTACACTTTCCCTGATATTCAGATTTTTACCCAAACAGAAAAACCCCCTTTTTACCAAGAAGATTTAATCTTGCATCTCTGTGAGATAAATGGGTTTGATAAATCATGTGACAGAAAAAGAAAAAATAGTTGCAAAAACTTGAAGAGGATGGAGATACTATGTAACCTCGATTAGGAATGCACTTGTGAACCTGAAGGAAACCCTAACACGGCACTAGGTTCACACATTATGTGGATAAGTACTGAAGAGATGCCAACTGGACACCAGCTTATTTTCAAGATTTCCAAGATCCCAATGATGACATTGATATTCCCTCAAAAGATGACAATCAAACTCCTCCTGAACACTTGATTGAAGATATCGTGGCAGAGCTGGACAACAAGATGGACATCAATTCCAGTGGAAGCGCAATAAGTGACCCCAATATGAATTTGTCACCTAGCCACTTTATCTAAAGAAGCTTTATGTAAAGAAACTTTACTTTCTGAGTGTCAGTTTTTAACTTTGTGTAAAGGAGCTTTGTTTCTGCAAAAGAAAAAAGGCTACCGCTTTCCTTTTACTTTTGAGTTGTAAAGCAGAATGACAGGATAAGATCCTTATCTAAAAGGAATCTTATTCTGGTAGAAGGACTCTATAAATACCTTCTCCCTTGTAAAAAATAAGCAGAGGGCGAAGAAATAAACAAGTGTGTTAGTTTTCAATTATGAGCAGCTAAAACTACTCTCTTTCTCTCCTCGAAAGTTCTTTATATATTCTGATAATCTTGCTCTCCGTTTAATTAAAGGAAGGGAAAAGCATTACAGAGAATGACTTAGTATGCTCTATGCTCGCCTCTTAAGAGGATATTGCATATGGCTTTTTCTAACCATGGTCCATAATTTATTTTGATCTTGGTATCCTAATTAAGATAGTCTTGGATATGAACATGAAAAGGATGGAAAAGAAGTACCACGAAAGGAAAAAAGTACATCGAGATTGTTTATATCTGGGGTTATCCTTAATTTAGGAGCTGAGCTCTCAATACAAATTATATTATAATATTGTATATTAAATATAATTTATATATTAAATAATATTATTTATTTTATTATAAATATATAAAAATATATAAATAAAAATTATTAATTTAAAAAATACTTTTTAAAAATAACAAAAAATAAATATTATTATTAATATTATTATAATAATTATAATGATGATATTTTAATGATGATTATAAAAATTATGATTTTATAAAATTAAAAATAAAAATATTGAAAATTAAACCTCAATTTATCATGTTAAATTATTCTAATCTTTATTTTCTTATTATTATATAATTTTAATAGTTTATTCATATTTAAACATTTAAATTTAAGAATAATTTTTTTATGATAATTAATAATAGTTTTCTTAAATTAGCCTTTTGAATATTATAAATTTGTGTAGACATCTTTTGAATATCGTTAGATTATTTTCAATACTGTATATAAGCTTTATTAATACTTGTTGGGAAATTACGTAACAAATTGTAGTTTTGAAATAATTTAGATTTTACGTTCAATATAATTCCTGCGATATTTTTAATGAGCAAAAGATTTATTTTATCCTTCAAAAAGTTCATTTGTTATTTTTCACTTTTAAAATTAACCTTCTACAACTTTAACCATCTTTTGAAAGACTTTTTTGTTGACCAAGTACAGTGAGTATAAAATCAGAAAGCTTTTAATTTTGTTGGTTGGAAATTTTATCATAGTTCAACCTTTTTGTTATAACCTTTTATACCATTTTAAAAAATAATGGTAGGATGGATTACCTGCAGGTTTTTACAACTTTGATGGGAAGAAGCTTAGTTTAAAATTATTCATTAGTGGTTAACCCTAATCTTGGACCCACCTGCATTAGTGGGGACAATGACGGCAAAGTAATTTATCTATTTTCTTCCTTGTCATGCTTAATCTTAATTATAATCATAAATATGATCAAATTAAGCCAAACCAATAAGATTTGTAAGCTAAAGCTATACATGAAAATTAAATAATCAGAAGTTCTTATTTCCTATAACTTTATAACGATCACCATATAATATAAAAGTGCAATATAATATATAGTATAGTTTTTTTTTTATCTTTTATACTTATTATATTATTAAAAAATAGTTTATTATAATCATTATTTTTTTACAGTTGTATAAATTGATAAAAATATATTAAGTTAAAAATATTATATTTAATTTTGTTAATTATATCATATAAATTTTTACTAAAATACCTTTTAACAAATAAATTTTTACAAAATATATTTATAAAAAAATATAATAAAAATTAAAAATTGTTACTATTTATTTTTTCAAACTATCACCAAAATAATTTTTTTTAGTTTGTATGGGTGCTTATTATGTCTTCTTATAAAAGTATAATCAATTTCTCCAAGTAAATCAAACATATTTCAAATGAAACATCATAGCCGCAGGCCGGTATTAATCATCATTCAATTGAAAGGTTAATGTTTTCTTAAGAAAATATTTTAATAGTATCAAAATAATATTATATCTTGACAACATACCATCATTTGAACAAAGTAAAATATCATCATATGCACAAAGTAAAATTTAGAATATTTACAAGATTTTTAATTGCATAACTTGATGTAAGAAATTTGATGATGGTATTTATATATATATTTTTATAAATACTCTTTAAGCTTTGAAATATGTTTTAATCTTAAATCTTTAAAATTTAATTCATCTAATTTTTTAATAAAAAAACAAATAAAATATAAATATATACTTTAGCGCACCTCTACTTTAGGGACCATGCATATAAATAAGGATAATAGATTTTAGAATTTAATTTATAAGTAAAATTAAATTAAAATAGACATCTTGTAAAATTTAATTTCATAATTTATTTTACAAGTATAGCTAAAGCCAAAATAAGGATAATGGATTTTATAAGGTAATATTTTACCAAAATAAATGAATATAACATATATTGTGATTTTTTTAGGAATAAAATAAATTAACTATATGAGTGATTAAGATTTATTTAAGTATTAATATAATTTTGGCGAATATATATATATATATATATATATTTAAAATAGTGCTTAATTATTTGAACGTGAGATTAGTAATTAAATTAAAATCAGTTTGAGTGAATTGGTGTAAGAAGTAGTATTTGATAAAGAAGGAAAAAATAGAAAAGTTTATTAAAATGAAGAAGAAGAAGAAGAAGCATGATGCCAAGGGTGTAAAGGAGCCCACTGACATAGGTCATGCACTTGGCAAATCCAACCACAAAACGCACAAGTTGAACTCAGATCCCACTTTGATAAAAGTGAAAGGGGTTCGGTCTCAAACAACCATGACCGTTAGATTTAAATCAAACGGCACATATCACGCGTGTGTACTTATGCCTCATCGAATCTGTGTGACACGCACTCACTCTCTCTTTCATCTCTCTTCCTTCCTTCTCTCCTTGTCTCTGCAACTCCCGGTGGTGGACAAACCCTAACCACCGACGAACGCGGTCGTTTCGCTCCCGACTCTCGCTATTCGCGTGCGTTTCCACCGCTGTTCGTAAGAGAAGTGATTTCCATGAATTCGAGTTTCTGCGACCTGAAATTGGGAGGCTTGTGAAACAATTTGTGGTCAGCTCCTTATAATTTATAGTCGTTGCTATAAGTTAGGGTTTCAAATTTTCTATATCTATTTGCACGAAAATTTTGGTCAATAAGTTTGTAAATGTTCCCATTTCTGGGTTAATTTTCAACTTTCTATTTTGTTCTTCTTTGTAGGTCATAATCTTATGTATTAGGGGATTTATCAATCTTTATACATTCCTTTTGTCTTTTTTTTTTTGTGAAATGATGATTTTTTTTGTTATCTTTTTACTCAAGTTTTTGCAGTTTCTGCAACTTTTAAATTTTGATGATTAATTGATTGATAAATTTTGGATTTCTAGTTATTATTATATTTAGCTTACACATTGAAGTCTTATGTTATTTGCATAACTTGGATATATTTTAGATTCCTTGTGGACCTGTGCCTGCTATCTGAAGCCAGTCTGTTTAGAATTGCAATTTAAAAACCAGATAGAAACACAGAATAACTCGATGTCACTTTATATAAGGAGATTACTTTTTAATTTTAAGTTTACTTGGAGCACAGGTAACTTAGATGGCCCCTACTTTCTATTGGATAGGGTTAAAGCATACAGTCCATGGTCAGTACATGTACCCATGAAATAGGCACACAATAAGATAGCTGGTAGTGGTATAAATTATTTGAAATGGATGTTCAACTGATAAACGTGGAAGAAGAAAGTGGTCATCAAGCTAAGGCAGATGATGGGGATGCAGAACCTAGTGATGGTGAAGTTAATAATGCCGAAAACTCTGGATCTCGTGTTGGGGATGGGATTTCGGAGCCATATGTGGGTATGGAATTTGATTCCGAAGATGTTGCCAAGACTTTCTATGATGAGTATGCTAGACGCATGGGTTTTAGCTCTAAAGTTGGCCCACATGGTCGCTCTAAAGCTGATGGGGCAAATATATATCGGGAGTTTGTGTGTGGTAGGGAAGGTTTGAAAAAAAGGTTTAATGAAAGCTGCAATGCAACGATTAGGATTGAGCTGAAGGGTCAAAATAAGTGGGTTGTAACAAAATTTGTAAAGGAGCATAGTCATTCCATGGCAAGTTCCGGTAAGGTGCACAATCCTCGGCCAAGTAAGCATTTTTCCAGTGTTGGAAGGACAATGCCTGAAACTTATCAAGGTGTGGGACTTGTTCCCAGTGGTGTCATGTATGTATCTATGGATGGGAATCGTGTTTCTAATCAGAATACTCGTGGGTTAAGGAATATTCATCCTGCTGCTGCCGAACCAAGTCACCCAGTTAAAAATTCCACATTGATGAATTATACTGTTAGACCTCCCTTTCAAAACAGGACATTGGGGAGGGATGCTCATAATCTGCTTGAGTATTTTAAGAAGATGCAGGCTGAGAACCCTGGTTTCTTCTATGCTATACAACTTGATGAAGACAACCGTATGTCTAATGTCTTCTGGGCAGATGCAAGATCAAGAACAGCATACAGTCATTTCGGTGATACGGTTCATCTGGACACAACATACAGAGTAAATCAATACAGAGTGCCATTTGCTCCTTTTACTGGGATAAACCATCATGGTCAAATGGTCTTGTTTGGTTGTGCACTCCTTTTGGATGAATCCGAAGCATCTTTTTTATGGCTCTTTAAGACATTCCTGACAGCAATGAATGATCGTCAGCCTGCCTCTATAATTACTGATCAAGACAGAGCAATACAGACAGCAGTTTCTCAAGTTTTACCGCAAGTTCGCCACTGCATTAACAAGTGTCATGTCTTGAGAGAAGGCCAAGAAAAGTTGGCCCATGTATGTCTTGCACATCCAAATTTTCAGGTTGAACTTTATAATTGTATTAACCTGACAGAAACCATTGAGGAGTTTGATTCATCTTGGAATTTTGTCCTTGATAAATATGAACTCAGAAGAAATGATTGGCTTCAGTCTTTGTATAGTGCTCGTGCTCAATGGGTTCCAGCATACTTTCGCGATTCATTTTTTGCTGCAATATCTCCTACCATAGGATTTGATGGTTCTTTTTTTGATGGTTATGTCAACCAACAGACGACATTACCATTGTTCTTCAGGCAGTACGAAAGAGCTTTAGAGAGCTGGATTGAGAAGGAAATAGAGGCAGATTTTGAGACAATTAGCACAACTCCAGTTTTGAAGACACCTTCACCAATGGAGAAACAGGCTGCTAATCTTTATACAAGAAAAATATTTTCAAAGTTTCAAGAAGAGCTTGTTGAAACTTTTGTTTATACTGCAAATAGAATTGATGGAGATGGGGCAAATAGCACATTCAGGGTTGCAAAATTTGAGGATGACCAAAAGGCATATATTGTCACATTAAACCATTCTGAGTTGACAGCTAACTGTAGTTGCCAAATGTTTGAGTATTCAGGCATTCTTTGCAGGCATGTTTTAACCGTTTTCACTGTGACAAATGTTCTTACACTACCACCCCATTACATTTTAAAACGGTGGACAAGGAATGCAAAAAATAATGCTGGAACGGATGAACATGCTGGTGAATCACATGTACAGGAGTCTTTGACAGCAAGGTATAGCAATCTATGTCGGGAAGCCATCAGATATGCTGAGGAAGGGGCAGTAACTGTGGAAACTTATAATGCTGCAATGAGTGGTCTTAGAGAAGGTGGAAAGAAGGTTGCTGCTGTGAAAAGAAGTGTTGCCAAAGTTACGCCTCCTAATAATCAGGTCAGTGGGACTGCTTATGATGACAGGAAAACTACTTCAACTTTGGATACAACTCCTCTTTTATGGCCAAGGCAAGATGAAATAACAAGGAGGTTTAATCTCAATGATGCTGGTGGTCCTGTTCAATCAGTTGCTGATCTAAATTTGCCACGGATGGCCCCAGTCTCTGTTCATCGTGACGATGGTCCATCTGAAAACATGGTACTTGGAAAAAAACCTTTTTGTTTTTTGTTTCTTTAGTTTAATGGAATAGTATTCCGTAGCATTGATGTGGCCCTTGGGTTCTTTGATATAGGTAGTTCTTCCGTGCCTAAAATCAATGACATGGGTAATGGAAACCAAAAACTCAGTTCCAGGGAATAAAGTAGCTGTTATCAATCTGAAGGTATGCTCTTATTACCCTCTAACAAGGAAAAACATTGCAGTATCCGTCATTTATTTAACTGCAAAGTTGCTTGAAATATCAGTGCTTGATTTGCATGGGTATAACTATCTTTTGTTGTCTTTCATTTTGCAAAGTACTTTGTTTTTGTCCTCTCGCAACCTATTTAATAATCTGCAAGGAGATTTAGTCCTTTGACACATTTCAAGCTTCACATTGCAGTTGCAAGATTACAGCAGGGCGCCATCAACAGAATCTGAGGTTAAGTTTCATCTCTCTAGAGTTACCTTGGAACCAATGTTGAAGTCTATGGCTGCAATCAGCGAACAGCTCTCCACCCCAGCTAATAAGATTGCTGTAATAAATCTTAAGGTATGTGGTTTTATTTTCTAGACTTATTCTTCTCATATTTTCTCTGTTTATCGGTCCTGTTGCATTGTTCATAGAAGTAGAAAAGCATATATAAAGCATCTTCAAACATCTGTGATAAAACTTCCTCAAAACAATTTTCTTCCCAACCAGTAGATGCAAGGGTTAAGAAAGATGTCCACATGTTGATTTATGATTTATAAAGTGAGAATTTATGATGGGGAATCCCTGCTAATTGCTATTGATTTTGTTATTCAGGAAGATAGCTTAATGCATTAAATTTTCTATAGTTGTCAAGAGAACATATCTTGTTAATTTTATTTCAGAAGGCTGATGATCTAGGGCAACAGGATTGATTATTGAGAAGATTGTTGTGAGAAATGTATTTTTAGTGGCCTGCTATAGAAGTGACAAACTTATTTAATTTTCTTGGTTTCATCAAGTATTTAGTCATACAGGATATGCTAATTATGGCAAACAAATTTTAATGTCCATGTTAAGGCATACAAATACAAGTTTATTTGTTTTGACAGATATCCTATAAATTGGTTTTCTTCAAATATATTTAAATATAAAAAAACTTACAATTGACAAAATAGAGTTCAATTCCATAATATCTCATGATCAAGTGGGAGGTGGCATTCTGACTTCAGAGTTCATAGCTGTATTTTGAGGAAACTGGCAGCTAAGTGGAGTGGTAATTTTGTACAATGGGGCTATCTTTATTTTTTCTTTTGTTTGGACAAATCTTTGTGGGAATAGACTTAATTTGTTTGTTGGGACACTAATATACCAAGTTATCAATCATATGATTCTCTATTTCAATCGTACCACTTTATCCAATGCACATATGGAATGATATGAATTGGATAAATTAGAAATCTACCAGGATTGACATGGTTTTGTATTAACTTGTGAAATATGTTCCTTTCTGGACAATTCTTATGATTCTGCAATTTTCAATACACAGTTGAAACCCTGTGAGTTTGAAATTTTTTTCCCGAAAGACTACCCAGATTCATATAAAATTTACTGAAGGCAGATAATAATTTGTTTTGCCCTATCATCTCAATGTTTCTTTTGAAAAAAATCTATGAGCCCTCTTTGTTTTACTCTGCAACTTTCCTGAGTCATACTTTATTTTTATTTTATATGCATTATGTAAGGACTTGATTTCTTGTGAATCATAAATTATTGATTTAATAATTTGTAGTTTGTCTTAACTTTGGGTGGCCAAATTTCATGTGTTATTAATCTTTTTGAACTTGTGTTAAATTAGCACTTTGGGCATGTTTCTTGTGGTATGTTATTCTCTTATGTTAATCCTGTCTAAAAGGTGCCCTTTGAATTTTTGTCTCTTTACTCTGACCAGGTTTTAGATTGTTTAATGAAATTCTTGAAAATGTTTCAGCTTCAAGATACTGAGACAACCTCTGGTGAGTCAGAAGTAAGGTTTCAGGTGTCCAGGGATACATTGGGTGCTATGCTACGATCAATGGCCTATATCCGAGAACAGCTTTCTCATGCTGTAAGTGTTCTGTTCCTGTTATCTCTATGCACAGGATGCATACATTATAAAATTATTATAATTTATCTGAGGATGCTTTTTCTTTTATGTTCTGCCATGTTTATTTGATAATTCATCATCACCTACCCCATCCAAACTTGCACCAGGGGCATTGTAAAATTTGCATATATCTATAAGGAGCAATTGAGAAACTTAATAACATTTGAACTCCTATTATTGGCAGACAAAAAAGAATATTTATAATTTATTAGAATGAAGAAAAAAATGGTACAGCCAATGATTGGGATGTGCTATTTTTCTTTAAATAATTTTTAAATGTTTTTTAGAGCAAGGAAAACAAGCTCATCGGCCATCTTCAAAATAAAGCTCTCTAATCCCTCTTCATATTTGATAGGGAAACCCTCCTGAAGAAAACCGTGTTAAGAGCACCAAACAATGAGGCCATGATGTTCTTTTACTCCAAATAAACATCCTGAAGGGCACTAACATAACTGTTACAGTCTATCCTCTTTACTTCCGTCAATGCTTCAAAAGTTAAATTAAAATAATTGCTTAAGTTTAAAGACATACCTGAGCTTTATAAACAAAAAAAAATGCCAAACAAACGATTCCACGGTCAAATTATATATTTTAATTTTTCTTTATGGGAGAAGTTGGATTACAGTCCTTTTGCCTCCTTTTGAATTTATCATGTTCTATAGCAGTTATAATTTTTTGAAATGCTTAACCAATTTAATTGATCACATAGAAGCAGCATGGACAAAAATTGCTCTGAAATAATCACCGGCAGTCTGATCATGAAAGAACACAATGATTTGAGTTATGTAGAGTTGATGGATGCACAAGTCAGCATGTCATTACTAATGTATTGCGTGATATTATTTCCAAAATAAAACCTGCTAGTGAAGCTCAATGCCTCAGCCAGATACATCTTCTGAATACTCATACCAAACATGACCTCAATGTCTAATGATGCCCTTTCTCAAGCTACCTTATAGGCCCAGGCTCTTAATAACAAAGGTCTATCAGAAGAGTTAGAAGAAGCACAGAGGATAATAACCTCTGGAGTATAGGACGGTTGTAATTCTATTACTATGATAGTTGCAAGTTTGTTAGGCTTTTAGTAATAAATAAAGGAGGGAAGCATGGGGAGAGGGCATGATCTGTACTGGATTGTAGGAGAGGTCTGAGTCTCGAACACTTAGAAGTTTTACCATAGTCTCAGACAACCCACATTGGGTTGTGGCCAGGGACGAGACTCAATAACAAAGTTCATTCTATATCATTTCCTCTATCACTACCATGTTTCTTGCTATCATCTACAATTAGAAATAATATAATTATGGTAATGAGGCAGGTTATATGTTATATAATCATGTTTAAATAGGGTAGAAATCATGTTAAATAGAGTAACTGTATATTCTGTAATTATTTATAATTACTCTTGTATTTATGACTCCTACTATAGATATATGTTCTGTTGTGTAATTCAAACAGATGGATTCATTCGTACGTCCTCTCATTCTTTCTCTTTTAATATGGTATCTAGAGTATAGCGAGAGGACAATCCCATTAGTGCAATGTTTTTTCTCCAAAAACCATGTTATACCTCCAGTTTGGTGTCTCCTCTTTCTCTGGCTGTCTGTCTTCTCTGATGACTTCTCAACGATTTTTTCAGTGACCAACCACCTAATCTGGACCACCTTGTTGTGCACTATCCAACCCTGGTGGTCCCATTCTAATCAGCGCAAGGACATGCCCTCATGCGGGGGCATAGCATCATTTCATTTTCTTAAGGTCCTCTCATGGTTTGGTGGAAACATCCGTTAGTTGAACACTTGAACTGACAAAGCTAGTGGCAATGTCTTCAGATAAGATTTTCTCTCTAATGAAATGATAATTTATCTCAATATATTTGATTCTCATGAAATACTAGATTTGACCAGGCAGAATTCATAGTGGGCACTGTGAGCCCAAAATCTGATCTTGAACTGTGGAGTAGTCTATAGGTAAACATACAAAGCCAACAACAAAAGGAAAAAAATTGTTGCCACTCCAGTTCCTTGGCAGGGGTGTTGGCAGGCAATAAGAAATCGTTGAAGTCTTGGAGAGTACCACTCACTTTGTTCTAACATTCAGACATTGTACTGTTAAATGATCGAGGGACAACAATACTCATGAGGTTTTGGCAAATCCCATAAAGATGTTGTGTCTTTAGTGTAAAGAATCGTATCCTACTTCCAAAATTGACTCGCATGTCTCATGAGAACAAAAAATCTACTTCAGAGAGGGATGAATAGGGGATTTGATGACACTACAAAGGTGTGCATCAATCTTACTCCACCTAGAACGTTCATTTTCGGCCAAAGATACCTCCTTTCTTGATAGGTCAACATAACCTGGCCCTTAAGCCAAAGTTTGATGTTGGAGGCCCAAGAATTGTAGTTGCTACCATCTAACTTGTTAGTCAAGAGTGGGGCATAATTGGTGAAAATGGAGGCATTAACCTTGGGACGGGTAGAACTCACCATGTGTTGGTGGAGAGGAGAGAAAAAGGGCTTTTAATGGTGCTAAAAACACCAGTGAAGTACAAAATCAGGCACAAGAATATGGGGACAAGACAAGCAGTGGTGATGGTTGCTGGAAAAGGTTGTGAAGCTGAGGTGATGAGAAATAAAAACACCAAATGCAATGCTGGTGCTTGGTGACCCTGATCAAGGGGTGGGTGCCAGAAAATTCACCAGAAAAGTATTTACAGGCAGTGAACAGGGCAGAGATGCCATTAAACAGAGGAAAAAGGTGGCTGGAAAGAGAAATGCAACCCTCGATGGAGAGGGAGATCAAAAACCGATGATAAAACACCATTTTCAAAAAAGGATTTCACCAATGGATGGTGGGCTCGTTGGGTGTTCACAGATCAAGGTTGCCTCCTCGTATGATCTAATACCATGATAAGAGAGAGAAAACAAGAGACATTTGATTGTGTGTGCTTTGAATTTGCACTACGTAGCAAATGTTTATATTTGGTATCATAAATTCAAGAAGAATTACATATAATTATAAGAATATACAGTTACCTTAATTAACATAAGTACAGGAATAATCTATCTTATTGCTGTTATTACATATTTCTAGCATATCCAAAGCCAATTCAATTTTAATTGCTCCTTGAACTAGGGAAAATCCCTCCTTATTATACTGAGCAGAAAATAAAGATACAAACACCTGCAGATTTTGACGGTCTGCCAACTTCACTGCTTAAAGGGCCCCGTAATTTTACCATAATTTCTTGCCTGCCTTCCTCTCTGACTCTTGCTTTTAGATATTCTCTAACTTAATTCACCCTTCCTCACTTCTCTCTCCCCTGCTGCCACGTGTCTGGCTAGTTACAAGATATCTCCCATGCATATTCCCTTCTAACTCACCTTTCCTGAACACGTGAGTCTATAGACTATGTAATGCCATTGATGAAACATGGCATGATGGCAATCATCCCAATCACAAGTGTCACAAATCTCACTTATTGATAATTTGATATTATGACCTGATTCAATGATATTTCATCGTTGCAAGAGACTATTTTGGGGCACTTAAAAAAGGCCTGGTTTGAATATTAATGTTTGATGTCCTACTCTTTATCCTGAGAACCATTTTTTACAGCCCATGAGTAGCTAAAGTTTGACCCTGGAAAACGTTTTACCTAGCAGCAGATAGCTTATGAAAATGACTTTCTAAATAAACTAAATGAGTACGGATTAAATTATTACTTTAATCTCTTCTAATCTGTAGAAGATGCCCTTCCTGACCTCGACATATGTTTGCTTTTTAGATTTCTAAATGAAAGGATAGATTGTTATATCTTCATTAGAAATTTAGTGTCATGAGAAGAAATATGATTACTGCCAGGGACGAACCATTGAAGTTATTAACCTAATTAACCATCTACCTTTGTCACCAGAGGACTAAATTAGTTTTCAATCTGCTGACTTAAGTTGTTCTTGTAATTTGTTATCGATTTATTAGCACATATCTATTTTTTGGGTACAATTTACATTTTTTTAACCAAAATTCTGCCATTACAGGGTAATGCTCTTATAAATTTTAATATTAACGTCCGTTTAAATGTTTAAATTTGGCAGGGTGATGCACAGTCGGAACCTCTAGTGAAAAAACATAGGAAGTAAAGCATCAAGTTTTCATTTCATATCCTGGTAGGTGTGGCTACATAACTTGATGGAAGCGTGTTGACCACTCAGCATACAAAACAGCTTAGAAATTGTAGTGTATCTTTTAGTGTGTTTAGCTTCTTTTTCTGTGTTTGTTGTAACTTGTTTGTACATGTATCTGATCGTAGTAGGCAGCAACTGTGTTTTACGTGAAGCAGTAGAATATCTGCTCCCCTTCATCAAACAACCACAAGCAGTAGAATAAAAATGGGTTTAAGAATTTGGCCCGAAGAAAGTAAAATAGTGTCAAATATAGGGTAAAAATGAACACGGGGCACATTGAAGAGGTTTTGCGGAATTTACTTAAAACTTGTCTAAAAAATATTTAAATAAGTGTTTGCTTAAGTTTATAAAAGTCGCTTATAATTTTTTCATAAAATTTAACTTAGTTTACTAAATTTCATGGTAAAGATATGAAAATTGGGAAATGTTATAAGGATAGACGACCGATATTAAGGTTATATAGAGTATAGTTTTTAGTTTTAAAAGTTAATTGTCGAGTAAACAATTTAATTAAGTATTTATTTAATATATTTTTATCATGTGTTCTTTTAGTATTAATTTGATTATGAAATTTCTTAGAATATAATTAAAAAAATTATGGAAATTGTAGGTTATTTTTATAAATTTCTTATAAACTAACTTTTATAAACATTCCCTTAATCCAATAATTCGATTGGTTCAATAAAGTTTTAATTGATTTATTCGGAGATCAATGAATCATTTGGTGGTTTGGGGTTTAGGTTTCATCGTTTGGATCGTTTGATTCGGTTTTAATATTAATTAACGAAAGTTGAATGTATTTTTACAGTTGAAACAAAAGGAATTAAAAAAAAGGAAACAAACAGTATGGAATGACGAATAGCAAAACAGAAACTCAATTCAAAATAATAGATTTCTGTTGATATTTTGTTTCAAATTCTGCACAATTCCTTTGTCTTTATTTAATAAATTAAAATGTAAATACGTGAATCAATTAAAATGAAAAATTTCCCTTCTCTCTTTTTTTCTGTCGTGAAAAATTGGAATGAGAAAAAAAGGGAGAAACAAACAGAAACACCATCATACCCTCCTCGTGGTGGTGGGGGGTGTTCCTCCCACGCCATCAACTGGAGCTCAATTTTCCAGTTCAATGACAACCTTCATTTTGACCCAGGAATCCAACGAACTCGTCATCGGGATTATAGATGTTGTGCAACACATACATAACACCCCATTTCCTTTCATCAAACACTGCATTATTCTTCCTATTTTCCATATTCACCACAAACTAGCAAGAAAATAGGTGCTTAACTAGATTGAGACAGTTCTATATACTGGAATTGCACTAACCACTGACTTTGCCAGGCAAATCCCTTCCAAGATTCCACAATGGAATTAAAATGACTTCTTTTAGTTCTACTTGAATAAGCGGAAATCCCAAATAATTCCCAAGGTTTGAAACAACCCTATTTATAAAAATTATTTTAAGTGACTTAAGTGACGTTAAGTTTGTGAAAATGTTTTTTGCTTTTATTTTTATTTATAAAAATTGTCATTATTTTTATTTTCTACTTTATGTTTTCTAAGTTTTGTACACGAAACAGTGAAAATAAAAAAAATTATGTTCACTGTTTCTTACATAAAACTTGAAAATAAAAAAATACAAATAAGGTGACATTTTTATAAAAATAAAATAAAAACAGAATATTTTTGTAAACCAAACAACATCTTTGTATTATAGTTTCCTCTTTTGGTGAGGAGGGGACTGAAATATTGCTGCTAAACTGATGCGGTGTGAGCTTGGCTCCCAACCTCTTTTTTTGCGGAAAATGTTACCAAAAACTTTCTGTTAAACTTACCTTATCAAGTTGATTCATCACTCCTTGACTAGTATCAAGCCAAGCGTCTCTACCACTTTTTTTCATAGTCTTGTTGCATAGCCCAGCTAGTTAGAGGCAACATCACTAAGATGCTAGAGGGTAGTGATTAGAAGAGTCCATACAACAAAACACTTTCCCAAAGGCTTCAGGCAATACATTTCTCCAGTCACAATCCACCAAGGCCTCCACATCTATCCATCATCTCAGCAAAGTGATTAACAGCTTTGATGATAACAAGATTTCATTTAAGTCCCTTGTAAGCCCATACTATAAAGGACCCATATGTCCCCCGAATGGCCATTAGCCTCTTCCACTGCATGGATGTTAAACCCCAAACCTTTCCAGAATGCAGTTGCTGCACTAAAGCAGCAATGAGTCTATATTAGTAAACACATGTAAGGCCTCAATCTGTTTCCACTGCTCCTCACTTGACGTTGCCCATCCTTATTGATGGCCCCCTATGGTTCCAAGCCAATATATACTGATCCTTAAACTCCGTTAAAACTAAATAAAGTGAAAGGTGATCAATAGCTACTGACCCAAGGTTATAGCTAACATGTCTGGGCCGCACTCTAGAGAATATTTTATTGAAAAGAATCATAGATACAGCTGAAAAGTGCTTTGTCATATGCTAAAAATGTTTAAACTTAGGAAAATGGTTAATTATATTTAAAAAGAAAAAAGTAACTCTTGTGAACCCCATCTACTCTGGACAGTTTAATTTTCACACACAAGTCCTATCCATATAGAGAACTGGCACCCTAATTTCAAGATAATAAACCCAAGAAAATGAATCTATGGTCAGAAGAAAATCACCAAAAGTCCTCACACGTACAGTGCCCGTCATTAAAATGGTGAAAGAAATTTGGGTCCTTGAGGATGATTTCTCTTCTTGTCATGCGGGATACAAACTTTGCAAAATCATGGCAACCATGACACACCCTAGAGTTTTTTGCAAGACGGACAGGCCCAGCGTTTTTACTAATGAGTCCAAAAGCAAGTGCCAAGAGTTCACTGTGCCCTATCTGAGCGCACTCCCTCTCTTCATCAACATCATGGAGACTAAAATCCCACTTTGGTTCAAGTCCTTTGGATCTCATTTCCTCCTCAAAACCTTGCAATGCTGAATATATTTCCTCTGATCTTGGATGGGATTCATCCCCAGTTCCAAATACATGAACTTTATTCCTTAACAATGTCCAACTATAAGCCTTTATTGGTTTCAAACCCAGGACTCCAATTGTTCCCTTTAACCTATCCACCATGTCCCATTTTGCATTGCCTGCATACCAATTCAGAAGTAGCACATAGTTCTCTGCATTTAGAGGTTCCAGCTCATAAAGCTGATCAATGACTTGCTTGGCTAGAGCATGTTGACCATGAATCCTACACCCTTCTAGCAGTTTTCTCAACACCTCAGAATGCTTTTCAATCTTCTGTTCCCTGATAAAAATCCTCGCCTCATCGAAGTGTCCACATTGAGCTAGTAGAGATACCATTAGAGCATAATGTGCAACCGTGGGCGCCCTAATATGGTTGAAGTAAATCTTTCCTTCGTCAACCATGCGTGCGGTGCAACAAGCATGAAGGACAGCAGCATAGATGGTGTCATCTAAATGCACCTTTGAGTAAATCTCCATCTGTTTAAACAAATCAACTCCAAGCTTCCCTTGTCCATGTAAACTATATCCCAATATCATCATGGTCCATGAAATAGCATCTTTTCCTTTCATTTCAGCAAAAACATTTGAAGCACAAATGATATCTCCTGATTTCACATACATATCCATAACTGCATTCTTCACCTTAAGGTTAAAGTTAATCCCGTGTCTAAGTAAATAGCCATGAATTTCTCTACCATGTTTATGCGAAGCAATTCTTCCACATGCAGGAAGAATGCTTGAGATTGACATTGAATCGAGTCTCAATCCATCCGAATTCATCCTCCTGAACAACTTGAATGCCTCGTTGAATTCTCCTTTCCTCACATAAGTACGGATCATCAATGTCCATGAAACAACATCCCTACAAGGCATTTCTTCAAACACCAATCGTGCATCCCCTACACTATCACAATCAACATACATTTTCAACAGTGAGGTACTCACTAAGACATCAAACTCGAACCCACATTTCCTAGCAACCTCATGCACAGCCCTACAATGCTGCAATGATTTCATCACTCCACACGCGCTGCACGCGGTAGACAACGCCACAGCGTCCACACTCACACCTTGCTCCACCATTTGGTGAAACAAACCAAGGGCCAACCCTGGCTTCCCTCTATTAACATACAACCTAGCAAGTAGTGTCCAACACACCAAGTTCTTATTATGAAACTTGTCAAAGATTATTTGAGCCTCATCAACACTACCCAAATGACCATACATCTCAATCAAAGCGGTTACAACAAACTGGTAAGAGGAGAACCCAAGTTTCAGAGCATGGCAATGAACCTGTTTGCCAATGAACAAATCACCCATTTGGCGAGAAGCATTGAGAACACGAGGAAGCGTGCGCTTATCAAGGAGAACCCCAAGTTGAAGCATGTGGGTGTAGGTGGATAAAACGAGGGTGAAGTCATGGTTTGTGAGATGGGTCTGAATGAGGGTGTTCCAAGCGAAAGTGTCCCACTTGGGAATTTCGTCGAACGCATGGTGGTCGTGGGTGAGTGCTAATGTTGTTGCGCTGCTCCGGAGAAAACGAGGATGATGGGTTAGTTGAATGGTAGTGTTGGTGTTGGGTTTCTTATGTGATGGGAAGAATTGAACATTGGTGGTGAATTGGAGAGTGTTCATGTTCTTGTTCTTGTTTTGGTTACATCAATTTTTCACAAAGAGACATTTATGGAGGAGGCATCACGGTGATGTTTCTTATTTCAGAGGCTCAAGTCTAAGAACATGGGTCGTATGTTAAATTAGTATATGAAATTATAAATATAATTTATCTAACTCTTAAATTTTATTAAAAACGTTACTTTAATTCTTACAATTATTAAATATAATTTTTTTTTATAATTTTGGAAAATAATTATTACTTTATAACATTAAAGATTTAAAGTAACTGTTGCTAATAATGTAAGGAATTAAAATAACGTTTTTATAATTTTGTTGACTCAATTGACGATTATTTTAATATACTAGTCATAGGAAAATATATTAAATATGGGTAGGCTGAAAATAGGTTAAATTGTTTGTTTAAGTACTTAAAAAAATTATAAAACCTTTTTATCATGAGAAATTATTTACTTCTGTACTAAATATGCAAATTTCTTTTCAAAAACTTTAGATTATAAAGACTTCTAGAAACAATTAAGCATCTTTGAAAATTTCAGAAAATTCATCTTTCTTTAGTTTTATTTTGCATTATGATCTTTTTAAACAAACTATTTTCTCTTCAAAAACTTTCCTCTTTAGAAATATATATCATCAGAGAAAATTTTGAAGTTACAATTCAAACTGCCCTTTGTGCGACATTGTGCCAACTTTAGTAATATCCATAATTTCTGTTATTTTTTTTCTTTTTTTTCATCTTATTATTATGTTAATTTGATCATATTTTTTATCCTAAAACTTAAGTTAATTTTGATATCTATAGAAAACTTGTAAAATTTCATGCTACCTTCAATGGAATGAATTAATATATAACAACAGTTCTTATATGACAATCTACTTGAATGTGTAAAAAGTTTTCATTAACTTCATATTCTTTCTTAGCCCAAACCTTTTTATGGAAAACATTTTCACATATTTGAGAATATTAAAAGTAGCATTCATTGTCATTTTTTCAGATTTTCATTGAATTGGCTAACCATCCCTTGTCACTAATAAATACACAAGTTCTTAGTAACCAATTTATATTGTATATTATCCACAAATCTATGGTAAGTTTCATGAAGCCATCTCAGTATTGATTCTAAATTAATTTGAAGTCAACTTACAAATCATCAAAAGATCAAATTTATAATATATTTGCTAAAGTACTAAAGAAGGATGGTTTTCTGATAATGATCAATTTCACATGATGAATTATACTTCAAAATGAGGAGTGTTAGTTATGTTTTAAATAACATAATTATAATTTATTTTAAGAAGGAATCAATCACTTGTAAATATCCTAAACATGACAATAAATTAGAAAATATTTATGAATTATAAGTAAAAAATTAGAAAATAATTAGTAAACAGCTTTATTATTTTCTTACGTTGTTATGACACAGTTGTGTATGTGTTATAGTTTGTAATGGATACATACCTAAGAAATAATCATTTCAACATTTTTCTTTATTCAATGTGCTTTGTAGAGCTAAATTTTGGGTATATGGCTTACGCATGGCAGTATTGCCATTTTTGCCTCTACCATATGTGCACCATAACGCATAAAATTTAGGCATTGCAACACTAATAGGTCATTTCATGGTAACTTTGGGGGAAAAAAGAAGCTATTTTCATGAAGTTAGGTGTAAAAAACTTGCTTTTTCCAAAGAAAAATGTATGTTTATTCCTTGCTAAATGATGAACAAATGGATATAGGATCTACTAAAGGTACAATGTAATTCATTTTTACAGAACATTCCATATGAATATTTTATTGAAAACCCTGCTAAACATATTGCAGCAGAAGGAAATTATTAATAAATAATATATATTGTACTTAAAAACAACCAATTTTCAAATGGATATGCTATATGGAACTCCCTTTCCAGTGACTCCAGGCTGTGAAAATGGCTTCATTAGTTCATAAGGTACTACCCCTGCTCCATGCCTATTTTTCAAATTACTGTTTGCATTCCTTGAGTCTATAATGCCTTCAATCTCTTTTAATTTACTACTAAACCTTTCAAAGGCTTCCTTTATAGTTGGATTCTCAACCCATGATGACTCAACATATTGTCCAATGTACTCTTCATCTGGTGAATGATCTGATAACAAGTTCAAAATTACCATCACTAAGGTTGCTTGTATTTGTGATGGTAAACATTCCAAAAGGGTTTTCTCAGGGTTATTTAGGAATTTTTCCCATTCTTCATTAGATGGGTCTTCTGTAGGCATTTTGTTTCTTGCAATTGTGGGTCTATTAGGGAAATAGCCTCCATAAGTATATTGAGCAAAGTTCACAGCTGCATGATGAGCAGAAGCTACCCAAGCTATAGTTGTTATTATTTCAATAAGGTCCTTTGGTGTTTTAAGATTTGGCCACCATGATTCTTTAGCTTTGTCTCCATGTCCTTCATTTTTTATTTCCATCCACCATGCTTGTAGCTCTTGATCAGATTCAACAATGCTTTGACTTGGGTAGTAATGGTTAACATATTCTGTTACCCATTGTTTGATGGCATCCCATATCAGGAGACCATCATTGGCAAAAGGGTAATCTTCAATTGTTAATTTTAAGCCATGTGTTGCATTAGGATCTACCACAGCCATACCTCTGAAGAAAAACAAAAGTCATTAACAATTAAATGTGAATTATTGCTAAATGTGATTTTGAAAAAGTTGAAAACACCAACCAAACTAAAAGTTTCTAAATAACTTTACCTATGTATAAGATCATTGGGAAGTGCTTGCAAATCAAATTGCCAAAGTTGATCATATGCCACAGAGCTTATTTCCATTGAATATTTATTAGTAGAGAATGAAGATTCAATAACTCCATTTGCACTGATAAGCACTTGACGGGCAAGCGAATTGATGTCCATGGTATATCTCAAATGTGGATGCAATAATCTATAGATTGGATGCATGGCGCTAAGTTGCCTATGTGTTGCAATAATGAAGGGTTCTACAGCACAATGAGTTCTTAACCTGCAAAGCATTATTTATCAATTCACATGTATAAAATTAGCACAGATTTAAGACTTGTTGAACTTCTCGTTCGGTAGGATCATCATATATCACAATGCTTGGCAAAATAAAATAGGACAAGTTACACTTATCTCTCCTAAAATTTAATAAAATTTTACCTTATACTTACCTTCCTAATGCATATAATTTCATAAAAAAATAGAAAAAGTTTATATAATGGAGAAAGATATATTATGTGATTATATAAATTAAGAAAAGGGTGAAATGTCATTAAACTTTTAAGAATAACTGTAATTTTTCCAATAAAATAAGATAAGTGAACTCACCAATGGCTTACAAGTTCATGATATCCTGAATCGTGGGCAAGAACATGAGCTTTGGCAAGCCTCCAAAGCCAGATACTGGTCGAATGAGAAGTAGGTGTGAAAACTTGCTTCCATTGTGGCTTGCCTTCCATAGCTGGTCTAGTGAGCTCAATAGCTAATGGCTTCAATGTGCCTTGTCTAGTGAGAAAGAATAGTGTTCTTGATCCATATAATGTGGTTCCCTTAATCTCTCTCACTTTGCTTACATATGGTAAGAATAAATCATGGTAGTCTAACATAAACAGCTTCTTCTCTTTAATGGCCTGCATGTATCCAATTTAAGTAATTGTAATTAATCATAACATAGTCTAAATTCAGTAAAGCATTGATGCTTGGGTACCTCTTCAATTGTGCTATAACCATCTATCTGAGACCCAATGTCTTCTTTAGTGATAGCTGATTCTGGTGGACCATAGATTTGGGGTTCTAACTTACTTCTCAAGGGCCATTCCTAAATGATCAATACAGGAAGAACAGAATATTCAAATTTTTAATGTTTATGACACCAAAAGCAATAGCAAAAAAATTAATTTGTAATAATTCTTGCCTTGACCAGTTGGATGCTGTATGGGTTGACACCTGCCAAAGTCTCCCTAGCAAATTCCTCATCAGATAACCAAAAGAATTTGTCCCCTGCATTTCCCAAATTCACAATCATATATAGGAAAAAAAAATTGCAGTTTCTTTAATTTATCTCTTAGATATATATATATTAAAAATTAAAACTGACTCTATTTACTATTATGAGTTCCTACTAAAGATAATAAGCATAAGTTTGAATTTGGAGGAATGATTTGTAACATTTGACTCGAATAAGTTCTAAAGTAAGTAATGCTACAAGTTGTTTCCTATTATCAAATTTAATATAAGCAATTAATACTAATAAAGTTATAAAAAATGTACTTACTTTTAACTGCTTCTGGAGTATCAAAACGCAAAAGGTTTTGGGTATCAGTTGCAGCTTTGATTAACTTGGGAATGGCTGTTTGGAGCAAATTCAATCCATTGGCTTTTAAAGTTGGTAAATGGAATCCTTCTTTATAGAGTGTGTCTATGTCTTCAAAATTTGGAAATCCCAATTTTTGGTCAGTAAGAATTGCATCTAAGGATTCCAAAATTGCACTTAGTCCAGAGGATACTGTTGTTGTTGTGAACTGTGTTTGCTTTATCTCAGCAAATGCCTCATCACGAGGAACATAGAAATTCAAACCCTTTTTTTCAGACAATGGATCTGTTAACAAAAATCATAACCATTAATACACAAAATTGCACAATAAACATACTTCATAAAAATATATATATACTTTTAGAGTTAACTCAATCTACAATTATTCTATTTGATAGTTTTCTATACTATACAAATTTAAAATCGATTTAGTACTAAACTAAATAATATGAATGGAGCATATAAAATAATTTTTAAGGAGAAATTAAAAGAGGTTACATGAGAAAAATGACCTGAATCAGAGTGGTTTCGGCCAGTACGACACCGTCTTGGATATGGATATTGTTTGGTGCCACCAAGAACGGGTCTTTTGAGTTGAACATTAGTATCAGGATCTCCAAGATCATTATAAAGATCATAATCATATATTCTATCTGAACTCTTACGTTCTCCTTCTCCATTCCCTCTTAGTGTTATCAATTCCTCTTCTCTCAATTTTCTCAATCCACTTGGTGTTTCTGATGGCACGCACAACTGTTCCATCCCATTGTTTAATTAGTTCAATAACTCAAATTCAAATTCAAATTCAAATCAAATGGAAATTATAACATATCAAATTTGTTGATGCATTTGAAAGAGGTTTACCACTATGTATAAGTATTTTGTGGAAGATAAAGATGTGAATAAGTCAAATTTTATTGTTTTCAATGCACATGATGTAGCCATCAACTATATTCACAAACTTAATCAATTCCCGAGTAATGAAAGAAAAAGAAAAAACTTTTACCAAAAAAATATTAGGGTTAATTATATTTTCGACTCCTTTAATTTATTCATATGTATTTTTGGTTTTTTTATTTATAAAATTTAGCAATTTTTATTTTTATTAATTTTTTAGATTAAAATTTCTAAGTTATTAATTTTATCTAATTTTTAAAAAAATTATAATAGTATTAAAACAAAAAATTGAAATTAGATAAATTTTATAAGATTTGAGATTAGATTTGGAAATGGGAAAATTTATGATTTTTTGTTTTGAGTCAAATTTAATTTTTAGTTAGTAAGTTCTGAGTATAAAATAATTTAATTATTTTAATTTGTGAAAAATAATAAGAATAATAATATTTGAAATAAAAATAATGATAGATCAATTTTGTTATATTTTTAAATAGATAGATAAAAATTGTTCAAAAAATTAAAATATCAAAATTATATATACATAAAACTTAAAACAATAAAAAAAATATAATTAAATCAATGAAATGAAATACTATAAAATTTTAAGAAACATGCGTCATCACATTTTATTAACTTTTACAAAGAATTGTGATGGGTGCATGTTTGCTTTTTTGGGGTGCTAATTAATTGGTATGAAAATATATTTGTTATAAATAAGGCATGAATTAAAAAGAGTAGAAGAAATATTAAGAAAAGAAAGTGCATGAATGTTGAAAATGATTGATATTAACCTTGTTAGTGAAGAAGACTCTCTTGAGTGAATCTTGATGTTTGGGCTGAATCCATGAATCACATGTAAAATGCACAGGAGCATTAGGAAAGCCATAAAGTACTATGTTCTTTAGAAACACTTCTTTGTGATCCTCATTCTCAACCAAAACAGCACCCACATTTCCAAAATCTAAAGGTAACTCAAATGTGGCTTCAAATTCAACTTCATTCTCTTTTGTCTCTGCCTTGTGAACATTACTTTTAACTGTTTTCCTCTCCATGTTCGTTTCTTCATTTACACAAAACAAAGGGTAAGAAAATGAAGATAAAATTAAACACAAGGATTTGTAAAATTTTAATTTATATATATTAAATAATTTTCGAAAACAATTATTTAATTAATGAATTATTTAAAAAATGTTAAATTAAAAAATTAATTCAAGGTATCGCTCAGTCGTGCATTGTTATATTATTTTAAAATAATATTTTAAATCTCACCATAACTACTTTAAAAGTCAAGTGATAAATTAAGCTTAAATGATATTTATTAATTTTAATAAGAAAATTAAACAATATTTTCATTTATTATTAGAAAATTTTAAACTTCGATAACAAGTAATTATTATGTGAGAGTTTGAATTATATATATTCTTAAAAAATAAAAAATATTTAACATAATTTTTTAAAAATATTGAATAGATAAAAATAAATATGCTTAAAATATTATAAATTTTAGTAAATAGATTCTATTATTATATTATTTTTATGAATTTTTAGATATTATAATATTTTTATGATTTTATATATCAAATTTTAAAAAATTTAAAAATATTTAGGTATGTTATTCAAATATTAATATTTATATATATTTAAATAATATATGAGTTATTAAAATAAAGTTATAAGATAAAATATTTATCAATTTTTATTTTATATAAAATTTTATATGTATAATGTATTTAATAATGGTTGAATTGATAAATTTTATATCATATATATAAAATTATTAAATTAGTATAAATTTAAAATTTAACATTTGATGTCAATAAATTTTATATATATATATATATATATATATATATATATATATATATATATATATATATATATCGCTGCCGTTTAATTTAGTTTAGTATATTATAATAAACGTTATACTATAACATGAAAAACTATTTAAATTTTATACTATACCATTTTAACTTATAAGTTCATGAATAATTTCAATTCCATTTTTAAATAATTTTATTTTTTAATTTAAGTTAATCTTTTAAAGTTTTAGATACTTTGCTCACTTACACCATAAATGAATATTTTTTTATTAATATTCAAATCTTTAACAATGGAGTAAAATTAAAATAATTTATAAATTTTTTATATCTATAGAAAATATTTAATATTTTATTGGATAATTATCTTTTTAAAGTACCTTTTTCTCAAATAAAGATTAATTATAATTTTAATATTGTATTTTTAATATTTATTGGTTAATATTTAAAATAAAAATATAAGATTCATATATTTAAAATTTAATCATATACAATATTTTTATAAAAAAATTCAAATAATTGTTATTCAAGCAATATTAGTAATTAACTGGCATTACTTCCGAGTTAGAAAGATCTTATACCTTCTGTTATTTGTACCGGGATAATATCCTGTACTCGTAGTTAATATACAGGAAAGATATTATCATATTATTTATTATTAATATTATTAATAATTTTTCATAAAATAAAACTTTTACTAATTTAATTATTAAATTAAATATTTCTATGATATAATGATTATAAAACTTGATGTTAATTTTTAAAATTATTTGATATTATATCCATTTCAAATAAAAAAGATCAATACAATATATATTTTTAAAATATAAAATTAAAAACTATTTAATTTTATACTTATAATTCCTTAATTTTGATAAAATTTAATATTATTATCAAGATAATATATTATTATAATTTAATAATTAGATTAATAAAAACTATATTTTATATAAAATTATTAATAATATAATATTTGATAATATATATATATATATTAGTGTAAATTGATTCCACCTAGTAATATAATTTTTTCTTTCTTATAAAAAAAAAAGTAAGTGGCATTACTTGTAAAGTTAACTTTATTATTTTACCTATACCTAAGTATAGGTAGAAATTTCAATAATGTAAGGAGTCTCTGATATCTTTCGAAATATGTTAGCTGGAATAAATTGTTAATCATTTTGGATCATAATTACAAATATATGATAAAAATTCTATTATGCACATCTAAATGGTCGACAATAAACACCTTGTGTAACAAGGTTATAATATAGATATTTTACTCAAAGCCCTTCGAGGTTTTGTTATTATTTTTAGATTAGACCATTTTCTAGAGTCTAAGAAAGCTCCTTTTTCACTAAAGCGATATTTTAAAACTCTCCCTAAAAGAACTTATCAAGTCTTAAATATGTTAAAGATTCCAATCATCAATAATGATCTCACTCATAGTTCACTTGCAACCTCACATGCAAGATTCATTCTAGAGAGAAGAATGCTCCATAATTACAAATTAAATATCTTTATTTTTAATAAAAAATTGTGGACAGAAAAAAGTTAAGATTATCCCACGTTAGAAGCAGACATGATATGAATCTCCCATGAACACACATCTTCTGCATCAACAAAATTCAATTCTAAAATACTTAGAACAACATGTTTGGATTAATTTATGCAAGAAAATAATTTAATATAGTCATGTTAATATTTTAATGAATTAATAATGCAAAATTGACTTCTCTCTTTTTCAAACAGGAGTTTGCCCAACTGGGGGAACAGTGTTAAAGAGTTGTCCTTTAAACAAGTAGCAAACCCCACTTATGAGGATGATTAGAAAAACAAACAAAAAATAATAAAAAAATAATCAAAGAAGCAAAGAAATTGAACTTACTTGGATCAAGCTCCTCACTCACAAGCTCCAAAGAAAGTGTTTTCCCAAACAAATCTTTGACCCCATCAAGAGCTCCATTAACAAGATTGGTTAAGAACCCACCCCCACTTTGCTTCAATGTCACAAGGGCCTTGACACTAAGAGATTTGGTAACCATAGTGTTGATGTTATAGCTATTGCTAGCCATCATCACTGCTTTCATGCTCCAAGACACACACCCTAACCCAATATGAACCTTTTTGCTTCCCCAACAACTATTCAAGAACAAACTATTTCTATGCCTATTACAAGAATCTTTTCCATGTATATATAGTAAGGGGAAAGATGCACTATTAAGGATAATTGATTGGTGGACATGTGAATTCCTTAACGTCATGGTGTTCTTAACTTTTTTCTAATCTCCGTGGATATATATCCTTTAGGTATTTATATTAGTATTATTTATTTAAGTTGGACACCTACCATGGGAGTTTCTTTGTGATCTATATTGGGAAAAAGATGAACCACGCGGTGTACGAACAACTGAAGGAAAATTCAACTATTTTTGACGTTTTTCCCAAGGACAAAAATAATGACAAAAAGCAGACATAAAGGTTTAAATCTCTACTAGGTTTTATTTGGAGCTCTCTTTGGAAAAAAAGAAACAATTGTCTTCTTAATGGGGGCGGCGCTACGTGTTGCATGAGAAGGCCCCACCACCTTTTATCTATTATGTAAAAAAAAATTATATTCATAATTGACATATTTAAAACATGGTTGACTTAAAAAAAATTATATATAATTTTTATAAGAGAAAAAATGGTCTTCAAAATAGTTTGTTCTTTCGCATTTTGAGTAGTTTACCTGTGTAATTAATTACTCGTATGGTACAACGCTGTGTGAACAATTTAATCCACACAAACTATTTTGAAATATCCAAATCATGCAGCTACCTTAAATATTATGTGGTCATAGTTTTTTTTTTCCTTTTTAAAATTTTTTAGCGCCAACCCCACAAGGTGCGGTTAATTGGAATATGTTGTAATTCAAGTAGTTAAACCGTTCAACTATTTAAAACCCTATTCACATTATGTTAGATCAGGATTTTAAATTATGAGAAATCATATCTGAATTGTAAATATATCTAAACAATAATAGAAAAGTGTTAATATGATCAAATATATGATCAAGAAAGAAAAAAGAATGTTATATAAACTATTAATTGTATAATTTTATAGTACAAATAATATATCTTTCAATTATATGAAGTTTAACACGTTACAAAAAAAAAGGTGTCTAAAAAAATATGAAGTTTTCCTTTGAAGACAAAGATGAATTATGGGATATAGTATCTGCGGACTGACGCAGTTTCCATAAGAGAAAATGAGTAATTAATTGGATCAACCATTTACTTAATGAGGAAAGAAGCTTAATTAGTAACATTCTATATGGAATTAATGCTGCGTACGCATTCTTTTTATATAACATGTTACCGACAGAGATGTAATATTTCAAGTATATTATATATTAAAAATGAGTAAGACTATTATGCAAATAATAATATACTATCCAATAACATATAATTAAGAATGAGATTGTATGCAACTAGAAATTATATATATCAGAGTAATTATGGTAACAGAGTGGGTTGGAAGTGGAAGTGGAAGCGGCTGATATATTTTTTTATTCTTAAAAAAATCAAGATACAAGTTTAGAATAGGTAAGATAAAATATTGAAATTTATCTTTAAATTTATTGATTTTATATTATTTTATCTTATTTTTATTTTTTATAAATTATATTTATTCATATTTATACATTCTAGAAATAAATATTAAATATATTTAATTTAATTCATATATAAAATAAATGTTAAAAAATTTAGAAAAATAAACAAAATTAATAATAAAACTATATTTTTAATAAATATAAAAAGTTAATATATAGTATTATTATAATTATATATCTTCAAACAGAATATTTATAAATCAGATATAAATCTGAATTTTTTAATTTTTAGAAAAATTCAGTTAAAATATTATTTATTAAAATAAAATAAATATTTATACATTTGAATTTAATTGTCATACTTATTTTAGAGTAGCTTTTGGATCCTATCATATGCTTGTAAAGTTCTTTTAACTAAGGATTGGTCTTTAAAGTCTTAATGTTTTTTAGGCATTAGAACTCCAATACTATTTTAATGTATTGGATTTTGTTTGATAATAATAATAATAATAAGTAAGTTTATCTCTATAAATTATATCAGAGTCATTCCCTAATAAAATTATAAGATTGAATGATACACTGAGAAAAAGAGATAATAAACAACAATTTTTTTTCTTTTTTTTTGACGTGAACAACAATTCAACATTGAATGAGACAAATGATTTCAATTTGGAGATGATTTCAATTTGGAGATGATTTCAATTTGGAGGGATTGACAAAAGAATATAGATTAAGGATAGACACACTGAACAACAATTCAACTTTTCCTCCGTTCTACAAAACCATTATATTCAACCTAACCTTCTATTTGTGTGTTGTTTGTTTATTTGAAAATAAATGCATCATATTTTCGCACCCAACTATCATCAATATTTCTTAAAACTTTAGAAATGTTGAATAATACATTTACTCTACTATAATGTTGAAGTTTCGATTGACTTAAAATTAAATTAAAATTTCTCTTAGATAATAATTCAAAATCAATTAAAATAATTTATATTTATAGCAATTGTTTCAATTTATTTTTAAAAATTATATCGTATGTTTAATAATTTAAGTAATAAGATCAGAATTCAATATTTAATATATTTATTTTTTATTTATAACCATCCTTATTTGAGTAATATATTACACATACGATCCGTGTTAAATTTGGTTGAATTACATTGCGAAGAAAGTTTTTTCTTAAAATTTTTAATATTTTAAACTATAAATAAGCTAATAATTTTTTTTATATATTGTATAAGAATTTATAAGCTTAAGTAAAATTTTAAAATAATTTAGTTGAAATATATTAATAATTTTAATATTTTTATTTAATTATAAATTATTATATCATTAAAAATTATTAATTTTTATAATATAATTATTTTAAGAATTATATGTCATAAATTTTAATCGATTAACAGTATAATTTTTTTACGGACAATTTATAAATTAAACTCATTCTTAAATATTTAATTCATCGAGAAAAAATTAAAATTTTAAAATAAAATTAAAATACATTAAAAAAAGTATCAGCATTATTAATGGTAATCATTTATCTTAAAAAAGAATAAATGTTAATAGGTCGATATCTTCAATGTTAATAAAAAGGAATCTATTTTAATAAATAGAAAGAATTTAAGAGATAAAACCTTTTAAATTGGGAAGAAAATTATGAAAATAAATTATTAACTTAAAACATAAAAATTTTATTAATTTGATACAATATTTCAAAATTTAAAATTTAATAATTAAATTTAAAGTTTTAAAAAATAAAAATATAAAAAAGTAAGATACGTTTTAAAAATCAAATTTAAAACTGAGATTCCCTAAATTCAGTTTAAAACAACATAAGATAGTTAATGGAAAAGAAATTTCAGGATTTTATATTAAATAAACTAATTCCTAAAAGTCACGAATGATAGTGATTAGAGATGGAAGTGAACAAGGCCGTCTGACAGGGGCTTACAGCTCGGCTTGTTTACAGCCTAGTTATGCTCGACTCGTTTAATAAATAGACAGGCTCAGGCTTGTAAAGAAGTCTTTTTAGATAAACAAGTCAGGCTTAGACTTATAAAAAAGTCTATTTAACCTATTCACGGATCTATTTATATTTATATATTATATATTTATATTTATTTAATATATTATATTTATATTATTTTATATTTTATTTACATAATATTAACATATATATGTTTTATGTCTATTTAATGGCCTTTTTATCTTGTAGGCTTTAAGTTTACAAGCTTTTTTTAATTAATTATTTATATAGACTTTAAGTTTATTTATTGATTTTTTTGTAACGTAGGTTTTTAAACAGGCAGACCTTGTATGCTTTAAATTAGACCAGACCTTGACAAAAAAAAAAAAAAACTTTAACAAGTAACATACTCAGGCTCAAGTCTCAAAATTTTTAAACACACCAGCTTAAACACTCAAAACCTAGCTCGGCTCAACGTATTTCGATCCCTAATATTGATATAAAGTTGAACACATCTCGACTTATGAAAAAAGAAGGAAGTGAGTTGACTTAGACAAAAAGAGAAGAAATTGAACAGAAAAAAAGAAAGTAGCTTAGACAAAGTTTTGTGAATAGTCACAAGGATTTCACAATTATAAAGTATTAGATAAAATTGTAAAAAAATCTTATCTTTAATATAAAATTATTTATAATTATAACATATACTAATTAAAATTAAATAAATATTATTTTTTTATTATTTTTATTTATTAATATTGGATCTTAATTATAAAATTTTATTTTTCATAATCAAATTATACAATTTATAAAATTTTAGTGAGAAAAGAAAGTTTTCTTACAGCATAATTTTTATAAATATTAAATATAAAATAATTATCAATTAAAAAAATTATATCCAATAAACAATTTATATATATATATATTCAAAATTTATAACGGTATTAAATAAATTTTAAATCGATATAATTAATATAAATCTAAGTATATATATATATAATATTATCTAATTTTTATAGATATATTACATTCCACATAAAGTTTTAGAATTATTTTTTATAATAATACAACAAAATCATATATAATATACATTAATTTAGAACATAAAATATAATTACAAAATTTTTTTTAATTTCTTTCTAATCCTTCGTTTTTAGGAACGAGAATATACATGAAGATAGATCATTCTATATTCCTGCCTTTAGATAATAGAATATATTCAAAAGGATCCTCATATTTCATAATACTAGTGGCAAAATAATGCTACAGTCAAATTCAATTTCCATCATTATCTATCTCTACATCTGTCAAAAGATGGAAAGAATCTATCTTATATATACAAGAAGTACACATACCCCTTACAATACAAGCATAAAGAAAGAGTGAGATACACATTTCATTTAATAATATAAGGCAAGAAATTAAAATTCAGCATAATTGTATTATTCATAACTTATAGTACTCAATAATATTCAATAGCAACTAATAAACATTGATACAGTATGCAATGTATGTAGAAACAATTATAAATTGAAAAGAATATTCTTCACACGATGATTGATTCATGATTGTTCTAAAACCCAATGCACCCCATAATACATTATGTTTTGTCAATATTGACTCTATCATTCTCATATGATATGCTATGTATGTGAGCTAAATCTTTTTATATTAAAATCCTTCAATCCAACGTGTGCAACAAATATGCTCACATCAGATGCTATTAATATCATCATAATTAACACATCAAGTATAACGAAGATGATCACATCAAATGCACGTTAATAGTATTCTATATCAAAATGCATAACATAACAAAATATTTATTTCTTCATTATTTAATTTCAGTCACTCACATATAATAATCAAGGATATGTATATTATCATTCATTCACATATAGTAATCAAGACTATGTATATTATCATTCATTCATTCACATTTTAGGAAAATTAACTTCTTCGTATCATATAATTAATATAAAGCACATTGATTAACATAAATTTATCTCCTAATTTTATGATCATATCAAAATTTTCAATAATAACAAATAACTCAAATTTTTTTCAAATAACATAATAATGATCAAGATTATCTACTCTCGCAAGCTACTTCCTATAAATAAAATTCTTTTATTTTCAATTGAGTTTTAAAAAAAACATTAATATATATAGATATATTTAAAATAAATATAATTTTTTTTCATATTTAAAATTTTAAAATTAACTATTAAGATATCAATGTAGTTCAAAAACCAAATGAACATAGTAAATTATTTGCGAATAAAACTAAATTTACATAAGTTATTCTTTAAAAGCTTAAAATTAAATTAATATTTTTTTTGAATTTCTAGAAAATCATTTAAAGGAATAAAAATTAAATTATTATATGTTATATTATTATGAAATAAAATTGAAAAGCTAACTTATACAATTTATATAAAATTGTATTAATTCAAAATTGATTAAATTTTCCTATACTATTTATTCATTTATATCTATATATAAAGATAACTCTTTTTCCATGCATAGAATAGACCAATTACATAGCAACTTATATTTTTTGAATTTTGACAAGTTTGAAAGAAAAAAAATTTATAATAGATTCCAAACATTTTTATAAAATATAAAATAATTCAATTTTTTATCAAACTTTTCAAGTAAATATATCCTTATATCTACTATACAAAAATATTTTTAGATAATTTAAAAAGTATGAGTTAGTATTATCTTTTAGAAACTTTTTTAAATAACTTTAAATTTCAGGATCATAACTTCTAAAATATATATAAAATAATATAAATTTCCACTAGATTTGTGAACATAATCTCAATATATATATATCATTAATTATATAAAATTTTACATCAAAAGTTTCACCTACGAGTAAGAATGACACAAATTAAACTTAAGATCTCATTGTAACTTTAATACATTAATTTAAGTCAGCTTAAATAATTCTTTAATTCAATCTCACTATTATATTTCTATTTCCAACTAATTCAATCATCATAGAATTTAGGAAAATTCTATACTTATTCTATTATTTAAATTAAATAGAAAAGTATCCACTCCTTACTTAAATGATTTCAAATTAAAAAAAAACACAAAAATTAAATTAAATTTTGAACTTATCGTAACTTTTCTTAGTTTTCTAGAATACGAATAATAAAAAAATTAATTTTTTAACAAAAATAATTATTAAACATGCAAGTTATAAATTCCAAACGAATGTTAAATTACTTATTAACAAAAATTTAAATAAATGTTACAATGTTAAAAACATATTGTTGAAAAGCTTTCTTAACAAGAAATTTAAGGGTATGTTTACATGTACAAACGAGTTACAGATCATATTTTCAAACTCAAAAATAAAAATAAAAATCATATATTTTGAAAATTCAAAATTACAGTCTAAAATCGTAAAAATAAGATGGAATTAGTATGATATATTTATTTTTAAACTATAATAGAAAAACAGAAACAAATTAAAAAAAAAGAATTGGACAAAAATACAATGAAAAATATCATAACTTAAAAAAAACCATAATGTAAAAGAAGAAAAGAGAAGAAAACGGGGTATTCGACGGAGGAATAAGGTGAAAAAAAAAATATTACCAATAATAATATATTTATATATTTTAATTTTATAATATTAAATATTAGAATAAAAAAATAATATCGAAGGATATATTTAAGAATTTAAAATCAATTAAATATTTTAGATTAATTTATTAAAATAAATTAAATTAAATATTTTTTAATTACTTAATAATATAGGTAAAATAATATTAATAATTATTTATTTTATTTAAAAGTTAAAGAATATAAATATAAATATTTAAAAAATTTAATAATAATAATATTTTTATTATTTAAAAAAATTATTTATTAAAAATAGTAAATAAAAATAAAATAAATAATAATATTTTTAATATAATTTTTAATTTACAAGAGATATTACATTTAATGTAGCCGGCCGCTTACATTATATCCTGTTGCATGAGGAATTTTTAAGAATGAATTGATTGTATGGAATAATGTAATTTAGTTTGATTGTTGTTTAGCTTTTTATGATGAAATGTTTGTATGATCTAGATGCTCACACAAAAACTTAAAAAAAAATTAAATTAAATTCTCATAAAAAAATTTAAATTGGTAGAAATTGCAGATGTTGATAAAACTTAAATTTTGAAAACGGAGATCCAAATAATATAAACAGACTAATATTTGTGTTATTTTATTTTTAAATTTGTTCCGTTTATAAATTATTAAAATATTTTATTATTTTTAAAATATTATATAAATTTAATAAAATTATAAAAATAATAAATTATATAAATTTTAAAAATTATATAATAATTTAATAAATTATAAAAAATATAAAAAATTAAATAAAGATGTATAAATATATTTTTTTCGTTTTCAATCACAAATAAAGATAAAATTTAATATTTTAAATTTTAAAAAAATAAAAAATAAAGATAGAACAAATATAACGAAGATGAAAAACTTAAAATTTATCATGTTAACATACCAACTAATTGTTATTCTCTTTCTTTCTTTAAGATTGGATAAATTATTTTTAAATAAAATTAAAAGTTCATATATTTTTTATTTTATTTTTAAAAAATAATAATTTTATAAAAATAATGTATGATAAATAAAAATAATAATTAAATATTAATTTTTTTTTCAGCAAAAATTCGATGATCTTTATATTAATTTACTCTAATTTATGATATTTTAAATACTAATTTTTTTAAATAAAAATACAAAAATTAAAATGACCATACACTTAATTTAAATAAAAATAATAATATGCTACACGTAAATAAATTAACACTAGGAAAGAGTGTCACTTAAATTGTGAATGTTCACAATTTAAGGATTTCCCAATTGTAAAGTATTAGATAAAATTGTAAACAAAATATTATCGTCAATATAAAATTATTTATAATTATAACATATACTAATTAAAATTAAATAAATATGAATTTTTATTATTTTATTTATTAATATTGGATCTTAATTATAAATTTTTTTTTTATAATCAAATTATGTAATTCATAAAATTTTAATAAGAAAAAAAAGTTTTCATACAACATAATTTTTATAAATATTAAATATAAAATGATTATCGATTAAAAAGATTGTATCCAATAAACAATTTATATATAGACATGAATATTTAAAAACTTATAATGGTATTAAATAAATTTTAAATCAACATAGTTAATATAAATTTGAGTATATATATATATATATATATATATATATATATATATATATATATATATATCATCTAATTTTTAAAGATATATTATATCCAACATAAAATTTTAGTATTGTTTCTCAATAATAATACAACAAAATCATATATAACATACATTAATTTAGAATATATAAAACATAATTACAAAAAGAATTTTTCTTTCTAATATTTCATTTTGAATAATGAAGATATACATGAAGAAGATAAATTATTCTATAGTCTTACCTTTAGATAATATAATATATTCAAAAGAGTGATCGTATTTGACAAATTTAATTGTCATCGTTATCTAACTTTACACCTGCCGAAAGATGGAAACCATATACCTTATAAATGAAGTACACATCAAGTACGCATACGTTATTATACAAATGGAAGGAGTGAGATACAAATTCTATTTACTAATATAAGGCAAATACTTAAAATTCAACATAATTGTATGATCCATAACTTGGTAATACTCAATAATATTTAGTAGCAACTCATAAACACAAATACAAGATGCAATGTATGCATGAAGAACCAATTATAAACTGAAAAGAACATTCTTTACATCAATTCATGATTGTCCTAAAAATTAATGTATCCCATAAAACATTATGTTTTATCAATATTGGCTCTATCATCCTCATATGATATGCTATGTATGTGGGTCAAATTCTTGTATCAAAATCCTTCAATCCAACCCATCAAGTGCGACAAATATGCTCACGCTGTTAATATCATCGTAACCAACACATTAAGTGTGACAAACATGATCACATCAAATGCACGTTAACACTATTATGTATCAAGATGCATATGATGTATACTCCATAACAAACCATTTATTTCTTCATTATTTAATTTTGGTCACTCACATATAGTAATCAATACTATGTATTATTGTTGAGATTGGTTGGTCGGCGTGTGATGACACTGCCCTCAAGAATTTGTCCGCCTATGACGTAATCTCCAAGATACAACATACTCGAAAAAAAAATTTCTCTTTCAACCTAACAGAAAATAGATTTATATATAGAAAATATGGGTGCAACCAATTTGACCAAAAATTAAGTCCATAACGGTAAAAAATAAGGTTGTAACAATTTCTCAACGGTCAAAATTTAAAATCATAATAAACAACCATTAATGGACAATTAAATAAATTTATAATTCAAATTTAAAATAATTAGTAATAAATTCTAAATATCTTAAAATTATAATGATAATTATTTAAATTAATTTAAATATTTAAACTTAAATTAATAATATTAATGATCACATTTAAGACCCTTTTGAAATACCTAGTTTTTACAACAATCCCCACACAGTTTGAAAGATTTAAAGATAAAATTAATTAAAAGAAAGAGATTTTACTAGATTAACACGAGTGTAAATGCACCAAATTCGATGTCTTTTGAACTATGAACCGGTTTCGATGAAGCATAGCTTCTATGAACCAAAAACACCTAAGTGTAAGCTAGAGATTTTTGTGTTACATTATACCTCATAGTTCCTGTCGTTTTCACCGGTTTTGCACAAATAAGTCATGCGGTGTTTGTGCCTGGTTGATTGATGAGTGCTCTAGAGATTATGCATCAATATCATACAAGCAGTCCACTTGACACTCAGGTGACTTCATCAAGTGTATTTTTCATTTCATACACCACTCGTAAAGGATATGATAATCATTAAAATGTTTAGACATAACCTCTCGTTCAACGCAACCTAACATCCCTCACACCACAAGAATGGATATTAACAGGGTTAGAATTATCAACGGTAATTTGTTCTTATCCATATGAACCTTTATCATGAATTCTCCAATTATAAAGGTTGAGTTTCTATCATTATTGGTTTTATTTTGGTTAAAATTTTATTGTCCTTGGTGTCATTCACTAAGTTTCTACATGTGAGAATATGATGAAATTAATAATATTTTTTCTCACATGATCACATCATTAGTCATTTCACAAAATTTCAACGTTGCTTCTTAGCAATTACAATGTATACATACAAGAAATATAAGTTGGTCTCCATAACATACTTTATTATATATTTGGATAATCCAAATCACGATATCTCTTTTAAGATTAAAATAAATTTAATTTTGATTTATTTTTGTACAAATCAATTTTATCTCACTATATTATTTTAATATAGTGAAAAATCTATTCATACCATAATTAATGCATCTCTTGAATATTTTAAATATCACACATACAATAAAATATTTTGTACCAAAGCTTAAAATATCTTTAATCATAATCATTTTTCATGTGATTCAAAATTGTTTATACACCTCTTTTTCAAATAAATATAATAAATTAACAGCATCTTCATTTTTTTTTAATAAACAACATTGCTATAAAGATCCAATTTCTACCATATACATATAAAATATATGATAAAAATTATATGCAAAATAGGAATACTTATAAAGCGTATAGATGTAATATCTCTCTACCATATACATATAAAATATATGATAAAAATTATATGCAAAATAGGAATACTTATAAAGCGTATAGATGTAATATCTCAAAAGGTTATGCTTTTAAGTTTAAAGAAATTAACAATCTCAAAAGGTAGATTCGAGCTTTCAAACAAAATATCTGAAACTTGGAAAAAGAAAATTAATGCAGCAGATAAGAATTGAAAAAATATATGTACTCTTACAAAAGAAAATTTCTAATGCAGTATAAAGATAACATTGAGTAAATTCTTGAGATTGTTGTTTAGATTGGTTGGTCATAGACTAAAGCGTACGATATATTTATATATAAAAGATTCTCTTTCAACCCCTAGCAGAAAATAGATTTATATATAAAAGATATGAATGCAACTGTTTTGGCTAAAAATTAAAACTACGATAAAAAGATGTTATAATAATTTCTCAACTCAAAATTTAAAATCATAATAAACCATTAATAGATAATTAAATAATTAATTCATAATTCAAATTTAAAATAATTAATAATAAATTCTAAATATATTAAAATTATAATGATAATTATTTAAATTAATTTAAATATTTAAACTTAAATTAATAATATTAATTATCACATTTAAGACCTTTTTGAAGTACCTCATTTTTACAACTTGCATATCATTATCTATTCATTCATATTTGGGGAAAAAATTAACCTCTTCATATCATATAACTAAGATAAAGTACATTGATTAACATAAATTTATCTCCTAGCTTTATTATCATTTCAAAATTTTCAATAATGGCAAATAATTCAAGTTCTTCTCTAATAACATAATAATGTTCAACATTATCTACTCTCACAAATTATTTCCTATAAATAAAATTATTTTATTTTCAATTTAGTTTTAAAAAAAATTAATATATATATATATATATATATATAATATAAATTTTTTTTCATATTTAAAATTTCAAAGTTGACTATTAAGATATCAACATAGTTCAAAAACTAAATATACATAGTAAATTATTTGTAAATGAAACTAAATTTACATAAATTATCTTTTAAAAACTTAAAATTAAATTAATATTTTTCTAAGTTTTTAGAAAATCATTTAAAGGGATAAAAATTAAATTGTTATGTGTTATACCATGGAATAAAATTGACAAGTTAACTTATAAAATTTATATTAATTCAAAATTGATTCAACTTTTGTATATTATTTATTCATATATATCAAGATATAAAGATAACTTTTTTTTAGAATAGACCAATTACATATCAACTTATATTTTTTAAACTTTGACAAATTTTTTAAAAAAATAATTTTTTTATAATAGATTTCAAACATTTTTATAAAATAGAAAATAGTTCAATTTTTTATAAATTTTTCAAATAAATATATCCTTATATCTATTGTACAAAAACATTTTTAGATAATTTAAAAATTATAAAATAATATTTTTTTTTAAAAAAAATTTCAACGAACTTTAAATTCAAGGATCATAACTTCTAAAATATATATAAAATAATATAAATTTTTACTATTTATGAAAATTTATAAACATAATCTCATTATATATATCATAAATTATATAAAATTTCACATCGAAAATATTATCTACAAATAAAAATTACACAAATTAAATTTAAGATTTCATTATACTTTAAATATATTATTTTACATCAACTGAAATAATTCTTTAATTTAACTGTACTATTATATTTTTATTTTTAATTAATTTAATTATCAAATCAATAATCACATGTATAATAATAATATTTTATTTTTAAATATATAACCAATTATGCAAACATAGAATTTAGAAAAATTCTATACTCATTTTATTATTTAAATTAAATAAAAAAATATTCACCCCTTATCTTAATAAGTTTGGTGTTTGATTGTTTTTTTAATTTTTATGATAAAATATTTTTATAGGCCTTAGCTTCTTAGTTTGTTTGATTTCTGTTTGAAAATAAAAAATTAACAAGGATCTTTTAATTAGTTTTCGATGTTTGGTTGTTATTTAATTTTTTTTAAAAGTTTTTATGTGAACATCTAGTTGCTTTCTTTTTTATGTTCTATTTTTATTTCACTTAAAAAAATTATTATCAACATTTTAATTTTTAATAATTTTTTATTTTCAAAAAAATCATAAAATTTCTATTAAAAAATATACTTAAATTCATTATATAACTTATTTATTTGGTAAAGAACATTTAAAATTTTGTTTGATAAATTAAAAAAAATTGAATTTATAACATCGTTGTTAAGCATGGTAAGAAAATTTATACTGCCTTATCCGATCTTTTAGTTTTTATAAAAAAATCTAAGTTGATAGATATGGAAGATGGATGGACACTAATATTTTTATTCCTGAACTTATTCTATTTATAAATTATTAAAATATTTTTATTATTATAAAAATATTATATAAAATTAAAAAAATAATAAATTATATAAATTTTAAAATATATAATAATTTAATAAATTTTAAAAAAATATAAAAAAATTAAAAATAGGTGCAAAAATAGATTTTCTTAATTCCTAAAGATGAAATGCATGCATGGTATCGGATATAAAAACGTGAAACTTGTCATATTGTCATACTACCTAATTACTATTCTCTTTTTTTTTTTTAAGATGGCATAAACTATTTTTAAATAAAGTTAAATAAAAAACAAAATAAAATTATAAGAATAATAATTTTATAAAAATAATGTATGATAAATAAAAAAATTAATTAAATATTAGTTTTCTTTTTTAATAAAAATTCAATAATTTTTATGTTAAATTATTTTAATCTTTAATTTTTTATCGAATAAACCAACACCAATAATTTTAAACACTAGTGTTTTAGATAAAAAAAAATTAAAAGCATCACACATTTAATTTAAGTAAAAATAATATGAAAATGTTAAAAATTAGTTTAATATGCTACTACACATACATAGATTAACCATACGAAAGACTGTCACTATCTTCCGGTATGCCAACAAAAAAACGCTTTTGCCATGTTTTTGACATATTTTTGCACAATTTTTACGCGGTTACAAATTTTAGTTGAATTTCTCCTTTTTCTACATTTTTCTTTGAACTATCCATTCATTCAATTTCACTGTTTTTAATATATTTATAATATATATATATATATATATATATATATATATATATATATATATATATCTCGATTCAACTAAATATAATAGGTCATTCACTATATATATACAAACTAATTAATATATAGTAAGTACTTAAATTTTAAAATCCAATTATTTTATATATATATATATAAACGAATTTGAAGATAACTCTTTTTAAAATTAAAATAAAACATATAAAATTCATTTATTTATCTTTTATTTCATTTTTTTCTCATTAATCTATATTCAAAATTTTCTGTCATGTATCTAAATATACATAGTTTTATACACGGATATTGACTTTTCATAAACTAAGTTGAAAAAGTGTCCTATATAGAAAGCGTAAAGTGATATTACTATAGAAGATCAATAGTTAGGTAATTAAATCACAATGCACGCATGATGATATTATTAATTTTGAGAGATGTAAATGAGAATATTCAACTATAATAGTACTCTATCTCATCCACATCCATCACTATCATCTATATGGTTCCATGAAACATAATGTTAGTGTTAAAAGTACCTTGAGTAAACTTGCCGTGTAAAATTCCAACTTTTAGATACACATCATTCACTCCATTTGACTTTGAGATAAAACAAAAAGTTGAAATCCAATATCAAACCTCTAAATAAACTATAACCAAATCGAAAAGTTTGTAAAATCAAGCTTATAATTCATCTATATTAATAAGTTTTTTTGTTCACATTGTATGAATATTTAAAAATTATTATCTAAATTTTTTAAACATCTACAACTGAAAACTTTTAGAAAATATAAAAGAATCTGAAAAAAAAAATTACAATAAATTATCTCTCATAAGCATGCACATAAAAAATATTTAAAATATTTACAAATATCCATATCAAGTAAGAAATATTTAAGAGAAGCTTTTAAAATTTTGAAGTTATCTATTACGAGCATACTTAAAATTCTTCCTAACCGTCGTTTCCTTTTAAAAAGTGAGCGTATCCGATTTAAAATTATTTTCTTAATAAAATATATTTTTAAACTTAAAATATTATTTTAAAAAATAATAAAATCATATTTTTTTAAAATTTCCTCTTTTTATTTGAACCAAATCATCCATTATATCTTAAAATATTTAATATTTGTTATATTAAAATTATTTAATAAAATATAATAATATTTAAATTTTATAAATTTATTCTATATACATATTTTATTATATATATTTTTTCGTTGTTTACTTTTTTTCTCTTCTTGGTCCGTACAATTTTTATTCTATTTTAGTTGTATAATAACATGATGTATGGGTGGGAATGGAAAATGCTGGCAAAGCAAAAAAATAAGTTTCTACATATGTTATATTTGGATATAAAAATATAAATGAATTTAGATATAAAAAAAATTATTAAATTATAAATATAAATAAATATATATAAATTATAGATGTAAATAAGTTTAAATATAAAAATTATTAAATCATAAATATAAATAAATGTATATTATTAAAAATATATATAATTATATTTTCAGAGATATATAATAAGTATATGACAAAAAAAAAAAAAACAAGAAGATGTTGGGTCATCAATTTGACATCATTGTTTTTTCAGGATCCGTGACTCAATTTGTTCAAATTGATAAAGAATGGATGTAGAGATACATGTGTCGGATTCACATATTTCAATGGTTATTTAATTTTTTAAAATAAAAATTTATAATCTTTACATGTAGAATGAATATGGACCTGAACCTAAGTTACTCGAATACGGGTGTTCTATAAAATCAAATACTTTTGTGATATTTATTAATTCTTTTTACCTGTGTCCTTCTCATATATCGATAAAAAAAACTACATTTTACATGTGTATAGAAAATTAATTTTTAACTTTTTTATTTTAAATTTTACATTCATATTTTACTTTTTATTTTTTTTTAAAACGAATCATCTCGTTTAATAATGAATACATCCATATATATATATATATATATATATATATATATATATTAAACATCATAATTATTTAAGTAAAAATCATCATAAATTCTTTAAAAACTGTGATAATATTTTTGTAAAAATAAAAATTAAAATGTAAATAAATATTTATCACAATATATATACTTTTTTATTTATCAAATTTATTTTTATATTTATCATCCATTCATTTCAAGAAAAATTGATTTATTTATTTATAAAATATTACTAATGGTTAAATTGATATATTTTATAATTTAAAAATATTAAAATATATTTTTATAAAAAATTTTAAATTTATGAATCTTTTATATATATATATATTTTAGATTTATTTATTAATTTTTTAATGTAAACTTTTAAATAGATTTCTACGTAAATTTTAAATTAAATCATATTTCATAAAAAAAATCTTTATTAGATAATAAAATTTGTCTGAAGTTTAAATTTGAAAATTTTTAAATAAATTAAATTTAAACATTTAAAATTTAATTCAACGGTTCATCCTATTTTTATTTTTAAATATAAGGTAAAAATTAAATTTAAATTGAATTTCACTAAATTCAATTTAAGATTTAAGTTAAATTTAAATTATAATTAACAAATTTTAAATGTTAAAGATGAATAAAATTATGAATATAAAATAAAATAAGATATTTAACGTAAATTTTTTTTGAAGATTTTATATTAAATAAACTAATTTCTAAAGGTGACAGATGGATAGTGATATAAACTTGAACACATTTGTTTTTGCTATAATCTGTAATCATATTGGATATACTATTAAATCTCCTTTCGGAGATGAGGGACAAATCAGACGCAGTTTCTGGGAAGTTAAATAACTAATTTGCATCTTATTATTAAGAGAGTTTCTTTAAGCACATTGTGAATAGTCACAATTTAAGGATTTCACTAGTCTAAATATTAAATAAAATTGTAAAATAAAAATAAAGTATATTATCGTTAATATAAAATTATTTATAATTATACCATCTAGTAATTAAAAACAACGAAAAATATATCTTTCTTATTATTTTTATTTATTAATGTGTGGCTAGCCTCTTGCATAAGATCTCTAATGCATGAGCGATTATTAAGAGTGAAGTGCTTGTATGGGTATTTAATTTAACTTTTTGGAATTTGGTTGTTGTTTAGAAATGTTTGTATGGGCCTTAGGCTTTTGTTTGAAAATAAAAACTTAATAACAATTAGGTCTTAGTTTTTTGGTGTTTGGTTGTTATTTAATTTTTTATTTTGGAAAAAAAGTGTGTGAGCATATACTTGCTTTCATACACTAAGAATAAATCCAAAAATTGCTTAAAGTTGTATTATATAAAATACACATTATACAAAAATGGAAAAATATTTAGTTTTTAAGAAGTAACTTTTTTTTATCAATCAAACCATAATTACAACTAATAAAAAGAAATTATAATTAAGATATAAATTTCACAAAAAGAAAATTAAAGTGAAAGCTTTTCCCAGAAATTTAGATATGTGTGATGTATTTTTATGATGTAAGTAAAATATTAATAATCCTTCATATAAATATTTTGCTTAAGTATGATTTTGAGTTTATATAATTAAATGAATGAGAAAGACACAAACAATGATAATATAAAATAATGTGATACACATTCATCCTACTAAAATGAGATTTCTATACATTAAGCATAAATTTGAGTTATACTTTCTAATATTTAATGAAAATTTATATGAAAATTTTATTTTTTTATATTATTTTGATTTTTCTTATACAAATAATTTTATAAAAATTAAGAGAGATTTATCTAGAATTATATATAATTAAAAAGGATATACATATTATCTTTATATAAGTTAAAGAATATTTATGTAAGATAAATAAAATATATTAAATAAAATTTTGTTAAGCCTTAAAAAAATGAGCGTAATTTATCCATAATTTTTCTATAATGATAGAAGTTTAAGACGTGAATAATAATATTTAATAATTTATATTAATTATTTTTAATTCTTATTATAACCGAATAATATTAGCATACACTTATTTATTTATATATAATATTTAATTAAATAATAATTAATATAATTACTTAAATTTGTAAGATATTGTAAATGAAAAAATAGAAAAAAATAAGATGATAATTGAAATGAAAAGAAAAGGTTTGATATAATTTTTTTCGAAGAAATTAACGCTTAATTTGAGAAGGAAAAACGCAACGTAAAATGAAAATATAAAATATAACTTATTTGTTTAAAAAATATGTAAAAATAAGTATTAATAACGGTGAATCCACTTACCATAAAGAAAGAGGAAAATAAAATATATATCACGTTAAAAATAATTATTAAAATTTATAATATAAAAGTTAATATAATTTAAATTTTTTATTATTAGCAGAATAATTTAATTAAGTATTTTTATGTTCATTTAAATATTTTAATTATAATTAAATATATTTTACGCTTGTTTATAAACAATTATGTAATGTATGAAATATTTATTTGAGGATGAATACATTCTTAGTAGGGATATGAATGATGTATATGTATTGGTTTATTTAAAATTTGATTTGACTTAATTTATATATTAAAAAAGTTTAAATTTTTTAAAAAGAATTTAAAATATAAAAATTAGGTTTAAATTTATAAAAAAATTTAAATTTATATATTATATTTATAATTTATATTATTTATATTTATTTTAATATATTATATTTATATTAAATATTTTGTATAATAAGTCGTAAATATAATCTAAAATAATTCATATCTAACACACAAAACTATATGAATTTTCTCGTCCTCCAATTAAACTATTCACTATTTAATCTTTTAGAACTTTTTCTTCATGATCGCCTCCTAGCCCCATGTTATGAAACGTTGTTGTCACCATCATCATATTTTGAATTCATCTTTTGGATATTTTGTTCAAAAACTTATCATGGTCCTCCCTCTTTTCCGCTATGAGATTCCTTCTCCTCTTTTTATTTGCATAAGGAAATATGAATCTTTTCATACTAATTTTCTTATGTGTTACTAACATGTAGAGGAGAAAAATAAAATGAAGTATGTATTAAAAATAAATGTTTAATTATAATTTACTAAAAATTATTATATGATTTATATAATAAATAATTTATTATTTTTTTAACTATCTCAATTAATTTTCTAATTATTTTAACCAACTATATTTTTAATATTTTTCATAAGTTATCAAGTAATCACAATATTTTTAATTTGAACAATATATTAAAATAAAATTTTTAAATACAAAAAAAGATTAACAATTCAAGCATAAATTATAATTCATGATTAATCATTTGACAGAAATAAGCATAAATGCTTAACCACTATACAAGGTAGAGATCACTGATCGCATTACTTAATCATCCAAAGTAAAAACGTATATAGTTAATGCTTAAGCGCTAAGGATAGAAGAAAAATATTAACATGCTTGATTATCCAAATATTTACCATTGATAAAATAAATAAATAATAGTCAATAAAAACTTCATTAAATTATCATAGCCATAATAGACTATTCAAATTTGAACCAATTATGAAATAAGAACCATCAATTAAACAAGATTGTAAAATCTAAAAATTAGAGCAATAATATATGATCTTGCATCTACTTGAATAAAGGGAGGGTGAACCTAAAACAGGGATTGGTGTCATTTCCCAATCAATCAAGTTCACTCATAGAAGGAAAATTGAAGTGCAGTATGTGCCACAAACTAAAAACAATTTTGCACGATTCAAGTTAAGAGCCAAACTTAGTAACGGAAATATAAACAAACACAAGAATCATAATCATCCACAACAACATTAATAGAAAATTAAATTGAAAAAAAGAAGAAACTAACATCAATGGAATAAAAATATGAATTTTAGATGAAAACACAATGAAGGTGATTTGAAAACGTGAATAGAAGTAAGGTTCTTGAATTTCAAGAAAGTGTTAATCAGTTAGTTATCTGAAGCTACATAAAAATCAGATTCAGATGAGTTGACTTGATGGACTGAGCTGGACCAGATCTAGCATAAAAAAAAAAAGGTTAGGAACAATGATATATATGCACATCGTTTCTTGATGCATCCATGAACAGAGTATTCCTAGTTAAGAAAATAAGTTCAACAATATCATAAGAAAATGATCGAAAAGGATGATAACGAAAGTGTAATCTTTCAATGAGGAGATGATAAAAGGGATATTAAAGAAAGTGAATGGATCATTAATGTCAATTTCAACAATACCAACTCATTGTGAAATCTAAATCATTTATGTTATATGGTCATTAGCTCTTGTCATTTAAGTAATATAATTTTTTGTAAAAAATATGCATCATTTCAATCATTTTTTTAATATTTTCCCTTTATTCTTTCACAAGTTTTCACTTAGTAAGCCATTTGATCTTCAATGCAGTGTTATAAAACTGTAATTATGAACATTACTACAATCACGTCACATTACAATTACAATATATCTTAAAATAAGCGGCCACATTGTATCAAACCGCAACGGGCTGCATTAGGCTCCAACAAACATTAAAATCTGACACAAATTATTCTTTAATTTTTTATTTATTAGTAGATTTAGTAGAAATTATGAAATTTTAGAATAATTTTAGGATTATAGCAAGTTTGTAATGAAGTAAAGCAGATATTTGGAAGAGTGAAGTAGAAGACTTTTAAGAGGTAGAGAAATGTAAAAGGATTTTAAGGGTATGAAGACTAGATTATTCTTCTTTATGATCATGGTGTTTGTCACAACGATATTCATTTTTGGCAGTTATTTAATCATTTAGCGGCAGTTCAAATTAATAGGCAATGAATATTAACAAATTTTTAACATGCTACTGTTATTGATAGTTTTATGTAAAAAAAAAAATATGACACATAATATAAGTAAACAACAAACATAAATCTAAAATATTTAAAAAAAGCAAATGAATTCAAGTAAGAATTATAACATATAAAAAATCAAAGATTAAACTAGGATGGTTATAAGTATTTTTCACTTCTATAATGCTCTTTCTTTACTCTTTCAAATTTCAATTTAAATATTTTAAAAATCTTATCACTATCACTCTCCAACTATGAAATTCACTTAGCTCCAACCAAAATAAACTCACTGCACATCAATTTTGATGAAACAAAATCCCGTATTCTACAGTCAACAATACATATATTTATAACATTTGAGCATACGATTACTTGAATATGCTATTACAGGTACAATATTCTAGTAATAGAATAAAACTTGTCTAAATTATTATAAATTACTACTATTCTCTAAAAAGAAAATTCACACAACAATAAATCTTAAAATCGATTATCATTTAAATTTATATGAAAATAATTAAAACTTATCAAATAATTCATTTAAATATACTTACTAAATTAAATTAATAAGAGAGAATACGAAATCATAATATTAATTTTTGAAAACTGCAAGCAAATTAAAATTTTGATTCCATACCATATGGAATAATAAATTGTGTATAGCTGCAAAAGAAGAATGGATAAGGTTATTAAATAACAAAACTATATTTTATTTATATATTTTAAATTTATATATATATATATATATATATATATATATATATATATACCATTTTGACTCATTTTACAGAATCAAGACTTTCTATTCCACCTAAGTTTTTAAAATTATTTTTAATTTCCAAAGCTTACACATGATTCAGGTTGAGATATTTTTCTAGATAAATATTTTAAGTATTATCTTAAGATATAATATTTGAGAACATGGATGATTCCAATTATGAATTTATTACAGAATTTTAGTATACTGAAAAGATTAGTCTTTAAAAATGTTTAAGAAGGATTCAAATTGGTTTAACTTATTAAATTGATGAAAATTTTAAAAAATAAAAGTTAGTTTTATTATATTTTTAATTTTAATTATAAAAAAATTATTTTACATAATATTGTTTTAAAAAATATTTTTTAATAGATAATAAAAAGAGTAAATGAAGAAAGAAATAAAAGAGTATAAGAAAGAACATAAATAACTATGTTAAAAATAATAAATAAATAAATCCTAAAAATCTATTTTATAAAAAAATAAATTTTATATTAAATTTTAATACACATAATTATATTTATAACTTATAAGATTATATATGTTAAATATAACCCTTTGCTAATTTCTTTCCCTGATTTACAATTATAGTAACTTTATTTTTTCATGCACCAAAGTTTTTGTGGTTTGTTTTGAAGGTCAAGAGAACCTCCGTTACTAAGAGTAGTATTATATGCATATTCAAGCTAAAGCACATGTTTATCCATATGCACGAAGTATGAAAGCTAATGCGTATTCAATCTAATCTAGCTAAAAGTTGAAAGGTTCAAATTTTGTAAGTGTTATAGAAAAATATGTATACGAATTACATGCTTATCCATATGTATGAACCATAGGCAATATAGGGTCAAAATTTGATCAATTTTAGTTGGTTTTTAAGTGTTGCACCTAGAATAAAATGAAGGGAAGAATTCAAGTTACTCATTTCAAGTTGAGTTATGTAACAATGTAACTAATGACGGATATGAGAGACATGTGAAAGCCAACTTGAATATTGTTTTATTACCTCAATGTAGAGCATAGAGAAGCTCATAGTCGTGTACATCATTGAATTAAATAATTTAGTTTTCAAACATTTCATTAAGAAAATATTTCACAGTGGTTACTATTCATTCCTGAGGTTATATATTAATGCTCAACAATAAAAGACAAAACTTACTTATCAACTTTATTTTCGACTAGCACCTTCACATACTCCTGATTAGTTGAATACAGTTTCACTTCTTTAGACCATACTTATCGCGACTCTTCTCGTTACATCATAAATTAAAAGGGAGAAAAAAAAAAAAACTCTATAGGTAGAAGCCTTTGATTAGTCTTTTAGATCAATGGATAAGTGAGGTACCCTAAGACCTATAAAAAATATTTTATTTTATTTATATACATCCAATCCATATGATATCAAAATTTAAAAATGTCTAATTTCAATCTCTTTTCAACTACTGTAAGTTGTTTCATCTAAAATAACAGTGATATAAAAAGAAAAAAACATAGTAATTGTATGAGAAAAAGTAGACAAGTTCATATACAAGACTAAGACAAAAATAACAGTGATATAAAAAGAAAAAAACATAGTAATTGTATGAGCAAAAGTAGACAAGTCCATGATGGAAGACTAAGACAAATACAATGTTAATGCTGATAATAACAACCACAACATGATAGCTTTGATTTCTAATCACATCATTTATCATCGCAACATTTTAATTCTCTTCTTTTAATTGGGATTCTAATAAAATATAGCTGTTATTTATTTATTTTATTTTTTAAAAATAGGTAATTTAAATTTTTTACATATTAAATATTTATATTCTTAATTTTTTTAAGCATTTAGATGTTAAAAAACTCATAAAAAATGAAAATGGTTCATATGGTTATATTTGTTCCTTTTAGAAATTAAAATATGCAAAATGTGAATTAGGAACACCCAATAACTATCTCCATTTCAATCTTTGGTCTTATATTTAATTAAAACTATAATGAAAACAAATACAGAAAAGATTAAGCTTAAACTAATGGGTTATAAGCAATAGGTAATCAAACTAGACACCAAAATGCAGTGTTCTATTCCATTCCTAATCTTCATATGTTGTCCACATCGCTCTATCATAATAAGAATCATTAGAATTTCAAAAATAATCTAATTAATTAGTCATCTTCCATTCACTCGTGACACTTGCACATTACAAACATCATCCCTTGAATTATTCCTACTAAACATGTGGCCCTTCTTCTTCTAGTCATGAACATCAAATAAAGTGAGCAATGAGAAAAAAGAGCAATGAAAAAAAAAAATTATCTACTTTCATACGGTTAAATCTCAGGAGGAATACTAAATAAATAATAATCATTAAATAAGTTATAGTCCAATTAAAATAGAAAAAAGAATGCAGAAGATGCAAAAAAAAAAAAAATAGTAATTTCAAAAGCACACCTTAATTTCTAAGAGTTGAGATAGCCTTGGTAGAGGAGGCTTCAAAACGTACTTAGGTGTATATTTTTTGGACGATCCTGCAAATAGTACCATCAAGATTCAAGGGTTCAAACTGTACCTAAATATTTCAAATCATTATCATTCAACTTTAATATAAAATGAAAGATTAGAAAGTGAAACAGGGTTCAATTAAATTAGGAATATTGGAATAAATACTTAAGTTAATTATAGAAAAAGATTTAGGGTAAATTTAGGGCTAATGAGCAACAACATTTCTTCAACCTCTAAGGTTGTGATGGTGAATTTAATTTTTGGCACAATGGTATCTTTAATCTTCAAGATGCAAAAATGATGTCTTTGATTTTTGATGCAGAAGAAAGTGTGGTTTTGATTCTGGAATGAAAGATAAACACATAAGGTGAAAGTTTTTTTTATCATAATGTGCGGAAATTTCCCAAAATATCCCTAAATAATCTAACAACTGCCGTGTTTTCTATTCCTCTATGGATGTAAAAATAAATGATGCTGCAATTGTCGTATATTTCTCTCTACAACATTTTAATAGCAGTTGGAATTTATCAAATTTCTTGTAGTGATTAAAATTTTGTAAAAATATAAAGCTACCATTAAATTTTAATTTTAAGAAAAATTTTTAAAAATTTTAAATTTAAAAATTCATTACGAATGAAAAAGGTGGTGTAAGGCATTTTATTTGCCTATTTCAAAAAATGATGTCCAAATTTAAATATAAAATTTTAAAATATTTTTTTAAAAAAACTTATTTAATCTTTTTTAATATAAAAATTAAATATTTAAATTATTTATATACATAAATTTAGGTATATAAAATAATTAAATAAAATATGTATAAAAAATATTTTGATTGAATACTAAGTTCTACTCTACCTATTTCTTGATAAGATGAAAAAATAAATTATGTAATTTTACGTGTTAATTTGTTGAAAAAAGTTATGACAAATAATTTCTTAAAAATAAATTTGATTTTAAATTAAATAATTTTTAAAAAGATTAATTATAAAAAAAATTTGTTTGATATTAAATTTTAGTAAAAAAATATTTTAATATAAATTTAATTTTTGATTATTTAAGAAAATGATTAATAATAAAGAATATCCTATCATTCTCTCCCTAGATACCTCAATAAATTCACAACAACATTCTCTTTTTTCGGTTTAGATTCTAGGAATTATGGATGTGAATGGTGAGTGGGAGAGAATAGTCTCCATGCCAATTTGTGAGAATACATAAATAAGAAGAGACGATGCATGTGGATAAATTTAGAGAGTTTACAATGAAAATTATTATTTGTTCAAAGAGGATGAGGGAAAAAAGATGATCAAAATTTCTATTAAAATGAGTAAATTTTTTTTGGAAGAATTAGTGAATTAAGTGTTTTTAACATTTTTAAAATTTTTAAATTATTTATATTTTAGGAAATTTTGTTTTAGATAAAATTGGATTATGACAGTGTGCTTCACACATATGGAAATTTTTTTTTACATAAATTATTCTTTACTTTTAATATTAATTATTCAAGTTGTATATAAATTTAAACTTTTTATCCTAATTCTTCAATTGATGTAAAAAGTAGATCTTTTTATATCAATTTCTTAAATTCTACTTTCTATCTTGATTATTCATAGACCTGATATAAAAAGTAGGTCTTTTTACATAAATTATGATCATAACTAATGTAAAAAATTTTACTTTCTACATCAATTAATATTAAAATTAATTCAAAAAATATTTTATATATAGATTATAATTAAAATTGAGTATAAAGTAATTTTAAAAAAAAAAATAAACATAAAATTTTGTACACCCAAAAACAAGAATTATTTATATATAAGAATAGACAAATATATTCATAGTAAACCAATTTCAGAATTACAAGAAATAACATAATAAAAAAATATATCATTAAATATCTTTATATTTCTAAACATCATAAAATTATATCATTAAAAATTTCTATCAAAAGGTTAGTCCAATGTTTACCAATATAACCAGTCTCTTTTTTAAATAATCAATTTGGTTTATTAAATTTCTACATAGTTAAATTTTAAAATAAATATTATTTTAAAAATTAAACAGAAATATATATATATATATATATAATTCAAATATATGAAAAAAATAATTTTGTTAAAAGAAAAGTTTTATAACAATAAGGGTAATTTTGTTAAAGAAAGTAATTTATAACAATAATTGCATAACAAATAATTTTCTAAAAAAATTTACATTATCTTTAAAGATAATAATACCAGAAGGAGGAAATATACAATTTACTCACGAATCTAAGTTTAGAAAATATCAATTTGCATATTGTCAAATAAATTAAATTTAGGACTGTATTGTTTTATTTTCTTTGTTGTGAACGAGAGTTTGCCCATGTTAATGGAAATTGATAAATACACCCTCCTTTAGCTTCAACATTTTGCACCTTTTATAAAATGATGAATTTGTCATATTTAGTTTTTATTATGGAAGATTAATTTCATAAAGTATTTATAAGCTTTTAAAATTAAACTTTTAGAATAATTTTTTAATATATTTTAAAATTTTAATTCCAAATTAAAATGTCAGAATCCATTATTAATAGAAGAGAATTATAAATTTCAAAACCCAATAATAAATGAGACAGATTTACCATTTCACATAAGGATACAAAATACTATAGCATGAAAGAGGCCAATTTAGCAATTCCGGATCCAATCTTTTAATCAAACATTACAAACTTCTCCTTTTTTTTTTTTTCTAAACTACATTTCCTTTTATTTATTAATATTTATTTTTAAAATTATTTCTTTATAAATATATAAGATATATTTTTAGCATTAAAATTTAGAATTTAAATTGTTATATAAATTTTAAAATTTTTAAGTAAAAAATAATTATAAATTATAATACAACATGTAACGATCGCTATACGGGAATGAATAAATGAAATTTGACAACAGTTGAAGAAGGTAAATAGTCGTTCATTGTTTAAAGCGGACTCATCCATTGTCATCGTTAAAATTATGATTTTTAAGGTTTTGGTTAAATCGTAAATAATTTAAAAAATAAATAAATGATTATGAAATAGAAAAATAACAGTCCTAAATCCTAAACTATATACCTAAAATCTTAAACCTTATATTTTTAAAATATTTTTTATATTTTTAAAATTTAAATTTTTAAAATATTTTTTATATTTTTAAAATTTAAATTTTTAAAATATTTTTTATATACGTATGGAGGAGTATTTTCGAAAAAAATTTAAACGATAAAATTAAAGAAAAAAGGAATGTATTAAAAGCAATTGATTATTCTTTCTTGTGGATCAAACATGACAATGGGGTCCTTGAATAAATGGGGATTTCTTTGTGATTCATAGTGAAAAAATATGAACGACGTGCTGTACGGACAATTGAAGGAGACATTCAACTATTTTTGACGTTTTGCCCAACGACAAAAATAATGCCAAAACGCAGACATAAAGGTTAAAATCTCAACTTGGTTTTATTTGGAGCTTTCTTTGGAAAAAGAACAATTGTCCTCATCAACGTTTTTTAAATCAGATCAATCATTAATTATTGATTTAAATTTAAAGATTTAATTATGATTAAACCGTGATTAAATTGGCATTAATTAAATATTATTTTTAAAATATATAATATATATATTATATTTAAAATATATAAATATATATATAATAATAATAAAATATATCAAAATCATAATTTTATATAATAAAAAATAAAAAAATATATATTTTTTAATTTTTAAATTAAAATAACAGAAATAAAATAAAAAATTATTTTAATATTTTTAACAAAAATAAAATAATATAATTTTATATAAAACTCATCTTTAACATTTTTGGTCTTCAAAATATATTAAGGATTCACACTTTGGTCTTCTTAACTAGGGGCGGCGTTGTGTGTTGCTTGAGGGTGGTCCCATGACTTTTATTTTTAAAAAATTTAATTCAAATATATTATGAAAAAAAATTTATATTCATAATTAGGATATTTAAATGGTTGACTTCATTTTTTTTTCAAATTTAAATACTATACAAGATTATTTTTTTTAAAAAATAATATAATTTTTATAAGCGAAAAATAGTTGGTCTTGAAAATAGTTTGTTCTTTCGCATTTTGAGTAGGTATAACGCCGTGTGAACAATTTAATCCACACAAACTATTTTGAAATTTCCAAATCATGCAGCTACCTTAAATATTATAAAAGTGTAAAAAATAAAATTAAAGACTATTATATAAAATTAATTTAATTGATTAAGAAATAATTATTTTATAGATAATAAATATAAATGTACATAAGTTTAAAATTTTTAAACTTTCAATTAATGAAAAATTGTTTTGAAAATGATTTGAAAACATTTTATTTTATCTAATAATTTAATTATAAAAAGGAATTAACAATTTAATATAAAATTCACACACACACAGATATATATATATATATATATATATATATATATATATATATATAATTCCATAATATAGATAAAACATGTGATTTCACAAAAAAATGTGACATTATATAAATTAAGAATAACTTTCCAACTTTAATATATATATATATATATATACATATATATATATATATATATATATATGAATTTATCATTTGATATATGATGTTATTATTTAATATAAAATACTAATATTATAATTATTTTAGTATTTAAATGCATTTTTAATCTTTAAAAATATGGTTGTTAAGAATCAGTTGCACTTTAAAATTTTTGATAATATTTTGCAATGTGAATATTTTGGGAGAATTTCATAGCTGCAAGAGCATTTAGCACGTTACTGAAAAAAGGTGTCTGAAAAACTATGAAGTACTTTTCCTTTGAAGGCAATGATGAATTATGGGATATGGTATCACCGATGCAGTTTCCATAAGAGAAAATGAGTAATTAATTGGATCAACCATTTCCTTAATGAGGAAAGAAGCTTAATTAGCAAAACGTAGAAGTCTAATACTATTTTAATACAATGAATTTTGTTTGTTAAGGAAAAAAGAATGGAATTGGATACTACATAACTGAAAAATAACATAATATTACGTGAAATTTATTTTATCAATACATATTCATAAAACATTTAAGGAAAAAAGATACATCATTATTACTTTACTTCTTGCTTAACGTATTATAACAAGTGTGTCTTTTCAATATTGAGAAAAAGAGATAATAAATAACGATCGTTTTCTTTTCTTTTTGACATGAACAACAATTCAACATTGAGTGAGGCAAATGATTTCAATTTAGAGGGATTGATAAAAGAATATAGATTATGGATAGAACAACAATTCAACTTTTCTTCCGTTCCACAAAACGATTATATTCGACCTAACGTTCTACTTGTACGTTAACATATATGAAAATAATTTGTATTGAAAAATCAATTTATCTTATTTACATAGCCATTTATCAGCAATATTTTTTTTAAACTTTAGAAATATTCAATAATAAATTTTATTTACTATAATGATGAAGCTTCGATTGATTTGAACTTAAATTAAAAATTCTTTTAGATATTAATTCAAAATCAATAAATTTTTTTAAAATAATTTAAACTAATAAAAATTGCTTCAATTTATTTATAAAAAAATACATCGTACGTTTAATAATTTGAGTAAAAATATTAAAATTTAATATTTATTATATATTTTATTTATAATCATCGTTATTTTGAATAATATATTAAACATGTGATCCGTGCTAGATTAGAATTACCATGAAGAAGAAAGCTTTTTTCCTTAAATTTTTAATATTTTTAACCATAAATAAACTAATGAGATTCTTATATATTATATAAGAATTTATAAGTTTAAGTAAAATTTTATAATTTTTTTAGACTGAAAATTTATTAAAATTAAAGTTAAAAATAAAAGTAAAATGTATAAGAGAAATGTATCATATTATTAATGGTAATCATGTATCTTAAAGAATAAATGTTAATAAGCGATATGTTCAATGTTAATAAAAAAGATTTTATTATAATAAATAGAAAGAAATTTAAGAGATAAAACCTTTTAAATTGAGAAGAAAATTATGAAAATAAATTATTAAATTAAAACATACAAATTTTATTAATTTGATACAATATTAAAAAATTTAAAATTTATTAAATTCAAACTTTTATTTGACAAGAATAAAAAACATAAAAAGTAGGATATGGGGTAAAAATCAAATTTAAATTTGAGATTCACTAAATTCAATTTAAATTCAAATTACAATATATTAACAAATTTTGAGTGTTAGACATGAATAAAATTATAAATGTAAAATAAAATAATGTAAAAGAACTTTCTAGATTTTATATTAAATAAATTAATTCCTAAAAATGATGGATGGGGATAATGATATAAACTTGAGCATATTTGTTTTCCTGTGAAATCTGTGATTATATTGGATAATGAGGGAATAGTCTAACGCAATTACAAGAAAATTAATTAAGTATTTTTCATCTTAATGATTATTAAGAGTTTCTTGAAGCACATTTTGTAAATAGTCACAATTTAAGGATTTCACAATTCAGAAGTATTAGGTATAATTGTAAAATAAAAAGTGGTTGTGAGCATCTAGTTGTTTTCTTTTTTATATTCTATTTTCGTTCCACATAATAAGATTAATCTCAAATCTTTAATTTTTCTAATAAATTTCTTTTATTTTAAAAGAATACTAAAGTTTCTGTCAAAAAACGTATTCAAATTCATAATATATAATTTATAAAATAAGAATGGATAAGTTTCTGTGAATAACAGTTCACCTAATGTAGTTAGAAAATTTTTATTGTTTAATTTTTAATTAAGTTTGAAGTCACAGATAAATATAACCAATATTTGGGTCATGCTCATATACTTATATAATTTTTTTTTTGATAAATAGCATTTAACATTTTGTTTTTGAAAAATTAGAAAAAAAATAAAATTTGTTACATTATTCTCTTTCTTTTTTTTAAAACTTCATAAACTATTTTTAAATAAAAAATAAACAAGGGACGAAATAAAATTAAAGTTCATATTTTCTTTTCGTTTATTTTATATTTGAAAAAATAATAAGAACAATAAATTTATCAAAATAATGTAAGATGGATAAAAAAATCAATTAAACATTAGTGCTTAGGCAAGAAAGAAAGATTAAAAGATTCACCACACAATTAATTTAAGTAAAAATAATATTAAAATGTTAAAAAATAGTTTAATATGTTGCTACACGTAAATAGATTAACAATGAAAGAGTGTCACTATCTTTCAGTATGCTAAAAAAAAAAACCTTTTATAACAACGCATTTTAGAATGCTTTCCCGCAGTGTTTTTATACAGAATTTTGGAAAGTTATTATTCCTTCCGCTATAGTTGTAAAATGCTGTAAAAAAATTATTTTTGTGGCACAATTTCCATGCATTAATAAATTTTAATTTAGTTTCTCCTTTCTCTATGTTTTTTTTTTGAGCTCTCCATACATTCAATTCTATTGTTATTTAATATATTTATACAATATATATATATATATGTATATATATATATATATTTCAATTCAACTAAATATATTGGGTCATTTACTATAATTATACAAACTAATCTATTAGGAAAATTTAATGTCTAATCAACAAATGCATTAAACCATATATATTAATATATAGAAATTAATATATTCTTATACAAATAGTTAATTTATAAGATATTATATCATCATCTTGCAAAGTAGTTTGTAAAAAACATTTATAAAAGTCTACAGATTTTTTATTTATTTTCTCAGCTTTTCAAAAATTATAAAACATCTATCAAATCATAATTTATCATCTGAAACTAAGAAAATGATTCAAACAATAAACATGTATCAATCGACGATCAATATATATATATATATATATATATATATATATATATATATATACTTCTTAATATGAAAGGATAGAGTTAACTATCTAAAACAAATTATAAAATAATCTGAATTTATATAATTATGTAATATACTTATAACACGTACATCTGAATCGGAATATATCTTATGTTAGAACCGTCCAGTTTTTTTTTTTAAAATAAAAAAATAATCTCAACTATTAAATAAAAAATATATTTAAATATGATACGTATCTACTTATATATCAATTTTAATATTTTGATACATAGCCAGTTCGATCCATCTATTTATACTTTTTATTTAAAAAATATATTTTTTTAAAATATAAAAATAAAAAATAAATTTAACAACTTATAACTTCATCTCATAATCTAATTTGAAAAATCGTTAGTGTCCTTGATAGAAAGAGTAAAAAGTTATGAATTTTTGTGGTGATCATTACGTAGACAAGGTCAATAGGTAGGTAAATCAAATCACAATGAGGTTATTGATTTTGATAGATGCAAATGAGAATATTCAACAAAAGTAGGACTCTATCTGATTCATATCATCAATGAATCATAATGCTAGTGTTAAAAGTAGTTGAGTGATCTTGCCCTTGCCGTGTAAAATTCCCATTCAAGAAAAGATTTTGAATACACATCGTTTACTTTGCGTTTGAAATAAAACAAAAAGTTGAAATCCAACCAAAATTTTGTAAAACTCACACAACTAAAAAATAATAAATTTATAACCAAATTTTGTGATTTATAAAATTTGGTTCCAATTAGAAATTAATGTAGTTACTTATGACGCTTGTAATTAAAAAAATAAAATTTATTAATTTAATCATAAATTAGTAATTAAATTAAGACTCACTAAGAGTTGCAAAATAATAAAATAAAGTGGTAGCTAAATTTGGTTATTAGTATCTTTTTTAATTTATTAGATTTTATTATTTTATTTGATGACCGTATTTTTGGTTGCGAAGTTAGCCTCATTTTAAACTCATGTTTTTAATTTTTTCCTCATCTATTTTAATTTTGTGTTTTCTTTGAATTCTACCAAAAAAAATACTTTAGTTGCTTCTTCATCTATACTCCCAAGACATTCCTATGACATTTGTAGATTTGTAATATAAATTTGAAAGCATCTTCCGTTTTCTATATTCTCCGAGCTTCTTCCTTACATAGTAAGAAAACTTCAAACATAAATTTAAAATAGAAGTACAGCTCTTGTATACTTATGTTTGTTTCTAATTTTGGACATGAAAGTGAAAATGTAAATCATTTTTCATTCTCCCTTTTCATCTTCTTAAATTAAAATTGTTTTAAAATCTTTTTTAATCATCGTTTGTGCGTGAGAATTTTTTTAAATTTATTTTGACAAATCAATGAATTATTTAATTATCAATATTATTATTATTTTGTGGATCATCATTTTAACTTGATTTTTTTAATGGAGTTTTGCTTGGGTGATGAGAAAATTTTAAAATTGAAATTCAGTTATTTAATAAAAAAATTTATAATTGATTAAGGAAGAAGAACAAAAATTTATTGTTTTATTTATGTGAAACTATTTTATAGTGAAATCTTGTTTTTTCCTTTGTTTAGGATTGCATCTAGAATTGTTTTTTTGGACCAGAGCTCTTAAGTTGTTGTGGTCAAGGTAAACATCTTTGTTTTCTAGGCTTAGCCACAAATTCTTAACACATAGATTGAGCTGAATTAACCAATTTATAGATCATCCACATTGGACCAATCCAAATGAGTCAAGTTAGTCTACTTTAACAAGTTTATTTCATCGCTTCCATTTTCAATGTTGATCTTCATTTAGCCTCCTCTATATATATTCCATAAATTATAAAGTCCATCCTCCTTCTAGGTTCATTCAAGATACATAATCTTCTATGTATTACCTAATTTACCAATCATGTTGATTATCTAGTAATGTGAATTGCATAGTTGAATAGTTAAAATTCCAATTTTTTGGTCATTGAATTGTGTCATTAGGATGTAGCTCGTTAGAAATTTTCTCTCTTATTCATTTCATCTCAGCTACTCCATTGAAGTTATGTCATATGTCAACTACAAGGAGGCTTCAATTGTTCCCTTTGGTATTTACTATCTTTAGTAAGTTACTCCCTTTGGTGAAGATAATTTAACTAGTTTAGATTCAGTGCAACATATTCCAGCAAAACTGGTTCATTGATGCTAAGTCCAGCTATTGAATGGTCCATAATACTTTAACCAATTAGGTCCAAAAGAGGGAAAGAAAAATGTTATTTCTATTTTACAATGATTAAAGAAGTAAGCTATATAATCACATCTAGCATGAAACGGGTATGTAAAATGTGCTATCTGGTAGAAAACTTGACTCCACAAGAAGCATTGATTTCTTACATACATTGTTTCTCCTTTCCCTTTGTCTTTATCTTGTCATTAACTTGTTTTACTTTATTTATTGATCCATTGTTTCTTACTTTTTTTACTTGAAGTAGTTATCCTTAGTTGAGGATAACGTTTGGCCTTATATGATGGTTGTTACATAATTTAAGAAATTTGTCCCTATCTTTCATTTTTATATCATTTAAACAATAACAATAGTATAATGCAAAAGGAAAAAGACTTCTGAAACTAAATATCTTCCAGTAGGTAGCTTATAAAGAAAGTAATATATAAAATGATAAAAATATAATATAAAGCTATTCGTAGATCTTTGCTAGATACTTATTAAGAAAGCTTTTTTGCATACTGTTAGAGTCACTCCAATGTAATGGTTTAGAGTTTGATTCTAATCTAGTGGTAAAAGAGCTTAATCTTTTTCTTTGTGATATTTTTTGGATAAAAAGTTTAAATTGTACATTTTCTTTAAAAAAAAAAGTAATTGGATATAATATGCTGTTTGGTGATGGCCCAAATGATATGGTCATGACTATTATTAGAGCTATCATAGCCATTGTAGTTGGAAGAGAATCACACCTCTGCATCCTTGTGAATGAGTGTACATATTAGTCTTTATGTGATTGGATAATACCTCATAATTTGTGGATGTTAGTAATACCTTACAACCATCATAATCTGAGCCACATGATATACCAATCTTATCCAAATTAATGCTCTTATAGAGCTGAAAGAGTACATTATAGCACTGTTACTTCTTCATCTTATCACTCAAATAACCACCTCTTTCAGCAATTAACATTCTCTTTTTTTTTTATTCGATTCAGAATGCAAGCAACTAAGCCAACAAGTCGTTCCATTTAAATTCATTTCATGATCAAAATTTAGACCCAATGCTTTACCAAGTTGTTGGTTACAATTGCAATCACAATTATTTGAAACAATTTGACTCTTTTAAATCTCCTTATAAATGTCAATGGCATCCTTAACTATACCACTTGGGCTGTATACTCCTATGATTCTATTTCCTGCATTTCTCACACTTACTCCATCCATTAGTAGTTTCTTACGTTTGTAGAATTGATTTAATTGTTTGAATCTGTAACAGATCTCTAATCAAATGTTATATATATATATATATATATATATATATATATATATATATATATATATATATTCTTGTTTCTCCACTAAAGTTATTTATGTTTTGATTGATGGAAAAGAATAAATGAAATATAAAATAATAATGTTAGGCTTTATGATTTAGGAAATGAAATAATAATAGATTATATATAGATATATTGCTGGAAATTCATTTTTATTTTCTAGATCAAAGAAGACAATTATCTTTTAGTTAGAAAAATTTATGGTATGATGGGATTAATTTTTATGGTAATTTTTTTAATACATAAAATTTAAAATTAAAATCTTAAAAATAATCAAGTATGCATAGCATAAAATAATTTTATTGGTAGATTCTTTGGATTGTATAAAATAAGATAAAATGAAACATCTACTTGACTAAATGCATTTAATTCTACTTCATCATTAACATCATTTTTTTTCTTTCTAATTTTTTGGCATGGAGGCTAATAAAAATAGTACAATTATAATTTATTTACATCATAAATGAATATAAATTTCACACCAAGACATGGAGTGAAAGAATGTAAATTTCTAACTATGGTGTATGTATACGAGGCACCATTGGTCAATTAGAAGATAATTTTTTGGAATTTTAACTAATATAATTGAATTGAAATATCCTGACATGTCCACTAAAAAGAAAGTTTCTTTTTAAGTGTGATTGGTTTGATAATACCCCTAATTGTGGGATAAAGATAGACAATCAATATAGAATTGTTCGAGTGAAACAATAAGAAAGATATAGGAACTTTAACCCATTCATATTTGCTTAACAAGTTAAGAAAGTTTATTATGCATCATATCCAAATGAAAATCATGGTTGGTTAGCTATCATTAAGACAAAGGTGTGCAATATGATCACAAATAATGTAGTTAATCAACTTGACAATGACATTGCGTATCAAGATGCTCATGAAGTTCATGACCTTTATGTCATGTTGAATATTGATGTAGACGTTTATGATGATACTCTTGCTGATATGAACAGTATTGGTGAGAAAGTTGATATAGGTTTGCTTAATGAACCTGATTTGGATGAAAATAGTGACAGTACTTATATCTCAACAGATAATGAGTATGATAATGTGGGCGAGAGTGATTTAAAGGACTCTAATTTAACTTAATTAGGTAACTTTGAATATTTTCTATTGTCTTCTTTTTCATGTATTTTTTATGTCTAACCTTTTACATTAATTATTTCTAACATTTTATGCATACAGATAGATGACAAGATAATTAAAGGTAGAGGTCGAGGAAAAATTTATGGTAGGATATCTCTATCACATGCAGTAGGATCTTCTGATCCACAAGACATGTCTTCTACTCTGACTCCAGTAGCTGTGGGAGTGAATGTAAGATCAGGATCATCATTGCCACGTATCAATACATTAGGTCCATCTACCCCCCACAAGTGCATCTACTCCTACATCTTGTACATATCCTTCCTCCCCACCTGCGTATCCACTCATCAGGTACTTTTATTTTTACCCATAGTTGGAACTAGAGATCCTACTGATAGGAGGGTATGGATTAGCCTTGGAGTTAAGCATGAGTAAGAATTTTATTTTTTCTTACACTTAATATGATTATCACGTTTTTGGTGCTTTACTTAAATCAATACTATTAACATTATTTTTTGACAGTTTCTTGCCTCCAGATGTATGTAGTAGAGATATTACAAAAATTATTAAGTCAAAATGTGATGATTCTTGACCTACTTGGAGTTTTGTTCTTGCAGAAGTTAAAAACATATGGTTTAAAGAATTTCAGGTAATATTGCATTTAAATTTTTTATTTTTCTAGGTAACTTATAATTCATTATTTTTTATGTGTTTCTTATAACAAATGATGTAGAAAATTTATAAGTGGCTACCACAACATAATGTTACCATCACAACAACCTTTGAATATAAAGGTTCAGTGATGATGAAGAATACAACGAATAAGGTGCGAACTAGAAAGGATAAGGGAGTTTGGATTACTCCTGAGGATAGACAATGATTGGAGCTTCATTGGGTTGAATGAGACTTCCAAAAGAGAAGCACATATTGGCAATCAAAATCGAGCTTGTGATAGTGGAGCCTCTTTATACATGGTTGTTTTGCATCATAATAGGATGGTAATAAAAAATTAAATATTTAAGTTATTTTTATTAATTTTAGTTATTTAAAAGTTTAAATCAATATTGTCTATGCATAACAAGGAGCTTGAACGGTATCCAACTGCATTTGATATCATGGAAAGAACTAAATGGAATAACATTGGAGAATGGGTCAACGACAAGGCAAAAAATGTTGTTGTATGTATATTTCAACTATAGTTTTATTTGTGCATTAAATGATTATTATTTTTTATTCTAAACACTTGCGTGTACTTATGCTTTGTAGGAGGAATTTGTTCGTCGTCAAGTTGAATCCCTTCAAAATGATTGTAGTGAACATTCTGTATCCTTTAAAAATGTCAGTTTTTTAGATGTTGTTGGAGGAAGGAACAAGAAGGGACATGTATATGGCTTGAGTCAGTTGGGTGATGAATTTGTATCTTCGTCCACTAATTGTATCCGGTCCAATGTTGATGTTGGGACCAATTATGACCAGATCATCATCGACCTTAGTTAAGAGCTGATTTAGGCACATTCAAAGATAGATAAGCAAACAATTGAGCTAACTCAGATAAGAATCGAGCTAATCAGACTAAACAAGTTCCTCAACAAATAGCGAAGCAGTTAGGATTACCATCTAGCTCTAATTTGACGAGCTCTAATGGGAATGAATCTGCTAACGATGCTCCTACTATTTGATGATCATCACAATGACAATCACCCTTCTAGCAATGGTCATCATAATGACAATCACCCTCCTAGCAATGGTCATCATGATCAACATTGAGATTTTTATTTTTATTTATTACATACTCATTTTGTATGAATTTATACTTATCTATACTTAATGAATTTGGATTATGTTATTTATGTTAGTTTCTTTATTTAATACTTTTTAAATTTATAATTTTCTCAATAATGATTGTATATATATTTTATATATCTAGGTTTGCTTTAAATAATTTTTATGTAAATAATAAAAAATCAATTTAATTTTTATTAAATAAAATTAACGACCGATTAATGTGTCTCAAATTTAGTCACAAAAAACATATTAACGACCGAGTTAGGGATCAATTTTAATAGACGATTTTGCGATCAAATATTTTATCTCAAATTCAGTGAACATAAAATAATTTAGCCACCAATTTAACCACCAATTTTAGCAGCCAATTTTATGACCAGTGTTGCGGTCGATTTTTTGTGGCCAATTTTGCGACTAAATTTTCAATCACTGAATTGGTTTCTTACAATAAATAAAACGACTATATTACTAACTAATTTTAATTATTTTTTAGATAAAAAATTCGATCACTAATATGTACATTTTTACGATTGACTTAGCTTTTTGGTCACAAACTTGTTTTGAGACTAAGATTTTAAAAACTCCTCCTATTCAATTATAAAATTAGTTACAAAATTAATTAATAATCGATTCTTTTTTTAAAATTAAAGATTGATTTATTAAATCATTAAACATAATTTTTGTTAAAACAAACCTATAATATTATTTATATTTAGCAAGTTTTTTTTACACATTAAATAAATATTTTAAAAATTATTATCTAAGCTTTTCAAAACTTCTAAAACCAAAATTTTAGTGTAGATAAAAGAATTTAAAAAAGTAAAAATTTACAATAAATTATCTCTCATCATTAAGCGTGCACATTACAAATATTTTAAAAAAATGTAAAAAGAATAAAACCTTACAAGTATCCATATCAAGATATGAATATTTCAAAGAAGTTTTCAAAAGTTTAGAGTTATATATTATGAATATGCTTAAAATTCTTCTTACTTAATAAAATATCTTTTTAAATTTAAAATAAAAAAAATTATTTTAAAATCTTTCTCATTTTCTTCTTAATCATATATGAAAAAAGTTATCTTTACTCTCTTCCTTTCCTCATAATCTAACATGTGAACAATAAAAATTTCTTCGTTTTCTGTGAGAATTGTTCTCTTTTTATACCATTTTTTAATCAAACCATGCATTATTTGCATTATATTTTAAAACGCATAATATTTGGTATATTAAAATTATTCAATAAAATATTAAATAATATTTATTTTATAAATTTATTATGTATAATATAAACTTTTTCTTACAATTAAATTGATATAATTTAAAATTTATAAAAAAATATTAAGTAAACTAATTTCACAAAAAATATTTTTAAATAAATTAATCTCATTAAATATTTTTAATAAGTATAATTTTATATATTTAATAATACTAACATCTACTTAGCATCTTCTATTTTTATGTCATATTATATACATATTATATATATATATATATATTATTTTCTTACTTTTTTTATATTTTTTTACACTTTTTATTTTATTTTAGTTTTATACTAACATGGTTGGAATCGAAAAAAGGTGCCAAAGCGAGGGATAATGTTGAAGGGTAAATTAAGCATATGACAATAAGGAAAAGAAGAAATAAGGAAAAGAAGAAGTGGTCATCAATTTGACCATGAGAAATGATTGTTCGTATACATTTTAAAATGCATTCATATATATATATATATATATATATATTTAAAAAATTTGGAAGGAAATCAATTATAAAAACAAATTTTAATTAATATTAACTTAATAATATATATAGTAAGTAATTGATTATATAAATATATAATTGATTACATTTAAAATGAGTTGTAATTAATTATAAAAATATCTAATCAATTATATGTAATTATATAATTAATTATACATTTTCAACAATCAATTATTTACTTTATATATAATTAAGTTAATCAGATTTTTTATATTATTAATTACAATTTTATTTTACAAATTAATTATCACCTTAAATTTTAGGAATATTCATGGATGGATGTAGATAGTGTCCGTGAATCATTTCTCTTTCACCATCATTTCTCATTGCAGGATGCGTGACTCAATTTTTTCAAATGAGGAAAGAATGGACTCAGACATATATCTATTGGATTCACATCTTTTAAAGGTTATTTAAATTTTTAAATAAAAAATTTATAATTATTAAATGTGTCAACTATATAAATGTAAATTACTCTCCAAGTATGCCAATGTTAGTGTTCTTTAAAATCGAATACTTTCGTGATGTTTATTAATTCTGTTTTTCAGTCTTTGTCATATATTGATATATTTTTTTTTTACATTTTACAAGTGTGTTGATAATTAATTTTTAACATTTTTTATATTTTAAATTTTACAATCATACTATACTTTTTATTTTCAAAAAAATAAACATCTGATTTAATAATAAGTACATTTATGCACTTCTAATCTAATTTATGTAAACATCATCATCATCATAAATTTTGTGGAAGTGCTTTCATTGGCCTGCCATCTTGGCAAAGCTTGAGGAAGGGTGATGTGAAGGTGAATGGCATAACCTTGTTCTTCTTCGTGGCTGGTCAAGAATATTTTAGTAACATAAATTTTCAAAAAGTGAGGCTTGGCCATTTGGGCTTGTAAATGTGTAATACCTAGTGAAAAACTCAACTTTTCCAAAAAAATTGCATTGTTTAATTGAGATTTGGGGGAGATAGTATGATCCCATGAACACAAATGTAGACACCTCATAATGTGCTTAAACTTTAGAGCAATTTAAAAGAGCATTATGGAGCATCTATCTGTTTGATTGCATATAAAGTGAGATTACCATCACAGCTATGTGTAAAGTGATATTTAAAGTAATTAAAGTAATTATAAGATAAATTGGTATCCTCTATCGGTGATATTTTAAAAGGAACCAAGTTTCACATTATTTGTCCAAATGTTCTTGGTAGGCTTTATACATAGAGATATTCTCTGGGCTTGTATACAAGCAAGTAAAGGATACACCCTCATGAGCTTGAACCAACTTAGCTGGCAAAAACTCTGTCTCTCTCTGCTTTGCTAGTTCTGTTCCTGCTAGTTCACCTATTTTAAAACACGGTACCTACAATTAAACGTGTAATTTTAAAATAGTTTTAAATAAAAATTTATTTGATTCCTTTTAATTCAAAAATAAAATATATTATGTATAGAAAATAGTCTAACAAAATTTTTAACTTTATTTATACGTATTTTTTGGTGTGATCCTACTCGTATGTATTTTTTAATATGATGGAAAATTCAACACATACATAATTCTATTTGTTTAATTTAAAATAAAAATCACTAATAAATAGCTTTGTAGAATAAACTTAATTTTTTAGTAATTATTAAAAAAATAAAAGGGGTTATTTGAAAAAAAAAATTAGGTGGGTTCAAATTTGAATCTATTGAAAAGAAAACAAAGCATTTTGTTGGACTATTATAGAGATTTTATATATTTTTTATTATTCTAAATTTAATATACATGAGATTTACGGTTGTATATAAATATTTACAATTTCAAAAATATGCGATAATATAGAATACTACATGCACAAATTCAAATCTTGTTTCGTGATATCTGAAAGTAAAAGTAATTAGTTAATAATATATCTAATTCACATAATTTTTTTCTTTTTTGTATGAAAATATTTCAGGTCTACAAATGCATAAGATTTAAGATAATGTATGATTGCACATAGAGGCTTATAATTCCAAGAATAAATGATGGTAGAGAATGCTACACACAAGGGGGTTATTTGAAAAAAAAATTTAGGTGGGTTCAAATTTGAATCTATTGAAAAGAAAACAAAGCATTTTGTTGGACTATTATAAAGATTTTATATATATTTTATTATTCTAAATTTAATATACATGAGATTTACGGTTGTATATAAATATTTACAATTTCAAAAATATGCGATAATATAGAATACTACATGCACAAATTCAAATCTTGTTTCGTGAGATCTGAAAGTAAAAGTAATTAGTTAATAATATATCTAATTCACATAATTTTTTCCTTTTTTGTATGAAAATATTTCAGGTCTACAAATGCATAAGATTTAAGATAATATATGATTGCACATAGAAGCTTATAATTTCAAGAATAAATGATGGTAGAGAATGCTACACACACTTATTCGAAATTCATTACATGAGATTTAAAATGAAAATATTTTTTAAAGCTTAAGTTTTTTTAAAAATTTTATCCTTTAAATTTGTAGTTAATAATGTACAATAATCAGCATAAATTTATCATATTTTTATATGTAAAAATACATGTATTTGCATGGAAATAAAAAAATAATTTGAGCTACATATGTTCTAATCGCAATTGGTACAAGTAATGATCCAAGAAACTTGAATTTTGATAAATTTATCTTTAATGGTCATGCAAGAGATCAAACATGCACATATATTTTAAATTGGTTTTTTTTTTTCAGAAGCATCAAATTGCAATCCACACATTTTGAACTTTGTAATTCTAATGAGATTTAATTTTGGCCATATTTCACTCTGCATAACTTACCTTTTTATCTTAGACCAGATTTTAGTACCATGACCAAGCGAGACTCATAGTCCATTTAATAGTTTGATAAGACAAATAATAAAACTAGGATAGCATCAATTTATAGATGAAATAGTTACTATAAAATAATTTTAGAAATCTAAATGTTATACAAAATAATTCTAGCAGACCAAGAGTTACATGTAACAACTCCACAAATATTATGAGTCATTAATTCACTTTATTATAAAATTATAACTTCATAACTATTAACTTATTTTATTCCAAAATCGTAACTAAATATTACTCATCAACATATTCCTTTTTAACATTTTGTTCCATGACTCTTAATACTTCTCTAATTTGCTAGAAGTTTTCTCTTGGCAGTGCTTTAGTTAGTAAAAATATCAGCCAGTTACTCTTGTGAACTGCAAAACACTAGCATCATCTCACCTTCTTCAATTACCTCTCTTATGAAATGGTGCTTTATATTGATATGTCTGGTTCGATTATGGAAGATCGAATTCTTCACTATAGCAATAGTAGATTTATTATCACAATAAAGTTGCGTACTTTCCTCTTGTTTTTCTCCAATATCTTTCATAATTTTTCTTAGTCAAATTGTATGCTGAGTAGTCAATCCAACTACTAGATACTCTACTTTTGTTGAAGATTACACCACTGTTTCTTGTTTTTTTGAACATAAAAAAATTGAACCAAAACTAAGAGAAAACATATAATCTGAAGCACTCTTTAAATTATGAATATTTCCTGCCTAATCGCTATCATAAAAGTCTTTTAATTTTAACTCTTAAATTTTTTCAAATCTAATTTCTTACTTCATCGTGCCTATAACATACTTTAGCACTCTTTTATTGCTCCAAAATGTAAATGATTTGGATTACTCATGAATCTTGAGAGTAAACTAGCAGCATACATTAAATCAAGCCTTGTAATAGTAAGGTAAAATAAGTTTCTAATCTAAATTCTATACACACTTGTATCTTTCAATCTTTCACCATCTTATTTTTTAAACTTTTCATTCACCACAAAAAGAGTATCAACATGTTTACAACCAAATATTCTAAGCTTCTTAAAATAAAATTCAGCATATTTTTTTTTGACAAATAAACACAACATACGTATCTTGATAAATTTCAATACCAAGAAAATAATACAACAATCCAAGATCACTCATCTCATATTTTTCATCATATCCATCTTAAAATCTTCAATCATCCTTTTATTATTGCTCGTATAAACCAAATCATCAACATAAAGAGCTGCAATAAGGATATCAACCTTACCTTGATGCTTGACATACAAATAGACTCATTTTTGCTTTTCTAAACCCCTTTCTCCATGAAGTAGTTATTAATCTCACTATACCATGCTCTAGGGGCCTATTTCAATCCATAGAGAGCTTTCTTCAATTTGTATACCTTCTCCTCTTGACCTTTAATCATAAAGCCTTGAGGTTGTTGCACATAAATTATTTCCTTCAATTTTCCATTCAAGAATGCAAATTTTACATTAAGTAGGTATAAATTCCAAATCTTTTGAGTGGCCAATGAAATAATGGCTCTAATGGTTTCTAATCGAGCAACAGGTGTAAAAATCTTGTTGTAATCTATTCTAAGATATTGTGTGTACCCTTTCACTACCAATCTAGCCTTGGTTCTATAGGTTGAACCATCTAGATTATGTTTCACTTTGTACATCCACTTCACATAAATAGCTTCTTTTTCATTTGACTTTTCAACTAGTTGCCATATTTTGTTCTTCTCAAGTACATTTATCTCTTCTTTCATAACATTCCTCCAAGCATCTTCTTTGATTACTTCTTCAAAAATTTCTAGTTCCACCATGCAATAATTGCATCTAGAATAGATATCAATTAAACTTTTCACTTTTATTGAAGTTGAATGTGGAGGTGGTGATGGAGAACTTGATGTTGAGGATAGAGAACTTGGTGTTGAGAGGGTTGATTGCTCAATTTCAGCTACTCCATTTTGTTATAAAATTGAAACTAAGATAGTTTTATGCTCAACTTTCTTCTCTTGCCAACTCCAAGAAGCCTTCTCATCGAACACAACATCGACTTACAATCACCTTCATGGTTTTCAAGTTGTAGAGTCTATATCCCTTTGACATAGAACTAAGCCAATAAAGATGCACTTCTCACTTGTTTCTTCAAGCTTTTGTCATTTTCTCCTTTGGAACTTGAGCGTAGAAAACACATCCAAAAAAATTTAGGTGGTTTACCGAAGGTTTCCTACCACTTCAAGTTTCAAATGGTATCTTGTTCCACACGAATTTTATTGGACATTTATTTAACAGGTATATTGTTGTGTTTACTACTTTAGGCCAAAATTCTTTTAATATCCCTTTCTCGAAAATCATGGACTTGGCCATCTTTATCATGGACTAGTTCTTCCTTTCTGAAACTTCATTTTGTTAAGGTGTATAGCCAACGGTCAACTGTTTTTTCACTCCTTCATCTTCACAAAAGTTTTCAAATTGATTGGAGGTGTACTCATTTCTCCTATCACTTCTCAAAGTTTTTATGAACCTACCACTTTGTTTCTCAACAAACGCTTTTAAATTTTTTAAATATTACAAAGATTTCATATTTTTTCCTCATAAAATACACCCATATTATGCGAGTCAAATAATCTATAAATAAAATAAAATTACTTATTTTTTTGCATGAGATAAGGTACTTATAGGTCCATACACATCAGTGCGTACCAACTTCAACATTTCTTCTACTCTCCATGCTTCTTCCTTTGTGAATGATTGACAATGATGCTTGACAAGTACACATCTTTCACTTATGCCAAATTTTTCTTCAATTTTTACCAACTTGTACATCATATTATTTTTAGAGAGTAACATGAGGTTATTATAGTTCAAGTGCCCAAGTCTTTTGTGTCACAAACTAGAGTCAAATATTTCTTTAGCCATCATACTAAAATTATTGTCATATTTTAAAAAAAAAGGAAAACTTCTATTATTACTTATTTTAACAGCTAAAAAAAATAATTTTTGGAGTAAAAAATTCTGCACTCGTGATTCTTAAATTTAAGAGAATAATCATGATTCAAAAGTTGTTCAATACTAAGTCAAATTTCATCAAGTATTAGAACATAAAAAAATGTCATGAATAGCTTTCTTATATTGCTTTATTATAACTCCAATTCTTCTTTTATCTTCAATTTTAACATACTCTTCATTGTTCAATTTAATTTTTAAATTAAATAAAATTATATAAAAAAAAATATCTTTATTTCTTATCATATAATTGCTACAAATATTTATTTAAATATTATAAATTATTATAAAAAATAATTATAAAAAAAATTACATTTTGTTTGAATTTATGCCTCAACTTAGAATTATTCATTTGATAATTTTTTTTAAATCTTAGTCTAGAATTTCTTTCAATGTCAATTTTATATTAAAAAATTATTTTAAAATTTATTTATCTTCAAAAATAATTTTTTAAAAAAATTTAATAATTTATAATTTTTATAATTTTAGAATATTATAATAAAAAATTGATACAATAGTTTATATTTCATTTAATAAGATAATCCAGTAGACTATTTTTTAATTTTAAATAACCGAAGATTTTAACCTATCTTGTTTAGTAGACAAGTCTAAATTAATCTAGAACCTTATACAAATAAATTAGATCTTCTAAAGTAAAATAATTGTAAAGTATAAATGAATTTATTTTAAATTGAAATCTAAAATAAACTTGATTTACTTTAATTTAAGAATAAATACATATTTATTTATTTTATTTAAAATAACCAAATTCAAGACAGGTCAATATATCATGGACTTTCAACGAATTGCAAGACTTATTTTCATTACTACATATAAATTAAAAAGAAATCTGAGAAAGCTTTATAGTTTATACGACATAGTCCGAAATCGAAAGATGCCTATTTCTTTAATATTAGGCCCGTCTGTATAATAAAAATAACTTTTACGTTTTTAATATTTTATATAGAATTTAAAAATTTATTTATTTAAAAATAATATAATATTTATATAATAAAATTAAAAATATTTTCACAACCAAACGGCTCCTTAAATTTTTATTATTAAAAATGTATTTTAAATGACTTAAAAATAGATGAAATAAATTAAAAAATAAATTGGAAATAAAAAATTAATATAATATATATATGATAAAAGATATATTAAATAGAAATATAGATGGTCCCATGTTAACATGTAATTTTAAGTTTTTTTGTCTGGAGTTGTTTAATAAAATAAATACTACAGTAAAATTATTTTATTTGAAAAATATTTTTTTTTATGGTGGAAGGTGCGACACTGGTGGAGGCTCGATGTATGTTGTCGGAGGGAGGGAGACGCCGTCGTTATGTCGCTTGATGAAAGGTCTTGGTTTGATGACATCATCCTGTTACCTGCATGCAATACAGTTCTGAGAAAGAGGAAGCTGCAAATAACAATAATTTCATTGCAGGTCAGAAATTTTGGAAGGAGCAATTGCAACTTTAAATAAAATAAATAAATTTTTGACTGAAATTTATAGGAAATATATTCAAGAGAATATATTTTTATTTTTTACCTTTTGAGTTTACAAATAAAAAGAGCTTAGTATTTACTGATTTTTATTTATTATAACGTTATAATTAGTGATTTATATAATTTTATAATATTTACTGTTAATTGTAATTTATATTTTTTATAATAATTTTGTAAAATGGTTTAGTAGGGTGCCATCTTCATTTAAATTTATAAATTTATATTAATTTTTTCAAACAAAATATATTTTTTTAAAAATTAAGATAGCATATTAATTTAAAAAACCATAAATGAGAATATATAATTATAAAATAATTTTTAAATCAATTAAAATATTATGTAACTTTTCATCAAACTATACAAATTGACATATATTGTTATTAAAGGTACAAACATAAAAATTATAGCAAAATAAAATGAATAAAAAAATTTATTCCATCTCCAATATAATTGTATGAATTGTAATCTTAATTATGATATTATTACTTTATATGAGCCTAATTTATTGTTTATTTTTTAAAATATTTTAAAATAATGCAAACCTGGAAGTGTAGAACAAGAGTGTTCTGTATGTTTTTCCAATGCTAAGTTATTTGGTTAAGGATTTTTATAAAGTGGTCCAATATTATATAAGGGAATCTAATCTAATAATTTTATAATATATATATATATATATATATATATATAACGATTATTGATGGATTAATAATACAGAAATCACCTTGTACAAAATAAATGAAAATAAATTAGGCTTGACTTTTTTAAAATGAAGAAAAGTTAAAGCATGAGATTATAAAAATAAATTTTTGAAATTATGATAAAATATATAATTAATAAATTATAAAATATTTAAAATATTAAAATATTAATTTTATAACTTCACATTTTAATATTTAACTACTTGTGCCTTTAGAAGAGTTGAATAATTTTAATTAGGTCATATATTAAAATTTTACTTTATAAAATAGTGTTCTACTTTGTAAGTTAGTAACTTTTTTTTTGTAGAGTTGAATACTTTAATTAAGTTACATATTGAAATTTTACTTGTAAAACAATGTCTAATTTTGTAAGTTAGTAACTTTCTTGGTTTAGTGATGGCAACATAAAAAAATATTTGAAATTATAACTTACAGTTTATTATTATTTTTATAATTTATTTTAAATATTTTAGTAATTTTTATAATTTGTAGAATATTTTTAATTGACATAATTTTGCTAACATTGTATCAATTATTTTAATCATTTATTAGTAATTTTAAATTTTAGTAAATATTTTATTTTAAAAAATTATAAGTTTTGAAAAATATAAAGGTTTAGAATAAGATAAATAACCTAAAATTTTAATTATCTAAAAATATAAAAATTTATCTATGAAAAAATATAAAAATATAATTTTTATAATATTTTATATTTATCAATTAATTTAATCTTTCATTAAATATATTTTACTCTATTAAGTTAATTTATCAACCTTTTTACTAACCAATTTTATAAAATTAAATTATTAATTAATATTTATTATGTAGTGAGATTAATTTAAATTTATAATTTTTAGAATAATATATAATAATTTTAGCTAGTTTACATGCGTCATATGAGATTAGATCTAATAAGATGATCTCTCATTGTTTAAATTACAAAATGTACGTACTTAAAAAAAAAATATATAAAATGGAACTCCTAATATAATATTTAAGATTTAAAAAGAAAAACTTGCGAATGAATGATATAATGTTCATCGTATTTTTAAGTAAATTGTTTCACATTTAATTTAGAGAGACTTTTTAGGAGTAGCACGACTGCAATTTTTCAATTTAAATTAATTTTAATTGTGATTATGATAGAAAGATGGAGGTTAGAGAGATATATTTTTTACATGTCATATGAGAACTGCACGATTACTTTACAATATGTTAAAATTTCAAGTGGGTTGCTTATAAACACCAGAAGCGCGTCGACGAAGATTTGAAAATCTATTATAATGCATTTATTGGGTATCTCCCCTCTTGAGCTACGGGGACCTCATTTAAAATGTCATGAATGCTGAATTATTTTGGGACCTCATTTAAAATGTCATGAATGCTGAATTATTTTGGAAAGGTTGAAATCACTTGAATAATGATGAACACTTAGAAAATTTGTGGATTCTTTGGTCAATAGGAAGTGAAATTTTTTTGTGATAATTCAAGTAGTATAGTTTTGATAAAATATCTTTTATTATTGTCTGATTTAAATTAACATGGTTAATATAGTTGGAGATCTACTGTTTTTGCATTCCTTTATTATGAATTGTATGATGCAACAAATTATGACAAAAAAAAATGAGTAAATTTTTAATATTACAATAAATTTAATTATAATTATTATTATATTTTTTTATTTATTTTGATTAAAACTTTTTATTTAATATTAACATATTTAAATTATTTTTAAATGTTGATAATATATTAATTAACAACTTTATCAAAATATTTTAAACTTGTTATTAAAAATATGTAAAAATAAATTAAATTTTTAGATAATTATTGTAACATTGATATATTTTTACATTATAATATTGATATATTTTTACATTGTTGAGTGGTACCAATCTCATAAAATTATGAAACAATTTAAAATAACATAACATATCTCCGTCATTCTATCTAATTAAAATTATTTATAGCATAATTTTAAAAGAAAAGACCAATGATAATTAAATTCAATCTATTTTTCTATTCAATTAAAATTATTTATAGCATAATTTTAAAAGAAAAGATGAATGATAATTGAATTCAATCTATACTTAATATATTTTACCATAGAATAACTAAAAGTAATATATTTGTGTTGACTTGCTTAACAACATGCTGTTAAATGCTAATTCTAACTACATGAGATGGTATAAAGATTGGAGAGAAAGGGTGAATGATAGTAGAGCACCCAAGTGGACGTGAGAGTGTGGGAATGTTTTCCTCAATGGGAATTTGCTGGACCCAAAAAAGGAGAGGGGGTGCTAGGAATAAATGAGGCTGACAGAATGAGAAATGTGTGATGATTTTGTTAGTGGATATGGGAAATATTGTTTTATGAGAGTGTGTGCACAGGGCATGGGTCCTTAGGAATATTGTATTTTGTTTTTAATGAATGTGTGTGAGAGATTTTTGCATTGAAAATTAGTTGGTAGGAACAAAATGTTAAAGGAATCAGGGGCTGTGAATGTGGTTGTATATGTCTGGATTTTGATCTTTTCATTACCAAGCAGAGAAGATGAGAACATGTACAAGCCAAAAGAATTTTCAAGAAGAAACATGTGTACTCATGAGTGGCGGGTGAGGCATTTTTGAACAAGCTGTTTATAATTAATTGAAACTACACATCATTCATATTTTTTATTTATTTTTTTAATACTGAAATACTATTAAATGATTAAATATTTTAAACATTATTTAAATTTTATTAGCCTCGGACGAAATTGGGTAATAGTAATAACCATATATTATTACATAATAATATCATAAATTAAAAATAATAGTATAGGCTCTTGAAATATAATAGTATTAATTGTTAGCATTTTTTTTATGTAAAATAATGATACATTATAAGGATATATTATAGTATGTACATAAAATTATCATAAATATATGTTAATAAAAATATACTCTTAATATTTATTTAGTTTAATAAAAAATTAGAAATTAGGTACAAAATATTGGCTATCTAGATTTGAGTTTATTATTTTTCTACTAGTTTTATATTATTTTCAATCACATATAATAAGGTTATTTTTAGTTTTTAGAAACTTCAGAATGTTCTTTGACATTATATTAAACTTTGAAATAATACATATTTTTACATTTTTCTAGCATCAACATTGAAATAATTTGCGAAATAGATGTTTATATGTAGTTTTTCTAAAAAAGGCAAAAATTAATTAACTTGCTAAACAAATCATTAAGTCAATGTCTTGCATACAATATTTTATTAAATCAATAATTCAAAACATGTTGATCTATACAATATTTTATCAAAGGTATTGACCAAATGGGTTCATTACAAGTATTGACCAACTGGATCTTTACATTATCAACATATGGGTTCCCAGCATTTCCTATTGAGAACAAAAGGTAGAGAAACACAAAAGGCATCAGCAATTGACCCTCCATTTGTGACACTGACAACATTAAGTTTTTTTTAACTGCTTGCGTTTGAGTTGATTGCTTGTGAAATTTGCATGATAATATATAGGCAAAAAAAGAAAGTGATTGTTAAAAAGGGATGCTTTTCCGTTTTCTAAGCACTGCCTCTACCCAAATATTAGTAGATATAATTTCTAGGTTTATTTTTTGCTATCTTGTTTTCAATTAAGGGGTACCATATCCTGATTATTATTTTTGTGTCACTTGTTCTATCACATTTAATATAGTTAATATTAAATCTTTATTTATATTTTCTGCTAATAAAAATTAACAGTAATATTTTTTTACACATAGGTTTGTTTTAATAATTAATTAATATTTACATTTTATTTAATTTCATGAAATTTTATTTTTAAAATATTTTTAATAAATATCTTTAGTTAACTTTCAACCATACGGGGTTTGTCTTTTTTAGCATTATTGTAATGATTTATTATTAGTTTTTTTAAAAAAAAATTCATTTTAAATATTTAAATATATTACATATCTTTTTATTTTTATGCATTATTCATTAATTTTTATTTCTTAATTATATTTAAAATTTTAAAAGTAATCATACCATATATAGATAATTTATTTTAAACATTTTTTTAGTGAAAAAGAAAATGCATTTTCATTATAAATTTACTTCTAGCATCTTTGAATATAATCATACTGGTTAGGGTGCAAGGCTTAACCAAATGTGTTAACATTATATTTGGATGTTGATTCAAATGGAGACACTATTTGTATATGGCAAAGTTATTACTCTTAATTTTTTATAAATTTAATTAAATATCAAATATATTTTTATTAATGTACTTAAATTTGTTTAACATTTAACTTAATATCAAATATTTTAAAATTACTTGAATTCAAAAATACATAATAATTTTATACAGAAAATTATTGCCAACCAATTCATATTTATTACATATATAGTTTAATTTGACATATAATTTGAAAATTTTAAAAATTATAACATCTATTTTATTCTGATTGAAAAAAAAGTTGAATTATATAATATAATTAATTTAAAATTATTTTATTAATAATTTATTTTATTTTTTAATAGTTAAATTTATATTAAAATTGAATAGTCAAATTTAAAATTTAAGTTAATATGAACTAAGTTGGAATAATAATACAGTTTAATTTTTTTATAAATTTAACTTAATGAAAAATATATTTTTAATATTTCACTTAAATTATTTTAATATTTAATTTAATATCAAGTAATTTTAAATTACTGAAATTCAAAAAAATGTAATATTTATATATATATGTATAATTTTTTTCAAGTAATTGAAATTTAATATATACATATAATTTAATTTGACCTATACTAATCAAAATTTAAAAAATTTAATATTTAATTTATTCCATTTAAAATAAAAAAATTAAACTATGAAATATAATTAATCTAAATATTGACATAATTTTACAATAATTTATATTTATTGTTTTACAGTCAATTTTACATTAAAATTTGATAAAAAAAATTTAATTATTTAAGTTGATGTGAAATAATTTAACTTTATAATTTATTTTATTTTTTTATAAATTTAACTTAATGTCAAATTATTTTTAATTCACTTGAATCTGTACAACATCTAACTTAATGTCAAGTTAGTTAAAACTACTAGAATTCGGAAAAAATTATATTTTTCTATAAAAAATTACTAGCAAGTAATTTATATTTATGAAATATATATATATATATATATATTAATTTAACATATAATATAAAAATTAAAAATTTAGAAATGTATTCTATTCTGTTCGAAATGAAAAAGTTAAATTATAAAATACAATTAATTTAAAATATTGGTATAATTTTGTAATAATTTATTTTATATGTTTTAATAATTAAATTTTATATTAAAAATTTACAGTAAAATTTAATAATTTAATCTAATGTGTACTAATTTATAGTTTAATACATTCTATTTTTTATAATTTATCTTAATGTCAGTTATATTTTCGTAACGTATTTAAATTTCTTTAATGTTTAACTTAAAATTATGTAATTTTTTTTACAATATAGAAAGCAATTAACATAGAATATCTCACGTAAAATATTTTAATTTTAAATTCTAAATTCTTTATGTAAATTATTTTAATTTTAAATTCTTTATTATTCAATCAATTTTATTAATTTGAATATTAAAAAATTGAAATCATTTAAATTTAAAAAATATATCATATTTTTATTTAAAAAATTACTTCCAACTAATTAAAATTTATAATATAATTTAATTTTATATATAATATAAAAAATTAAAAGGTTCAAACAATTATTTCTTTTGTTTGAAAATAAAAAAATTAAATTATACAATATAATTAATTTGAAAAGTTGATATAATTTTGTAATAATTCATATTCATTATTTTAATGCTTAAATTTTATATTAAGTTGAGATAAAATTTAATTTAATTTAAATTAATATGAATTAATTTATATTTATAATAAATTTTAACCTTTTTATAAATTAACTAAATATTAAATATATTTTTATTAATTTCTTTGAATTTCCTTATTACTTAACTCAATATAAAATAATTTGGAGTTGCTGAAATTCATATAATGCATAATATTTTTATAAAAAAAAATTATTGCTAATTAATTTTAATTTTGAATATATAATTTAATTTGATAAATAATTATAAAAGTATAAAAAAATATTTGCATTTATTTTATTTTGTTAAAAATTTAAAATATGAAATCTGTTTAATTTTAAATATTAATTAAATTTTATAATAATTTTTTATTATTTAAATTGTTAAATTTTTAATTTAAAATTTACAGAAAAATTTAAAATTTGAATTAATCTAAACTAATTTAGGTTTATAACATAATTTAATATTTTATACATTGAAGTTAATGTCAAATGTATTTTTATTACTGTATTTTAGTTTTTTTATTATTTAACTAATATCAGGTAATTTGATATTACTAATATTCAGTAATTACATAATATTTTTAATAAAAAATAGTGTTAACTAATTGAGATTTAGGATGTGAAATATAATTTGGCGTATAATATTAAAATGTAAAAAATATTAACATTTATTTTATTATATTTTCAAAAATAAATTGAAATATAAAATATAATTAATTTAAAATGTTAATTAAATTTGAATAAATTCCATTCACTTATTTTAATTTTAATATTTTATATTAAAATTTAGCATTAAAATTTAATAATTTCTTTTAAGATGAAATAATTTGTATTTTTAATATAGTTTAATTTTTTTTTATAAATTAAACTTAATATCAACTACATTTTTATTAATGTACTTGATTTGTTTAGAATTTAATTTAATATCAAATAACTTGAAAATTATTTGAATTTAAAAATATAATATTTTTATATAAAAATTACTGTCAACTAATTGAATTTTATAATAGATATATAATTTAATATTAAAAATTTAGAAATCCTAAAATTAATTATATTATAATATTGAAATATCCAAATAAAAAATGGTAAATATTTAAAAAGGGAAAATAAGATTTTATCACTAAAGTAATAAAAGAATTTGTTTTAAAATTAATATAATTTAAAAAATAAATAATTATTTAGTTAATAATTACTAGAAAGATCAAATTGTAAATTATAATTTTAGAATATTATTAAAAATAAATATATGAAAATAAATAAAATTATTAACTATATTAATGATTTTGAACAAAATTAATTATAAGTATAACACATGACATAAATATATTTAACTACATCAACTTAAGTAATGTATTTTTAGATTTAGAAAAATATAAAAAATGCCAAATAAAATAAAATATAAAAACTCTATTAAAGGCTAGCCATTGAATGAAACAAACTAAAAATTTTATAATTTTACTGAATGGATATTAACATCACACATTATGTAACATATTATTTTATATGTTATACTTGTAAAAAATATTGTGTAATATTTAAAATAAAGTGGGTAACGTATTTTTTTATATCATATAACATATTTATTAAAGTATTACACATGTAATGTATTTTAAAATGTATTTTAATGATGTATTTTGAAATTTAGAATAATTATTTTAAAAATTATTCCATTAAAATAAAAAGTCTGTAAACTAGTAAATAGAAAAGGCATGATTTCTCTGAATTAGTTCAATTGTTGAACTATCTAAATAACTATTCACATTAAATTAGAGTAGGATTTTAAATAATGAGAAATTATATCTAAATTATATAATAATAATAATAATAATAATAATAATAATAATAATAATAATAATAATAATAATAATAATAATAGAGAAGTATAAATATGATGAATTATATTATAGAGAGTGATAAAGAAAAAAATATGTTATGTAAATTATTGTATAATTTTGTAATTCAAATAATACATTTTTCAATTATAAATTATAGTTTGAAAACTGTAATTGCAATTGTAACATCAAAGTTTTTGGACTACTTGAAATCAAATTGCCATATAATGGTTTGAATAATGGATCTCATACTAATTATCTTGGTTGAAGCCCTTTTTTTTTAGTCAATGGTTCTATGATCCGTTACAATTTACGAAATTTTTATATAATTTTTGAACCGTTATCTTTTGTATTAAGGATTGAGGTATCTGGTATACTTTATTTTTAATATAATTAAATTTTGTTGATAAAAAAATTACAACTATAATTGTGATTGTATGGACCACATTTATTGATAACTAGTAGACATCCATGCTATGAACGGCCATATTTATAAAAGTGTACGAAATAAAATTAAAGGTTATAAATTAAATAGAATTAATTAATAAATAATTATTTTATAGATAATAAATACAAATGTACAGAATTTTAAAATTTTTAAACTTTCAATTATAAAAATTATTTTAAAAATGATTTGAAAACATTTTATTTTATCTAATAATTAAATTATGAAAATAAATTAATAATTTAATATTAATTTAATTTATATAAAATTCATATATATTGCAAATTCCACAATGTAGATAAAACATGTGATTTCACAAAAAAACAATGTGACACTATATAAATTAAGAATAATTTTTTAAATTTAATATATATATTATTTAATATAACATACTAATATTATAATTAGTTTAGTATTTAAATGTAATTTTAATCTTTAACATTATGGTTACTTAAGAATCAGTTGCACTTTAAATTTTTGATAATATTTTGCAATGTGAATATTTTCGGCGAATTTCATAGCTGCAAGTGCATTTAACACGTTACTGAAAAAAGGTGTCTGAAAAAATATGAAGTACTTTTCCGTTGAAGGCAATGATGAATTATGGGATATGGTATCACCGATGCAGTTTCCATAAGAGAAAATGAGTAATTAATTGGATCATCAACCACTTCCTGACTCAGGAAAGAAGCTTAATTAGCAAACCTGACATTCTGCATGGACGTAGGTTAAACACCGATTAATGCTGCTTTCGCATTCTTTATATATAACCTCCCACCCACACACATGTATTATTTAAAGTATAATATATCAAATTTCATGAGAGCTCAATAAAAAATAATAAGATTATGCTACAAATAATATAATATTTCAATAACATATAAGAATGAGATTGTATCCAAATAACAACAATGTGTGTATATATATATATATATTATCACTAATTTTAAATTATTTATAATTATAAAAATGCTAATTAAAATTAATAACAAATATACCTTTCTTATTACTTTTATTCACATAAGATCCGGCAGTGCATGAGCGATTAGAATGAAGTGGTTGTATGAAAGGAAGATTGATTGAGGTCACGCGGTTCGAGTCGCACATTACGTCGCTTCATTTTCGACATGAACACTCGATCGTCGGCAACGGCGCTGCATACCAGAGAGTAACTGAGACTTTGGAGTCGGCCATGTAGAGCTGTAAATGCTTAAAATGTGAAATGATATTCCAAATTGTTATTATAAAGGGATGTTTTACTGTTTATTGATAAGAGTTAAATGTAATATTTATTTAGTGATATTTGAGATATATAAAGATTATTTTTTTATAAAAAAATAAGTATAATTTATAAATAATTGTTAAATTTTTTATATTTGAAATAATTTTTAGTAGTATAGTATTTTATAGAAATTTTATGATTAATTTTTTAAATTTTTAGAGTGTTATTTATTGGTTGAATTGATTAATTTTTAAAAAAAATAAAAAAAATAAAATGATTAGAGCATTCTGCCACTTTTATGTTGTTTAACACGGTATTCTGTGTTGTCTGATACAAAAGGAAATGTTCTGTTAGTTTATTACTTGATATTAAATTTTTACTTCAGTTAACGCGATTTATTAGACAACATTATAAAAAGATCGTTTTCTCTCATTTTTGGAAAGTTTTTGAAGGTTATAAAACGAAGTTCTCTCTTATGCAACTCTTAGAGTGAAGAATCTGCAGAGTTGAGGGGTCAAAGTGCAAGCTTTATAGAGTTTTACATAATCTTCTTTTCTCCTTATCTTATTTTCTTCATTTCTGTCATGTGTAACTAGATTTTCAGTTAGGGAAAGAGGGATCCTAACCCTAACATGTTTGTAATTTGAATTTGTTGTGTTTAATTCAAGTTCATATTCTTCAAATTGATTGTTCATCTCTCTTCTTAATGCCTCTATGAATTGATTACTTGTAGTTGATTTTAGATTTTTATTCACAATTGGAAAAATGGAGTAGAAGTTGGAATTGAGACGAATAAAATAATTGAGGATACTTTAGGAATAAAGATCAACAATTGTGAGGTCTTGAGAATTCTATAATTTAATGCTTACTCTAATTAGGAAATTTTAAGGAATTAGAGTTTCTAATTTGGGAAAGGGTTGTTGAGCCAAGGAATTGAACTTCAACTGTTTTAGTGAATTTGATCTTTAATTATACTTTTAAAACTTGAATTAAAGTGACAATTTAGGTTGTTTAAGTGAAGGTTATGTGAACTCTAACCCTAACACTTTGATAGATTGATTCTTTTCCTTTAATTGTATTGATTGGGTTTTAATTGTTGTGACTTGAACTTAGTATTTTATAAAATAGTTAACAAATAGGTATTATATGAAGTTTCTTCTTTGTACTTTAGTTCATTGTTGATTCTTGCTTCTTAGATATAGAATTTATAGTTCATAGTTCATTTAGATTTATGTCAATGCCAATTCTTTCGTATATTCTGTCCAAATAGTAAAATGATTGGAAAATCACTACTTAAACCAAGTCTCTGTGGAAAATGATACCCACTCATCCTTTACTCTTAAAATGATAAGGTACACTTGCCTTCAATTTTTACCAACAAGTTTATGATGTCGTTGCCAGGGATTTGTGTTTCAATATTGATAAGTACCTTGAATGCTACTAGTTTGAACATTTTCTCATTTTCTGTATTTTTGTTTCTATTTTTAATATTAATTCTTTGAGTTCTTAACCTTGTTTGACTTCATTTATGTGAGGTAAAGTGGATAAAGAGCTCATTTTTGAACCAGAAATAAAAAACTTTGCATAAAGAAATAGAAAAGAGGTTAAAAGAAAGAATGCACAACAAAGAAACCTTACAAGATCACAACAATTTGAAGAAGAAAATTATGCACAAGAGTCAAGCATGGAAGGATATAATCACAATCGAAGAGTTCATTTGAAAGAATATATTATTTCCAACTTTGCTGGATGTAGCTCAAGCATTGTGAGACCACCAATTGTAGCAAATAACTTTGAAATAAAGCCAACTCTCATTTATCTAGTCCAACAAGATCAATTTGGGGGAAGTGAATTAGAGGATCCTAATCTCCATATTGCAAGCTTTCTCCAACTGTGTGATACTATCAAAATGAATGGAATCTCAAGATGATATAAAATTGAGATTATTTTTTTTCTCTTTAAAAGATCTTGCCAAGTGTTGGTTTCAAGCTCAACCAAGGGGAAGCATTACCACTTCGGAAGAATTAGTATCTAAATTTCTCTTGAAATATTTCCCCCATTTAAGTACAACAAGTTGAGAGGAGAAATCTCTTGTTTTGCTCAAAAAGAAAGGGAATCACTATATGAAGCTTGAGAGCGATTTAAGAAGCTTTAAGAAAGTGTCCTCATCATGGATTTTTTGATATTCATCAAATTCATATCTTTTATTGTGGAATCAAGTCGGTGACAAGACTTACCATTGATGCATCAGCTGGAGAATCTCTAAACACCAAAACTGTTGAGGAAGCCATTGAATTAATTGAAATTATGCCTTCTAATGAATATCAAATACCAAGTGATAAAATAATGGTGAAAAGAGGTTTGATGGAGCTTGATGCACAAAATTCCTTACTTTCTGAAAATAAATTGATCTCTCAATAGCTAAAAACCATAACCCAGCAAATGCAATCATTCAAGGTTGGGGTTACACAAAAACCAGAAGCATTGCCATGTGATTTTTGTGGAGATGACCATGAAAATGGTTGTTGTGACACCAAGACAATGGGAGCTTACAACCAAGAGCAAGTCATGTACATAGGTTAAGGACAAAGGCCTAATTATCCTCCATTCTCAAATTCCTATAATCCTAACTATAGGAATCATCCTAGCTTTTCTTGGAGGAACGAGTCTCATGGGTAGAATCAATCTTCTTAACAACAACCGACTCCATCTCAAGATAAGTCTTCTAATCTTGAGAATGTTCTCAGCCAATTCATATAGGTTACTCAAACCTCTATTAAAAATCTTAAAAATCAAATGGGATAACTCTCTAAGCAATTGGAAGAGAGAACTAGTAGTAATTTTTCAAGTGATACAATGGTAAAACCTAAGAAGCATTGCATGGCTATTACTACAAAGGGTGAAAAAGTTATAGAGTCTCAACCACTAGTAGTACAAAAAGCTATAGATCTAGATAAGGAAAAAGAGTAACAAATTGATTATCTTATGGAAAACTGCTTTGATAAAAAGGCAGAAGTCCAATACAAGGGTGATTCTTTCTTAAATTTCCATCCTCTAGCATCTATGGAGAAGGAAAAGGAAGATAAAACAGTAGCTTTTATGGAAGAGTATAATGACATCATTCAAAAGAAGCTACCTCAAAAACTCAAAGATCCGAGACCATTCAAAATGTCATGTGCTATTGGTAATGTGAAAATTGAAAATGCATTGTGTGATTTAGGGGCTAACATTAACCTAATGCCCCTAAATATCATGAAAAGACTAGAGATCCATGAGGTGAAGCCTACTGTGAAGTATTTTCAATTGGCGGATAGATCAATTAAGCATTCTTATGGTGTAGTGGAAGACTTTTTTGTCAAAGTTAATAAACTCATCTTTCCAACTGATTTTGTGGTCTTTAACATTGAGGAAGATGTAGAAATACCACTTATTTTACGGAGACCATTCCTTGCCACTGGACAAACCTTAATTGATGTGCAACAAGGAGAACTTATTCTGCGAGTGTAAGATGACAAAGTCATTTTTAATGTGTTTAAAGATTGAAATGTGAGGCTTGCAATGTTAAACAAGCGCTGCATGGGAAGAAACCCATGGATTGATATCCTTTACCATTTTCTTGTTTTCCTTTTTATTTCACTTATTGCATAATTCTTGTTTTCATATATTTTTAAATAATAAATAAATAAAAATCACTGATTGAAAAGTTGAAATGATGTTTTAGGACTTGAGGAAGAAGAGATGATAAGCTAAATGGTGTGCACATTGTAAGAAACCATTGAGTGATCTTGACAAGCATGAATTGGAGCAAACATGGTTAGACCTTTCCAATATGCTAGGATAATGTTGAGAACTTGTTCAAGTGTGTTTATTTTTTAAAAAATACAAACAAAAAAAAATATTACAATTAGCACTCAAAAGTTAAATATCCAACTGTAGAGGTTGCTGTCAAAAGTGTTAGCTAATGCAAAAAAAATTGCATTAAGCAACGCAAAACGCTCAACATTCTGCCCTCACCACTTGAGCTAACGCGAAAAAAATGTGTTAGCCAATGCAAATCTCTGAAGTTAAATATCCTTTGGTAGCCACAACCTATCTTCTCCCTCATTTTATTAAACACCCATTGACACCCATAAGGTGAAAATGTTGAGTTAAGATCTCGAATGCCCATATCCTCTACAACCATTTTTCTAGAACCTACTTCTTGCCTAAATCTTCCAGATCCGCTTAATCTCATCAACACCCATCCATCTTTGAATGTATTTCAGCTGGTTTTCACTCCCACCTGAACCATAAGGTATCTGACCATCTAGTCTTTCCTTTTCCGTCAAGCTCAACTGAATATTTCATAGCAAAGTAAATCAACATACATTTCATTCTTGTGCTTGAATGGGTTGCTTGCAATGTTACCATTTTTTGGGGCTAGGAGAAAATTTGATTTCATGCATTATACTCATTTTTCTTTTGAGCTTACATTATGTTGATTGGATATTGGGAGTGAGTTTTTTGATGGAATCGGATATTAAAGTTGTTAGGTTTGTGTTGAAATGTTGAATCTATACCTTAGGTAATTTTTGCACAAAAGAAAAAAAAATGAGAAATGATGTTTTCCCATCAACTTGGCATTTTTTTTTTTTTGTGTAGATGGCCTCCACTTCGCAATACAAGCATTTGGATATGGATGAAATGTCTCAACTTGCTGAAGAGGAAATATTGGAATGGATTAACCTTGATGACTCACAAAATAAGATAGGAACATCAAGGGATCACACCATGGGAGAAGCTGCTAGAAATTATTGAGGAAACGAACCAAATGGAAACAAATCATCATGCTCTTAGCTTGTTATTAGGAATCAATTTTGTGTTTAGTGCTTTGGTTGTAACATTTTTACTGTTATTTTCGTTTGATACATTTGAGCTTATGATATGTAATATCGTACTTAGATTTTTATGTTGTGTTTAATGACATTGCTAGCTTTATTGTATGAGTTTTAATTTGTTGTACTAATCCTAGGTTGTGTTGTAGATTTTATCTTCACAGCAAGCATCATCTCCACTTACAGAATCTTAGCAATACTCATGCTAGTCTCAACTTGTTGAATTAGCACAATTGCAAGGGGTTCCTTTTTCCCACTTATCTTCAATTTTTTGTTGTTGGTATATTAGGTAATTGAAAAGAAAAAAAAAAGAACTCTGAATCTAATGCATATCATTCTAGACATAATTGCATCCCTTAAGGAATGAGCAAAGTGAGTGAGCATTAGGTTGATTAACTCATTTTTTTTATTCACACCCGAATATGAATGAATGTATTACATTAATTTTTGCTATGGTCTACAATGATATAATATATATATATATATATATATATATATATATATATTTATATATTCTAAGAAGCATGATTCAGATTTGCTACTCAATAGCGGTGAGATTTTGGGCTTCCAACAATGTATACTTTCTTGTTTGTTTGGTCACCAATTCATATCTTACTCTAGAACTTACCTTGTTTCTTAATTGAGATCATATGTCATATGCATACATAAATATGATTGAGGCCTTTTTTCTTATAAAACTATTTGACCAATTGGCTTACCTTTATCATTCTCCATTGATATTAGCCCCTTGAGCCTTGTGTCCCTGTTATTGTTAATTAGCTCATTATAAGCTTACAAGTGAAAAACCATGAATTTACCTAGCCAAAGAAACTAGGAAAAGATTGGTTTCATTAAAGAATGAGTTCTCAACATTAAGTTTGGGGTTGCTTGAGGACAAGGAACATCATTAAGTTTGGGGATGTTATCACCAAGGGGTAGTGTCAATTGAAAATGGATCAATGGATTATTGTAAAGAAAAGAGACTAGGTATAAAAAATAAATAAAAAATATAAAATACTCCAAATAAGAGAAATGAAAGAAATAAATAAATAAATGAAAAAAATTCTTAAACCAAAAAAACTCCAAGTCAAGAAAAAGAAAAAAAAAGAAGAAATAAAAGTTTGAAAAAAAAAGAAAATAAAGGAATGAATGAATAAAATTTAAGGTAACACTTAGGCAAAGAGTAACATACTTTTTGAAAAGTGGGTCAATATTAATTTTGTAATCATGTATGAACTCATTGTCGCAACCGTAATTCCGACGAGACGACAAACTTACTAAAATTTTGAAAATGGAATTTGATTTGTGATTAATTGGAGTCGCCACCAAATTTTTGTTTAAGGGAAAAGATTTGGAAAAATCCTAACTCGAGGATGATATTTAGGTTCGGGAGTCGGTTACGAGTGGAGAAGGTGTTAGGCACCCCACTCACCCGTTCCGAAGAACGGTACCCTTAAATTGAGTGTGTGATTTTGAAAAACTTTTTTGATCCCTTTAATTAGAGTTAAAATACATAATTTGATGGAGGTTAGCCTGACAGGACTTGATCCTGCTCCTACGTATTCCCCGGTGCAATGGGAAACTCAAGGCTTACGTAGTTCTGGTTCGTGAAGGCTTAACCTTCTAAGGCGTTCAAAGGAAAATGACATTTTGAAAAGATTTTTATTTTTGGAAGGACCTTTGGCCCACTCATGCACAAGACCCGAGGCGGCTACGGCAGCATGGGAGCCTATACAGACTAATAAATGTTGGATAGTAGGTGAACCGCCAGCCCCCCATTTAGAGTCCATTGCGTGAGACCAAAGATTCCCAAACTATTAGAAAAGGAGTTTTATTTTTGAAAGGACCTTTATTCCACTCATGCACAAGACCCGAGGCGGCTATAGCAGCACGGGGGCCTATACAAACTGCTAAATGTTGGACAACAAGTGAACCGCCAGCCCCCCATTTTAGAATCCATTGCGTGAGACCAAAGATCTCAAAACATTTTACAAAAGAGTTTTATTTTTGAAATGACCTTCAATCCACTCATGCACAAGATCCGAGGCGGCTACGGTAGCACGGGGCCTATACGGACTACTAAATATTGGACAGCAGGTGAACCGCCAGCCCCCCATTTAGAACCCATTGCGTGAGACTGAAGATTCCAAAATATTTTGAAGAAAGGAAATCATTTTAAAGAAATAGAAAGAAAATTATTTTGACTATTAGAAGCATAGGGAGTTTTTGGGAAGGAAGCAATTTTGTTGGAGGTTTGAGGATTTATTAGCAATTCTGGAATTTTTAGGGATTTTCTTAGCAATTATGGAATTTTAGAAATTTTATTAACAATTATGGAATTTTTGGAATTTTAGTATTTTATGGATTTTGGGAATTTATTATGAATTTTATTATTTTTATTTGTATTTCTTATGAATTTAGGAATTTTGGGAAAAAGGCAAGGGCAATATGGTCATTTGGAGAGGCAGGGACAAAATAGGTATTTTTGGAATTGTTAAGGGGTAATTCTGTAAATTCTGGTGGGCAGGGACAGAAGGGGGATTTCTGAATTATTGAGGGGTAATTTGGTCTTCTTGTAGGTGGGGATACGATAGGCATTTAGTGATTATGGCGAGGGTAATCTGGTCTTCTTGCAGGGGCTTGGATAGGGGAAGAATATTGGAAAAAATTATGGGAAAAGCCACCCCTGGGGCTCGAAGGCGCGACCTGGACCTTAGGGGCAAGGCGTCAACCACTGAGCCAACGCTTCTTTGGAGATTATGGGGGTCCATTTTAAACTTAAACCCAGCTTTCTGTTCTGCCTGCCAGAGGTTGAAGATGACCCCCATGAGCTCTTGCGTCGACGTCCATTATTGGCCTCCAATGCTCTTGCTTCTCCAGTAGATCGAGATTTCCTTGGAGTGGCGGTCGGACTACGTCGGAGAGACACTCCTAAGCGGAGTTCTGGACGTCCAAGTGCTCGGAGCTCAGCCCCCTGTTTTCTCAAACTCGAGACCTTCAAGCTTTCCCCCTATGAGGCTGCCATACACCACCACTTGAGGTCCTACCCATTACTTTGCCTAGCTTCTGATCACTACGACGTTGAGTTCTTATGTGCGGGGGTAGTTATTTAAGTCAGTGTATTTGTTATTCAGGGGAGGGATGCTAGCTCTGCTTCTCATTGCAAATGCCACAAACACCTAGACATCTAAGCTCATCAATCATCGATTCACCTGAATTACACTGCGACTTATCTTGCTTGATTAACCTACGTTTAATTCCCTTAGATTCTGTTTCTACCTAGCTAAGCTCAACATTCATCAAAATCTAAGTATCAGTTCTCGTCACGCCTAAAGCCTGCATCCATGATTTCACTGGATTGCGATTAGAAGCTACGAGCAGGCCTTCCATCAGTGTATACTTGTCAATTTAATGAATGATTTCATACATGCTAGAATCAATGTAGGTTTAAAATCAATTCGATTAGCATTCACAATCTATTCATATATGAACGATTCAGATTCGAAGCTTTTAACATTACCAATCCAGCAATTCATGATCAACAGAGGTTATTACGTAGAAGTCGATTTGGATTTGATAGAATTACTAACCAAAATCAGTTCGACAGAGTCCAGAATCCGATGACGATGATGTGATGAAATGGAGGAAGAGGATCGTCATCGGCAGAGCTGAAGCTTAAACAATTGGCGGCGGTGGTGGCTCGTCCTTGAGATGAAGAGAGGCGATGCTCCAGAATTCTCAGGGAAAGCTTCTTTTCTTCTCCTTCAGCCATTTTCCAGAAAAACCTTCAACAACCCCTCAATGGCCTTTTTCCACCCTTTTTATAGCCTCTGCCCTTTTTATTTTTTGCGATTTATTTATTTATTTATTTAAGTTCTTTTTTGGTCATTTTTTCATTTTTTTTATTTAGCATTAAGATTTTCAGAAGTTTTTGATTTTTTCTTAATTATATGATTTTTTTTAGATTTTCATTTTCCAGATTTAAAAATTTTTCTAATTTTTAAATTTTCCAATTTTGAATTATATATTTTTTAATTTTATAATTTTTTTTAAAATTCCCTTTATTTAATTTTCCTTTTTTTTCCAGAATTTTAATTTTCTTTTCCTTTTAAATTTTTTAATTTCCCCTATTTTTCTTCAGAATTTTGGATTTTTGAATTTTCTTTAATTTTCCAGGATTTTAATTTTCTTTCTTTTTTTTTTCTCAGATTTTAATCTCTTTCTCCAGCTTTCTTTCTTTTTTAACTTTTATTATTTTTTCATATTTTTCTTTTATTTGATTTTATTTTTTCTATTTTCATTTTTTTTTTCAATTCTTCTTTTCTTTTCTTTTTAATTTTCAATTTTTTTCCTGGATTTTTCTAATTTTATTTAAATTTCCAGATTTTATTTCATTTACATTTTCTCTAATTTTTTTCCAGAATTTCTTTTATTTTCTTCTTAATTCTTTCTTTATTTCATTTTCTGATTTTTGTTTTTCTTTTAATTTTCCTGAATTTTATTTTTTCTTTAACTTCATTTTAATTCTTTCTTTACTTCATTTTCTGATTTTTCTTTTTTCTTTTAATTTTCCAGAATTTATTTTATTTTTCTTTTAGTTTTCTTTTATTTTTCAAATTAATTTTCAGTTTTTGATTTTTAATTTATTTTAATTTCTTGAATTTATTTTGTTTAATTTTCAGTTTTTGATTTTTATTTGATTTTTCAAAATTTATTTTCATTTCCTAGGATTTATTTTGTTTAATTTTTAGTTTTTAATTTTTATTTGATTTTTCAGAATTTATTTTAATTTCCTGAATTTCTAATTTTCCTTTAATTTTCTATTTTCCTTAAAATTTCCAGAATTTTATTTTTCTTTAAATTTCCAGAATCTTATTTTTCTTATTTTGATTTTTTTATTTTCCTTTTCACAAAATTCAATTTTACTTTAGATTTTTCTTATTTTTTAATTTTTTATTCTTTTTCTGATTTTTTAATTTTTTAATTTTTTTCTTGGTTTTTTATTTTTGTTTTCAGATTTTGATGTTTTAATTTTTTATTCTTTTCCTTGATTTTTTTATTTGTCCCTTTCCCAAAATTCAATTTTACTTTAGATTTTTCTTTTTATTATTATTTTTGTTTTTTTTTTTATTATTAACTTTTATTTTTCAGATTTTGATTTTGTTTCTTCTTTTTTTGTTTTTTGCTTAATTTTTTATTTTGCCTGATTCCTTCTTTACTTCCCTCTTTTTTAGTTTTTCTCATATTTTTTTATTATTAATTTTTTAATTAAAAAAAATTATGTAATTTACATTATTTAAATTAGGATTAATTAACTTTAGTGGCCGGAAGCCTCAGACGTAATTGGGTGTTTACACTCATATCTTAATCTTTGCTTGGTTTCTTTGACTTTTATCAGCTTGTATCCTAAATATTATATTCATCCCTACCTTAGCCACATTACAACCCAAAATAAGTCCTCTTGATTTTTGTGTACATGTGAATAAATGGTGGAGATATAGAATATAGGTAAGCCTATGATAGTGAGGTTTTGGTTTGGTGACATTGAGAAAAACACTCACCTCTAAACACTTAAGCGTATGACTGAAACACTTGATCAAGAGAGGGGTGGCAAGTTTAAGCCATGTTTTATCATCAAAAGTTGTTGTAACCATAACGTTGATGTTAGTTTAGTTTAAACTTTTTCATACTTTGGTGTGACCTTACAAATGTTTTAATCAATTTCAGTGCTATTTGAATTGTTTGGAAAAAAAATCTTTTGATCTTGAATGATATGATTTAAATGAGAGTGTGGAGGTAGAAATTACTTAATTGAGATTATGCTCCCTATGTTCAAAACATTATGTTGTTTGTTAAACTGAACCTTTGATCTTTAGTTGATTGTTTTGCTTGAGGACAAGCAAAAGTTAAGTTTGGGGTTGTGATAAGTGTCAAACATGACACTTATTTAGTGATATTTGAGGCATATAAAGAATATTTTTCACAAGAAAATGAGTGTAATTCATAAATAATTGATGAACTTTTGATGCTTGAAGCAATTCTTAGTTGTATAGTATTTTATAGAAGTTTTATGATTAATTCTTTGAATTTTTAGAATGTTATTTTATTCATTGTTTGAATTGATCAATTTTTCAAGGAAATAGAGAAAGAAAATGATTAGAGTATTTTACCACTTTTTCATTGTCTAATACAATATTCTGCGTTGCCTAACATAGAAAAGGGACCGTTCTGTTGCTTCTGCGTTACTTGACACCAAATTTTTGCATCAGCTAACGCGATTTACTGGACAACATTATAAAAGATCATTTCCTCTCATTTTTGGGGAGTTTTTGACGGTTACAAAATGAAGTTCTCTATCAATGTCTCTCGTGTGCGACTCTTGGAGTGAAGAATTTTCATATTTGAAGGATCAAAGTGCAAGATTTGTCAAGCTTCATGGAGTTTTACATAATCTTCTCTTCTCCTTTTGTTGATTTCTTCATTTCTACCATGTGTAACTAGATTTTCAATTAGGGAAAGAGGGATCCTAATCCTAACATGTTTGTAATCTGAATTTGTTGCGCTTAATTCAAGTTTATTTTCTTTAAATTGATTGCTCCTCTTTGTTCTTAATGCCTTTATGAATTGACTACTTGTAGTCGATTTTAGATTTCTATTCACAATTGAAAAATTGGAGTAGAAGTTGGAATTGAGATGAATAACATAAGTAAGGATACTATACGAATAGAGATCAACAGTTGTAAGGTCTTGAGAATTCTAGAATCTAATGCTTGCTCTAATTAGGAATTTCTATGAAATTAGGGTTTCTAATTTGGGGAAAAGGGTTGTTGAGTCAAGGAATTAAACTTCAACTATTTTAGTGAATTCGATCTTTAATTATATTTTTGAAACTTGAATTAGAGTAACAAGTTAGGTTGCTTAAGTGAAGGTTAGGTGAACTCTAACCCTACCACTTTGATAGATTGATTCTTTTCCTTTTATTGTATCGATTGAGTTTTAATTGTTGTGACATAAACTTAGTATTTTAAAAAATAGTTAATAAATAGTTGTTACCTGAAGTTTCTTCTTTGTACTTTAGTTCATTGTTGATTCTTAATTCTTAGATATAAAATTTATAATTCATAATTCATTTAGATTCATGTCAATGTCAATTCTTCCGTATATTCTATCTAAATAGTAGAACGATGGGAAAATCACTACTTGAACCAAATATATGTGGAAAACGATACTCACTCATCTTTTACTCTTAAAATGATAAGGTACACTTGCCTTCAATTTTTACCAACACTTGTTAGTGACATCTTTACGCTATTATCTTTATTAATAATTCATTCAAGTTATTGTTTTATTTCTTTTGACTTGTAAAATGAATAATTAAGCTTAGCTCAAGTTTGATTTCAGAAAACTTTTGGTATTTTTATTTTTAGTTCTTATAAAATTTTAAAAATAAAATAAAATAAAATAAAATATTATTTTTATAAATAAAAATATTTTTTAAAATCAAACGATATTAAATTCTTTTGTCTATGCAGTCGGAATTTTTCAATTATGTTATTCCTTGTTTTATTTCTTTTCATGGAAATATTTTGAGTATTTTTTCTTTCATTTAAAAAAAAAATAAAGTTAAAAAGTATTGATTAAAGAACAAAATTATTTGCACAAAAAATTATAACATTAAATACTTAATTTTATTTAAATTTCATTTCAATAATATTACGATTTAAATATATAATTATATGATTTAAATATTATTATAATTATATCATTTATATAATTAGTTGTGATTTCTATATTAATAAATTTTTACAGTAAATAATTTTTTTTCGTGATACGTGGATATTAAAATATAATCTTAAGTATATTTACTTGTTTTTATTTTGAAAAAAATATTAATTATAAAAATAATAAATATAAATAATACATTATTATAAAAAAATTTAAAATTGCATTTAATAAATATGAAAAAATACTTATATTTTTTAGGGAATAGTTTTTATCAACCAAACCATAATTTATTCCAAAAATATGATTTTTCTTTGTAATATCATTATGACTATAAAAAATAATTAAGATAAATTTCTCCAAAATGAAAATTGAAGTGAAAGTTTTTTTTAGAAATTTAGATATGTGTGATTATTTTTATGATAAAATTACATATTAATAAGCCTTCATTTAAATATTTTTCTTAATTATGATTCAGAATTTATATAAAAAAATAGATAAATTTTTTTTTCTTAATTATGATTCAGAGTTTATATAAAAAAATAGATAAAAAAAATACAAACAGTGATGGTATAAAAATAATGTGGTACACATTCATTTTATTAAAATTAATGAAGTTTTATATGATATTTTTTTACGTCTTATATTATTTTATTTTCTTATACAAATCATTTTACAAGAAATTAGGAAAAGTATTGCTAAGATCTTATGTAATTAAAAAGTATATGTATTATTTGTATATAAATTAAGAAAAATTTATATAAAATAAAAAATTAGATAAATTTTGTTGAATCTTAAAAAAAATTAACTTTAAACTAAAGATAATGTTTTGTTAAAATAATAAGTAAGATAATTATATATTTTTTACTTGTAATTGATTTTTAAATTTAATTTTTAAAATACTTTTTAATATTTTACTTTTAAATAATTAAGAACCTTAACCAAGATTTTCATTTTCAAACCCATAATTTTTTATCATCAACAACAAATAATACTTAAAAAATTTTAGACTTATTAGATTCTTTTTTATATTCTAATTAAAATTTTAAATTCAAGGTCTTCTAATTTATCAGAAAGTGACCAAATGCTATACATACGTTGAATAAGGATCCTTTTTCACTATTTTTATCATATAACCTTGGTCTCATGAAGTTTAACATTTGGTTCATCTTATGTTCTTAGTTCCATCCATAAATTGTTTTTATTCCATAACTTTGATAATGGTCATGGAAGATCTTAAGTAATTTGTACAACATTGGATCTAAAATTTCACTTTTACACTTAATAGTTTTTAATCCAAGTCCAAGTCCAAGTCCAAGTTAAGTTTATATATTTCATGGTATAATTTTTATTGTTCCTTTAAGGCTTTTAATAAATAAGTCTAGATCCGGACTCTTAATAAGAATAATCTCATAAACCAAGATTTTAAGAAAAGATGTAACCAAGTTATTAACTTTGAACATAAAAATCTTAAAAAAAACACCATTATGGAAAACAAGTGTAGATCTACTAGATCTATTCCAAGATCTATTAATATCTTACTTTGAAAACTTTAAAAATTTTCTAAATACTCAAATCAATCACGAAGCATCAAAATTTATTTTTTTAGAAATTTTAACTGATTAACTTGCTCCTAAGTTTTCTAGAAGCACTTTAATCTATCAAAACTTCTATTTTACTTTCAAAAATCACTAAAAAAATTTTATGCTCACATTTCACCATTCTAGCTCAGTGTTGAGCTCCCAATTGTTAAATTAATAAATTATATTATATAGATCATTCTAAATTTTTTTTATAAAATTTGAAAAAGGTTTGATACTTCAAAACCAAATTCAAATTAACAGATAATATACCTCTTATAATATCCGTTAACTGATATTTATTTAATAAAATATTAAATCTTTTTCAAATTTTATAAAATTTTTCTAAGATAATCTATATAATATAATTTATTAATTTAACGGTTGGATTAATAAAATTTAATTGTTTATGAGAGTTATTAAGCGGAGTACCTTTAAGCAAAGTTACTCTTGGAGTAACTTGATCCTTCCTCTCTTTCTCTCTCTCCATATATATATATATATATATATATATATATATATATATATATATATATAACCATGTTGATATTAACTATATGCCGATATAGAATTTGTTGTACATTGCCATATGTGTTGAGCATATGTTTATATATATAAATTGTTTATCAAGTGTGATCTTCTCAAATGATGGTGAGATTTTATATTAAGTATTTATAGGGGAGATACTATAAAAAAATTCTTTTTTCTTATTGAAATTTCATGAAATATAATTTTACTATGGAAGCTAAGGTTTTAGAATTGGGACTCGAAAAATTAAAGGTGTCGGAGCATTCCTTTAAGACCGAGACAAAGGTCATGTTGTTATTAATTTGTTGTGTTTGAATATGGTAATTGGAAATAAAATTTATTCCTTTTGATTAAATTAACACTTACGGTTTATAAACTTTGTGGTTAATAGGATTGTCGATATGGTTAGGCGGAATGGTGATCCTATGACAACTACTCTTGAAAGGCTAGCTAATATCTTAGAAAGGAATGAACCTGATGATGATAAAGGAGAATTTTGAGGACTTGATAAATTTATGAAAAACGAAACCTTCTCAGTTCAGGGAGGTTATGATCTTGATGGAGTGCTTTTATGGATATGTGAGTTTGAAAGAATTTTCAGAGCTATGCAATGTGATGAAATACAAAATGGTGGTCTTTGCCACATACTTGTTGGTGGAAGAAGTAGAAAACTGGAGGAGACATGCTCATTTAAGGATGGGTAATATTGAACAAGGGATTGTCTGGGAAACGTTTAAGGAAAAGTTTATGGAGAAATATCTTTTTGCTAATGTGAGAAACAAGAAAGAACAATAATTTGTAGAGTTAAAGAAAAGGATCATGTCGGTTGGAGAATATGCTGCTAGATTTAAAGAACTTGCACTTTTCTATCCTCCATATCAACTTTCTCTCAATGAAGAGTCTAAGTGTGTGAAGTTCAAAATTGGATTAAGGCATTGATTAAGAAGACAATAAGACATCAAGAAATATGTGATTTTACATCCTTGGTAAACAAGTGCCGAATCTTTAAGGAGAATCACCAAGCCTGATTGCCTTATTACCAATGCCATGGACCTTAAAGGATCCAAATATAAGACTTAAGGAGCAAGAAGCCATCTTTTATTCATAATATATTCCAAGGATCTTCATCCTCCATAAATAGACCAAGGCCTGCATCTACATCAAGCAATTTCCAAAACCTCACTGAGCCAAAGAATGTTCTTGGATAGGTGTAATTTGTTTTAACTATTGACAACATGGGCATGTTAGTTGAGATTGCCCTCAAGAAAGGACACATAATAGAAGTAATTATCCCAATAATAATAATAACTTCAATGGAAACAATAATGGTCGAAGAGAGGCTCCGAGAAACAATAATCATAGGAATCCATCTATTCGGTGCAACCACCATAATAATAAGAAGAACAAAAAAATAAACAATAATAACAACAATCTCCAAACAGGAAGGCCACAAACTCAAGGAAAAGTCTTTACTATGAGGGATGCTAAGGTTTCTCAAGCTGATGATGATACTGGGTGAAAGCTTTATACAAGGAACTTCTTTAATAGTATTAAGTGACTTATGTGCTAATCACTCCATTTCAACAAAATATGTAGATTGTTTAAACTTACAAGTTAGCCCTTTGGCATATGGTTTGATAGTCCCTATCCTTACTACATCTCAAGCATGCTTAGATTGGTAGAAAATTTTATGTGGACTTAATTTGCCTACTCTTGTCTAAACTAGATGTGATAGTAGGAATGGATTAGCTATCTGCCAACCATGTCTTGATGGACTGTTATAGAAAAATAATTGTAATTCCATCTCCTCGTGAATGCAAACTTGAAAGGTTAAAATATATCTTTGCCAACCAAATTAATGATTCTTTAGAAGATGGAGATCAAGTATACATAATGATTTTCTCTTTGGAAGGAGAAGAGGACCTTAAAATTGATAATCTACTTGTTGTTTGTGAACTTCCTGAGGATATTCTTGTTTCCCCCTTAAAGAGATAGAATTTTCTATAGACCTCTTACTAGGAATTAGGCTTATCTTAATCGATCCTTATCGAATGACACTATTGGAGTTGGTTGAACTGAAGAAACAGATTGAGAAATTATTGAATAAGCAATTCGTATGCCCAACAATATCCCTTTTGGGTGCTCTAGTGCTTCTTATCAAGAAATAATATGGAACCATGAGATTATGTGTGGACTATAGGAAACTGAATAAAGCAACGATTAAAAGTAGTGTCCTTTACCTATAACTGATGATCCCATTGATCAATTGAAGGTAGTGTAGTATTTTCAAGATAAACTTAAAGTATAAATACCACCAGATTCAAGTGAAGTCAAAAGATATCCCTAAGATTACTTTTAGAATACGTTACGGATACTATATATACCTTGTTATGCCTTTTGGAGTCACCAATGCTCCTGCAATATTCATGGATTACATGATCAAAATATTTCATCCTTATTTGGACCAATTTGTTATTGTCTTCATTTATGATATTCTAATATATTCTAAAAGTTACGAGGAACATGAGAAACATATTAGAGTTGTATTGTAGTGTTTGAAAGAGAAACAATTATTTGCAAAATTGTCAAAATGTGAATTTTGGTTAAAGGAAGTGAAAGTTTTGGAACATGTCATTAGTGAAGAGGGGATTTATGTAAATCCATCTAAAGTTGACTTGGTGTTAAATTGGGAAATACCAAAGATAATAATTGACATAGAATGTATTCTAGGATTGACAAGATATTATTAAAGATTCATTAAAGGTTTCTTGAGGATGCCCTTGCCTTTAACTTGTCTAACTAGGAAAGGGAAACCTTTTGTATGGATCTAAAAGTGAAAAGTTAGTTTCCAAGAATTAAAAGGTAAACTCACCTCTACTCCTATATTAATTTTACTAAATTCACAAGAAAACATTGAGGAGTATTGTGACGCCTCAATATAAGGCTTGGGATGTGTATTGATGCAACAAAGATGTGTGGTAGCTTACGCCTCAAGGAAATTAAGACCTTATGAGGAAAATTACCCAACATATGACCTTGAGTTGGTTGTAATGGTATTGGAATTGAAGATTTAGTGATTATAAAATCCTAAAATATTTGTTTGATCAAATGAAGATAAACATGAGACAATGAAGATGGATGAATTTTTAAAGGATTATGATTTCGAATTGCGGTACCATCCCGACAAGGCTAATGTGGTAATTGATGTTTTAAGTATAAAGTCTTTGCATATTGCAATGATGATGATTAGAGAGATAAGACTTATCAAAGACTTTCGAGACCTCAACTAACTATAAGGATGATCCTTGAAAATATCATATTGGTAAGGTTAAATATTATCAATAAATTTATGAGAAAAATACGAGAGAAACAAAATGATGATCAAAACTTACAAGATAAGTAGAACATCAAAACTGAAGGAAATGAGATGGAATTCCAGAGAGAGGACTTGATGGGATTCTAAGATTTCAAGGCTGAATTTGTGTGCCTCAAGATCAAGAAATTAGGAGAATGATTTTAGAAGAAGCTCATAAGAGGAAATTAAGTATTCACCTAGGAATGATCGAAATGTACCAAGATTTAAAGAAAAATTTTCAATTGTTTGGAATGGAAAAGACATAACGGCATATGTATCATCATCTTTGGTTTATCAAAAGGGGAAGATAAAACACCAAAATCCTTCTAGGGAATTACAACTGTTAGATATTCCTAAATGGAAGTGGGATAGTATCATAATGGATTTTGTGGTTGGATTACCAAGAACACAATTAGGATAAAATACGATATGGATAATACTAGACAGATTAACCAAGTTTGCTCACTTTCTACCTATCAATATTAAGAATCCTTTAAGCAGGTTAACCCAGATATACATAAAAGAAATAGTTATACTACATGGTGTACCTTCAAGTATTATCTCTGTAGAGATCCTAGGTTTACCTCAAAGTTTTGGAAAAATTTGCATCATTTAGGCACAAAACTTAAGCTTATCTCCATATATCACCCATAAACAGGTGAACAATGAAAGAGGACCATTTAGACATTGGAAGACATGTTATGTGCATGTATCTTAGAATATAAAAGGAATTAGGAACAATTCTTACAATTGAATGAATTCACTTACAACAACTTCTTTCCCTCCAGCATAGGAATGACTCCTTATGAAGCTCTTTATGGACGAAAATGTAGAACACCATTGTGTTTATATGAGACAGGAGAAAATTTGATGTTGTGACCAGAAATAGTGCAGAAAATGATGGAACAAGTCAAGATGATTTGAGAGAGAATGATGATTTCTCAAGACTGGCTAAAGAGTTGAGGGACATTTTTGTCTCTATATTGCTCCTTTATTTTTTTATGCCCTTTTTGCCTTCTTTTTGACTCAAAATTTTCCTATTTTCTAATTCTCTACTTGCATAACCATTTTTATAAAAATAAAAAAATTAGATGGAATTACTAGTGAATAATCATGAATCATTTAGTAATTATGCCTAAATTCCTACAGATAAATTCCTAAAATGATAATTTATTACTCATTAATTATTTAGATATAACAATTATGTTAATACCATGACTATCATCTTTCTCCATTAAGAGATAGATTTTCTCTTGTTTGTTTTATCTTTTTATGTTGCTTTAATGGTTAATTTTTAATACGTAGACTTAATCTCAAACACAAATTGTTAGTAGCAATAATGCAAGATTAACACAAAATTAGCACAATAAGAAAAAGGATTAGGGACATTTCTTATGTCTTATCCTCTTCCCCATGTCATACATAAATCTCCTTCCCCTACCTTAAAAATTGAATTGACAAAAAAAAAGTTTGAAATTTTGAACTCCATTGATGATTGAGACCATGCAACATAAGGAATATCAAAAAATGGATTAGAAAAAAATAGATAAACAATCATGCAAGCATGGATATGGCTTCAATTTTTCCTATAAAAGAAAAAAATAAAATAAAAAATGGATTGTTGATAGATATAACCTAAGAATAAAAAGTTTAAGTCACACTTTTTTTTGTTATAAATATAATGCTAGATTAAGTTTCTAGCTTTTGCCTAGAGGGGAAAAATGAAGAAGATGATAGAAAATGTTGAGTATTTGTTGTTGGAACTTATAAAAATAAGGATGATAAAGGGATGAAAATGAGGTGTTAGAAAATTAAAAAAAAAAAAGGGAAAGAGAGAAATTAGAAAGAAAAAAAAGGTTTTAATGGATAAGTAAAAAGATAAGGATGAAAAATGTTAAAAAAAAAAATTTAAGTTACGATTTTCTATAAAATCTAATGTATGGATAGGATTTATCTAAAAAAATTTGGATAACTTATATTTAATTTATAAACAAATAGCTTAAATTAATTAAGGTAGAATTTAGGGTTAAAATTAAGAGATATGAGTAAATTTCAAATCTTTTTTATTAACTATTATTTTATTATTTAAATTTTTTAAATATATTTTTATAATTTATTTTTAATTAATAAAATTTTATAATTTCTTTTAATTTGATCATAGAATGATAAAAACCATTCTCTTAATATTTAAGAATTATTTTAATTATTTAAATAAATAAAAATATTTTTGACATTTTATAATTGTAGATAGAAAATAGAAATAATATAAATATAAGTATCATATTAAAAAAAATATTCATTTAAAAGATTCTTTATAAAAAATAGAAAGTGAAGTAACTAAGAGTAGAATCATAGAACAAATACTTCACATTTTCATAAAAAAAATTCAAAAAAATAATTGTGTTAATCCAAATTTAAAATTAAAATAGATTAATTTATCTAATTATATTAATGAAAAGTTTAATTGATAAAACTTTTATTCTAATTTATAATTAGATTGATATTAATTTAAGATTTAATAATAATTTTTAATTATTTCAATGTTAATTAGGAATAAATTTAATTAATTTTTTTTAAGATGTAAGATTTTTATAAAATTTATTTATGTTTTTTATATAATAGACTCAATTATATTTTTTATAATAAAATTTAACAGTTTAAAAGTAGTTTTATGTTTAATAATATTTTTTTAAATTTTACTTAATAAATATTGTTATATTTAATAATTTATAAATGTTAGAGATAATAAAGAAAACCCAATTTATACTATAGAATAATAAATGTTGTTCTTTAAATAAAATATTAACAGCTAAAAAAATTAGAACTATTAAAATTGTATAAAAGGCTGAAGATTTTACGTGAAAATTTTAAGTTAAAATTTACTTTTCACAATATATCATAATAATCATTAAAATTAAATTACAAAATACTAATTTAAATTATTAAAATTAGTTTAATAACAAAAAATTAAAAATTACAATATATTACAAAGAATTTTGAATTTAAAATTTATTTTATTTTTATTATTTTTAAATTAATTTAAATCAAACTAACAATTTTTTATAATTGATTTAAATTGAATCATTAAGAGTCCTATTATATGTGTGTGCATAACACGTTTTTTTAATTATTAATAACATCATATTTTTAATTTAACCAATATATTTTAAGTACTTTTAATATTATTTATTAACCAAAATAAATGTAAAATAATTATAAAAATTGAAGAAATAACTTGCAGCTTTTATGAGTTTTTTTAATTTAGTTTAATAAATATTTTGGTTAAATTTATTTTTTTAATAAATAACAAGTATCATTGGATTAATCTTTTTCGAATCTTTTTTCTTCAAATTTATTACACACCTTTTAACGGAATTTATCAAAATAAATTGTTTTGATTTATTTCAACAAATTATATAATTAAATTTATAATGTAAAATTGTCTTAATAATATTTTTTATCTTTCTGGTTTGACATATTTGTAATTTTAGTTTTTTAAATTTATCAAATAATTTTAATTTTATTATTTTCAACATTTAATAAATTTAATTTTTTATTAATTTTTAATATAAATTTATAACTATCATTTTTTATTTAAAATCATTACAAATTAAATTATTTTCTACTCAAAATTTATCAACTAAATACTAAATTTAACTAAAATAAACTAAAGTTTCAAAAGAAAAATTTCTTCAAATTCTTATATGATATCCTATAATATCTTTCAAATTTATTAATTTTTATTTTTAAAATTTTTAAATTATTTTTATGTTCTAATATTTTTTTAAAAAATTTAAAATTTTAGATAAAAAATAATAATTTTATCAAATCAAAAAATAACTAATATAAATAAAAAATTAAAAGTATACATAAATGAAAATATAATTAAATCTAGAAACTTTTATGCTACAAAAATTTATTAAAAAAATGATTTAGTGAAGAGCATCCTAAAATAAAAGAATTGAACGTAAAAAAAGGAAAGAGAAAATGGCAGTAGGGTCGAGCAGCACGTGGGGAACATGAAAAGGCTGTGCGAGAGAGGAAACTTGTCCCGCGCTTTGCACATTCTCTGTCTGAAATCTGAATCATCATCTATTCATCCCTCACACTCCCTCCCCCCATTCACACCATTCATTCTCTCTTTCTCTATAAAACAACAAACCCCAACATTTCTCCTTAAACTTCGCTTTCCCTTTCCCTTCCTCGTCGCCACCACCACCATGGAACTCCGTCGCCGTTCAACCGCTTCCGCATCCGCCTCCGCCACCACCACTACCGCCGCCGCAGCCAAAGCCTCTGATGCCCTGCCTCTCCCTCTCCACCTCACTAACGCCGTATTCTTCACCCTTTTCTTCTCTCTCGCCTACTACCTCCTCCACCGATGGCGCGATAAGATCCGCTCCTCTTCCCCTCTCCACCTCCTCACTCTCTCCGACATTGCCGCCATCTTTGCCCTCGTCGCTTCCTTCATTTACCTCCTTGGCTTTTTCGGCATCGACTTCGTCCAATCCTTCATTGCTCGCCCTGATGAATCGTCCCCTTCCCATTCTCATCCCCCTTCCCTCCAATTTCCGAAACCGACGGTTACAGAACCGTTGGTTTCGACAATTGACGGAGACGACAACTCTGCCATCGTCGACTCCGTCATAAACGGGGCTGTCCCGTCGTACGCACTCGAGGCACGCCTCGGGGACTGCCAACGTGCGGCGGCGATCCGGCGTGAGGTGCTGCAGAGGGTGACGGGGCAGTCCTTAGCTGACCTGCCTTTGGATGGCTTCGACTACGAGGCCATCCTTGGACAATGCTGCGAAATGCCGGTGGGATATGTGCAGGTTCCGGTGGGGGTGGCGGGGCCACTGCTGCTAGACGGGGTGGAGTACACGGTGCCGATGGCAACGACGGAGGGGTGTCTGGTGGCCAGCACCAACAGAGGGTGCAAGGCGATCTACGCGTCGGGAGGAGCGAGTAGTGTTGTGTTGAAGGATGGGATGAGTAGGGCACCCGTTGTGAGGTTCGCAACGGCCAATAGGGCTGCGCAGTTGAAACTCTTCCTTGAGGATCCTCTCAATTTTGATACCTTGGCTGTCGTTTTCAATAGGTAGGTGTGGGTCTCTCTAATTCGGTTCACCTTTTCAATAGGGGAACTGTTGTTTTTAATTTCTTTTGTCTATTTATTTTTTTTATGTATTAATTTATGATCTTAGTTTATGCCTTGTAATTGCATGTCAGTAAAAGTGGCAAGAAGTTTCCTAATTAGTTAGCATTTAAAGTGGTTTTCAAACATTTCCTTTTGTGTTTGATGACGATGATGATGCTTTTTTTAGACAGATTTCTTTCTTTGTTTTTTGGATGGGTTGAGAAATTTATTTTTAATTTATCTCATTTTAAAGAAAAATGTGTGTATTGATTCATACCATGCATTTTGATGTTGATGTATGTATCCTCCATAGGGACAAGGTTCTATAATTCCTTTTTTTTTTTTGGTTAATACTTTTGTGTTGCTTTTGGTGAGCTTCTACACTGTAGTTGTTGTTTGAAATTTGGATATATATCTGAGATTTTAGGTTAATGTATTTTTCATTTTTTAGCGAGTTTCTGCTGGATAGTTGAATGATTTTCTGTGCTGGGAAACCTCTTGGTTTATAAGTTGAGGAATTTATTGCTGCCAAATTATCACTTTTTTTTAATCTTTTGGTTTGTTGATTTATGCCGTGCCTTGTGTTTGCCGAGTTTCATTACTGTCCTGATTCTTTGAAATTTGGATCCTTTTCTTTGAATTGGGATAGAATAAAGAGAGGAGGATAAGGAATAGAAAACTAGAATCTGGATTTCTTTAATAGTACGGGGCAGAAACAATTTATTGCAGTTTTCAGAATTTTTGTTAGTGGGAGGTTTCAATTTGTACTGAAAATTGATGCCTTTTTTCTGGTGCCGCAGGTCGAGTAGATTTGCCAGGCTTCAAAGTATTAAATGCTCTATTGCTGGGAAGAATGTTTATGCTAGATTTACCTGTAGCACAGGTGATGCCATGGGGATGAACATGATTTCCAAAGGGGTCCAGAATGTCCTTGATTTCCTTCAAAATGATTTCCCTGACATGGATGTTATCGGCATCTCTGGTAATTTTTATGCCCTTTTTAGCTTCATTGGGTACAACTCCCAAAATGTTGTTTTGCAATTTTGCTTTATTGGCTAGGAATACCGTTTAATGTAGACAAATAATTTTCGTATATGCTATAAAGGATCTACCTTTTCAGTGCCCCTTCAATTAGGCACATTTTTATTGCATGAAAGTGGCCCTCCAATTCCCCAATTTTATTTTCTTATTTATTTCGGTAACATCTTTGAAACTATATGATACATATCTTTTTTTTTCTTACAACTGAATTTTTATTGGTCGTTGGAGCTTGAATTGTTTGTTGTATCTGCATATTCTAATCTAACCAGTTTCCATTAACTTTCTAGTTAGCTGATTTTCAATGAAAAAAGAATTGGTTAATTCTTTCATTTTATGAGATGAGCTATGAATTTGATGTAAAAAATTGGAACCATGACATCACTCACGTCTCCTATTATTTTCTTTCATCAAGTCAAATCCAGTTAGGTGTTAGGTGGCCGCCCAGTTTGCTTGCATATAATGAATGTTTAACACTTCCACTGTAAAGGATCTTCCTTCAAAACAGGGTGCACTGTATCCTCTTTTTCGAAATTACACATGTTAAATGTCACATGCTGGGTAATAAAAGTTAACTGGGTATAAAATTGTTTCATTACTCTCTTATAATTTTAAAATGTTAGTACAACACTTCGTTTTTTACAGGGAATATTGAAGTGGATCTCACAAATTAATCTTTGTTTGGTTATTTGATGCCTGTAAATTATAATCTAGGCTGCTGAAGTATTTTCTGGGAATTGAGACTTGAGTTTGATTGTTATTTATTGATTCAAATCTTTTAAGGAAATTACTGTTCGGACAAGAAACCAGCTGCAGTAAATTGGATTGAGGGACGTGGTAAGTCAATTGTATGTGAAGCGATCATCAAAGAAGATGTGGTGAAGAAGGTGTTGAAGACCAATGTGGCTTCTTTGGTTGAGCTTAACACGCTCAAAAACCTTGCTGGCTCTGCTGTTGCTGGTACTCTAGGTGGATTCAATGCCCATGCCAGTAACATTGTTTCTGCAATTTTTATAGCCACTGGTCAAGATCCCGCCCAGAATGTTGAGAGTTCCCATTGCATAACTATGATGGAAGCTGTGAATGATGGGATAGACCTCCATATCTCAGTGACTATGCCTTCCATTGAGGTGATTTACCACCTTGGATATATTTTCATATAACAAATTTTGTTACACTACCTTCACTCCCTTTTTACGGTAAAATTTATTATCATAAAAGGAGGGAAGGGTAGTACTAAAATTTGTGATGTAGGAGCAACATTTTTGCTTTCCAATTCGATTGCTAAGGTTGTATGACTTGTCCAGGTGGGTACAATTGGGGGTGGAACTCAACTACCATCTCAATCTGCTTGCTTGAATCTCCTTGGTGTGAAAGGTGCAAGCAAGGATTCACCAGGATCAAACTCAAGACTTTTAGCCACCATTGTTGCTGGATCCGTTCTAGCTGGGGAGCTATCACTGCTGTCTGCTATATCCGCAGGGCAGTTAGTCAAGAGCCACATGAAATACAACAGATCAAGCAAAGACATGTCCAAAGTATCATCTTGAGAAGGAGTATGTGGTTCCAGCCTGACTCTTGATGCCAAAAGTTAAAAAGGGTCATTGATGTGGGACAAGAATTTTTGAAAGGAAAATGGAAGACATTAGGTTGTTGTCACCCATGTGAGGTTTTTTTGTTGGCTTGTATCGCTGTCTGTGAATGTATCATTATTTGTACTGTGGAAAGCAGAGGTCTACCTGCTTTGGTGACCCCTCTGGTCTCTGGACCATTCATTCACTGTACAAATTTGATAGCTTAGTTGGCGAGCCATAGGATAGATAGCCAAGTAGTTGGGGACAAGATAGCCAAGTAGTTTGGTGATTTTTCTCTCGTCGTATTGTTCACTAGAACCGATGAATTGAGTTGGACCATGTCTTCTATGACTTCCCATTTTTTGGACCATGTTTTCGATGGCTTTTCTGAACTTTGCAGAAGGATTAACAATGGGTATTTGGCATGTTTCGTTAGCTTTTCTTTTTGTCCTTGGTATCAATCATCCTTCGCCACTGACATTATTGCTGGCTCACATCTTGTTTCATTAACCCATTGTTTATGAGTGTATGAAAATATAATCTAAATTATAAAGTATAACCTTCCGAGCAAATGCATCTAAAAATGGCATGAGTGGATCTGGATATTTGCTGCCACGGGTATCTTATTTGCTTCCAATATTAATAAACAATTTTAAATTGGCTATGGAAATTCAATTAAAATTAAAATTTATGTATCCTTATTTTTCTTTCCGTTAATAAATTATTCAAGATCACCTTGAAGCCAATCAAAATCTTCCTTGACAGGCTTCTCTCTAAAGAATGTGTCTTGGGCTGGCTTGTATGATAACTTCCTTGGGTTGGGCTCTGTTGGTTTTCACATCTTGTATTACTTTTTGCATCCTTTTTTCTATTCATACCTTCTTTACTTTTTTAATAATTTTTGTTTTCAAATTTATCTTTTCACAAACGTATAAACTTTTGAAAATATAAAAGAAATATTTCCAAAAATATAAAAAAATTCAAAAATATTATTTTACATATATACTTCCAAATGTTTGATTTCAGTAGACATATTTGAAAGAAAAAAAAAAGTTATAGAGTGCAAAATACCGTAGTTAAAAGGAGATGCGAAAAGTAATATTTCACATCGTGTTAATAGTGTCTTACTCTTTTCACTATTAAAAGAAAAAATTTTAAAAAAAATTGAGATCACTCTTTTTGCAAACCAAAGGCAAATTTCTAGGATCTAACTCTAGCAATAGTTATTACCTGCTCAATACTAAAATAATTTTTACTACACCTTTTGTGCCGTTGGACATTAAAATTTTAAAGTTAACTTCGTGATTGCATGAATAGTTATTTTAGTAATTAAAAGATTAAAAATTAATCATTGATTTTAAAAAAAAATAAAATTACTTCCAAGGTCCTTAAATCTTCAATTCACCGGTCATTTTGATTTCTACGGTGAATTGGTATCAGTTAATACTAAAAATTTGTTCGGGTAAAGTTGAAATAGAAAGAAAAATTAAAAAAAATTAAAATAACAAATAGAGTCAAATAGAATATAAAAAATGTGTTATTGGATGAATAGAAGTAAACAGAAAAAATAAAAAAATTATTTATTTGGATAAATAAAAAAAGAAAAATATGTGAATTGTATAAAAGTTTATTTAAATAATTATAAAAAAAATTAATAAAAATTTTAAATTTTTACTATAGTATTTTTTAATAAAATTTATTTTAAAATTTTTTATTTATAAAATTATTTAAAATAAAATAAAAAGAACAAAATACCCATTTCCACCTTCCCTACTCATTTTTCTTATTTATAGGATGAACTTTTTTAATGTGAATCCTACACCTTTAAAACTTCTTTCTTTTCTAATTCTAATAAAAGAAATTATCTAAAATAATTCCTTCCATGCTAATTTTCTCAATTTTCTCCTCCCTGAATCCATCAAAAAGAAAACAAACGTTAATAGAAATGTCTATATGTACATTGCATAGCACATGAGATGCGGATTATTTGATCCTTTGGAATCCACGACGAAATGAACGATGGTTGTTTGTAGTGGATGTGACTTTAGTTTTTTAATTTGTTATTGAATTTTATTTTTAATTAAAAAAATTAAGTTTTGGCCTGACTTTTTATTCTGTGTTTTTTGTTAGTTCGTGATATCATTTTCTATTGACAACGTGGATAGTCAATAGACATTAAACGGTATCGTATGTGTAAGTTAAATATCAACGTAGATAGTCAATGAGCATTAATCGATATCCTACTGTATCATACTAATAACCCAACATAATGTCATCTTCCATTTTTTTTCGATCTGCGTTCTTACGAATTCATATCTCCGTTCACCCTTCTATAACTGTGCATCCATCACTTTTTCAGTACCTTACCTTCCGGAATCACTGACCAATTCAACATACGGAGCCACCGACTCAGAGCTCTGTCGGGCTAACTCCGCCGCATTTGTTTCCAAGTTCGTCACAATGGTTTCATTCTCCTTTTCGGCATGATTGAAATGGTCATCTCACTCATCAGAAAACACGGTTGCTTCCTCCGTACCAATCGGCAAATGAAATATCTCTCATTGCTTTATCATTCCACCTTGAAAATTAACTTCTTAAAAAGTGATTATCAAAAGTAATAATTTGTTAAAATAATGTAAAATATAAAAAATAAAATAAAATAAAATTGATGAATAAAAAATAAATTACTTAAATGGATAAAAAAAATTATTTGAATAAATAAAAAAACATATTAATAATATAAATTTTATTTATATAAAATTAAAAAAAACTTAATTTTTTACTATATTTATTTATTATTTTTAAATATATATAATAATTTAACAATTTAAAATAAAAAAAGAAAAAAAAAATCTTTTTCACTTTCTCTTTTATTTGGAAGGGATTTAAATTCATGTAAGATTTGTAAAAAATATTATTTTTCTCATATTTTCATATACAAATAAATGACAAAATTTTTTTATATTTCTTTTGTTTTTCCTTCTTCCTTTAGCCAACCAAACAAACCATAAGAATAAAAAGGATTTAAGAATCATCAATGGTAGTAATGGTGGAAATTTTATGTAATGTTATGACCATTTTTTTACATTAGATTACTCAAATATAAAAAAAAATTAAAAAACAAAAGTTTTACATTGTGTTTATGTGAAAAATCAGTTTAGATTTTTAACTCAACTAATTTCTACATATTTATTCCAAAAATTTTGGGTTGGATTAATACCCTTAGAATATTGAGTTTTTTTTTATCAAAAAATGAATACTTATAAATAAAAAGTAATTAAATATATAGAACAATTGAATAAAATCCAAGAAAGTAATAATAAAAGCACATCATTAATCATATTACATTCATATTCATAAAGATCTTTCAAGTGATCTTTACTCGACTTATGAGATACCATGGTGGTAGTAAAGAACATTAAATGAGAGTCAAGAATAAATTTGTATATTGAACATGTTTTCTCTATTACAATTAATTTATGTTTATTTATACAAATTTACACAAAATAACTATCCAACAGTTAATTTATATAATTATGACATGTGTAACAACATAATATTTAATTTTACATAAATGTGACACATGTACTAACCTATATGACTTCCATTAAACATTACACTCATCAATAGAATCTCACATAAATTCATTAAGTTTTCTTATTACTTTCTCATCCTCAAGTCAAATCCTCCTTTCACTTGTTATCGATTGAATTACCTTAGTCGAAAATTTGTTTTCCTACTTTGACTTGTCAAATTTGAAATAACTTAAATATCAATAGAGATCCCGTAAAAAATACTTATTCTATTAGACTTAGTATTTTTTTAGAATTTGTTTTATATGAAGATTTGGACTTTGATTAGGAAAATAAGGATCATTTTCCCTCCAAATATCTTTAACTTAGTAACTTATGCACTTTCAATGATATGATTGTCTTGAGCTACCAAACTCACAACCACTACCAATGTCCATTATGTCATAGGTTGGTGACACGCTCGTCGCAAACGCGCAAACATAATTTTTAGATTTCCCCCAAACTATTGGTATAGTATAAGGTGCAACCTAGGTCATCTCCCAAAGACCATTTCAGATTCTTAAGCAAATAAGGAGAAAGTTAGAACAAGGGGATTTTAGAAAGATTTGATATGAAGTTCTAAATACAAAATACAGAATGAAATTAATTTTCACTTAACAATTATCAACTCAAGGAATTCAGAGGCTATTTTCTTAACTAATCATTGATCACTAAAATCATGCATTGTGTTTATCAACCTAGGATCATCTGGAACCCCTAAAATGATCCTTGAATTCTCTACTGAGAAACCTCTCAGGATTTAATTTATTATGATCAACAAGATTTAGTAACCACTTAATCTTTCATCTAAACCAATTTTATAATAAGAATTCAGTTGAAGTAAGTAATAAAATGAAAACCTTCAATTCAATTACTTAATTTCTACTCTTCAAACTTTTGGAAAATGATTTACCAATCAAAAACCAATTATAAATCAATTATGCATTAATCAAAATACGTCAACCGATCAAACTTTGATTAAAGAATAAAATTGAAGAATATAGTGAAGCAGAGTAGAAACCACTTAATAAGCATGTAAATAAAGATCAAGACCTCAAAGTTAAAATGAAAATAGCTTGAATCCTTGAATTGAAACTACGAACCTAGCCTTCCATGTAGGAGGCAGCTAACAATAAAGAAAAACTAAGCCTTCCATGTAGGAGGCAACTAACAATAAAGAAAAACTAAGCCTTTCATGTAGGAGGCAAACTAACAAGAAAGAAAAACTAAGCCTTCCATGAAGGAGGCAAACTAAGAAGAAAGAAAGAAAGATGGAAAATGGTGTTGGAGTTAATCTCCAAGTGGTGTGTTTTTCTCCTCTTGTAAACCCTTCTATTTATAGAGGATTTTTGAAGCATCATCTTCAGAAAGTCACCAACTAGGATATTACTTTTCTACCCTTTTATTGCTTGCACATGGGCTTTGTTGAAAATGCAAAACACTTTTGAATTTTTGTCACCAATGAGCACAACAATTTTTACTTTCTTGCACCGCAATTTCGGATGTTCACATGTCCGAATTAGAGCTTGACTTCTGGACAAAAGTTGTAGCCTCGGATCTTAGCTGTCCAACAGATTTGATTTCATCTCAATATGACTTCTGTATCTCAAGATATGGCCGGATCTTTGCACACTGTTCAAATTCCACGTCAGCAACACTATCTCATCTTTTGAGATAATTTCGGAGTCCTAAACATCCCATTTAGAGTCTGATCTTGCTTTGTAACTGTGGACACTTCTTTAAGCTTTCATTCAAGACAGATTTCATGATTTTTGGATGTCTAAAACTCCTCTTATGCTCAAAATACCATAATAGTGTCATTTTAATCGGGTAAGCAAAGAAATTCAATTAAACTTCATATGAACCCAAACTCATAAAATATGACAAAGACCACTTAATTGAACATATAAGAAGTCTTAATGAGATAAAAGTGAGAGATAATTATTTATGAAATTTATGCTTATCAAATTCCCCCACACTTATCTTTTGCACGTCTCGGGCAAACTTATGTTAAGGATTGGTGACTATTTTTTTTTTTTGAAAGAACATCAAAGTTTTGAGTTGATTTCTCAAGAATTCACAAATTTTCATGAAGCATTCTTTCATCACATTTTTGAAATTACTTAGAAAGGCAACTTTAATTTGAAAAACATAGATTGAGAAAGATAAAACCTCACATGATATACTCTGAATCTCTCAAGTGTTTGATTTGGTAAGTGTTTCTCTCAAATTCAATCCATGAAAGATGAACTATCATAGGCTTGCATATCTTCTACTTCTCTACTACTATGTACACATGCAATGCACAAATCAAGAGGTCTTTATTTTGGTTATAACGGGATTAGAAAGATGAAATGGTATATTGAAGAGATACAATGTTAGACCAAGGAAAATGGTGAGGATTGAGAACTGAGTCTAAGTGCAAGTGTGAGAAACAGATATTACTTCTTCATTCTTTTTTTTTTCAATATAATAGTTTATTTATTAATTTCTTGCTTTAGTTTTTTTTTTCAACCATGATATTGATGAACACAACAATAATCTCCCTCACACTTATTGAAACACTTATGGTATGATAAATCCAGTATTCCTCACCTTCTGTGGTCAAACAAAGTTGTTTTTTTTTTTGATTTGTGGTGAGCTAAAAAGAAGAAAAGGCTAATCGGCTCAAAGGGCTGATCAAAGGATAAAATTATATGGTTTGGTTATTTGGCCAAGTGGTTTGTTCAAGAAAAAAAAGTGCCTCAATCATTTTTGTACAATTCATGTGAAAATGTAGCTTCAAAAAGAATCAATGCAAGTTCTGAAGTAACATTCCATGGATGAAAATCACACAAGAAAGAAAATAATAATAAGGCTCAAAATCTCACAGGTAATATATTTATCAAATCTAATCTATCCAATTCAAATATGTGTTGCCAAACTAATTAATCTCGAAATGTAAATCATTTTGCTTCAATTATTTTATGAAATCTAAAGAAAAACATACTTCCACATTCAATTTTTTTTTTAATCATAAGATGCGTATCAAGAGTCAAGTGTAACTCCTTACTCAGCCATCTTACTCAAAGCAAGTTTATGATTCTAACCTAATTTTTTATTTTTATTTTTGGGTTTTTTTTTTAATTTTTTTTTTAAAATTTTTCTTTTATATCGGACCATCCTCCCCCCAACCTATCCAAGACATTATCCCCAATGTCTTAGATGGAATTTCATATAACAGGAAAAGAAATGTAAGAAAACCACCAAAGTAAGGAAAAATTATAACCGAAGAGTGGTATCTCGTTCTCTTTTGTCTCTGCCATCCTGATTTGGTTGGTTCATTAGCTGCATTGCTTGACTGAGCTCAGATGTAGGATTTTGCAAATTCTCAAGTAGCTGTTCAACAGTTGAAGCAGATACTATGATGTTGCGCATGGATTGTGGCATGAACTCCTGCTCTACTGCATGATCTAAAAAGGATATCAAACCATTATAAAAGCCATTAATATTCAACAAGCCCAAAAGTTTTTTATGAAAATTCTGATAGGCCCAAAATATAATGGTAAAAATTTCTTCCATTGTTCCAAGACCACCAAGTAATGCAATAAATGCATTAGAATTAATCAACATGTGTCTCATACGATCATGCATGGTTGCAACCTTCAATTCAGTACCCAAGGTGAAGTAGGAGGTGCTCTCATTTTTTAAGCCAACACCTAAGACGTTACACCCCTTTGTGAGTGCAGATCCTGCAACACATCCTTTTAAACCCTGAATCCCTCCCCCATAAACAAGATTGATTTTTCTTGCAGCTAATGCCTTACCAAGGGTATAAGCTGCATGTTGAAATTCTCCATCCTTTCCAAGGTTAGACCCACCAAAAACACAGATAGTATTGATTCTATCCATAAACGGTGTTTCTGTCTCTTTTGAAAAAAATATGTCATAGAGGTTGATAATTTATAGGGACTCGATATCAGGCAAGGAGATCGCTTGAATAGTGCGGGATCAGGATTTGGTAGCAAAAGTTTGAATTTTTGTTGCAAAAGTTTGAATTTTTGTTCAAGGAAAATGTGAATGTCAGAAGGGAAAGACTTTAAGCAGGGGTGAAATTTTCAAAAAAATGGTGGCCCAATAAATTGAAAAGATCATGTAAATGACAAATATACACGCGTGAGAATGAACAGTAGTTGTGATTGTGGCTCACATCTTCCTCTGGTTTTACGTCCAGTAACGGCTGAAACGCCTTCTAAGAGTCGAGGATGTGCTTCCCATTCAGTTTTCTTGTAAACTGACAACAGAGTCTTTTAAAGTCAGATTCCCAAGACTATAACGTACTTTTTCCTTACGGAACAGTTCAAACAAATCAAGAAGGACTCCTTGTACATGCCCACTAGGATGCGTCTCAAGAGTCTGAATGATATCATCCAATGACTCCTTACTTAGTCCATCCTTTATGAATTGAATTTTGTCCTCTCAATTTCTTAAAACCATTCCAGGGTTCTTGCATCTTGTGTTAGAGGTCCATCTTGCACACCTGTAGCAAACTCCAATTCTTTTTGCCCTTCTCTTCTTTGCATAGGAACTTCTTCCCATACCTGGCATGTTTTTAACAAATGATTCTTGAAATTCACCTGCTAAACGTACCTTAGCTTCAATGATCCAACGGACATCTTCTAGAAGGCCTAAGAGTGTTAATGCCCTCAATCGTTCAAGTCTGCAATTGTAAATGTTTTTAAGAAAATTTCTGGGGAGAGTAGGGAACAAAATTTTGATCCTGGTGAGAGCTTTCTCCATTTTTTTCTTAAAACACTCAAGTTATTATTCCTGCAAGCTCAATGTGGTGTAATAGTTGGGATGATTTAAGAGGTGAAGAAGGAAGTTGAGAGATTAGTTGAAACTTATAAGCGAGGAATGTGAGAGAGGGAGAGAGAGAAAGAGAGAGAGAGAGAGAGAGAGAGAGAGAGAGAGAGAGAGAGAGAGAGAGAGAGAGAAAGAGAGAGAGAGAGAGAGATTTCTCTTGAATTTATTGCAAGTATGTGGCATTGTGCAAATGCACTTCTTCTACCGTGTGCTTTTGAAAACCTTCGAAAAATGGTTTAAGACGATGTCCATTCACCTTGAAGATTTTTTTCAGTTACCTCATTTTTTATTTCCACTGCACCATAAGAAAAAACATTAGTAACTACAAATGGTCCTAACCATCTAGAGCGTAGCTTACCAGGCATAAGCTTTAGCCGAGAATTGAAAAGGAGAACTTTTTGTCCAACGGAAAACTCCTTTCTTGCCAACTTTTTGTCATGAAGAGCTTTGACCTTTTCTTTGTAAATTTTGGAGTTTTCGTATGCTTCCAATCGAATTTCTTCAAGTTCCTGCAATTGAAGCTTCCTATGGATTCCTGCTTGGTCTAGATCCATGTTGCATTTCTTTACTGCCCAAAATGCTCTATGCTTTAATTCAACTGGAAGATGACATGTTTTACCAAAGACAATCCTGTAGGGAGACATGCCAATGGGTGACTTATAGGCTGTCCTATATGCCCATAAAGCATCAACAAGGCGCAAGCTCCAATCCTTCCTGTTAGGCTGAACTGTTTTCTCTAAGATTTTCTTGATCTCTCGATTATAAACTTCATCTTGACCATTTGTTTGAGGATGATATGGGGTGGAGACTTTATGCATGACTCCATATTTGCGGAGTAGGGCTTCCATTGTGCGGTTGCAAAAATGAGTACCTTGGTCACTAATTAGAGCTCTAGGAATGTCAAACCTGCTAAAAATGTTATACCTGATAAAATCTGCAACAACTCAAGCATCATCAGTACGAGTGGCTTTTGCCTCCACCTATTTTGAAACATAATCAACAGCTATCAGAATGTAAACAAAGCCAAAAGAGACAGGGAATGGACCCATAAAGTCTATACCCCATACATCAAATACCTCACAAAAGAGAAGTGGTTGTTGGGGCATCTCATTTCTGCGCGAAATACTCCCCATTCTTTGGCACTGCTCACAAGTTATGCATAATCTGTGTGTATCACGAAATATTGTAGGCCAATAAATGCCTGAGTCTAGTACTTTTCTAGCTGTCCGTTGTGGCCCAAAGTGTCCACCACAAGCTAGGGAATGACAAAAGGTAAGTACAGATTGAACTTCATGATCTGGAACACATCTTCTAATGATTTGATCACTACATGTCTTCCAAAGGTATGGTTCATCCCATATGTAGTGTTTGGCATCACTTTTCAACTTGGCAATTTGCGATTTGGTGAAGTGTTTGGGTATTTCTTTAGCAACCAGATAGTTTACCAAATCTGCATACCAAGGATCCTTCCCGTGCAAATGATAGAGATGCTCTTCTGGGAATGAATCTACAATTGAAGTTTCTTCACAAGGTTGCTGGATCCGACTTAAATGATCTGCTACAAGGTTCTCTGCACCACTCTTGTCTTTAATCTCTAAATCAAATTCTTGCAACAGAAGCATCCAACGAATTAGTTTTGGCTTAACATCTGCCTTCTTCAGCAAGTATTTTAGAGCTGCATGGTCAGAGAAGACAATAACTTTAGATCCAAGCAAATAGGAGCGAAATTTATCTAATGCAAACACAATTGCCAAAAGCTCCTTCTCAGTAGTTGTGTAATTGGATTGGGTTGCATCAAGTGTGCGAGAGGCATATGCAATGACATGAGATCTCTTGCTAACTCTTTGAGACAGTACAGCACCAAGGGCATAATTAGATGCATCACACATTAATTCAAATGGAAGCGTCCAATTAGGTGGTTGAATGATGGGAGTGGTTGTCAACCGCTTCTTTAGTTCATCAAATGAATCCTTGCATGCTTGATCAAACACAAATTTGGTATCTTTTTGTAGTAGTTTAGAAAGAGGTTGTGCAATCTTGCTAAAATCCTTGATGAATCTTCTGTAAAAACCTGCATGACCAAGTAAAGAACGTACTTCTCGCACAGAAGTGGGGTAAGGTAGAGAAGTAATAATGTCTATCTTGGCCTTATCAACCTCTAAACCTTTGCTAGATACCAAGTGTCCTAAGACTATACCTTCTGTTACCATGAAATGATATTTTTCAAAATTCAAAACAAGGTTAGTTTCAATGCATCTGTCCAAAACTTTAGAGAGGCTTTCTAAGCATGCATCAAAAGAAGAACCATATACAGTGAAGTCATCCATAAACACTTCCATGCAACTTTCTAGGAGATCAGAGAAAATGCTTACCATGCATCTTTGAAAGGTTCCAGGGGCGTTGCATAGACCAAAGGGCATCCTTCGATAGGCAAAAGTACCAAAAGGACAAGTGAAGGTGGTCTTATGCTGGTCTTCTAGGGCTATATGTATTTGAAAATAACCTGAAAAACCATCTAGAAAGCAATAGTGAGATTTTCCTGCTAATCTTTCCAAAATTTGGTCTATGAAGGGCAAAGGGAAGTGATCCTTGCGAGTAGCTTGGTTAAGCTTCCTATAATCTATACACACTCTCCAACTGTTTTGTATTCTGGTAGGGATTAGTTCATCATTGTGATTTTTGACTACAGTCATGCCAGTCTTCTTAGGAACTACTTGCACCGGGCTTACCCAATCACTGTCTGAGATGGGATAGATGATACCAGCTGCCAAAAGCTTACCTACTTCCTTCTTTACCACATCTAGGATGGTTGGATTCAAACGCCTTTGTGGTTGTCTAACAGGTTTGGTGTTTTCCTCCAGCAGTATCCTATGCATACAAGTAGATGGGCTAATGCCTGGAATATCAGCCAAAGTCCATCTAATTGCTTGTTTATGGCTTTTTAAGGTTTGCAGCAACCTTTCTTCCTGTTGTGGTAGAAGGTTCTTTGCTACAATGACAGGAAGCTTCTCATTTTCCCCCAAATAAGCATACTTTAGATGTTCAGGCAAAGGCTTCAATTTCAAAGGAGGCGGTTGTATTATGGAAGAAAGGGATCTATCTGAGATTGAAATGTCTGCAACACTTGCATCTAACATGTCATCTTTCAACGAAGTTTGGTCTGCAGCATTAATCCTGGAACAGACAATACATGGATCAAATTCATCACATGTGCAAGTAAAATTATCTAAGTAATCTAAACCAAAATCAAAAAATTCAAAAAGTAGATCGTCAATAGAATAATCATTCGCAAGAAGATCTATGGCATCAAGTTGAAAGAGTGAATGATTCTCTATGGGATGCTTCATGGCTTCAAATATGTTGAATTGGATGATATCATCACCAAATTCCATAGAGAGAGTCCCCGTATGCACATCTATCTTTGTTTTTGCAGTTTTGAGGAAAGGTCTCCCTAGGATCAAGGTTGCTCTATTGATGGATGACTCATCTTCCATATCCAAAATGTAGAAGTCAGCTGGAAAGATCAGCTTATTCACTTGAACTAGCACATCTTCAAGTACTCCAGTTGGATGTGCTGTACTTCTGTTGGCTAATTGAATCACCACACCAGTTGGCTTCAGTTCTCCCAGATTCAAAGATTTATAAACTGATGAGGGCATAACATTAATGGAAGCACCTAGATCCAGCAATGCATCACCAAATGTAGAGTTTCCTATTGTGCAAGGAATGCTGAAAGTTCCTGGATCTTTACATTTTTGAGGGAGGCTAGGTTGAATTAAGGCAGAAACATTGCGTCCCACACTAATCTTCTCATCCCCTTTGAGTTTTCTCTTATGCGTGCACAAGTCCTTTAGAAATTTGGCATATTTGGGAATTTGCTTGATAGCATCTAGAAGTGGTATGTTGACTTCCACTTTCCTGAAAGTATCTAGAAGCTCCTTATCTAATTCTGCATGAACATTGGGCTTGGATTGGACCATTCTATTTGGAAAAGGTAAAGATACCTTCTGATTAGCACAATTTGGGGTTTTCGTCTCATCACATGCTTCAAGTACAGATCGTTTATGGCAAGCTTCTTTTTGTTGATCATTCGATGTCTTATCGAAGGCTGGTGTACTTTTTTCATCAGACTTTCCCTCTGATTCAGATGGCTTATCAGAGATGTCTCCAGGTGTAGAGATAAATGCTTCTTTTTGGTGTGGATTAGTCTGATTGAAGCTTTGTTGCTTTAAAAATGTAGGGTATGTCTGCACTTTCTTCCCACTTCTCAAGGACATGGCATTCACACTTTTGGGATTTATGACAGGTTGAGAAGGTAGTTGACCAGAACCTTGAGATTTCAATTGGTTGACAGTGGTAGCCAACTGCCCAATTTGAGTTTGTAAATCCTGAATGGTAGAACTTACATTTTGTTGAAACTGAAGATTGCTGGTAGCTAATTGCTTCATCAAATCATCAAGAGAGGGTTTAGAAGCATTAGAAGGTACAGATTGCTGCATATGCTGTTGTTGTTGTCTAAATGGCGGTGGTTGGTATTTATTTTGGGAGTCAGATGTTTGAATCCTTTGTTGTTGTGGTGGACCATATTTCAAGTTAGGATGGTTTTTCCAACTAGGATTGTATGATCCAGAAGGTGGTTCAAACTTCTGTTGCTGATAATGTTGAGAAGGCCTGTATTGTTGTCCTGTGCCAAAAATACCATTTACTGTAGCCTCAGATGTCTCACTTTCTTGCAATGTTGGGCATGCATCAGTAGGATGATCTGCAGAAGTGCAGATGCCACATGTTTTGGTTTTGTCAACAACATTAAGTTGTTGTTGTTGTCCAATGGCCAACTGTCTTACGATGGAGGTTAGTTATTCAATTCTGTTCTCCAATCGTGTATGGTCTGTCTTAGTGGTCATTTCATGGACTCCTTTAGACAAGGAATTAGTTCGAGAATTGAATTGCTGAGAATTTTCTTCCATGTTGGCAATCAAATCTCGAGCTGCTGTAGGAGTTTTGTCCATAAGTGCTCCACCACTAGCTGCATCAACCATGCTTCTGTCCATTGGCATGAGTCCTTCATAGAAATACTGAATCAGTAATTGGTCACTGATTTGATGGTGTGGACAAGTGGCACATAGTTTCTTGAATCTCTCCCAATACTCATAGAGAGTTTCTTGGGAGTTCTGTCTGATGCCGCAAATCTCTTTTCTGATAGCTGCTGTTCTGGATGCAGGGAAGAATTTCTCCAGAAATAATCTCTTCATATCATTCCAGCTTGTAACAGATGTTGGATGTAGATAGTACAACCAGTCCTTAGCTCCATCATTTAAGGAGAAAGGAAATGCCTTCAACTTGATATGATCTTCAGGAATTCCTTGTGGCCGCATTGTGGAACACACAATGTGAAATTTCTTCAAATGTTTATGAGGGTCCTCACTTGCAAGGCCATGAAACATAGGTAGCAAATGTATTAATCCAGACTTTAGTTCAAATGGTGCATCAACATCAGGGTATTGAATACACAACGGTTGATAAGCAACATCAGGTGCAGCTAATTCTTTTAGGGTTCTATCAGCCATGTTTTTAGCAAAGTATTTAAAACTACTGTTACTTTCTTGGTTATTACTGAATGAATGCCTTCTATGTGCTCTGACACGCTCGTCGCAAACGCGCAAAAATAATTTCTAGATTTCCCCCAAACTATTGGTATAGTATAAGGTGCAACCTAGGTCATCTCCCAAAGACCATTTCAGATTCTTAAGCAAATAAGGAGAAAGATAGAAAAAGGGGGTTTTGTAAAGATTTGATATTGAGTTCTAAACACAAAATACAGAATGAAATTAATTTTTACTTAACAATTATCAACTCAAGGAATTCAGAGGCTATTTTCTTAACTAATCATTGATCACTAAAATCATGCATTGTGTTTATCAACCTAGGATCATCTGGAACCCCTAAAATGATCCTTGAATTCTCTACTGAGAAACCTCTCAGAATTTAATTGATTATGATCAACAAGATTTAGTAATCACTTAATCTTTTATCTAAACCAATTTCACAATCAGAATTCAGTTGAAGTAATAAAATGAAAACCTTCAATTCAATTACTTAATTTCTACTCTTCAAACTTTTGGAAAATGATTTACCAATCAAAAACCAATTATAAATCAATTATGCATTAATCAAAATACGTCAACCAAACAAACTTTGATTAAAGAATAAAATTGAAGAATATAGTGAAGCAGAGTAGAAACCACTTAATAAGCATGTAAATAAAGATCAAGACCTCAAAGTTAAAATGAAAATAGCTTGAATCCTTGAATTGAAACTACGAACCTAGCCTTCCATGAAGGAGGCAAACTAACAACCAATAAATCCTAAGCCTTCCATGTAGGAGGCAACTAACAACAAATAAATCCTAAGCCTTCCATGTAGGAGGCAACTAACAATAAAGAAAAACTAAGCCTTCCATGTAGGAGGCAAACTAACAATAAAGAAAAACTAAGCCTTCCATGTAGGAGGCAAACTAACAAGAAAGAAAGAAAGATGGAAAATGGTATTGGAGTTGATCTCCAAGTGGTGTGTTTCTCCTCTTGTAAACCCTTCTATTTATAGAGGATTTGTGAGGCATCATCTTCAGAAAGTCACCAACTAGGATATTACTTTTCCACCCTTTTATTGCTTTCACATGGGCTTTGTTGAAAATGCAAAACACTTTTGAATTTTTGTCACCAATTAGCACAACAATTTTAACTTTCTTGCACCGCAATTTCGGATGTTCACATGTCCGAATTAGAGCTTGACTTCTGAACAAAAGTTGTAGCCCCGGATCTTAGCTGTCCAACAGATTTGATTTCATCTCAATATGACTTCTTTATCTCAAGATATGGCTGGATCTTTGCACACTGTTCAAATTCCACGTCAGCAACACTATCTCATCTTTTGAGATAATTTCGGAGTCCTAAACATCCCATTTAGAGTCTGGTCTTGCTTTGTAACTGTGGAAACGTCTTTAAGCTTTCATTCAAGACAAATTTCATGATTTTTGGATGTCTAAAACTCCTATTATGCTCAAAATACTATAATAGTGTCATTTTAATCGGTTAAGCAAAGAAATTCAATTAAACTTCATATGAACCCAAACTCATAAAATATGACAAAGACCACTTAATTGAACATATAAGAAGTCTTAATGAAATAAAAGTGAGAGATAATTATTTATGAAATTTATGCTTATCAAATTCCCCCACACTTATCTTTTGCACGTCTCGGGCAAACTTAACTTAAGGATTGGTGACTATTTTTTTTTTTTGAAAGAACATCAAAGTTTTGAGTTGATTTCTCAAGAATTCACAAAATTTCATGAAACATTCTTTTATTACATTTTTTAAATTACTTAGAAAGGCAACTTTAATTTGAAAAACATAGATTGAGAAAGATAAAACCTCACATGATATACTCTGAATCTCTCAAGTGTTTGATTTGGTAAGTGTTTCTCTCAAATTCAATCCATGAAAGATGAACTATCATAGGCTTGCATATCTTCTACTTCTCTACTACTATGTACACATGCAATGCACAAATCAAGAGGTCTTTATTCTGGTTATAACGGGATTAGAAAGATGAAATGATATATTGAAGAGATACAATGTTAGACCAAGGAAAATGGTGAGGATTGAGAACTGAGTCTAAGTGCAAGTGTGAGAAACAGATATCACTTCTTCATTCTTTTTTTTTTCAATATAATAGTTTATTTATAATTTATTGCTTTAGTTTTTTTTTTCAACCATGATATTGATGAACACAACAATAATCTCCCCCACACTTATTGAAATACTTATGGTATGATAAATCCAGTATTCCTCACCTTCTATGGTCAGACAAAGTTTTTTTTTGATTTGTGGTGAGCTAAAAGGAAGAAAAGGCTAATCGGCTCAAAGGGCTGATCAAAGGATAAAATTATATGGTTTGGTTGTTTGGCCAAGTAGTTTGTTCAAGAAAAACAGTGCCTCAATCATTTTTGTACAATTCATGTGAAAATGTAGCTTCAAAAAGAATCAATGCAAGTTCTGAAGTAACATATTCCATGGATGAAAATCACACAAGAAAGAAAATAATAATAAGGCTCAAAATCTCACAGGTAATATATTTATCAAATCTAATCTATCCAGTTCAAATGTGTGTTGCCAAACTAATTAATCTCGAAATGTAAATCATTTTGCTTCAATTATTTTATAAAATCTAAAGAAAAAAATACTTCCATATTCAATTTTTTTTTATCATAAGATGCGTATCAAGAGTCAAGTGTAACTCCTTACTCAGTCATCTTACTCAAAGCAAGTTTATGATTCTAACCTAATTTTTTTGTTTTTTTTTTGGGTTTTTATTTTTATTTTTTATTTTTTTTTTATGTTTTTTTATATCGGACCATCCTCCCCCCAACCTACCCAAGACATTGTCCCCAATGTCTTAGATGGAATTTCATATGACAGGAAAAGAAATGTGAGAAAACCACCAAAGTAAGGAAAAGTTATAACCGAAGAGTGGTATCTGGTTCTCTTTTGTCTCTGTCATCCTGATTTGGTTGGTTCACCAGCTGCATTGCTATATTCTAAAAATGGTGAAAATTTCAAATAAATTGAAAAGACAATGTAAATGACAGACATACACGCATGAGAATGAACAGTAGTTATGATTGTGGCTCACATCTTCCTCTGGTTTTACGTTCAGTAACGGCTGAAACACCTTCTAAGAGTCGAGGATGTGCTTCCAATTCAGTTTTCTTGTAAACTGACAACAGGGTCTTTTAAAGTCAGATTCCCAAGACTATAACGTGCTTTTTCCTTACGGAATAGTTCAAACAAATCAAGAATAGTATGCCTAAAAAAAAATTGTTAGGAAGGTTAAAAATTTTATACAAACTCAAAAAAATTTTAGACAGGTTAAAAATTTTATACAAACTCAAAAAATTGTTAGAAAGGTTAAAAATTTTATACAAACTCCTAAATGAGCCTAGGAAACTAAAATGGTCCCCCGACAACGGCGCCAAATTTTTGACACGCTCGTCGCAAACGCGCAAAAATAATTTCTAGATTTCCCCCAAACTATTTGTATAGTATAAGGTGCAACCTAGGTCATATACCAAAGACCATTTCAGATTCTTAAGCAAATAAGGAGAAAGATAGAAAAATGGGGTTTTGTAAAGATTTGATATTGAGTTCTAAACACAAAATAAAGAATGAAATTAATTTTTACTTAACAATTATCAACTCAAGGAATTCAGAGGCTATTTTCTTAACTAATCATTGATCACTAAAATCATGCATTGTGTTTATCAACCTAGGATCATCTGGAACCCCTAAAATGATCCTTGAATTCTCTACTGAGAAACCTCTCAGAATTTAATTGATTATGATCAACAAGATTTAGTAACCACTTAATCTTTTATCTAAACCAATTTTACAATCAGAATTCAGTTGAAGTAAAAAAATGAAAACCTTCAATTCAATTACTTAATTTCTACTCTTCAAACTTTTGGAAAATGATTTACCAATCAAAAACCAATTATAAATCAATTATGCATTAATCAAAATACGTCAACCAAACAAACTTTGATTAAAGAATAAAATTGAAGAATATAGTAAAGCAGAGTAGAAACCACTTAATAAGCATGTAAATAAAGATCAAGACCTCAAAGTTAAAATGAAAATAGCTTGAATCCTTGAATTGAAACTACGAACCTAGCCTTCCATGAAGGAGGCAAACTAACAACCAATAAATCCTAAGCCTTCCATGTAGGAGGCAACTAACAACAAATAAATCCTAAGCCTTCCATGTAGGAGGCAACTAACAATAAAGAAAAACTAAGCCTTCCACGTAGGAGGCAAACTAACAATAAAGAAAAACTAAGCCTTCCATGTAGGAGGCAAACTAACAAGAAAGAAAGAAAGATGGAAAATGGTATTGGAGTTGATCTCCAAGTGGTGTGTTTCTCCTCTTGTAAACCCTTCTATTTATAGAGGATTTGTGAGGCATCATCTTCAGAAAGTCACCAACTAGGATATTACTTTTCCACCCTTTTATTGCTTTCACATGGGCTTTGTTGAAAATGCAAAACACTTTTGAATTTTTGTCACCAATTTGCACAACAATTTTAACTTTCTTGCACCGCAATTTCGGATGTTCACATGTCCGAATTAGAGCTTGACTTCTGAACAAAAGTTGTAGCCCCGGATCTTAGCTGTCCAACAGATTTGATTTCATCTCAATATGACTTCTTTATCTCAAGATATGGCTGGATCTTTGCACACTGTTCAAATTCCACGTCAGCAACACTATCTCATCTTTTGAGATAATTTCGGAGTCCTAAACATCCCATTTAGAGTCTGGTCTTGCTTTGTAACTGTGGAAACGTCTTTAAGCTTTCATTCAAGACAAATTTCATGATTTTTGGATGTCTAAAACTCCTATTATGCTCAAAATACTATAATAGTGTCATTTTAATCGGTTAAGCAAAGAAATTCAATTAAACTTCATATGAACCCAAACTCATAAAATATGACAAAGACCACTTAATTGAACATATAAGAAGTCTTAATGAAATAAAAGTGAGAGATAATTATTTATGAAATTTATGCTTATCAAATTCCCCCACACTTATCTTTTGCACGTCTCGGGCAAACTTAACTTAAGGATTGGTGACTATTTTTTTTTTTTGAAAGAACATCAAAGTTTTGAGTTGATTTCTCAAGAATTTACAAAATTTCATGAAACATTCGTTTATTACATTTTTTAAATTACTTAGAAAGGCAACTTTAATTTGAAAAACATAGATTGAGAAAGATAAAACCTCACATGATATACTCTGAATCTCTCAAGTGTTTGATTTGGTAAGTGTTTCTCTCAAATTCAATCCATGAAAGATGAACTATCATAGGCTTGCATATCTTCTACTTCTCTACTACTATGTACACATGCAATGCACAAATCAAGAGGTCTTTATTCTGGTTATAACGGGATTAGAAAGATGAAATGATATATTGAAGAGATACAATGTTAGACCAAGGAAAATGGTGAGGATTGAGAACTGAGTCTAAGTGCAAGTGTGAGAAACAGATATCACTTCTTCATTCTTTTTTTTTTCAATATAATAGTTTATTTATTAATTTATTGCTTTAGTTTTTTTTTTCAACCATGATATTGATGAACACAATAATAATCTCCCCCACACTTATTGAAATACTTTTGGTATGATAAATCCAGTATTCCTCACCTTCTATGGTCAGACAAAGTTGTTTTTTTTTTTTGATTTGTGGTGAGCTAAAAAGAAGAAAAGGCTAATCGGCTCAAAGGGCTGATCAAAGGATAAAATTATATGGTTTGGTTATTTGACCAAGTAGTTTGTTCAAGAAAAACAGTGCCTCAATCATTTTTGTACAATTCATGTGAAAATGTAGCTTCAAAAAGAATCAATGCAAGTTCTGAAGTAACATATTCCATGGATGAAAATCACACAAGAAAGAAAATAATAATAAGGCTCAAAATCTCACAGGTAATATATTTATCAAATCTAATCTATCCAGTTCAAATGTGTGTTGCCAAACTAATTAATCTCGAAATGTAAATCATTTTGCTTCAATTATTTTATAAAATCTAAAGAAAAAAATACTTCCATATTCAATTTTTTTTTTATCATAAGATGCGTATCCAGAGTCAAGTGTAACTCCTTACTCAGTCATCTTACTCAAAGCAAGTTTATGATTCTAACCTAATTTTTTTGTTTTTTTTTTGGGTTTTATTTTTATTTTTTATTTTTTTTTTATGTTTTTTTATATCGGACCATCCTCCCCCCAACCTACCCAAGACATTGTCCCCAATGTCTTAGATGGAATTTCATATGACAGGAAAAGAAATGTGAGAAAACCACCAAAGTAAGGAAAAGTTATAACCGAAGAGTGGTATCTGGTTCTCTTTTGTCTCTGTCATCCTGATTTGGTTGGTTCACCAGCTGAATTGCTATATTCTAAAAATGGTGAAAATTTCAAATAAATTGAAAAGACAATGTAAATGACAGACATACACGCATGAGAATGAACAGTAGTTATGATTGTGGCTCACATCTTCCTCTGGTTTTACGTTCAGTAACGGCTGAAACGCCTTCTAAGAGTCGAGGATGTGCTTCCAATTCAGTTTTCTTGTAAACTGACAACAGGGTCTTTTAAATTCAGATTCCCAAGACTATAACGTGCTTTTTCCTTACGGAATAGTTCAAACAAATCAAGAATAATATACCTAAAAAAAAATTGTTAGAAAGGTTAAAAATTTTATACAAACTCAAAAAATTTTTAGAAAGGTTAAAAATTTTATACAAACTCAAAAAATTGTTAGAAAGGTTAAAAATTTTATACAAACTCCTAAATGAGCCTAGGAAACTAAAATGGTCCCCGACAACGTCGCCAAATTTTTGACACGCTCGTCGCAAACGAGCAAAAATAATTTCTAGATTTCCCCCAAACTATTTGTATAGGATAAGGTGCAACCTAGGTCATATCCCAAAGACCATTTCAGATTCTTAAGCAAATAAGGAGAAAGATAGAAAAAGGGGGTTTTGTAAAGATTTGATATTGACTTCTAAACACAAAATAAAGAATGAAATTAATTTTTACTTAACAATTATCAACTCAAGGAATTCAAAGGCTATTTTCTTAACTAATCATTGATCACTAAAATCATGCATTGTGTTTATCAACCTAGGATCATTTGGAACCCCTAAAATGATCCTTGAATTCTCTACTGAGAAACCTCTCAGAATTTAATTGATTATGATCAACAAGATTTAGTAACCACTTAATCTTTTATCTAAACCAATTTCACAATCAAAATTCAGTTGAAGTAATAAAATGAAAACCTTCAATTCAATTACTTAATTTCTACTCTTCAAACTTTTGGAAAATGATTTACCAATCAAAAACCAATTATAAATCAATTATGCATTAATCAAAATACGTCAACCAAACAAACTTTGATTAAAGAATAAAATTGAAGAATATAGTAAACCAGAGTAGAAACCACTTAATAAGCATGTAAATAAAGATCAAGACCTCAAAGTTAAAATGAAAATAGATTGAATCCTTGAATTGAAACTACGAACATAGCCTTCCTTGAAGGAGGCAAACTAACAACAAATAAATCCTAAGCCATCCATGTAGGAGGCAACTAACAACAAATAAATCCTAACCCTTCCATGTAGGAGGCAACTAACAATAAAGAAAAACTAAGCCTTCCATGTAGGAGGCAAACTAACAATAAAGAAAAACTAAGCCTTCCATGTAGGAGGCAAACTAACAAGAAAGAAAGAAAGATGGAAAATGGTATTGGAGTTGATCTCCAAGTGGTGTGTTTCTCCTCTTGTAAACCCTTCTATTTATAGAGGATTTGTGAGGCATCATCTTCGGAAAGTCACCAACTAGAATATTACTTTTCCACCCTTTTATTGCTTTCACATGGGCTTTGTTGAAAATGGAAAACACTTTTGAATTTTTGTCACCAATTAGCACAACAATTTTAACTTTCTTGCACCGCAATTTCGGATGTTCACATGTCCGAATTAGAGCTTGACTTCTGAACAAAAGTTGTAGCCCCGGATCTTAGCTATCCAACAGATTTGATTTCATCTCAATATGACTTATGTATCTCAAGATATGGCCGGATCTTTGCACACTGTTCAAATTCCACGTCAGCAACACTATCTCATCTTTTGAGATAATTTCGGAGTCCTAAACATCCCATTTAGAGTCTTCTCTTGCTTTGTAACTGTGGAAACGTCTTTAAGCTTTCATTCAAGACAGATTTCATGATTTTTGGATGTCTAAAACTCCTATTATGCTCAAAATACTATAATAGTGTCATTTTAATCGGGTAAGCAAAGAAATTCAATTAAACTTCATATGAACCCAAACTCATAAAATATGACAAAGACCACTTAATTGAACATATAAGAAGTCTTAATGAGATAAAAGTGAGAGATAATTATTTATGAAATTTATGCTTATCAAATTCCCCCACACTTATCTTTTGCACGTCTTGGGCAAACTTAAGTTAAGGATTGGTGACTATTTATTTTTTTTGAAAGAACATCAAAGTTTTGAGTTGATTTCTCAAGAATTTACAAAATTTCATGAAGCATTCTTTTATTACATTTTTTAAATTACTTAGAAAGGCAACTTTAATTTGAAAAACATAGATTGAGAAAGATAAAACCTCACATGATATACTCTGAATCTCTCAAGTGTTTGATTTTTGTAAGTGTTTCTCTCAAATTCAATCCATGAAAGATGAACTATCATACGCTTGCATATCTTCTACTTCTCTACTACTATGTACACATGCAATGCACAAATCAAGAGGTCTTTATTCTGGTTATCACGAGATTAGAAAGATGAAATGATATATTGAAGAGATACAATGTTAGACCAAGGAAAATGGTGAGGATTGAGAACTGAGTCTAAGTGCAAGTGTGAGAAACAGATATCACTTCTTCATTCTTTTTTTTTTCTTTTTTTTTCAATATAATAGTTTATTTATTAATTTATTGCTTTAGTTTTTTTTTCAACCATGATATTGATGAACACAACAATAATCTCCCCCACACTTAATGAAATACTTATGGTATGATAAATCCAGTATTCCTCACCTTCTATGGTCAGACAAAGTTGTTTTTTTTTTTTTTGATTTGTGGTGAGCTAAAAAGAAGAAAAGGCTAATCGGCTCAAAGGGCTGATCAAAGGATAAAATTATATGGTTTGGTTATTTGGCCAAGTAGTTTGTTCAAGAAAAACAGTGCCTCAATCATTTTTGTACAATTCATGTGAAAATGTAGCTTCAAAAAGAATCAATGCAAGTTCTGAAGTAACATATTCCATGGATGAAAATCACACAAGAAAGAAAATAATAATAAGGCTCAAAATCTCACATGTAATATATTTATCAAATCTAATCTATCCAGTTCAAATGTGTGTTGCCAAACTAATTAATCTCGAAATGTAAATCATTTTGCTTCAATTATTTTATAAAATCTAAAGAAAAACATACTTCCACATTCAATTTTTTTTTATCATAAGATGCGTATCAAGAGTCAAGTGTAACTCCTTACTCAGTCATCTTACTCAAAGCAAGTTTATGATTCTAACCTAATTTTTTTTGTTTTTTTTTTGGGTTTTTATTTTTATTTTTTATTTTTTTTTATTTTTTTTTATATCGGACCATCCTCCCCCCAACCTACCCAAGACATTGTCCCCAATGTCTTAGATGGAATTTCATATGACAGGAAAAGAAATGTGAGAAAACCACCAAAGTAAGGAAAAGTTATAACCGAAGAGTGGTATCTGGTTCTCTTTTGTCTCTGTCATCCTGATTTGGTTGGTTCACCAGCTGCATTGCTATATTCTAAAAATGGTGAAAATTTCAAATAAATTGAAAAGACAATGTAAATGACAGACATACACGCATGAGAATGAACAGTAGTTATGATTGTGGCTCACATCTTCCTCTGGTTTTACGTTCAGTAACGGCTGAAACGCCTTCTAAGAGTCGAGGATGTGCTTCCAATTCAGTTTTCTTGTAAACTGACAACAGGGTCTTTTAAAGTCAGATTCCCAAGACTATAACGTGCTTTTTCCTTACGGAATAGTTCAAAAAAATCAAGAATAGTATGCCTAAAAAAAATTGTTAGGAAGGTTAAAAATTTTATACAAACTCAAAAAATTTTTAGACAGGTTAAAAATTTTATACAAACTCAAAAAATTGTTAGAAAGGTTAAAAATTTTATACAAACTCCTAAATGAGCCTAGGAAACTAAAATGGTCCCCCGACAACGGCGCCAAATTTTTGACACGCTCATCGCAAACGCGCAAAAATAATTTCTAGATTTCCCCCAAACTATTTGTATAGTATAAGGTGCAACCTAGGTCATATCCCAAAGACCATTTCAGATTCTTAAGCAAATAAGGAGAAAGATAGAAAAATGGGGTTTTGTAAAGATTTGATATTGAGTTCTAAACACAAAATAAAGAATGAAATTAATTTTTACTTAACAATTATCAACTCAAGGAATTCAGAGGCTATTTTCTTAACTAATCATTGATCACTAAAATCATGCATTGTGTTTATCAACCTAGGATCATCTGGAACCCCTAAAATGATCCTTGAATTCTCTACTGAGAAACCTCTCAGAATTTAATTGATTATGATCAACAAGATTTAGTAACCACTTAATCTTTTATCTAAACCAATTTCACAATCAGAATTCAGTTGAAGTAAAAAAATGAAAACCTTCAATTCAATTACTTAATTTCTACTCTTCAAACTTTTGGAAAATGATTTACCAATCAAAAACCAATTATAAATCAATTATGCATTAATCAAAATACGTCAACCAAACAAACTTTGATTAAAGAATAAAATTGAAGAATATAGTAAAGCAGAGTAGAAACCACTTAATAAGAATGTAAATAAAGATCAAGACCTCAAAGTTAAAATGAAAATAGCTTGAATCCTTGAATTGAAACTACGAACCTAGCCTTCCATGAAGGAGGCAAACTAACAACAAATAAATCCTAAGCCTTCCATGTAGGAGGCAACTAACAACAAATAAATCTTAAGCCTTCCTTGTAGGAGGCAACTAACAATAAAGAAAAACTAAGCCTTCCATGTAGGAGGCAAACTAACAATAAAGAAAAACTAAGCCTTCCATGTAGGAGGCAAACTAACAAGAAAGAAAGAAAGAGGGAAAATGGTATTGGAGTTGATCTCCAAGTGGTGTGTTTCTCCTCTTGTAAACCCTTCTATTTATAGAGGATTTGTGAGGCATCATCTTCAGAAAGTCACCAACTAGGATATTACTTTTCCACCCTTTTATTGCTTTCACATGAGCTTTGTTGAAAATGCAAAACACTTTTGAATTTTTGTCACCAATTAGCACAACAATTTTAACTTTCTTGTACCGCAATTTCGGATGTTCACATGTCCGAATTAGAGCTTGACTTTTGAACAAAAGTTGTAGCCCCGGATCTTAGCTGTCCAACAGATTTGATTTCATCTCAATATGACTTCTGTATCTCAAGATATGGCCGGATCTTTGCACACTGTTCAAATTCCACGTCAGCAACACTATCTCATCTTTTGAGATAATTTCGGAGTCCTAAACATCCCATTTAGAGTCTGCTCTTGCTTTGTAACTGTGGAAACGTCTTTAAGCTTTCATTCAAGACAAATTTCATGATTTTTGGATGTCTAAAACTCCTATTATGCTCAAAATACTATAATAGTGTCATTTTAATCGGGTAAGCAAAGAAATTCAATTAAACTTCATATGAACCCAAACTCATAAAATATGACAAAGACCACTTAATTGAACATATAAGAAGTCTTAATGAGATAAAAGTGAGAGATAATTATTTATGAAATTTATGCTTATCAAATTCCCCCACACTTATCTTTTGCACGTCTCTGGCAAACTTAAGTTAAGGATTGGTGACTATTTTTTTTTTTTGAAAGAACATCAAAGTTTTGAGTTGATTTCTCAAGAATTCACAAAATTTCATGAAGAATTCTTTTATTGCATTTTTTAAATTACTTAGAAAGGCAACTTTAATTTGAAAAACATAGATTGAGAAAGATAAAACCTCACATGATATACTCTGAATCTCTCAAGTGTTTGATTTGGTAAGTGTTTCTCTCAAATTCAATCCATGAAAGATGAACTATCATAGGCTTGCATATCTTCTACTTCTCTACTACTATGTACACATGCAATGCACAAATCAAGAGGTCTTTATTCTGGTTATCACAAGATTAGAAAGATGAAATGATATATTGAAGAGATACAATGTTAGACCAAGGAAAATGGTGAGGATTGAGAACTGAGTCTAAGTGCAAGTGTGAGAAACAGATATCACTTCTTCATTCTTTTTTTTGTCAATATAATAGTTTATTTATTAATTTATTGCTTTAGTTTTTTTTTTCAACCATGATATTGATGAACACAATAATAATCTCCCCCACACTTATTGAAATACGTATGGTATGATAAATCCAGTATTCCTCACCTTCTATGGTCAGACAAAGTTGTTTTTTTTTTTTGATTTGTGGTGAGCTAAAAAGAAGAAAAGGCTAATCGGCTCAAAGGGCTGATCAAAGGATAAAATTATATGGTTTGGTTATTTGGCCAAGTAGTTTGTTCAAGAAAAACAGTGCCTCAATCATTTTTGTACAATTCATGTGAAAATGTAGCTTCAAAAAGAATCAATGCAAGTTCTGAAGTAACATATTCCATGGATGAAAATCACACAAGAAAGAAAATAATAATAAGGCTCAAAATCTCACAGGTAATATATTTATCAAATCTAATCTATCCAGTTCAAATGTGTGTTGCCAAACTAATTAATCTCGAAATGTAAATCATTTTGCTTCAATTATTTTATAAAATCTAAAGAAAAAAATACTTCCATATTATATTTTTTTTTATCATAAGATGCGTATCCAGAGTCAAGTGTAACTCCTTACTCAGTCATCTTACTCAAAGCAAGTTTATGATTCTAACCTAATTTTTTTGTTTTTTTTTTGGGTTTTTATTTTTATTTTTTATTTTTTTTTTATGTTTTTTTATATCGGACCATCCTCCCCCCAACCTACCCAAGACATTGTCCCCAATGTCTTAGATGGAATTTCATATGACAGGAAAAGAAATGTGAGAAAACCACCAAAGTAAGGAAAAGTTATAACCGAAGAGTGGTATCTGGTTCTCTTTTGTCTCTGTCATCCTGATTTGGTTGGTTCACCAGCTGCATTGCTATATTCTAAAAATGGTGAAAATTTCAAATAAATTGAAAAGACAATGTAAATGACAAACATACACGCATGAGAATGAACAGTAGTTATGATTGTGGCTCACATCTTCCTCTGGTTTTACGTTCAGTAACGGCTGAAACGCCTTCTAAGAGTCGAGGATGTGCTTCCCATTCAGTTTTCTTGTAAACTGACAACAGGGTCTTTTAAAGTCAGATTCCCAAGACTATAACGTGCTTTTTCCTTACGGAATAGTTCAAACAAATCAAGAATAGTATGCCTAAAAAAAAATTGTTAGGAAGGTTAAAAATTTTATACAAATTCAAAAAATTTTTAGAAAGGTTAAAAATTTTATACAAACTCAAAAAATTGTTAGAAAGGTTAAAAATTTTATACAAACTCCTAAATGAGCCTAGGAAACTAAAATGGTCCACGAAAACGGCGCCAAATTTTTGACACGCTCGTCGCAAACGCGCAAAAATAATTTCTAGATTTCCCCCAAACTATTTGTATAGTATAAGGTGCAACCTAGGTCATATCCCAAAGACCATTTCAGATTCTTAAGCAAATAAGGAGAAAGATAGAAAAATGGGGTTTTGTAAAGATTTGATATTGAGTTCTAAACACAAAATAAAGAATGAAATTAATTTTTACTTAACAATTATCAACTCAAGGAATTCAGAGGCTATTTTCTTAACTAATCATTGATCACTAAAATCATGCATTGTATTTATCAACCTAGGATCATCTGGAACCCCTAAAATGATCCTTGAATTCTCTACTGAGAAACCTCTCAGAATTTAATTGATTATGATCAACAAGATTTAGTAACCACTTAATCTTTTATCTAAACCAATTTCACAATCAAAATTCAGTTGAAGTAATAAAATGAAAACCTTCAATTCAATTACTTAATTTGTACTCTTCAAACTTTTGGAAAATGATTTACCAATCAAAAACCAATTATAAATCAATTATGCATTAATCAAAATACGTCAACCAAACAAACTTTGATTAAAGAATAAAATTGAAGAATATAGTAAAGCAGAGTAGAAACCACTTAATAAGCATGTAAATAAAGATCAAGACCTCAAAGTTAAAATGAAAATAGCTTGAATCCTTGAATTGAAACTACGAACCTAGCCTTCCATGAAGGAGGCAAACTAACAACAAATAAATCCTAAGCCTTCCATGTAGGAGGCAACTAACAACAAATAAATCCTAACCCTTCCATGTAGGAGGCAACTAACAATAAAGAAAAACTAAGCCTTCCATGTAGGAGGCAAACTAACAATAAAGAAAAACTAAGCCTTCCATGTAGGAGGCAAACTAACAAGAAAGAAAGAAAGATGGAAAATGGTATTGGAGTTGATCTCCAAGTGGTGTGTTTCTCCTCTTGTAAACCCTTCTATTTATAGAGGATTTGCGAGGCATCATCTTCAGAAAGTCACCAACTAGGATATTACTTTTCCACCCTTTTATTGCTTTCACATGGGCTTTGTTGAAAATGCAAAACACTTTTGAATTTTTGTCACCAATTAGCACAACAATTTTGACTTTCTTGCACCGCAATTTCGGATGTTCACATGTCCGAATTAGAGCTTTACTTCTGAACAAAAGTTGTAGCCCCGGATCTTAGCTGTCCAACAGATTTGATTTCATCTCAATATGACTTCTGTATCTCAAGATATGGCCGGATCTTTGCACACTGTTCAAATTCCACGTCAGCAACACTATCTCATCTTTTGAGATAATTTCGGAGTCCTAAACATCCCATTTAGAGTCTGGTCTTGCTTTGTAACTGTGGAAACGTCTTTAAGCTTTCATTCAAGACAAATTTCATGATTTTTGGATGTCTAAAACTCCTATTATGCTCAAAATACTATAATAGTGTCATTTTAATCTGGTAAGCAAAGAAATTCAATTAAACTTCATATGAACCCAAACTCATAAAATATGACAAAGACCACTTAATTGAACATATAAGAAGTCTGAATGAGATAAAAGTGAGAGATAATTATTTATGAAATTTATGCTTATCATGCTCTTTTCAAATGATGGAATGTCCTCTCAATCTCAGGATCATATGCATATAAATTTCCAGGATTGGATCGGGTCATACACAAAAAGGTGAATTCATACAGAAAATCCAAGAATATATACCTAAAGTAAAAAAAATAGTTAGAAAGATTAAAATTTTTATACAAACTCCTAAATGAGCCTAGGAAACTAAAATGGTCCCGGGCAACGGCGCCAAATTTTTGACACGCTTGTCGCAAACACGCAAAAATAATTTCTAGATTTCCCCCAAACTATTGGTATAGTATAAGGTGCAACCTAGGTCATCTCCCAAAGACCATTTCAGATTCTTAAGAAAATAAGGAGAAAGTTAGAACAAGGGGATTTTAGAAAGATTTGATATGAAGTTCTAAATACAAAATACAGAATGAAATTAATTTTCACTTAACAATTATCAACTCAAGGAATTCAGAGGCTATTTTCTTAACTAATCATTGATCACTAAAATCATGCATTGTGTTTATCAACCTAGGATCATCTGGAACCCCTAAAATGATCCTTGAATTCTCTACTGAGAAACCTCTCAGGATTCAATTGATTATGATCAACAAGATTTAGTAACCACTTAATCTTTCATCTAAACCAATTTTATAATAAGAATTCAGTTGAAGTAAGTAATAAAATGAAAACCTTCAATTCAATTACTTAATTTCTACTCTTCAAACTTTTGGAAAATGATTTACCAATCAAAAACCAATTATAAATCAATTATGCATTAATCAAAATACGTCAACCGATCAAACTTTGATTAAAGAATAAAATTGAAGAATATAGTGAAGCAGAGTAGAAACCACTTAATAAGCATGTAAATAAAGATCAAGACCTCAAAGTTAAAATGAAAATAGCTTGAATCCTTGAATTGAAACTACGAACCTAGCCTTACATGTAGGAGGCAACTAACAATAAAGAAAAACTAAGCCTTCCATGTAGGAGGCAACTAACAATAAAGAAAAACTAAGCCTTCCATGTAGGAGGAAAACTAACAAGAAAGAAAAACTAAGCCTTCCATGAAGGAGACAAACTAAGAAGAAAGAAAGAAAGATGGAAAATGGTGTTGGAGTTAATCTCCAAGTGGTGTGTTTTTCTCCTCTTGTAAACCCTTCTATTTATAGAGGATTTTTGAGGCATCATCTTCAGAAAGTCACCAACTAGGATATTACTTTTCTACCCTTTTATTGCTTTCACATGGGCTTTGTTGAAAATGCAAAACACTTTTGAATTTTTGTCACCAATGAGCACAACAATTTTGACATTCTTGCACCGCAATTTCGGATGTTCACATGTCCGAATTAGAGCTTGACTTCTGAACAAAAGTTGTAGCCTCGGATCTTAGCTGTCCAACAGATTTGATTTCATCTCAATATGACTTCTGTATCTCAAGATATGGCTGGATCTTTGCACACTATTCAAATTCCATGTCAGCAACACTATCTCATCTTTTGAGATAATTTCGGAGTGCTAAACATCCCATTTAGAGTCTAATCTTGCTTTGTTACTGTGGACACTTCTTTAAGCTTTTATTCAAGACAGATTTCATGATTTTTGGATGTCTAAAACTCCTATTATGCTCAAAATACCATAATAGTGTCATTTTAATCGGGTAAGTAAAGAAATTCAATGAAACTTCATATGAACCCAAACTCATAAAATATGACAAAGACCACTTAATTGAACATATAAGAAGTCTTAATGAGATAAAAGTGAGAGATAATTATTTATGAAATTTATGCTTATCAGTTGGTGATTGATAACCATGTTTGGCACCCAAGAGAACATTACATTTGCATAAGACTTGTTATGAAAGGTCATTGGGTTTATTTGACCCATTACCAAAGCTAGATCAGGGAAGCTGCAAAAGGAGGTAGAAGCCTTCTTATACCTTCAGGAGGAACTTTCTCAGGCCCAACACACCACATTTCTCATGGATTTTCATAGGTAGAATAGGATAGGATATTTTTCTTATATTAGGCCTAATTTGTATAGGTTTGGGACATTCCCTTATACTTTGCTAGGATAGTTGGACTTGCTCTGACCCATTTAGAAGGCTGCACACAAGGATGAGTAAGGCACCACTCTTGGGCTTAGTTCCAAGCCCAAACACCTTACTCCATGCAAATCCACCTTATTCCTTCCTTGGGAGTCTAAAGCTTGGCTTATAAAAAGACCTCATGTATTCCATTTCACACTTTTTGAATTCATAATTGAATTGAGAGAATTTTTGTGAGAGTTCTTCTCCTTTTTCTACTTCTTTCCTCTGAGTTTGAGAGTGAAGATTCTCCTTATCCATGGAGTCCTCTAAGATGGAGGAGAAGAGACTTATCCTTCCATGCGGTGGTGCCATCCTTACTAGTGTTTGAAGATCCAACAATTCCTCCTTCGTCCTCTTCCATCTCCAACCTTCATTGTCTAGAAATAAATTAACCTCTAAGGCCTCCATCAGTTGCTATCAAAGATCTTCAATGGAGGTATGATCCATCTTCATTTTCATCTTCAAATTCTGCTTAAAGATCTATCTTTTTCTTCTATTTTCTTCTTCATTTTGATTTTTCAAATAACCTCTTGTTTGAATGATTCTTTTTTCTATGGATTCCTCTGGATGTATAGTTTTTTTTAGATTTTTTTAGTTTTTCCTTTTTTTTTCGGTCCAATTTTATGCAATTCTCAAATCTCTAGATGCTGTTCAATTTTAGTGCCAATTTGACTTATTTTGAGCACAACTTGTTTCTTATCTAATTTGGTTCAAATTTGATTTGGATTGTAATATGAGTGTGACCTTTTTTTTTCGGTCCAATTCCTCCTTTGTGTCTTAATTGTATGTTTTAAACATTTAATTTATGCATGATTAGAATATCTTCAATTCAACTAGTTTTATAGTTTATGCCTACGTATATGCATGTAATGTTTTAGGTTTCTAGGAAACATCTTTGAGTGCTTCTTTTTTTTCCATATCCTTTTAATTTATAGTTTTTCATTATTGACCTCTTGTTTGTTAATCTTTCATTCCTAGTTGAGTATGCTTCCCTTGTTTAGTTTTTCTTGCTTGTCTTGAAAATTTCCCTTAGTTTTATTAAGCACCATTTATCTTATTTTAAGCCTTTTTTTTTCACTTTGGAGGAATGTTGTGCGTTTACTGTGTATACAAAATTTTATCCATCATCAAGTGTACCTGTCGGTGTAGAAAGGAGTATTTAAAGTACTCAATATCATTCCCACATAGACCATTCCAACAATCCTAAAGAATGATTGAATCCTAAATTTTGAACTCACCAGAAAAAAATTTTGTTTAGAAATATTTAAAGTAAATATAAAAAGAAAACAAAATAAGAATAGAAAATTTAAAGGTAAAAGAACACATATATGAATTCAATTATGGAAAGACATGTGACTTTGATTTTCCTTATAACTTTACTCAATTTCACCCCAACTCCCTTATGAATGATTTAAAGTCAATTGTCTCATTTTATTACTACCCAATGATCATGTAATAGTAACATTTTTCCCTTTAGTTACCACCCTTAATGATCATGCAAGATATATAATTAAGAAAAGCATAAATAACATTCAGACTTGTTAAATTAATAACCGATTAGAAATCAAGGAATATGATTGATCCTCCAAAATCCATAGATTCAATCTACCTTATGTTTTTGTGAATTAAACAAAGGTACGATCATCTATCCCCCAATTAACTTAGAAATTAATAAGAGTAGTTAATTCTTACTAATTAATTGAACACAATAAGGAAAACACAATTGAATAAAAACACAATCATTAATAAAAAGGAAAAAGGTTCAATTGGTTACATTATAACTTTCACGGAAGGCCCATGATTTGGGGATTAGTTACATATAGAGAGATAAAATAGACAAGAACATAATAATCCAACAAAATAATCCATAATCCTAATTCAAGAAAAAGAATAACAAAACCATAGTGCTAGCAAAGCTAACAATATGATGTTACAACTTGCACTATGAAAGAGCTTCTACTTTTAAGATCCTACAGGAGGATACCAAAAAAGAGATGAGAATGGAATGATGTGTCTCCAGGATGTGATAGGCTTGTGAACCGGAGTGCGGTGTGACCTTTGGAATCTAGGGTGGTGTGTTGTAGTCTGGTAGGGCCTCCCTTTTATAAGTAGGGATTAGGGTTTCACTATCGTGGACCAGGCTTGACCCAACCGCTCCTTTATTCATCGTGACCATTCTAAGTCATCTTGCAACATTGTAAGGCTGACTTGGATGTCTCCTGCGTTATTTGGGCTAATGTGGTATTGTCGCACTAGATATCTTATCTTTTTAAACTTTTTTTATCCTTTTTGTGACCCTAAAACTTATCTATTTTCATATTCTCTGCCTGTGTGACCATTCTTGCAAAAATAAGGGAAATTATGTAAAATTACAATTAAATAATCATAAATTATATCGTAATTATAACTAATTTTTCGTGGATAAATCAACAAAATGGTGGTTTATCAAGGAATCAAAGACTTAAGGCATAAGTAAGATTAAGCTTCTATTACAATCTTGGAGTAAGGGATGCCTTATGAGTGATTGGCGTGAGGAAATGTTGGTTTGAATGGTGAGAACATTATAGGGGAAAGAATGAAACACTTAGTGAGGTGTGTAAGAACTTGAACAAATTTCAAATTCACTAACCAAGTGAGGGCAACAAGTGTTCCTCCTTTTGTGTGATTTCGTAGGTCACTTTGGAGGAGAAAACTTCAAGGAACCAAGATCAAGAAGTATTTGAATACTTGATGTTTGAAGACGTGAAGTTGAAGGAAAATTGAAGGTTCTTGTTTATAGTTTTCAATTCTGGTTCTATTATAAAATTAGGTTTGAAAATTTGTAAATTATGTAATCTTTGAGTTATAATTTTTGTTCTTGTAGTAGGTTCATTTACATATGTAAATTCAATTTCCATTTCCATTTGGGTGTAATTGGCCATTGGATTGCCTTAGTGTAGGATACTCACCAAAAAAGGCATTTAATAAACTGTCATTCTATCATTTTATTTGTGAAATTTAGGTATAATTATTGCATGATTTAGCATAATTCATTTATAATTTAGCATAAAATCATTTATTTTGGCAAGAATGATGCAAGTAAAGAATCAAAAAATAGATAGACTTTGGGTCAAAAAGAAGACAAAAAGGACATAAAAAGACAAGGAAGTAGAAAAGGACAGAAATGCCTCCTCAATTAACCCAACATGGCTTTGCAGACCTGAGCATGCTCGTGCTAGTATGAAGTTTCATGGTCGTACCAAGATTGGAAGCGCCAACAAATAGTGCCATGTCAACCTTATTGATGCAATAAACATCCTAGTCAACCCTATGGCGCTATAGAAGACCTAGAGCGACCGCGATGAGTGAGAGGCAACTAGGTCAAGCTTGGCCACGGTGACTAGGTATATTCTTAAACTCAAAGTTTTGTGTGCTACCTGATTTGATTTTTTGTAGTTCAAGAATATTATACAACCCATGTGCGGAGAGGTATTTTTCTTTTCCAAATGAGTTCCCATGAAAATTCTCCTAGGAACCAAATGGAAAAATAGGAAAATAGGCTAGAAAGGGTTTTTCAAACCCAAACTAAGGTCATTGAACAATGTCTAGAAAATCTAAAAAAGATAAATTTAACCAGGTGTCCAAGGAACCAAAGGGAGGTTGAGATAAGTGAGTCTAGAAAGGGGGATACCATAGTGAAGAGGAGGAGACATCTGAGGGAGATGTCAACTTGTTTGGTGAAAATAAAGATCCTAGGAGCAAAAGCAAAGAAACTCCATAAATAGATAGACCCTCTTCTAGAGATAAGCCTCATTCATCTAAGAAAGCACTCACACACAAAGACATACCCTACAGGTTAGATAGACATAAGACTTATCATAGGACTAAGGAACCTTCTAGGACTAAAATATAGATCCAATAGAAGTAGGGATAGATAAAGGAGTTCATCTAGGGATACTGTAGAAGATAGATCCTAAAGGAATAGGACTAGTGATGGAAATTAAAAGTGTAGGATCATCTAGAACCCTTACAAGTGCAAAAAGTAAAAATGCTAAGGTTTCAAGAGAAGAACGACTCAAGGCATACATAGATTGGAAGCTTAAGGCTAAGCAACTATTTTCTAGGTATCCATTAGGGAGAAACATAAAGAAAGGTTAGTAGTCTTAGAATTTAGTGATTATACCCTAATCAGGTGGCATAAGCTCAATAAGGAAAGTTATCAATCGTTGAGTGAATTGGAGGAAATGAAAAAAAATAACGAGGACTAGATATGTCCCTTCTCATTATTTGAGAGAAGTTTATAATAAGTTCCAAAGACTCATTGACATGCTCGTCGCAAATACCCAAAAATAATGTCTAGATTTTCCCCAACTATTGGTATAGTATCAGGTACAACCTAGGTCATCTCCCAAAGACCATTTCAGATTCTTAAGCAAATTAGGAGAAAGTTAGAACAAGAGGATTTTGTAAAGATGCGATATTAAGTTCTAAATACAAAATAAAGAATGAAATTAATTTGATTCAATGATTATTAACTCAAGGAATTCAGAGGCTATTTTCTTAACTAATCATTGATCACTAAAATCATGCATTACGTTTATCAACCTAGGATCATCTGGAACCCCTAAAATGATCCTTGAATTCTCTACTGAGAAAACTCTCAGGATTCAATTGATTAGGATCAACAAGATTTAGTAACCACTTAATCTTTCATTAGATCTAAACCAATTTCATAATCAGAATTCAGTTGAAGTAAGTAATAAAATGAAAACCTTCAATTCAATTACTTAATTTCTACTCTTCAAACTTTTGGAAAATGATTTACCAATCAAAAACCAATTAGAAATCAATTATGCATTAATCAAAATACGTCAACCGAACAAACTTTGATTAAAAGAATAAAATTGAAGAATATAGTAAAGTAGAGTAGAAATAACTTAATAAGCATGTAAATAAAGATCAAGACCTCAAATTTAAAATGACAATAGCTTCAATCCTTGAATTGGAATTACAAACTTAGCCTTGCATGAAGGAGGCAAACTAACAACAAAGAAAGAAAGATGAAAAATGGTATTGGAGTTAATATCCAAGGTGTGCTTTTCTCCTCTTGTAAACCCTTCTATTTATAGAAAATTTTTGAGGCATCATCTTTAGAAGGTCACCAACCAGCTTTTTTACTTTTCCATCCTTTTATTGCTTTCACATGGGCTTTGCTGAAAATGCAAAACACTTTTGAATTTTTGTCACCAATCAGCACAACAATTTTGACGTTGATTGCAGTACAATTTCGGATATTTAGATGTCCAAATTAGAGATTTAGGTCTGAACAAAAGTTGTAGCCCTGAATTTTAGCTTTCCAACGGATCTGATTTCTTCTCAATATGACTTCTGTATCTCAATATATGGCTAGATCTTTGCACATTGTTAAGGTTCAATGATAGCAACACTATCTCATCTTTTGAGATAATTTCGGAGTCCTATACATCCTATTTAGAGTCTGATCTTGCTTTGTAACTGTGAGCACTTCTTTAAGCTTTCATTCAAGATAGATTTCATGATTTTTGGATGTCTAAAACTCCTATTATGCTCAAAATACTATAATAGTGTCATTTTAATCGGTTAAGTAAAGAAATTTAATTAAACTCCATATGAACCCAAACTCATAAAATATGACAAAGATCACTTAATTGAACATATAAGAAGTCTTAATGAGCTACAAGTGAGGGATAACTATTTATGAAATTTATGCTTATCACTCACCTAAGGCACCAAAAGTATGGATGAATATTATAAAGAGATGAAGATAGCAGTGGTTAGATCTAACTTAAGTGAGAGTGAGGAAGCCATATTTGCCAGGTTCTTAGATGGATATATGCATGAAATCAGGGATGTTATAGAACTTCACCATTACTTAAGTTTGAATGACCTTTTCCATCAAGCTTTAAAGGTAGAATTCTAAATCAATATGAAAGGTACAGATAAATTCACTACATATAAGTATTCCACATAAGACTCTTGGAAAGATAGAAAGAAGGACTCTAGTTTAAACCTAGAGACCAAAAAGATGCCAAAGATTCCAAGGAGTTCAAGGACAAAGCTCCTACCTTTCCCTTAGGTAAAGAATCCTCCATTAAGTGGTTTAATTGCCTAGGAAGATGCCACATAGTCTCCTAATGCCCAAATAAAAAGATCATGATCCTTAAAGACAATGATGATTATTCATCTTTAGAGTCTATTGGGTTTAGCCCCTATTCCTCTTCATTTGAGGATGAAACCCTAGAGTATGTACTTGAGGGTGACCTTCTAGTGATTAGGAGGTTACTGGGTAATGTTTTTAAAGGGAGGAAAAGACCCAGAGAGAGAACACTTTCTACACTAGATGTTCTATCAAAGGGCACACATACTCCTTAATTATTGATGGGGTAGTTGTACTAATGTTGCTAGTATTAGGTTAGTCAACAAGTTAGGGCTAGTAACCCCATCCCACCCTAAGCCATATAAGCTTTAATGACAAAGGAGATCTATTGGTTAACTAAGAAGTACTCCTCACTCTTACCATAGGAAGGTATGGGGACAATGTTACCTATGATGTTATCTCTATGGAGGTCACTCATATGTTATTGGGAAGGCAGTGACAATATGATCAAACTGTCCATCATGATAGGCATATAAATAGGTATTCTTTCCTATTTAATTCCTAAAAGATAATAGTTCCCCTCAACTCTAGTGAGATCTATAAAAACCAGATGTAAATAAGGAAAAAAAAGGATTAAAAAGAGGAAGGAACTGAAAGGGAAGAAATCTAAGGGTCATAGAGAAGAGATCTCTATCCAAGTAACTTATTATTTGAGCCAAGGGTAGTAAAACAAACTTTAATGGCTAGGAAGATCATATACTTAATGTTTCCCAAGGAGAAAATCTTGCTCCAAGAGGTAGAAAGCATCCTTAGGATCATCTAACTACTATTGGAAGAATTTGAAGACATATTCCCCAAGGAGATGCTAGTAGGGCTTCCTCCCTTGAAAGGAATTGAGCACCACATAGATTTAATTCTTGGTGCCTCTCTACCAAATAGGCTAGCCTATAAGAGTAACTTTAAGGAGACAAAAGAAATCTAAAAATGGATAAGGGAACTTCTAGATAAGGTGTGAATGAGGAGAGCCCTTATGTTGTGCCTGTCTTACTAGTACTAACAAGGATGGTAGTCGAAGAATGTGTATAGACTATTAGGTCATCAACTAGATTATTATTAGGTATATACACCTTATACTTAGGTTATATGACCTATTAAAATACCTCCATAGGTCTTGCATTTTCTCCAAAATAGATCTTAGGTCAGGCTACCACCAAATAAGAATGAAGAAAGGGGATGGGTTGAAGATAACCTTTAAATCCAAGTTTGATAGCCTGACCCTATTGTATGAATGGTTAGTCATACCCTTTGTGTTAGCCAATGCTTCCATCATGTTCATGAAGCTCATGAACCATGTGCTAAGATATTTAATAGGAAAATATGTTATAGTATAATTTGATGATATCTTGGTATACTTCAAACCTCAAGAGGAGCATATAGGGCATGTTAGGGCAGTTCTCTTAATATTAAGAGAAGAAAAGTTATAAGCTAACTTAGAGAATTGATCTTTTTTCTTGGATCAAGTCATCTTCCTAGGATTTATCATCGACAACCATGGGATCTAAGTTGACCAAGAAAAGGTCAAGGCTATCCAAGAGTGACCTATTCTCCAAAATGTGGGAGAATTTAAAAGTTTTCATGGCCTAACAAGCTTTTATAGGAGATTTGTCAAGGAATTTAGTACAATATCTTCTCTTTTAAATAAGCTTTTAACAAAATGTTAATTTTTATTAGGAAGAAAATAACAACAAGCCTTTGATACTTTGAAATAGAGACTTGTTAAGGTACCAATGCTACCTCTACCAAACTTTGAAGAATACTTTGAGTTAGAGTGTGATGCCTCCAACATAGAGATTTGAGCGATCCTTCTCTAAGATGGACACCCCATTTCCTACTTTAGTGAAAAACTGAAGAGGGAGCTCTTAATTATCCCATTTACGATAAAGATCTATATGCTCTCATCCAGGCCCTACAGGCTTGGCAACACTACTTATTGTCCAAGGAATTTGTGATCCATAGTGATCATAAGTCATTTAAGTACCTTCAGGCCCAAGGTAAGCTCAATTAAGACATGAAAAATGGGATAATTTCTTAGAATAATTCTCTTATGTCATTAAACATAAGAAAGAGGATAATAACATGGTTTCTGATGCTCTCTCTAGGAGACATGCCTTGTTAACCTCCCTAAGTGTCAAACTAATTGGATTTAAACACTTCAAAGATTTATATAATGGGATGTAGAGCATGGAAAACTCTACCAAGATTGTGCCCATAAGGCATGCAATGAGTATTTTAGGCACCAAGGTCCACTCTTTAGATGTAATCATTTGTGTGTGTGTGTGTGTGTAAATGCTTCATGAGACACCTTTTTTCGAAAGAGTATCATAAATAAGGATTAATACAAAACTTTGGCACCCAAAAAACCCTAGTCATTTTAAGGGAAAAATTCTTCTAGCCACATATAGAAAGAGATATGCAAAAATATTTCCAAAGGAATGTAATTTGTAAGTAGGCTTAGTTAACTACGAAGTCTCATGCCTTGTATACACCCTTACTTGTTCCTGAGTCCCCTTGGGCACACATTACGTGGACTTTATCTTAGGCCTACCCAGGTCCCCAAGAGGAATGGATTCCACCTTTGTGGTAGTGGCCACTTTAGTAAGAAGACCCATTTTATTCCTGTCAAAAGATGGATGATGCTAGCTTCGTGGCCAAACTCTTCTTCAAGGAAGTAGTTAGGTTACATGGCATACTTAGGAGTATAATGTATGATAGAGAAACTAAGTTCTCCATCCACTTTTGACGTACCCTCTGGGGTAAACTAGAAAGTAAACTCCTACTCTCCACTACTTGCCATCCCCAAACTGATGGCCAGACTAAAATGGTGAATAAAACACTTCCTACCCTTCTTAGGACTATGGTGGGTAATAAATCTAAAGACTTGGGAGGAATGTTTTCCTCATGTTGAGTTTACTTACAATAGGGAACCCTATTCTACCATCCAACATTCCTTCTTCAAGGTAGTATATGAGTTAAATCCTCTCATCCCAATATATTTTTTACCTATCTCTAACATAGCCAGTTATCATAGTAAGGATGAAGCTCAGAAAGGCAAGTTTATTCAGGAGCTCCATGTTAAGGTCAAAACTATCATAGAATAAAAAATGGCTCATTATGCTAGATTGGCCAATAAAGGGATAAAGAAGGTTCTTTTTGAACCTAAGGATTGGGTGTGGCTACACCTTAAAAAGAAAAGGTTTCCTTCTTTAAAGAAATCTAAACTCCAACCCCAGGGTGATGCCTCTTCCAGGTTCTAGAGCGCATAATCCCTAATGTCTATCACCTAGACTTACCTGGGGATTAAGATGTTAGCATTACCTTTAATGTCTTTGACCTCTCTCCTTTTCTTATAGGTTCTGATAATGAAGGTTCTCATTCAAGGAAGAATTCCCTCGGAAGGGAAGGAGATGATGTAGGGATCACCATGGAGAGTATTATATTTATAGAGGGCTCTCAAGGCAAGGTCATTGGACCCATTGGACCCATCATTAGAGTTAGAGCAAGGAAGTTGTAGAAGAAGGTGAAAGCCTTCCTAGGCCTTTAAGAGAAGCTTCCTCTAGCCCAACATACCACCTCTCCCATGGCTTTACATATTATGGAGTAGGGCTAGGATATTTTTCTTGTATTACAAATTAGTAGGTTCAATTGTATAGGCTTGAACCTAATTCCCCTATACTTTGCTAGGATAGTTTGGGCCTACTTTAACCCATTTAAAAGGTTTCACATAAGGATGAGTAAAACATCACTCTTGGGCTTAATTCCAAGTCTAAACACTTAATGCCATGCATATTCACCTCACTCTTTCCTTGGACCCCTAAAACTTGGCCTATATAAAGGTCCCATATATTACATTTTTCACACTTTTTGAATCTTAATTGAATTGAGAGAATTTTTTTAAGAGTTCCTCTTCTTTTTCTACTCCTTTCCTTTGAGTTTGAGAATAAAGCTTCTCCTTGTCCATGTAATCCTCCAAGGTGGAAGGGAGAAGAGACTTATCCTCCCATGAGATGGCACCATCCTTACTAGTGTTTGAAGATCCAAGAATTCCTCTTTCATCTTTTTCCATCTCCAAACTCCATTGTCCAAAAAGTAAGTAGCCTCATAGGGCCCCATAGTAACTTAGGCCAACATATTGCAAAACTAACATTCTTCTTCTACTCTTATAAATACAACCCACCATAGTGACTTTTATTTCTCCTCCTTATTTTACCTTTCCTTTGCATCTTGTCCGTTTGAATTCTCTCTATACTCTTCCTTACATTTTCTGCTAATAGAACCTCCGTTCTTTTTCCTTCTTTCACCATCACGAGAAACAAATATCATGGCCTTATCCTCTACTTCTACTAAGAAAGCTTTCCCCCTAATATACACTAGCAACCTACTCAATGATGGTGAGAACATCTATGTACCGTACCCAACATTGGTTGAGGAGCAAAGTGTTATCAACTGACCCCAGGTAATTGACCCTTTTAGAATTAAGGATAAAGTTAACACCTTTCTTGGGTCATTACCTACACCAAGCTCTCCAATATTCCCACATCTTCCACGAGAAAAGATCTATGCCTTGTTTAGTATTCTCAACCTTAATTGTAATATCCTAATAATGACATTCATCCTATGATTAAGTCATATCACAAATTCATTATCATTTATTACTTCATGATGTAGAATTTTTTATAAAATAACGGTATTGAAAATATGGTACAATTTTTAAAAAAAATATTGATTGAAAGTGCAAGTCTCGTTGTAGAAATTTAATGTAGCATAAACTAAAACATTAAGACATCGTCACTCATGGTAACTTTGAAAAATCGTATTTATTTACTTATTATAATATACATTCATTTATACAACAATGTTTATATTATTATTTACATAAATAGTACAACATATAAGAAATAACAAGTCAAAGCTCTCAGTGAGTCCTTTAAAATAAGACAAAGGTGTTAGTTCCCATTATAAGTTACAATCATCCATAACAAAACATACAGAGCACATGCAAACAAAACAAAATCCCCATTAGTGATTCATAGGTTATCTCCTAATAGATTTATAGAATCTTCTCCTTATCCAACCCATGAGCATTATAAAGCCAATCCATACTACGCGGTTCGAGGTAAATTATTGTCATCACAGTTGGCATAATTGGGGTCTAGAAGAGAAATGGAAGGTAGAGAATGAGCAATCATAATTTCATAATAGGTATCTATCCTAAGGTTGGTGATATAATTTCTATTCTAGCCACTTTAGTTTATATATTAAAATAAATGATAAACATGAGTTTAATTGTTACCTTTAAAATAACATTTATCTAAATTGGATTCTTTTTAATAATAGTAGGGATCACATTTCATACAAGCATACATCTAATTGACTTCTTGAGTTATATTCTCATAGAACTTTACTTAATAGAACACACATTCATTCTTTAGATCATCTTATTATCATAACATAGACATTATTTGACTCTTACTCATTTTATGCCTTAATCATACGTTTTCTCATTCTCTAGTCATCTTTTAGTGATAGTTTTATTCAAGGCATATTATTAACAATTTAGTCAAACAATGTCTCTCACTTGTCTCCTAATCTACCTTCTGATCTAAGATATGAATTCATTCTTTGATGGTCGCCACCATCATAATTTATTAAAGCCTTAAGGCCTCATCATAGAAGGATTTTCTTGAAGCCCTATGGCTTCACCATATAAAGTATTATGCCTTCTGATTACCATAGAAGGTCTTGTACCTTCTAAGTGTGCACAAGTCTTAGACTTGACACCATATAAATTATTATGTCTTTTTGACTTATTAGGTTCCATTTTAAATCTTCATAATAATATGCTTGCTCAATAACTAGTCAATATGATATGTACATATAGTATCCAAATCATCTAATTTCTAAGATAATCCATCAACAACATCATCACATGGAACCATATATTCACACATAAGTCATGACATCACTCAAGAGAGCACATAACATATTTACGTATAAAGAGACATACTCTATCACCATGATAAATAGTGCATTATTCCCAAAAATATACTTTTTTAGTAGAAATCTTTACTTGAATATGGTCCTTAAATTTTGGGCAGCATGCATAATTTTTCTCAAGTGGTCTAAGTTTACCTTATTCTTTTTGTGTTATGACAAATTTCTTAAGGCAAACCTACACCACTCATCCTTTTTAAGTTTCTTTTAACCTTTCCTTTTCTCAATATTTTGTCATAAATATATTTATGATGGCTGAGTGGCATTCTCTCTTCCCTAAATAGGTTTCTATCTTTCATAAATCACTTAACCACTTTCCATCTTAAGTACCATTGCTAAGGAATATGAGTAATTAAATCTTCTTAATCACTAATGCCTAATTTGTATAACTTGGTCCTCTTGCAGCCAAATGGCCTTTTCTACTTTTTAAAATTTGATGTTCATTTTGTAAGTCTTTATGGTCAATCTTTTAAACTTTACCTTTTTAGAAGACATCTTTTTGGTTCTTACTGTAACACCCTAAAAATGAAGTTCGTTTTATCCTTAAGTTGTGTGTGCAATTTCATTATTAGACTGTTACTTCATGATTCCGAATCTTTTTAAAAATTACTATTAGTGAAAATACTAATTTTTTAAAAAAAAAACCTTGGTTGGAAATGCAAGTCTCATCGTATTAATTGTCGTATCAGAAAATAAATAATCAGGCATCCTCACTTGTGTCTGATTAATAACTCATCTACGTTACTTATACAGACTTACCACTTATTTTAATCACTTAGGTTCACAAGTTAGCGCAATCACTTACATGTCATAAATTATAAAAACTTTATAGTCATACAGTCCATAGGATTTAATGAAAGTTAAGTTAAGGCATCAGTACCTTTACGCACTTAATTATACGCATAACTACTACTACTACTACTATATTTACATCATATACAATATAATACCAATATTCATACTACTTATTTATATTACAATTATCCATGGCTATCATACAAAATGTACATTATGGATATGACTCAAACTTTACTGCTTTAAAGTCCATACAAACGCTTCAATAATGGGGGTCATGATGCTCTAACCATAAATTATCATCCAAAGCATAAAAGGTTCCATTTTTCATCTCCTGGAAAACTTGAAATGGGTGCAGCCAGGGATAAGGAGAACTACACTGTAATGACCAGATATGGGAAGAACCATGGTAATGAGAGCGTGTTTGAGGGTCACTCCCCCTTTCAGGTTAAGAGGAGTCTTCCACTACTGCAGTTTGAGGTGCTTGATAACCGGGTGATGTAGGAAACACCATGTTGGGATGAAAATCCTCCAAAGGAATGAAGAAGTTCGTTATGGAGAAATTAAGAATCATTACAGTAGATACAAAGATAGGGCCTAAAGAAAAGTAAACCCTCATGTTGGCTTGGGCAGTAATAACTAACCCATGAACATTTGTGGACCAATTAACATTGCTGAACTCAATAAACACTATCACAGTTGCAAAAGACATTCATAGCATTTGGGAAGAAAATGGTGGAAGAGGGGTGAGAAACTAGATTTCTCAATAGAACTCTATTCTAAAGTTAGTGACAACACTTTCAACCCAACCACTTCAATTTATTTAGAAACATGTCATGCAAATAGGTTCATTTTTAATTTTTAACAAAAACCTTAGCTAAAGTGGATTTATTTTTACAAAAATAGGAACTAGTTTCTATCATAAGCATTCAAATTACTTATTCTGGGTTTCATGAGTCTCATATACTTTTGGGATCACATTCAACATATCACATATATCATTTGACTATCATCTCATTCATGCCCTAACATAATTCTTCTCTTTTCTCTATCACTCTCTTAATGATAATCTATATCATAGGCATATAATATAATTTTGTCAAACAATATATTTTCATTGGCTTTACTATTCTACCTTTTATTCTTAGGACATAAGCTCATTCCTTGATAATTGTCACCATCATAATTATTGAAACTTGACGGTTCATAGTAGAAGGATTTTTTGAAAACCTTTTTCTCTCCACCTTAAAAGGACTATTTTGCCTTCTGAATATGCAGAAGGCACATTAAGAGTAGTATTAACTTGTTACGTAAATTCTCTTTTTAGTGATCCCTTAGTTAATTAGGTTCTTTTTTAAAGCTTCCAAATAATATGCATGCTCAAACAATTCAACCAATATACCATGTACATATAGTTTCTAATACAAACACGTTTACCATTCACACATGAGCATCATATAACACATTACTTTCTAAATAATTTAAGAGTACCTTCCATACATTTTTCATTCATATTTGTGTACTCATAAGGCATCACTACAAATTGGCATAATTATTTTAAGTAGAAACTAATCTTCTAATTAAAAATTTCTTAATTATGCTTAATGTACATTTCTTTGACAGCATGAAACCTTCCTCCAAGAACTTGTCAATCCCACTTATTCCTTAAGTTTTATGAGAAATCTCTCCTGGAAACTTAGTCCGCTCATGCTTCTAAGTTACCTCTCAACCTTTTCTTTTCTCAAAGATTAAGTTCCTCTTAATATTTTTCATGTAAGTTCCTAAAAATTTGGAGTCTTAAAATACTTGGCCAAATGGCCTCCTTTAGGTATATCTTCTTTGTGTTCTTCAATTCAGATGTTTTATGCAGAATTAACTTATTCCTAGTTTTATAATTATAAGTTTTTTCATTTCTTGACCAATAACTTTGCTAATCAAATTTGAACCATTAATTAACCTACTTGTTTACTTCCTTGCCTATGAATTTTAAGACTTATTACTTATCTTTTTTAAATGTCTTTAAGCATCCAACTTAAACCTACTTTACCTAATTATTCTATAGGTGGCCAAATCCACTCCCTAAGGTCTTAAAGCATTAAGGTTAATTTTTTTTTTCTCACATTAGAAGGTGATTTACACTAATTAGGACTTAGGTTATTAATCCATACAAATTTAGAGATTTTTAGGACTTTTCCTTCTTATTTAGTAGGCATGGCTGATTGGTTCATCTTTCTCCCTTAACTCCATAATTAATTCCTACTCACCACCTTATGCATATCTAGGTTCATTCTTAGTCTTAACAAGATTTTAACTTTTTTCACCAATTTACCCAAGTATGGTCGAATGGTTATCCAAACCATTACCAAGTCTCTTTCAAATTTATAATTCCTTTCTCATACATGGTTAGGCTCCTTATTACACTTTAATCAAAATTTTAAACTTAAGTTTCCTTAATTTAGTGGGAAGTGGTTGAAACCACTATATGTCCAAACAAGGGGTTTTTTTTTTCTCAATTTCTTCTCCTATAACCTTTATATCATGAATTTTAGCACTTTTTACATCACATGCTTTTAGATCCATCAAGATTTGTCCTTTCTTCATAGATTTTATCATGATCATGGAGGGTATTAAGTGTCTTTTTTAACGTTGGGTCCATAATTCCACCTTTGCTCTTACTAGTTTTAAGGTCCAAGTTTTAAGCTTATAACTTTTGTGACTTAACCTTTTTAGTCTTTTAGAATACTTATCATATGGGTTCAGATCTGAACTTTTGTCAAAGTCCAAGGTCAATATTAAAACATTAAGAAAAGACATAAGCAAGCTTACAACTTTGAACATAAAGTCCTTAAAGAAAGCATTTTAAAGACAACCAAGTAAGAATCTACTAGATCTACTCAAAGATCTATCCATTCCTTACTTTGAGAATCTTAAAAATTTTCATAAAAACTTTAAAATATGGCCAAACTTCAAAGAAATTATTTTTAAAAAATTTTAACTCATTAAATTGTTCCAAATATTATTAGAAGCACTTTAATCCATCAATTCCCTTTTAACTTCCAAAGATCACTAAAAACTTTTTAATGTTCATTTTTAACCATAAAGGATAGTTTTAAACTCCACCAAACTCAAGCAAGTGGGATCCATAGAACTTAAAGAGAGATCCACCAAAAAGAGAAGAAAAACAAACCATGAACACATAATTAAAAGCTTAGAAAAAGTGTATGATAAAGATCTTACTTGTTGAAGATTTTTATGGAGGTTTTGTGGGTCTTCAAAGTTGGTTCCCTCCTCCTTGATGGTCCACATGAAATCTTCTAGTGAAGGTTGTGGGGCTTGGTTGATTTGTCTTATTATAACTTAAACTTCAAAGATAGAAGTTCAAGTTCAGTGTAGGTTTTGGTATTTTAACAGAAGTTGGAGTTTTGGGTGAGAATTAAATTCTCACTTAAGGGCATTTGGTATTTCAAATGAGCCTCCTCTTATCCTATAGGAAATTCGGCCACTTTAGGACATGTGAGAATTAAATTCTCACTTAAGGGCATTTTAGTCCATTTACATGCAATTTACATCTTCCAAATTAAATGTAAATGTAAGAAATTATCTTTTAGGATTAGTTTAACACTAATCAATTTGAATTTAACATTAAATCAAGGTTAATTTACTTTAACCATGATTAATTTTCTCTCTCCTCATTAATACATTTGTCTTACATGTCATAAATGGTGTTATGGCTCATGGGGTGAGTCATCACATTTTTCACATTAAAATTTTCATGTTCAATAGATAAGGTCTAATTCCTGGCTTCTGCTTCACATTTTCTTGTCCTCCAACCTTCCAAAAGCATTTTGGTAATTTTTTGAAAATTTTCCAAAAAGTTCACAAATTGTTCTTGCTTTGTTTCTAAAACTTATTGGTTCATTCCTGAATCATTCTTATGTCATTTTTCATTTTCCAGGAATAGTTTAGCCCTTATAGAAGATAAAGCTTTCCAAGGGTGTTTTGCATTTCTGATGGTGTTTTCTTTCTCTCTTTATTTTATTCTTTTCTTATGACTTTCTAACTATTTTTAATGGATTATAAACCTTTAAAATATCTTTTAACTTTTATTATGGGTTTCATGCATATTTATGTGTGTTATCCTAATGTAGGGGCATTTTTATCATTTGCTAAAAATTCTCTAATTTCTCTCACTTTTGTTCTTATCTCTACTTTATTTCTTACAAAAAGGACATTTGTAACTTAGGAAGTCTATCATGAGAATTGTTGGGTGTTACACTTACCCTTTTCACTAACTTACTTATCAATCTTTTGGCTTAAAATCATTTCCATTTGTTTGAGATCACTCTTAGGACTTAGTGATGCAAAGGTCCTAGTTGCAGATGATCTCAACAAGCAAAGTCATTGGGCCTATTGTACCTTATACCATTGACCCTATTGGGCCTCACACATTAGAATAGGATTTAAGTACTTTTTGTATTTTAGGAACTAGCAAGTCTAAATATGTATAAGATAGGGCCTATTTTCTTGCAACTTTTTTATGAGCTTTTTGGGCCTAAAGTGGCCCATTTATTAGGCTACCTTAAGGAGGGATAATGGACTCCTTTTGGATTCCATGAGAGGCCCAAAACCAACCTTATGAATCCATGCTCGTAGGCGTCACTTGTACATATAAATAGAAACCTTTATGTGTAAATTAAACACTTTTAGGTCATTTGAGAAATTCACATTCAGATTTTAGAGAGAGTTCTCTCCATTTTCTTCCCTCTAAACCAAGCATGGGGTTGAAGATCCTCCTTATCCATGACAGCTTCCATGGTGGCAGAGAAGAGACTCATCCTCCTCAAGAGGTGGTGCCTCAAAGCATAGTTGAAGCATCAAGATCCTATCCTTGTTTTTCCATTCCATTCAACCTCCTTTGACCAACACCTTTTCCTCTCTTGTTTTTGCATGGATTCTTTGCTTGGCCGAATAGTATTCTTTTTCTTGCATGAGCATGTTCATGCTTCTTTTAAGGTTTATAGGAATTCCTTTTGTATGCCTACCTTCTTTTGTAACCCTTAATCTTATTTTTATAACTTCTTTGGCTTCTAAGTCTTATCTTGATTCAATCATTTTGAGTGTTCTTTTCTTGTATTAATCTTTTCTTATTTGTCTTTAATTTTTTTTATTTTTGTCACTTGCCACCTACACTTGTATAAGTACTTCTTAATATCTAGGAAACACCTAGAACTTTAGGTTTATGTTGAGATTGTTATTTAGTCTCAAGCTTGGATTAGGGGTTGTTTCTTTATGATTGAATTAGTGTGAGGAAGGCTTGGTTGTGTGTGGTGAGATCACCAGAGGGTAAAAATGGAAACACTTGGTGATGTGTGTGATATTTTAAGCCTATTTCCATCATACTAACCAAGTGAAGGAAGCAAATGTTCATATTTGTTTGCAAGGTTTTGTAGGTACTTTGGAGGAGGTAAAGCACAAGGAAAGGTGATGAAATACACTCAATAATTTGTAACTTGAAGGCAAAATTGAAGACTAGTTGTAGTCTTCTTACATTCGGTTATGTTGATTGTAAATTTAGATTTTAATGCTTTGTAACTAGGTGTAGTTTGGGTTGTAATTCTAGTTCATTGTAGTAGGTTTATTTATTTGTGTATTTGAATTTCCTCGCAATTTGTGTGTAAAAGCACTTTGGACTCTTAGCCTTGGTATAGGATACTCATCTAAGGCCATTTTAAACTTTTCTTTGATTTTCTAAGTTTAAAGTTTAAACTTTTGTTTGATTTTCTAAGTCCACAACTCCTCCATTTATACTTAATATTTTAAAGATCAAGCCTTTATGACTTATAAGTTAAATTTTAGATTTTTTTTTCCTTAATACTTCTAGTCCATGATCATACTTGTCCAATTTTGAAGTTCATTACTTTATGGTTCAAGATCTTTGGCATTTTAGAGTGAAAACAACAAACTTGCACTTTTTAAGAAATAAAGCAACACATGGTGGATATATGCTCAAATAAGATAAGGTTCTCAAAATCTTCTCTAATTTCTAAATCAACCTTAACTTAAGTATCTTTCAAGACTTACTTAAAAACTCTTCAAATCCACCCAAAACTTCTAAAAATTATTTTTAAGAATTTTTAACCAATTAAAATGTAAGGAGTTCCAATAAGCACTTTAAACCATTTAAGCTTCATTTTTGGTCCATTAAAAATTATTGAAACATTAGAAATTCTTATTTTAAAACCCTAGGTAAGTTTTAAACAAAATCATACTCAAGAAAGTGGGATCTTTGAGTTTAAAGAAGAGATCCATAAAGAAGAAGAAAAATAGGCAACAATAGTCAACAAAAGCACATAGAAAGTTTTAAGGGAAGAAAATCCTACTTTTTGAAGCCTAGAAGTAAAGTTTGTTTGTGATGAAGAATCACCCCTTTGATGGTCCTAAAATAAAAATTCGACAAGAGGAAAGAAGAAGTCTTTGTTGTTTAGTTTTTAACTTAAGCTTCAAAAATGTAAGTTTAAACTTAGTTAATTCTGGTTTAGAGAAAGGATGAAGGTGAAAATTTGGTGTAGATAATTTGGCCAAGTGTATTGGGTAAATTTTAGTGAAGTAAAATGATAGATAAACCTAGCTTATGAATTCAGCCACTTTAGGTTAATTAGGGATTTAATTTTGAACCAAGAATAAAATGGTAATTTTACTTATAATAATTCTAAAATAATGAATCTTTATCTTCTAGGATTAATCATGATTTAGCTAATATAACCATGGTTAAATATAATCTAATCATAACTAAAGTAACTTAACCATGGTTACTTTTTTTCCTCCTCATTAATATTTTTTTCTTTTATGCATTTATGATATGGTGACTCATGCTTTGGGATTTATGTCCATTATGACGAGCCTTGTCACCTAGAAAACCATGTTACTAGGTAAGCATCATCTACCGGCTTCTACCAACAATTTTTGTCCTATCCAGACTATCAGGGATATTTTGGTTATTTTCAAAGGTTTTCTAGAAAAGGCTCTAAAATTTCTTCATAAAGCTTCTACCTTTTGATTATTTCTTGTCAGTGTATTCCTAAACTTCTCACTTGATTCTAGTGGCAGTTTGAGATTTACTGGAAAATTTGGACTCTTTATAAGATCTCGAAGTTTTTACCGTAAGGTTTTTACCCTTTATCTATCATTAATATTATCTTAATATCATTATCATAATTATTGGAAGATCCTAAGTTACTCAGAAATCTCTAAACCTCTTCCTTGAGATTTCTATATTCTATTTGTTATTATCTTTATTTATAGGTATTTTTGTAATTTAAGAGAATCCTAACTTCTTTTAGAGATTTCAAGAAATTTTTGTAATTATAGAAAAACCTCAACTTTTTTAGATATTTTAGGAGCATTTTTATAATTGCAGGAAAATTCTAGTTTGCTTAAAGATTTCAAGGATGTTTCTGTAATTTTTCATTAAGTTTTTTAATTTTCTAAATTTTTTGAATATTTAATTTCTATTCTTGATTTATATTTAGAATTATTAATTTTTAAATCACAAAATCAAAGAAAAAAATTTGAGATGTATACATATGAGTTTATTATATATACGGAAGGAACCAAATGATGATCCATGGTAGAAGTTGTTTCTTTCTTCCATATCCACCACCATCCAAGATTTGTTCTAAAAAATAACTTTGTCCCTCTTCTCAATTAGGAATTATGGAGAACAAGTAAAAAGTTAAACTAGAATGAAAGGTTGCTAGTCAATTTTACCTGCTAACATGGTAGTTAATTTCACCGGCTAACAATTAACCTTGCACAATATTATCAATTAATTATGTGTAGGATAGTTTTACCATTATCTTCGTGTGTAGAGGTTAAATTAATTTTTTTTTTATCTATGAAAACCAAATTGAAAATAAGTGTTATATGTAAAAACTAAAAAGGTAATTATTTTCTTCTATATACAATGGGAAGTGAAAGATTTCAAATGCAACTTTATATAAGTTATTCTAATTCTTTTTTACTAGAACAACCCTAATAATTTTAGGATAATTTATATTAAACTTTAAATTTAAATATCGTTTTTTTATTGTATTAATAAAACAAACAAATCTATAATATAAATAATTTTTTATTAATTAATAGGTTATATAAAATGAAGATATATAATATATATTATCTTTAACTTTTAAAATAACAAATTTAAATGGAATAAAAATAGAAAAATATATAATTAACTTAAATATATTTCTAGTTTAATAAAATATAATAAATTTTAATTTAAATCTTTAATTTTTTTTATTTTTATTATTAAAATATTTAAAATTTTGTTATTTTTATATTTACCATTAAACGTTTGTTGATTTAAGTAATAAATATCTAGCTAAATCTTATCATGCTATTAATTAATGATATATATTAGAAAAATTTACATACAATAACTTAAATTATAACTTTCACTGCTAAATATAATAAATATTATTTAAAATATATGTTTATTATATTTTAAATTATAATTAAATATATTCTTATATTATTTATTTAAAAATTAATTTTATAGTTAATTTTTTAAAACACTTTATCACCTAATTTATAATTAACTTATTTATTTTCACTATTTCAAATTATACTTTTTGCGACATGTATTAAATGCAACATTTTTTAAAAATGTTACTAAAATTAATAGGTAACATTTTTTTTATATTTTAGTAACATTTTTTAAATGTTACTAATAATATTTTACAACATAAATAAACGCAACACTTCTTAAAATGTTACTAAAATTAATAGATAATATTTTTTTTTATATTTTTGTAACATTTTTTTAAATGTTACGAAAAGTGTAATATGACATAGTGTTTTTCTTCGCATTCTTATTTTTATTTTATAGAAGTTTTATCTTATTTTTTTAAAATTTTGTAAAAAATTAAATAAATTATTTAAAATATATATTTATTACATTTTAAATTATAATTAAATATATTCTTATATTATCTATTTATAAATTAATTTTATAGTTAATTTTTTAAAACACTTTATCACCTAATTTATAATTAACTTGTTTACTTTTTTCTTTCATTCTTATTTTTACTTTTTAGAAGTTTTATCTTATTTTTTTTAAATTTTATAAAAAATAAAATAACTTTTTTTTGTTATTTTTTATATAAAACTTTAAAAATAGAAAAAATGATATTTTACAAATAAAAAATAAAAAATTATTTTCACAAATCAATTTTTTTATTTTTGTTATCTTATTAAAATTTATTTTTTAATATTTATATTAATAAATAATGGGAAGAGAAATATATACTATTTACACACAAGAATTTCTTATGATTGGTCAGTGTCGCAACATAGCTAAGAACTACAACACCCCCGTATTTGTTCCGTATGTCTCAACTAGCTTTATCATTTAACTACGGTCCTCAAAACATTAGCTCCTTGGAAGAAAGTTTGGCACCAATTAACGGAGAAGAATAAATATTGAAAAAGTAATTTTGTTATAGGAATCAAACCTTTAAGAATGTAAATAAATTGAGTTAAATTTGTTTGGCACCAATTAACAGAGAAGAATAAATTTTGAAAAAGTAATTTTGTCATAGGAATCAAACCTTTAAGAATGTAAATAAATTGAGTTAAATTTGGTTGTGAGTATTAAAATGAGATTATTTAAAATTTTAAAATTTAACTATGAATATTAGATTTTTAATTTAAATAAAAAAATAGGAAGAAAATGTTCATGATTGAAATTGGAAAAATGTTATCATCAATTATTTAATTTTGTTATACCAGTATTTTATACATTGAACGAAAAGGGAAGATTACGTCAGATAGAAATGTGGACGGAGAAAGTAACCGTCATTAGAACTCTCGTCTGTACATTTGCATGGGTTTATTTTTGCATACTTGTGTTTGGCGTGGATATTCTTTCAATAAATTTATTATCTGTTATATATATATTTTTTATTTTTAAGATTTAATATATTTTAAAATTTATAAGATTTAATATGTTTAAAAATTTATAATATAAAAAAATTAATAAATAAATTTAAAATTTATATAAATATTCGATTAAAAAATTTAAATTTTAAAATTAATAAAATAAAAATTTATAAATTTAAATATATAATTTTAAAAAATATATATTAAACACTGATTATATTTAAATATAATAATACGCATAATATATATATATATATAAATTTAGATATACATAAAAAAATAAAATAAAATATAAAATATTATATTAAAAAAATTTATAAATATAAAATTTATTTTATTTAAATTTAAAATTTTAATTTTTAAAAATTATATAAATATATTAATATTATATAAATATAATAATATAAAAATAAATAAGATAAACAAATTTTTTAATAAATTTATTTATTTAAAAAATCTTTCTAACAAACCCTAAACCTATAAATTTATATAATGTTTTAAACAAGTGGAATAAGTTTAACTTTTTTCAAGTTTAGGTGAAAAGTTTGTGTACGGCGCGCTTGAATCATTTCAATCCTATATGTTGTTTGTTGTTAGTGGTGGCATGAAAAAGAGGAAGTATGCTGGGAGTGTGAATCAACTCTGCTTCTATCCGTGCATGCATGAAACTTGAGTATCAGCATTGAGGTGTGCTGTGAAAGTGTGAGAGCTGGGATGTGGTGCTGTTGTGTATGTGTGAATCAGGGAGAGAAGGATTGTGCGACGCTGGGAGCCTTAAGTATGGTGTAGGGTGAGAGAAAAAATAGTCTAGCATGAATGGGTTACTGGAATGTGGGTATTAGGGATCAGAGAATCCTCCCATAGAGGAATGTTGTGATTTTTTAGTGTGAGAGAGAACAGTGACGCTCCCTTACGAGTGAAGGAGATCATGCCACACCATCTACTAATATGAAAAATTTAATTAGTTTTAATTTATCTAATAAATAGATAGATTTAATTTTTTTTATATTATATATTTATATAATTTATAAAATTTTTAAATAATATATATATATTTTAGATTAATTTAATTGTTTTTTTTATTTTGTATAATTTAAATTTGTAATTTTTTTAAATGTTTGTATTTTAAGTTTATTTGTTAGTTTTAATGAAATTTTTTTTTTAATAAATAACAGTTTAAATCTTAAAATTTTTAAATAAATTAAATTTAAATATTCAAAAATAAAAAATTATATATGACTATTCTTATTTTATTAAATAAATTAAACTTAAACATTTAACAATTGGGTCATACTCGGAAATGATACATGGCTACACCTATTTTATCCTATGCCTACCAAAAAGATATGTGAATTGCATGTCTCATCCTCGCTAGATGGGTTCCAGTTGGTTACTAATGAAATGGAAAAGTAAAGGTGGATTTAGCAGAGAACATGGGAACACTGCTAAGGGGCTGTGTGTGTTCTCAATAAGATAAAATTTGAAGGTTAAAAAATGCACTTTGGAGAGAATGAGTTGGGAAGGGAGATAAAATAAGATGGTGGAAGTTCCTTAGAAAAGAGACCAAAAGATGAGATATGAATAATTTTTTTAAAATTAAGAATTTGAATAATTTAATTTTTTTTTTAATAAAAATTTACAATATAAAAAAGTTATCTAAAACACAATATGTTGATGATACAGTCAGTTTTTTTTAAAAGTCATCATTTTTAAAAATTATGTTATTTTTTTTTAAAAGAACCGATCAAACAAAACATATTATACAATATTTATAAGGAAATATTGCTAACATAAAAAAATCCATATATTTGGTATCCATATTTTTTTAAAAATAATTTTCCCCTTTAAGTTCACTTTAATAACATAACCATGTATTCTCATTAATATCTATCAAAATCATAAAACCTTTCAAATCCATTCTCATATACAATCTTATTTATATTTAACATTATTTTTATAATATAAAATCATTAAAATTATAGTATCAATTTATTTATATTATATTATTTATTTAATAATAATATTTTAATATTAAAAATTAAATTTTAAAAATTATTATCCTAATTTTATTATATAAAAATTGTAATTTTTCATAAATATTTTTTATTTTTATTTTTTTCTTTAAGATTATTTCTTATATTAAAAAGGTTAAGACAACCTTCATTTAATTTGTTTATTTTTTTTATTATTGCGAATCTTTTATATTTATTATGATTGATTTAATAATAAAAAATTAAGTTATTTTTTATATGTATTAAAAGTGAATATCTTTAAACAAAAATTTTTGTGTAAATTATTGCAACATTTTATTAATAGATTAATTTTAATAAAAACTGATTTATATAAGATCTTAAGTTTAAATTTCATTAATTTTATTGTATATATAAAAAATATTTTATATCAATTAATTTTTTTATTAATTAATATTATTGTATAAAATAAAAGATAGATAAAAAATAATACTTATTTCTTCAACTTTTAAAATAATAAAAAAAACTTAAATGTATTTTTAGTTCATTAAAATATAATATTTTATTTGTTGTATGTGAATTTTTTTTTAATTTTATTATTAAATTTTTAAAATATTTATTTTTATTCTTATATTTATCGTTAAATATTTTTTCATTTAAATTCAGATAAAATTTATCATGTTACTAATTCAGTATATATATATATATTAAAAATTTCACATACAATAACTTAAATTATAATTTTTATTATTAAATTTAATAAATAATAATTATTTAAAATATATAATTACTAAATTTTAAATTATAACAGAATATATTATTATGTTATTTGTTTATGAATTAATTTAATAATTAATATTTTTCATACACTTTATGATCAAATTTATAATTAACCTGTTAACTTTCATCTATTTATTTATCAAACAGTTATTTTTTCTTGAAATTCAAATAATTTGTTGCCCTCCCTGAAGCCGTGGAACACAGTTTTGAACTTGTCCCCCACTGCACAATCAAATCCCGAAAAACAAAATAAACCAAAGAACAATTCCATGGAATTCCCAAAGAATCTTCAACCTTCTTCTTCTTCTTCTTCCTTTTCCTCTTCCTACATTCCACCCCACCGTACACAACTACATCCTCGCATGATCTCGCTCTACTCTTCTTCTTCCCTGTCACACCCAAATCCCAATCCCAAACCCCACACAAACACAAAATGTCTCCTTTTCCTCCTCGCTTTCATCTTCTTCACCGCACCCTTCCTCTTCTATCTCTTCTCCACCGCCCTCCAAATCCACTCCTCTTCCAAATTCACCGACCCTCACCCCGCCTTCTCCGCCCTCGTCCTCCGTGCCGGCCCCTCCACATTTCGCATCTCCGTCTTCCGCTTCCTCGGCCCAGGCCTCCTCGCCGGCGCCCAGTCTGCTGCGGCCGGGCCTGGATTCGCGGCTGGCACCGACGCGGTCCAGGGTGCCGCGAAGGAGCTGGTGGAGTTTGCGAAAGGGAGGGTGCCGAAGCAGGAGTGGGGGAGCACCAAGGTGCAGCTTCTGGCCACTGAGGAGTTGGAAGGACTTGGTACCAAGGCCGCGGAGAAGGTTCTGGAATGTTGCAGACAGGTTTTGAGAGGGTCCGGGTTCTTTTTCAAGGATGAGTGGGCACGCGTCGTTTCAGGTTAGTTGGTGTTTGATACAGCTTGTTCGACAAAATATTCATTTTATTTTTTTAATCAGTAAGCAATTATTTCTTCAAAATTAACGAAAACGATCTTGTTTTTTTTGGTTTTGGTGAGGTTGTGGATTTTGATGTAATGCCTCTAGGTGCGTCAAAATGTAATTGTAGTCTTGTAGATACTTGTTCCATTTTATTCTTGAAAATTTTAAGAGAGAATGTGCAGTTTAATTTCTGAAAGTTGGTGATGCGTGTTGTTCTTCTGGTAGTACACAGCATTGTTTTATCTTTGAAAATTTGCAGGCAAATGCAGCCACAATTGTGGTTGCATTGTGGTTACATAGACATTAAAAGTTGCAACATTTTGGCCCCGATAGTGGTTCATGACAGCAATTTAGAGTCATGACTACATGACTATACAGATTGATCCACAAAAGTGTCAACTTATAGGAAGTTTACCCTGCTAAGTTGTTAACTAGTAAAAAATCTCTTTACTTAATGGACATGTTTGTGTAGATGTAACAAACCAAAAGTAGTTTCTGTAGATGCCAGGGAACACAAGTTTCACTTTTAAAGACAAATTATTTTAAGTTAGGTTTTGATTGTTAATGTTCGCAGGAATTTGGCTAGAGTTAGTGATTTTGGTTCTGTCTTAAAATGAAATTATGGTCTTATATAGGCAGCTGGTTCATTTATGAATGAATTTAGAGCTAATATATAATTTTGTCCCTGAAAGTGCACATTATACAAATTGGTTTCCATAAGTGTCAATTTACTAATCAGTTTCCCTATGAAGTTGTTAATTTGTAAACAGTTTCATTGCTCAAAGGACTAATTTGTGTAGATAACTGATTAAAGTGGCACAAGTTGCCACAATCAAGGACCAAGTTGTATGTTAAACTTTTTTATTTACAAATGAGGAAATGAGCCACAACTTTTTTATTTATGTTAAACTGATAATGTAGCTGTGCGATTAGCTTTTGTCTTTTGAAAGCCTGTCTTAACTGAAGTTATTACTTTCAATATTCATTGAATTTGGTATTCTTTTTCGAAAATGTAGAAGAATTTGCTTCTTGGTAAAAATTGAATTTGGCTGTGGTTAGTTGCTGGTTAACATATCAGAGTTCTGGCAAGATTGTTGATTGTTGACAGTTGCAATTCTTAGAGCCTATTTGGTTATCTTGCGAAGCCAAATTTTAACATGATTACCGAGGTTAATATTCTTATTGTAACGATCTGATTTACAAAGTTGAAAGTAATTAACCAAGTGTTAGGTACACTTTATATCTCTCATGTCCTTAAAAACTTTAAGTTATTCTCAATGATTGGAAAATAGTAGGCAAAGATAAATTTCATTCTCCTTGCATGTGCATATAAAAATATCAAACTAGTTAGGTGTGTAAAAAGAAGCTTTCATAAGTATGTTTTGTGTACAATTTTGTCCCTAGAAAAAGTGGAAATCTATGTTGATTTTATCATTAAAATTTGAATGAAAGTGACAAGGTTTATCATTTTGATCCCTGAAAGTTTACATGCGCACATTTTAGTTTCCATATCTATCAACTCCATCACAAATTACTCCTTTATCAGCTTAGTCCTTGAATCTATCAACTTAATTACAAATTTAATTCTCAAATTTGGTCAAGTTTACATTGGATGGACTAATTTTTCATGAAATTGAGGGACTAAATTGTATGCACACAAACTTTGAGCGACCAAATCAATATAGGCTGTCATTTTCAGGGATGAAAGTGTATATTTACTCTTGCCTTGTGTTTGGTTAGAGTAATTTGAAATTACTAGAATTTATACATTTGAATGATAAGGAAAGGACTTTTAAGAATACTATTAGGAAGTCCCACATTGGCTAAAGGTGAGGCCTACCATAGGTATATAATGTGGAAGCAAATCTCACTCTATGAGCTAGCTTTTAGGGTTGAGTTAGACTTATAGACTTTTATTTGAGTAGCTACTATGTCATTTATAAAGAATTTTAAATGACACTTGTTTAGAGAGGATTTCTAAAATTCTCTGTTATCTTGATTTCTTCTTAAATTATCATTCATAACTTTTTTCATATTTCACTTTTTGTTAATGATCATTCATAATTTATATAGAAATCACTGGAATTCTAAAATTCTCCATCCAAACACTACGTTATGGTTCAGTGAAGTATGATTTTGGAATTGGCATGTGCATAATACTAACAAAAGTCAGCTGCTCCCCCCTTCCCCCTGTGCTTTATTCATTTACAGTTTACTTTTCTTTGCACTAAAGAAGAATGCATTGAGAGGAATATAAGAAATTGAAAGTACATCTGAGGGAGGCTAAGAAATGCTTCTAAAAATGTTATGAAATTAATAAGAACATTGTGCCAAGGTGGCCCATATAAACTAGGCTGCTCACTATCAGTGACAGAAGTTTTCTTGAAACAGCCATGAGCAGATGCAGAGCAGCAGAACACCAACATGAATTCACAATACACAATCCTATCTTAGATATTGTATAACAGTGTGACTAAAAGTAGTTTCACTGATTTTATATCTTTTACTATTGATTTTGTTCGAGTGTGAAGTTATTCATGTCAGAAATAAAGCTTTAATCTGCATATAGGGGAAGAACAAGGCATCTCTTCTTGGGTTGCTGTAAATTATGCACTTGGAAACTTGGGACGTGAGCCTCAAGAAACAACTGGAATAGTTGAACTTGGTGGGGCTTCTTTGCAGGTTTTTTCATTCACTATATATGACATTTTCATTCATAAACCGATAAATCCATATACATCATTTCTTTTTTCTACATAGGAACATGTATCATTAAGGAGGTTTCTTTTTTATGCCTGTTGTAATTTACATTTGTGTGATGCATTGGTATTATTTGTTGGGCACATGTTTTTTCCCCTCCGGAATCCTGATTATAGGTCATGAGGAAAAGATCTTACCTGCCTAGGACCTAATGGTTAGGCTCAACACAACTGCTTAATAATCTTTTATTAGTTTTGCTTTCAATTGAGGTTACTAGGTCAAGGGTGTTTCATTTTTTTCTAATAGAAGGTGTTGGGATTGGATTATAATTGCAGTATACAATCTTGGATGATTTCATTTTTGGTCAATAAAAATCCATGTCATATTCTATTAGGATCCAATTGCAAGGTATGTGACTTAAGTCATACATTGGAAGTATGAAATTCTAGTATGGGGTTTATAAGGTCTTGGACTCTCCAACCACACTAGCTAGCTTTGTGGTGTGGTTTTCCCAAGGTTCTTATCATATTCCTTTCAGTGTAAAGCAGGGAAGCCTCAAGGTTTTTAGATACTTTTATCATAATCAATTAGAAAGAAACCTAGCTTTCCTTTACTTGTCCAGGTTCTACTGCTTTGTTTTGTTAGAAAGTAAATAGTTACTGTTGGTTAGCCATAGTCACTGGTATTATTAGAAGCTATAGTTACTCTGTAAAATAACATTTTATAAGTCTCATAGCCATGTCTCACAAGCTTTATATATTAATTGAGAGTCACACATTCCTACAGTTGTGTTCTTGATTTTGCTTTTGTTCTGATGTATTTTCCTTTTCTGTTTTGGAGATTTCTTATTCTCCTTTTAGCTCATCTTTCCATCGTAGATTCTCTAGTACAGAAATTGCCTTCTGTATCCAAAAACAAATTATTCTTCATGGATGTAACTGGCAAATTTCTGAATAGATTTTGAACTGTATATGATATTTGCAGGTTACATCAGCTAAACTTAATGCAGAGTTAATTCAGTCTTCAAGGACTATAAGATTGTCTGGGATTACATACAACCTTTATACTAGGAGTTGGCCACAATTGGGTCAGGTGCCCTGCCTCTAGCTCTTTTTGGTTGTGAATTGTATGAATATTTGCTAGCATATTATACTCATTATACATGTGGTCATGCAGTTTTTGGAATTTACCTTACCCTCAACTCTGATGGTTTACTTTTTCAGAAAGATACTTAAAATGCATTTGTTGTGTTTTTTATTGTTACAACTATTTGGTTCAATTAAATTTAGGTCACCTATGTTTGTTGAAGTTGTCTATGCCTTGTTCTATTGTAACCAAAATCCAAAATTCTTGTACAGGATGTGATATGGAAATCATTAGAAGAGCGGCTGAAATATAGAGAGTTGAAGCTTTGTAAGTATTGAGTTACTAGTTTTATTTCTTAATAAACATTTTTCTTGAGCAGTAAGCACTACCTTGAGAAACGATATTTCTTTTATCTTTAAATGTGAGAGTGGCAAATAATTGTGTATTTTTTATGTGCAAAGAGCATAAAGTCATAGAGAATGATATTTTGGTTCAAGTTGTAGTAAAGAGTAATTCAATTGCTTTTATAATGTCGACCCTGCACTTTCTATAATTGAGGGACTAAATGTATGTGAACTTTTTTGAGAGGATCAAATTATTACCACTTGTATATGAGGACTAAAATGGATATTACTCAATTTATCAACAGTCATTCTTATTTTATATAACCTGTTTAACTTTCTTGGTGTAATTTTCTATTTGCCTTTGGCAACAACTATTGTTTATTGAGTTCCATGGTTTGCTACTTCTACAGATGAAGATGAGTTCAGCTTGCTATTCAGTTGATATGCTGGTTGCTAGCATTTATTTGTGCTTATAGAATGAGCATAAAGAATTAGAATAAATTATTCAATGGATCAATATATTTTTTGCTTGGTATAAGTGAGTTCTAAAGAAAAACACCATTAATGAATTATTGCTTTGATATACTTGAATAACTGCTGTTAGTTTTTGTTTATTGATTTGCAGCTTCAAAATCTAGCAAAGGAAATTTAGCTAATCCTTGCATTCCTAGAGGGTATGAGCATCCTGGGATCTCTAATGCAAGCTATGTAAAGCACCCAATCTTCCAACCAGCTGGAAATTTCTCGGCTTGCAGATCTGAATCTCTGTCATTGTTAAGGATAACAGAAGGTTTCATAATCTTTTGATATTTTACTGTTTTTGCATAAAATTTTATCATGTATGATCCCTCTTTCTTTTTTCATAAATATTTTTTGACATGATCTGCTGTTTTGTAAATTAATTGAGCGTTGTCCTGTGTTGGATGGATGTTGATATTTTTTGCTGACAGAGGCGCCCATAATTCTTCCTTATGCCAATTGTTCTTATTTCTGATCCAGTCTTGAGAAACACACTTGATGATAGATTAAGCACTTGATGGGACCAGCAAACTGTCCCATTCATGACTAAATGGCAATGCAAATATTCATATATGATTACATGATTGCTATGCTTTTGTGACAGCATCATACATAAATCTAGATGATAGATATTTTAGGAAGAATGTGTTGAAGAATCTTTTGTTGAACCATGGTCATGTCCTCAAACACTGGAGATATGTTGATGACTTCATTTAGGTTTTGGAAAAGGAATAGAAGGAAGATCTTGAGAAGAAGTACAATGCATATTGTACAAAGTAATTTAGTGTCAATAGTTGATTCAATTTGATGAAACTTTACACTTATCTTACATTTTAAGTATAAATACTCTTTCTAGTTTCTTGTGGTAAGCTGTGTTTTAATTTCTCCAACTTTGCAAAGCCTAGTATTTGCCATTTTTCTGTTCTATCCTTTTTCTCCTGGGAAGGTGCTTTATTCTCTTTATTACATGACTATTTATTTTAAATATATTTTGCTAATGATGTTTGCTCTTTAATTCTTTATCCAGAAAGATGCCGACATCCACCTTGTAAAATCACTTCATCCGTTTATGAGTTTTTAGGTGAACAAATTTCTTCAAGAAGCTTCTTGTATACTTCTGAGGTTCGTCAGCAGTGAAAATATTTTGTTTCTTTATGATCTCTATTATTATCATCACTACTCTTTCATGATTCAGGCTGGTTAACTGTTCTCTTCCCATCTTCTAAACAAAAATCTCTTACAAACTTAAAAGAAATATGTCTTTTGTTAAAGATTGCACTCAATCAATCTGTCAGACTGTATGACCTAGCCAAAAGATAGGAATAAATACACTACTGCTGCCATTGCCACAATTCATGACAAAGGCCAACCTATTTTAAATTTCAGTCTTGCTAATAATTATTATGTACAACCACAATAACCAAAGTTAATTGTGTATATGAGTGAGTTACAATCCTTCACCACACAATAAATTTTTATCATTATATTATGGTTTTCGTGCAGCAATTGAGAGAGTTTGGGGCTTAAGCTAATATGACAAGATTTGTTTTTTCTAGGACTGTGTTTTGCCTTTTAAAACAGAATTTTCTTGGGCAGATAAAATGTGGGATCAAAAGTCATTTTTATAATGCCTTTTCTGTTTTGTACTTATTTTTTATTTATCCATTTTATTATTACGCAATTAGGAAATCAATCCTGATTTTTTTGTGTGAATTTTTTGTCATTTCTTGTGAGATACAAAAATATAATTGAAAAAGAAAGATAAAGACCCTTGGGTATCAAAGCTATATTCTTGTGTTGCTCTTGCACCGATTCTTTCCATTGTTGAATGAGGAAAGAAGTTGAAGCTTCATTTATGACTATTTTTATGCCTTGTTTAATTTCTTTCAGATTCTTAGGATGACTCCTAGGACTTCTTTGGTTGAACTAGAGGCAGATGGCCGACATTATTGTGAAGATCACTGGGATGGTCTTAAAGATCAACATAATGAAATTGATTATCTGGATTTATTGAAGTATTGTTTCTCTTCTGCATATATGCTGGCACTATTACATGATGTTCTTGGGATTGGTATGGAAGAGAAAAGGTATTGTTACTGCATTCCTAACTAAATAGGCAAGATGGAATATTGTTTTTTTTTTTTTTCAATTTTCATATGCCACAGATGGTTAAAATCACATAAAGGCACTGTGGTTCACGGAAAATTAATAGTTTTTTTTTCCTTTGATGTGATTTTTTTTTTTCAAATTGATCAGTGGAATTTGCTTTTATAGTTTACGGAAATTTAAGTAAGAAAAAACTGGTGAGCCCAGACTTCCCTTTGCCAATTAAAATGACTCGTTGATTGGCAATCATGCCGAAAGTAGAAAGTGTCTTCATCTAACCACCCGGCAGTGTAGCATCCTCACCAATACGCACTGCAAAAGCATTTGCAGTTATATTGTACCAAATTCTAAGATCTATGTTTTACCACTTTATCCCATAGATTGTTGCCATGAAATGTTATGCCCCATCTACTGTTTGAGAATTAATGAGCCAAACACCTTAAACTGAATGTTGACTTGGGACAATAAATTTTATTGAATGATTTTGTTACACTGAGAAGGCCTAGTTGTCTAAAATCCTAAACACCCAAATAGATACGTCCACCACCTGGCTTTCTTTTTTCTTCTTGGTGATCAAGGTCTTACAATGGAAATATAATGTCAACAAAGAAAACATTTAATTGCGTACTAGACATTTAAGAAAACATCCATATATATATATATATACATATGGACATATGTATGTATGTATGCATGTACATATGTATATATATATATAAGAAAAATTATATGAAAATTTGAGTTGAGTATGCCTATAAAGTTTTCCTCCAGACTTTGGGTGTACAAGTTTCGCTCTTTAGATATCTTCTTTTTACTCCCTGATTTTATTTTTTAAAGATATAGCTGGAAAATTTTAAACTAGCAGTAGGGTTTCCCTTCTCTTTTTAATTTTTTCTTTTTTCCTTTATTGTTTCGTAAGTGCATGCTAGGTTGCTAGTATATTAATTTGTAGCTGTGGATGAACTGAAAAGAATCCATGCTGTCCATTCTATACAATTGAAAAAATATAATTATCTTTTCATCTGTAGTGGAAATATTTGTGATCTGTTCTCTTTGACGCTTTCTGCCTGCTGTTGATTGTTGAGTATATGAAGTCAAGGCTATATTTTAAACTATTGAATATGCTTCCAGTGCTTTTCACCCTGTGATCCATTTGTTGCTAGTGATTTACCTCCACATCCCTTTTATGGAAGGAAACAAGTATTGAGATGATACTTATTTTTAGGGTTGGATTTGGGAACCAGAAGATGAACAGTCATGTTGATTGGACGCTTGGAAATTACATAATTGAAACAATGGCAGAACCCCTTGATGTGGAACATATAGATACAGGAATGATTGTTGGGAATGAATCAGTAACATATTTTTCATTATTTGCGTTTCTTTTCTTATTCATGCTTGCTGCATTCTTTGTGATGCAATCGAGAAAGCCACAATTGAAGACAGTATATGACCTTGAGAAGGGACACTATATTGTTACACGTATACCCAGGTGATTCTGTTACTTCTGCCTAGAATTTGTTCAGTTCAATATTCCTTATTTGAGAAGAAAAAACAAGTTGATCTGCTTTTCATGTTCATCCAATATCTCAAAGAGAAAGTCTAAGCTCCAGAGAAACATTGATATTTACATAGAAAATCACAGCCTTCACTATGAGCAAAATATTCGACAAACAGAAGGGACCACTCTCTGGAATATGTAAAGCTAGCTCATTGATTGTTGGCTGTTTCATGAGTGTAATTTTTTTTCTCCCCCTTTATGGCTTTGTCTTCCAGATGTGGGAGAGGGAAGGTTAAAGATAAACCTTGAAATCTGGCAGATTATATATATTTGTAATCAAAGGGGGATGTTATAGGTAGATGGTTATGATTAATTAGATAGTTAGTTTCATTTTATCTATATCAGTCGCACTGTATCGTAATAATTGTTTTTTCCATTTACTCAAATTTATATTTTGTCCTCTCAAGTTCTCTCCATTTCTTGGGGGCTCATGCCTGTTTTCGTACAGGGGCAAGTGGCCTTAAATATTGCTATTCCTAAATGTGTAGTTGATAAGCATTTTTTATTTGTTCAATTAAATACTAATAATCTAATTTTATTATTATCATTATTTTAATTTTAATTGATGCACAAATGATTTAGAGTATGTTTGATAATGTATTTAAGTTAGTTGAAAGTTAAATTATTTGGTAAAAATTTTATTAGAATATTTTAGTTCTATATGGCAGAGAATTTTTTCTAGTTAGTTAAAACGGTTTTTTATATAATTATTAATATTTTTTGAAAAGTTACTTTATGTAACTTTTGAACTTATCTTTAAATTAAAATATTTTATTTATTTTTTTAATATATTTTATAATTTGATCTTTAATTTATTTATTTATTTTGATAAGTTTAATATTATATAATTTTTAATAATATTAATGATATTAATTTTTATATATTTATTTTTAATATCCTTATAAAGTATTATATATAAAATTATTATTTGAATGTTATTTATTTTATTTTTAAAATGAAATTTTGAATGATAAAAACTAAAATTATAAAAATAATTATTTTTTAAAATTAGTATTTAAAAATTTATTTATATAAAAATTAAATAAATATTTTTTACAATAAATAATTTTTTAATTAAATTTAATATTTTTTTGCAAAGTACATTGTATTATCAAGTGACAATCTATTGGTTAATTTTATTTTTATTTATATGTTTATGAGTTAGTGTACTGTATAGATTAAATTTATAAAATTTTATAAAGTTTAAAAAAAATTGAGATTTTATTAAATGACTTTATTTTAATGAAAAATATAGCCTTTTTAATTATGTTAATTTGAATTTAATTAATAAATTATAAATTCTTTTAAATTTTATAATTAATACACGATAAAATTTATTAATTTAACTATCAAATTAATAAAATTTAACTATATATAAAAAATTATTAAAGAAAGTAAATCTAAAATTAATTATTTTTAAAATAACTTGAACTTCTATATAAACATATATATATATATATATAATAATAATAATAATAATAATAATAATAATAATAATAATAATAATAATAATAATAATAATAATAATATTTTTTTAATATCTTTAGAGAGAACGGACTGATAAGCATAAATTTCATAAATAATTATCTCTCACTTTTATCTCATTAAGACATCTTATATGTTCAATTAAGTGGTCTTTGTCATATTTTATGAGTTTGGGTTCATATGAAGTTTAATTGAATTTCTTTGCTTACCCGATTAAAATGACATTATTATAGTATTTTAGGCATTATAAGAGTTTTAGACATCTAAAAATCATGAAATTTGTCTTGAATGAAAGCTTAAAGAAGTGTCCACAGTTACAAAGCAAGAGCAGACTCTAAATGAGATGTTTAGGACTCCGAAATTATCTCAAAAGATGAGATAGTGTTGCTGACGTGGAATTTGAACAGTATGCAAAGATCCGGTCATATCTTGAGATACAGAAGTCATATTGAGATGAAATCAAATCTGTTGGACAGCTAAGATTCGGGGCTACAACTTTTGTTCAGAAGTCAAGCTCTAATTCGGACATGTGAACATCCGAAATTGCGGTGCAAGAAAGTAAAAATTGTTGTGCTCATTGGTGACAAAAATTCAAAAGTGTTTTGCATTTTCAACAAAGCCCATGTGAAAGCAATAAAAGGGTAGAAAAGTAATATTCTAGTTGGTGACTTTCTGAAGATGATGCCTCAAAAATCCTCTATAAATAGAAGGGTTTACAAGAGGAGAAAAACACCATTTTGGAGATTAACTCCAATACAATTTTCCATCTTTCTTTCTTTCTTGTTAGTTTGCCTCCTACATGGAAGACTTAGGTTTTCTTTCTTGTTAGTTTGCCTCCTACATGGAAGGCTTAGGTTTTCTTTATTGTTAGTTGCCTCCTACATGGAAGGCTTAGTTTTTATTTGTTGTTAGTTTGCCTCCTTCATGGAAGACTAGGTTTGTAGTTTCAATTCAAGGATTCAAGCTATTTTCATTTTAACTTTGAGGTCTTGATCTTTATTTACATGCTTATTGAGTGATTTCTACTCTGCTTTACTATATTCTTCAATTTTATTCTTTTAATCAAAGTTTGATCGGTTGACGTATTTTGATTAATGTATAATTGATTTATAATTGGTTTTTGATTGGTAAATCATTTTCCAAAAGTTTGAAGAGTAGAAATTAAGTAATTGAATTGAAGGTTTTCATTTTATTACTTACTTCAACTGAATTCTGATTGTGAAATTGGTTTAGATAAAAGATTAAGTGGTTACTAAATCTTGTTGATCATAATCAATTAAATTCTGAGAGGTTTCTCAGTAGAGAATTCAAGGATCATTTTAGGGGTTCCAGATGATCCTAGGTTGATAAACACAATGCATGATTTTAGTGATCAATGATTAGTTAAGAAAATAGCCTCTGAATTCCTTGAGTTGATAATTGTTAAGTGAAAATTAATTTCATTCTGTATTTTGTGTTTAGAACTCAATATCAAATCTTTACAAAATCCCCTTGTTCTAACTTTCTCCTAATTTGCTTAAGAATATGAAATGGTCTTTGGGAGATGACCTAGGTTGCACCTTATACTATACCTTTAGTTTGGGGAAAATCTAGAAATTATTTTTGCGCGTTTGCGACGAGCGTGTCAAAAATTTGGCGCCGTTGCCGGAGACCATTTTAATTTCCTAGGCTCATTTAGGAGTTTGTATAAAAATTTTAATCTTTCTAACAATTTTTTTTTTACTTTAGGTATATATTCTTGGATTTTCTGTATGAATTCACCTTTTTGTGTATGACCCGATCCAATCCTGAAAATTTATATGCATATGATCCTGAGATTGATAGAACATTCCATCATTTGAAAAGAGCACATAAAAGGCATTCATTCAATAATAACCAAGAAAGTAACAGTAGTGATTTTTCATCTTTAAATTTTGATAGTTTTAAATATTTTGCTAAGAACATGGCTGATAGAACCCAAAAGAATTAGTTGCACCTGATGTTGCTTATCAACTGTTGTGTATTCAATACCCTGATGTTGATGCACCATTTGAACTAAAGTCTAGATTAATACATTTGCTACCTAAGTTTCATGGCCTTGCAGGTGAGGACCCTCATAAACATTTGAAGGAATTTCACATTGTGTGTTCCACAATGCGGCCACAAGGAATTCCTGAAGATCATATCAAGTTGAAGACATTTCCTTTCTCCTTAAATGATGGAGCTAAGGACTGGTTGTACTATCTACATCCAACATCTGTTACAAGCTGGAATGATATGAAGAGATTATTTCTGGAGAAATTCTTCCCTGCATCCAGAACGGCAGCTATCAGAAAAGAGATTTGCGGCATCAAACAGAACTCCCAAGAAACTCTCTATGAGTATTGGGAGAGATTCAAGAAACTATGCGCCACTTGTCCACACCATCAAATCAGTGATCAATTACTGATTCAGTATTTCTATGAAGGACTCATGCCAATGGACAGAAGCATGGTTGATGCAGCTAGTGGTGGAGCACTTATGGACAAAACTCCTACAGCAGCTCGAGATTTGATTGCCAACATGGCAGAAAATTCTCAGCAATTCAATTCTCGAACTAATTCCTTGTCTAAAGGAGTCCATGAAATGACCACCAAGACAGACCATACACGATTGGAGAACAGAATTGAAGAACTAACCTCCATCGTAAGACAGTTGGCCATTGGACAACAACAGCAACTTAATGTTGTTGACAAAACCAAAACATGTGGCATCTGCACTTCTGCAGATCATCCTACTGATGCATGCCCAACATTGCAAGAAAGTGAGACACCTGAGGCTGCAGTAAATGGTATTTTTGGCACAGGACAACAATACAGGCCTCCTCAACATTATCAGCAACAGAAGTTTGAACCACCTTCTGGATCATACAATCCTAGTTGGAGAAACCATCCTAACTTGAGATATGGTCCTCCACAACAACAAAGGATTCAAACATCTGACTCCCAAAATAAATACCAACCACCGCCATTCAGACAACAACAACAGCATATGCAGCAATCTGTACCCTTTAATGCTTCTGAACCCTCTCTTGATGATTTGATGAAGCAATTAGCAACCAACAATCTTTAGTTTCAACAAAATGTAAGTTCTACCATTCAGGATTTACAAACTCAAATTGGGCAGTTGGCTACCACTGTCAACCAATTGAAATCTCAAGGTTCTGGTCAACTACCTTCTCAACCTGTCATAAATCCCAAAAGTGTGAATGCCATGACCTTGAGAAGTGGGAAGAAAGTGCAGACAGACCCTACAATTTTAAAGCAACAAAGCTTCAATCAGACTAATCCACACCAAAAAGAAGCATTTATCTCTACACTTGGAGATATCTCTGATGAGCCATCCAAATCAGAGGGAAAGTCTGATGAAAAAAGTACACCAGCCTTCGATAAGACATCGAATGATCAACAAAAAGAAGCTTGCCATAAACGATCTGCACTTGAAGCATCTGATGAGACAAAAACCCCAAATTGTGCTGATCAGAAGGTATCTTTACCTTTTCCAAATAGAATGGTCCAATCCAAGCCCAATGTTCATACAGAATTGGATAAGGAGCTTCTAGATACTTTCAGGAAAGTGGAAGTCAACATACCACTTCTAGATGCTATCAAGCAAATTCCCAAATATGCCAAATTTCTAAAGGACTTGTGCACGCATAAGAGAAGACTCAAAGGGTATGAGAAGATTAGTGTGGGACGCAATGTTTCTGCCTTAATTCAACTCAGCCTCCCTCAGAAATGTAAAGATCCAGGAACTTTCACCATTCCTTGCACAATAGGAAACTCTACATTTGGTGATGCATTGCTGGATCTAGGTGCTTTCATTAATGTTATGCCCTCATCAGTTTATAAATCTTTGAATCTGGGAGAACTGAAGCCAACTGGTGTGGTGATTCAATTAGCCAACAGAAGTACAGCACATCCAGCCAGAGTACTTGAAGATGTGCTAGTTCAAGTGAATAAGCTAATCTTTCCAGCTGACTTCTACATTTTGGATATGGAAGATGAGTCATCCATCAATAGAACAACCTTGATCCTAGGGAGACCTTTCCTCAAAACTGCAAAAACAAAGATAGATGTGCATACGGGGACTCTCTTTATGGAATTTGGAGATGATATCATCCAATTCAACATATTTGAAGCCATGAAGCATCCTATAGAGAACCATTCACTCTTTCAACTTGATGCCATAGACCTTCTTGCGGATAATTATTCTATTGACAACTTACTTTTTGAATTTTTTGATTTTGATTTAGATTACTTAGATAATTTTACTTGCACATGTGATGAATTTGATCCATGTATTGTGTGTTCCAGGATTAATGTTGCAGACCAACCTTCGTTGAAAGATGACATGTTAGATGCAAGTGTTGCAGACATTTCAATCTCAGATAGATCTCTTCCTTCCATAATATAACCACCTCATTTGGAGTTGAAGCCTTTGCCTGAACATCTAAAGTATGCTTATTTGGGGGAAAATGAGAAGCTTCCTATCATTGTAGCAAAGAACCTTCTACCACAACAGGAAGAAAGGTTGTTGCAAACCTTAAGAAGCCATAAACAAGCAATTGGATGGACTTTGGCTGATATTCCAGGCATTAGCCCATCTACTTGTATGCATAGGATATTGCTGGAGGAAAACACCAGACCTGTTAGACAACCACAAAGGCATTTGAATCCAACCATCCTAGATGTGGTAAAGAAGGAAGTAGGTAAGCTTTTGGCAGCTGGTATCATCTATCCCATCTCAGACAGTGATTGGGTAAGCCCGGTGCAAGTAGTTCCTAAGAAGACTGGCATGACTGTAGTCAAAAATCACAATGATGAACTAATCCCTACCAGAATACAAAACAGTTGGAGAGTGTGCATAGATTATAGGAAGCTTAACCAAGCTACTCGCAAGGATCACTTCCCTTTGCCCTTCATAGACCAAATTTTGGAAAGATTAGCAGGAAAATCTCACTATTGCTTTTTGGATGGTTTTTCAGGTTATTTTCAAATACATATAGCCCCAGAAGACCAGCATAAGACCACCTTCACTTGTCCTTTTGGTACTTTTGCCTATCGAAGGATGCCCTTTGGTCTATGCAACGCCCCTGGAACCTTTCAAAGATGCATGGTAAGCATTTTCTCTGATCTCTTAGAAAGTTGCATGGAAGTGTTTATGGATGACTTCACTGTATATGGTTCTTCTTTTGATGCATGCTTAGAAAGCCTCTCTAAAGTTTTGGACAGATGCATTGAGACTAACCTGGTTTTGAATTTTGAAAAATGTCATTTCATGGTAACAGAAGGTATAGTCTTAGGACACTTGGTATCTAGCAAAGGTTTAGAGGTTGATAAGGCCAAGATAGACATTATTACTTCTCTACCTTACCCCACTTTTGTGCGAGAAGTACGTTCTTTACTTGGTCATGCAGGTTTTTACAGAAGATTCATCAAGGATTTTAGCAAGATTGCACAACCTCTTTCTGAACTACTACAAAAAGATACCAAATTTGTGTTTGATCAAGCATGCAAGGATTCATTTGATGAACTAAAGAAGCGGTTGACAACCACTCCCATCATTCAGCCACCTAATTGGACGCTTCCATTTGAATTAATGTGTGATGCATCTAATTATGCCCTTGGTGCTGTACTATCTCAAAGAGTTAGCAAGAAATCTCATTTCATTACATATGCCTCTCGCACACTTGATGCAACCCAATCCAATTACACAACTACTGAGAAGGAGCAGTTGGCAATTGTGTTTGCATTAGATAAATTTCGCTCCTATTTGCTTGGATCTAAAGTTATTGTCTTCTCTGACCATGCAGCTCTGAAATACTTACTGAAGAAGGCAGATGCTAAGCCAAGACTGATTCGTTGGATGCTTCTGTTGCAAGAATTTGATTTAGAGATTAAAGACAAAAGTGGTGCAGAGAACCTTGTAGCAGATCATTTAAGTCAGATCCAGCAACCTTGTGAAGAAACTTCAATTGCAGATTCATTCCCAGAAGAGCATCTCTATCATTTGCACGGGAAGGATCCTTGGTATGCAGATTTGGTAAACTATCTGGTTGCTAAAGAAATACCCAAACACTTCACCAAATCGCAAATTGCCAAGTTGAAAAGTGATGCCAAACACTACATATGGGATGAACCATACCTTTGGAAGACATGTAATGATCAAATCATTAGAAGATGTGTTCCAGATCATGAAGTTCAGTCTGTACTTACCTTATGCCATTCCCTAGCTTGTGGTGGACACTTTGGGCCACAACGGACAGCTAGAAAAGTACTAGACTCAGGTTTTTATTGGCCTACAATATTTCGTGATGCACATAGATTATGCATAACTTGTGAGCAGTGCCAAAGAATAGGGAGTATTTCACGCAGAAATGAGATGCCCCAACAACCACTTCTCTTTTGTGAGGTATTTGATGTTTGGGGTATAGACTTTATGGGTCCATTCCCTGTCTCTTTTGGTTTTGTTTACATTTTGCTAGCTGTTGATTATGTTTCAAAATGGGTGGAGGCAAAAGCCACCCGTACTGATGATGCTCGAGTTGTTGCAGATTTTATCAAGTCTAACATTTTTAGCAGGTTTGGCATTCCTAGAGCTCTAATTAGTGACCAAGGTACTTATTTTTGCAACCGCACAATGGAAGCCCTACTCCGCAAATATGGAGTCATGCATAAAGTCTCCACCCCATATCATCCTCAAACAAATGGTCAAGCTGAAGTTTCTAATCGAGAGATCAAGAAAATCTTAGAGAAAACAGTTCAGCCTAACAGGAAGGATTGGAGCTTGCGCCTTGTTGATGCATTATGGGCATATAGGACAGCTTACAAGTCACCCATTGGCATGTCTCCCTACAGGATTGTCTTTGGTAAAGCATGTCATCTTCCAGTTAAATTAGAGCATAGAGCATTTTGGGCAGTAAAGAAATGCAACATGGATCTAGACCAAGCAGGAATCCATAGGAAGCTTCAATTGCAGGAACTTGAAGAAATTCGATTAGAAGCATACGAAAACTCCAAAATTTACAAAGAAAAGGTCAAAGCTCTTCATGACAAAAAGTTGGCAAGAAAGAAGTTTTCCGTTGGACAAAAAGTTCTCCTTTTCAATTCTCGGCTAAAGCTTATGCCTGGTAAGCTACGCTCTAGATGGTTAGGACCATTTGTAGTTACTAATGTTTTTCCTTATGGTGCAGTGGAAATAAAAAATGAGGTAACTGAAAAAATCTTCAAGGTGAATGGACATCGTCTTAAACCATTTTTCGAAGGTTTTCAAAAGCACACGGTAGAAGAAGTGCATTTGCACAATGCCACATACTTGCAATAAATTCAAGAGAAGTCTCTCTCTCTCTCTCTCTTTCTTTCTCTTTCTCTCTCTCTCTCTCTCTCTCTCTCTCTTTCTCTCTCTCCCTCTCTCACATTCCTCGCTTATAAGTTTCAACTAATCTCTCAACTTCCTTCTTCACCTCTTAAATCATCCCAACTATTACACCACATTGAGCTTGCAGGAATAATAACTTGAGTGTTTTAAGAAAAAAATGGAGAAAGCTCTCACCAGGATCAAAATTTTGTTCCCTACTCTCCCCAGAAATTTTCTTAAAGACATTTACAATTGCAGACTTGAACGATTGAGAGCATTAACACTCTTAGGCCTTCCAGAAGATGTCCGTTGGATCATTGAAGCTAAGGTACGTTTAGTAGGTGAATTTCAAGAATCATTTGTTAAAAACATGCCAGGTATGGGAAGAAGTTCCTATGCAAAGAAGAGAAGGGCAAAAAGAATTGGAGTTTGCTACAGGTGTGCAAGATGGACCTGTAACACAAGATGCAAGAACCCTGGAATGGTTTCAAGAAATCGAGAGGACAAAATTCAATTCATAAAGGATGGACTGAGTAAGGAGTCATTGGATGATATCATACAGACTCTTGAGACGCATCCTAGTGGGCATGTACAAGGAGTCCTTCTTGATTTGTTTGAACTGTTCCGTAAGGAAAAAGCACGTTATAGTCTTGGGAATCTGACTTTAAAAGACCCTGTTGTCAGTTTACAAGAAAACTGAATGGGAAGCACATCCTCGACTCTTAGAAGGCGTTTCAGCTGTTACTGGACGTAAAACCAGAGGAAGATGTGAGCCACAATCACAACTACTGTTCATTCTCATGCGTGTATGTTTGTCATTTACATTGTCTTTTCAATTTATTGGGCCACCATTTTTTTTGAAATTTTCACCCCTGCTTAAAGTCTTTCCCCTCTCACATTCACCTTTTCCTTGAACAAAAAATTCAAAATTTTGCAACAAAAATTCAAACTTTTGCAACAAAAATTCAAACTTTTGCAATAAAAATTTAAACTTTTGCTACCAAATCCTGATCCTTCAAGCGATCTCCTAGTCTGATATTGAGTCCCTATAAATTATCAACCTCTATGACATATTTTTTTCAAAAAAGACAGAAACACCGTATATGGATAGGATCAATACTATCTGTGTTTTTGGTGGGTCTAACCTTGGAAAGGATGGAGAATTTCAACATGCAGCTTATACCCTTGGTAAGGTATTAGCTGCAAGAAAAATCAATCTTGTTTATGGGGGAGGGATTCAGGGTTTAAAAGGATGTGTTGCAGGATCTGCACTCACAAAGGGGTGTAACATCTTAGGTGTTGGCTTAAAAAATGAGAGCACCTCCTACTTCACCCTGGGTACTGAATTGAAGGTTGCAACCATGCATGACCATATGAGACACATGTTGATTAATTCTAATGCATTTATTGCATTACCTGGTGGTCTTGGAACAATGGAAGAAATTTTTACCATTATATTTTGGGCCTATTGGAATTTTCATAAAAAACCTTTGGGCTTGTTGAATATTAATGGCTTTTATAATGGTTTGATATCCTTTTTAGATCATGCAGTAGAGCAGGAGTTCATGCCACAATCCATGCGCAACATCATAGTATCTGCTTCAACTGTTGAACAGCTACTTGAGATTTTGCAAAATCCTACATCTGAGCTCAGTCAAGCAATGCAGCTGGTGAACCAACCAAATCAGGATGGCAGAGACAAAAGAGAACCAGATACCACTCTTCGGTTATAACTTTTCCTTACTTTGGTGGTTTTCTCACATTTCTTTTCCTGTCATATGAAATTCCATCTAAGACATTGGGGACAATATCTTGGATCGGTTGGGGGGAGGATGGTCCGATATATAAAAAAAAAAACCCAAAAAAAAAACCCAAAAAAAAATATATAAAAAATTAGGTTAGAATCATAAAACTTGCTTTGAGTAAGATGGCTAAGTAAGGAGTTACACTTGACTCTTGATACGCATCTTATGATAAAAAAAAATTGAATGTGGAAGTTTGTTGTTCTTTAGATTTCATAAAATAATTGAAGCAAAATGATTTACATTTCGAGATTAATTAGTTTGGCAACACATATTTGAACTGGATAGATTAGATTTGATAAATATATTACCTGTGAGATTTTGAGCCTTATTATTTTCTTTCTTGCGTGATTTTCATCCATGGAATATGTTACTTCAGAACTTGCATTGATTCTTTTTGAAGCTACATTTTCACATGAATTGTACAAAAATGATTGAGGCACTATTTTTCTTGAACAAACCACTTGGCCAAATAACCAAACCATATAATTTTATCATTTGATCAGCCCTTTGAGCCGATTAGCCTTTTCTTCCTTTTAGCTCACCACAAATAAAAAAAAAACAACTTTGTCTGACCATAGAAGGTGAGGAATACTGGATTTATCATACCATAAGTATTTCAATAAGTGTGGGGGAGATTATTGTTGTGTTCATCAATATCATGGTTGAAAAAAAAAACTGAAGCAATAAATTAACAAATAAACTATTATATTGAAAAAAAGAAAAGAAAAAAAAAGAATGAAGAAGTGATATCTGTTTCTCACACTTGCACTTAGACTCAGTTCTCAATCCTCACCATTTTCCTTGGTCTAACATTGTAACTCTTCAATATATCATTTCATCTTTCTAATCCCGTTATAACCAAAATAAAGACCTCTTGATTTATGCATTGCATGTGTACATAGTAATAGAGAAGTAGAAGATATGCAAGCCTATGATAGTTCATCTTTCATGGATTGAATTTGAGAGAAACACTTGCCAAATCAAACACTTGAGAGATTCAGAGTATATCATGTGAGGTTTTATCTTTCTCAATCTATGTTTTTCAAATTAAAGTTTCCTTTCTAAGTACTTTCAAAAATGTGATGAAAGAATGCTTCATGAAATTTTGTGAATTCTTGAGAAATCAACTCAAAACTTTGATGTTCTTTCAAAAAAAAAAAAATAGTCACCAATCCTTAACTTAAGTTTGCCCGAGACGTGCAAAAGATAAGTGTGGGGGAATTTGATAAGCATAAATTTCATAAATAATTATCTCTCACTTTTATCTCATTAAGATTTCTTATATGTTCAATTAAGTGTTCTTTGTCATATTTTATGAGTTTGGGTTCATATGAAGTTTAATTGAATTTCTTTGCTTACCCGATTAAAATGACACTATTATAGTATTTTGAGCATAATAGGAGTTTTAGACATCCAAAAATCATGAAATCTGTCTTGAATGAAATCTTAAAGAAGTGTCCACAGTTACAAAGCAAGAGCAGACTCTAAATGGGATGTTTAGGACTCCGAAATTATCTCAAAAGATGAGATAGTGTTGCTGACGTGGAATTTGAACAGTGTGCAAAGATCCGGTCATATCTTGAGATACAGAATCATATTGAGATGAAATCAAATCTGTTGGACAGCTAAGATCCGGGGCTACAACTTTTGTTCAGAAGTCAAGCTCTAATTCGGACATGTGAACATCTGAAATTGCGGTGCAAGAAAGTAAAAATTGTTGTGCTCATTGGTGACAAAAATTCAAAAGTGTTTTGCATTTTCAACAAAGCCCATGTGAAAGCAATAAAAGGGTAGAAAAGTAATATCCTAGTTGGTGACTTTCTAAAGATGATGCCTCAAAAATCCTCTATAAAGAGAAGGGTTTACAAGAGGAGAAAAACACCATTTTGGAGATTAACTCCAATACAATTTTCCATCTTTCTTTCTTTCTTGTTAGTTTGCCTCCTACATGGAAGGCTTAGGTTTTCTTTCTTGTTAGTTTGCCTCCTACATGGAAGGCTTAGGTTTTCTTTATTGTTAGTTGCCTCCTACATGGAAGGCTTAGTTTTTCTTTGTTGTTAGTTTGCCTCCTTCATGGAAGGCTAGGTTTGTAGTTTCAATTCATGGATTCAAGCTATTTTCATTTTAACTTTGAGGTCTTGATCTTTATTTACATGCTTATTGAGTGATTTCTACTCTGCTTTACTATATTCTTCAATTTTATTCTTTTAATCAAAGTTTGATCGGTTGACGTATTTTGATTAATGTATAATTGATTTATAATTGGTTTTTGATTGGTAAATCATTTTCCAAAAGTTTGAAGAGTAGAAATTAAGTAATTGAATTGAAGGTTTTCATTTTATTACTTACTTCAACTGAATTCTGATTGTGAAATTGGTTTAGATAAAAGATTAAGTGGTTACTAAATCTTGTTGATCATAATCAATTAAATTCTGAGAGGTTTCTCAGTAGAGAATTCAAGGATCATTTTAGGGGTTCCAGATGATCCTAGGTTGATAAACACAATGCATGATTTTAGTGATCAATGATTAGTTAAGAAAATAGTCTCTGAATTCCTTGAGTTGATAATTGTTAAGTGAAAATTAATTTCATTCTGTATTTTGTGTTTAGAACTCAATATCAAATCTTTACAAAATTTCCTTGTTCTAACTTTCTCCTAATTTGCTTAAGAATATGAAATGGTCTTTGGGAGATGACCTAGGTTGCACCTTATACTATACCTTTAGTTTGGGAAAAATTTAGAAATTATTTTTGCGCGTTTGCGACGAGCGTGTCACGGACACACGAACATAACATTTGAGAAGAAAATAAAAAAGAGTGAAGTTAAAAATTATTATTGAATCACACATACTTAATACAATATATCAATTATTTAGAGTAACTACCATAAGTGTTACCCAACTTTCATCTATCATAACTGTTTAGCCACCATACTCGAACTGTCAATTACAATCTAACAGATTTTAAATTAAACTCACAACACACCCATTTTATTTAGAACAATCAGAGCTACAATATTCAACAATTATCTCAAAGATTTTAACCGTTCCACCTTCAGTGGCTTAGTCATGATGTTTGCATCTTGCAATATAGATTTATACAAGATTATTTCCAATCTCTTTTTACTCACTTGATCTCGTATGTAGGGGAACATTGTTGCAATATGCTTACTCCTTCCCTGTGCAACAAGATCTTTTACTAGATTGATAGCTGATTTGTTGTCAACTAATAGGTGCATAGGCTTCCTTAATCCTTGTGCGACCAAATTGCTTGACAACCAGCATAAGAACCAACTATATACACTCACATGAAGAGAACGCAATTACAGGGTGCTACTTGGAGCATCAAGAGGTTGGTGTATTCAGTATTTAAAAACATAGCCAGATATTATTCTTCTATCCACTTTCCTCTTCATCAGTCTGCGTCAGAATAAACAATCACTTCCTCCATACACTGATTCCCTTTTATTAGAAACATTACTCTATAATTTGAAGTCCCTTTTAGATATCTCAAATATCTTAGTTTCCAAAACTACTAAGATTGCCTTGGATCATCTATGAAGTGACTAACCAATCCAAATCCAAAAGAGATGTTGCATATATATATATATATCAAGGAACCTATTGCTTGTCTATACAAAGTAGTGTCCATTCCCTTTTGATTTGTATCTCTCTCTAGCTTGACATTCACTATAACTATGTTTCTGCAGCACCACAATTCTATATTAAATTTTTTCGGTGCAAGAAACATACTTTCTTTTATGCATTAAAATGCCTCTGTCAGTGTCTGCAAACTCCATTCCAAGAAAGTATGTGAGGACCCTTAAGTCTGTCATGTCAAATTCAAACTCCATTTTTAGTTTATTTCAGTCTCCTTCTAATCAATGCTAGTCACTAATAAATCATCCACATACAAGGACACCAGCATTAAATCAACGTTGTTTTTGGCTTTCACACACACACACACACCATATTCAACAAAACACTTAGAAAAGCCTATATGCAATAGGAATGAGTCTATTCTTCTGTTCAGGCTTAAGGGGCCTATTCCAAACCATATGAGGTTTTCCTTAATCTGTAGACTCTATCTTCACTTTCTTTAATTTCAAATCCAGATGGTTGAGCCAAAGCCAGCACCAATCTACTTGTCTCAATTCTGGATACTAGTGCAAATACCTTAGAACAATCCAAACTAGGACTTTGAAGAAATCCTTTTGCAACTAGCCTTGCTTTATGCTTGGCTATGGAACCATTTTCATGTTCACTTTGTATACCGACTTTAGATTAATTGGTTAATTATTTTGAGGCAATTCAACTAGTTCCCATGTTTACCTTTTTTTTTATTGCTTTCAACTCATCCTTCATTGTTTCTCTCCATACCTCTTCCAAAACATGCCAAATAGATAATGTTTCCCTTAGCTAAAATTGCATTGTTAGCATTTCATAGTCACTAAACCTTGTTCGCAACAATTATACTTTTTGTGATATTTTATTCTAATGAGTTGCATCATTGTTCATCTAGTTTTGAATTCTACTACTATTAGGATCCTTGATCACCATGGGTACAACATGATTTGAGTCACTCTTTGATTTCATTCAAATCCTTAAGTAAATACCAACAATCATATTTCTGCTTATTATTATTTTATTATTGCTAAATTATACAATTTTTATGCACTAGTAGAGTGGTATCCAACTAGAATCATAAGTTCATTTTTGTATTCAAGTTGCTTTTGCCTCCCATTTGAAATGTGTCTAATTCATAGAGATTCAAAAACTTTTAAGTGCCTTGTTGAAAATTTCCCCAGCTATTATAAAATAATTTTTAAAAATTTTCAAATGATCTTTAGCTATTTCAATATTTTTAGTTTGATTTTAATCTTATATTTATAGTTTGATTTTTTTTTTGGTGGATCTCTCTTTAAGTTTTATGGATCTCTTTTGATTGAGTTTGAGGGAGCTTCAAACTGTATTTGATGGTTAAAAATGAGCATCATAAAAATTTTAGTGATTTTTGGAAGTTAAAGAAAAATTTTGATGGATTAAAGTGCTTCTAGCAACCTTTGTAATAATTTAATCAATTAAAATTTCTTATAATTGATTTTGATGTTTTGGGGTAGATTTGGAAGTTTGTGAGAAAAGTTTTGAAGTACTCAAAGTAAAAGATGGATAGATCTTGGAGTATACCTAGTAGATCTATACTTGTTTTTACTTGAAAAATGCTTTTTTTAAAACCTTTGGGTTCAAAGTTGGAAACTTGTTTATACCTCTTCTCATAAACTTTAATCTTGAAGTTGGACTTTGATAAAAGTTTAAATCTACATTCATATGTTAAAAGTATTAAAATACTAAGAAAGTTTATGTAATAAAATCTATAAACTTAACTTGAACTTGGACTTAAAAACTATTAAGAGTAAAAGTGAAATTTTGGACCAAAAGTTGAACAAATCATTTAAGACCTTCCATGACCATGAGCAAATTTATGGAGTGAGGATAAAACATGACGAACCTAAGAACAAGTCATGTACCAAAAACCAAAATCTATAACACCAAGATCAATAGAGGACAAATTGAGAAAAAGAAACCTTATTTTGGTTACTAGAGCATTCGGCTACTTTCCATGTAATTATGGAAACATGAGTTTAAAATTTTAATTAATGTGTAAAGAGGAGCTTAATCAAGTATAAGAAAGGATTATAAATTTTGAAAAGACTTGGAAATGGTGGAGTGACCATTTGGTCATATTGGTTGAAATTGGTGGAAAACATGTTAAAACCTTACTAGTACTTAAGGATAAACCTAATTAAGTATGTTTAAGATTGTTATTAGAAATTAATTATGGAGTAGAAGGGTGAGAGAGAGCATTCGGCCACTCTTACAAAGCAAGGAGGAAAAGTTCTAAAAATTTCTAAGGGTAGTATGAAGTAACAACATAAGTCCTATCTAGTGTAAATCATTTTTTAGGAGAAGAAAAATTGAACCATAACATCTTAGGATTAAGGCATGTGAATTCAGCCACCTAGGTAATAAATACACAAAGTAGGGTAGTTTGGACGTTTAAAGATAACTAAATAAGACATGGGTAAAAAACTTTAAATTCATGAGCAAGACGACAAGTAAGTAGGTTCATTAAGATCAAATTTAACTAGCCAATTTATTAGTTAAAAAGCATAAAACTTATAACACTAAAACTTGAATTAAGTAATTTGTGCATAAGACATTCAATTTAAGAAACACAAAGAGTAAACAACTAAAAAGGTCATCCAACAACCTAGAGAACAAATCCTATATATCATAATCTTACATTAAAAAAATTAAGAAAAACTTAATCTTTGAGAAAAGAAAAGGTTGAGAGGTAACTTAGAAGGATAAGTGGACTAAAATCCTACGAGAGATTTATTATAAATTTTATGAATAATACAAGATGGACAAGTTATTAGAGGAAGTTTACATGCTGTCCAAGAAAGTAACATCAAGTTTAATTAAGAAATTCTTGATTAGAAGATTAGTTTCTATTTAGAAATATTATGCCAACTTGTTGTATTATCTTATAAGTACACAAAGATGAATGTAAAGTGTAAGGATAACACTCTTAACTGTTTAGAGAGTGATGTATTACATGATGTTCATGTGTGGATGATGATGTGAAAATAGTTTGAAACAAAAGACTAAATGTGCATGGCATATTGGTTGAATTGTTTGAACATGCATGTTATCTAGAAGATTTTAAAAGGAACCTAATTAACCAAGGGATCACTAAAGAAAGAATTTATATCAAAAGTTGATACAACTTTTAATGTGCCTTGTGCTCATTTAGAAGGCGAAAGGTCCTTCTAAAGTGGAGACAAAAAGGTTATCTAAAAATCCTCCTGTTATGAAGCGTTAGGTCTTCAATGTATAGAATTTTTTATTCTTTGGGGAAGATTTGGAAGTTTGTGAGAAATTTTTTGAAGTGATCAAAGGTAGGGATGAACAGATCTTGGAGTAGATCTAGTAGATTTACACTTGTTTGCATTTAAAAAAATGCTTTTTTAAGATATTTGTGTTCAAATTTGGAAACTTGTTTATACCTTTTCTTAAAAGATTCAATCTTGAAGTTAGAATTTGATAAAAGTTCCGATTTAGACTCATGTTAAATATCTTAAAATACTAAGAAAATTGATGTTATAAAATATATAAACTTAACTTGAACTTGAACTTAAAAACTATTAAGAGCAAAGGTGGAATTTTAGACCAAAAGTTGAACAAATCGCTGAGACCTTCTATGACCATGACCATAGTTTGGGAGTTAGGAAAAATCATAGTGGATATAAGGATAAGTGATGGACCAGGAGCCAAGATCCATAACACCAAGACCACGAGAGGAGAAATTAAGAAGAAAAAAGAAACCTTATTTTGACTACCTAGAGCATTTGGCCACTTTCCATATAATTAGGGAAATATGAGTTTAAAATTTTAGTTAAGGTGTAAAGAGGAGCCTAATCAAGTATAAGAAAGGAATTATAAATTTGGAAGAGACTTGGAAATTGTGGAGTAACCATTTAGCCATATTGGTTAAAATAGGTGAAAACATGTTAAATAGGAAATAAATAGGAAAAGTAGGTTGGTTAGGATGTTTAAAGATAATTAAATAAGACATGAGTAAGAAACTTTAAGTTCATGAGTATATAGGTAAGCAAGTAGGTTCACTAGTGGATCAAACTTAATTAACCAAGTTATTAGCTAAAAAATATAAATTTCGAACATTTAAACTTGAATTAAGTGAGTTATGCATAAAGTATTCAAATTAATAAACACAAAGAGTAAGCAATCAATTAGGTCATTTGACCAACTAGATTAGGAATTCAACATTTCAAAACCTTACACTAAAAAGTTTAAGAAGAACTTAACATTTGAGAAAAAGGCAAGGTTGATAGACAACTTAGGAGGATGAGTGGACTAGGATCCTATGAGAGATTTATCATAAATCTTATGAACAATGCAAGATGGACAAGTTATTGGAGGAAGTTTACATGTTATCCAAGAAAGTAACATCAAGCTTAATTAAGAAATTCTTAATTAGAAGATTAGTTTCTATTTAGAAATATTATGCCAACTTGTTGTATTGTCTTATGAGTACATAAAGATGAATATGAAGTGTAAGGATAATACTCTTGATTGTTTAGAGAGTGATGTATTGCATGATGTTCATATGTGGATGATGATGATGTGAAAGTAGTTTGAAAATAGAGATTAAATATGAATGACGTATTGGTGGGTTTGTTTAAGCATGCATGTTACCTAGAAGTTTTTAAAAGAAACCTAATTAACTAAAGGATCACTAAAGAAAGAATTTATGTGTAAAGCTAATACTACTTTTAATGTGCCTTGAGATTTTAAAAGGTCCTTTGAGGGTGGAGACAAATGGTTTTCCTTAAATCCTTCTAAGTAGTAGAATGTAGAGTAGCAGAACCAATGAAAAGATATTGTTTGACTAAGTAGTATTATATGCTTATGTCTTAGATTATCACTAAAAGAGTGATAGATAGAGAAATGAGAAAAATTATGTTAAGGCATGAATGAAATAATAGTCAAATGATATTTGAGATGTGATCCCAAAGGTATATGAGAATCATGTAATTAGACTATGTAACTTGTATACTTAATTATAAACTAGTTCTTCTTTATGTAAAAGAAATCCACTTCAACTGAAGTTTTCTAAAGATTAAAAGTTAAACTTGTATGCATGTCATGTTTTCTAATAACCTGAGGTGGCTGGGTTGAAAGTGTGGTCACTAACCCTATGGTAGAATCCCACTGAGAAACTTGGTTTCTCACCCTATCTTCCACCATTTTCTTCCCAAACTTCAATAATATTATTTGTGGAGATGGTGGTGTTCATAGAAAATGACAACACAAACTGGATAGTTGGAGCTTCGAGACCATCATTGTTAGGAATTTTTGTCTCACCAAATAATATATATTTTGTAATATAGCTAGATGATTGTACTCTAATTATTTAGTATGTAGTTTTGTGTCATAGTATATGTGATATATGTATATGGTAGTAATAGTTGTATATGTGTAACTAAGTGTGAAAAGACATAGATTTCTTAACTTAACTTGACTTAGTACGTATAATATGGATTGTATAAATTTAAAGTTTGCATAACTTTTGACATGTCTGTATTGGTGATAACTTGTACTTCTACTCATTAGAGAGAAGTATAGAACAATAAAAGCAACATAGACAATTAATTAAATATGAGTGAGGATGTCTGTTTATTTATTTTCTAATACGACAACTATTCCGACGAGACTTGCATTTTATACCAAGATATTTTAAATTTTTTTTGCATATTTTTACTAATAAAAATTTTCTAAAGATTCTGCATCATGAAGTAATAATCTAATAATGAAACCGTGTGTATGAATTAAGGGTAAAAATAGATTTCATTTTTAAGGTGTTATATTCGATGGTGTTGCATCAACAAAATGATGGTTCTATGCTTGAGTTGGGGCATGATTTTAGTGATGAAAATCATCGAGTGATATAATGAAAACATGGAAGAAAATCAAGAGTGATAATGTGAGGAAATCATGGTGTACTCCACAGAGATATGGAAGAAATGTGAGGCAAAGGCACCAAGTACATAATGAGAGAAATAAATGGGGGCTTCCAGACTCTAGCAAAGAACAATAGTGTTACAATATTCTTAGGGATGGAAATGAGTCAAGCCGTCCTATAGGGACCCACGACTTTGTTTGTTTAAAATCCAACTTGATTCAACTTATTTAATAAATAGATAGACTCAAACTTGATAAAAAATCTTTTTAGATAAACAAGTTAGGCTTAGACTTATAAAAACATTTGTTTAACCTATTAATAATTTATTTATCTTTATATATTATATATTATATTTATTTTAATATATTATATTTATATAATATTAATACATTTATTTAATTTGTTAAAAATTAAAATTTTTAATTTTTAATTTCAAATAAATGGGATCCTAGATAGTTTTTTCCTTACCCTCAAAATAGAATCCTCCTCTACCATCTTCGTCTACCTCCATGGTTCCAAAGTTCCACTATGCACATTTCCACTTTTGAGCAAGATACGATTCATGTGATCTACTTCCACTCAACCCATAATCTCTAGGTGATCGCACCCCTAATCTCTAGGTGATTGCAAGACAGATATGTCTGACACTTGGTCTGTAGGTGATCTTGTGTAAGAAATGTATGTTATGTGTGACACATTTTCTAGTGTAATATCCCAAAATAGATACTTGTAAAATTCTTAAATGTTTAGTGTTGTGTATATTATTTTAATTTTAGAATAAATGCTCTATATTTTACTTTAATTTGTATATGTATCTAAACTTATATATACATGTGTACGTGCTCGGCCTTTAGCAAATCTATTATGATATTACAAATAATGTAGTCATATGATATTTATTTGCATATTTTTAATTTTATATATTATGTTTTGTTGTATATGTGATGCGAGTTATAATGTTATCTGGATTTAAAATGATATACTAGATTCAATGTTTGTTAGATAATTTTGATTTATTTTTGTACAAATGATATTAGTAAGGATTGAATTTAAAATACTTTAAATTTGCGAACCTTTTAAATAATAATTTTAGGCTGGTTTAATGATCTTTTAAACTTTAAGCTTGTAGACCATTTTAACCAATCATTTATGTATGTTTTAGTCCTATTTATTAACCTTTTACATATTGTAGGTTTTGAAATAGTAGGTTTGGTAGACTTTAAATAGATCAAATCTTTATATTAAAAAAATCCTATAATATTAAATTTGAACATTCAAAACCTATTTAATTTAACTTATTTTCAACTCTAAACATTGTAATAATTTTTTTTAAACATTTAAAGTAACAATCATTCTGAAATAAAACCAATTAAAACGTTTACAAGTAAAAATATTGTAAAATAATATTTTATTTTTATAATATTTTATATCCCTATTTAAAATATTTTAATATTTTAATAATTATTATATTTTAAAGTACTTATTCATATAAGTGTTTTAAAACAATTATATTATTTTTAAATTATTTTATTTATAAAATGGTATATAATTTGTTTTGTAATATATAATCTTTAGTAAACTTATCATTAACATCTAAGAGTTTAGAATCTTCTATAATTTTTTGTAAAAGTTGATGATTTTATTATTTTTAAAACAACACAAATTTAAATTTTTTTTTTCAATAATAAATATTACGTCACATGAAAAGAAATAGAAAAATTAACAAAGTTTTTAAAATATTTTTGCAATACGCTCTGCATCTTGTACTACATAATTTTTGAAGCACGAACAATATCGTATAAACGACTCAGTATGTAATAATACAATTTTATCATATTAATCATTTTACAAAGTTATCATCATTCTATCTTTTAAAGATAATTTTATGTACATAAAAAAACTTGATGAGATTGAAATCTTAAATCTCATATAAGCTATTTTAATCTTAAACTTTTTATTTTAAATTAATTTTAATGATTTAACTTTATAATATTTTAAATTCTATAATAATTATATTTTAATTTTCATTAATCTTGATAACTTTATCAATATTTATAACTTGTAATTTTCATTAATTTATATAATTTCATAATCTCCATAAATTTTAATTATGCTTTTCTGTATTGAGAATGAAAATTTATGCACTAGCATGTTTAAATTTCATAACTTATAATTGAAAAAATAATAAATTAAAATTTTAATTTCAGCTTTTAAAATAAATTATGATCATAATGACATTTTTATAATAAAAACATAGCGATACAAATAGCAATAAATTTATAATGTTACCATATTAATAAATAACATAATAACATCCGAATTTTAAAATAAAATGTTAATTTATTAAAATTAAGATGATTATATCAAATAAATAATCACCAACAGTCAGCAAATGTTGGGAAAAAAAGCATTAAAAGATGAAACATTTTCTTACAATATCAAATTAATAAATTTAATACAAATTACAAATTAAAAAATTACAATTTTATATTTTTGTGAAACTTTAATTATGTAATAGCTTAAAAAAAATATCATATTCAAGTGATGCTTAACTTTCTTTTTATTTAAATGTGAAGTTTATGCTTGTATATACTATCAAATAAATGATAGTTCTAATTATTTGCTATTTATAATTTTAATTTGAATATTAGTTGTTTTTGTTTTTATAATTATATTATTAGATTACAGATTAAATAATATTATTTTCTCAATAGTGGACCGGGCACATGTATATGTCTAATTATCTACTTAATATACTACTTTACTGGTACTTATATTATTTCTGAAACTGTATTTCACTGGCACTTACAAGAAAAACCTTTCTTGCTTCTATAGGAGAATTATCAACATATGAGAAATGGGTTGAGTACATGATGACAGGTCTTGCACAAAGCTAAATCTTTTATAGACCTAAAGTGTTTAAGGATTCTACTAACCAATACTTTGCACATTAATCAGGAAATCAATAAATAAAAAAAATTATTAAAAGGTGCATTGTTACACTTTCTTATGAAAAATTATTTTTAATTCCTTAATTAGTATGTCATTTGTCTTGTATTAATCTTTCTTACACTCTCTTTGCTCCTCTAGCAAGTAAAATGTTAAATTACCTCATGTACAGGGGAAAAAGATAACCAAAGAAACTTTTTTTTTTTCTTTTCCAATTGGTGTAAAGGTGTGAAAGAATCAGGATCCTAAAACTTTATGTAATGGGAAATAATATCAGAGTCATTTCCTTATTTAAAACCTATGAAGTTATCCAAGTTTCCAAGTTCACATCTTATAGTGCCTAATTCTGATTTCAAATTTGTTAGCTCCAGTTTGGCCATTTGAAGGTGAACCTCTAGGTTCTCCACAACAGCATGTTGTTCCTTTACTTGGATTTCAACTGTCTTCATGCGATCAATGGTTTCCTTGTCAATTTTGCTTTGTTTAATCAAAGTCTGTGTGTTCCTCAACCATTGAATATCAAAGCCAAAGGCCTCCAACTCAGATGCTAAAGACTCAAATTCATCTTTTTTGGTTTCAGTAAGGTCTCCCCACCTTGTCAATGTGAGGAACTCCAACATATCCCCCAAAATGGTGTATCCAAATTCCCTCATTTTTTGACGCATGAATTTCTCACGCCATGACCAAAGAGAAGGGTAACTCGCTATAGCTTGCTCTAACAGAGGGATGTGCCTTTTCTTGATTGGCCCTATGTCCCTAAAATCAGCATATTCTTCTGTTGGAGTAATATCCAGTTGACCTGTAGAAGACTCCAATGGATCAACTTCAGTAGGTGGAACATGATGAACAAGAGGAAGTGAAACTGATGGCTCTAGATCAATGGGGGGAGTTATTGGAGAGGAATCTGTAGGTGCTGAATCCAGAATAACAACAGGTGAAGGATCATCAACATTCAGAGCTACTGGTAAAGAAGCAGATAACTCTTGTTGAACTGAAAGTGCTAAAGCCAGATTTCCTGAATGGAAACCATCATTAAGAGGCATGAAAGAGCAAAGATTAAAAAACAACAATATGAAAAACAGGAAGGAAAACCAACCAGCATCCAAAATCAAATAATGAATACATAACATACCTGAAGCAGCAACTCCACAGTTGAAATCTTTAGGAAAACTCTTGGTCTTGCTGTAGTTCTCCAATCCTTGCATAAAATGTTCAGGAGCCTTAGACAAGTCATAAACTGTGTCTGTTGTCTTGGGGTTAAAGCTTGCATATATGGAGGATGTACTACTACTAGCATGTCCCTCATGAATTTCTCCACCTTTTATAGAGCTCTTGGCTGGATCATGTGCATTTGTTTCCTCCATTATTAACTTTTGTTTTCCCTTGTTTCCTTTTCCCTCTTTAGATTCTTTGCCTTTTTCTGCAAAGGAAGTGAATTATGCACCATGAGAGTCCATATTTTTATCTCATGTTAGATTACATTTTAGGAGCCAAACAAAATATAACTACTGTATGCATTTTATAGCACTTTATTATCAACATATAGAAGTACAATATATATATATATATATATAACAAGTATACAGAGATGTATGTTGCACCTGCATATTGGTGTTCTTGTGGCAAAATTTTTAAAGTAGCAGCAGCAGCCGAAGTGAGCTTGGGACAATCCTCTACCTCATGATACACAGATTTCAATTTAAATCCTTGGCAGATATCAATGAGGTTCGGCAGTTTTCTAAGCCTTAGGCACTCCATAGTGGGAAGCAAAAGTATCTGCTCATGTTTAATCTCACATTTTTCTCCTTCAAAGACCCTCTCTAACAGAGAGCAATTTTCTATAAACAGGTAATGTAGCTGAGGAAACTCACGTGGTGAGGAGAAAGACAAAAGACATTTCAATTCATTGCACTGCTGAATATCAAGGATTTCCAGCCTTGGGAAACACACAAGCTGAGAATGATGAGCTAAAATATTTGTATCACCTTCATCTTCAATGATTTGCGCCAATTGCTCACATTTTTTAGTAGTTAAGGACATTAAATGGGGAAGGCTTCTAGAGACTGAGGAAGAGAAGATGTATTTCAATTTTTGGCACTCAACTACAGATAACTCTATGAGATTTTCAAGGCTCAGAAGTTGTAAGGGACCCTTCCATATATGCCTCAGCTCAGGTAAATTGTGTAGATCTAAGTAGCGTAAGCTTAAGGTCAATGGATCTTGATCTCTATTACTTGAAGGTCCTTCTATTTGGAAAATGGCTTCTATTTCACAGTTACAAAGTGAAAGTTTGCCTGAATCTTCAATTGTCCGTAGATCTTGAACTTCTTCCAATGACACCTGCAAACGTGTTTGAGAAATTAAATTCATTACTCCTTTAAACATATAAGTGATAGTTGATGCTTGAAATAAATTATTAAATTTAGCTACTTGGATTGAAAACATTAGCTATTGCCAAAAGTCTTTTTCATATGCTGACCACTAGCTATCTTTTAATGGATGCGAGATATCTTTAGTAAAGACAAATTTGTGATCACCTCATTAAAGGTTATATTTATCGGTCTTAAATAGTAACTAAAATAGTTAGACTTCTTTAATAAAATGTAATATATTATTGGATTTTCTTCTCCATTTCATTTTATATCACCAAGGCAAAGACCCTCTTGACGTTATTTTTCCTAAACACATAAATCCGTCGATCAAACTGAAGACCATATGCTTAAAGGACCCAAGCACCTTCTACCTGGACCAACACATGTTGATGGCTCAATTTGGTTTGTATTACTAGATTTTTTTCCCTTAATGAACCTGAGTATTATTAGTACCAATCTTCAAACGGCCAAATACATCGTGTCTGCAATTAAAAATCTAGTTATGCAGCATCTTGTTGTATAATTGAACACCAAGTCAATCCTGCTGAAGTGATCTTGATAGGGACTGGTACCCAAAGAAAGATGAAAAAGAATCATCTTCTTTATTGATGAATCCTAAGATTCTGACCCAATCTCAATGTGAAACTGAAATTCAGAACTAGGAAAGAGAATTACAATGTGAACGTCTCAAGTTGAGTTTTTGAGAGATGCAGTACATTCCACTTATAGAATTCTTTTCAAAAATCATCCACTCCCTATTCTCTCCTATTACCTTTTAGTTTTTCTGCCTAACCAACTATTGTTACTAATGTGGGAAATTATCCCCTTTTATAGCATTTATTCTCCTAATATGCACTTGTCTTATTGGGCTCTATCAATACTTCCTATGAGTTGCACCTTTCCTTCAAGGTGGAATTGAGAGAAGATTTCTTAAATCCTTACTACAGATTCCTAACTATTTTCACATCCAGATAACTGTCTCCACTGAATGAACCCTACCAAGTTCCCTGATTCTGTTTCCCTTGTATGTAGTACTTGTTCTGGTTCCATTTGTGACTCCCAATCTTTTTGTTAACATAGTGGTTATTAAGAATTCATAGTGGTCTTCATATGTTTGGAAGACTATTTTCTCTGCAGGAAACCTTCTTCCTAATCTGGAGATACCTAGATTTAAGATCTAGCTTAAAGAATATTCTAGCTCCTCCAATTGTCTAGCAACTTGTTTACCATTGGAATGGAAAATTTGTCACTTTTGGTGATCTCGTTTAAATCCCTGCAATCAACATAGAACCTCCATCCCCCATCCTCTTTCTTTACTAGCATGACCGGGCTAGCTTAGGGGCTGATATTATGCCGTATGAAGTCCTACTTCAAGCATTTCTTTCACCAATTTATCTTTCTCATCCAGTTACTGTTACTGTTAGAAAGGAATTTGATGCTTGAAGAACTCAAATGGTAGCTCGCAAGGGCCCAGGAAAGGATGAAGTTACAGGCTGAAAAGAAAAGAAGGGAACTAGAGTTTCAGATTGGAAACATGGTGTATTTGAAGATTCAACCTTATAAGTTGAAGAAGTTAGCTTGCCGATTAAATCAAAAGTTGAGCCCAAGGTGTTATGGGCCATTTGAGATGTTGGAGCGAATTTGAACTATGAGATATCGACTGAAACTTCCTCAAAATTCTTTAGTGCATCTGGTTTTTCATGTCTCACTCTTGAAGAAATGTGTAGCCCCTAATGTCACTAGCCAGCCTTTACCTATAGGCCTTGATGATGATTGGGAATTAGAGGTCCAACCAGCACAGGTTCTTGCTGTGCGACAAAACTCAGCAGGAGACTCTGAGGTTTTAATTCAATGGGAAGACATGCCAGAATTTGAAAGCTCATGGGAGTCTGCTGCTGACATCAAACTTGGAGGACAAGGTGGTTGACACTGGTTGTCAAGGAAGGGGTATTGTAAGAGAACAAGTGCCCGATGCAGGAATAAAAGTGTAAAAAAGGAAAAAGTATAGGGGTATAGTGGGAAATTTATAATAGAATATTCAACATAATTGTTGTTTGTTATACAGGTAGTGGGACACGTGGGAGGCGTAAGGTGTGAGCCTCTTGGCTGAGAGTGGAAAAAGGTTATATGTTGGGTGTATGTGAGAGAGAGGGACAGGCTGGAATTTGGGCTGATCTTGGAGTGTTGAGTTGCTTAGTGCTCAGGACCTTTTCTGTTTTCTGCATAATTTTGTTGATTTCCTTCAAAATACATTTATCTTACAATCTTCTTCCTTGTTTCTATTTGTGGAGTCTTGCACTATCCTTTGCAGATCTGTAGGGTATTACTTTTTTTGCTTAACCAAATCCTTCAACAATGGTAGAATGGTATCCAAACCATCAAGCCTTTCTCTCATTTCTCCAAAAGCTCTGCAAATTTCTTGAATAACATCTCTCATTTTTTGCATCTAGTCCTTGTAGTAAGAGTTGGATCTTTTCTATCCTGGCGTTCATTTCCTCCACATGCATTTTCAATCCCTCCACTGAGTCTATCCTCGTCAATGGCATTTGGCAGGTCTGACCAATTGTTAGAATCAAGAAATAAACGCACCGAATTCTAATTAAAAGGTAGTAATAATTTGGTATTTAGGCCAGATTTGAATACAAACACAGGGTTTCACCTTAACAAGGAATTTCCTCTTTAAAAACTCTAGGAAAATTCTTCTAACACCGCAAGTGTCTTTTACAAGTCTGTAACACACCTTATATATCACTATAATTGTCACATCTAACCCATAGCTGTTTAATACAAAATTAATATAAAAATAACTAAATAACTTTTTATGTGTCCAATATAGAACATAATTGCTTAATAACTACCTAATATAGAATTATGATTGCCTAATTCAAAATTTAGTCTATCCTAAACCACATTAAATTATGCAGATTTGTTAGAGATGGTTTTCTCCGATTTCAAGTACTTATACTAGTATGTAAAGAAGGGGATCATTGCAAAGGATATTTGCTGACTTTCCTCCAATGCCAGAAGCAGCTTAGAATTTCTCCTATTCAAGTCTGGTACAAATTCAAGCAACTTTGCTCTTTATCCATTCAAATAGTAATTGAAGTATAGATAGATAGATAGATAGATATAGGGAGAGGGTTTTACCTGGTTGGATGTGCTGCCCTGTTGTGTCGCTTTTGAAGATATCAAATTCTTAGTTGACATGTTGGGTAATCCTAGTGAATCAAGAGAAAACCGTTGCAAAGATAAGCATGAAACATAAAATCTTTCTGGGCAAATGCTAATTATATTTGGTAAACCTCGAAGACAAAGTTCAACAAAAGCTGGAAGCAGAATTTGGATCTGGTTTTTGTTTTTATTAGAAGAATTCTCTCTGTGTTGACTTTCACCAAATATATACTTTATCTGGGGAGCTTCACATATAACCATATTTTTTAGTTCCACAAGACCTTGAGCATAAGAAACAGGAAATAAGTACTCCAATAAATCACATTTTTGAATCCTAAGATCTTCCAACTTCGGGAACATTACTCCACAGTTCCCTTCGTGAGCCTTCTTAATCATCTCCTCCCTGTTATTGTCTTGAACTGCCTCTTCAGTTATGATGAATTTCAATCCATGACATTCCTCTATCATCAAATATTGCAGTGATGTCAAAGTTTTAGCAGTGGATGGGGTGAACAATGATCTCAACATTGAACAAGATACTAATTTCAGCTGTTTAAGATTGTGCAAACTAAATGGCTCTGAGATTGTGCAAACTAAATTTCCCTGAAACACATTGTAAAAGAGAATCATTCAGGAGTTCATGCATTCTAATATATAGTGCTGTAAATTTAGCAGCTGCTTTTTATTTATTTATAAAATACAAAATGGTAAATTGAATTTTATTTAAGAATAATGTAAAAAAATAGCACATGTTGTGCTTGCTGTTGAATCAGTGTATTAAATCTTAAAAAGTGTGAACTGCAATTCCATTATTTGAAGTCATTATAATTAGTCCCTAAACTTTGACTATTATTTTGTTAAGATTTCACTTTGACTAAGAATATGTTCAGAATATTTTTTATAAGCCTTGAGATAATTTTCCTCTCTTCAACTAGCTTTTGGGGTGAGTTAAACCCAGCTTTCTAATATATCATAGCCTATGCAATCTTAATGTTGGACTATTTGCCGATGCTTAGCCTACAAGTTGTCCTACATAGAGTTATACAATCAAGATTGTATTGTCCATCATATTTATTCACTGGAACACCTATTTTTGGTAAACTAAAGCAGGATGATGATAGTCTTTGATTTGCTCCATGAGACATTGATGCTACAGAAAGAAACTGCTTCAAAAATAAAACTATATGGAAAGAAACCAAAATATCCTCTTTCTAGAAATAATGTTCACTATCATACATCTAAAAATAGATGGAATGAGTGGAAATAAGGGAGAGATAAAAAAAATATATGTCATATAATATGTGATGTAATAAGAAGAGAGGTTAGGATATGCTTTGAGCAGGCACTCGATAGGGCAGTCCACCGGTTGGTGCTGTAATAATTGACTGCTGGGGTGAAGCCACAAATGGTTTATTCAGTATAGAATAAATTTGGGAACAGACGAGCAATAATGCCCATGTACTCTTTTTTTATTTTTTCTTTTCATTGTTTTTATTTCTCATTATTTTAAAAGCAATTTATAAGATTTGGATTGAGCCCATGTACCATTTATATTAGTTATATAGCATAGATTTAACAGAGAGATCTATTTACATAATAGTTGAACTATAAGGGTTAAATAGGATGATTTTAAAGTTCATGGTATCTCTGCAAATGGACAAAATTTAAGGAGATAATACATTTTTTCCTTGAAAATAATTTTGACTTCTTTTCATTCTATTTTCATGTCCACTTTGATTTCACCAGAAAAAATAAATAAATCTTCCGTGTAACACAATATATTTAAGAATTAAACAATTGGAACACAGTAAAGAGCGAAATGATAATTAACAGAAAAAAATATGTTGTATAATTCATGAAACAAATTAGCATCATGACAAATTTAGGGATCAAACCATCAACACTTCCAGTAAAATACTCGGATGAAGATAGTAAGTTAGCCTATGAACCATTTGGCTTGGCACTAGTTAAATTGGCATGTAATTTAGTACTCTAGTACTTTGGTTACCTTGAGGATCCCAATTTTCTACCAATGTTTAGCATATCAGTATATTAAATAGAAAGATTGGAGGGTCAGAGAAGTTATTTTTTCCATAAACGAAACCTTGAAAAAAAGTGCTTTAGAAATGGGCATCGATTTTATCCATCTATGGTTCAGATTAACTTTATTTTGGAAAACACAAAAACAAAAGTGTACCTGTGTTTCTTCATTTGATTCGTTACAACGATTCAAACAATTTTGCTGTTCTTCACCATCAATAATTTTCTCCAACTGATCACAATATTTTATGTCCAGAACCTCCAAATGAGGTAGGCTTCCAATGATACAAGCTGAGAAGATAGATTTTAATTTTCTGCATCCATGGACACATAGTTCTGCTAAACATGGAAGGCTCAGAACTTGTGAAGGACCTCTAAATATATAACCTAGCTCAGGTAGGTTCTCTAAAGACAAATGATGTAGGCATAATGTCAGTGGATCTAGCACTCCATTGATGGGAAGTCCACTCAGCTCAAAAATGCCTTCTACTTTACAGAACCCAATCACAAGCCTTTCGACATTTTGCAGAGTTAGTAAAGGTTGAACTCCATCAACCACTTGGCTGCTATCTATAACAAGCGGCCTCAGTTCCTGCAAAAAATTGAAAGATAAACATGCTGGAAATAAATGCAAATTGAATATAAGATGCATATGTGTGTGGAAGAAACTGATTCAGAATTACAAGAAAGACGCTCTTTATTAATAGAAACTGTAGTACAGTTTAGGTATTCAAGAGACGTGGTTCTCTTCCAATGCCTAAAGCCACCAATCATCTCTAAATTGACAAGATATCCTTTCTCTTAATCTTCTCTATTATTTATAGGCAAAATAGAAATTAGCGACTAACCTAACTAATTTTTTATTGTAAAACAGAACCATAACTAACATCGAATGGGTATCTACTAGTCTGTTAACACAAAAACATCAACCCTGCTCCCATTAAGTACTTTCGGGTGCGAAATAGTAATTTCAAGATTCCCCCTCAAGTTGTATCTCAGACTTTAATCAACCCTGCTCCCATTAAGTACCTTCGGGAAAATTTCAATTATATCTGTTGTCCAAAAGATACAAGTCTTTTCTGAATATTTTCCTGAATAAAATATCAAGCAGCTTCTTTTATGTTTGGTTGTTTGAACAAAACAAATGGTTTGAGGCAATGTGAATGGTAGTATGATTGTCATACCAAAGCTTCATAGGTACAAGTAATTTGCACACAATCTCATCAAGTAGATGATGCAATCATGATAATTCATAAGATGTTTGTACAATAGCATGATATTCAGATTCTACACTCAATCTTATGACTACATTTAATTTCTTACTTTTCCCAGAAATCAAATTTCCTCCATGGAACACATAATAGCCAAAGGTTGTTCTTCAATCCATTGGGCACCCAGCCTAGTTTGGATTGGAATAAACTCCAACTCATCTCCCATTGTCTTTATAAAGGATCCCGCAATCTGGGGCTCCTTCCAAATGCCTTTAGATATGCAACACTACATCCCAATGGGAACTTGAAAACGACATGAACTCACTGACTACATTTACTGTGGAAAAAAATTACTGGACATGCCACAATAAGACTGTACCTCTCTAGATCAAACAGTGCCTGTCCATCATCTAAGTGAGTTGAAATGGATTCAGTTTTCTAGATGATTTTGCGAGCTGTGTTTGAGTTAGAGTGAGAGAGAAAGGAGAGAAAGATAGAGAGAGATTTAGAGTGATAATAAGAATCTGAAAATTGTATTATTGATCTCTCTAATAGTATACTGCAATCCTCATTATATAGTGTTGCCATATATCCTTTATATTTACGTGTGCAATTATTATTATTCTTTTGTGTTACTGTAAATTGGATCGAATCAGCCATTAATAGAATAGATTAGAATCAGCACATAATAGTCTAGCAATCCCTGTAATTAGCATAGATTTCAGCTTACTATTCTCTGTACCTTCCTTTATATATTCAATGAAAACTCAGACAATAGGCATCTTTTTTTCCATTCAAAGTAATCTTTGATATAGAGGAAGCAATCTGTTCATAACAGAATAACAAAAAGCTAAAGTTCTCACACTCTGTTGGAGTAGCAAAACAAAAGTCTCACAGCTAAGAGCTAACTCATTAAATACTGTTATAGGAAACTGATTATGCTATTCTAACATACTCTAACAACTGTAACAAAAAAAAAGAAAAGAATTATTTACTAACTATATGAGAATCATGTATAAATCTAAACCTACATACATTAAAAGTACACTTAAAAGCAGTACCTCAATATCACCTTGTTGTCTCATCGAACCAAAAATGGAATGACTGACAGACATGATGTTTAACTGGGGACATTGCAGAAAATGTATGTTTTGCAAAGATGGAAACATTGGATGATAACTTTCTGGAAAAATGTTAATGATATTTGGCAAGTGCAAGAGCTTGAGTAATTTTAAAACAGGAAATTCAATGACATGTAATTCATTTTGATTCTCACAAGATAACTGATCTTGGTGAAACACATATTTCAACTCAGGAGCTTTGTCTATTTCCAAACACTCCAATTGTATAAAGCCCTTAGAAAATGTGACTGGGATTAAGCTTTCCAGTTGTTCACACCATTTGACAACGAGCCGTTTTAATTTGATGAACATTAATCTATAACTATGCTGACCATTATCATCTAAATCCAATGTCATTATATGCTTCAGACCATCACAATGTCTTATTTTCAGTACTTCCAACTGCCCCAAAGATTGAATTACAGCAGGTGAGAAGAGAGAAGTCAACATGGGGCAATTCTCAAATTTTAAGACCTTAAGACATTGCAGGTTCAGCTTCCCAAAAGATGCTATGCTCCGCAGCTGGCTACATTGGGCAATGCGCAGCTCCTCTAACTTCTCAAAAAGACCAAGAGGAGAAGGACCATAGAACAGTGACTTCAAACGCTTCATCCATGTGATCCTTAGCTTAACCAAATTGGAGAATACAACCCCAACCTGAAACAAATTGGAAGTGTCAATCAAACACTCCATCTCATCAGAACCATCAAGGTGAAGCTCAACCAACTCAGTTGTACTTCTTCCTTCCAGATGAGCTATGCTAGGGACAAAATTTTTACAACTTCCCTTTATTTTTCTAAGAAAAAGAATTTCTGCTCTTTGCACCAGATCCATGATTCCAGCACTTGAGGTGGAGACATCAAAATGATCTACAGATAAGAACTTTGATCTCATATCACCTTTAAATTTATAATTATAACTTCCAATATCTATATGATACCTTCGCAATCTGTATGAAGAGCTGCTCTTGTGAAAGAATTTGACCAGATTTTGATCATTTAATACCCTTTTTGCAAGATCATTTTTTATAAAATACAACTCTTCTAGTTGTGAACATCTTCCCAGAACCTCATAAGCATTTCCTTCTATATTGCACAAAGATACATCTAACAACCTCAATTTCTTCAGTTCTGCTATGTCATTTGGCAATTTAGTAATCATACAATTACATAATTCCAGAGTCTCGAGTTTCTCTAAGTTTCCCAAAAAGGATAGATCATCCAATTTGCATCCTCTCAGGCATAGGCTACGAAGATTTGTTAAGCAATGAATTGATTGGGCCAGCAATAGACTTAGATTTTCTTTTAAAAGTCTATGATAATGCACGGTCAAAATTTTGAGCTCTTTAATCCCTTTCAAAAGTGAATGTGACAGTTGAAAAGAGCCTTCACTGTCTTTGTACATGTATAGAATCTCAAGATTTGGACAGTCCAACTGATCTGGAAATTCATATATGTTATGGCAATACAAGAATCTAATTGTGTCTTTTATATTAATATTTTCTTTCAATGTCTTTGCATCCATCCTAGGACCCATAATGATGCGAATTTCTTTCTTTGCTATCCACAAGGCTACATCACGGACCAAGTCATGCATTATCACAGAAGGTCTTTCTTCAGCTTGAAGCAACAAACCAGAGTTTATGAGTTTATTAATGGTCGCACTCACTTTGCTCCTAGCCCTCTTCAATGAATTAACTTCTTCAAACAGCCCCAGCCCAAACCCAAATCTGATTAGAATCTCAAGAGGAATTTCTGAATCTTCTGGGAAAAGAGAACATAACAAGAAAAGTGACTTGGCCTCTTCATTCTTCAAATTATCATAACTTAATTGTAGACATTTATAAGGATTTTCCAGACCCGGTTCAATATCCAGTGGTCTAGAATCTCTCAATGTTTCCAGTGCTTCTACCCACTCAACTATCTGTTTGCCTTTCAAAGTGCTAGCTACAGCTTTGATTGCAACTGGCAGTCCTCTACATTCGCTTGTAATTTCTTGTGCTAGACCTTTCAAGGCATCAGATATGTTATCCATTATACCTGCATGCTTTTGGAACATAGCCCATGCTTCTTCCTCAGTTATGAGTGTAAGGGGAATTATTCTTTGACAATGCATCATAGTACATATTTGTAGACTTCTTGTAGTCAAGAGAATGTTGCAACCCCTGTAATTGTCACCAAAGGGAATCCCTATGGCTTCAAAATCAAGCATTTGCCACACATCATCCAGAATTATAAGAATATTTTCACCACTAGTTAATCTCAGACACAAGCGTTTGGCTCTCCCTGAGATATCTTCTTCCTTCAACTCAAAATCTAAGGAGCTTGCAAGATTGCTTTGTATTTTTTTTACATCTAAGGCACTGGACACGGCAAGAAAAACAACTTTGTCAAAGATCTTTTCTGCTTCTTTACCCACTTCCTTTACCAAGGCTGTTTTTCCAATGCCCCCCATGCCATACACTCCAATCAAGTGAACCTCATCATCTTTAAGTGAATTTAGAATTTGGTCATAAGTTGATTTTGTACTCTCAAAGTATATAAAACCTTCAGAGGAATAGAATTTCATGCCAGGAAGTGTAGCAAGGCGTGAAAATTGCTTAAATTCACTATCTGTATAGAGCCTTCTTATGATATGCTTCTTCTTTACTGCCTCCTTTCCCAGACGATATCGCCAGACCCAATTGGGACAGTGACCAAGGAAACAACTCTTTTTTATTTCTGCTTTCTTTTCCAACATCTCCACTTCTGCCAAGAGAATATCAGCATCATTCAGCCACTTCTCAACATCATTAGCAATCTTTTCAGTTTTCTTTTTAGCTTTATCCACTTTGTCTAGTAAACTGTTTCTTGTTGATATCAACTTTTGTTTTTCCTTTCCAACATCTTCAACAAAACTGCTGAAGCAGAACGAGTAACGAACCTGACGTGTTACTGCATATATCAAATCCTTCATAACTGCAGCCCCAAGAGACGTACCAAAATCCATTGCTAATAAGAGCAACTGCACCAGAATAGAAGAGATAACTGTTCTAGTAAGAAATCTGCAAAAATGTTAATTCCTTAATTAAGCTATACTATAAATAATGTTCAAAGAGGCCACACAGCTATAAAGAAAACCCTTCTTGACATTAATTCCAATTGAATGAAGTTTCAAAGTAAATTGCTGCAGTAGCCATAAGATACATTTTGACATCTCTTGTCCAACTTCGCATGTGTCGTTCTATTCTGTGTTAGCTTGTAATTATTTATCCAAAAAAATATAAAGCAAAAGAAGACAGCAACATTCGTTACTGGCAACCACAGGAAGGTTTATGCAATTGTAAAAGGCGTTAAGCTAATCGCATTACTGCTTGATCTATGTTGGTTTGCAAATATTTATATGATATACATTGATCACTCTTCTTAAAACAATCTAAAATTATGAAGATTCATACAAAGGAACTTTTTCTTTTTCTTTTTTGTGGGGCACAGTATTTGATTCTTCTAAAATGTGAAAAGTTTTTTCTAAAAGACACATTGAAGGGTTGTAAAATTTTCATCAATTACATTTTGATCTTCTTGATCATGGAAGACTAACAATTAGCTATAAAAACAATTCTAGGCCATCCTCCTAACAGCTTAAGCTTTTGGTAGAGTTTCTGAGTGACATGATAACAATTGACAAGGTCTCTGTATCCAAGTGTCAAGGAACAGATGCAAATGTGACTGAAACCATTTCCATACTGCTAAAAAGTGCAGGCTCTCGTATTTCCAAGTAAAACAGGCACTCTTAGGAAAGGGAAATCAACGTTACCATTATATTGATTATTCAAAAGTAAAGAAAATGTGAGCTATGTCCTGTTTGGCTGTGTTTGGGCCGTTAAATCCAGAATAACATTCTTCCAAATTAGCCACAGCTCAAATTTTCCTTTTAGTAATTCTCCAACCTTCACAATAAGTTGGAGTAAGTGGGAAAAACTTGGTGCATGAGTGGAAGAACTTATTTTAGAAAGAATAATCACTAATTTTTTAAAGCTCAATCAATTTTTGAAATGTCACAAAAAAAGAAGCAATTATTTTCTCAAATTAAACTAAACTAATCATGCAATTAGAATAAAGATTGTTGAGCACTAGCACCAAACTCCAATCCATAATATAGATCCCAATACCAATCAAGCTTTATCACGCAAGAGGCAGAGACCATAGAAAGCTCCATTTTTATGGTGCGCTGAAACTCAACTTTTAATAAAAGAATGGAAGTTTTATGCTCATATCTCTTCTGAAAGCATATTTAATAATAATTCCAGCATCAGAAGAGTACAAAGAGGTGTAGGTACATAACTTGTTTTAAGTCATAATATATTGCGAAGCACAAGCAAATCCAAATATGCATGGATTAAAAAGAACAACAAACAACCACATACACATAACTTTATGTAAAAGATGAAAAAAGACGGTCAGGTACAATTTTACCTCTTTAGCAGAATTATTCTCAACTCAGCACTACCTCCGGTGTGCTATTATTTTCTTCTTTCTCTTATATCTTTTTTATGAGAATAATTGAGCTTGAAGTAGCACAAGGGCACGGGTCAACGATACAGAATGAGTAATGAATCAACATAAAAAATAATTAAATAAGAGAGTAGAACTCTATCATACAAGCACGGGCTCCATCCAAGTCCCATAAAATGTGGCCTCTATCGGAGGGTCATTGTAGGGTGGACCAACTGAGTTTTGGATGAGTTTTAATCACCTATTCAATTGTTTATTTTCTGGTTTTGTATTTTATATAATTGGCATGGAACATCCCGTTTCTCTTAAAACAATAAACAATTTTTTATTTAAAGCTATTATTTTGAAGAATTGGATTGGATATCAATTAATCTTGGACTTAAATTTAAGAAAAAATAATTAAAAAAATATTTAGTATTTTTCAAAGGTTAATTTTAAATAAATTACATACAAAAATTAAAAATTTTAAATTTTTTTAAAAAAAATTATACAATTAGATAACATATAAGTAAAAAAGAAAATACGAGATTTTTTTTGTTAATTCTATCTTTGATTGTTCTAAATTTTTAAAATATAAGCATAATTTTTTACACTTTATGAATTTAAAATTTATAATTTTATAAATTCTTTTATTTTTTTTCTTTTTTTCTTAATTTTTTTTATCATTTACACAAAATTCATTTTATCTCAATTATATTTTAAGGTTACATAAAATTATAACAATTATTTGAAAGGTACTAAAAAATATAATTTTTAATCTTTCAATATCAAAAGGATATTAAGTGATACTCTAAGTCTGAGTTCAATTAAAGATACTTAATTTGTCATTATCAACTTATATAAGTCTTAATAAGATTACAAAGTATGATTTAAAGATATAAGATAGAGGATATGACTCATCCTTACTAAAGTTACTCTAGTGTAAAACAAGATTATAAGGAACATAACTAATTATCAATTGTTTTTATCAAAAGTTCTCATGTTCTCGTTAGGTTCAATCAATGTTTGCTACAAAATATTTGAGAAGGGATAAAAGCTTGAAAATAATTTGGAGGAAAGAAGTCTCTGCCCTCAAATTTAAGCTCTTACATACATGCACAAAAATACATTTTACAGCGAAGAGCAAAAAAGAACTTTCCTTAAAAAAGATGGCCAAGGAAGGAGAGTGATACGATTCACCCTTCATGGAATGAATATGCGAAAATGTTAATTTGAAACATCTTGAGAATTAGGATAGGATAGATTAAAGGAATCTAACACAAACCGAAACTTTTCGAAGAACATTAAAGTTATCAAAGAGGAGCGTGACCCTTGTTGCAAGCTTTGGAAAAACCAATGTTATCAAAGCACTAGTGGAAAATAAGCTTTTTACATCGGTTGTTAAGCACATTTTACATCGGTTATTCAGGCGGTGTTGAAGCGGGCGATATAGAAAATAAGACTTTTTACATCGGTTCTGCAACCGACGTAAAAAGTATGACTTTCTACATCGGTTGGGAAAAGAACCGATGTAGAAAGTACACTTTTTACATCGGTTTCGGGCAGAACCGATGTAAAAAGTATACTTTCTACATCGGTTATAGCTTTAACCGATGTAAAAAGTCATACTTTTTACATCGGTTCTGCCCGCAACCGATGTAAAAAGTGTACTTTCTACATCGGTTATGGTCGTAACCGAGGTAGAAATTCCTTTTTTTTTTTTAATATTCATTTTTTTTAGGTATACTACCGTATTATTTATTCACATATCTGCATATACACACAGAATCCAGGCAGACAATAGAGAAGCACCAGACAGCCAATACAGAATTCACATAATCTATATATTTAAACTAAATACATCATTATTTATTATCAAACTTTAATTTACAAATGAAATAACTTAAAATTACATCAAACAAGTATTGAAAGTTGAAAGCATGTCACATATCTGCATGTACCTGTTGAAAGCAAAGAGAAAAGATGTTAGAAACTCTACTAAACATAAAAAACGTAATAAACATTTTAAAATAAGTTAAAAATAAACATACAATGATGAAATAATTAAATAAATAACTAACTTGTATCATGTAGTAACATTTTCCCATATTCCTTCATGATGATCATCTCGAATAGCATGTACATCATCTATTTCAGTTTCTTCATTGATACTAGATATCCTTGATGATAAGGGAGTTTGAGAAATATCAATATTTGAAAGATCATTGGTGTCATCACTAGTGATTGTTGTCTTTCCTTGAAGAACAACTGACCATCTTTTGGAGCAGGGATCTTGGACATAAAACACTTGTTTTGCTTGGTGGGCCATGAGAAAAGGGTCATCCTTGTAAGCTACTTTTTGAAGGTCAACCAATGTAAATCCCAATTCATCGACTTGCACACCACTGTTACTATCAACCCATCTGCATTTGAAAACAGGCACTCTAAATTTGGTGTAATCAATCTCCCAAATCTCTTCAATCACTCCAAAGTAAGATATGGAAGCCTTTACAGGATTTTTATCTTTAGAACTTGCAAAATGCATCGACTCTGCCACCACCATAACCCCACTATTTTGCATGGTACTTTTATCATCCTGAGACTTTGTATAAAATGAAAAATGATTAATATCGTACCCAGTCCAACATATGACATCAAAGTTTGGGCCATTTGCTAGCCACTTCAATGTATCAGAGGCACCATCATCCTTCTTAATTGTTTCACCAAACCAGTTTAAGAACGTTTTGTTATGCTCATTCAACAACCATTTCTCGTTCATTCGAACATTCTCCTCCCTTATCATAGTTTTGTGAGTAGATAAGTAAGGTTGAACCTCATCGGTATTATTCAAAATATACAAATGTGCTTGAAGGACTTCTGCACGACCCATGCTTTTCACAGTTATGCCTCGTGTACCTTTACCTCCGTGTCTTCCCTCATGACGAGACTTAGGAACTCCTATGGGTTCCACCTCTGACAAATACTCTGTACAAAACTCAATGGCCTCTTCTACAATGTATCTTTCAATCATAGATGCCTCGGGACGGTGTGGATTCTTCACATACCCTTTTAATATTTTCATGTATCGTTCTATTGGATACATCCACCTCAAATAAACTGGACCACATAATCTGATCTCTCTCACTATATGAACAACCAAGTGAACCATAATGTCAAAAAATGATGGAGGAAAATACATCTCCAATTGGCATAAGATAGTGAAAGCTTCATTTTCCAACTCATCCAATTTTAGAGGGTCAATGGCTTTGCTACATATTTTATTGAAAAATAAGCATAACCTACTTATTGTATGTCTAACTTTTTTAGGTAAAATGTCACGAATAACCACTGGAAGTAGTTGTTGCATCAACACATGACAATCATGAGACTTTAACTCAACTAACTTTAAATCTTTCATCGAGACAAGTCTTTTAAAATTTGAAGAATACCCTTGTGGCACTTTAACCCTACGTAGGCACTCACAAAAAGAAATTTTCTCTTTTTTTGACAATGTATGACATGCCGGGGGCAAATATGTTCGCTTTCCTACAGAGTGTGGAGCTAACTGATGTCGTATACCCATGTGAACCAAATCCAGTCGAGAATTGACTCCATCTTTAGTCTTGCCCTGTATATTGAGAAGTGTTCCAATGATGCTATCACACACATTTTTTTCCACATGCATCACATCAATACAATGTCTAACATCAAGTTTGCACCAATATGGAAGATAAAAAAATATTAATCTTTTCTTCCATATCCTTGTCTCCATGACCTTTTTTTGAGTCTTTCCAAAAACAGTTTTGATGTTTTTAACCCGGTCGTAGACTTGTTGTCCAGTTAAGGCTTTTGGAGCAACATCATTTTCTGGCAACCCATTAAAAGCTTTCCTTAATCTACGATAAGGGTGATTAGTCCTGAGAAATTTTCGATGACTAAGATACACTGTCTTCCTTCCATGATGCAGTTGATGGTAACTTGTGCCTTCTTCACATATGGGACATGCTTTGTGCCCCTTAACGCTGTATCCACATAAATTTCCATATGCTGGATAGTCATTAATAGTGCAAAAAAGCATTGCCCGCATCTTGAAATTTTCATTACCATATGCATCAAACACCTCCACACCTTCTTCCCATAGATTTTGCAAGTCTTCAATTAAAGGAGCAAGATAAACGTCTATGTCATTTCCAGGTTGTTGTGGACCTGAAATCATCATGGACAACATGATGTATTTACGTTTCATGCATAACTCCGGAGAAAGGTTGTAAATTGTCAAAAGTACAGGCCACGAACTATGTTTACTACTTAAATTACCGTAGGGATTCATTCCATCTGTTGCAAGTCCAACCCTTAGGTTTCTTGGCTCATTCCCAAAATCGGGATATAGTTGATCAACCATCTTCCATTGCAAACCATCAGCTGGGTGTCGAAGTTTTCCATCAATCAGTCGTTCATCTACATGCCATCTAAGGTTCTTTGCTTCATCTTTATTACAAAACAATCGTTTGAACCTTGGAATTATTGGAAGATACCATAACACTTTGGCTGGAGGCCACTTTGTGCTGTCATTGCAAATAGAATCACCATCCTTCAGTTTATAACGTGAAACTTGACACACAGGGCATTCATGTAATCCTTCAAACTCATTTCTGTATAGTATGCAATCATTGGGGCAGGCATGTATTTTCTTATACTGCATACCCATCGGACACAACACCTTCTTCGCCTCATAATTACGCTTTGGTAATGTGTTACCTTCCGGAAGCATCTCTACCAACAGTTCAAGTAATTCGGTAAAACTTTTATCACTCCACCCATTCCTTGCCTTCAGAGTGAATAATCTTAACACTGCTGACAATCGTGTAAAGGTAGCACATCTCGGATACAAAGGTTTCTCTGAATCAGTAGATAAGTTACCATACATATTTGCCCGCTCAAATGACGCATGCCCTACATCACGAATCATATCCTCTACCCAATCTTCCATATTTATATCAACCTCCACCGTCTGTGACACATTTGGCATGCCTAATAACTCACCATGCCATGTCCATTTTGTATAACTTTTGCAAAATCCATCACAAAGAATATGCTCTCTAATTTGACCAACACCCAAACGTCTCTCATTTAGACAATTAACACACGGACAGTAAAATTGTCCATTACTCTCAGGTAGATTTGTCTGCGCAAAATTCAAAAACTCTTCGACCCCATTCTCGTACTCATCGCTCGTTCGTTTAGCATTTATCCAACTACGATCCATACTATACAAGAATCATCAACACAAGATTTAGGATTAACCTTGTCACTCATTGTTGTTAATTTATTATCCTCCCTATTGGTAAGACCCTATCCCATTCGAGAAAAAAGTTTTTTATTCATCGATTAACATACTTCTAAAATCTTGAATATCATACTTGGTGAAATTTCGGCAGCATTTCGCATCAATCTCCAAGTACATAACTTCATTATGGTTTTATTTACCATAATGAAGCATGTACCCAGAGACAATGCAAAATGAACTAAACCAAAATTTAATCAAGTACAATTTACAAGATTTATGAAGAAATTGTTAACCACTAAATAAAAAACTTTAGTCCCAAACTGTCCAACTTGGACAATTTAAGATTTAATATAATGAATGATTTACTTATTTAGTAATAAACTCATTATATTCAACCTTGAACGGGAAACTAAGGGTATGCTCATATTTAAACTCAAGAAAACAAACCAACATATTTAAACTCAAAATCAAGACTATAACATATATAAACCCTAAACAAACTTTCACATCTGCAATCACAAAGTAGAGGTGCATAGAACATACCTCATAGTCAACACAAAATGGTTGAGCGGTGGCCAAACGGTGTCCAAATGGAGGCACAACGGTGGTTGAACGACGACACAACACGGTATAGCCAAATAAGAAGCTTAAAAATTAAAGAATACAACCAAAATAAATGTATATTTCAACCATAATAATAGAATGAGATGCATAAATAACAACAAAGACGACTTCGAACCTTACGGTGCGCGACAACGACTTTGAACGAACGAAATCGTTCCAACGGCGACAACGACCACGAACGTAAGCACGGAATGAAACCACGAACAATAAAGATGTCGACAATGGCTAAGACTTAAACGAAAATAGAGAGAACAAGCCGAAACGAGAAACTGGGGTTTTGAAAAATGAGGTTAAACACGAACAGCGTCGAAAAATAAGTGACAGGGGAAGACATTCTACATCGGTTGTTTCTCAGAACCGATGTAGAAAGTACTTTCTACATCGGTTGAGAAAATAACCGATGTAGAAAGTTTTAAAAAAATTCACTTTCTACATCGGTTCCAGAAAAACCGATGTAGAAAGTACTTTTTACATCGCTTGTTTCGTAACCGATGTAAAAAGTTTGAAAAAAAACTCACTTTCTACATCGGTTGGTAAAATAACCGATGTAGAAAGTACTTTCTACATCGGTTACATAACAACCGATGTAAAAAGTACTTTCTACATCGGTTATTTTTCCAACCGATGTAGAAAGTTTACATTTATTTACAAAAATGCCACCGCGTTTTTATTTACATCGGTTTTTAAAAAACCGATGTAAAATCATGTTATAATATCGTATTTTTGCACTAGTGAAGGTAGTTCTTCGCCGAAGAAGTAAGGGGATCAACCCACACAAAGATGAAAACTTTTAAAGAAAAATATTATTATTTATAAAATTATGTTTATACTAAATCCGTAAATCTTATTATATAGGAATCTAATTTCCCTAAATTGAAAGAAAATCTAATAAAAAAAATATGAAATCCTAATTAAATTAAAAATCAATTTAAAATCTTAATTTAATTTGAAAATAATTTAAAACAAATAACTTGTAAGTCAATATTAAATCTTAATATAATATATAGCAAATCAATTACAAATCATAAACATTATCACTTATGATCCTTAATAATATAACTACATAAATTAACCTATATTGGATTTAGGTTTGGATCAACGTAGTCTTTCTTGAACTTCCTTAATGATACTCTGAAGTGCTTATTCCATATGCTTGATCGTATTTCTAGTCATGGTACTTCCTATTCCTTGTAAAGTATCTTTCAAATGATCACTCTTCTTTAACGTGATGCTCACGCTCACATGGTCCCTCTCCTCAAACTTAGAGGATGGAAGTATTCTCAATATATTCCTTGTTGAGTACCAATTTTGGAAAAGAAGTCCTTTGTTAGCTAAGTTAGCTTACTCATACTAAACACATATGTTAAAGCTAGAGAATGGTATAAAATAAGCTAGAAGATAATAATGCACAAAAGTAGGTTTTGTGCATCCAAGATAGAAAAGTAATAAAAATAAGAAAAAGAATCTAAAAGTAAAAAGTGTCTAATATCCTAATAAAGGAAAAATAAAACCTCATCCTAACAAAGAAAAAATAATGCATGAAAAATATAGCGTGGGTCACTAAGGTGATGGATGGACCATGTAGCCTTGTAGCAACTGAAGAATGGGCCACTGATATTTCTAGCATTGGGAATTAGTGGGATGCCTTGGAGCGCGTTGGTTGCTTTCTTTTAAGGCTTCTTTCCCATGTTCCCTCTATGAGAAAATAGTCGTTTCCCATGTTATGGCTTAAATATATTCCCTTGAGGCACCAATCTTTTTCTATATGCCTTAGTAGCTAACAGTTTCTTGCTACATTCTTTGCTTATTTGACTTTTATTGACTAGCTAGGAGGTCCTCTTTTAGTCCTCCTTGGTACTTCATAAACTTCTAAGTTTTTTCCAAGTTTCTGTAGAATATGGTGGAGTACTTGCACAACTACTCAAACTTTACTATGTATTTAGCTACAAACACATTCCCTTATTGCAAATGCAAGAATTCATCCTCTTTCGTGTCTTGCACTTATTAAGAGAAATTTTTTATAAAAAGACTCTTTGAAAATTTCCCTGGTGATAGGATCCCCATTGCCTTATAATAGTCTTTTGGCACCATTCCATCAAAATTCTGCACCAGTTTCTAGCATATATGCAACGTTACCTTTTGTTATTCATTATAGTTTATGATGGCAAACAAGTTATCCATGTGCTTGATCCATTTGTCAACTTCATCAAGGTTTAGAGCTCATCATAAACCTAACAAGTTTGCCTTTCAGAACTCAACTAACCTATAGTAGATGGAATTCATGGTGGGTGCATTAGTCATGCCTTTAGTATTCTCAAACTATCTACCAATACGATCCATCATTCCTCATTTGACCATTGTCATATCCCTTAAGGTAATGCTTACATTTATTGGGGCCTCTTCGTTCCTAGGATGACCTTTACCACACCTTGACTTTTCCATTAGTTACTGAAAACACCATACACAAAAATTGAAGTGATAAGGTTTACTACTTAAGTTAGTATGTCAGTAACTAATCTCAAAAATCAGAAGATAGACATGCATTAAGATTACTAACAAAAATCACATCATGACATCTAATGCTATCATAGAGTAGGCTTTAGTGCCCTTTTATATATACAATCATCCATAAAACCAAAGTAAAAACATATAAAGATATAACAACAAAACTTAGTTTATCTTTAATGCCTTGCATGTTGTATTCTAAAATGTCCAGTCATGTCCCTTGCTTTCTACCTACTCTAGTTAAAGACCATCAATGAAATAGTAGTATACACCTATAGGAGAGCCGTAATAGGGAAAGCTACCTTAAGATGACAACTTGTAAGACGAGCTATGATAGTAAGATAGGATGAGAGGATCGCTCTCCACTAAAGGAAACAAGGTTCACTACCAGCGGTCCTTGTGAAGCTAGTAAACTAGGTAACAGCAAAAAGACTTCGTCCCCATGAAATACTTCGGGTGGTACAATGAGGTCGGTTAAGATGAACTCAGGGCTAAGCATCAGGCATTTATCTAGGCAATCACAACAAACTTGTGACCTTGGGAACTCAAGTGTTGCTATACGTTACTAAGTTTGAGGTACACCACCGTTCTGCAATATGACATGACTAAAATCTAGAAAAAAAGAATTTGGAGTAGAGAGTGAAATATCTAAGTTTTTCAATACACTTCTACCCTGAAGTTGATGACATCATTCTTAACCTAACCACTTCAGTTTCTTTATAAACATGACAAACATACAAGTCTATTTTATACTTTGTGAAATATCTCTTTTTTTTTTTTTTTGCAGCAGTTTCATTTTAATGATAAAATAATTTGTAACAATCATAATCATACATCTTATTCATTCTTTGGGTCACTTTATTATCATGTTATATCATAACATCATAGATATTACTTGACATGTGATCATTTCTTTCCATATTCATAATCATTCACATTTATCAATCATTCTCATGGTGTCATTTTAATATATGGCATACCTTTATATTATTAATGGAACATTGTTAACCTTTTCACGTTCATAACATCATTAACATTTTAACAATTGGTTAACTCTTTTATCAAGCTTTATCTTTTCATTTCCTATATATTTAATCTTCTTAAGATTTTGAGCACATTCCTAGTGTTCGTCACCATCTTAGTTTGAAACCCCGAGCTTCAAATATGGACAATCCCAAACTTTCATATGTGCAACAATCCTAGACTTTTCATAGCTTAAGTAGTAAACTTTAAATTTCACATTGAATTTCTTTTAGTTATCCCTTAACTTTTGAGGCTCCATTTTAATTTTTTATAATAGAATGCATGCTTAATATTCATTCAATATGCTATGTACATACAACATCCAATTCATTCATCATCACATATTCATTCAGACAGTCACAGAACCATATACATATGATCAAGTCATTACACCACTTAAAAAATACTTGACACTTTCAACATAAATGATCATAACCATGTATCATCATTATTGATAGGGTAACAACATTTACCAAAAATTTCACACATTTAGTGAAAATCTTCACTCAAGCAAAGCCTTTGAATTTTGGACAGCATATGACCTTTCTTAAAAGTATATAAGTGGATCTTGTTACTTATGTTTTATGTAAAGTTTCTCAAGGGAAACCTACATAACTCATTCTCACTAAGCTTCTTTTTCTAGATTTCTTATTTCTTGACCTTTCCTTTTCTCTAGGATTTTTAAAGCTTTTCTCATGTTTATTTTTATCTAGGCTAAATAACCTTATACCCCATAAATAGGTCTTTTTCTTATCTAAACCTCATGACCACTTTTGTTTCTTAAGATCTTAGGAAGATGAACACATAAGTTTTATCCATTAAAATCTTATTTTGTCTAATTTTTCTTCCTCTTGGCTAAATGGCCTTTCTAACACCAATAAAGTATTTGCTCATTAATCTATGCTCATGTGGCCAATATTTTTAATTAAATCTTAATAGGGGTGACTCTTTTAGTTCTTTACCCCGAGTAACTAGTTTACTAATATACTTAAAAGTATAGGTCAAAATATTCATGTCCTAACTCACTAAGTTATGACCAATTGCTTAGGATTACTTTTATAACTTATATTATCTAATGACTTCAATTTAATGAATTTTAATTTCTTTTTATTCCTTTTCCAAAGTGTTTGGCTAAATGATCATTTTAGCCTCCCAAGTCCTCTTAATTTATTTTTATCGACTCTATGTGTATAATTTTAATGTTATAATTTATGGAAGATGTTTATTTTCATATCTTTATGAATTTTATGTCCCTTCCTTCTCATGAAAGTGATCTTGGTCAAATGGATATTTTCACCCAAGATGGCATTTTTATCATCTTTTTTTCCAACTTAGCACCTAGATCTAAAGTCTAGGTATTTAATAGTTCCTGATTGGTCCAAAGGTATTGTAGGCTTTGATAAGTCCTTATCCTTGTTTAAAGATATTTAGTCTTTAGTGTAAATTTTGAATTTTCTTTCATTTTCTAAGTTTACAAGTCCTTCACCTTATCTTAATATCTTAAAGATCCAACTTTTATGATTTAAGGATTAACTTTTGAACTTTTACGTTGATTTTATGGTACCAAAGTTATAATGATCCAGATTTAATGCTCCATGCTTATGTGGTTCAGGATCTTGGCTTATTAAAGAAAAAGGAATGACCAGACATCTTTAAGGAAAAATGCAACACATGATAGATCTATGCTCAAATAAGAAAAGGTTCACTAAAATAACTCTATCTCTAAGACAACCTCCATTTGAACATCTTCTAGAAGTGAAACTAGACACTTTAATCCATCAAAGATTTATTTTGGCTTCTTGAAATTACTTGAAACTTAGAATCCTTATTTTTATAGTTTAGGGGTACTTTTGTACTTAAAGATTTTCAAGATAGTTTAATCTGAGCTTGGAGATGAGATCCTCAAAAATGAAGGAAAATAAGAAAAGTATGCCCTTCAACGACCATGCTAGAACATAATTACGCCCTTGCAACGTCCGTGATTTTCCAACAGGATTATGCAATCCTAAGCATGGTCTTGCTGAATGCTTAGCATGATCCCTGAATTTCTAAATATAGTCGTGCAGACCTAAGCATAGTTGTGTCATCCCTAAATGATGTAGAAGATAACGTAAGTCAACCTTAATCATGCAAAAAATGACTTAGGTCAACACAGTTCACAATAGAAAAATTCTAATTCCAAGCTTAGATAAACGGAGACTGGGTCTTAATGTGAAAAATGCATCAGCTCCCTTTTCCTTTGAACTAGATTTTACTGATTTTGGGTCCTGCACATTTGATTAGCACCAATGAGGCAAAATAATATATTAGCTTTATTAATACGTTCAGTATATACGCATGAGTTTATCTTTTGGTATAATGTGAAATATTTACTCTTTGTTTGGTTGGAAAAAAGAAAAAGAAAGAAAAGGAAAAATAGAAGAGAATCAATTTTTGCAAATTTTATCATTTTATTTTTTTAAATTAATTAAAAAATAAGAAAAGAAATTTGTATTTATTTTTTATTTAAATATTAAAATTATTATATATTTTTAAAAATAGATTTTATATTGTTAATATATTTTTTTCGTTTACTTTTCCACTTATCCAAAAAAAAAATTATTTTAATACATTTAAACAACTTATTTTTTCTTTTTATTTTTATTTTTTTTCTTTCTTTTCTTTCTATTTTTCACAGACGATATAATTTCTCAGCACTTTAAAACTATCGTTAAAAACGAGTCCTACTCAAAAATCAAAGCTCAACAATTTTACAATGGGACTAAATACACTGCTCTAAACAAATTTCTCACTGAAAATGGGATTTAACATAGATTTCCATGTTCTTACACTCACCAATACGATGGAACCACGGATAGAAAGCATAGGCGTATTGTTGAAACTGGCCTTGCTCTTTTTGCTGAATCCTCCTCTTCAAATTTTGGGGTATACCTTTCTTATTGCCACTCTTCTAATCAACTATCTTCCAACACCTGTTCTAAAAGATCCTTCCCTAGCTATAGGAAACTCTTCACAAGAAGACACTTGTTACTCGTTCTTGAGAGTTTTTGGCCACTATACAACTCTCACAAACTAAACTACAAATCCAATCAATGCATACACTTTTATTGGTTACAGTCAACAACATGAAGGATATAAATGTGTATCTTCAGATGAAAAAGTTTACATTGCTAAATATATTATCATTAATGAGTCTCTTTTTCCTTTCAAAACCCTCCAATCTCTATCTCAACTTATCACTAAACAGTACCATTCTCTCTCAGCTCCTATCACTGGTCCATCATGCACCATTTTTTAGCCGTAAAAATTGATAACTAGCAAACTTATAAAATTGAGAAATCTTTAACTAATAAATTAAAAAAAAAATTGGATCACGGTGTTCCCAAAAATTTTATTAATTAGAATAAGTTCTTCGATCTTTGCATTAAAAGATTTACGTAGTCCTTCTAAGTAGTTTATTTTTTCTTTGATTGTTGCTCAAAGTCAGTATGATTGATACAAAGTTTCTTGGAATTTATGCATCTTATAACAACAGATCTTGCAAAAGATATGGTCTTATTTGGTCGGCAGAATTTCCTACTCCATGAATTTCTGAAACCAACAGAACGCAACCCATGAAAGTGAGGGAATAAGCACATGTTTGAAAACGCTTTAATTTAGAGAAATAATTTTTTATTTTTCAAAGGAAGCTGATAAAAATAAATTAAACCGAAACACATACTAGCTTTTTCTATTATTCAATCTTTAATGCTTTGTGAACTTGATATTGGAATTTGAGACAAGTGAAAACCCTTTTGGTAGAGAATAAATGTAGAGGGATGCATATAACAGCATGGTTGTAAAAATAATCCGCCGTACTTTTATGTTAACGAAACCTACTAATACTATACGTATATCATTCTATTATGAGTGATTTGATCTTGTTTCCTACACTTGTGCTCTAATCTCTAAAGGTGATATGAATCTTTCCATTGTTCATGAAGCATTATTGTGAAATTAAAAAGAAAGATTATTCAGGCATATAGCTCAACACTAGTTAGCTTGAAAAAATTATCCCAGGAAACTATACTGTGGAACGTAATCTCTGCCTTAAGTTTCAACATCTATTCCTCAATGTTTTTCAAATTCCGTGTTTTATTTAGTTCAATATGCTAACAGTTTCCAAATACTTAATTGAAAAATTATAGTCGTTTTCCGTAAAAAAAAAAAAGACAATTTGGACAAGAAATAATGTTATCAACAGTGGTCTAAGCTTTTACATTACTAAGAAATATGTTCGATCCAACCTTTCTGTGACATATCTTCTTAGTAGAAAAATCGGACCAATTTTAATTTCAGAAAATTTCTGAAAAAAAGATAATGAATGGGATGCGTGTGATTTCCATTTAAAAGTAATTGCACCGTTGGGGTCCGTGTGATTTCCATTTTAAAGTTACTTTTAAATTAAAATAATGTGAAAATACAAAATTTTAGCTTAAGCTTTATTCCAGAAGGTATCATTTTTATCTTTAAAGTAACTTCTAAGATTAAAATAAAAATTATCCAATCAGTACTAAAATGGACATTAAAAAGCAAAGTCAGAAGCTCTAACTTATCAATGACGCTGGGGGTTGTAATCAAAATTAAGAAATATCCTGCAATGTAACATGCAGTATAAGCCATCACAATTTTCTAACCTGAACACTAAAGTGTAAAATTTTTAACCTAGGCTTGTTCTGTCAAATCTAGAAATGAATACCGAATAAATTAATGTCAAAAAATATCGCTTGGACTCAAAATGCTAAATGTATTTTAAAATAAGTAACATGGACTTATCTAAGAATTAAAACTGAAACTGCATTTGGGGACTGTATGCAAGAGCTTCAAGATGAGTAGCCATAGCCTTGTTCATTGGAGGTGGTCCACATCTTAATATCTGTCAATGCAAATAAATATTTGATTAAGTTTTCAGTTACTACCATAAATGTGTGAGAAAGAGGAGTTCATATAAGTATGACCTTAATATCCGGTGCTGGTGCAGGGCACTGTGTTTGGATCATTTCCTTAGACACAAATCCAACACCACCATCCCATACTTCTGGTGGCTGCAGGGTATATTAAAACACAACAAATTAGGATCCTCTAAATTAGACACTGACTGATTCCATGCAAGTACATCCTCTAAATTATTATCTTAACAACAGAAAATGAACGAACAATACCAACCAAAAATTAGGATATGAATATTATTGTAAAATTGCATTAAAATTGCATTAGCACGATGAAATGAATTGTAGCTAAAATTTAAGACGAATTTGATTACCTGATTCAGAACATAATAAACTTTGAATCGATTTGGGAATTTAATGGCAAAATTATCCAGCTCTTCCTGTACAAGAAAGCATGCAGGTTAGATTGATAGAAATCAGTAATTTCACCATAACCCAAGCTTGAAAATTATAAACTATAGCCCATTCTTATTTTTTAGCAATTCCTGCAACAGACTTTTTGAGGATATTTCTCTGTTCAATGATCAATATCCAAAAGATTAAGGACATGGGTATACAAAGTCTATATATCTAGTTTACTTATCATTGATTAATATGAAACATAAACTGAAAAAAAAAAAAGATAAGGAAAGAAATATGCAAAAAATAAAGACCATGGAAGGATCAAATTCACAATTTACTGTGATCTTAATATGACCATACAGCAAGAATAAAAGAATAAATTAAAAGAAATGTATCAGTTAAAAAAATGCTCTAAAATACCTATTTCTCTTGCTCACAGACAATTTCTAACAAGGTTCATGAACTTAAATACATATACAGAACATAACTTGTTTCAATGCAAACTACAGAAACATTTCAGATTATATTGTGGGAATTTTAGTTCATGTGAACAGTCCAATCGATTCAAGTATGAGACAAATAACTAATGTTCCCGTATTTTTTGTAGAAATAGTATTCTTGCTCGTTTGGATGATTCTCAATGTCAAACACAGTTCAAGAATTACTAAATATAGGACTATAGGAATAAATTCTATTTTAAAAAAAGAGAATTTTTTATTTGAGTATAAAGGAGTTACACTGTTAAAGACTTGAAGTATTTAAAGCCTTTATTGGTAACAGAATCAGTGAAAAGAAAGTGCCTAAAATGACAAATGTCCAGAGACAAATCAGTTTTATGATTTTTCTACAATGTGATTACTGATTGCCAGTTCACTGTCACATAAGGATTAAATATTTTATATAGGAAATCATGAAAAAATATCTTGTTAGATTGTACTCTCAAAATGTTCTCAAAGAACTTAAACACAACTGCAGTACTGATGTAAACATTCTGATTTCGACAAAAACAACAGGCATGTAATGTTCAGGTAATAGACCAAGTCCAGCATCAGAGATACTGATATGAAGCAATATAAAACCATCCCCTTTGTATTAATGTCAGTTATCAATGAATTCAAACAGGAAGGCACATTTGTTGCAGTGTTCCACAAGATTCACGTGTTGGCCATCCAACCAAAGTTTTTAGCTTCCACAGGAAGGCCATAAAGGAAAATTGTATGGATCACTCATTTACTGATTTGATTGGTCACAGGAGCGAATAGGACAGAAAAATTAACATCATAGTCTAAATGTATCAAAGGTGCATGCCACATGTGAATGCGCAAGATTTACCTTCAAAAGAATGTCATCATATGTGACGTTGGCATATATCAACTTTATGTTGGTTTTGTCCTGTGGATTTTCTAGTATAGCTCTTGCAACCTCAAGAAAAAGAAAACAAAAAAACATTATTGCTAATTCAAAGTTCCAAAGTGTAGACAGTGAAAGATGAATGAAAGGCACAGAGCCTCAATAATCCTTACTTATACATACCTGAAACATTGGGGTAATGCCAGTACCACCAGCAATCATACCAAAAGCTCTTACTTGGTTGGGCTGGTACTTAAAACGTCCCTGAAGATATTAGTGTAAGTATATTGCAAATAATTATATATTAGATATTTTTAGAACATAAGGGTTTCCTATGCCAAAGATTATTGTTAAAGATATAAAATCATATATAAACCTTTGACCTGATATCAAAACCTTTATGACAAGTGTTTAAGATTTAGATCCTTGCTACCCTGATTCTTCTAATAACATGGGCCCAGCATTGTCCATAATTCAAGGCAAAAGAGCTCGTGTGAGGGAGCATTAAGAATATTAGGTGAAGTTTCAGAAATGGTTTCACATCTCAAGCAACTGTGTTTAAGTTATGCTGTGAATGCTATTGCAACTGGCTGTTACTAACTGTACTAAACTTTCAAGTAAAATATATTATTGTTATTATAAATAGCAGAACACCAACATTTTGTATTGAACAAATTTGAGTGTAGTAATATATTGACTACTGACGGTACTTCTTGTGTGCACTTACCTTCTCATGTCTCCTAATCTTTCCTTTTGTTCTCTCCCTAGAATACTTTGGTCTTTCAACCCATCCGTTATTGTGATTTGCGAATGAGATGTATTATATGCTCAAACTTATCAATGAATCGTAGTTGTGACAGAAAAGATCAGACAAAAATTAAGCCACCGGATCATCAGCTGTCAATGTTTGCTGGCCTCGCTAGTGGATAAAATAACTACATAAATAGCACAAAAATGTATTTTATAATATTTATAGATGCTAAAAGTATACACCGGATGTAGAGAAATGTGACAGATTTTACTAAGAAAAAATTGATGATTCCATAAGATTGTTAAAGAAATGAAGAGGCCCCGGTTGAGCAGATGGTGGCAGTAGGCTTGCATTAGGGGATTATATATAAATGATATTTGAGTTTGAAATATAGATGGAATCAAATTAGTCAGGCCTGGTGAGCAATTTAGGATAGGAGGTATTAAAACTGAACAGATATGAAGAGGAATAAACCCAAGTGTGTGACATAGTATGAATGTGCGATCGTGTGAGACAAAAAGTAATTACGTATTCAAAAAATTTTCACAACCACAAATTTTGAAATTTCAATGAGGATAAAAGCATAATATCACTTTGAGATCCGAAGGTTCAAATGACTATTAGTTCCAGAAATCAATCCATTCAAAAAATCTTGTCCAAGTTTTAGTTGAAAGAAATGTTATGCTTGAAGAATTTTGACAAGGACTATCAAGGTATACTGTTTGGAAACTTGCAATTAGGTGTGTAGAGGAAATTGAGAATTTATTGGAATCAAACTAAAATCCCCTTACTCCCACGGTTATAGGACTAACAATGGAAGAACATGATCAGCAAAGAATAAGGAAATGGTAAACAGAAAAAATAGTAAAGACTTAATAAGCATTAAGCAAAAAGTTCAAGGGGCGGCAACCTCAGAATTAATCAAATGAGATCCCTCACATTTTCCCTCCACTCTATTTAACCAACTCTCCCATAACAGACTCCCCTGACTTCTTTCCATCCTCCCATTCTGTTATAACAACAATCCTTATTTATACAAATTAGTTATAATCCTTATTCCTTGCTCACATGCTTCTTCCTGCTATATACTTGGTTAATAGGAGGTCTAACCTATCCTTACAATAAACAACAAGGTTGTTGATCTGAGCAACAACTTCTTTAATTATCAATTCAGTCAACTCATTACATTTCAGCCAAAACTCACTTGCTAACAAGTTAATGGTCAGAGAGTAATAGAAGCTAGTTGAATAACATTTAATAATAAATTATTTGGAGAAAAATAGGGAAATAATCTTAGAACCTTTGGTCCCTTCACAGCCATGTAATCACCTTCATGCATCTCCCTAAAGTGATGAGACATCCTTCCTTGTGGATACATCTAATTATTACCCAAGGAATAAAAATAGAAAAAATCAATATGTATTTAGAAAAGAAGATAAATTAAAAATAATCAAATACTGTTAAGCACCAAAAATAAAAAGTTGAGTGGTATTCAACCTTTACAACCAATTCAAAGTATCCAACATCAGTATCCAATGTAGTTGGAGTATATGGCTTGACGACTTCTTCACCAAGACCATCTTTCCCTCTGTAAAGAAGACCAAAGACATTAAAAAGATGAATGCATTACAATTCACCAAACCGCAGTCAACAAGTTTGATCCAGTAACACAGCAAAGTCATATGTGGTCTTTCCAAAATGAAATTAGGCACTGGCATCATACAAATGAATTGGAAAAGAGAAAAAAGCAATAGAAACCTGCAGCTAATATGTTGTCCAATAGGAAGTCCCAACACCGAGTTAGGAGTAGGAAGCTCAAATCTGAACGTAGCAACATTATGGCTGAGTTGAGTGCGTTTAACAAGTTTAAATTCCTTGAAATTCTCAGGATCCAAGCACCCTACCAAGAAATGTAGAAATTTTATTCATTGTCAAGAACCAACTTCTCCCAAAAGCTTGGGTTACTAGTAAAGGCTCATGAATGCATAGACCCACCACCTACTTCATGCTAAAATTCAATTGTTATTCAGAAGGATGAAGGTAACAAAACAGATCAAAATCTCAGCAAAACTTCGACACCATGTCTAGAACCAACGACATTTCAATTATAAGTTAAACCTAGCAAATGTTCAAAGGATATCATAACAGACAACAAATAAATGAGAATTTAGAGAAGCTAACATGCAAGCTTTATAGTTTCCACACACATACCAAAACTGTATTAATAAAATTGGCATGTCAAGAGCAAATGAAATCCAATACTTCTTCCATTAAATTAATTAAGAAAATCCCTTTTATTCTCTTTTCCAGATATTACTATGTGGGAATATTTTCTGTATGCATAATTTCCCAGGAAAAAGAAAAGGATAAGACAGACTTGTTTATTTTTGCTTCAAATATCAATTTTTTCACTTTCCAAGGAAAAAGACACATTCTAAAGAGTAAACCATCAAAATTCTCAGCTCATACAATATCAAGAACTAATTTAGGAGTTTATTTGATTCAAATTATTATATACATGCATCTCAATTATATTCAGCTCCTCAAAATCAATTTTACTTAAGTTTAAAGTAATCGAGCACTTAGTGTAGTAATATAGATACTTTAGAAGCTTTTATTTGATTAGTATTACAGAGGTTGATACATATTACTGAGGTGAAATTCTTTAACTGGAGATCACCTAAAAGTCAGAACCACCTATAAGCATCTAAATTTTGTAAAAAAAAAAAAGAAAAAAGTTTCCTTCGTTAAATATGTGGTGAGTCACATCAGTATTTATCCAATGATAAAGAAAATTTAGCACATCCTCATGAAATTTTGTTAACAAATTGGGACCCATTTCGAAAGAAATCAAATTCTTAGACTCATAGTATTGAAAAAAGATAATAATAGTAAAAGAGAACGATAAAAATGGAACCTTTAGGCTTTTTGGTGACGTAGTAATAGTAAGCGGTACCAGCAAAAATGGCAACGAGAGCAACCGCCATGCTCATCATCTCTACCCTGTGCCTCTGCAAAAAATCCATATTTTGAGATCTGGGAATTTCGGACGATGATGAAATTTTCTTTGCTTTGCAACGTCAGAGTTTAGTTTTGCTTGCGACATCTCTCTCAGAGACGTATTCATATGTATTGGATTAGATAAATTACTCGGCCAGGCCGTAGATGCAATAAAACTGGGCTCATACTTTTTCAACCCTTTTTTCTTTTTAATTTTTTTTATAAAAATATACATTTTATAAATTAATTTTTATATTATAAAATATACATTTTAAAAATTAATTTTAAAATATATCTAAATTATTTTAAATTTCAATCATGTATATATATATATTTTAAAAACAAGTTTACAAAATATAAAAATATATATTTTAAAAATTATTTTTTAAAATATATAATTTCCGAAATATAAAAATATAAATAAAATAATTTTTAAAATATAAATATATATTTTTAGAATTAATTTATGAAATATATTTAAATTACTTTAAATTTTATTTGTTCATATTTATATATATTTCAAAAATTAATTTATAAAAGATAAAGATATATATTTTTAAAATTAATTTTTAAAATATATAATTTATATAATATAAAAATATATTTTTTCTAAATTAATTTTTAAGATGAAATTATGAAAAGATAAAATTAAAAATAAAATTTAAAAAAATTAAAAACGATGCCAAAAGTAAAAATAGGAGTAAAAAGTAGGGGTCTAAATTGGGTTACCCAATTTCCATTGCTCGGTTCAAAATAGGTTGCATATTATAATGTTGGTTCCAAATATTGGGATTTAATTTAATAAATGATGCTTAGTAAAAATTTAGTTTTTATTTTTATTTTTATTTTTTAGGTTAAGTTTAAATTGAACTTGATTTAATGAGATTAAAAAATTTAGATTTAATTTAAAATTAAAATTTAAAACTTAAATTTTACATTTTATCAAACTTTATTATATTATATAATTGTTAATGTTATTATAGTTTTGTTAGCTAGGAAAAATAATTGGACTTGCTCAAAATTGAACAAACTGCTAGTCTAAAAGTTAGAATCAGATTAGATGGATTAAACAAGATAGATACATATTATTATTATATATGGGTCAAATAGTGGTTTTTGGTGGATAAAGGAAGTTTGTCCATATACTAACTAAACTTACCCGTTTATACATGTTTATATACATATTATTATCACACATGGGCTTGGTCTAATTTCTTAGAATAAATACAATCCTAATCCTCCTAATCCTTATCGTTTTCATTTGTCCTTTGTCCCTTGCATTGTCTAAGTTCTCTCTTCTATAGGTTTTTGTTAGGGTTTTATTTTCTCTTTGATCTCATTTCCTCTCTATTTCCTCCATTCTCCATTGTGAGTTGTAACTTGTGAATAATGTTCTCCATCCTTCTCCTAAAATCTATTGTTCTCATCTTTTCTTTTTGTTGTTTCTGTTAGGGTTTGGTTCCATGTTTGGTTTTTCTCTCCTTTTTCTTACCATCGCACACATCGATCTCATTTTATTTTCTCTAATTTGTGGTTATTCTTGTTGGGTGGGTAGCTTCCATAATCAATCCAAAAAAAAGGAGAAGTTAAGACTCTTTTGACCTTTTATTGTTTATTTTTTTATTTTTTTATTTTATTATTTTTTAATGTAATTTTTAACATTGTTTGTATTTTTTACCCTCTATTTTGCATGAAGCATGCATCATATTAATTGGTTAATGCATGCTTATTGATTTGTTTATTTAAATGTATTTTATTATTTTGATTATTGATATTTAATATTGGACAAGTAATTTTCTTGCTAGAGTACAAGATTACTTACAAATTTGTTATTTTTCTAATTTTGTGTCTTTCTTGATTTGGAAAAACAGAAGCTTCGATCTTGCAAATTAGTTAATTTTCTGGTTCTATAATTATTGTGCAATACTTATATGTATATATATTATATTAGTACAAAAGCTCCAAGGTAAAGAAGTTTCTTCCCTAATCAACCTTGTATATTTATATTTTTTTGATTGTGATGATAAATATTAAATAGAGTAATAGTTATATTTGTTCCTAGATTATGGTGAGTTGATGAATAATGATAAATATTGATCATTGAAATGATTTCTAGAATGAAAAGGGGAAAAAAACATGGTTCAACCTTTTATTTTGCTCAATTTATAAGCCCAGAATCCATGTTATCCAACCCTAAAATCCGTTGTTTGTTGCACTCGAGACCCAACTAACCTAATCTTAGAAATGGGCAAAAATGATCTCAAAAAATGTTGTTTGGATAACTATAGTTCTAGGTTTACTTACCCAAACTCATTTGAACCCATTGATAATCACTTCTACTTTTTTTTAACTAAATTTTAAACGAAAAATAGAAAATGAAATTTGAAGAAAGTTAGATGTTGAACCACTTTCTAAAATATCATCCTCTTAATATAATATGTATTGTATATAAATAGTTTTTCAAATGCTTTTTTAAATATTTTTTAAAAATAAATTAGCATATGGACTTTGGAGAGCATTTTCCTCTCCAACTCTCCCATGTACATTTTGTGCTTAATTAGATTGCAGTTAAACTTGAATGTGCTTAATTAGATTAGATTAAAAAAACTAATTTAATTCAAAGTTAAAATTTAAAACTAAAATCTTTCATTTTATTGGACAACATCACAAAAAGTAGATTACATAATAATGCATATTATTGCAGCTTGACAAAAAATGACTCTTTTAATTAAATTTTAAAAAAATAGAAAACAAATTTTAAAGAGAATTTCATGTGAAATTTCTCTTAAAAATGTTATCTTATCTGTATAGCTTGCATTAGAACCATTCTTTGAGACCTATTTTTTAAATACTTTTTTAAAAAATAGCATGAGGACTTTGGAAGTAATTACCTCTTCACTACTCTTCCAAGTGCATTTTAAATAGTGATTGAATGATTAATCCCTCTTCAATCTCCTTCCTTAACCTTAAAAATGTAATAATTTTTCTTTTTTTTTTTATCTTCTCTAATGTATTTTTTTTTATCTATTCTTTCTCCAATTGCGTCATCTCGCTATTGTTACTAGATCTCTCTTATACCTACACCAGAACTCTCATGATTCTCTTATCTTCTCTCTTATCTCTTTCATTGTTCTCACACCTACACCTTAACATTCTAAATTTTTTTTGATTAAATTTATAAATTATGAATTCCTATCTTTAGAATAAACCTAAAATAAAAATTTTAAATATAAAAATTTTAAAAAAATTATAAATTTTTTAAGAAATAAGAAAATACCTTTGTGATAAAAATAACAATAAATAAATAATAGGAATCTTAGGGTAGAAGTTTAAAGGTCTTTGAGAAATTTAGAATTTTTTAGTAATTATAATAATGCCACTAGGATAAACTAGTGATAGATAAATGGTAGAAACCTCTCGGCGAAAACTTAGAAATCTCACAAAGATCCCAAATTTTCTAGTAATTATCAAATTGTTACTAGATCAAAGTGATCTGCTTAGGAATAAACCAGGAAAAACTAAACAGAGGGTAGAATATTTAAAAAAGGATGTTTAGATATTTTCCTATAGAACTTGTAATAATGATAAAATGACCTTGTCATGTAGAGATAGATCGGGCAAGACAAAAATTGTTGATAGAGGCTCGCACCTTGTGTAACACCCATAATTTCTCATGATGGACTTCCTAGATTACAAATACCCTTTAGTAAGAAATAAAGTACAAATAAGAACAAAAGTTAGAGAAATTAGAGAATTTTTAGCAAATGACGAAAAGGCACCTATATTAGAATGACACAAATAAATGTTTCGAAAATTCAAAACAAAAGTTAAAATATATTCTAAAGGTTTAAAATAATACAAACAAAGATAGAATGAAAATGTCATCAGAAACATCCAAAAATGCTCAAAACGCTCTTAGAAAGATCTATCCTTTATAAGGGTTAATTTGTTTCTGGAAAATGGAAAATGACATAAGAATAATTTAAGAACGAACCAATAAGTGTTATAAACTTTGGAAAAATAATTTGGAAACTTTTTGAAAATTTCTCAGAAAACTACCAAAATGCTCCTAGAAGGCCAATAAGGTAAGAAAATGCGAAGTAAAAATAGAGAAGTGGACCCTATGCATTGAGCACGAATTTGACATGTGGAAAATGAGGTAGTGACTCATCCCATGAGTCATCACTTAATTAATGACATGTAGGACAAAAATATTAATAAGGAGAAATAAAATTAACCATGGTTAAAGTAAATTAACCTTGATTAATTATAATTAACAATGCTTAGAATAATTTAACCTTGATTAGTAATAAATTTAGATTGATTAGTATCAAACTAATCCTAAAGGATAATTTTTTATGTTTACATTTAATTTTTAAAAAATAGAAATTACATGCAAATGGATCAAAATACCCTTAAGTTGGAATAGGGAAATTAATTCCCAAATTACCTCTAAGTGGCCAATGACATATTAAGTTATGGGGAGCTCATTTTCTTTATAATAAACCTTCTAAAAACTTAGGAAAATTCTCTAAACTCACCTAAAACTGTAACTTCTCTCAAAACACCAAAATCTACACTAAACTTAAACTTCCATCTTTGAAGTTTAAGTTAAAACAAAACAACCCAATCAAGCCCTATCACCATGACTAGAAGATCTTATATGGACCATAAAGGAGGAAGGAGACCAACTTCAAAGATCCACCAAACCTTCATAAAAGTTTTCAACAAGTAAGGTCTACCTTATATTTTTCTAAGATTTTAATTATGTATTTATGGTTTATTTTTCTTCTTTTTTTGGTGGGTTTCTCTCTAAGTTCTATGAATCCCATTTTCTTGAGTTTAATAGAGCTCAAAACTGCCATTGATGGTTAAAAATAAGCATCACCAAGTTTTTAGTGTTTTTTGGAAGTTAAAAGGGAGTTTTGATGAATTAAAGTACTTCTAACAACCTTTGAAACATTCAATTAGTTAAAAAATTTTAAAAATGATTTTTAATGGTTTCGGGATGATTTGAGAGTTTTTGTGAAAATCTTTTAAGTGCATAATATAACATCCTAATAATGAATATTGTTTATACCCTTAAGTTGTACTCTCGATTTTATTAATAGAATGTTATCTCGTGATGCGAAATCTTTAGAAAATAATTTTTAGTAAAAATAGGGTAATTTTTTTTAAAACACTTTGATATAAAATGCAAGTCTCGACAAACTGGCATTCATAGAGAAATGTAATCAATTAAGCGCTCTTGTGCACGTATAACTTGTTAACATTACAAATTATTTCTTTCGTTTAATTTTCTCTACTAAGTAGTAAAATAGTTCAATACAACTTGCATACCACATCATACACAATATAACATGACTCAATCATACTACATTCATACATAACATAGTTATACAGTCCTTAATAATCGTATAGTTTTTATTTACACATACATAATTAGGTTAAGGTACTCAGGCCTTTACGCACTTAATTATATACATTACTTTACACACTTTAGTTACATACATATTTATTTCTACCATACACACACTAAATATTTAATAAAATATGTACTAATTAATAGGATGCATCTATCCATCTATTTACAAAATTATCAGCATGACTTTCTTTCTCTCCCTTCCAAAAATTGGATCTCTGCAAAACACTTCAGGATTGGTGATAGTACCACTCCAACCACAAGCTTTCATCCATGGCGATGAAAGTCCCATCAACCATCTCTTGGAACGCTTGGAGTGGTAAGGGACTGGGATACAGAGAACTATCTTGGAATGACTAGACTTGCGAAGTAATGCAATAGTGAGATGGCTTTTACAGGTCTATTTCTTCTTTAAATGATAAGGAATCTTTTGTAAGTGTTGTGGGTGGTGTTTGGTAGTCAAGAAGAGATGGAAACACCCCCCAAGGTGGAAGACTTCTAGAGGAACCGCAAATTCCATGGTGGAGAAATCTGGACTCATTACTGTCAAAACGAACAAATATCCCAAAGAGAAATATATATATATATATATATATATATATATATATATATATATATATATATGCATGTTGACTTGAGTTGTTATCATCAGCTTATGAGCATTTGCAGTTCAATTTACGTTACTAATCTCCATGTAGACTACTGTATTCGCAAAAGACATCCTTAGTGTTTGGGAAGAAAATTGAGGGAGAAGGAGTAAGAAACTAAGTTTCTTAGTAGGATTCTACCCTAGGTTTGGTGTCACCACTTTCATCCCAGCCACTTCAGTTTATTAGAAAAACAATTCATGCATATAAGTTTAATTTTAATCTTTCAAAAGCTCTTACTGAAGTGGATCTCTTATATATAGATAAATCCTCTTTACTTGAGCATATAACTTACTTAAACATCATAAGTCTTTAGGATCACATCATAGATATTATTTGACTATCTTTTCCTCTATGTCTTTCATAACTCATATCTATTCTCTATCACTCTCTTAATGATAATTAAGACATAGACATACATTATCATTAGTCAAACAATATCTTCTCATTAGCTCTTCTATTCTTAAAACACCAAAAAATGAATATCGATATATGCTTAAGTCGTTCATTCGATTTCATTATTAGTTTGTTATCTCATGATGCAGAATCTTTAGAAAATACTTATTATAGAAAATATGGTAAAATATTTTTTTAAAACTATTGGTTATATATTACGAGCCTCGTCAAAATAGCGTACGTATCAACAATTAAGTAGTTACTAGGCGTTTTTATGCACATACAAAATAATAACGTTATGTATCATTTTCTTTACTCCATGTATATCTAAATCCATAATAAACAATTAAACAGTACTTATTCACATAACATATAACACCACATACTTATACAGTTTGTTTACATGTTCGTAATAGTCTTAGGCACCATGGTCTTTACATACACTTTGTTACACACCATAATTTACATACATATTTTCTACACATTATAATACGTATATTATACATAATCTAGCATACTATTATTTAGTAATAACTAAGATGCTTACATCCAACTATTTACAAAAAATTACATTATTAGTATGACTCTTCAACTTCTCTCTTTTCTTGCAAATGAATTGTGGGACCAACAAACCTCCCCTTAACCTAGTGATGGAAACGTTCCAACCACATACTCTAATCCAAGGATATGAACGTCTTATTGGGCATCTCCTAATAGGTTTGAAAGGGGTATGACATCTAATATGGCAAGCTCCCTTGTGAGGACCACATATGTTGTGAACTGTGGTAATGTGACAAAGTGTGCGGGTTAGGCTCTCCTTCTAAAGAAAAGGATTCTTCAGCAGTAACTGTCTGTTGTCTATGATAGCTAGGAGGAGGTGCAAAAACTCCGTTCAGATGAAATTCCTCCAAAAGAATCACAAACCCTATTGTTGAAAAGTTCAGACTCATTACATTTGATATGAACATGTGTGCTAATGAGAAATAAATCCTAAATTGACTTGGACTATGATGAGTAAGCCATAGAAGTTTGATGTCCAGTCCACATTACTAATGTCTATGAAGACCATCGCCGTTGTAAAAACATGATCTTCATTTAGGAAGAAAATGGGAAGAGAAGGAATGAAAAATTAGATTTCTAAATTTCTACTCTACATCTAATATCATCACTTTTATCCCCTCCACTTCAATTTATTAGCAAATTATATGTATATAAGATTACTTTTAATCTTTCAAAAATTTCTACTAAAATAAATTATTTTTATATAAAAAATAACCTTTATTACATATTATACTTTTTCATAAAAGAAATAGTGATTTGGTGGTCAATGTGAGATACGGTGATTAGGCAAGGGTATAGTGAGGGAGTTGGAAAGAGAGACAGAATGAGAGCTCTTAATTATACCTTGAGAGTGAGAATGTGAATGAAACAAATAAAATAAGACAAAAAATAAAAAGTGTGCTATGAAAGCAAATTTAAAAACTAAAAATAAAACAAAAGAAGAGAGTATGAAATGGTATGTATGAATGTGAATGTGAATGAGAATGGGAAAATAGATTGTGGGAGACGCTATGTCCATGAGAGATACCTAACCATACCAAACCTTTTTAGATAAAGAATAAAAAAGGAAAAGGAATTTGATATTTTTATTCACTTTTTAAATTGGATGTATTATGTGGAAAGGATAAAGAGACAAAACAATATAATATAAATAAGATAAAAAATATAAAAATAAAATATATTGAAATATAAATATTATTAAAATATGCGTAAAATAAAAAAAAATGTTTCTAGTGATAAGTCATTCTATTAGAAAATTGTTGTTTTTTTCAATATCAACAAGGATTTGTGGTTTAATTTTATCAATTATATAACATGACATCAGAACAATTTTTAACTATACAATAATTTCTTTTATTTTAAAATCTTCTAGAATTTGCACAACAATTTATTATTTTTTATTTATATAATAATAATTATTATTATAATTACAAACAAAAAAATTTAACAAATTATTTTAAAAATGATCTTAAAATTAAAATTAACCTAATTACTTTTGTTTGGGCTTTAAAATTTATTATTTATACTTTTTTTAATTTTTAAAAATCACACCAATCAAAAAAAAATTTACACTGTTCAAAAAGTTGGGTTCAAAATTTTAATGTTAATATTTTATTTTTTATTTTCTAATGCCACACCACATAACTAAACACTAAGCTTAAAATTTTATTTGATAATATTTTAAAATTTTTTTTGTTTGGTTTCTAAAAACATACACAAAACAACAAAATCTAATACACTATTTCTTAATTTATTCAATTTTATTATTTAATAAAAATTTTAAAAAAATATAGATATATTCTACTTGGGATGAGACAATGCCAAAACAAACTGGTGTTGCACCATTATAAATTGATTCCTTAACAAGAGTCAAGCTAAACAAGAGAACCACTAAGCATATCTAACAATGATTGCAACAAAACAACCATCAATATTCCTCCTTTTCTTCTTCTTCCTTGTAACCTTCTCTTTGATAACCAACTCCTCCAATGGTTCAGATTGTCTTGGCCATGGAGAAATTTCTGTTTACTGGGGTCAATCATCCACCAATGATGAGGGCACCTTGGTACAAACATGTAAGACTGGACTTTATGATATAGTGATCCTTCAAGGCCTTGATGTCTATGATGATGGACGCACTCCAAAGTTAAACTTGCAAGACCATTGTGGCACAGATGAGTACCCTTGTTACATGTTACAGCCAGAAATAGAATTGTCAAAGAAACAACATCAAAGTTTTCCTTTCCGTTAAGAATGTTATTTATGTTGGACGTAACCACTCATCAAATGATGAAATAGAAAAAAAAGTTGCCACCTACCTATTGAAGAATTACCTCAGTCGTCAACTAGGTCCACTAGGAACTGTTTCTCTGGATGGAATTGGTCTTTCTTATGTGTTAGATACTCCAAATCTAAGATTTGATAGACTTGGTAGAGCCATTAAAGAATCCACATCAGAAAGAAAAATTGATTTTGCTGTAACTGTACAATGCTTGCCAGATATCTTTGCTGGCCCTGCAATCACATCTGGATTGGTTGATTATGTTTGGATTGAAATATTCAGTGGTTATAATTGCTATTCTGAAATTGGAGAAGTTTCTGAAGGTATTTTGGATCAATGGGAATATTGGACCAAAAAAGCTTCTAACACATTATTTTTCCTTGATCTTTCGGCTGAACCCAAAGAGGCTTTTGGTTATACTTATATATCACCTGAGGCACTCAAATCTGAAATTCTACCAACCGCAAAGGAAGCTTCCAATTATGGTGGTGTTATGATTCGCCAAAGGTTAGAAGATATAAAATATAGCTACATTGGTCAGATTAAAAACAGTGTCCGAAAAGTTTGTAAATGTGCGTGTGATGAATCTGTATCTACCAGTTTCTATGGTTTGCATCAAAGATCTCTACAGAATGTATGATAATTATTATTGTATTTTGTAGCCTTTTGTGGACACATTGTTTGACTTGCCGTTAATCTAGTACTGTATGTAGGCATGGAATAAGTGTGTCACTTATGCATGTTTGATTACATGCATGTAATAAATTTCGCTTGGAATAAAAGTTTCTCAATGTGTTCGTGTGATTATGAGTCTTCATCTACTAGTTTCTATGGTCTGTGTACAAGATATTCGTTGAATGTAGAGTAAACATTCAAGCGAGTCCTCAGAATTGTGTTAATTGATCGTTATTTTAGTTTTAAAATTTAAAAAACTGAAACTATACTTGATACTTAAATTTGTAACAAAATATTTACTTTATGTTTTTTTAGCATCTAAATTTGTTCTATATATATATATATATATATATAAACGCATGTATTTGATATTCTGTAACATTTTTTAGTAAGCCTTCTATGGAGAATTAATTTGCAAGGCTTTATTACAAGGATGTAGGAATAAATTAAAAATGAGTCCCGTTGTGTGACAAGTTTAGAATATTATTTTTTAAAAATTTGGTCAAACCTGTTTTATTTAATAAAATGATAGATTTAAAGTTTATTTCTATTTTTTAAATAAACAAATCAATTTAAACTTATTTAAAAGCCTTTTATCTATATATAAATACATATATATTATATTAAAATTTTTAAAAAAAGTTTTTTAAAAATATATTTTTATTAAAGAATTTAAATTTAAGAATCTTTTAATTATGTATACATAAATTTTAGACATATTTATTTATCTTTTTATATTATATATTTTTAAACAGATAGTCTATTTCCATCCATATAAGTATGTAATAAATTTCAGTTGAAATAAAATGTAATATTTAATTTTATGTAACATATTATATATTTAACTACAAAATAATGAACACTAATTAATAATTTAAGATGACCTAGTCTAATATAGGATGTCTTCCGATTCATTATAGTATCTGTGTCGAAGATTTTATACAATATTTATTTAAATAATTAACACATGTAAATAAACTTGTGATGTATGCATTTTATTAACTTTAGTATGGCATGGCTGTGGAACCAAACTCATAAGCAGAAAGCACCAAGGCACATAGTGCAATCCTGTTTAAAATTGTTCAAAAGAAATATTTTATTAAGTGGGTTAGTTGTGGTGTGGAGTATAATAAGAAGGAGTGCGTTGGTTGTGGAGTAGAGTATAATAATAACGAGTTGTTGACATGAGATGTAATGGAGGCTTGTATGAAGATATTACAGATATTCTATTTTTTATATTTTTTCCTGTAACTAAATACATCTATCTTTGTTTATTTGTAATGGACTATAGTTAGATTTGAATTTTGAAGATAATGATTATTTAAAATAAATAAAATTGAAGAATTATGAAAAATTTCATGTTTATAAACAGTGTTTCTTTCTACCAAATTCTTACAATCGTGAATTTAATATATCTTCATTATAAAAAATAACATAAATATTTTTCGTGAAAAATTTATTAATTTCCTTAACTTAATATTAAAAATAATTATAACTGATCAACCATTGAATAAGAACAGATAATTACTCAAGGAAAAGAAACAATCATTTACAACCTATACATAAAGTAATATTTTAATTCTTATGGTACTTTTCAATAATTTTGTCACACCATATAAAAAGCAATCTCTAAATTAACCAAAATGCACGTGAAGCCAAAAATAACTAATTATAACATTAAAGTACATGTAAACTTTTAAATGACACAAATCGAAATAAAATAAAATACTTTTCCTCTAAATTCAAAACTTAATTGAAATGTTAAAATGTTAAAATATAAAAACTGAAAATTAAGAAGCGGGTTAAAAATAAGTCAATTATAATAAAAATATTTTATAAAATTAATGATTAAACTAACTAATAAATATTAAAAAAATAAAAATAGAAATAGTATTAATTAATAAAATGCAACTTAATAATTATGGTATGAATATTTTTAATAATAAAATAATAAAATTTAACCAAATAAAATTTTATTATTTAAAATTAAAAAATATTTATTAATTTTTTATATAAATAAATTTTTTAAAAAAGTATATGTTTGTATAATTTTATTTTAAACAATAAAGAACAAATATTTTTATGTTAATAAATAAAATAAATAGCATAAATTTTAAAATAAAATCTAACAATTAATATTTTATACTAATATTATGAAAGAATAAAAAATATTAAATTTATATATTATGACAAAAAAAATTTAGAAATTGTTACTTGGAGACTCGATTCATTCAAAATCATTCTCCAAATGTTAATGGAGAACAGTTATATATAATTGCACTTTAAATTATAGATAAAAAGGTGGTTGATATATATTAGCACTCACGGCAAGCAGAGTTCCATTGACTTATCACTTGGAGAGCGGTTAGGTTAAACTGTTCTCCAAATGAGTTGTCTTCACCAACTAATAAATCAAAACATATATTCTTTGTGAAGTCATCCTAAATATGAAATGATTAAAGAGGAATACATTTGCTATCATTGTTTGTATTATTACCGTTACCGCGAGTTAATTCTAACAATTGCACATGAATTTTAGCCACCAAAATTAACTAAGTATGCGTCATTAATATTTTAGTGTTTAATTTGTGAATTTTATAGATTATTAAACATAAGATAATTGATAATTTTCTATTTTCCCCTTTTAGTCTAAGTGATCTATTTTAGATTGAGCAATTGTTATGACACATTATTGAAGAATCACCGGAAGATGTTGAAAGTAAACATGCATCACTAGAAGATGTTGAAAGTAAACATACCTTCAAGTATATAGTTGTAATTTGTATCTGAAAATTTGTTGCAAAATAATTTTTTATTATTTCAACTTTGACGTAAACATCCGATTGTTTGTCTGTAATTTTAGGTTTTCAATCATTGTTTGGAAGATGTTTACATGAAAAATTGATGTCATTTTGAAGCCCGTGAAGGATAAAGAAGAGATTTATACTTCATTCTGCCTATGACATTATTTTTACTTTCAAGTTATATGATAATGCTTCTATTGATTTTTCTTTCACATTCTAGTAATTTTAGCTAATGAACTTATTATTCTTTTTTTTAGCCAAATCGCTTGTATACTATTTGTTGGAATCAAGTTGTAAAGATATGTATTAACAAATATTTTGATAAATGACAAAAATCTGTGCATACAGTATGTTACATTTTTAGACAGGTACAAAAGTTAAAGCATCTTAAAACACCTTAAGTGTCTTATGGTTATAGCAGAAAAGAAACATACAACATAATGTAAACCTAGCTGACACAACATAAAGATAAGCCCTTTCTAAATAATGATCCATTAAAAAGAATTATTAGATCTTACTACATCAAAGCTAAAGCTCAAAGAAGAAAAAATCAGACGTCTCAGAAAAGACACTAAGAAAAAAGTAAAAAGGTGTTAAAAAAGGACTTTGACACATGAAGTAGTTCAGATGAAAAAGAGCAGTATGATTTTACCTAATCCAAGACCACGCATTCAATAAATCCAATGATACTTGATGGTTGTATTATTCTTCAACATAGTGAAAATACTTGTTAAGTGATAACAAAGATTGGATGTAACCCTTGGGTTGAAAATGGTGAACAAATATAAAATTTTGGTGTGATTATCTTTATCCTTCTCTCTATGAGTTTAGGTGTCTTAAAGACACCTAGTGCCTTATAACCTTCCTATTTGCATAAAAACTCAAAAAGTTTTCCTATGACACCATATTCAACGGCCCTTCTGTGTGTTGGTATCAGAGCTCAGCCTCTTAGGTTGAACACTCTAACAAGTCAAGAGGTTTTAACGATCTATGGTAGAATTAGGAAAACAATTTATCCTTGAAGAAGCTTTTGTCCCTTGACCTCCAGCCTTCTTGGGGGAAGATTATCCATACTAGATACATAGAATGAAGTTGTTTATAAAATCCATTTAGTAAAATCTTTGGAACATTATCACAAAAGGTGACTATGTACCACTGGATGAACATGGTACAAAGATTCATGAGGATCTATGGACTGCTTACCAAACCATGAAGATGTAGAATAATGTCAAGGCTAGATTTCTAGTAACTTGTGCTTTTTGCAGAAGTGAGTATAATAAGGTTTTCAGATGCAAGCCAGCTAAAGAAATTTTGAATAGCCTTACCTTAATTCATGAAGGAACAAATCAAGTAAAGAGATCTGCGATAATCTATTTTGTATCTTAATACAAGAATTTCAAAATGAAAGAAAGAGAAACCATTAATGAGATGATTGAAAGATTCCAAATGGTAACAAATAGTCTCAAAGCTCTTGGAAGGACTTATGATCATGAAGGCGCTATGGTGAAAATTCTCAAAAGTTTCTCCCCTTGACGGAAGATAAAGAAAACAACCATAAAAAAATCCAAGGACTTTAGTAAACTTAAGCTGGATGAACTCCTTGCATCCCTTAGAATTTATAAGATCGAGCTAAATGAAGAGGAGCCTCATAAGATATGATAAGAGCTTGCCCTTAGATCAAAGCTTCATAATCAAAGCGCCTTTGCTAAAGTCATGAACGCTGAAGGGACATTCAACTCAAATGATCTCAGTGAGGGCAAAGAAACTGATGAGGAATTGTCTCTTATATCCAGAAGGATGAACAATATAATGAACAATAAAAAGAAAGGGATAAAACCCTACAAATCAAGCAAAGGTAAACAATTTTCTTTTGAAAATACCTTAAAGTCTAATATAATTTGCTATGAATGTAGGAAGCAAGGACATATGAAAGCTGAATGTCCAAAACTCTAGAAAGAATTTTTTTTTTTGCAAACCTAAAAGAAAGAAAGATCTTGTCTCAACATGGGATGATCTGGATAGCAATAGCTTAGAAGATGAAGTTGTTGAGTCAGCTCAAATCTACTTGATGATAGATGTCGATCCTAAGGTAACAACAGGAGTTCAAGATTTAGAACGTACATATGAAAATATTTTGAGTGACCTCAATACTCTACTTACAAAGTATACTGTGTTAAAAGGAAGTTTGCTAAAAAAGAAAAGAAACTACAAGAAATTCTTAATGAAAAGGAACTACAAGAAGTTCAGAAGACTCTTGTACAAAATTTTCTTCAAATTTTTATGCTTTTTTAAAGTTCTTTTATTGCGTCTTCTTTCTTTTGCCTATTTTTTTTTCAAGTTTTTCTATTTCCAGTTCAAAAATAAGCTCCTTATCCACTGTATCTTGCATAAATAAAGTCAAACAAAGTTAAGAACTCAAAAGAATTAATATGAAAAACAGAAAAAAAAATACAAAATATTACAAAAATGTCCAAACTAGTAGCATTCAATGTACTTATCAATATTAAAACACAAATCTCCGACAACAGCGCCAAAAACTTGTTGGTAAAAATTATGGCAAGTGTACCATATCATTTCAAGAGTAAATGATAAGAGAGTATCATTCCCATAGAAATTTGGTTCAAGTAGCGATTTTCTAATCTTTCTACTATTTGGACTGACAATATGGAAGAATTGATATTTATATGAATCTAAATAAGTTATAAACTATAAATTCTATATCTACAAGTAAGAATCAACAATGAACTAGAGTATAAAGAATGCGATTCATGTAACAACATTTTATTAATTATTTCTAACAATACTAAGTTCAATTCATAGCAATTAAAACTCAACCAATACAACAAGTAAGAGGAAAGAATCAATCTATCAAAATATTGGGGTTAGAGTTTATCTAATCTTCACCTTAGCGACTTAAATTGTCATTTTAATTAAAGTTTTAAAAATATAATTGAAGATCAAATTCTTTAGGACAGTTAAAGTTCAATTCGTTGACTCAACAACCCTTGCCCCTAAATTAAAAACCCTAATTAGAGCAAGCATTAAGTTCTAGAACTCTCAAGATATCATAATTGTTGATCTCTAGTCCTAGAGTATCCTCAATTATATTGTTCGTCTTAATTCCAACATATATTCCAATTTTCTAATTGTGAATAGAAATCTAAAATCAACTACAAGTGGCCAATTTATAGAGGTATTAAGAACAAAGAATAATAGTTAATTTATAGAAAATAAAATTGAATTAGAAGAAACAACTCAGATTACACAAAGGTTAGGGTTAAGATCCCTCTTTTCCTAACTAAGAATCTAGTTACACATAGTAGAAATGAAGAAAACAAGCGAAAAAGAAGAGGTTATGAAAAACTCTATGAAGCTTAATGAATCTTGCACTTTGATCCCTCAAATCTGCAATTCCTTCACTCTAAGAGTCACATAAGAGAGAATTTGAGAGAGTTTTTTATTTTCCAACCATGAAAAATTGTCAAGGAATGAGAGAAAATGTTCTTTTATACTTTTTTCCAATAAATTATGTTATCTGACACAAAATTTGGTGTCAAGTAACGTAAAAGTAACAAATGCTCCATTTTCTCCAAGATTTCACATCGGGCAACGCAAAATATTGTGTTAGGCAACACAAAAGTGATAGAATACTCTAACCAATTTAGTTCTCTATTTTCCTAAAAAAGAATATCAATCCAAACAATGAATAACACTCTAAAAATTCAAAGAATTAATCATAAACTTCTATAAAATACTATACTGCTAAGAATTGCTTAAAGCATCAAAATTTCATCAATTATTTATGAATTATACTCATATCTTGTGAAAAATTCTCTTTATTTATATTAAATATCACTAAATAAGTGTCATGTTTGCATTTATCATGGGTTCACTTGTGAAAGGAGAGGTTTCTAAGTCAAAGAAGTTCCAAATTACATCCTAGAGGAGATGGTCCATTTAAAGTGATTGAAAGGATCAATGATTATGACTATAAGATTGATCTTCCAAGTAACTATGGTAATGTGAGTGTGACTTTCAATATTTTTTATTTATCCTTATTTGATGCAAGTGACCTTCAAGATTCGAGTATGAATCTTCTTAGAGAAGGAAGGAATGATTTGAACGTGAGCACACTATTAAGCAAGAGAGATCATTTGAAATATCCTCCACAAGGAAGGGAGGTCCCATGAGTAGAAATAAGACCAAGCGCATAGAGCAAACACTTCAAGGTCTCATCAAGGAAGTTCAAGAAAAAGACTATGTTGATCCAAACTAAAATCCTATATTAATTAATTTATGTATTCATATTATTAAGGATCTTAAGTGATGAGGTTATGATTTGTAATTGATTTGGTATAGATTATATTAGGATTTGATATTGATTTACAAGTTATTTGTTTTAAATTAATTTCAAATCAAATTAAGATTTTAGATTGATTTGAAATTTAATTACAATTTCATATTTTTTTATTATATTTTCTTCCAATTTAAGAAAATTAGGTTTTTTATATAATAGGATTTAGGAATTTAGTGTAAACACAAGTTTAATGAATAATAATACTTCTCATTGAAAATTTTTCATCTACATGTGAGTTGACTCCCTTTGTTTTTGAGCAAAGAATTATTCTAGATAACATTGGTTCTTTGGTAGGTCGTGATAAGAGTCACTTTCCTCTTTGATAACTTTGATGTATTTTTCTACTCTATCATATCTTGATTTTTAAGATGTTCTAGTTAACGTTTTCACATTCTAATTAATTTCGGGAGGGGTGAATCATATCAGATACCTAGCCCCTTTGAACTTACAAAAATGAGACAAGTTAGTGCTAACAATTATGGTAAAAAAATCACTCAACAATTAGCACCACCTTATACTACCTTACAGGCAACACAACCATCACACAAAGAAAATGCCTTATTTGGTGAGTATTTTACACCAGGGAAATCGAATGGGAAATTACACCCAAATGACAACTAAAATTGAATTACAAACTTATAAAAGAACCGACTACAAATCACTAAATATTACAACAACATGATGCCTAAATTTACACACAATTTTCCTAATTCCTACACTAAACCCGAATTTTATGTCCACCAATTCCATCTTGAATTTGGCATTTAACTTTAACTTGAAATGGCTAGCCTTTAAGTCGCTTCTTAGCCTTCTTTCCTTGAGTTTCCTCCTACCAATGCCCACAACAAAAAAATAAGTTTTAATGACGGTTTAAAACGATAGATATTAATGATTTTAACCTTGATCAGGTTTTTTTCTAATGAATCTTTATTTGTTCGAAATTATTCGTTGGAAGGTACTTTAACAATAGTTTAAATGTTATAACCACCTAAATTTAATGTATTTTATGTCAATTTAATATATTTTCTATAGGTTTATACAACCGTTACAAAATATCTATCGAAAAAGTCTTTTTTTTTATTGGAAACTTAAAAAATTCACAAAAAAGGAGCAACTTTTTTTCCCTTGCTTGGTCAATGAAGTAGAAATGAAATTTAAACTTTACTCACAACCCCACAAGGGTATTAATGTTGCCCTTAAATTTCCTCACCGCCTAAGCCACCATTTCCTCAAACCAATCACTCAATTTATTTCCTTGTTCCAACCTTGAAAGAGGAGATCCTCATCTCATCCTTGTCCCTTGATGTCTCCAAAGTGAAAAGAGGAAGAACTTATCAAAAGATAAAATATGGTGTGTGGAAAAACTAGAGAAGTTTGAAGATAAGCAAGAAAAAATTCACACAAAGAATAACACACTTAGTCAAGACAAACATAAGAGGCCAAAAATGTAGACAAGCTAAAATTGAAGCAAAGAAGTAGACACATAAGAGGAAACCCTAGAAACTTAAGAGATGCATGCACGTGCTAATATAAGTCCAACTATTTTATTTGGCCAAGTAAGCTTAAATATGCATAAACTAAGAAACTAATACCTGATATTCTTGGACCTATTGCCTAACATGAAATTTCACAAATTCAGGATACAACAATCAAGAATTCAGACCTTTATGCATTGCCTTTTTCTACACAATTTTATGTACTTTATATTGTTTCTTTTATTTTATTTTTCTTCTTTTTTTTATTTTGTTTTATTTCGTTGAGTTCATAGTCCAAAGTCCAAAGTGCAAATAAGTCCTCAAAATTCTCCTTGCATTGTTTTTCTCAATATCTTTCAAGGTCATAAGTCTGAATTGTTCAAGTTAATGAAATTTACACTCTTCCTTGCATAGGTAGGAAATCTAAGCCCTAAAGTTATTCTACACAACTGCAAGGAGCATAGGTCACATAAGTCCAGAGGTGTATTAGTTTCCTTTTAATAAGGCTTAAAGGATTTAATTAAGCACACTTTTAACCCTCAGTCTTAGGTACTTAAAATATGCATGAATCAAGCTCTAATTAGCATCATACTTACAAGATACCATTCAATCCATAATTAAACAAGATCATGGAAAGAACAAAAAAATATTGAATTAAGCCTAAACAAGTTCTACAAAATTTGGATCACACATCTGAATTCACAAATTTTTTGGCGCCAAGATTAGAATTTAAATTTCAAAATTACTTTTGAAATATTTTCTAGAATTTATTCAAAATAAAATACTAAAATGGAGGCAAATACTTATATATTAGAAACCAAAACAATTTGGATCAAATTGGATTAGAATTACACAAGTTATGGCCACTTTACTCATGGTTGGTGCTAAATGGTGTCTAGATTGAACATGATGCATAGATATGAATTTTAATCCAAATTAGATCAATAAAAAGGAAAACCAAAGATGGATATTAGATGTACACACATAGATGAATGCAAATAAACAAGAATTATGTAAATCCAAGTACATTTGATTGATAAAAAATGTAAAATAAGTGGAGTAAAAGAAGTGAGACTCATGCAAAATTAGAAGAAAACTTTAGATGTGGATCTTACCTCCATTGAAAGAGTTTTAATACCACTTGACGCAGCTTTCCATGACTGATTTAGATCTGGATCAATGGAGGTATGCTTCATGGAAATGAAGATGAAGAAGCTTAAAGTTTAGAATGCCACCCTTGGAGGAGATAAGCTCTACTTCGCCAATTTGGAGACCAAAGATAAGGAGTTATCCTAGTCTAAATTATAGCCAAGAAAGGGGAGAAAATGAAGAGAAGACTAAGCTCTCAATTCTAAATTTAATTTAAATGAATCAAATAAGTCATGAAAGGCCTATTTATTGGCTAGGAGGAAGCACCACATGCAAGGCTTTAAGGCGGCTTTGAAATTCGCATGGAGCATGAAATTTTGAGGAGCCCATGAATGATGCTCCTTCCTTTTCTCTAGGTAGCCTCTAACTACGTCAGAAGAATGCGTAAGACCTATGCTAACAATACAGAGAAAGTACAGAAAAATTGGACCCAAACTTATACATAATTAGACCCACTAAATCCTAAGTACATGGAAAAGTTAAGTCTTATTCCAGGTGTAAGGCCTAATAAGCCCAATGGGTCGTTATAGTTGGGAATCATCCTTTGCTATTGTGACCTCCACATTAAAAAGAAAAATAAGGTTCAAATAGTTACATCATAAGGTTTATAAGAGCTTCATAATTTTAAGGTTAGTTACACATAGAAAAAGATGACAAATAAGAACAAACCATCCTAACAAAATCCATAATCCTAATCTTAAGATAAGAGATACAAAACCATAATGCTAGCAATATTGACAAAATATTTTGTAACTTGCATTGTGTAAAGATTTCTTCCACCAAGATCCTGTGAGAGGATACTAGAGGAAGAAATAGAAATAAGAGAATGGAGATGGAAATGGGAGGAAAGAGGTTTGAGGCCTACGATCATGTGTGAGACATAGGTAGAAGGTGTTGTTATGAAGCGTTGAAAGGTGTAGAAGGTATCTTTCTCCCAAGGTACAACCTTCCTTTTATAGGCATGGTTTAAAGATGTCTCTGTAATGAACTGAGTTGATCTAAGTTGCCTCTTCGACCCTCACGGCTTCTCTAGGTCACATACAACATTATCGGGAATGATTGGGATCCCTTCCTGCGTCATTGGGGATGCCTTGGGTCATTTCTAGAACCTCCCAATGATCATACTTAGATGTACATGACTGTGTTAGAAATCCTGGTTCGCTGCAAGGATGTACTCATTCAACACAGTCATGCTGGCTTTTTTTAAAGGGTATTTTTATTTCTTTTTTACTTCTTCATCTTTTTATACTCTTTTTACCCTCGTTTTGACCCAAAATCTATCTACTTTTTTTTATTCTTTTCTTGTATGATCATTCCTGCAAAAAGTAAAGGAAATTAAGTAAAATTATAATAATATAATCATTTATTATATAGTAATTATAGCTAATTTTCATAAATAAATTAACATAATGGTGGTTTATCGCACATAAAACTAATAAAAAAAATAAAAGTGATGTTATTTTGATATTGAGTTTTTTGGCTGTCTACGATTCAATATTATTTTAATTATGCAAAAATATGTGATGAATGCAAAAAAAAAATGGAGTAAATACCAGTCGATGATTTACATACAATTGTTAAACCATGTTCATTTCAAGATTTGGCATTAGATATAATTGGTTAGATTTATCTATCTTCTTCTTGAAGTTATAGATATATTTTGATTGCAATCGACTATGTCATGAAGTGGGTAGAAGCTATTCCTTTAAAGAACGTAGTTCAAGTTGAAGTAGTCAATTTTATTGTGGAAAATATCATTTTTTGATATGAAATTTAACGACAAATTAATGACCTATTTTGGTAGGATGAAAAATTGTAGCTATACAATGAGAAATATTCAATTGATAACTTCAAATCCCTATTATGCTTAGACAAATGGATAAGTTTAGGTGGTAAACAATATTATTAATTTGATAAAGAAACATATCGATAAGAAAACTCAAAGTTAGCATGAAATTTTAAATGAAATATTGTGGGCTTGTTAAAACGACAAGCAACTGGGATGACTCCTTACCAATTAGTTTTTTATCATGACGTTATATTGTTGTTGAAGATAAGTTTACAATCCATTCAAATTAAAAAAAATAAGTTAACTCACCAAAATACCATTATTACGAGTCAATGATGGATATACTCAACGTATTAGATGATGTATGACTTATTGCCTTAGAAAATATAATCTAACAAAAAAAGTGTGCTAAGATATTTTATGATAAACATGTTGTTATGAAAATTTTTTACATTGGAGAAAAAAATTTCAAATTAATTCTATGAAGCAAGAAAAGAGATCGTGTCTACGGTAAATGGGCAGCAATTTAGGCAGGCCTTTTTTGATAAAGCGTGTTATTGGGTAATGCATTCAAAGTTGAAGATAGTTATGGGAAATTTAGATCAATTATTAATAGAAAATGCTTGAAATTGTATAGACAAAGGGAAAACAGAGTTTGCATATGTATATATAAAAAATAAAATATATACACATAATCAGTTGTTCTAAGAAATAAATTACACATGAAATTTTGATTTGAAATCAAGGAAAGAAATCATTAAGGTTTCTAAGATCTTGAAAGCCTTCTTTGATTATCAAGTATTGTTCTTAATTACCTTCATCAACTATATGGAGCTTTGGCTTATTTTGAAAGATTTAGCATAAAGAAAATCTTTTTTGTATATCCTATGGCCAAAATTTTTGTTAAAAGAAAATGTTGATCTTTCAATTAAGCTAAGTGATCAGTGAGTTGAGAAATTTTTGCTTCTACCTCAATCATGTTTTCTCGAAGTCAATGATATTGTTCTCAGCCCCAGCATTTTGATTAGAGAGTTTTTGAACTTGATCCTTTAGAAATAAGCCCCAGTATTTCATGTGCAATCACTTTGTAAAAGAAAACCAAATTCTAGATACAACTAATTCTTTAGTGGATACATCGCAAAGATTCTCTAAGGAGAAAAAGTTAATGTTGAGTTCCTGTAATAGAGATTTAAGTGGAAAGTTATCCACATCAGGAGTGGGCATCTTCGTACTAGATTATTTGCTCCAGGATGAGCTAGTAATATGATTCTCTAATATGCTATCAAGTACACTAAAAGGATCAAGATCGAGCAATAGATTGATTGATGCAAGATCAAGTTTTTCTTTTGTTACAATAGGTAGTAGTTGAGATGTAATGACCATTGATGATGGCTCAATAGCAGGAATCCCAAAAAGGTATTTTACATACTTTCCACCTTATAGACATTTTTATAAATTTCTTAAAGTGTTCCAATGAAGGCTTTGATGAATTTGAGTCTATGTAAAAGATAATTGGAAATGGTGTAATTACTAAAGCCTAGCTCAAATTTTTTTGTGGAGATCTTGATTGTTAGATGGATTCCTTAGTGGTTCAAGTATGCATGTATAAAAAAAATAGTAAGTCTTGAGGAAAGAATATAAACTAGTGATGAAAGCTATGGAGTAAATAAATACCTTTTCTACTCAAGGTAGAGATGGTGTAGAAGGAAAAGCTTTGCCAAGAATTTTTCCTTTACCTTTGTTTTTATTTTTGAGAAATAAATAATAAATAACAAATAAAATATAGTGAAAATAAGTTTCATAAAATCAAGGTTAGAGTCTAACCTTAGCTAGAGGTTTCACTTTGGCATCCGAATTAAAAGACCAATTTTCCTCTTACTTGTGAAAGGGAAATACTTTGATTTTCTTTATTATGCAAGAGAAGTAAGACATTAATATTAAATAAATAGTGAAATGAAATTTTCACGTGTATGAAAACATTAAAGTTACCATTAGGGAATGTCTATAAGCAGTAAGTTCTCTCTTGTAATGGGTATGGATAATTATTGACAGGAAGACAAGAAAAAATTACTTGTTAATCAATCATCGGTGTCCACAAATAATGTAATTTATTAAGGGAACCCATAATCATTTTCACTAGACCAAACAAAGAATTTGGTCACAAAGGAAACCTCATTTTATGGTGTGACTTGATTCAATATTTTCTTGAAATATTCTGGTCTTTTTGACTAGAACACATGTTACTTCTTTAGCCATAAAACTGATGTTCATTGCATTATAATTGACTTTATAATACTATTTTAAAATGCTATATTTCATAAATATGTGTACCTTTTTATTTTTTCTTAGGATTCCTGGGTGATGTGTGCAAAATGTGTGTGTAAAATTGTGTATAAAGTTTGACCCACAAACAAGTATACCTATTAATGTAGAAATGAAGTATTTTAGACCCTTAATATCAATCCGATAGAGAATATGCTAACAATTTATGGAAGATGTTTAAGTTCTAACTTTTGATCTCACCAAGAGAAAGGTTTGTGCAAGTATAAGAGATACGAATAAGAAGATAAAAATAAAGAGAAATAAAAAGTGGAGAACCTAAGTGCAAAGTTATGGATAAGCATGCGACTTTGGATTCCCTTATAACTTTACCTATTTTGAAACATCAATTGCTAACCACCCGTCTACTGTTATGACTATCCAATGATCATATAATAGTAATAACCTTTATCCCAAGTACTACTCTTAATGATCATGCAAGGTAAATAAGTAGGAGAAGCATAAAACACTTAGGATTTATTAATTACGACCAATTAAATAACCAATTAGAAGCCTACGTTTTTTATTGATCCTCCCAAACCTATAGACTGTTACCTTATAATTCCATCAATTGGAGGATGGTACGATCTCCTCGCCCCCAACAAACTTAGAGATCAACAAGAGTAGCTAATACTTATTAATGGATTAAGGATAAAAAAGCAACACAATTGTATAAGAAACCATGCACTCGTTCATAATGAAGGTATAAAATCATTCATAAAGAAAATAGGGTTTAAATAATTACATCACAAGTTTGACTAAAGCCTCATAAGTTTTTGGTTTGTTACACAAAAAAAGATGACAAATGACAACAAAATATCCCAACAAAATCCATAATCCCAATCCTAAGATGAGAAATACAAAAATGAAATGCCAGCAAGGCCGATAAGAGACTCTGTAACTTGCACTATGTAAGGATTCCTTCCACCAAGATCCTACAAGAGGATGTTAGAAGAATGAATGAAATGAAGGAATAGAGATAAAAAAAATGAGGGGTGAGAAAGAGATGCGAGGCCTACAACCTCATGTGAGGCGTAGAAGGTAACTATAGAGGGTGTCTTTCTCCTAAGGCATAGCCTCCCTTTTATAAGTATGGATTAGGGTTGTCCCCATTGCCAACCGAGTTGGCCTAAGTTTTCTCCTCAATTGTAATAATTGCTTTAGGTCTCTCGTAGCATTGTCAAGGCTGATTAGATCCCTTCCTCCATCATTAGGGATGACTTAGGTCATTTCTAGCACTGTAAGTTGGCACGACCATGCTCAAGTCTACATGACCATGTTGGAAATTCATGGATGTTGTAAGACTTTGCTTAGATTTACATGGTTGTGCTCCTTCATTTGGTATGGTTGTATTTATATCTGCATGTTCGCTACAAGGGCATGCTTAACCAACATGGTCTTGCTTAACCAGCATGACTGTGCTGGCTTCCTCCATGGGACATTGTTGTCCTTTTTCTACTCCTTTCTATTTTATTCTTTTTTTCCCTCTTTTTGTTCTAAAATCTACTTATTTTCTGATTCTCTATTTGCATGACCATTCCTATAAAAATAAGAGAAATTAAATGAGTCTTCCGAGTTTCATTTTTTATTTTCAATAAAAAGCATATATTTGCTTATGGTTATAGTTTCAGTTTTTGGTTGGAAAACTTTATAAGCTTTTGAAATTGTACTATATCCAATGAAAATTCCTGCAACAGCCTTTTTTTCTAGTTTATTTCGTTTAACCTGTGGAACATAGGTAAAACAAAGGCAACCAAACACTTTAAGCAAATTTATTGAAAGTTTGTATCCATACCAAGCTTTGAAAGGAGTTTTATTTTTTACTGCCTTTATAGGAAGCCTGTTTTGAAGAAAGACGGCTGTACTTGCAACTTTTGTCCAAAATTTCTTTGGTAGATTCTTTTCATATAACATGCATCTAGTCATCTTAATAATAAATATATTTCTTCTCTCACTGACTCCATTTTGCTCTGGAGTATAAGGAGTTGTTAATTGATGTTCAATTCCTGCTTCTTCATAAAATGAATTGAACTGATGTGAGGTATACTTCGTGCCATTATCAGACCTTAAAGTCTGAATTTTACAGCCACTTTCATTTTCCACCTTTATTTTGAACTTCCAAAAAATGCTTCTAACCTCTAATTTGAGTTTCAGAAAACAAATCCAGCACATTCGGTTAGATCATCTATAAAGATAACATAGTAACGACTACCTTTAAGTGAAGGAGTCCTTTGAGGACCTCTTACATCAGTGTGAATCAACTGCAACTTTTTTGTTGCTCTCCAATTGGCTATTGGGAATGGAAGTTTTCTTTGCTTATAATATTGGAAAGCATGACAATATGTAGAGATCCACTCAAAATCAGGCAAGTCTCTTACCATTTCATATTTTTGCAATTTTAGAAGCCCTTGAAAGTGATAATTCCCAAGCCTTTTATGCCACAAATTAGCAACATTTTCTTTTGCTAAAAGAACTACATGCTCCTCCTAAGCTGGATCTAGTGAGAAGCTTTTGTCTCTCATCTTTACTTGAAATAAATCTTGACTTGTCACATCTTTGATCAAACAGTAATTATCCTCAAAAAATACTTTGAACCCTTTTTCTACCAGTTGACCAACACTTAACAAGTTCTAGTCTAAGTTAGGTACATATAACACATTAGAAATGTTTTTAGTACTCGAGTGTGTCTTAATGGAAATGGTTCCTATTCCTTTTGCAAGAATATAACTGCCATGACTTATCCTTACCTTTGATATTTTAGAGGGTTTCAGTTTCTTGAAGAGCTCCTTGTCATGAGGCATGTGATTGGTCCATCCACTATTAATTAGCCAAGATTCGCTTGAAACATTGCGAGAAAAGCAAGTTGCAACAAAAATTTGATCTTCCTCCTCTTCATTAGCAACCTAAGCTGCTTCGTGCTTCTGGGTTTGGTTCTTGCAAATAATAGCTTCATGCCCAAGTTGATTGTACTTGGTTCACTTAGCATCGTGTCTTCTCCAACATTTGAATGGAGAATGACCTATCTTGTTGCAATGCTTGCAAGTAGGATACTTTCCCTTTGAGCTTCCCGGTTTGCTTTTGTTGCTAACAACACCTTCTCCATTTTCTTGTTGGTTTTTGTGCTTCTTCTTTTTGTATCTCCCACCAACTTCATGTTTAGCATGCAAGGCTTCCTCAATAAAGCCTTCTTCTCTCATAATCCTTCGTTGTTCTTGTGCCTACAAGGAATTTAACAACTCTACCAAGGTGATCTTGGATAGATCCTTGGTATTTTTCAACGCGGTTATGGTAGCCTCAAATCTTTCGGGTATAGTAACTAAAACTTTTTCAACAATACAAGAATCTTTAAATTCAGAACCAAGCAATCTTACTCTGTTTGTTATACTAAAAAGCCTTTCAGAATACTCTTTGATGGTTTCTGACTCCTTCATCTTCTGTAATATAAAGTCTCTAATAAGATTTAGCACTTGCATTCCTTTGATTCGATCATCTCCATCATATTCTAATTTGAGATAATCCCATATAACTTTAGCTAACTTTAGAGACATGATTCGTGTGAAAGTCTGTTGATGAAACTGCCGCAAAGAGGCACACCTTTGCCTTAGATTTTCTAGTTTTCTATCCTTATGATTCTTGATTTGAGCCATCGTGAAATTTTCGAGTAGTGCAAGGACTTCGTAGTCCTCTTCAATAGCCTCCTATAGATCCAAAGTATCTATGTAGGCTTCCATTTGTACTATCCATATCTGATAATTTTCTCCATGGAAGACAGGGGGTGCCATCGCTGAGAAACTTGAGTCTCCTTCCATGCCTAAATTTCTAGTGTTGAAGGGTAGTGTTTAGTGGCACTCAACTTACTTGAAAAACTTTCAATTTTTTTTTGTCATAGGTTCCTCAAGAATAAAGCTCTTGATGCCAATTGTTGTTTTCAAAGCAGTAAGATACATAAACAAGATGGAAGAAGGTTATGGGAGTGGAAGATGCGTTTATTTCCTTAATTCATAACTACATTTATAATGCTAGGAATAACATAAAAACTAGCTAATAACAAACTGCAAACAAACTAGTAACAAGATAACAATAAGATAGCAACAACCAAACAATTTATTTGATCAAGTTTTAGTCAAATATAAAAAAACAAAAAAAGAAAAACTAAAAGGAAAAAATAATGGATACTTCTAAAAATATTTTCAATATTCTCATTATCCTTGAAGGTCTCCAATGATCACAAGGAAAGATTTATCCTTCTATGAAGATGATGTCTACAACAATGTTAAAAAATCCAAAAATTTAAGCCTTTTCTTCCGTTCTTTTTCCTACCTCCATGGATAAAAACCAAGCTACATTCAAAGTTCACATAAAAAATTTAATTATAATTTTTTTAAATATAAAAATGAAATTAAATAAAAATATGTAACAGTCATCTCAGAAATCATTTACATCTGCAAGAATATAAACAACGAAATAACAAACCATAACGTCACGGATTGAATTACAGATGTTTTACATGCAGGAGATTAATTACAAACTTTTCATATATAGGAACCAAATTAAAAACGTATATCATATATAAAAACTAAATAAATAATTTGAATAGTTATAAAATGTAAATTTTAGAGGAGTAAAAATCGTACTTAAAGTGAAAGGTTCAAATTAATACATTACACAGGTTCAAATCTCACCATTTAACGAAACTAATCTAATAGAACCAAAATACCGAAAAGGTTTGCTAATTATTAGTTATTTATTAGTTTAATTAGATGTTTGCTACAATGAAATACGAATTCGAATTGTCTAAAGTACTTAACAAACCAAAAGCAATTCTAAATTTATTGGACAATCACATAAATCTGAGCATGTTTTATAAAACAAATTTGATGGGGACCCAAGAAAAACGGAAATTGGATACATCCTTGACCGTATTTTTAACAGTGTTCATTGTCTTCGTTGAATGATAACTAAAAATGAAAAAGTAGAAAAGAACTAAGATAAGTGAAGAGATAAAAATAATTTCCTGATAAATTACTTTGATGCCCTATCAAATGCATGCTCTAGTTTGTTGATGAGATGTCGGTCTTGTAATAAGAGTGAAATAAAACTAAGAACAAAAATAGTAAAAGATTAAAAGTAATATAATAAATAATTAAAAATAATAACTGTAAAAATTACCTTATTCGAAGCACTTGTTCAGCGTCGTAAGCTTAACGATGTAGGGGATTACAGCTTCAAATTTGAATATTAATTCGGTATATGATCTTATCCTCCCAAATATGAAGAAGTTCGTACGTCTCTAACAAATTGATGTTCAACTGCAACTCAACAAATTGATACTTAATTGGCTCGTCTCTGTTTATGTGCCGTACCGGAAAATGCTACTTAAACAGATCAGGAACGTGATTCTGCAAAATTTGAACCGTTCGAATGAAAATGATTCGGTCAAGTTTGGCACTTGCTAAGCCCAAGAATTTCAGCAAAGGAATGACATATTAAAGGAAAACCTTCGTTTCACGTAACCGGAGAAAATTTTAATTATTAAATTTAATAGTAAATAACTAAAATTAAAATGTAAAAATATGTAATAATTTTTAAAAATTATCTAATTATATAAATTAATCATGCAATATTAATTAATTTATATATATATATATATATATATATAGTTATACAACTCATATTTTTCTCATTCTCTAGGAAAAAATATTTTTTCACTAAATATTCTCTTCTATTTACATATAAGATAAGAAAATTATTTACCAATGAATAAAATTTATCAAATATTATAATAAAATTTACTAATAAACTATTTATTTATTTAAAAAGTAACTTGTTAGTATAAATTTTGAAAATAAATGATATATTATACTAGAATTTGATATATTAATTAATATTCTGTGCTAATAAATGTTTTTGTTAGAATATAATTAACCTACAATATCTGTCGTAACAATTTAATTTTTATTAAAATAAATGTGTTCTAACAAATGTTAATCTTAAATTAAAGTAATACTAAATAAATTTTTTAATGGTAATAAAATAAATCTTATTTTAATAATTTAAAAATATATATATATATATATAAATTTAAACAATATATCAAAATAGATAATTAAGATTAAAAATTTATTAGTAATTATATCCACATAATTTTAACTCTTGATCAATTAAATAACATTAATGTTATATATTTATGAAATAGAATCAAATGTTAATATATGTTATATTTAATATATAAAAAAATATTTAAAATTTATATTTTGTCAAAAATATATTTTATCGATTTAATTATTCAATTTAGATTCTTTTACACAGGAAAAACCTGATAACATATTTAAAATATAAATAATTATCAATTATTTGATTATATATTTACAAAGATCTAATCAAATAATATTTTTTATACAAAATCATTTCAATAATATCATTTTATCTAACGATTAGATAACATACACTTTTAATGAAATATTATTAGAAGTGTTATTTTACCAAACTTAACACTTTGTGTTATTTAATTTTATTTCTGTATTTAAAATGACCTAAATGGTAATATTTAATTATTATAATAATTAATAATGATAAATATAAATCATTATATATTATTTAAATAATTAAAATTAAAAAATAATTATAACCATATAATTATTAATTATTACTTTTTAATCATAATTATTTATTTATAATTATATAGTTTTAAATTTATTTTTATCATATTTTTAAAATAAGAGTTATTTTTATTATATATACCTATATAGACAGATCATACATAGTTGCAGAAAAAAAAAAAAAAAAACTTAATCACACCACCTCTTTCGGCAGAGTGTCTTATCTTGATGCGGTGTGAAGCATCATTGTGGAAGTATTTTTAAAAGAGTTTATCGGCAAATTTATTTTTTAATTTATTAAGTTTTTACAAATATATTTTTTATTTTAATTTCTTTTCGTCAGTTTCCAATTTCTATTACCCTCTTATAAATTTATTTATATTTATTTATTTTTCCGTTAGCGAAATGTTAAATTAAAATATTAAATGTTAATGAGGATGTGTTAAATCTTAAATTTTTAACTTTCATACCAAAAAAATGGGTCGAAGAAACTCATCATGTGCATGCATTTTGAGGAAAAAGTCACATTAGGAAAAACCATCATCAATTTGGAAAAAATCAACATCACTTTCAACATTCTCACATTTAAAAAATTACGTTGTGGAAAAACACATTCAGATATATTGGCTTTATGTTCTTACTTATACGAGAGAACTGACCGTTGAGAAAGTAAACAAAAAAAGAGTTTAAGTGCCACCTTAGGCTTCGATGTTGATGTCAAAGATATTGATTTCGACGTTAATGAAATTAAGGACGAATTTACAAAATGGTGATAGAAAGTTAAAAATTAATAGATAATTTTTTTAAATCAGGATTTTATTTAAAAAAATTAATAAATTAGAGATTAATAAAAAAAATTAAGTTGGGATTATATTTATAAAAATTTAATAAATTAAAAACGAATTTATCAGTAAACTTTATCTTAAAATGTAATATTAATGATCTTGATCATCTCCTAATAGATAAAAAGTACCACATGCTTTTTGTAAAAAAAAATTTAGCTATCATTTTTATGTAATAGATGATATGAGGTGATGTTTAATTCAATAATAACGAATGAAATATAATATATGTATTAAAATTTTTAATTTAAATGATAATGTTAAAACTTTTATAATAATAATTTATTAAAATTAAATATTTTAAACAAACATTATATATGAGTCAAAATATTATAATTTAAAATTAAAAATTAAAATATTAATTATAATATTTTTAGCTTATACTTCTTTATTAATAAGTATATATCTATATATATTATTTAGATCCAACTAAAATATATATATATATATATATATATATTATTTAGATCCAACTAAAATATATATATATATATATATACTATTTATGTATAGATGTGTTGTAATCGTAATTATAACGAGATGATGAATTCGATAAAAATTTTAAAAAAAGAATTTAATTGATTATGTGGAGCCGCCATCAAATTTTTATTTAAGAAAAAATATTTGGAAAAATCTAACTTGAGAAAGAATTTAGGTTTGAGAGTCGGCTACGAGCAGGGAAAGTGGTAAGCACCCTATTCGCCCGTTTCGAAGTATGGTACCCTTAGACTGACTGTGTGATTTATTTGAAAACTATTTGACCCTTTAATTACAATAAAAAATAAAGAAGTTGATGGAAAGATTGCCTGACAGGACTTGATCATGCTCCTACGTATTACCCGGTATAATGGAAACTCAAGGCTTACGTAGTTGTAGTTTGAAGGCTTGACCTTTGGAGGTGGTTGAAAAAGTAACAGTATTTTGAAAATATTTTAGAGAAAAATTCTTAGTCCATATATGTACAGGATCCAAGGCAAACGATGATTGCACTGGAATCCATGTCAATCTCTAAACATCGAACAGCAGTGAAACCGCCAGTTCTTTTTTGGACCTTATTCTTTTTTATTAGTAAGTATATATATATGTATATATATTATTTAGATGTAACTAATATACATATATATATATATGTATATATATATATATAGTATTTATGTATAGACGTGTCGTAATGGTAATTATAGCGAGACGATGGATTCGATAAAAATTTAGAAAAAAGAATTTAATTGATTATGTGGAGTCGCCATCAAATTTTATTTAAGAAAAAATATTTGGAAAAACCTGACTTGAGAAAGAATCTAGGTTCGAGAGCCGGTTACGTGTAGGGAAGGTATTAGGCACCCTACTCACCCGTTTCGAAGAACGGTACCCTTAAATTAACTGTGTGATTTATTTGAAAGCTGTTTGATCCCTTTAATTATAATAGAAAATAAATAAGTTGATGGAAAGATACCCTCATAGGACTTGATCTTGCTCATACGTATTCCCCGGTGCAATGGAAACTCAAGGCTTACGTAGTTCTGGTTTGAAGGCTTGACCTTCAGAGGTGTTTGAATAAGGAAGAGAGTATTTTGAATATATTTTAAAGAAAATCCTTAGTCCACATATGCATAGGATCCAAGGCAAATGAGGGTTGCACTGGGATCCATATCAATATCTAAACATTGAACAATAGTGAAACCGCCAGTTTTTTTTTAGAGCTTATACTTTTTTATTAATACATATATACATACATATATATATATACATATATTATTTAGATGCAACTAATACATATATATATATATATATATATATATATATATATATATACTATTTATGTACAGATGTGTCGCAATCGTAATTACAGCGAGATGACGGATTCGCTAAAAATTTAGAAAAAAGAATTTAATTGATTATGTGGAGCCGCCATCCAATTTTTATTTAAGGGAAAATATTTGGAAAAATCTAACTTGAAAAAGAATCTAGGTTCAAGAGTCGGTTACGAGTAGGGAAGGTGGTAGGCACCCTACTCGCCTGTTTCGAAGAACATTACCCTTAAACTGGTTGTGTGATTTATTTGAAAAATGTTTCATCTCTTTAATTACAATAGAAAATAAATAAGTTGATGCAAAGATACCGTGACAGGACCTAATCGTGCTCCTACGTATTTTCCAGTGCAATGGAAACTCAAGGCCTACGTAGTTTTGGTTTGAAGGCTTGACCTTCAGAGGTGTTTGAAAAAGGAACTGAGTATTGTGAATATATTTAGAGAAAATCCTTAGTCCACATATGCACAGGATCCAAGGAAAACGATGGTTGCACTGTGATGCATATCAATCTCTAAACATTCAACAACAGTGAAACCACCAGTACTTTTTTTAGAGCTCGTCGCGTGACACTTGGGATTCCAAAACGAGGTTTTTTCTGAAATTATTTAAAAAGGATTCCTAGTCCACATATGCACAGGGTCCAAGACAACTATGGCTGCGTTGGGACCAATATGAATTCCTAAACATCAAATAGTAGAAAAAGCTACCAGTTCGTGCTTAGGGTTCATTTCCTGAGACCTAGAATTAATGAATTTAATTTGAAAATAACAAAAAAACACAAAGGGGCTTGGGCTTGGGCTTGGGCTTGACCTCAGCAAGAATGAATTTTGATTTCAAAATTGAGAGAAGGAATTAACTTGATTCGAAGTAAAGTAAATTTGATTTGAAATTAGAGGAAAAGAAATAAACTTGATTTGAACTAAAATGAACTTGATTTGAAATTTGAGGAAAAAGAATTAAACTTGATTTGATTTGATTTGAAATTTGAAGACAAGAATTAAACTTGGTTTAAGATAAACTTGATTTAAATTTGAGGAAAAAGAATTAAACTTGATTTAAAATAAAATGGAATAAATTAAAATTGGGCTTCACCCAAATAAGAAACTTGATCTTTTAAAAGTAAAAGAATTAGACTTGACCTTAGAATGAAAATAAATAATTAGCATAAATCTATTTAAAAGAAAACGCTGCGCCAGGGATCGAACTTGAGAATTCTAGGATAGAAATTAGCTTAGGCAACCATTGGAGTCAAATGCTACTTATGACTTATAAAGCCCCAAGTTTAATTTGAGCAATTTTCAGGATATAGAACCCTGTCGGTGGCCCCTTTAGTTTGATTATTTATTTAAACTGTCTGCATGAGGTTACAAGTTCACGTTGGGGTATTTGAATCTGCATGGGTCAATTGGGGCCCAATTTGCATTGGATGTGCAGAACTTAATTGAGAGCATATGGCCACCTAACTTAGAATCTGTATGGCCTTAAGTATGACCCCATTTACAATCAACATGGGATTACATCAATTTAGTAAGGCAGCCGAGAAATAATGAGATTTAATCTTGAATTGGCATGATCAAGAATTAGTGGTGTTTCATCTCAATCGACAAGGCCCATTACGGTCCAGTGGCTATTTTCATGGTACCTCTTCATACCATGCAGAGGTAGGCTCTCACCTATAAGGGTGCTTCATCTGGCCCCGCGTATTGCTAACAGACAAACGCTAAGGACCCAGTTCACCTGTACATGATCGAACTGTTTATTAAATGGTGAGGCAAAATACACGTGGGCCTCCACCACTAGTCTTCAGATTTAATGACAGTTTTCAACGCTTCAAGGTTTGTATCTATGAGCACATAAACTGGGGACCGATAAGACAGAGCTTCAGATGAAAATTCAGATGAACGGATTACATAAAATTGCATCTAATCGAGGTTGGAGTTCATGGTATTTGATTTGAACATGTCAATATCTCCTTAGCATCTGTGTTCATTCATAGTGCGGAAACCTCTCATGCAGATGCTGTGATTGCCCTTAACTTCCTGAGATTAATGTAAGTAGTGCATATTGAACTCTTGGAAGGCGTAGATCCAATTAATGAGAAATGTCTGGGAGCCCTCAGTGGAAAACACCCGTAGAGTTAATATGATCCCATGACCTTGAATTTAGGGACGTTACGTAAAGCTAGCTTTGAGCTTGAATAGCCATGCGAGGTTCTTGATCTATGTGTTCATGCAAGCATCGGGAGCCAATCATATTCAGGTACCTCCGGTGGTGCTCCCAGGAGAAGTTGTCAGCGCTCATGTATGGCTCCATGTCACCTCTTGCAGCTGCCAGAAATGAACAACTCATAACTCTCATGTCTCCATTTGTCAGATTGAAGTCCAATATCCCATGATTTGGAGGTAGATGTCCAAGTTGTTTTCGTCCAGTATTTGAAGCATTCACACAGGTTTGCCACTAGCTTTGACCAAGCAAATATGTCGAGGCTCCTAGATGCAAAAAACTGAAACATTGATGCAATGATCCTGGTTATTAGTTACTGGTTTGTAGATGTGAACTTTTGTGATTGTCGCACGACCTCGGATATGACCGCGTCTTTCGAAGTCAACCTTGCTTGCTCTAACACTTGGCCATTTGAGTGCATATAGGAGTCTTAGCGTTCGATAGTGCGTATAGCTAGGCGAGCAAGGGACTTTGTTAACATGCATCCAAATACATAATTTTGATCCAACATTCGTCTTTGCACTATCGTTAAGTAGGGCCTCAAGTTTTAGGAATTAAATAATGACTTCCCCAGCTGCACGCGTCCAAATATTTTACAATCTGAATCACTTGATACCACAGAGACAACAAGCATTCCCAAAGTAAGAGGTATCTCTTCATAATTCAGCAAGTGAATAGCACGGGGCTCATAACGAAAGAAGCCAAAATCCTGGACCGGATCTCCATATATTGGGTGCATTGGAATCTCTTCTCGGTTCAAAACATGGCTTTAGCAACTATTAGTCCGAGCTTGACAATGAGGCCATGGAAAAATCTCTATCTGCTGCTCTTGTTACCAAATGTGGACATCAGCAAAGGATCTATTAAGAGAATCTTGAAAATTGCTTAATTCTCCGTAAGTTGAGTCTTTGTCAACCTTTAGATCATGATTCATTGATCTCCTATAGATACTCATAGCCGAGTACGTTGAGTGACACCTTTGATTGCAGACATATCGATAATTCTAGCGACTGTTAAGAACAAAATCCTTCCCCGAAAAACACATAAGGAGATGATGATGTGCTAAGGAATTAAGATCTCCATGAGTGCACTTCACCAACATTAAATCAACATTAAGATCGCAGCAAACTCAAAGTGATAAGTGAGGATAACATCACATGTATTAATGAAGGATGGACACATAGGTTTGATGAAAACGATCCTGCATTTCTTACAAATTTTCAAATCGTATCCAATTCAGAGGAAAGGATGCAGAATAACTCTCATAGTACTTTATTCAAACATTGATTGGTGGCTCCATTAGTGCTCGGCAATTGAATATAAACTCATGCACCAGAACATCAGACTTCAAAACTGACTTCCTACCATAACATTTTCTAATCTCTAATCCGAAATCAAAGATGTATGAATCAATGCAAGCCAAGTTTCGAGTTGCAATTCAAGAATCATTGCTACTATATTCATGCATTTATGACCAGTTCTATGATGAATTTGATGAGAAAAGATGGCGATTCAATTACATAGACCAGTGAGGAATGTTAATTACTAACCTGAATACAAGATCCGACTCAAGGAGCATGATCTTTCCGATTTAGGTAGGAATAGGTGCTGAGCAGAGTTGATCTTCTCGAGCCTCTTCCCTCCCTGCCGTGCGTCCTTAATCTCCCCACGAGAGCCAAAAATCATCCCCCAAAAATAGTAGCTACCCCCTTCTTTAAATGATCTTGTACCTTTCCCGTTCAAGCCTTTTTTTCTTTTTCCGTTTCATTTTTAGTTATTTAGTTATTTCAGTTATTCCTTTATATTTTTTTATTTTTTTGTTTAGTTTTTTTTTAGTTATTCATTTTTATTTTGAAATTTAGTTTTCTATTTTTATTTTCTTTTTATTTTTTTAGCTTCTTTATTTTTTGTTTTTCCATCTTTTTTTCTATTTTTCTATTCTTTTATTTTTTTTCTTATTTACATATTTATTATTTAAATTATTATTTGTTTACTAATTAATTTTGCAAATGAGGTCTCAGACATAATTGAATGTTTACAAGATGTAACGAAAAATTCTTAGATCTTTAAGTACAAGTATGGAGGTGCCATCTTATGAAAGGATACGAGTCTTGTTTGTCACCATAGAGAACTTTGTGGATAAGGAGGAAGTTCACTTTCAAATAAGAAAGAGGAGAGTGAAAATAAAAGAAGAAAGCTCTTAAAATTTCACAGATATGATAAATAATTTAAAATTACAAAATACACTACATGATGACTTTATATAGACATGGAAATGGTGCCTAAGTGAAGGAGAAAGCATGCGAATTTGAATATGTCTTTGACAAGTGATTTGGGTTTAGATTTCAAGCCCAATGTGAATGTCTCATTTCTTCCTAAATGTAGCTTAAAGTTGGGTCAAAGCAAACCCAAAACCTAGACTAAAAAATATACAAAAATTGTATCCAAGTTTATACATAGTTGGACTCACTAGATCTTAGTAGATAAGAAAAATATTTTAAGTCTTAATCTATGATATCAAGATCCATGAGAGAGGTGCTGGTGTGTTAGGCTTGAGGGAAGTCCTCCTAAAGGTCCAGGAAGAGTTCCACCTTCTTTTACAGCTTCTTGGTTCATGCTTTGGTGATGGATCCAATGAATCCAATAACTTTTCTTATAATTGTGGTGCTCTCAACAATGGTCCATATATTAGCAAGAGTGGTGAAAGTCATTAGTCTATTATGATTTTCTTAAAGAGTTATATCTTTATATCACCTAGAAAGTATGAAAAAGAGTGAGATTTCCTCTACTTAACTTAAATATTCTAAAAAATTGTAATTTATTTTGGCTTTTTTATATATTATAATTGACATTTGTTATATAAATATTAATACATGTTTTTAAGAGAATTTTTTAAAAAAATATTAAAAGGTGAAGTGATATTTTTGACTAATAATGACATTGTTGGGGTTCGTCAAAGGAATGAATATGGATGCATATAGATAAGGTACATAAATCAATATAAGAAAAGATTTGGTTTTTTTAAGAAGCGTCTTCCTATAGTTTGAGTATGAGAAACATGTCTGTGAAGCTAATATACTTTACTTAGTTGTGTAAAAGTAAATACATATGATATAATATGATAACATTATCGTTGTGAGGTAGTTATGTTACAAGAACAAGAACAATTTCATATTATATCATATGTATTACAAAAACTAATTAAGCCAAAATAATAATACTCCAAATTCTAATACATAAATCTTTGGGAATGATAACATGATAGTTTTAACACCGAAAATGCGAGTGCAAATATGGCATCAAATTTCATAGTAGCGATTACCCAAACTGCTACACCTAATCAAGAGTTAGGTCATTTAATATCTTAGAATCCTCCCAATGGGATATAATCCTCCTATAAGTACAGTACCACAACCAACATAGACAAATCCAATAGTGTGAATACGTGTCCCTTAACCCACATTAAATCTGAATATCCCTAAGTCAAATCTGCATGCACGAGGGGCATAATTGTCCAACACTATGTTGAGAAATCAAATACCTTTGATGTCTTTCACTAACAATGCATTACAGTGTTTGAGGAAACAAATGGATGAGAGTAACCATAACACAATTAACATGCTCTCTTATTGAATGATTACAAATTTTGACCAACTTTTGGAAGCAACCAATCTAAATTACTAGATCCTTGCAACCTAAATGGGACAAATTATTGATGTTTCTATCATGCTTCAAAATGAGCCTTTTAGGATACTTACAATATCTCTTAATAATACTAAGCAAGGAAATTATTAACATCAAGAAAATAACTAAGCAAGGAAATTATTAACATCAAGAAAATAACTTTGATCAGTAAGGGAATCCTTTAGAAACATGTCATAACCCTAATTATAACGAAATGATGAACTCACTAAAATTTTTGAAAGTATTTATTAGATTGTGGAGCCGCCACCAAATTTTATTTTTAAAGGGAAAATATTTGGAAAAACCCTAACTTGAGGAAGAATTCTAGGTTCGGGAGTCGGTTACGAGTAGGGAAGGTATTAGGCACCCTACTCACCTATTTTGAAAAATGGTAGGCTAAAATTGGGTGTGTAATTTGGATATTTTTGGAAACTGTTTGATCCATTTAAATATAAATAAATAGGTTTATGGAAAATAACCTGATAGGACTTGATCCTGCTCCTACATATTCCTTGGTGCAATGGAAAATTTAAGGCTACGTAGTTCTAGTTGAAAACTTGATCTTTAGAGGTAATTGAAAAAGTAAGGTTTGTACCGAATTGAGAGACAAGTCGAAAGGGTTTTGAAAATGTTCCTAATCCATATGTACACAGGGTTCGATACAAACGAGGGTTGCACTGGGACCCATATGATTTCTAAATATTGAACAGTAGGGTATGCTACTAGTCTGTATTTAAAGCTCATTGCGTGAGACTTAGTGCTTGAAAATGTATTTTGACATTCACTTTTGAGAGTGATATGATATTTGGATATTTTCTAGATCCACATATACATAGCGTCTGAGGCAAATGAAAGTTGCACTAAGACTCATATGACTCTCTGAATATTGAAAGACAAGGTATACTGCACATTCAAAACCAGAGCTCATTGCGTGCAATCTAGGATTATTAAAACATATTTTTTGAAGATTTGATTTTTGGAGGTGATACGAAAAACAACATGGCATTTGGATGTTTTTCTGGATCCACATATGTACAGAGTTTGAAGCAAATAAGGGTTGCATTGAGACTCATATGACTCTCTAAATATTGAAAGATACGGTATGCTGCACATCCAAATTCAGAGCTCATTGCGTGAAATCTAGGATTAACAATTTATGTATTTTGAAAACTTTATTTTTGAAGGTGATATGATAAATGACGTGGTATTTAAATTTTTTCTCGGATCCACATATGAACAGGGTTTGAGGCAAACGAGAGTTGCACTAAGACTCATATAACTCTCTAAATATTGAAAGGCAGGGTATGCTACACATCCAAATCCAGAGCACATTGTGTGAAATCTAGGATTATTAAAATGGAAATGATTTGAAGCAGTATAAGATATAATTTTCAATGGGGCTTGGCTATGTATGCATCCTTATTTTGCAGCAATATGACCCAAAAGGACTAGGCTAAAAAAAATGGATTGGGCCCTATAGGCCCCATATCCAAAATCTGAAGGTTGGTTGCTACTATTGGAATTTAGGAATGCACTGGGTGAAGAGTTATACTTTTTTTTACAACATCAGTGATTCATAACTATAGTTCATGAATTCTAGGCCCAAATTGACAAAAGCCTAAAAGTTAGTTATTTAGGAATAATAGTAATAATATCAATTATTTTGATAGTTGATAACCTATGAGCAATGGCTAGAACGGTTCTTCCTTTCATGAGAGACTCCATGTCATCATGTACTTATGACTACAGGGCCCACCTGAGTGTGATTCTTACTATAAAGTACGTTTAGACTCTTCGGGTTTCTTTTGATTCCTTTTCATAGTCTGCAGTTACAGGCCTTGTAGCATGGCTTTCACATTTTCTCAAAACTGCTCCATCTATCAAAGGACATGGTTTCTCTTTTGACGTTCAAATTTTGGGCAGATATCAAGATTCATTTGATGGGATCCGATCGGTCTAGAATAAGATCAATTCTACTCATGCACCTCCTAATTTCAGGATTGGTATCTACCAATGATTTTGCAATTGGACTCACTTTAAAACTTTGCATAGAGGAATGGTAAGTCCCCTGGTGTGTCTCAGGAGGTGAATATTTCCAGTTGAAGATCTAGAATCTGTTTGAAGGGGGCCCCTTTTACACATCATGATTCACAACTTGGTGCTATAACATGGGTGACATTAGAGTCCCAATCTTGGGATAGAGTCTATATTCCAAAGTGAAAAAAAGGAGGCCACTTATCAGAATCAGAGTGAGTTCATTTCACTTGCTAAAAGCCCAACAATCTGCTATTGCCACTATCATTGTAGAAAGCATAGGTTCGAACAAGGTCATGTATAGGATATGCTAGAATAGTATTTGGTAGACCTTGTTTGCAAACATTAGTCTTAACTGGGAAAGGTTAATCATAGAGTAAAAGTTGGATTTATAAGAATCTATGATGTGAAGTCGTGCACAAAATCAGTAAGTGAGCAGAACACATTTACTATGTCACAATACTTGCCTGATCTTTTTGCAACCCAGATCCTATGTCTATGACTGATTTATTTTTTACGAGGCTAGGAGTGGGGGAGTGTAGTACCTGATATGAGTTTGGTGTTATGGCAGTTTTAAGAAGAATATGGTTACAACACCTACTTGACCAAAGAGCCTGCTTGGCTCTCTGATTGGGCTACCTTAATTCGATTTGCTGCTCACTTAACTGAAAAACAAGGCTACTGCCTAATTTGGTATAACCTGAGTGTTTCTGGGGCATATGACAACTCCAGAGAAATGGAATTCAAAAAGAAACTCTCTAACCAAGAATCCTCCTTGCATATTCTCAGACTAACTTGTTTCTGGCTTGTCCTAGGGATTAGAAGATGCAGAATCTAAATCTAATTTTGCTTCTATAACAGGTTTATGGAATGTGCTTTAGGACTTATGTTGTGGTCCTACCTAAGTAAGAAGCTTCTTTGATCTTATGGATTTCCCCGTCTTTATCTAATCTACCTTCTATGTAAGTCATTGTACTTTTGATCTAATTTAGTCTTTGGTGTAAGTTTCTCCTGTGTAGCACCTTAGTCGGTAAGCGTTGATTCTAACTAGTTTGCCTCTAAATTATGAATGGTTTGGGATCCATTGACCTTATTCTAACCTCAACACCTAGTACCATAACTCACATAGTAAATCATGGCCTCATAGGTAATAGTAATGTTCTCAAGATAAAAAATCCCAAGCACTAGATGTAACATATTTCTACCACCTATACCATAGTCATGAATACTAAATCTAAAAAAATCAACTCCCTCCTCTAAAAGCCAATTTTAGTTCTTCACCTAGATTAGGTCTTGACTCTTGGTTTTTAACCAGAATCACATTACATGGGACTAGCAAGCTATAATAGATCTCGGATTCTGCTTATACTAGTCAGACCTTGATGAGGAACAGGTTCATGTTATAGGTTACCAAGATAGTTTTTTTTTTATCAGGTGTAAGTTTTACTAAGGAATATCTACCTGCTTGCTAGGAAATTTCAGATGATATTATCTCTGGATATCAGATTACTATAGCTAGTAGCCCAGTTTGGCCTAAAGCTATCAGTCCTAAATGATGAGATTACCATCTTCTGAAGGCTGTGGATCTTGGATCTCCTCTCATACCTACACTTAGTTTGCTCCTAGCAAAATTCCACCAGCAACCATGAGGTTGACAATGATGAACATTTTACCAAGGAAATCATGTCAATATGACCAATGTTATGGCATTTTGCTGATTTAGAATTTTCCATTAACATATGGTCTGATTTGAGGCTTATAACATTTTCTTATTTAAATTAGTATCGTGTTTAAGGACCAAGTGTTTTAGCTAAACATTGGACTTTGTGCAAAGAGAAAATTAAGCCTATCACTTACAAGCTTCTATTCACGCACTAATTAAATCAGATACATGCAACTGGTTTTCTTTTATCTAGCTGTGAACCCTGAATTAAAATTGCAAACATAGTCACAGTCACTTGCATTCCATCTCCTTGATGTTGTTATTGTAAGCATGAAATAGTTATTTGATTGAACAAACAACCATACTTAAGATAAACTCCAAGGAAAGAGACAATGGTTTTATCACATAGGCAAGAAAAGGTTGCAAACATTGACCTGGGCAAGATTAATCTTCAAAGAATGTGAATTTTCTTCAATTAAGTGCTGAAACAAGCTCTGGTCGAGGTTTGTTCTCTAGAGGCGCGATGATTTCTTCTACCTGTCGTAACCACGGATTTGCTTTGGGAAGAATCCATGAGCAAGCATCTCAGAGGAAATTTGCAGAAGCTCTCCTTCTTGTTTTCCCCTTCAGCCTCTCCAACCTGGAAGTTGGAACCATTTGAGAAGAAACGTCTTCTCTCAATTTTGTGGTTCGCGTCCAAGCCTTTAGAGCCAAGGGAACAGAACCCCGAAGGAACTTTTTAGAGCCTTTGAATAGCGAGCTCTTACTAAATCGACCCTTGATAATGTTGATGCCAGCAAGCTTTGCAAATCAGATTCTTCCAAGAAGCAATCATTGTAAAGAATTAGAGAGGAAAGCTAGAAAAGGTCCGTAACCGAAAAAAAACCCTCACTATCTTCAGTCTTTTCCTTTTTTATAGGCATCGATTTGTAGCAACTACCTTGTAACTAATTTTACCTGCCTTAACTAACTTGAGTAACTAAATTTCCTTTTCTCTCATTTTTTTTAGTTTTTCTTTTTATTATCATTATTTTCTATTTCCAGTCTTCTTTTCTTTCAATTTTATTTGTTCTTATTTTCTTTTTTTATTTCAAATTTTAACTTAAGCATTAATTTGAGAAATACCATCTTGGACATAATTAGGTGTTCATAAAACAATTGTTCCTTGGCCAGAAAATAAGAATCAAGGTAACATGTATATGGTCAACAGGAATGAAAATATGCCGTACTCAATAACATTGGGCAAAACATAATTGGAGGACATAAGAGGTGTTAAATAGGCGTGAATTTAACATGGGTTATGCCAATTGATCATATATCACTTTGAATTTTCCAGAAATAATCTTATAAATAGAAGTACCTAAAGGATGCAAAAATTTCTGAATTTACCAAATTTACAGGAGAAACTGGGGAGTCAATAGTAAAACATATGGCTAGATATATGATTGAATGTGTTAATATAATTAATAATGAATATTTGAAAATGAAATTCTTTCCTATTTCTTTGACAAAAAATGTTTTCACTTGGTTTATGAATCTTCCTCCAAATTTGATTCACTCATGAAATTGATTGGAAAGATAATTTGATTAACAATTCTTTAAAGATAAGACTAGAGTTAGGTTAATGGAATTTGTAAATGTTATAAGAATATTGACAATTCCTTAAATCATTTAAGACTCATGAAATCAAGATGTTTTATGTTGATCCCAGAACATGAGTTGCTTCAAATGGTTGCTATAAGATTCAAACTTCCAATTAGAAAAAAAAAATAGTCAATGTCCATATGGGATATGTTGCAACTCAAAGGGAGGGATGTGCATATATAACATTTCAACTAGAAAAGTCAATGTTCAAACAATTTCCTTACACGATAGTGATAAAGAAAGAGATATGGAAGTCTTAGATGTTAGCATAGTCAAATTAAAGATGACTTTTCTAAATCTAACCTAATTTTTTATATTTTGTTTAAAGATGGGCAAATAAATCTAAAAGATGATCATAATATTCTTTAAGAAGACCAATACAAGGGGAGAAACTATTGTAAGTATCATAATATATTTCAGCATTGAACTAACAAGTGTATTCATTTATGAGATTTGATCCAAAAGGTATTCAAGAAAGTGGGCTCAAATTCATAGAAGGAATCCTACAACAGTGAAGATTGACTTGGATCCTCTTCAACTCAACACTAACATGATCAAACCATATGAAATATTTATGATGGACGTTCAAGCTTTAGGTGATGTCATAAAGGCCATCAATGTGGCAGTCCAAAACTTTAAGAAAGAATTCACTAAAATCTTTTCGAAATTTGACAAATCCCTAGTTGAATTTTGACCAAGGAGAAGACTTTAACAAAGAAGTCATGTCAGTCAAAGATGTAGTGCTATCTTTCGTAAAGCTACAGTTAAAGTCTTTCAAGACTCCAAGATGAAGAAGCACCATGAAACCATGACAACATCAAAAATGGTTTCAAACAAAAATAAGTCTTATAGCCCTATGAGACTTAACAATCAAAATAATACTTAAAAAGGATAAATAGTTCCTAGAGAAACTTTAGAAATACACAAAATAGATCAGGAAGAACGCATTTAGCAAGGCCTAACACGAACCATCAAAATATCAAAAAAAGACCTTTGTCATTGACTTATTCTAAGGAAGAGTCAATGATCACATATGTATTTGAATTAGGATTTCTTGATGAAATACGCAAAATATGTAGGATTTAGAAGATCAATGACTAAGAGGATTACTTCGTTGAAAATAAGGATGTTAACAATCCTTTTTGGTACTATTTCACTGATGCTAACAATCGAAGGGAGTCAGAGGTAGTATTCTAAAAACTCGCATGAGACATGCAAGGATATCTCGGTCCATTCTTTGTGTTGATTGTAACATTCCTAATTTCTTATAATGGACTCTCTAGACTACAAATATCCTATAGTAAGAAATAAAGCAAAAATAAAAAGAAAATCTAGAGAAATTAGAAAATGTTTAGCAAATGAAATTTTTTTTCCTGAACTAGGATAACATAAATAAATGTGTAAAAAATCCAAAACAAAAGTTAAAAGACATTCTAAGGAATTAGAATACCTCAATGATGGTTAGAAAGTTATAAAAACATATATTTATCCATGGAACAAAAAAAACAATAATTTTAATAGAATTTGTTTCTTTTATACATAATTCTCCTTATTACTATCTCGTAAGACTTTCCTTTTTATTCGAAGAAGATAACAAAAGAAGACTCATGAGTGTGAACATCTTCTTGTAGAATTATTTTCTTCCTTTAATTTGTATCATTGTATTATTTTATATTTGATCCTTTATGATGCATTATTATATGTGTACATTTATATAATATGAAAAACTCAAAATTTAGAGTACAAGAGTGTACGAAACCAACTCATGTAGTCTTTAATAAATAAGCCTAAAGACTAATCGAGTCAAAATAGAGTTTTTGCTTAAACAGTACTATTGAATGTTTGTAACATCCATAAATTATCATAATAAAATATTTAGGTTACAAATAACCTCTAGTGAGAAACAAAGTAAAGATAAGAGCAAAAGACAAAAATTAGAAAATTTGATGCAAAGGACGAAAATACCCTTGCACTAAGATAACCCAAATAATGCGTAGGAAAAATATAAAATAGAAGGTAAAAGAAATTCCAAGGGATTAAAAAATATCAAGGATGATTGAAAAGTCATGAGAACAGAATAGAAACAAAGAAAGGACGAGAAAGCCATAAAAAAATCTAAAAATGTCCAAAAGGCTCTTAGAAAGCTTTGCTTTCCGCAAAAGCTAAAATGTTCCTAGAAAAATATCAAAGGACATTATAATTGTTCAGAGATGAACCAATAATTGTTAAAAATTTTAGAAGAATAATTTGGGAACCTCTTGAAAAATGTTGAGAAAAATTACCAAAGTGCCCTTGGAATGCTAATAGGGCAAGAAAATGCGAAACAAAAGTCAAAAGTGGGGATCACACCTTGTGCACAAAATTTTCATGTGGGAAATATGGTGGTGACTCATCATATGATTCATCAAACCATTATATAAATGTAAGACAAAAATCATAAATAGAAGAGATAAATTAACTATGATTAAAGTAAATTAACCTTGTTTAATTAAAATTAACCATGCTTAGGATAGATTAATCTTGATAAGTGAAGAAGTTCAAAAAAATAACACTAATCGAATCCGAAAAGGATAATTTATTACATTTAAAATTACTTTAGAAAATGAAACACCAAAATGCCCTTAAGAGGGAAATTAATTCTCAAACTATCCTTAAGTGGATGAATCCCATAATGACCATCGGAAAGCTCACTTGCTTCATTCTTCACCTTTTAAATATTTAGAGAAACTCTCATAATTCTTTCTAAACTTAATCCACCCCAAAAACCCAAAATCATACACTAAACTTAAACTTCCAAGTTTGAAGTTCAAGTTAAACCAAGACAAAATCACCAAATCCCACCACCACTACTAGAGGATCTTAGGTGGACTGCCACTAGAGGATCTTGGGTGGAACACCTAGGGAGGACAAAATCAACCATTAAAGCCCCATAAAAAACCCATCAAAAAGTCTTCAAAAAATAGGATTTTACCTTGTACTTTTATAAGCTTTAATTTTGTATTTATGATATCCTTTTCTTCTTCTTTTTGGATCATTCTCTAAGATCTATGGATCTCCTTTGGTTTAAACTATTGGGAGCTCAAGACTTCCTTTGAATGGTTAAATATGAGTGTCACAAATGTTTAGTTATTTTTGAAAAAAATGAAAAGAGAGAAGTTTTGATGGATTAAAGTGCTCCTAGCAACCTTAGGAGCAATTTAATTGATTAAAATTTATTAGAAACCAATTTTTTTTTATACAATCATGAATAGAATGAATCTGAATGTGTTTACAGTATGTATGTAAAATTATCCTTTTCAATATTAAACCCTATTGTAAAAGTTATATTATCCTCATTCCCTCTCCTTCCCCTAAATTTCTTGTTGTTGAGCAGTGATGCAAAGGTTCATCATCAAATCCATGGCCATATTGAAACGAGAAGACTTGGTATTTCACAAAAGGTGCTCTCTTCAATCCATAGTAAACTAGTCTTCTTTTCCGTTACTCATTTTGTTTCACATGATAAAATTGAAATGTGGATTGAAGTGTGAACATGTGTGTTTTCATTATGACCGTTACCTTTCTTATTTCAATATCTCTTTATTCTCTTAGAGTGTATCACTTTTCGTTTTTCTGTATATTTGAATTTTATAATTTTTTTATTCATATAACCTTCACTTCCCAACATAGAGTACTGCAAGATCTCACCCCCTCACTCTGTCTCTTCACTTTATAAAATTTTAAGCTATTCTTTTCACTCACCTGACTCACAAAGTGGAGAGATGAAAACATTTTGTGAAATAGATCAACATTCAGATTTACCTGTGATCTTTTTGCCACTTATTTGGTAATGGAAAAAGAAGTGTTTCCCACATTGTTTTTTATCATATTTCACAAGAAAAAGAAGGAATTGTGGGATTTCATTGTTGTAACTTCTTATAAAATAGACAAACTTTTCAAATTGGAAGTTACAACAAGTTCATTGTGCGATTTCATTTTTTTATATGAGCATATGATTTGAAGTAAAATTTATACATTATGATCAACAAGTTCCTAAGCCATCACTTATTCTAGCCTTGCGAGGCAGGATTGTGAAACAAAATATCTTTGGCTTTGAAATTGATTGCAAATATTCTGAAAAGGTTACTTTAGTATCAATCATGTAATGTGAGTCACTGATCCCAATTTTAACCTTATTTAGTGCAAGACTGAGTTAGTTCTTTGTTGTAGTTCAATCTCCTTACTATTGAGTTATTTATAATGATGTATATGTGTCGCAACCGTAATTTCGACGAGACGACGAATTAGCTAAAATTTAAAAAAAAAAAAAGAAATTTATTTGGATTTTGTGGAGTCGCCACCAAATTTTATTTAAGGGAAAAAGATTTGGAAAAGCCCTAACTCGAGGAAGATATTCGAAGTTCGGGAGTCGGTTACGAATAGGGAAGGTGTTAGGCACCCTATTCTCCCGTTCCGAAGAATGCTACCTTTAAATTAAGTGTGTGATTTTTCAAAATCATTTGATCCATTTTATTACAATGAAAATAAATAACTTGATTGAGGTTAGGCTGATAGGACTTGATCCTGCTCCTACGTATTCCCTGATGCAATGGAAAACTCAAGGCTTACGTAGTTCTGGTTTATGAAGGCTTGCCTTCGAGTTACTTGAAAAGGAAAGGAGTATTTTGAAAATATCTTAGGGAGGAATCCTCAGTCCACTTATGCATAGGATCCGAGGCAAACATAAGTTGCACTGGGATTCATATGAATCTCTAAATATCGAACAACAATGAAGACTGCCAGTTTCCCATTTAAAGCTCATTGTGTGAAACTTGTGGTTCCCAAAAATATTTTTAAAAGAGTTTTATTTCTTGGAGGAACTTTTAGTCCACTCATGCACAAGGTCCGAGGCAACTAGGGCTGCACTGGGACCTATATGAATCTCTAAATATCGAACAGCAGTGAAGACCGCCAGTTTCCCATTTAGAGCTCATCACGTGAGACTATTGATTCCTAAAACATTTTGAAAAGTTTTGTTATTTGAAGACCACAACGACAATAAAATTGAATTGGTCTTGACTTTGAGCAAAGGAGAATGTGGGGCTTGATCGGAAAAATAGGGAATACAAGGACTTGATTGGAATGATGCAGAGTACAGGGCTGGATTGGAATAAATGAGAATTTAGGGATTGGACTGGAATAAACGGAAGTATAGGGGTTGGATTGGAATAAATGGAAGCATAGGGTCTGGATTAAAATAAATGGAAGTATAGGGGCCGAATTGGAATAAATGAGAAATGCTTAATTCTACTAACTGGTGGGGAGAAAAATGCCTTGCATGGGACTCGAAGCGAGGGTGAAGGGGTTGCAAGCCATGCACTCAACCACTTGAGCCATTTTGACTTTATAGCTTGTGTTTCATTCTGTTAGTATATGTGTACACAAATAAGCCCCACGTCCCCATGGCTGCTTGAATGGCTCCCTCCCTGCATGGCTCTCAGTTGGATAGCTTGGCTACTAATGCGTGAGGTGCACATGACGAGGAGGAGGGATTTTCTACAATAAAATGACGATGTGGTGCATGAGGGAATCGAACCCTGGTCACAGAGGGTCCAGCGGCTCCCCAACCACTAGGTCAAACGCCTAGTTGGATATGTAGTGTTCTCAATTAAACTTAAGCCAATGCTTCAAGGTGCATGGGATTTGCATGGTGGCATTGTAAACGTATGTGCAAGCACAAGGTGCTCATCATGGACTAGGCTCTTCCCTTGGACTTTAGTGTTCCCTTCGATAACCAGCATCACGAATTGGGTATCAGTAATAACCATGGTTTCATTCAAGTCCCTACTTGATGAAATACGAGTGTGTTTGCAAATAGTGGCTCCTCTTCATTAATGCATTATCAGGATCTACCCAACAGATTCATTGCTTCATCTCTGATAGGGTTATGACACTTCATAGAGGCAAACGTATTCTTCCAAGAAGAAAGACCTAACCATCAAATACCCCTTCTACTTATCTGTGCCCATGCTGCCTTGCCTTTGTTGCATCGTCTCTTGGCAAACCTAAGCATTGTTGTGACGGAAAGCTCGTTGGTGAACTAAAGCCCAATGAAGTTGGAACGAGGTCCAGGCCATTATTCCTGAGTTTGACCACGCTTGACTTACCAAATCAAATACTGATTTCCCTGTTGGCTCTTTCGCTATATCCTAAGAGCCATACTTCAATGGGAAGCATCAAATGTACACTTAAGTGGTCTATTATCCAGCGAAGGAAGGGTTCGAGTGTGACGTAAAAGCACAAAGAGATATGGAAGTCCCTTGCTGCCTGGTCATATGGCCTGGTTATCCACCATGAGCATCAAGTCTGTAGGTCCCAATTGAAGCATTGTCGAGGCTTGGTCTAAGGTGATTTCGAATGGCCGAATTAAAGGTTGAAGCGTTGCATCCATACATATTAGGACGAGAAATGGTATAAAATTATGAGTGAGGACCGAATCCTAGGCTTTAATAATAGCATGTAGCTAACTTTCCATTGCCAGATTTACAACTTGAGTTTAGTGCTCCCTGATGCACATAAAAGCTGGAGTAGACAACGCAATCTGAACCAAGAATATGTGGGCTGAAAGTGGATGGTGGCTCGTGATATTTTATTGCCATGCATGGCATCTTCTCGTGCATGGGGGTATTCGCATGGAATTAGAGGTCTAGAAGATCTTAGTCAATTGCTTTGATCCCGGTCCCTCTACGAAATCCTATTTCTACCAAGTAACGACACATATTGGCATTCTTTGCATCTCTTTGATTCGCATTGCCTTCTGCCATTTATACTAAAGCCACGAGCTTCATATGATATTTTTTCCATTCAAGAGCATCTAAATGAAGGGAATATCAGGAGCAATCGAAAGCCTATCCCTTATGAAATTCCTACAACTTAAACATAGACATGTAGTGTCTACCCCCAAGTAGGCGTGCTTGGAGTCTCGTTCTTGGTAAGGCAAGCATGTCCTCACCTTCTCCCAGCTATTGAAATCAGCCCATTATGTATCCAACCCCGTTAGCCGTAACATGTGTGGCATGGTAGTTGGCTTCGTTTCCTAATGAAGAGTAATGCCCCCAACTAATTTCCATGCAGGAATAGAGTAAACTCGTTTTTAAACATCATGCATGCACCACATTTTTCGTGAAAACTCACAGCTAGATTCCGCCTTATGTTAGTATTAATTACTCTTGCAGGAGAACCTTATTTACTTATATGGGTCGCTCTACTATGTTCATGGGCAGAGGAACTGTTACCCTAACTCTTGAGGCTCAATTGTCATAGCTAGGGTGAAGTTAGAAGGCCTGGATGCATATAACCTTCTCTATTCCCATGAAAACCCAAGGCCTATGAGAGGAGACCCAAACATTTACTTAGCTTTATCCTTCTTGACCATTGAGCCCCCATAACACAAACACTTAGAGTTTTGCTCAGAGGACCTCCAAATTTCAAGAGCGTGGATCTTGATAGGCGGGATATTGTATTGTGTGTGAGAGTGATGCTCAACCTTGTATTCAGGATCAGTGGTGCCCCGACATCTACTCGGTCCTTGAGTTGAATGGACTCCATGCGTCAAACAGAGTTAACCAAGAAATAATCTTCTACCAAATGTCATGGTGTAGAAACACTGATTCCCTATGATGGGTGAGATCTCCACGAGCATACCTCACAGATCAAAATCTGTATGGAACCTGAGCGTGGAAGGAAACAGCGATAATATGTGCATGCATGGGAGTCATGTATGGTATAGAATCTGGCTCCAAGGCAATATGCATAGCTATTCGTGGCATACCGCAGTTCAACTAAAGCTTAAAATGATATCATGAATAAGTTCAAGGCATTATCTATGGAATGTGACGGACCTCCCGAACTCATGATCCAAACCCCTAACAACGATCCACAGATGCATGCGTTCGTGGGAATGGGGCTTCAGATTGCAACTCAAATTTCATAGCTATTGTATTCATATCAATCGCTCGAACCAAGCAGAAACTATGGCCGTGGTACAATACATGATCATGGATAAGGATATGATTGCATAAACTAGCAAGAAAATCAAATTTGAACACTGACCTTAGTGTTGTGTGCCTTCCACGATCGCCCAAGATGCTCTCAACGTAGTAGGCCTTGGCTTCTTCTTCCTTTCACAAGAGCTTTTTCAAGAATAGAATCGCATCCTCCCTTTTTTCGGCTTTCTCTCCTTCAAGATGAGATGAAAAAGGCCCCTTCGCCCCTCGACAATTTCTTCCTCTTTTCTTTTTAGTGAGAGTCTTGCCTAAAAGAATCCAGAGGAATGCTCCAAGCTTAGCCTTCCGCCCCCACAGCCGCGTCTAGATTCCTCTTCCTCAAAAAATTGACCCCAACTTCCCCAAAATGCCCTTGCATCCATGCAGTTTTTTTCCAGTTTTTCTGTTATCCTTTTTTTCTATTTTTAATTTTGTTTTTAGTTTGTTTTTAATTCTGTTTTTTTACTTATTTTCCTTTTTTATTTATTTTCCTTTTATTTATTTTTCTATTTTTTATTTTAATTTCCTATTTTTATTTTGGTTAATTTTTTTTATTTATTTATCTTTTTATCTTTTTCTGTTTTATATCTTTTCCAAAAAATAAAATTTATTTATTTTTATTTCTTCTTTACTTCTTTAATTTCTGATTTTCTTCATTTTTATTTAACTTTCTGTTTTTCTTATTATTAATTTTTTATTTTTATTATTTTACTATTTTATTATTATTATTTTTGGTTTATTTTCTATTTAATTTTTGTAATTTATGTTTTTTCTATTTTTATTTATTATTTATTGCTTTATTTCGTTTAACTTTCTATTTTAATTTTCTATCTTTCTTCTTTTCTTCTTTTTTTTTTATTTGTTGTTTTACTTTCTTATATTCTTATTTATTTATTTATTTTGTGTCTTTCCTTATTTGGTTTTCTGTTTATTTATTTATTATTTAAATTAGTATTGATTTCTTGATTAATTTTAACAATTGGGAGCCTCAGACATAATTGAATGTTTACAATATGCTAAAAAAATTACAAGTGTAGTACTACTTTAACTTTGAATAAATTAGATAAAACTATGCTTGTTATGGTTGTGGGGAAATAAGCATATGCATATTTATTATACCTATCAACGCAAATGATATAAATTAAATATAGACAAGAACTATGAAATTGTTAATAAGCTTTACATCTTTGAGCATAAAACTTGATATACTAGTTTGATATGAAGTTAATGGCATAAGATAGAAAGAAAAAATGAAGGAAGTAACATGGTTTAGTTAGCCTAAAACATAGAAGCACTAACCTTTTGAAATATTATGCAATGAAGTAGTGAGACAAGTACCCGTGACAAGTGTAATCAGCAAACTTTGTCAAGAGATAATATAAAAATAAGAATATTTCAATTATATATTATAGTTGCTTAATTTTGATAAAATTTAATATTAATAACTAAAATAATATATAATTATAATTAAAAATATAAAATTAATAAAAGTTAAGGTATTAGTAATACACCAATGATTTCTTAGTGCAAATAAAAAGGATGGACCAAGGATCTTATGTGTAGAAATTAGCTTTACCACCTGAAGTTATACTTAGTGTGAAAAGGATAAAGTAAACAAGATGTTGTTAACTGCATCATTACTGGTGCATATGAAATTAAAATTGAAATTGAGAAGTGCTTTCCAAAATCATGAGTGGATTGTGTACTTCACTTTGCATGTCTTGGATTGCTACTATGACTTTGCATTGATGTGAAATTCAGTTTTATATAATCAATGGCTACTTAATAGTTGCTACTATCAATTGTCTACTGCAGATCAAACTTTCTTCTATGTAATTTACAATTATTTAGGTCTAACAAGGAACCAACAAGAAAGTGTGCGTAGAGTTTAACACTTCAATTTAGCTTTTCCACTAGCAAATAAACTCTTAATTAGGTATGTTCTTTTAAATTAAGAGCTTAACTCAAAAAAAAATTATTATCTATTTAGAACCATAAATATTTCTCTTTAGATTTTGATTGAATACTATCAATTATGTTTGGTTAGTTTTTGTTTTGTAATTTTACCAAACTTTATATTAAATCTTTAGCTTTGGTTCCTATGTTAGGTTTATTAGTATTGAAGATTTTTGTTAGATTCTTCAAGTCTTTATTTCTTTTGAGTTAAATATATTTCTATTGACTAGACTATGTTTTATTCTATGTGCATACTCGATTAAGGTAAATAATGTCATGTTTAAGTCGTGTTACTTAAAAACTAATGCAAAATGTTATCAAATTTTTTTCAAACATAAGATCATTTAAAAATTAACTATTAACCAAATGTAGAAAAATTTTCTTCCTGAATGGGATATGAATGAGATGGTGGTTTTGGAATAATACTTGTTTTTTTTAATATATATTTACTGCCGATGGAAATTCCTGAAAATCGACAATGGATGTATAATAGGTTGGATCATAATAGACATGTGAGGCATGAATTTGTAGAGGGAGTAAATGAATCCATTTAATTTGCAACTAACCAAGAAAGTTTTGAAAGGTATCCAAAATTGAGGTGTCCTTGTAGAAAATGTCAATATAGAAAATTTTGTTATGCAGATGATGTAATGGTACATATTTGTGAGAAGGGATTTATGGAAAATTACTACTATTGGACAAATCATGGTGAAATAATGCCACAACATCTTCCTGTTACAATTATGGTCATGTTCATGGAAGGGAAGAATTCAATCCATTTGAACAGATCATATGGATCATGTTGGCCCCGAAATTGGTAATGTCATGCAACAAGATGATGGTGGAATAAGACACAACATCTTCTCTGTTGTTCCGTATTCTAATTTGTGTGGATTCATACGCGCTTTACAACAGTTTGAATTTTGCAAGCATGTAATTTTAGAAAATCACTATTTACACTTAACTTCTTCCAAAAGTCAATTTTTACCTAAAATCATCCTTTCATTGTCTAATAGATCAAATCTCTTAAAACCATAACTGCGTAGCCTTGAGTTTCCCATTGCACTAGGGAATACGTAGGAGCAGGATCAAGTCCTGTCAGGATATTTTCCACCAATTTGTTTATTTTTATTCTAATTACAGGGATCAAACTATTTTCAAATAAATCACACACTTAGTTTAAGGGTACCGTTCCTCGGAACGAGCGAGTATGGTGCCTAACACCTTCCCTACTTGTAACCGACTCCCGAACCTAGATTCTTCCTCAAGTTAGGGTTTTTCCAAATGCTTTCCCTTAAATAAAAATTTGGTGGTGACTCCATAATGAAATAAAAAAAATCTTTTTAAAATTTTAAGCAAGTTCGTCGTCTCGTTGTAATTACGGTTGCGACATGGATGAAAAGGGAGTTTATGTTCCTCACCATCATTATTCCTGGTCCAAATAATCCTAAGAGTAAGATTGATGTTTACATGCAATTTCTTATAGAGGAATTGACAAATTTGTGGAATGATGGAATAGTTACATATGAAGTATCATTAAGGCAAAATTTCATAATGAAGGTAGCTTTGATGTGGACAATTAATGACTTTCCTGCTTACGGGATGTTATTTGGTTGGTCAACTATAGGAAGATTAGCTTGTCCAATATGTATGGAGTAATCAAAAGCAAGTTGGTTGTACCGCAGTCGAAAGCATACCATTTTCATAGTTATCGACAATTCCTTCCAATTGGTCATCCTTATAGAACATTATTGGGCTTTCTCTAGCATAATTTGAGGCTACATTGAGGAGTGAGGAAAGCACCATTATTGGGTTGAATTCCAAGTCTAATTTAGATTCAAAGTTTCCCAATTTTCCCTCCATTTTGCTCCTTCTTATTTTTTCCTATAGAAAGGCATCACTTTTATAATTTTCAACACTAAGTTCATTTTAAATAAAATTGAGTTTTCACTTAGATTTTTGAGAGAAATTCTTTCCATGTCCTTCCTCTAAAACAAGACTTAGGGTAAAAGAACCTCCTCATTCGTGGCTGCTTATGGTGGCGGAGAAGAAGCTTATCCTCCACAAAAGGTGGCACTTTCAAGTCAAGGCTTAACTTGAATCCATTCCTGTTCCATTCTTCACCAAATTACAACCTCCATTGATTCAAAAGGACCACCTTCTTCTACCTTTGCATCAACATGCATATCCCCTAAGTCAAGATACCATTATTTATTCGAAGATAGAGAAGGCATGGCTAAGAAACCAAGATCATTGGAATGAGTAGTGGAGGATGGAGGTAATGTTGGAGTGGTGAGATGAGATTATTTAAGAAAGGAAAAGGAAGTTGATTCCTGAGGGGAAAGTTGAGGAAACCATTTTGGAGTGTGTTGTTTGTATCTATGATAGAAATTCCATGTTGTATGACCAATCTTCCCACGTCATTGATATTCAAGTTTAATGGATGTTTTTTGGGGAAAATCATTAACCACCACCATGATAGAAACATATTCCTTGCAAATGTAAACATTGATTATCATGACCACAATGTAACATCCATAATTTCTCATAATGTACTTTCTAGGTTACAAATACCCTAAAGTAAGAAATAAAGTAGAGATAAGACAAAAAGACATAGAAATTAGAAAATTTTTAGCAAATGATGAAAATGCACTTACACAAGGGTAACCCAAATAATGAGCATGAAAAACTTAAAACAAAGGTTAAAAGACATTTTAAGGAATTACAATACATTAAGGATGATTTAAAAGTCATAAGAAAAGAATAGGAATAAAAGGAGGACAAAAAACCATCAGAAAACTGTGAAAATATTTGAAAAGCCCTTAGAAAGCTCTTTTTCACAAGAGCTTAACTGTTCCCAAAAAAATGGAAAATGAAATTATAATGATTTAGGAATGAACCAATAAGTGTTAGAAACATCGAAGGAACAATTTGGGAACCTTCCAAGAAATTCTAAGAAAAATTATCAAAATGCCCATGGAAGGCCGAGAGGACAAGAAAATGCGAAGCAGAAGCCAAGAAATGGGTCTCACTCACGGAGCATGAAATTGCATGTGTAAAATGAGGTGGTGACTCAGCCCATGAGTCATCACTTCAATTATGACATATAAGACAAAAATAATAAATAAGAGAGATAAAATTAATCATGATTAAAGTAAATTAACCTTGTTTAATTAAAACTAACCATGCTTAGGATAAGTTAATCTTGATTAGTGACAAATTTAGAATAATTAGCATTAATTAATTCTAAAAGGATAATTCCTTACACTTATATTTATCTTAGAAAATAGAAATTACACGGAAATGTACCAAAATGTCTTTAAGTGAGAAATTAATTTCTAAACTACCCTTAAGTGGCCAAATTCTATTTTGGCTTTGGAAGGGTTTATTTTCTTCATATTGCATCTTATAAACACTTAGAGAAATCCTCTAAACTCTCTTTAAACTCAAACTACACCTAAATCCAAAAATTTACACTAAGCTTAAACTTCCAACTTTGAGGTTTAAGTTAAATGAAAACAAAACCATAAAGCCCCACCATCACCACTAAGAGATCTTGCATGAACCATCAAGGAAGAGCAAGAGTAGCCATAAAATCCCCACCAAACTCACTACAAAAGTCTTCACAAAGTAGGAATTTATAGTATATTTTTTTAAGCTTTAAATTTTGTATTTATGATTTTCTTATTTTTGGTGGATCACTCTTTAATGTCGCAACCGTAATTCCGACGAGACGACGAACTCGTTAAAATTTTGAACAAGTTGATTTTGATGATGTGGAGTCGCCACCAAATTTTTATTTAAGGGAAAAGATTTGGAAAGACCCTTGACTCGAGAATGAGCTTCTAAGTTCGGGAGTCGGTTACAAGTAGGGAAGGTGTTAGGCACCCTACTCGCCCGTTCCGAAGAACGGTACCCTTAAACAGAGTGTGCGATTTTGAAAATTGTTTGATCCCTTTAATTAGTATGAAAAATAATTACTTGATGGAAGATAGCCTGACAGGACTTGATCCTGCTCCTACGTATTCCCTGGTGCAATGGGAAACTCAAGGCTTACGTAGTTCTAGTTTGTGAAGGCTTGACCTTCGAAGGGTGTTTTGAAAGAATGTTTGAAAATTTTGCTGTTCGAAAAGAATTTTTATTTTTAGGAGGGGTCTTTGGCCCACTCATGCACAAGGCCCGAGGCGACTACGGCAGCACAAGGACCTATACGAACTATTAAATGTTGAACAGCAGGTAAACCGCCAGTTCCCCATTTAGAGTCCATTGCGTGAGACCTAGAATCCCAAAATATTTAGGAAAAACATATATTTATTTTTTTTGAAAAGGACTTCAAGTCCACCCATGCACAAGGCCCGAGGCGGCTAAGGCAGCACAAGGACCTATACGAACTACTAAACGTTGAACAGCAGGTAAACCGCCAGTTCCCCATTTAGAGCCCATTGCGTGAGACCTAGAATCCCAAAATATTTAGGAAAAACATATATTTATTTTTTTTGAAAAGGACTTCAAGTCCACCCATGCACAAGGCCCGAGGCGGCTAAGGCAGCACAAGGACCTGTACGAACTACTAAACGTTGAACAACAGGTAAACCGCCAGTTCCCCATTTAGAGCCCATTGCGTGAGACTAAAAAAAAACCAAAATATCAAAAAGATTCTTTAAATTTTTGAGACAGAAATAAATTGTAAAGGATATCGATTTTTGAATAAAGAAAGCTTGAATATAATAAAAGATCTTCATTTTTTGACTTTCAGAGTAATTGGGGTTTTAATGTAATTATTTAGCAATTATGGGATTTTTATGAATTTTCTGAATTTTTATTAATGTTTATGGATTTTTCCTGAAATTTTATTAAAACTTTTTTATTTCTGGAATTTTTATTAATTTTCTTAATTTCTGGAATTTTTATTAATTTTCTTAATTTCTGGAATTTTTATTAATTTTCATAATTTTTGGAATTTTTTATTGATTTTCTTAATTTTTATTAATTTTCATAATTTCTGGAATTTTTATTAATTTTCTTAATTTTTGGAATTTTTATTAATTTTCAACTTCTTAGAAAATCTTTTTATTACTTTTTTGATTTTTAGAAATTTTTTATTAATTTTAGAGCTTAGGGCCGATTTGGTATTAAGGGAAACATTAGGGGTAGCATGGTAATTGCAAAGGCAGGGGCATATTGGGAATTCTGGAATTCCTAAAGGGCAGTATGGTAATTGCAAAGGCAGGGACATATTGGGAATTCTGGAATTCCTCAAGGGCAGTATGGTAATTGCAAAGGCAGGGATATATTGGGAATCCTGGAATTCCTCAAGGGCAGTATGGTAATTGCAAAGGCAGGGACATATTGGGAATTCTGGAATTCCTCAAGGGCAGTATGGTAATTGCCTAAACTATTTTGTAAGCAAGAAAAGGGATTTGGGGGGAGATAAGGTTCGAACCCAGCGCAGGAATTTCCCAGGCCACATGCTTCACCATTTGAGCTATATCATCGACTAGTCATACTCTATAGGAGCATTATATTAACTAGTTGAATAGTAGCAATAATGCAAATTAAAATGTGAAAGACGCATATTGTGGGTGTCGAAGAGTAGACTTGAGGGACACAATAGGGATGCTTCCACCACTAGGCTAGCTTCCTAACTGAGTACAACCTTGCCTCTCTGTATTTATAAGTAGACCCGACATTTAAGGCTTACTTCATGAAGCAAACTGATAGGATTCGAACCCATATCACTTCAAACAGGGGTATTCATTAAAGTGTAGATTCTGCCTACTCTGCGTTTGAAGAGCCATACGCAGTATTGGTGCCTCTTGATGCAGGGAGTGTGTATGCAAGCTGGGCTCTATAAGGAGGAAAGGCAGGGTCTCGGCAAGGCTTGGAAGCAAAGACAGTACACACACGATTCTCAGTTAGACAGCGAGCATATTGGATTTTACTCTTGAAGATTTTACACCCTTATACCTCAGGGAAGGGGTTTATTTTAAATTTGAAGGAGCACTTAAAGATACCAGTTTGTGTAACAGAATTTGGCTCCCAAAACTGATGGTTTGCCAATATGAATTTAGTCAACTCTAAATGGCTTCACCTTTAGTGAATGGCACATTCACTGAGTCCTGTGTATTGGTCTCGTTTCAGTGGGTAGAAGTGCTTGCCTCAATGAGAACCAATTGGTCATGGGCTAAGGAATTATTCAACAACATTTTATCATACATTTGGGTGAACATATGATGCAGATTAATTTTGATTAAAACAAGATTTAACATGCGAGAGTGAGCTGATTCCCTTAGTATTCATATTCGTTCTGCAGTGGGCTACCTCATCAGGAGACTATTCCTGCGAGCAGCAGTGACACGGACAGTGTATGACTTCTAGCAAACCTTACTTGAGCGCATCATCTCGTATGGGTGACTATATTGGCTCATTCTCAATTCATTTAGCTAACTGGTTGCAGATAAGTTTGGCAGCAATAACTACATTGGTGAGGGACGATTTAATCTCAGCGTACTGGTTTGTCCTCAAGATTAGTTCATATGCTACGAGGCAAGATCGAAGGATGACCATTAGCTGATTCTATATTACCATAGGAGTCTACTGATTTGACATGATTGTGGTGGAATATCAGTTTTAACACTTTGCAGATTAACAGAACTAGGCATCAGCATCCTTTTCGAGTCACCTAAATCTCATCTTAGACCACCCCTGTTTTCTTGAATCCGATTGAGTTCCAGTGCCAATTTCAAGATGCTTGAATTCCAGAAGAATCTTAATGCTCCCCGGAAAATCAACTCGTTTTCTCCTCCTAAAATCAGAACCCCTTCTCCATATTCTGCCTTCGTCTTTTATAGGCCCCAGCCTCTTCCTAATTTCCTTTCTTACCCCTTCCTTTTTGCCTCTTTTTTTGATTTTGTCCTTTTTTGCAAATAATTTTACTTTGGCTCTTTTTTTTTATTTTGCTTTTCCGTCCCTCTTCCTTTTTTAATCTTTTATTAATTTTCCAAAATCCGAAAATTAAGATTTCCATTTTTTGATTTTCTTTTAAAAACTTCCTTCAGTAATTTTCATTTTACTTCTATCTTCATATATATTTTTTATTTTTATTTTTATTATTTTTCTTTTTGTTCAGAATTTTCAAAAAAAAATTTTGTTTTAATGGTTTGTTTTTCCTTTTTTTTTAATTCTGTTGTATTTATTTATTTATTTATATTATTATATTTTTTTTATTTTATTCTTTGTTTTTTCTGATTTTTGTTTGTTTTCTTTAAAATGTTTTTATTTTTCCAGAATTTTATTATATAAAAAAAACTTGACTTTATTATCGTTTTTCTATTTGTCTGTTTTTTATTTGTCTGTTTTCCGTTTGTCTGTTTTCTGCTTGTCTGTTTTCTGTTTTCTGTTTTCTTGTATTTTCTTTTTATAAATTTAATCCTTTTCAGCTTTGTTTTTATTCATTTATTTTTGTTTTAATTCATGTTGTGCTTTGATTTATATATTTTTTATTTATACCTACTATTTATTATTCTGTTTTGGTTATTTATCCTTTTTATTTTAGTCTCTTTTTTTATTCCAAATTTTATTTATTTATTATTTTTTTTATATTTGTTTATTTATTTTTTATTTATTTATTGGTTTCTTGATTAATTTTAATGGTTGGAGGCCTCGGACATAAATAGGTGTTTACAGTTTGCCTCTCTTTACTCATTTTCTTACCAGATAATGTGAGAAGCGATTCTCTGAATTATCGTAGTAGGAAATGGGTAAAGACGTGAACACCTCATGTCCGAGGCAGACTTTTGAAAAAGTTCCAAGAGTAACACTAGAAGCCCATGGATGGCCTGACAACATAGGCCTGAAAGCGATAAATCTACACTAGAATGCGGCCTGACAACATAGGCCTAAAAGCAGTAAATCTAAACTTAGGTGGCCTCACAACATAGGCCTGAAAGCAGTAAATCTAAACTAGGGTGGCCTGACAACATAGGCCTAAAAGTGGTAAATCTAAACTACGGCGGCCTGACAACATAGGCCTTAAAGTAGTAAATCTAAACTATGGCAGCCTGATAACATAGGCCTGAAAGCGGTAAATCTAAACTATGGCAGCCTGACGACATAGGCCTTAAAGCAGTAAATCTAAACTACATGGCGGCCTGACAACATAGGCCTTAAAAGCAGTAAATCTAAACTATGGTGGCCTGACAACATAGGCCTGAAAGCGGTAAATCTAAACTATGGCAGCCTGACGACATAGGCCTTAAAGCAGTAAATCTAAACTACATGGCGGCCTGACAACATAGGCCTTAAAAGCAGTAAATCTAAACTATGGTGGCCTGACAACATAGGCCTGAAAGCGGTAAATCTAAACTATGGCAGCCTGACAACATAGGCCTTAAAGCAGTAAATCTAAACTAGGGTGGCCTGCCAACATAGACCTGAAAGCAGTAAATCTAAACTACATGGCGGTCTGACAACATAGGTGTTAAAAGCTGTAAATCTAAACTATGGCAGCCTGACAACATAAGCCTTAAAGCAGTAAATCTAAACTAGGGTGGCCTGACAACATAGGCCTGAAAACAGTAAATCTAAACTAAATGGCGGCTTGACAACATAGGCCTTAAAAGCGGTAAATCTAAACTATGGCAGCCTGACAACATAGGCCTTAAAGCAGTAAATCTAAACTAGGGTGGCCTGCCAACATAGGCCTGAAAGCAGTAAATCTAAACTAGGGTGGCCTGCCAACATAGGCCTGAAAGCAGTAAATCTAAACTACATGGCAGCCTAACAACATAGTCCTTAAAAGCAATAAATCTAAACTATGGTGGCCTGACAACATAGGCCTGAAAGCAGTAAATCTAAACTAGGGTGGCCTGACAACATAGGCCTGAAAGCAGTAAATCTAAACTATGGTGGCCTGACAACATAGGCCAGTGAGCAGGAATGTAAAGATGCAATGCTATGGCCTGACAACATAGGCCAGTGAGCAAGAATGTAAAGATGCAATGCTATGGCCCGACAACATAGGCCAGTGAGCAGGAATGTAAAGATGCAATGCTATGGCCTGATAACATAGGCCAGTGAGCGAGAATGTAAAGATGCAATGCTATGGCCTGACAACATAGGCCAGTGAGCAAGAATGTAAAGATGCAATGCTATGACCTGACAACATAGGCCAGTGAGCAAGAATGTAAAGATGCAATGCTATGGCCTGACAACATAGGCCTGAAAGCAGGAAAGTAAAGATACAATGCTATGGCCTGACAACATAGGCCAGTGAGCAAGAATGTAAAGATGCAATACTATGGCCTGACAACATAGGCCAGTGAGCAAGAATGTAAAGATGCAATGCTATGGCCTGACAACATAGGCCAGTGAGAAGGACAAACCTCATGATTTTGTTTGCAGACTCTAACTCCCTGGCTTTCTTCTAGCACCGATCAGATCCTTCAGAGTGAGCTAGATTTTATAAATTGTTTGTTTCTTTGATTACTTTGGGAGGCATATCTGTTGCATGCGCTGCTTTAGTAAGATTTTTGGGTCAAAATAACTTGTTATTAAGAAAATTTCGACATAACTTTTACTTTAGTACAGTGTTAGTAATCAGCAATTGTCATTAAAAATGAGAGGTTACATTCTGTATATACATTTTGACAGGAGAAATACAGTTGCATGTGATAGGGAATTAACAAGATAGTCGAAAAGACATAGGGTATTTTACGACAAGGTGTTTGGTGAAATAACTTTGGTTGACGATGATGTCTTCGGGACAAAAAATGCTAGTATTGTATTTTGGCGATCTCTTCGTGCCTTGATATCCCAGCTTCTGAAGAGCCAAAATTTTGCCCCAGTTTATTCATCTTGTTCCAGACCAGTTTTGAACCTCTCACTAGATCCATAGATATTTGCCCATTCTTGCCCTAGCACGAAACACAGATTACGATGGATTTGCCCAGTATAGATGGAGACTGTCTATTACCCCTTTTTGTCCTCTTTAATTAGAGGGTACGAATCTTGTTTTGTCGATACCGCCTTTTGTCTAAACCGCCCTTTCGGGTTTTCGGTTTAGGATGTTTCTTGTTTGAATTGCCCTAACTTTTGCTTAGGCCTTTGATAGTGGTTGACCTAGCAGGCTTTTCGTTTTTGTATTGCCCTAACTTTTGCCTAAGTCTTTTTGATGGTTGACCTAGCGGGCTTTTTTTCTTGTATTGCCCTAACTTTTGCCTAGGTCTTTTGATGGTTGACCTAGCGGGCTTTTCTTTCTTGTATCGCCCTAACTTTTGCCTAGGTCTTTTGATGGTTGACCTAGCGGGCTTTTCTTTCTAAGCGTAATACTTCTTGACGGCATCTGAATTGATAGGGTTTGGCAAATCTTTCCCATCCATGTCGGCCAAGATCAAGGCGCCTCCGGAGAAAGCCTTCTTAACTACATAAGGTCCATGGTAATTTGGAGACCACTTCCCTTGCAGCGTTTTTTGCATAGGCAATAGCTTCTTGATCACCAAATCTCCTTCTTGAAATTCCCGAGGATGGATCTTCTTATCGAATGCTCTCTTCATTCGTCTTTGGTACAATTGGCCATGGCATATCGCCGCCAACCTCTTCTCTTCAATTAGGTTTAGCTGATCCATCCGAGCCTGGACCCATTCGGCTTCTTCCAATTTAGCATCCATCAGGACTCTCAATGAGGGGATTTCGACCTCGATTGGGAGTACGGCCTCCATTCCATATACCAGTGAGAATGGCGTTGCCCCAGTAGATGTACGGACAGAGGTCCGATATGCATGTAATGCATATGAGAGCATTTCGTGCCATTCTTTGTATGAGAGAACCATTTTCTGAATTATCTTCTTGATGTTCTTGTTAGCCACTTCGACCGCTCCATTCATCTTTGGTCGGTATGGGGATGAGTTGTGATGTTGGATCTTGAACTGGTTACATAATTCCGACATCATCTTATTGTTAAGATTTGAGCCATTGTCTGTGATGAGTTTACTGGGTAATCCATATCGGCAGATTAGCTCTCTCTTCACGAATCTGACTACCACATTGCGAGTCACACTAGCATATGAGGCAGCCTCGACCCATTTTGTGAAGTAGTCGATGGCGACTAATATGACGCGGTGTCCATTGGATGCTTTGGGCTCTATCGGGCCAATGACATCTATTCCCCACATGGCGAACGGCCATGGCGAAGACAGCACGTTCAATGACGTTGACGGCATATGGATATTGTCTGCATATACCTGACATTTGTGGCAGGTTTTGACGTGTTTGCAACAGTCAGCTTCCATGGTCAACCAGAAATATCCAGCCCTGAGGATTTTTCTTGCCATGGCATGTCCATTGGCATGGGTACCAAAAGGCCCTTCGTGGACATCTTTTAGAATTTTGTCGGCTTCCGTTGCGTCTACGCATCTGAGCAGAACCATATCGTAATTTCTCTTGTATAGGACTTCTCCATTGAGGAAGAAACCTGCGGCCAACCTTCGTAAGGTCCTTTTGTCGTTTTCAGATGCATCGGCGGGGTATACTTTATTCCTCAAGAACTGTCGGATGTCATGATACCATGGTTTTCCATCCGGTTCCATCTCTATTGTTTGACAAAATGCCGGTCTGGAACGATGCTGGATGTGAATGAGAGGCATATCTTCTTCTTGTCCAATTTCAAACATAGAGGACAAGGTGGCTAAGGCGTCAGCTAGTTGATTATCTTCCTGCGGTATATGTGAGAAGGTGATCTCCTCAAAGTATTCTAGCAGCTCCTGGAGACGGGCCTGGTACGGCACTAGCTTTGCGTCTTTGGTCTCCCATTCTCCCCTGACCTGGTGGATGACCAAGGCTGAGTCACCGAAGACCTCTAGGCGTTTCACTTTAGCTTCGATCGCGGCTTGAATCCCTAAGATACAAGCTTCATACTCCGCCATATTATTCGTGCAGTCGAAGGCTAGTCGGGCGGTGATAGGTATATACTGTCTTTCTGGAGAAATCAGTACAACTCCTATACCGTGGCCCATCATATTAGACGCACCGTCGAACAACATCGTCCATTTCTCTCCCTCTACCTTTTCTTCTTCACCAAAGATCGCCATCAGATCCTCATCAGGAAATTCCAGCTGCATGGCCTGGTAGTCTTCTAGCGGTTGTTGGGCTAAATATTCTGCGAGTGCACTGCCTTTGACAGATTTCTGCGTCACATACAGGATATCATATTCCGATAGCACCATTTGCCACTTGGCAATCCGTCCTGATAATGCAGGCTTTTCAAATATGTACTTGATCGGATCCATCCTGGATATCAACCATGTGGTGTGACTTAGCATATACTGTCTTAAGCGGTGTGCCACCCATGCCAGAGCGCAGCAAGTTCGTTCTAAGAGAGAGTATCTAGCTTCTCCGCTTGTGAACTTCTTGCTTAGGTAGTATATTGCCTGCTCTTTTCTCCCGGATTCGTCGTGTTGACCGAGCACACAACCCATTGACTGGTCTGTTACTGTCAGATATAAGATCAAGGGTCTCCCAGCGACTGGCGGTACCAAGACTGGTGGGTTCTGTAAGTATGATTTGATCTTTTCAAAAGCTTCTTGGCAATTCTCATCCCAACCCATGGGTTGATTCTTGCGTAATAGCTTAAAGATCGGCTCGCATGTAGCTGTCAACTGGAAAATGAACCGAGAGATATAGTTGAGTCTTCCTAGGAAACCTCGGATCTCTTTTTCCGTTCTTGGAGCTGGCATGTCTATAATTGCACGGGCCTTGTCTGGGTCGACCTCGATGCCTTTCTCACTAACAATAAAACCTAGCAGCTTTCCTGACCTGACCCCAAAGGTGCATTTAGCCGGGTTCAACCGCAGCTTGAATTTTCTAAGCCTCTCAAACAACTTTTTCAGATCTGTGAGATGGTCGTCTTCCGTCCGGGATTTGGCAATCATGTCATCCACGTAGACTTCTATCTCCTTATGAATCATGTCATGGAATAGTGTTACCATGGCCCTTTGATAGGTTGCTCCGGCATTTTTCAATCCAAAGGGCATGACTTTGTAACAAAAGGTTCCCTAGGCCGTAATAAAGGTGGTCTTTTCTCTGTCGTCTTCGGCCATCTTAATCTGATTGTAGCCTGAGAAGCCATCCATGAAGGAGAAGTAAGAGAACTGCACAGTATTATCAACCAGCACATCGATGTGAGGTAGTGGGAAGTCATCCTTCGGGCTGGCTCGATTGAGGTCCCTGTAGTCTACGCACATCCGGACCTTGCCATCTTTCTTGGGGACCGGTACTATGTTAGCGACCCACTCGGGGTAATTTGCGACAGCCAAGAAGCCGGCGTCAAACTGCTTCCTTACTTCTTCTCGGATTTTTAGAGACATTTCCGGTTTCATCCTTCTCAGCTTCTGTTTGACAGGTGCATGTCCAACTTTCATAGGCAGCTTGTGCTCTACTATAGAAATGTCTAGACCCGGCATGTCTTGATAAGACCAGGCGAAGATATCACTATAGTCCTGTAAAAGTGAGATCAACCGCGCACAATTGTCTCCAGCGATGAGCGTGCCTATCTTGACTTCTTTTTTATTCTCTTCGGTCCCTAAATTGATTAAATCCATGGGTTCCTGATGAGGTTCAATTGTTTTAGATTCGCGTTCCACCAATCTCAACATCTCGTCGGTGAGTTCCCATTCAAATTCTGCCTCTTCGTCGACCAGGTCGTCAACACAGTTGAAATCGCTTAATACAATACTAGCATTATCGTCGCGAGGTGGTTTCGGATCGGATCTGCGTGTTGGGTATGAGAAGAAGAAATAAGATATATATATTTAACATGAGGAAATATTTGAGGAGTAGAGGAGAGAGTATTTTTGGATAATGAAACTGTATTTATTACTTGTCGAAAATATGTACAAAATGTTTATGTATAAAATTTTGTTATGACAATTACAGAATTACATTTGAACTGAACCAAAAGTCAGAGGTAGATCGAAAATTTCCCAATTGGTCAGTTCTCGTCCAGGGGGACAGGGCATCACCAAATCTTCAAGAGTCAACGTCCCTTCCTTGTCTATGACCGCGATCATGCTTGAGTTTTCGAAGCCGGCACTTCAGAAACTTTGTGATATGTGGCACAGAGGGACCTTGTTATAACGGGGTCTTACTGCCTTATCCTCTTCAGTGGGTTGATATCCCAACCCATATCGCCGTCTATTCTTTTCCATTAGTAATGGCTGAGATAAACCGCCCTTATTTTGCCCCAGTTTGTCGCCTGGCTTGAACCCATTTTTTAGCATCACTCGAGCCATCATCATCAGAGCTTTAGGGGGCAGCCCACGGTCAACCACGTCGCCTTCCTTAATTGTAGTGACATTGGCGACTTCTAAGGCTTGGAAATGAGTTTCCAAAGCTTCTTCGGCGGCCTCAATATAAGGAGGGTTAGTGGGTTTGCTGACCAAATAGTCTTCCTCCGCCGAGACGATAATTAGTCTATCGTCTATGATGAACTTCAACTTTTGATGTAAAGTTGAAGGGACCGCTTTGGCGGAATGAATCCATGGCCTACCCAGTAGGCAGCTGTAGGCTGGCTGAATATCCATTATTTGGAAAGTTATGTCGAAGAAGACCGGGCCGATTTGAACTGGCAAGTCTATTTCGCCGATAACTTCCCGTCTTGACCCATCGAATGCTCTTACTACCGTAGAGCTAGGCCTCATGTGGATCCCCTCATGTGGTAGTTTGGAAAAAGTCAATTGGGGCATCACATTCAGAGAAGAACCATTGTCTATCAAGACTCTAGCTAGAATGTGATCCATGCATTTGACCGATATATGCAATGCCCTGTTATGTCTCGCCCCTTCCTCCGGGATTTCACGGTCAGCGAAAGTTATGAAGTTGTTGGCGGTCAGGTTGTTGGAAATTCCCTCAAATTTGTCCACTGAGATGTTGTGGACCACATGAGCCTCATTCAGAATCTTTAGTAGCACCTTCCGATGGGGTTCTGAGTTCATCATTAAGGCAAGTAGTGAGATTTTGGCGGGTATACGGTTCAGCTGTTCTATTACTGTATACTCGCTTTGCCTTATCAGTTTTAGGAACTCACAGGCCTCTTTATCTGAGACGGCCTTCTTTAGTTCCTTCTCTGTCTCTTTGACGGCAGTTTCAAGCTCCGTTCCAGCCTGATTCTCCTTTTCCTGAATGGCCGGCTGCTTTCTTGCTTCTTCAGCGGGAGCGTAGATGCGACCACTCCTTGTCACTCCTCCTATTCCGGCTATGTTGGTTATGTCAGGTGAAGAGCTCTCCAACATATCCTTTTCACTTTTTCCTCCCAGAACCTTTACATCATACCTCGAAGGCACCTCCCTGTTACTGTGGTACTAGAAGGGTCCTGGCACTTTAATTGTGACAGGTCTCATCCCGCTGGGCATCAGCGAGACCGACGATTCGGTGTAGCGGATAACCAGGGGTTTAGGGTGCCCTGGGAAGGATTCATCGACCATATCCACTTCCTCCTCAATTTCAATGCAATTTACTGAGGATCCTGCTCCCCCATGGTTTGGCAGTGGGTTGCTCCCCACACTAGGAGCATCCTTTTCAAAATTGAGCCATTTGGCATTAATCAACTTCTGGACCCTATGCTTCAGGGCCAGACAGTTTTCAATAGAATGCCCTACCGTCCCTGCGTGGTAGTCGCACTTTGCATCAGGATTGTACCATTTCAGAAATGGGGGTTCCAAAGGCTTCATGGGTACTAGTGCAACCAAAGAATTTTGAATCAAACGGGGCAGCAGTTCCGAGTAACTCATCGGAATCGGGTCAAATTGCACTACTTTCCTTGGGTTATTGTTGGTTTTTGGTTGAGGTAGGTTAGTATTTTGGTTCCATGGCGTAGAGGGTCGTTGTTGAGGGAAGGTTTGAGGTGATGGAACCGTGATGGTAGTATTTGGATGGTATTGAGTAGGTGGATTGTAGGATGGTTGGTGAGCAGGTTGGGCGGAGGCTACCATATGCGGGTGCGTGGGGTATTGTGATTGGTAGGGTGTTTGGTAGTTAGGTGGGGTTGTGGTTGATTGATACATGGGTTGTGTGGGAATTGGTCGGTTTGGATCTGAGGAGACATAATGGGTCTCAGCCTCCCTTTTCTTCCATGTATTATTTGTTGGCTTTTTCGTGCTCACGTTGCCGACGGCGTTATGTATAATTCTTCCTCGGCGCAGACCACTTTCTATGCGTTCTCCTATCAGTACCATGTCCGAGAAGTTAGCCGAGACACTGCCTACCATCTTATCATAGTAGGGTGCGGGGAGCGTCTCCATAAATGTGCTAATCATTTCTCGCTCCAGCAGGGGTGGCTGGACTTGAGCAGCTAGCTCCCTCCACCTCTGAGCGTATTCTTTGAAGGACTCATTTTCTTTCTTGATCATGTTCTGCAGTTGAGTCCTATCGGGTGCCATTTCGATGTTGTATTTGTATTGCCTGAGGAAGGCGTCAGCTAAGTCCTTCCATGAACGGATGTAGGACCTCTCGAGCTGGGTATACCAGCTGGCCGCTGCCCCTGTCAAACTGTCTTGGAAACAGTGAATAAGCAGCTTGTCGTTGTGTGAGTGAGAGGCCATTTTTCTGCAATACATCGTTAGATGGCTTCTCGGACAGCCAACCCCTTGGTATTTCTCAAATTCCGGAGTCTTGAATTTCGGAGGTATGATGACGTCCGGTACGAGGCAGAGCTCAGAAGCCTCGACTACTCCATATCTGCCTCCCTCGATAGCCCTAACCCTCTCTTCTAGATGCATCCATCTCCTTCCAAGGAGGGCTTCTTGGTCCGCCATTCTTGGTCATGGCTCATTTAGAGGCCGGCTGGCGTGAAGGGGTACAGCATAAGGTTCCCTGGGTCTTGTGGCATGACCGTAGGGATGTGGCTGGTGTGGGTTTACTGGATGAACAGCGACTGGCACAGAGTATGTAGGATCTTCCGTAGCGGTCGTGTTCATATGGGCATAGTCAGGGTGGACATTATGTGGATATGTGGTTGATGGGTTAATATGAGGAGGGAAAGATGGGTTTGTATGTGTAGGGAAAGCAGAAGAAGTGTTTGTATTATAAGGGTAGAGGTTCATGTTTGCGTAGGCTGGGTGTGAGTATGGTTGATAGCCAGTTGTATTAGCAGGAGGCAGGTAAGTTGGTGGATTGGTATGAGGGTTGTGAATGTTAAGGTTCGGGTGTGGAGGTCCAGCAGGAAAGTTTGGGTGAGGCTGATGGGAAGTAAGGTTTATGTGGAGCGGTATCGCATTATGGTTTTCGCCAGCCAAGATTTCTTGAGATCCATGAGGAGGTTCATAGCCAGGTGGTAAGCCATACGGCCAATCTTGTTCGGTGACAGTCTGAAGAGGCATAGATGTATTGGCTGCCCCAAGTGCCCCAGTGCCTGCGGGTCCCTCCGCGTTTTTCTCAAGTAGCTTCATAAGCTTAGCCACTTGGTCTTTTAATTCTGCGACCTCACTGCAGAGCTCCTCATTCTGTGTTTCCAGCTCACTCATGATTTTGGTTTTTGATCTGGTGCTATATGAATACCGGGGGAGTCGTAAGCCCGCTATTTTGTTACCTGTATAAAAAGTTAAATTCATTTAAGTTAATTAATAATAATAAAAGAATTTGATTATGCGGTGGATGCGGAGGGACCATAATTCGACTGAGTGCTTATCGTGTGCATCTTTCGTGCTTTGAGCGTGAAATGGAAATTAATGTGGAATTGCAGAGAAGAGCCCGTTTTATTCAAAATAAATGATGTCTATTTTACACATTTTCCATCTTGCTTGGCCAGTACAATATATTTTTTCATCCTTAAGACTAGGTCTTTACAAGTTTGAATGAAAAAATCTACTTCAGGTGGGGTGTGGAGTGGGTGCAGAGATGCTTCCGCCTTCTTGAGTGATTGTGGTATCTCTTCTATGGCCGTATTTGCTAGGCAGGCCAATCTTTGAAAGCATCTGATCCAATGTTCAGCCGTATCTTTATACCATCCGCTTTCTTTCTGTATGTCCTTTATGCCCTTTTGCTGCATCCTTATGATCTCGAGGACCTTCCATTTTTCCTCATTTACCTCGTCTTGCCAGGCTATGAGTAGGCCTTCGATTTGCTGTTTCATGTCCTCTATCCTTTGCAGCAATTCGTTTCTCTCTTCTATCGCACTGTCTGCCTCTGCTTGGACTCTCCTTTTCGCAGCTATGATCTGATTTTTTTCTTCTCGATTATTGCGGACCTTGGCCCTTATTTGTTCCAAGGCACCCCTCAACTGGCTGTTTTCTTGGAGTGCGGCGTCCCTTTCTTGCGCTCTCATGCCGAGCTCTTTGTTGGCCGCTTGCAAATTCATGTATACCCGAGAAGCACGCTCTCGTTCCCCTTTCTGCTGATCTCGGATAGAAGCTAAGAGAGCTTTATTCACTTCATCTTCTCTTCGCCACGCAGCGCTCTCTTGTCGTTCTTTCAGCAACTCTTCCTCTAGCTGAGCGTTTCTTTTGGTCATAGCCTCTAGTTTCTCTCTCAGGCTTTTGACAATCTCGTCTTCAAACTTTGCGGATGCCGTTTGACTCTCGGACGGAGGAACAGGTGGTTTGAATGGCAATTTGATGTGTTGCACCCTGTCTCTAACCCACTGCTTGTATTCTTCCTTAGCAGCGCAGCTTCGCACTCCCAGCTCTTTTCCTTTACGGGTGACCCCCTCCCATGCCTCTCGAACTTTACGGAGATTCTCGGCAAAGTTTCCTTCATACTTCAAGTAGAAAGGAGTTAGCAGTTCGTCAGATGGAGGTGCTTTAATAGGGTAGGCCAGCTGTCTCTGTCCCAGTATCGGGTTATAACTGATACAACCTCTAGCTCCCATGAGGTGTACATTCGGGAACCCCTTGCAGTGGTAGATGACCTCCGTTCTTTGTTGCCACAAAGGTTGCCATCTAACATGGTCTTCGGTCAAGCTGGCGAAGTGGGAAGACCATTCGAGATTGCTCATCTGTTTCAGCTGGTAGTTCAAGAAGTCTGATATGGGATGTTGTGTCTTCATGTCCCTTTTGAAGATGTGGGCGGTGATCCATATGAATAACACAGGTAGGCAACAAATCAATCTTGTTCTCTTCTTCTCATGACAGAAGTTCAGCGTGCAATAAACATCTACCAACAGGGCCGTCACGGGATTTTCTCCTCTATCTCTTTTGGCTAAGAAGATATCGACTGCGCTCAGATCGACGAAGTCGTCTATATAAGGGAAAAGTACTAGCCCATAGATGGTAAGGGCTAACACGTCCATGTATATAGCCCACTGGTTGTTGTCGGCTAAGTGTTGCATATACTTTTCTAGAAATTCTCTAGTGAACCCCTTGACTTGGCCTTTTGTCTGATAACCTGCCAAATGTTCCCCAGTCTGCAACCCCAAGGCCTGTGCGACAGCCCGGAAAGAGGAATGATGTTCTAGGTATTGATACGGCCTGGTTCCCTCCAATGGCAGATCCAAAATCTGCTCGAACTCCTCTAGAGTGGGAGCCAGCTGAAAGTCTGAGAATGTGAAGCACCGGAGCGGCGGATCATAATATTGCACCATGGCAGTAAGGGCTCCTTCTTGCACTTGGACTTTTAAAAGCCTCAATATGTTGCCATACTTTTTGGTGACGACCATTTGCTGGATACTTGTCAACTTGTTTGCAAACACCTCTAAACTGGCCAAGTCTGTTATTTTGACGCCGATGCGTCTCTTCTTCTTCAACTGTTCAGATTCCACATTAATTTCCATTTCACCCTCTTTCACGATAGTCACCGAGAACCTGATCCCTCGAAAGAAAAAGATACAAACAAGTATGTTAGACCCTAAATGAATGATATTAATGTATGGGGTATGCATGAAGACAACAAAACATGGTTACTCTTACTATCCTCCCTCCCTCTTTTCTTTGGTTATTTTCTTTTTTTCATTTTGTTCCTCATTTTGATTTTCCCTTTTTTCGGAAAGACTTTTCTCTCACCTTTCTTTTTGGTCTACTTTTATTTTCTTCTCTCTCCTCTCTCTCTCTTTTTGTCCATTTTTCTTTCTTTTCTTCTCTCTCCTCTTTTTTTGTCCACTTTTCTTTCTTTTCTTCTCTCTCCTCTTTTTTGTCGACTTTTTCTTTTAAATTTAGAATTCTACAATCGCAGGTAGATGAAGTCTTACAGAACTGATGTCGTATAGATAGGACGTGCCCTCCTTGTGTCCTAGAGAGGTGACCTGTCCTATGGATCTAGGGCTTTTAATGCATGAGCCTTTCCAAGGTAGGTTGTAATCCTAGGGTATAAAGGTCACTAGAGCCAAGTTCCAGTTCATAATGCTTGCCACAACAGTAGAAGTAGCCACTAGTTGCAGGGCATTATGAATAGGACGCACTCTAGCTGGGATTTTCATGATAGCCATACAGGACGTAAGCCCCAGCATGACACCACTAGATCCCTCTATCCTAGGTAGCACTCAGACCCGGGTGTAGAGCCCCACTCATGATAAATGCATATGCAATGTATGAGGGCACATAAATTTGGGATACCTGCAATTGGGGAAATTGCACAGATATATATAGCAATTTATTGTTTGTCTATCCTAGGGTTATACAGAGAATAAACAAACAGACAACAAATAAGTAAACAGATAAATCAATTGTGCAAAAGATACAAGAAAGAAATCGTGCAAATAAACAAGAAAGGGATCAACTATGACATACTCAATTGAATGGGCTTGACTCTCTAAATTCCCCAGTGGAGTCGCCATCTGTCGCAACTGTAATTCCGACGAGACGACGAACTCGTTAAAATTTTGAACAAGTTGATTTTGATGATGTGGAGTCGCCACCAAATTTTTATTTAAGGGAAAACATGAATTTGCATGCACTTACTTAATTTTCTCATCATCATTTATTGATTTTCTTAATTTTTATTAATTTTCATAATTTCTGGAATTTTTATTAATTTTCTTAATTTCTGGAATTTTTATTAATTTTCTTAATTTTTTATTAATTTTCAACTTCTTAGAAAATATTTTTATTACTTTTTTGATTTTTAGAAATTTTTTATTAATTTTAGAGCTTAGGGCCGATTTGGTATTAAGGGAAACATTAGGGGTAGCATGGTAATTGCAAAGGCAGGGGCATATTGGGAATTCTGGAATTCCTAAAGGGCAGTATGGTAATTGCAAAGGCAGGGACATATTGGGAATTCTGGAATTCCTCAAGGGCAGTATGGTAATTGCAAAGGCAGGGACATATTGGGAATTCTGGAATTCCTCAAGGGCAGTATGGTAATTGCAAAAGGCAGGGACATATTGGGAATTCTGGAATTCCTCAAGGGCAGTATGGTAATTGCAAAGGCAGGGATATATTGGGAATCCTGGAATTCCTCAAGGGCAGTATGGTAATTGTAAAGGCAGGGACATATTGGGAATTCTGGAATTCCTCAAGGGCAGTATGGTAATTGCCTAAACTATTTTGTAAGCAAGAAAAGGGATTTGGGGGGAGATAAGGTTCGAACCCAGCGCAGGAATTTCCCAGGCCACAGGCTTCACCATTTGAGCTATATCATCGACTAGTCATACTCTATAGGAGCATTATATTAACCAGTTGAATAGTAGCAATAATGCAAATTAAAATGTGAAAGACGCATATTGTGGGTGTCGAAGAGTAGACTTGAGGGACACAATAGGGATGCTTCCACCTATTTACAAATTAGTCTCTATTGCAACTATTTTAACACATTCATCCATACATGATCATCATTTAATACATTATTCTCTAATCAACCATGAATACTATTCATACACATATATGCAATGCACTTACTTTATTAGCCTTTTAAAATTTTAATATATGAGTCTAGATTTGAGTTCTTAGTGAAGACAACTTCATGATCAAATATTTTAATAAAATAAATATCTAGCTTTCTAACTTTGAACAGAAAATTTTAAAGAAAGCATCTTTCATGGAAAACAAATGTAAATCTACTAGATCTACTCCAAGATCTATCCATCCCCTACTTTGATCACTTTAAAAATTTTCTCATAAACACTTAAATCTTCCCCCAAGGAATCAAAATTGGTTTCTAAGAAGATTTAACCGATTAAATTGCTCCCAAGGTTGCTAGAAGCACTTTAATCCATAAAACTTCTCTTTAACTTCCAAAAATCACTAGTACATGATCACTAGTACTTGAGGGACACAATAGGGATGCTTCCACCACTAGGCTAGCTTCCTAACTGAGTACAACCTTGCCTCTCTGTATTTATAAGTAGACCCGACATTTAAGGCTTACTTCATGAAGCAAACTGATAGGATTCGAACCCATATCACTTCAAACAGGGGTCTTCATTAAAGTGTAGATTCTGCCTACTCTGCGTTTGAAGAGCCATACGCAGTATTGGTGCCTCTTGATGCAGGGAGTGTGTATGCAAGCTGGGCTCTATAAGGAGGAAAGGCAGGGTCTCGGCAAGGCTTGGAAGCAAAGACAGTACACACACGATTCTCAGTTAGACAGCGAGCATATTGGATTTTACTCTTGAAGATTTTACACCCTTATACCTCAGGGAAGGGGTTTATTTTAAATTTGAAGGAGCACTTAAAGATACCAGTTTGTGTAACAGAATTTGGCTCCCAAAACTGATGGTTTGCCAATATGAATTTAGTCAACTCTAAATGGCTTCACCTTTAGTGAATGGCACATTCACTGAGTCCTGTGTATTGGTCTCGTTTCAGTGGGTAGAAGTGCTTGCCTCAATGAGAACCAATTGGTCATGGGCTAAGGAATTATTCAACAACATTTTATCATACATTTGGGTGAACATATGATGCAGATTAATTTTGATTAAAACAAGATTTAGCATGCGAGAGTGAGCTGATTCCCTTAGTATTCATATTCGTTCTGCAGTGGGCTACCTCATCAGGAGACTATTCCTGCGAGCAGCAGTGACACGGACGGTGTATGACTTCTAGCAAACCTTACTTGAGCACATCATCTCGTATGGGTGACTATATTGGCTCATTCTCAATTCATTTAGCTAACTGGTTGCAGATAAGTTTGGCAGCAATAACTACATTGGTGAGGGACGATTTAATCTCAGTGCACTGGTTTGTCCTCAAGATTAGTTCATATGCTACGAGGCAAGATCGAAGGATGACCATTAGCTGATTCCATATTACCATAGGAGTCTACTGATTTGACATGATTGTGGTGGAATATCAGTTTTAACACTTTGCAGATTAACAGAACTAGGCATCAGCATCCTTTTCGAGTCACCTAAATCTCATATTAGACCACCCCTGTTTTCTTGAATCCGATTGAGTTCCAGTGCCAATTTCAAGATGCTTGAATTCCAGAAGAATCTTAATGCTCCCCGGAAAATCAACTCGTTTTCTCCTCCTAAAATCAGAACCCCTTCTCCATATTCTGCCTTCGTCTTTTATAGGCCCCAGCCTCTTCCTAATTTCCTTTCTTACCCCTTCCTTTTTGCCTCTTTTTTTGATTTTGTCCTTTTTTGCAAATAATTTTACTTTGGCTCTTTTTTTGATTTTTCTTTTCCGTCCCTCTTCCTTTTTTAATCTTTTATTAATTTTCCAAAATCTGAAAATTAAGATTTCCATTTTTTGATTTTCTTTTAAAAACTTCCTTCAGTAATTTTCATTTTACTTCTATCTTCATATATATTTTTTATTTTTATTTTTATTATTTTTCTTTTTGTTCAGAATTTTCAAAAAAAAATTTTGTTTTAATAGTTTGTTTTTCCTTTTTTTTTTAATTCTGTTGTATTTATTTATTTATTTATATTATATTTTTTTTATTTTATTCTTTGTTTTTTCTGATTTTTGTTTGTTTTCTTTAAAATGTTTTTATTTTTCCAGAATTTTATTATATAAAAAAAACTTGACTTTATTATCGTTTTTCTATTTGTCTGTTTTTTATTTGTCTATTTTCCGTTTGTCTGTTTTCTGCTTGTCTGTTTTCTGTTTTCTGTTTTCTTGTATTTTCTTTTTATAAATTTAATCCTTTTCATCTTTGTTTTTATTCATTTATTTTTATTTTAATTCATGTTGTGCTTTGATTTATATATTTTTTATTTATACCTACTATTTATTATTCTGTTTTGGTTATTTATCCTTTTTATTTTAGTCTCTTTTTTTATTCCAAATTTTATTTATTTATTATTTTTTTTATATTTGTTTATTTATTTTTTATTTATTTATTGGTTTCTTCATTAATTTTAATGGTTGGAGGCCTCGGACATAAATAGGTATTTACATTTAAGATCTATGGATCCTTTTTTTTTTGGAACTTGTTAGAGCTAAAAAGGTTCATTGATGGTTAGATATAGGCATCACAAATTTTTTAGTGATTTTTGGAAGTGAAAGAGAAGTTTTATGGATTAAAGTGCTTCTAGCAACCTTGGGAGCAATTTAATCGGTTAAATCTTCTTAGAAACCAATTTTGATTCCTTGGGGGAAGATTTAAGTGTTTATGAGAAAATTTTTAAAGTGATCAAAGTAAGGGATGGATAGATCTTGGAGTAGATCTAGTAGATTTACATTTGTTTTCCATGAAAGATGCTTTCTTTAAAATTTTCTGTTCAAAGTTAGAAAGCTAGATATTTATTTTATTAAAATATTTGATCATGAAGTTGTCTTCACTAAGAACTCAAATCTAGACTCATATATTAAAATTTTAAAAGGCTAATAAAGATTATGAAATAAGATCCATAACCTTAACTTGGACTTGGACTTAAAAACTACCAAGAGTAAAGGTGGAATTTTGGACCCAAAGTTGAACAAATCACTAAAGACCTTCCATGACCATGACTAAAGCTATGGAATAAGGACACAAAGAGTAAATTAATAAAAATGCCATTCAACCAACTAGGGAAGAAAATTTTATATACCATAATTTTTCATTAAAAGATTAAGAATAACTTAACCATTGAGAAAAGGAAAGGTTGAGAGGTAACCTAAAATGATGAGTGGACTAAGATCCTATGAGTTATTCATCATAAATCTTAAGAATTATGAAAGATAGACAAGTTATGGGAGTAGGTTTACATGTTGCCCAAGATAGTAACATCAAGCTTAAATAAAAAAGTCTTGAATTAAAGATGAGTCTCTACTTAAGAATATCATGCCAACTTGTTGTATTACTTTATGAGTATATAATACTTTATGAGTATATAAAGATGAATGTAAAGTGTATGAATAGTATTCATGGTTGATTAGAGAATAATGTATTAAATGATGATCATGTATGGATGAATGTGTTAAAATAGTTGCAATAGAGACTATATGTGCATTGCATATTGGTTGGATTGGTTCAGCATGCATGATGATCTGGAATCTTTTAATACGGAACCTAATTCACTAAGGGGTCATTAAAGAAAAAATCTATGTGAAAATTTAATACTACTCTTAATGTGCCTTGTGCATATTCAAAAGGCGTTAGGTCCTTCTAAGGTGGACACAAGGGTTCTTCAAAAATCCTTCAATTATGAAGCACCATGTCTTTAATATTTATGATGGTGACGACCATCAAGGAATAAACTCATGTCCTAAGAGTAGAAGGTAGAGTAGCAGAGTCTATGAAAAAATATTGTTTGATTAAGTAGTAATATTCCTATGTCTTACATTATCACTAAGAGAGTGATAGAGAAAAGAGAAGAATTATGGAGGACATAGATGAGATGATAGTCAAATGATATCTATGATGTGATCCCAAAGATTTATGAGACTCATATACTTTATATGCTTAGTTAAAGACTGATCCTTCTTCTGTAAAAGAAATCCACATCAGCTAGAAGTTTTGAAAGATTAAAAATAAACTTGTAAGCATTACATGTTTTCTAATAAGTGGCTGGAATGAAAATAATGTCACTAACCTAGGGTAGAATCCTATTGAGGAACTTAGTTTCTCACCCCTCTTCCACCATTTTCTTCCCAGACGCCCCGGATGTCGTTCATGATTGCAGTGGTCTTTATAGAGATTACGAATGTTAATTAGCCAGTAAGCGCTCATGGGTTGATCATCACTGCCTAAACCAATGTAAGGATTTATTTCTACTTGGGCCATATATTTGTGTCTGCAGTTATAAGCCCAGACTTCTTAACTACAAAACTCGTTATACCTTAAGAAGCCTTTTATCGTAATAGGGTATTTCCACCACCACCAGGCTACCAAGCTCCACCTGCACTCTTCCTCTTCTAAAAGGGAAAGCAACCCTCAGATGCCATGTCATTACTATAGCATGTCTCACGTTTGGTCATTCCAAGTCAGCTCACCTTCCTAGTCCAATCCTCTTCCAAGATTTCTAAGAGATGCCAGATGGAACCTTTGTGGTGATAGATGAAATTGTGTGGCTACAACATCGATATCCTCATACTTGAAGCTTTTCTAAGACCACTCTAAAAAAGAAGAAAGTTTGTTATACCAATAATGTATAATTTGTAAATAGATGGAAAATTATGTATTAAATAAATAATAAGTAGTTTGTAATTATTATAGGTAATGTGAATATGATAGAAGTAATTATATATGTAATTAAATAGAGAAAGTCACTAATGGCTTAACTTAATTAAATATGTATAATTATGGATTTTATAATTATAAGTTGTTTGACTTCTAGTATGCTTGTATTTGTGGTAAGTTGCATTACTACTTATTAGGGAAGAATAGAACAATAGAAGTAACATGGAGAATTAATGAATTAAATATGAACGATGATGCTTGTTTATTTATATTCTGCTACGACCGTTATTCCTACAAGGTTTTCATTTTATTTCAAGAGGTTTAAAAAAAATTAACCTTATTTATACTAAAATTTATTTTCTAAAGATTTTGCATCATGAAGTAACAGTCTAATAATGGAACCGTGTGTATGACTTAAGCGTAAAAATGGAATTCATTATTCAGGTGTTACAAACAGAGTATCATTTTGTGAGGAGTGGCCATGGAGTATCAACAACTTATAATACCATGTTAGAATGGTTCTTGAGAATTATGCTGAAATAGATAATGTATGCAGGATAAAAAAGGCATGAACATGACATGAATAATACTTTTCATTATTGAACGTTAATAAAAGTTATACATTTATGTGAGGTTAAAGATAGTAACTTGTATAACAAGTATAATCAAATGAGTTGGTGATTAACGGGCATATACTAACATCCATAACAGAATACCTTTAACATCCTACAATAATATTTGATTAAAAAAAATAACAATATTCTATATAGATTATTACACCATACTTAAATCATTAAGTATGAAAAAAAATGAAAAATTTATATAATAATATAAAGTATTTTTTTATCTTTTTGCAAGTGAAAGAGTTTTATTCTTTTTTAATGTAATTATTTAATTATAACTATTACTACTCACCTCATGTACTAGTAAAAGGGTAGATTTTATAACACCTTTTTACATCGATTGTTGAATAACAGATGTAAAAATTAGAATGGTGATATTTTTACATTTTAAATTAAATTTACATCAATTATTTTACAAACAATATAAAAATATTTTGTACATGAGTTACAATTACAATGATTCTTTAGATAACCAACTTAAAAAGAAAAATTATATTTTACTTTGGTTGGCTCTATCTTGGTCTTCATCTTAGTTTACAATATTAATCACCTTCCTTGTTGTATAGTTTCACCTATGAGTTATTCATCATAAATCTTAAGAATTATGAAAGATAGACAAGTTATGGGAGTAGGTTTACATGTTGCCCAAGATAGTAACATCAAGCTTAAATAAAAAAGTCTTGAATTAAAGATGAGTCTCTACTTAAGAATATCATGCCAACTTGTTGTATTACTTTATGAGTATATAATACTTTATGAGTATATAAAGATGAATGTAAAGTGTATGAATAGTATTCATGGTTGATTAGAGAATAATGTATTAAATGATGATCATGTATGGATGAATGTGTTAAAATAGTTGCAACAGAGACTATATGTGCATTGCATATTGGTTGAGGGACCCCTGTTTGAAGTGATATGGGTTCGAATCCTATCAGTTTGAAAGCATCTTTGATGGAAAACAAATGTAAATCTACTAGATTTACTCCAAGATCTATCCATCCCTTACTTTGATCACTTTAAAAATTTTCTCATAAACACTTAAATCTTCCCCCAAGGAATCAAAATTTTTATTAATTTTCTTAATTTTCTCATCATCAAAGTATGAAATTAAGAAAATTAATAAAAATTCCAAAAATTATGAAAATTAATAAAAATTCCAGAAATTAAGAAATTAATAAAAATTCCAGAAATTAAGAAAATTAATAAAAATTCCAGAAATAAAAAAGTTTTAATAAAATTTCAAGAAAAATCCATAAACATTAATAAAAATTCAGAAAATTCATAAAAATCCCATAATTGCTAAATAATTACATTAAAACCCCAATTACTCTGAAAGTCAAAAAATGAAGATCTTTTATTATATTCAAGCTTTCTTTTATTCAAAAATCGATATCCTTTACAATTTATTTCTGTCTCAAAAATTTAAAGAATCTTTTTGATATTTTGGTTTTTTTTTAGTCTCACGCAATGGGCTCTAAATGGGGAACTGGCGGTTTACCTGCTGTTCAACGTTTAGTAGTTCGTATAGGTCCTTGTGCTGCCTTAGCCGCCTCGGGCCTTGTGCATGGGTGGACTTGAAGTCCTTTTCAAAAAAAATAAATATATGTTTTTCCTAAATATTTTGGGATTCTAGGTCTCACGCAATGGGCTCTAAATGGGGAACTGGCGGTTTACCTGTTGTTCAACGTTTAGTAGTTCGTATAGGTCCTTGTGCTGCCTTAGCCGCCTCGGGCCTTGTGCATGGGTGGACTTGAAGTCCTTTTCAAAAAAAATAAATATATGTTTTTCCTAAATATTTTGGGATTCTAGGTCTCACGCAATGGGCTCTAAATGGGGAACTGGCGGTTTACCTGCTGTTCAACATTTAATAGTTCGTATAGGTCCTTATGCTGCCGTAGCCGCCTCGGGCCTTGTGTATGAGTGGGCCAAAGACCCCTCCTAAAAATAAAAATTCTTTTCGAACAGCAAAATTTTCAAACATTCTTTCAAAACACCCTTCGAAGGTCAAGCCTTCACAAACTAGAACTACGTAAGCCTTGAGTTTCCCATTGCACCAGGGAATACGTAGGAGCAGGATCAAGTCCTGTCAGGCTATCTTCCATCAAGTAATTATTTTTCATACTAATTAAAGGGATCAAACAATTTTCAAAATCGCACACTCTGTTTAAGGGTACCGTTCTTCGGAACGGGCGAGTAGGGTGCCTAACACCTTCCCTACTTGTAACCGACTCCCGAACTTAGAAGCTCATTCTCGAGTCAAGGGTCTTTCCCCAACTTAAAAAGAAAAATTATATTTTACTTTGGTTGGCTCTATCTTGGTCTTCATCTTAGTTTACAATATTAATCACCTTCCTTGTTGTATAGTTTCATAGTAGGAATTTCTAATTCAGCCTGTAACACCAATAAATTCTCCTAATGTATCCTTAGGATTAGAAATAACCTTTAGAAAGAAACAAAGTAGGAATAAGAACAAAAGACAGAGAAATTAGAAAATTTGGTGCAAATGAAGAAAATACCTATGCACTTGGGTAACCCCAAATAATGTGTAGAAAAATGTAAAACAAAAGGTAAAAGATATTCTAAGAGATTAGAAAGCATTAAGGATAATTAAAAAGCCAGAGAAAAGATTAGTAACAAAGAAGGGATGAAAAAACCCTTAGAAAACACTGAAAACGTCCATATGGTTTGCACGAAAATTCCATGTGAAAAATGTGGTGGTGACTCACCATAAAGTCATCACCATGGTTAAGGTTAATTAACCTTGTTTAGTTAAAATTAACCATGTTTAGGGAAAGTTAAACTTGATTAGCGACAAACTCAGCCTAACTAGTACTAATCTAATTCTAAAAGGATAATTCCTTACATTTTGAATTATTTTAGAAAATAGAAATTACATACAAAATTATCAAAATGTCTTTAAGTAGGAAATTAATCCCTAAACTATCATATCCTTGGTCGAATTCATTAAGGCAATGGGGAGACTTCATTTCCAGCATTTCCTAACTTTTAAACACTGAGAAAATTTCTCTAAACTTCCCCAAAGTTAAACCTAATAAAAAAATCCTAACCTTCCACCTTAAGCCTAAACTTCCATCTTTGAAGTTTAAGCTAAAATCAACCTCTACTCATCAAGCCCCACCACCAACACTAAGAGCTCTTTATTAACCACCAAGGGAGGGGGGCACTAAGATCAGCCACCACAACCCAACAATAACCCCACCTCAAGTCTGCATCAAGTAGGATTTTACTACTTTGTCTTTTAAGCTTTAGATCTTAATTTATATGGTTCAGTTTTTTATTTTTATGGATACTATCTCTATGATCCATAGATCTACTCAAGGCTGCCTTTATATGGTTAAAAATGAGTGTCACTCTTTTTTAGGTTTTTTTTAAAGTTAAAATGAAGTTTGGATGGATTAAAGTGCTTCTAGCTACCTTAGGAAAAATTAATTGGTTAAAATTTATTAAAAAACAATTTTGATGCTTTGGGTAGATTTGAGAGGTAATGAGGAAAATTTTTAAAGTGTTCATGATGTGAGATGGATGGATATTGGAGTAGATCTAGTGGATCTACACTTATTAGTCTTGAAAATTACTACTTTGAAGATTTTTATGCTTAAAGCTTGAACCTTAATGATTTTCTTAATATTATGGACTTGTTTGGTAAGATGTCTAGATCTGAACCGATGGACTAAAATACTTAAAAGTCTAAGAAAAATTAAACCATAAGGTCCATATGCTTTATTTGGACAAAGATCTCAAATCTACTAAGAGAAACTTTAAATTTTGGAACCAAAATGGAATAAGCTTCATAAGACACCTATGACTTTTCTTGACCATGACCCAAGCTAAGGAGTATGGACAAGCCATGTATGGATTCAAGTGCTTAAGGTGCTACAGGTGTAGAAAATCATGGAACCAAGGTTATACGAATTTTTTTTTTTAAAAAGATGACCTTAGATGCTCAAAGTGAGCATTCAACGACTTATACTAAGTTAAGGGTAAAATATATAATAATTTTTAAGGATTAAAAATTTTACAAGATTAAGTTATAATTGGTGTGAAACAACACTTAAAAGAAGAGAAATTAAACTATAGCAATAAGGGGTGTGCATTCGACCACCTTTGGCTAATTAAGGGAAAATCAGTTTAAATTTTTTATCATGGTCCATCAAGAACCATTATTGGGTAAATGACGAAATTAAATGTGTATGAAATATTTGGGAGTGGCTAGGTTGATAATTTGGTCATAGTAGTTAAAAGTTACGATATCTGTCGTAACCGTAATTATAACGAGATGACAAACTCGCTAAAAATTAAAAAAGAATTGAACTAATTTGATTTACGTGGAGCCGCCACAAAATTTTAGTTTTAGGAAAAATATTTGGAAAAACCCTTAACTTGAGGAAGAGATTTAGGTTTGGGAGTCGATTACGAGTAGGGAAGGTGTTAGGCACCCTACTCGCCCGTTCCAAAGAACAGTACCCTTAAACTGAGTGTGTGATTTATTTGAAAACTGTTTGATCCCGTTAATTTAGAGTGAAAATAAATAGGTTGGTGGAAGATAGCCTGACAAGACTTGATCCTGCTCCTACGTATTCCCTGGTGCAATGGGAAACTCAAGGCTTACGTAGTTCTGGTTTGAAGGCTTGACCTTTGGAGGTGTTTGAAAATGAACAGAGTATTTTGAAAATATTTTAAAGTAATCCTTTGTCCACATATGCACAGGATCCAAGACAACTACGGCTACACTGGGACCCATATGAATCTTTGAACATCAAACAGCAAAAAAAGCTACCAGTTCGTGTTTAGAGCTAATCGCGTGAGACTCAGAATTGCAAAATGAGTTTTTATTTTGTTTAAAAAAGAATTCTCAATCCACATATGCAAAGGGTCTAAGACAACTACGGCTACACTAGGACCCAAATAAATCTCTGAACATCAAACAACAAAAAAAGCTACCAGTTCGTATTTAGAGCTTATCACGTGACACTAAGAATTGCAAAACGAGTTTTTATTTTGTTTAAAAAAGCATTCTCAATCCACATACGCACAGGGTCCAAGACAACTACAGCTGCACTGGGACCCATATGAATCTCTGAACATCGAACAACAGAAAAAGCTACCAATTCGTGTCTAGAGCTCATCGCGTGAGACTAAGAATTGCAAAACGAGTTTTTATTTTATTTAAAAGAGGAGAAATAAAATAAATAACATAAAAGGGGAACGAGTTGGGCTTGGCTTGAAAAAAATGAATTCAATTTGCTTTTGAGATAAGGACTTGAGCTTGTTTTGACAAAGGGTGAGTTTAATTCGTATTTGAGGAGATAAATCATGTTCGATTCAAAAAATTAATTATGAACTTGATTTAATATTAAATTGCTTATGCGTCAGTTTCGATCCTCTAAGAGTCTTGGTTAGAGTATATGGTGCAGGTAGCGTTGAAGAGGAAGTTTTGGTCCAATCCATAGGCCTTATAGTGTGATAAACCGATTGCCATAGGCTACTTTGTCTGATTGCATGGCATGGTGACCTATCCGAATGATGGCTGGCTAAACCTTGGTTTGGTAATATTAAATCAGGAGTGCCACCCATCCTATTGTAGTAGTAGCCTAAGGTGGGGCAATAATTTGATCTTTTCGGAGAACGAACGGTGGTCCTCAATATAAACACTCAATTATGTCTGAGATTCCATTTTTAAAATCAATTAGTGAATAAACCATAATTTAAATAAATAAATAAAAAAGTAAAAGAATGAACAAACAGAAAGCAGAAAAATAAATAAACAGAAAACAACAAAATAAAAAAAAAACACATAAAGAGAAAAGTTGAAAAAAATAGAAAAATAAATAAAAATAGAACAAATAAAAATTACAAAAAAAATCAAAGAAAAATAAATAGCAAATAGGATCACAAAAGAAATAAAATAAATAAAACTAAAAAAATGAAAAACAGAAGAAGAAAATAAAAATAAATAAGAAAATAAAGATAATAAATAAATAATAATAAAAACAGAATATGAAATTAAAAATAAATAAATAAATAATAAAAACAAAATATGAAATTAAAAAATAAAAATAAAAAAAAATAAATCAATATATATATATAATAGAAACAAGATCTGAAAAAAAAAACAAAAATTATAAAAACAATTAATTTAAAAACAGAATAAAAACTGAAATAACGGAAAAGAAAACTGAATAGAAAAGAAACAACACAGGCATGCAGGGGGACTTCTGGGAGGATATAGAAAAAAACTCGAGAGGAAAAGAAGAAAAACGAGAGGAATAAAGGGAGGAGAAGCTTTTGGTGCTTGGAGGGGCCCCCTATTCTTTTTGATTGGACACCTAGGAACTGGAAAAGGGAAGAACTTTGCAAAAGAATTAGCTCTGTTTAAGAATCTGCTTATATCCCTGTTCCAGCCTTCAAGAAGCTTTCAGATTTCCAGGTTTGACATTATTCAACCTAGCTTTTGAAGGAGTAATCTGGTTTTTAGTGTAATTCTAATTGGCTAAATCCTTGGTTACTATTCTTTCTTCTTCAATTGTATGTCTGTTTTCCTAGGCAAGATTTAGGTCATCATATTTAGCTCAGTTCTTGCACTAATATGCGTTGCATATAGTAGCATGATAGAAATCCTAACAAATATTGGTCATTAGTTCGATCTCTGTGAAGTATTTCTTGCTTTCCTATTAAGTCGATATCTGGTTTGCCAAGATCAGCAACTTCCTGCTAAGATTTATCTGCAAATAACCTTGCTAAGTAGTTTGCTGAGGTTAAAATCCTTGTCGTTATGATTGTCCAAAGTTATGAAAGCCTCGCATAGAACATACACCTTCAGGGGCAGACTTAAAGAATTTCTAGTTTTATGAGAAAGGCCCCCTTGTATAGATGCAAACACGTACAATAGCAGTTGACTACGTCTCTATTCTGCATCTTCCTTGTTCGGACTCCTCCCAAATATGATGGGTGTTATCTCCTCCATAGATCAATATCAGCAGTAGCATTCCTCAGAATAGAAGTTGAGCAGTCTGACTAGCATAAGGACAAGAAATAGATTACTCTAGCAGTAATAGCGACTGATCTGTTTGCATAAGAAGTAATCACTGGCTCATGGTTGCTCTCAGGGCAGAGCTATGGATGAATCAATGTCACATGTATCTTCCTCGAACTTTCAGGCGAATCGACACACATATTCATCTAGGTCCTTTTACTCAGTTCACCCATCTTCAGGCTGCAGCATTAATGCAACAAGGCCCTCCCCAACCATGTATCATGATATGCCCAGCGGTCTTAAATAATCAACCCCCTAACCAGCAAGTTGAACGCTTCTCACGACTGACAATAACCCATACCCTTGCCTACTCTATGGATCTCCGTTCTAGATGGAAAACCGATACTATAGTCATGTCATAGAACGCGTGCCTTAGCCTGTAGCAGTCATTAGGGGTAAGTCATGTGTTATGTTTGCTCATTTGGTTATGACATGCACCTTAAATGGTTTCATCTAACGGGAAGAAAAGCATGTCCCCCTTGACTCATGGAGTTCGTGCATCATCTGACGTAGTCACGGTGATGGGCCTCCCAAGCTTTCAGCCATCCATGCATCGTTCCCTCTTGTCAGCTTGGTGGGGTGGTCATAACTCACTATAGTTGGCACACCAAGGCTGATGATTTGATCCTAAGAAAACCTGTACCTCATGCACACCAAAGCTCATAAGCTGGTTCTAAGTCAACATGTACCCCACATGCTTGCTACCAAACTAAGGGACCTCTTAACTCATTGGCCAATGGTGTTGATGTCAAACATACACCCAACTGTCCATCTCATAAGCCACATTCGTCGCACAAGCAAGCACAGTACATTAAGAGCACAAAAGATCCCTTAGCTTCCTTTTTTCCAGGTTCTCAACACTTCCAACTAACTAACCAGAGAATGGAATTTGGTTTCTCCCTACAGACCTCATTCTAGCTCTACCGATATTGTTGACTCCATGCGAAAGGAAGGAAAGTAATGTTTCAAAGATGGGAACCAATACGGAACAGTTTCTCGAGAAGATTCTGCACGATCCAGAAGCGACATGTTTGACAAAAAGGAGCATATAAAAAGGGTGCATCGTACTCGTAATCTTCGCGGTCAGTTCATACAAGATATACCTGATGGACTCGATATGTACGTCAAGCGCAGAGTGTCCATGCAAAGGAAACGATATTCATCCAACGGCCAAAGGTGCCGACCAATGCTCTGATTGTATGTTGGGCTTGGTTCCACTAGTTCTAATGTAGATGCTAGGGAGGACCAATGTGCCCAAGAAGCAAGGGCCGGAACGCTAATCTCATGAGAAGCAAATGCTTCCAAAGACCCTTCTTTGGACGATGTTGTATCAAGGAGATTAAAAAAGGAATTCATTTGAAAGTCCTGAATGTAACGCAATCAAGAAAACAACATCATGGTGGAAGCCTCTTATTCAGGAATTTTGCTTATCCGTGCAAGACGGCTTAACTATTCCTAGTGGGTTCACTAATTGTATATATGAGACCCCATGGCCTGGTGAATGGAAATCCTCTCCGCAAAGAAAAAGAAGTATAAACCAGGTTCACGTGACGCACCATTCCTAGAAATAGTCAACATAGGCATTCTATCTTTTAAGTGGCAAAGGAAAATGTACAGTTAGTATCGCCCATTGAAGAAGTAAGAATAGTCGTAGCCACAACAGGATAACTCCATGCATTTGCATGCTGTTGTACGTACCCCAGTTCCCCAGAGCGCGTTTTAAACTTAATGCAGGACCTTATAAACCCAACATGCAGCTTGGTTTGGTGGTGAGTATGCTGCTTGAAGACCCACAAGACCCCAGGTTCCAACCCCATGAGCAGCATGGGTTTTTGCCAAAAATAAAGCTCGCTTAGTGCTGGCGACACATTATAACGTCCTGACCCTCAAACTGTGGGTTCAATCCCCAGGCACAATATCCATATTGGCAATTAAGTTGAACATTGCACGTGAGGGTCAACTGGCATTAAATTCTTTTCATTTTTTTCCTTTCTCCAATTTCAAATTAAATTAATCTTAAATCAAGTTTAGTTCAAATCTAGAAATCAAAATTCTTTTCCCTCAACCTTCTTTCAAGCCCATAAAATTCTTTTCGATTCAAATAAAAGACTTATTTTGGTTTAAATCAATAAAATTCTTTTTACTCAAATCCAATTTGACTCTTTTCCTCAAAGTTTTAAATAAAATTCATGATAATTCAAATCCAACTCATTCCTTTTCATCAAATTGCGAGTGAAAATCATTTTTTCTTCAAGTCAATTTCAATACAATTTCTTCAAATTCAAATCTTCAAAATCAAGTCAAAATTAATTCCCCTTCTCAATCTGTATCAAGTTTAATTCCTTTTTATCAAATCAAGCTCAATCCCTCATTTTAAAAATAAAATCAAGTCAAACCCATTTAGTCAAATGCTTTTTAAATCAAGTTCAAGTTTTAAATTCCTATTCTCAAAGCCAATCCAAGTTTAATTAATTTTTCAAGTTCAAGTCAAGTTCATATTAGATCAAGTTTAGTTCAATTTCCTAAATTTAAAATCAAGTTCTTTTTAGTTTAAATCAAGCCCATTCATTTTTTATCTGTATCATTTTCAAATTAAATTCTTTAATTTTAGGTCTCACGCAATGAACCCTAAGCACGAACTGGTAGCTTTTTCTGCTGTTCGATGTTTAGGAATTCATATGAGTCCCAGTGCAGTCATAGTTTTCTTGGACCCTGTGCATATGTGGACCAAGAACCCTTTCTTAAATAATTTCAAAGAAAACTCCATTTTTGAAACCCATAGTCTCACGCGATGAACCCTAAGCACGAACTGGTAGCTTTTTCTACTGTTCGATATTTGGAAATTCATATAGGTCTCAGTGCAGCCATAGTTATCTTGGACCCTGTGCATATATGGACTAAGGATTTTCTTTAAGATATTTTAAAAACACTCTGTCCATTTTTCAAGCACCTCTGAAGGTCAAGCCTTCTAAGTAAACAAGAACTATGTAAGCCTTGAGTTTCTCATTGCACCGAGGAATACGTAGGAGCAAGATCAAGTCCTGTCAAGCTAACCTCCATCAATCTATTTATTTTCAAATTAATTAAGGGATCAAATAATTTTCAAAAATCCCACACTCAGTTTAAAGGTACCGTTATTCGGAACGGGCAAGTGGGGTGCCTAACACCTTCCCCACTCATAACCGACTCCCGAACCTAAATCTCTTCCTCGAGTCAGGGTTTTTTCCAAGTATTTTCCCTTAAATAAAAATTTGGTGGTGCCTCCACTTTATAAATAAATTCTATTTTTAATTATTTTAGCGAGTTCGTCGTCTCGTCAGAACTACGGTTGCTACACTCAATACTAACATGGATCAGGTTGTCGTATTGCTGCCCAAGGTTCCCACTGAAGTGAATGACGTCCCATTATCTACAAATTATGGACTATCCCGCATGGCTATATTTGAGAATTATGCGGCTGCCTCGGCCGCCGCTCAATCACGTGCATACTCAATGTTCCTTTTGGGGCAACACCATTCGGTCGCAGCTTAGCCTTTCAAATACATGTGTGATTGATCTTGACGTAGAAATTGGAGGCATAGAGACTCAAATATTCAAGAATCCTGAACCTATTTTGGTTGTTGTTACTTACAGGGCATAGCTATATCCTCTAGATGGCTCTTGATGCAATGGACAAGCTGAAGACTTTACTCAAGAATTTCGCACAAAATTTGAGCCTTTAGTCACTCGCCTGGGATTATTTCACGTGAAGTTTAAATAATTATAAGGATTCCTCCTGCTTGTGACATTGCTTGCATGGGATATTATTAAATTTTTTTGATTTCACCCTACCCTGCCGATGCATGCATGCATGGGAATGGGCCCCAGCCAAGCAGCATTCGTATCAAGTCTCTTAACACCCAACCGCTTGGTGCAAGTGCAAATAAGGCATACTCATCTAATATCCCACATAATAATTCGAGTTGGTTTTTTTTGTTTTGATTCCATACTGCCTCTAATCAAATGAATACGGAGGCCCATGATTTGCACATGAAAGTCAAGTTGGCAAAAGGGAGTCTTGTAATAGAGTGGTCTTATCAAGGAAGCCTCGACTTATTACCATGTATTCCCCTCTGTAAGTGGAGTCGGTACCTTGAAGCTGATCTACCTTATATGATTCGTTGGGGTAACATGGGATATTGTTAGCTAGCCTGCCAGCACCTACTTTTACACAGAAATTCCAAGTTCTTGCTGCCGAAGAATAGCATCTTGGAGTCAAAGAGATGGTTGGGAGTACTGCTCGAGTTCCAGTAAATGGCCACGTCTCCTTTTAAAGGCATACACATGGAGCCTTAAACGTTTCGAAGTTACAGGATCTCCCAGGTTCATACTCCCCCCAACGCACGACTACATCCTTTTTGGCCGTTCGCATGCATGTGGAGCGAAGCTTACATACTCCATCCACTAAAGATTCAGTTTTAATACAAGACCATAGTGCACTATTACCTTTTAAATAGGAGCAACAACTAAGGCGTTGAGTCACCTCTTTTATGCGGGCATTATAGCCTCGATGCTACTGCACTTTCGTTCCTCACAGCAGAAAGTCTTGGTGTTCTTAACGTTATCTTTTGTTACATCATTTTACAATCCATACTAGTGCCTGAATTTCTACAGTAACCACTTTCAACTTGACCGGCCCTGCTTAGGGTGATTGTTCACATACACCGCTGGTCCATGCAAGTCACAAAGGGTGACGTTGAGACCCCCTTTTATCAATATATGTTCTGTTTTAGTGATCATTGAATATTTCCCAGAACAGAGCATCTATAGGTGACGTTAATTTCCAGAAACAGAGCATGCAACTCGACCCTTAACCATCGCATAAATTCTAATCAATACCATTGTCTTCACATGTTTTTTAGCTGAATAATTCCCCAATGATCCAGCAATCATGTCATCCCCGAGAGTGTCCAAAGTATCATCTACAAGGAGTGCGTTTCTGCTGATTTCAATCATGATGATGGAAGTTTAAGCATGTCCATTGTTAGTGCAAGTAAGCCTTGGGGAGCAGTAACCCAATCTTGGCGCTCTTTTCATCTCACAGACCTCCCACATGCCGTTTATGTATCAGTTCCCCTGACAGTTTGAGTTCATGATTCAAACTCAAGGGCCATGTTCGACGTCTCCTTGAGGACCCAATAAGCCCCCTTTTACACTAATGAAAAGCAAAACCCATCTCTATGGTTTTGTGAAGAAATAAGTAGCCTATACAAATCATATATCACCTCAAGAAGAGACAATCAACCTCATCAGAATTGTAGCTAATCAAGATTCATTTGCTAGTGATAATTAGAGACTAAATTGAATCGGTTCTTTTTTTAAATCAAGATCTACATTACAAACTGAACCTTTGCTAGCTTTCCAATGGATTACTGTAAGGCTTTAATTCAAGAAAAATAATTTTAACTAACCTGTATGAAGATGCTTGTTGAGACGCTACCAGGATCGATGAAAGTTAATTGCTCCTTTGGCTTCGGTCGAAGTGGAGAAGTTTCTTTCCCGGAAAAATTCCCATAGCCATTAACGTCCTTCACTCAAGAGGTCCTCTGTATCTGCGAAGGAGAAGACCGTCTTAGAATGCAGAAGAAATTTCTCAAGATCTTCCCCGAGGAAATGACGTTACTCTCTTTTGAAACTCTGCCCCCAACATTTTTCCAACCCCACTTCAAGCCTAGCTCACCCTATTTTATATGGCATCCCCTATGACCATTCATTTCTAATTTCATTTAACTACTTAACAGCATTTGTAACTAACTTTTCGCCTTTGTCAATTTATCCGTTTAATCATCTTATTTTCCCCTTTTTATTTTTTTTTTATTTTCTAATTGTTTCTATTATAATTTTTGTTTGTTTTTTTTCTTTTTTTTATTTGTTGTGACTTTTGATTTTATTATTCGATCGACATCATTTTTACTATTGCTATCAATTTACTTTGTTTCCTTTTATTTGTTTCTCCTTTATTTTTTATGTTCATATCTTGATTTTCTTCTTTTTCATTTTTCTTCTCTCTCTTTTTTATTATTTTTCATTATTATGATTTGTGTTGTTTTTATTATTTTTTGCTTATTTGTCATGTCTCTTTTGGTCATTATCTTTCTTTGTTTATTTGTTATTTAAATTATTGTTCCTTTACTAATTAGTCTTAAGAGGGGGCCTCAGAAATAATTGAGTGTTTACAAAATCAAGTCAAATCCATAATTAAAACTTAAGCTAGATTCAAGGATACATAAAATTGATAATTAAGAATGAAACCATGGAGTTTGGAGGTGGAAATTGACATTTGGCCATCACTTTTAAGAGTAAGGAAGAAGCCTTAAAATTGTCCAAACTTGGTAATGATTTATAGCCTAAAATCTAACTAGGAGAATTCATCGATTTGAGTTAGGAGAAAATGAGATATGATGCCTTAGAAACCAAGAGTGCATTCGGCCACCTTAGGATTAATTAAGAAGGAAAGAGTTTAAATTTTTAATTAGATTTTATTAAGTACCCTTAGTATCTGAATAGAAAGAATTAAAAGTGTAAGTTTTAGAAATGGTTGGGTGACCATTTGGCCATGATGGCTAATTTGGTGAAAGGAAGTTGAAATTTTCACTACGACTTAAGCTTAAACCTAGGTATGTGTAAATTGATTGATTAGGAATGAACCGTGGGGATGAAAAATTACCATTAATAATCTAGCATGACCAAAAAGAGTGAGGATGAAATCCTAAAAATTTCTAAGTTTGGTAGCATTAAATAGCCTAAACCTTAATTAGTAAAAAAACATCTAAAACAAAGAAAATATAACTAGAGGGTCTTAGGAACTTTGGTCATGCATTCGGCCACCTTGAGTTAATTAAGGAAGAATGAGTTTGAAATCTTAGTTAAGGTACATTAAGGACCTTTGTTGTGTAAAATAAAAGGATTAAGAGTTTAAAAGAAGCTTGGCAATGGCATGGATATCATTTGACCATGTATAACCAAATTGATACAAGTTAAAATCTTGCTAACACATGACTCTTGGACCTAATTTAATTAGGATATACATAAGACATGTGAATTAAAGTACACAAAGAGTAAGTAATTCAATAGATGTCATTTGGCCACCTAAGGGAAGATTTCTAAGTTTTATAAAAATCATGTGAAATAACTTGACTTATGAGAAGAAGATAGGTTGAGAGATAACTTAGAATATTAAGTGGAATAAGCTCCCATGAGTGATTCATCCTAAAATGTATAAATTAAACAACTTGAACATGTATGGGTATATGTGATTATGTTGTCCAAGATTAAATGATAAGAATAACTAAGTCTTAACTTAGAAGACGGTCATATGATTGAGAATGTTAAGCCAACTTGCGTATTGCTTTATGAAAGCATAAAGTGTAATGTGAGATGAATGATCAATGCTCATGAATGTTTAAAGAATGATGTTATGTATGATGATCATGTATGATTGATGATTTGATAGATACTGAGACCTAAATGTGCATAGCATATTGGTTGGATATTGATTGAGCATGCATGATTATCTGAAAGCTTTTACAATGAACCTAAATGATTTGAGGGATCACTAAAGAAAACTTATGTGAAAATTTAGTTTACTCTTAATATATCTTATGCACATTCAGAGGACAGCAGAGTCCTACTAACGAGGAGACACAAAAGGTTCTCCATAAATCCTTCTATTATGAAGACAAAAGGGTTCTTCACTTAGTGTGGATGGTGAAGACCATCTAGGAATAAGCTCGTATCGTTAAGAATAAAAGATAGAGTAGAAGAGCCAGTGAAAAAATATTGTTTAACTAATGTTAACGTATGTCTATGTCTTAATTATCACTAAGAAAGAGTGATAGATAATAGATATCAGTGAAAGACATAGAGGAAATGATGGTCAAATAGAAAAATATGGTGTGATCCCAAAGAATTATGATATATGAGTAAGTTGTATGTTTACTTAATAATAGTTTTTTTGTATAAAGGTAATCCAATTCAGCTAAAGTTTTTAAAAGATTAAAAATTAACCTTGCATGCACGACATGTTTTCCTACTAAATTGAAGTGGCTCGGATGAAAGTGATAACACTGAACTTAGGGTAGAATCCTATTAAGAAACTTAGTTTCTCACCCCTTACCTTTTCATTTTCTTCCCAAACAAAGAAGAAGTCTTTCGCAATAGCGGTAATGTTTGTTGACATTAGTAATGTCAATTAGATGACAAACTCTCATGAGCTGTTGACTACAAACCAAGCTAGTGTGAGGATATACTTTTCTTTGGGACACTTATTTATTTTTGAAATCATGAGTTCGAACTTTTCCGTATAACACCCTAAAAATGAATAACGATTTTACGCTTAAGTCGTTCATTCGATTCCATTATTAGTTTGTTATCTCATGATGTGGAATTATTTAGAAAATACTTATATGAAAAGTACGGTAATTTTTTTTTTCAAATTCTTGGTTATAAATTACGAGCCTCATCGATAAAACATACATAGCGGTAACTAAAATTACTAGAAGTGTTTTGTGCGCATATAGAATAGTAAGAATTCGTAGTGCTTATGTTGTTCCACTTGTTTCTTAATTTACCATAGGCAATTAAACACACATTGATCACATAACACAAAATATCACATAATTATACAGCCCATCTTCTTATCCAAAAGTCTTAGATACTAAGGCCTTATCATACAGTTTATTACAAACCATAGTTTACCTTCCTCACTTACATACATATTTACTATATTCTATCATACATACATTTTATATATATATATATATATATATATACACACACACATAACATATTTCTAGTCACTAATATCTAGGATGCTTGCATCTTTCTATTCACAAATTGCACATTGTTGGCATGACTTCTCAACTTCCAGTTCCTTGATAAAAACTGGGAAATTTGTGAACCTCTACTAGCCTAACGATGGAATCAATCCATCCACAAGCTTGGATCCAACGACATAAACTTTCTGATGTGGGTTCACTAACTAATTAATGTGGATAAGGTCGAAAAACACCCTCATCGTTGTCTGGGAAGAAAGTGGGAATAGAAAGAGTGAAAAACTAGGTTCCTCAGTAGGTTTTCTACTCTAGTTTTAGTATCATCACTTTTATTCCAACCACTTCAATTTATTAGAAAAATCATGACATGCATACAAGGTTACTTTTAATCTTTTAAAAACATCCTACTAGAGTGGGTTATCTTTATTCAAAAACAACTTATTGTTTAAGCACATATTTGTCCTAACTTCATAAGTTTGGGATCAAACTAAAGATATTATTTGACTCAGATTATTTTATGTCTGAAACTTAATTTCTATTTTTATTCTATCCCATAACTTTGGGGAATTTATAGATCTAATTCCACTACTTTTGGAAACAGTTAGACATAGGCATGCATTAAAATTGTCAAATAATATCTTTTCACTGTCTACTACTCTACCTCCTACTATTAAGGATATGAGCTCATTTTTAGGTGGTCATCACCATCTTATAAGGTGTGAAGAGCCTGTTGTCTTCACTATAGAAGGAATTTTTGGAGACCTTTTTGTCTCCTAGGCGAACCTTTTGCCTCATTCTCAGAAGAGCTTTCGGTACCTTCCGAAACTAGTGTTCACAAGGCACACAAGAGTAGATCAATATTTTCATATAAGTCTGCTTTAGTGATCCCTTCAACCCTTTAGGTTCCTTTTAATGGCTTCTAGAATATTTATCCATGATGAGACAATTTCTAGCCAATATGGTATGCACACATAGATCTCAACATCTATCACATCATCAAGCATGCATACTTCTCATACATAACATCATCCTTTCCCTACGTATGAGCATTCAACATTTCAACTTACACAAGCAATCTATATTCATGAATGCATTACAAGTTTCTTTCTAACTTTTCATGTTGAATCGCTCAAGGGACTTAATTCTCTCAACCTTCTAAGTTTCTCCTCAACCTTTCATTTTCTCAAAGTTACATTAATATCATGAGATTTTTACAACTTAGAAGTTAATTCTAGGTGCCTGAATGACACCTTGTAAGTTTTTATTCTTTATGCTCTTCAATTGTTCAACTCTTATGCATGTCCTAATTATACTAAGTTCAAATGTTAATTATTAAAAAATTTTAACTTGCTTAAGACATTTTTAATTAAACATGGTCGAATGGTTGTTTATGATTTTGTCAATTTTCTTTTAAACTTTTAATTCTTCATTTAACCTTATACGGCTTCTTAAGTTACCTAAACCAAGATTTCAAACTCTTTTGTTCTTATTTAACCTAGGGTGGCCAAATGTAAACCCTTGGCCTCTAAGACCTTCTAGTTTATTTTATCTTGTCTTATGAGTATATTTTTATCAATTGAGGACTAATTCATTAATTGCTATCTAACTTAGGAATTTTTAAAACTTTTTCTCCTTCCTTAAAGTCCATGGCCAAATGGCTTAAATTATCTTCCAATCTTCTTATTCTATTCCTAAACACCAATGCTTTACATGCTTAGATTTAGGCTGGAATTACGATAACTTTTTGAATTCCTTTATACTACCTTAGTGATTAGGTCCAAATGACTCCTTAACCTTTGTAAGACTTACTCCCCATCTTTAATCCTTTCTAGTTATAGACCAAAGGATGTTTAGTTAAGGTATTAAGAACTAAATCTCCTCCTAGATTCAATTTATCCTAAAGTGGAAGAATGGTTCCTTGGCTTATGTCATAACCTTCTTACACTTTTAATACCTCACCTACATGACTAGGATCCTTGATGAAACCTAGCTAAGAATTAAAACTTCTTTTTGTTTAATTAATCCATGGTGGCTGAATGCCACTCCTTAGACTTAGGGTACCACATTTTTAACCCTAGATCCATTTACCTAAAGTGGTCGAATGGATCCTTGGCCTACCTTAAGATTTTCTTACACTTTTAATCCATTATGCTCACTTGCTAAGTATCCTAGATTTAGTCAACTTAGGAATTAAAACTTCTCTTAGGTTAATTAACTACATAGTGGTCAAATGTCACCTCTAAGGCTTTAGGGTTTCTATTGTTAACCTTATTTGACTTAGGTTAACAATTTTTTGTGGTTCAAGTTTAGACCTCAAGTTTGACCAAGTTTAGTAGATTTTAAGGTCTTCTCCCCTAATTCTAAGGTCATGGCCGAATTGAAAATCCTTCCTACATCTAAGTCATGGTTCAATTTTGATTATTGTATGCCTTTTTGGACTCTAGTTTAGCTACTAACTATGGACTACTCCTTATTTTATCTATGTTGGTTATTATGGACTTGAACATTATTAAGTGTTAATTATACCTCTAATTAATCCATTTACTTAATAAGAACCCTTAATAAACATTTAACCAATTTTTAAGCTTATTTTTCCTTAAGTTATTCTAAGGTGGCTGAATGCACACCTAGAGAGTTTTGGCCAAATTTTGTTCAAATTATTTTCACTCAAAGGTTGATTTACTTCTTTTATAACCTAATTACATGATTTGTGGCACTTATAAAAATTTACACCAATTTTATCCATGTGCTTTCTTGAACGGCCAAATGCCCCTCTTGGCTTCCCAAGTTCACCTTTTCAATTTTTCTTCACATCCAACCTTGGTTCCTTAATTTTGTACAATTGCAGCACCATAGACTCTTGACAAATACATGTTTTGTCCAAAGACCACAGCTTTGGTGGTGTCCAAAATGAGTCTTGAGTGCCTTGTAAAGTTTATGCCATTTTTAGGTCCAAAATTCTAACTTTTACTTCGTAACTTTCAAATCTATGCCCAAAGAAAACTCTTGGGAATTAGAGAATAATTTTTCTTTCACTTTTAAAAAATTATGTTCATGGGTTCACATCTGGTCCATATTGCACAAGTTCACTATAAGTATAAAAATCACAACTTTCAAAACATAAGTATAAAAACAGGCAACATAATATTTTTCCATACAACAAAGTGTAGATCCACAAGATCTACTCTACGATCCATATATCTCCTACCAAGAACACTTCAAAAAAAAATTTCATGAGTTCACAAAACTGTCCAAAGCACCAAAATAAGTTTTAAAACAATTTCCACCGATTAAATTTCTTCTAGGTGACTTAGAAGCACTTTAAACCAACCAAACTTCATTTTTCTTCTAAAAAATTACTATAAACTGATGGTGCTTATTTTGAACAATTCAAATGCAATTGTGAGTCCTCACAAGTTAAAATAAAAGGAGATCCAAAGATTTTAGAGAAATGATCCACAAAAGAAAGAAAACAAACCATAAAAAGCAAGCTTTTAAAGTTTAAATAGACAAGGAGAAAGATCCTACTTGAAGACTTAGTGATTTGTTTTTGGTGGGGCTCTCTGGGCTGATCTTGTCCTCCTTAGATGGTCCACAAAATAGCTCTCAAGTGTGGTGGTGAGGCTTGGTGGTTAGGTGTTAATTTAGCTTAAACTTCAAAGATGGAAGTTTAGGTTTAAGGTGTAATCTTTGGGTTTTTGGGTGGATTAAGCTTTGAGAAAATTTTGAGAGCTTCTCCAAGTGTTTAGAAGGTTGGGAGTGTAGCAAATGAGCCTCCTCCTTGGTGTTCCTAACAAATTTCATTCACCTAGGCATGTGGGAATTAAATTCCCACTTAAAGGGATTTTGTAAATTTTGGATGAATTTTTCTATTTTTCAAAATAATTCAAAATTTAAGCAATTATCCTTTTAGAATTTGAATAGTGTTAATGAGACTGAGTTTATCACTAATCATGATTAACTTAGCCTAAGCAAGGTTAACTTTAAATTAGTCGTAACCATGGTTAAAGGAATATTAATATGAATTGTTTTTGTCTTTTATAGTTGACTTGAGTTGACTTGACTTGATGAGTCACCACCAAGTCTTCCACATGCTATGTTTTCATGCAGCCCAATGTGGGGCCCACTCAAGGCTTGTTTCTCACACTTTCTTTCCCTTTTAGCCTTTTAGGGGTGTTTTCATAATTTTTCTCAGCATTATCCAAAAAATTTCAAAAATTATTCCTTTGATAATTATATCACATTTTGGTTTGTTCCCACGTTAACCTAAGTTTATTTTCTATTTTTTTGGAAACTAACTAGTTATGTTCCGTAAGTAGAGCTTTTTAGGGGCGTTTTAAGCATTTTCAAGGTTTTCTAAGGGTATTTTTGTCCCTTCTTGATTTTCAAAGTTTTTCTCACTAATTTTGGTCATCCATGACGTTTTCTAATCCTTTAGAATGTATTTTACTTATGTTTCACATTTCTAGTACATTATTTGGTTTGCCCAAGTGTAGGAGCATTTTCATCATTTGCACCAAATTTTCTAATTTTTCTGCTTTTGGTTCCTAATCCTACTTACTTTCACTCTAGGGATTGCCTGTAGTTGCAAGAGTTCATTATCTAAATTTGAGGGTGTTACACTCCATGATGGGCCCCACTATTCCATTGGAAGTTTTCCACCTAAATGGGGTGTTCTCGCCTTCTCCTAGCTACAGGGCGCATAGGACTACAACCACTGGATATTCCTCTTCATCTGAAGGGGAAACAGACCCATAAACTCCATCCAACTATCATAGTTCCTCACACATCTTATCTTCACAAGTAAGATCTCCTTATCCCATGCCTTATCCCTTTCAAGGGTACCAAGAAATGCTAGATGGAACTTTTATTTCTCTGTATCAAAACATGTGACTGAAGCATTTCCATCACTAGTCCTAAAAAGGTTTGCTAAGTCCGAGTTTCTCATTTCAAAGAAGAAGAAGAAGAAGAAGAAGAAGAAGAGAAAGAAGAAGAAGAAGAAGAAGAGAAGAGTCATACCAATAATGTAAATTTTGTAAATAGTTAGATGCAAGCATCCTTGTTTCTAATATTTAGTTGTAGACTAGTTAATTTAGTAGAGTATGAACTAAATACGTATCTATATAAGGTGTGAACTTTGTTGTATGTAATTAAGTATGTGTAAGGGCCCAAGAGCCTAAGACTGATTGTGTGTATGTATAAGGATTGTATAATTATGTGAAGTTTATAAATGTATGCATGAGTTACGTTTAAATCGGTTTATTGTGGATTAAAGACAATTAAAATGAAGAAAGTAATACGTAGTAGTAATAGCGTATACGTACACAAGAACACCTAATTATTTATTTACTATTACGAAAGTTATATCGACGAGACTCGCAATTTATATCAAAGTGTCTGTTTTAAAAAAAAATTACTATATTTTTGCTAATAATTATTTTCTAAAAAGTTTACATCATTGGATAACAATCTATTAATCGAACCAAATGTACGACATAAGCATAAAAATGGTATTCAATTTCAGAGTGTTATACAACCCAAACCTATACATTACGACTAAGTCAAAGAAATTGTTGAGATGTCCACATTTCCATTCCCAACAATAAATTCTCCATTTTCCATTATTGTTCTTCCTAGTTGTACGCATACATATAAAAATTCTTTGTTCCCCCCATTTTACAACTTTGATGGTAAAATATTTTAATTTCAACCCATATCCAAATTATGGAAATAATATAGCTCCTTCCAAATTTTTTATTTTTTATTTTTTCATCAATTTATACATAATCTAACTTAAACAAAACTATAATAACTTATATCCACACAAGAAAAAAAATGTCATTTTTACAAGTTAGAAATATAGTTTCTGGTAGTTAAAATCTATCACCAACAATTTCTCATGATAGGCTCCTTAAGTTACAAATACCCTTTAGCAAGAAATAAAGAAGAGATAAGAACAAAAGTTGGAGAAATTAGAGAATTTTTAGTAAATGATGAAAAGGACCTTACACTAGGATGACACAAATAAATGTATAGGAAACCCAAACAAAAGTTAAAGATATTATAAAGGTTTAAAACCTATCAATGATGTTAGAAAGTCATAAGAAAAGAATAGAAATAAAGAGAGAAGGAAAATGTCATCAGGAGCGTCCAAAAATACCCAAAACATCCTTAGAAAGCTCTGTCTTCTATAAAGGCTAAACTATTCCTGAAATAATGGCAAATGACATAAGAATGAGTCAATAATGAGTCAGGAATAAAATAATAAGTGTTAGAAATATTGGAAGAACAATTTGGAAACTTTCTAGGAAATTCTTTGAAAATTAACCAAAATGCTCCTGAAAGTCCAAGGGGGAAAGAAAATGTGAAACAAAAGTTAGGAATTGGATCTTATCCATTGAGCACAAAAATTAGCATGTGAAAAATGAGGTGTGCTCACCTTATGAGTCATCACACCATTTATGACTTGTAAGACCAAAGTATTAGTTAGGAGAGGTAAAATTAACCATGGTTCACGTAAATTAACATTGATTAATTAAAATTAACCATGTCTAGAGTAAATTAACCTTGATTAGTGTTAAATTTAGATTGATTAGTTTTAAACTAATCCTAAAGGATAATTTATTATATTTATTTTAAAAAATGGAAATTATATTTAAATGGATCCAAATGCCCTTACGTTAGAATTTAATTCCCACATGTCCTAAAGTGACATATCATATAGGCCAAGGGGAAGCTCATTTGCTTCATTTTAAACCTTATAAATACTTAAGCAAATTCTATAAACTCACCAAAACTTCAACATCTCTCAAAACACCAAAACCTACCTAAAACTTGAACTTCCATCTTTGAAGTTTAAGTTAGAACAAGGAAAATCAACAAAGTCCCACCACCTTCACTAGGAGTTTTCATGTGGACAACCATGATGGAACAAACATCAAAAACCCACCAAACCTTCATAAAAGTCTTCAACAAGTAGGATCTTTACTACACACTCTTTTTGAGCTTTTAATTATGAGTTTATGACTTGTTTTTCTTCTTATTTTGGTAGATATCTCTCTAAGTTCTATCGATCCCATTTTCTTTAGTTTGATGGATTTCAAAACTACCCTTTATGGTTAAAAATGAGCATCATCTAATTTTTAGTGATTTTTGGTAGTTTAAAGAGAATTTTGATGGATTAAACTACTTTTAGTAACCTTTGGAGCAATTTAATCAGTTAAAATTTCTTAAAAATAATTTCTTTGAAATTTGGGAAGATTTGAAAGTTTTTATGAAAATATTTTTAGATGCTTAAAGTAGGGAATGGATAAATCTTGGAGTAGGTCTAGTATATCTTCATTTGGTTATCTTGAAAAATGTTATGTCTTTATGTTCAAAATTGCAAGCATGCTTATGTCTCCTGTTAGAAATTTTAATCTTGAACTTGGACTTTGATAAAATTTTAGATATGGATCCATATGATAAGTGTCATGAAAGAATAAAAAGGTTAAGTCATAAAAGTTATAAACTTAACTTAAAACTTGGACCTTCAATCTAGTAAGAGGAAAGGTGGACTTATGGACTCATAATTCCACAAGACACTTAAGACCCTCCACAATAATGACCAAAGCTATGGCGTAAAGAAAAATATTGATGGAACCAAAATCATGTGATGTCACAAGTGTTGAAATTCATGATACAAAGGTCAAGTGGGAAGAAATTGAAAAAAGGACCTTTTCTTGGACATATGGTGGATTCACCCACTTCCAACTAAATTAACAAAACTTGAGTTAAAATTAAAGTGTAATGAGGAACCTAACCATGTAAAGGAAAGGAATTATAAGTTTGAAAAATACTTGGTAATGGTCTGGGAAACCATTCGACCATGTTTGGGTAATTTGGTAAAAGTAAGTTAAAGTCTTGTTAAACACTTAAAAATGAACCCAAATATGCATAAGGTGGTGATTAGGAATCAATTATGGAGTTGTGGGAGTGAGATAGACCATTCAGCCATTCCTACTAAACATGAAGGAAAAGTTCTAAACATCTCTAAGTTGGTGTGGATCAATAGCTTAAGTCCTAACTACTATAAATCACCTTCTAATGTAAGAAAAAAAGTAAACCATAATTCTTTAAGAGCTTAGGGAGTGGGTTCGGCCACCTATAGAATATTTAGGTAAAGTAGGTTAATTTGGAAGCTGAAATACATTTAAAAAAAACATGAGTAATAAGCTTTAAATTCATAAGTGGTAAACAAGTAGGTTAATTAGTGGTTCAATTTTGATTAGCAAAGTTATTAGTCAAGAAAGCATAAAACTTCTAACCCTTAAACTTGAAATAAGAAAGTTATACATAAAACATTCAAATTGATGAACACAAAGAAGAAATAACTAAAAAGGTCATTCGGCCAACTAAAATAGTAATCCAAAATTTCATCGTCTTACATTAAAACTATTAAGAGAAACTTAATCTTTGAAAAAAGGAAAGGTTGAGAGGTAACTTAAAAGGATAAGTGGACTAAGTTCCTATGAGAGATTTATCATAAACCTTATAAATTAAAGTAAGATGGACAAGCTCTTCAAGGAAGGTTGCATGTTATCCAAGAAATCTACATTAAGAATAATTAAGAAATCTTGACTAAAAGGTTGGTTTCTAGATAAATAATTATGTCAACTCGTTATGTTGCCTGTTGAACAAAAAAATAGGAATGTAAAGTATATGAAATATACTCTTGATTTTTTAGAAAAATAACATGTTATATGATGCTCATTTATAGATTATAAATGAGAAAATAGATTGGAATGGAGGCTATATCTATTCTCTTTAATCATGCGTGAAAATTCATGTGAATTATGGTTCCATGAATGGATTAATTATATGGGAAATCGAATGATTTGGATGCTATTAGTGCATAACTTATTGATTGATTATTAAGCATGCATATTATCACAAAGGCTTAAATGGAACCTTATAAGGCAAGAGATCACTAAAGAAAATCCTATGTGAAAATTTAAGACGTTATTCTTACCATACTAAGTCACAGGGCTTGTGCACATATAGAGGTCACAGGACCTTCCATATAGAAGCTATAGGGCTTCAAGAAATTATGATGGTGACGACCATTCAAAATAAGCTCATATCCGCAGAAGGTAGAGTATATAGGAAGTGAAAGATACTGTTTGACTAAGAGTGTTAATGATATGCCTTAAACTAAATTATCATAAAAAGGATGACTAAAGAATGAGAATAAATTATGATAAAGACATGAATGAAATGGTGGTCAAATGATATCTATTATATAATGTAATATGATCTCAAGAGAATGAAAGATGTATGAAATCCAAAACAAGTGCTTTGTATGCTTGTGATAGAAGTTAGTTCTGCAACTGTAAAAAGAAATCCACTTCAGCTAAAGATTTTCTAAAAATTTAATAGTGAACCTACATGCATGCTATGTTTCTAAATAAACTGAAGTGGGTGGATTGAAAATGTTGACACTATAGTTAGGTTAGAATCCTACTGAGAAACTTAGTTTCTCACCCTCTCCCACCATTCTCTTTCTCAGACCCTAACAATGTTGTTCGTGAAGGCAGTGGTGTTTGTGGAGGTTAACAACATAAGCTGGATGGTCGGAGCTCGAGGTCCTTATGTTTGAATCGTTGGTGCAAATTTAGTTTCACCCCAATAATATACATGTTGTATTGTAGTTATATGTATAATTAAGTATATAAAGGTACTAATGTCTTAGCTTACCTTTCTTTTAATCTTATGGGTGGTGTAACTATAATGTCTGTATAATTCATATTATATAAATGTTTGTGCTAACTTTTGAACCTAAGTGTTTGAAACATATGTTAAACTGGTGTAAGTAACATAGTCGAGTTACCAAATTGACGCGAGTGTTGACATTTAGACATTTACTTGAAGTTACATTAACCACTATGATGAGGCTCGTATTTTTACCTTAAGTTTTAAAAAAAGTTACTGAATTTTCAAAATCAATAATTTCTAAGAGTATTCTATATCATGAAGTAATAGTCTAATAATGAAATCATCGATACGACTTAAGCATAAAACGGATTTCATTTTTAGGATGTTACATAAAAACCAACACAAAATTTATTATTGGTGTTTCTAAAAAATGTCAATACTATGAATGCTTCAATTAGTTTGACATTTTTTTCTTAACTACAAATCGAATTGCTCAAAATAATAGGCTTATTTACTAGGGGTTAAAACCCATAATTTTTTTAAAATTGATAAAAAATTCAATCTCAAATTTTTGATATCATCCCTTTAATCAATAAAGCAGTTTGTTGGTACTTAATAGGTTATTCTTTGTATTTTCCTTAAAAAAGTGAAAAATAAATGGCATCCATATGAATCTCAACTAAATATTACAACAAATTAGTATTGCATACAAAATTAGGTTAGCCATGCGAATGGTATGCATAGTTAATTAAAGAATCTTTCATGACATCCAACAAAACCAAGCTCCTCATGTTTAGACTTGGTGATACACATTGCTTCAAAATTGGGACTTGATGCCAAAAGTGACCCTTCACACCAAACACCTAGAATGGGACTATAGAATAACTACAAGTTCTTTTATGAAAATTATCAAGTTAGATGAAACAAAGTTATCTAGGAATGATGCTTACTCTTCTTTAGTTGTTATCTTCACACGAAAATCAAAAAGTACAAGAGGTCGAAGCTCCTTCTCTCTTCAAAATTTAGAATTAATTATATAAACATCTATACAATAGTATACAGGCCAAAAGTGATAGGTCACCAAAGTTCTTTAACAAACAATATGATTATTAATTATCGAATGTGTGAATAAAAAAATGACAACCTTGTCCAATAATATGTTATATCAAAGTACATCATGGATTTAACAATATAAATTTATAATTAAACAAATTATGTGATAACATTAACCTCTTTACATAAATATGAGACCAAGTTTCATCCACGAATCAAAATCAATGCCATTAAACTACCTTTCAAGTTCATGCCATAACTAATCCAGATCGTTCACCATAGTTTCGGAATTAAGTTACATTTTCCTAAATTATAAAGTACACACATGCTACATTGTTAGTTAATATATATAAAAAATTTAATACTCAAAGTAAATTAAAAATATTTTTTATAAATCAAATCCTATTTGATAAAACATTAATGTGCATTGACATGGAATTCCAAGAAAGAGTGATAAAATAAAAAATAAAAATATGGTTCAATGTTTTAAGGCTATAGAGGTTGTGTCTGGTGCAACAGTGTTTATGGCTCCTAGTGTGGTTAAAGTATTTGGTTGAGTAATAATATTTATAGGCATACGTGTTATTTAAGTAGTGTAATATAAATAAGGGGAAACGTGAAAGAACACATCCTCGTAACAATCTTTGTTAAAATCTTATACATGTCTATTGCTAAATATATGTTGTTTTTCCAAATTAATGCAAATTCACCAATAAAAAATTTAGTCATAAAGGTAAAGATTATATGAAAATACATCTTAAGCTAACAAAAACCAAAGAAAAAAGTTGGACAAAATAAACTCACTAAGTAACCTTGAAATGTAGTTCGAATTTTGATGGTAGCAGCAAATTCTTTAATCTCCTATAATATTGGTGTGTGGATTAAGGAGTAACATGCCTAGCTTTAACAAGTTGAGATTCTTTTGAGTTTTATTTGCATTGAATTGTGAGACCCCTAACAACAGCAACTAAGGTAATTCCTCTAGTTAAAGCATGCTTGCTATATTTTTCCTCAGCTTCAATGAGTGTTGTTTGTTTTATTATCAGTGGTGGAGTTATAATTGATGGTAATATCTTGCTTTTTATCCTTCCAAATATCCATTTCCTTTTTTTCTTCTTTAAGAGTATATTGTGAGACCCCTAACAATAGCAACTGAGGCACTTCCTATAGTTAAGCATGCTTATTATGTTCTTCCTCTGCTTCATTGAGTGTAATTTCTTTAGTTGCCGATGCACTAGTGAAAAATGAGTTTTTTACATCGGTTGTTATGGACTTTTTACATCGGTTATTTGAGCGGTGTTGAAACGGGCGATATAGAAAATAAGACTTTTTACATCAGTTATATAACTGATGTAAAAAGTACACTTTCTACATTGGTTGTAGGTAGAATCGATGTAGAAAGTAGGACCTTTTACAACAGTTGTAGACAAAACCGCTGTAAAAAGTCATACTTTCTACATCGATTCTACCTACAACTAATGTAGAAACTCACTTTTTACATCGGTTATAGTCTTAACCGATGTATAAAGTCCATTTTTTTTTAAAATTCATTTTTTTTAAGTATACTGTTATATTATTTATTCATAATACCTGCATATACAAACAGAATGACCAGACACACAATACAGAAATCAAAGAATTTATATATTTAAACTAAATACATAAGTTTTTATTATGAAATTTTAATTTACAAATGAAATAACTTAAAATTACATCAAATGTGTTGTAATTTTAAAAGTTTTAAAATAAGGATTTAAGATGAAATTGTTATCCATTGAATAAAAAACTTTAGGTCCAAATTGTCCAACTTGGACAATTTTAGATTGAATACAATCAATTGTTTACTTATTCAATAATATACTCATTGTATTCAATATTGAACGGGAAACTAAGGGTATGCTCACATTTAAACTCAAGAAAAGAAACCAACTTAACTTAGAAAGATCAACAATAATTCATGATCAACTGCAAGTAACCTATCTCATATCTATTATGACCTTAATAAACTTAGTTATGGATTCTTTATGAATTAAAAATATTTCGTTAACAATTTAATCTACAGAAGCTGAACTTAGGTTATATTCTTAACTCATGAAGATTATTCAATGTTTCAAAACCAGGTTCATGCACTCAAGTATTACCTATATTTAAAACGAAATCAATACTATAACATACATATCACCTAACAAAGCAAAGGTGCAGAGGCTTCTTTGTTCAAGCTAACACAAGCAAACTTTCACATAAATACCTCACAATCAACACAACAATGGTAGAGCGGTGGCAGAGCAATGGTCGGGTGGTGTCCGAGCGAAGGCATAGCGGTAGTCAAGTGAAGGCACGTCGATAACGAAATAAAAAGCTTGCAAATTATAGAAAACAACTAAAATGAATGTAAATTTCAACTATAATAAAAGAAGGAGATGGATAAATAACGACAAAGACAACGAAGGTTGCTTATACCTTAGGGTGCGATGACGACTTCGAGCAGAGGCAATGTTCACAACGGCGACAACGACCACAAACGTAATGACGGAATGCAACGAAAAGTAATAGCGACGGCGGCAATGGTTAAGACGTAAACAAAAACAAAGAGAAAAGACCGAGACAAGAAACTAGGGATTTATAGAATGAGGTTGAAAACGACCAGGGTCAAAAAAAGGGAAAGGGGAAGACTTTTCACATCGGTTGTTTCTAAAAACCGAGGTAGAAACTATTTACTACATCGATTAAACGAATAATCGATATAGAATATTTGCCATTTTATTTATGAAAATGCCATCTTCAACTTTTTACGTTGGTTCCATAAAAAAAGATGTAAAAAATTATTTTAAAAAATCGACTTTCTACATCGGTTCTCAGAACAACCACTGTAGAAATTACTTTCTACATCTGTTGTAGAATAATAGCTGTAGAAAGTAATTTCTACATTGGTTGTTCTGAGAACCGATGTAGAAAGTTGTAATAAAAAACTAACTTTCTACATCGGTTCTCAAAACAACCGATGTAGAAAATACTTTCTATAGTGGTTATTCTGTAACGATGTAGAAAGTACTTTCTACAGCGATTGTTTTGAGAACCGATGTAGAAAGTTCACATTTATTTACAAAATATCATCGCGTTTTTATTTACATCGGTTCATGACCAACCGATGTAAACTCCTGTTATAAAATGTTATTTTTCCACTAATGATGGTTGAGCTGTAATTGAAGGTAATCTCTTTCTCTTTAACCTTCCAAATATCCATTTCCCTTTTTTCTCCTTTTTGAAAAGAAGTTTTATGTTTCCTATGAAACATAATTTAATTTAAATGATTTAATTTGTTTTTAAAAAAGAGTAAGGTATAGTGATCTACCTTCTCTTGTTTGGAAAGTATGTCATAAATAGACTCTTTACCATACTAGATCAGCTCTTCTACTTAACCATTTAACAATATATCAATTTTAATCCCTATGACCTAAAAAAATTCCTTACAGATATCTTGGTATTTAGAATATTTAATTTAACCATGAATCAAATTTAATATTTATAATTTTACTATAAAAAAATATATATCAATATAAAAAAAGAAACAAAATTATGATTTAAAACTTTGCATCAAGATGAAACACTCTGGAAGGTATATTCATATCCAAAATTCAAGATATCTTATGAAAACAAATAAATTACAAAGGAGATTCAAACAAAAACTAACCAACTAACCAATAGGATTATAACTACATAAGGATGAGTTGAACGATACAAGTTCAGAGAAAACATAGTCTAAAACAATGTTGATGCATTCACAGTTTATCTAATGAATTGACAAGCATAATTTATATATACATACTTGAAGGGAACTAACTATTACTTAACCAATAAATGTAAATGGGAGAGGAAGAAAAATTTTCAATTGCATTTACCTTCTTTTTACATACCAAGGACACCATAGTATTTTAATTATTATATCAATACAATTATTTTATAAATGTTATTTTTATCTTTATTAGTATTATTATTATAATTACAATTACAATAATGATAATGATAATAATATTATTATTTTGTTATTTTTAATATTTTAAAATTATATTATTTTAATATAACAAATTTTTAAATTAATATTTTTATTTATACATTTTTTATACATTTATAATAATAAATAAAATAGATAATTTAATTTTTTTAACAGCTTTATAAATTAAAAAATAAATAATTTAAATGTTAAATACATATCAAAATATAAAAAAATATTAAATTCATTCTTTAAGATTAATTTAAATTTTAAAAGTTATAATTTTTGTTTAGAAATAATTATTTATCATATAAAAATATAATAATTTTTTGAAAATTTTTTTTATTACTTTTAAATACTTAAATCAATGTTAATAGCCTATGTTATCATATATATATATATATATATATATATATATATATATATATATATATATATATATATATATATTATACTTAAAGGTTAACTGTTATAATATATATTATTGTTATATAAAATAAATATTAAATAATAAAAATTTTATAATAATTATATATAAAATTATTTATTTTAAATATTAATAATAAAATAATATATAAAATAAAAATATATATAACTATATAATACTTTTTATATTATAATTATTATATCAGTATAATTATCTTATAAATATTATTTTTATCTTTATTATTATTACTATTATAATTATAATCATAATAATTATAATAATATTATTATTGTTTTTATTATTTTATTATTTTTAATATTTTAAGATTATATTATTTTAGTATAACATAAATTTTTAAATTAATGTTTTTATTTATATATATTTTATAAATTTATAATACTAAATAGAATAGATAATTTGATTTTTTTAAGAGCTTTATAAATTAAAAAATAAATAATTCAAATGTTAAACACATATCAAAATATAAAAAAATATTAAGTTCATTTTTTAAGATTAATTTAAATTTTAAAAGTAATAATTTTTGTTTTTAAAAATAATTATTTATTATATAAAAATATAATAATCTTTTTTTAATAAAGTTTTTAATACTTTTAAATACTTAAATCAATGCTAATAGCTTAGGTTATCAAATATATATATATATATATATATATATATATATATATATATATATATATTATACCTAAAGGAAGCTTTTTGTAAACTTGATTTTTTGAAAGATGTGCAACGCTAGTATCCAACTCTGACTATGCTACCAGGTCACTCAGAACATCAATAACATTGTTCTTTACCTTATCTCTTACTTCCTTTTTATAATAAATAAAAGTTGCGTGTGAGAACCTTTACTTTTTATATACAATGTATCTTGGAGTTTAAAAATAATTTTACTAATTCTTTATTTAAAACTCAATTTCATCACTAAAAAAGTATTTTTATCTTCTCACTAGCTTCCAAAACTACGAATCATATCACTTCTTATCTTTAATTAATATAATATTTTGAAGTTTCTAAAGCGATGCATCGACCAGCATTGCAGTTCCGAATGCGTGTCTTGTATACTTTGTTATAAATTTGAAGGAAATCAAAGAAATGCTGCATTCATTAATTAAAAGGAAATAACTCGTAACTAAATTACATTATAATCTAAATATGAGATTTTATATATATTTTTTTGGTACAGTTCATTCTTTTAGACTTTAAATTATATCAGCTATTTTTCATTTATTTTACACATTTAGTTTTAACAATAACTCATTAATTAAATTAGCAATCTAAATAACTTAATACTACTTAAAAGGGTTTACTAGCATTTTATTTTTAACTTGTATAATTTTTGTAAATTAATGTCTAAGTTTTAATATATTATAAATTAATTTTATTTCTAAAAATTATACAAATTAATCTTTTTATTTATTTAAAATAATTTAAATTAATCATAAATAATACTAATGGAAAATTTAAAAGATTGTTAAAAAGTTTATGGTGATATCATTGAAAAATTTAGGCAAATGGATACTCATGCATTATATCAAATGTTAGGAGACAAATTAAATATTAACTATGTGGATACAAAAATTTTGGATATATATATATATATTAAATTATTAATTTACAGACTACAGTCCTATGATGAAAAAGACGTGTTTTCGTAGAGCCAAAATAGCCCCCGACTTGTGTTCAATCACTACACAAAAGTAACTAACATTTGCCTTTGGTGTTCAATTATTCGCAATGATGCAAACACAAACTGGAGCAGCTGCTCCTTTCAAATAATAGTCCCATCGGCAGAAATATAAAGGATTAATCTCTTATACGGATCAATCTTACTAACCTTTTTTAATGTATAATTTAAAATATATATTAAAATTAATAAATAAATTTTATAAAAAAATATTATTTAATATTATTAATATATTCAACTTTTTTATTTCAATTAAAATTTTAAATATAAATTTTTATTGAATGTTACTTTTATTTATCATAAACATAATGAATTTAAAATTTAAAATTTTATGTAAATTATTTTAATATTTTTTATCATTAAAATAATTTTATGATACATTATTAAGTATAAATAAGAAAAAAATTATTTTTATTTTAAATAAAAGTTAGAAATATTTTAAAATTTTTGGTTCAATTAATTTATATGCTTATTAAAAATCATTTTTTAAAATTATTTATTTAATTATTTATATTTTTAGATATAAAAATAAGTCAAATCAATTATTTCAAAATTTTCTTCTTCTATTTTATCTATTTAAATACATGCTTTTCATCTTTTTTTAATTTTTATTTATTTTCAATTTTATTTTTTTATCTAAACAATAAATTAAAAATTTATTCGATGTAGTTTTTTTAAATGATGTGCAATGTGTTTAAATAGTAATTATATTTTTTTAAAAATGCACTGATAAACTTATGTTATTAAATTATTAAATATACTACAGTAAATATTTAAATTACTGAAAAGAATAAATATATAATTATTAATAAATTTTTAATAGATTTTTAAATATTTTTCTTCTTAGCATAGACTTGTATATATGCATTAAAATTCAATATAATTTATATTTTTAAAATCTTTAAAAATTATAATACAAGTTTTACGTTTCTAGTATTATAAAACTTTCATTATCAAATTCTTAATTTATTTGTTTTAAGTTAAATTGAAAGTCTCCTCCGCTCTTCTTCAATAATAAATTCTTTTAATTTTGAATATTTGAAAATATAATTATGTTAAAATTTGTAAAAAATACTTACAATAATTTAATTTAACTTCAAAAATTTTAAATATGAAAAATTACAAACTATAAACTTTAAAATAATGCTAATATATTTTAAAAATATTAGTTAAGAGATTAAAATATATATTAAAAAATATTATAAATATAAAAATAACAATTTTCACATACATTTAACTATTATTTTAATAAAATTTTATTTTTTATTTTTTAAAATATCTTTAAACCACTTAATTAATCACACCAACCATTAATATTTTTTTATAAAAAAATTTTATTAAATAAATAATTATTAGTCCCAACAATTTCTCTTGAGTTTAGTATGCTTAGATTTAGTGTATGTTTGAAAAAATATTTTAATTAATTGAAAGTTATTTTTTTTAAGATATTGGTAAAAAAGTGTTAATATATTTATAATATTTATTAATATCTTTTAAAATTTAATTATTATTAATTTTTAAACTTTTTAGCCCATAACTATTTTTTTATTTTTTATTGTTAACATATTTGAATAATTTAATCTATTATTTAATTATTTAGTTTTATATATTTAATAGCATTTGATTCTTTAATAATAATGTTATTAATTTTGATATATTTTTTATATTATCATAAAATTATTATTTTAAATTATGATTTTAATATACTTTATTTATTATAATTATTATATTACTCATTATTAAAATAAATATTAATTTTTGATAAAAATTAAAATTTTAAAAATAACCTTTTAAAAAATTTTATTTAAAATTTTTTATATGAAAATGAAAAAATAAATATTTTCTTCTAAATTTTTTTTTATATCATTAAATTTTAATATTTTAAAATAAATAATATATCACAGTTATCAAATTTTAATTAATTAATTAATTATATCTTTATTTTTCATTTACATTAATCAATTAATTCAACCATAAATCTTATCAAACACTTTTAATTTTATTACCAATCTATCAAATTTAATTTTTCAACTAATTTTTATTTTTTCACTTTTAACTAATTTTTTTATACTCAACTAACCTATTCGTTAAATTTGAAAAATACATCCTTAAAGCATTTACAAGTAAGAAATATTGCCAAAGTTGCTTAAAAAATTTTATTAATGTTTTGTAGGACCTATGTACATATGAGTTCTGTTACTTTTTATAATTTAATTTTTAGTGAACTTTACATATTATATATGTTATATTTTTATATTAATTTTATCTTTTAATTATAATTTAAATAATGTATCAAATTTTTAGATATTTATGTAAGTTTTAATTCATTTAAAATGTAAAAGATTTATATACTTCTCAGATCATTTATGTAAATTTCAATTTATTTAAAATGAAAATTTAGATAGACATTTTTATTGTAGAAATTCTATATTCACCTTTGAAAATGTGAGGTTGCACAAAAAGATTAGTGAACATGATCTTCTTCATTCCTCTTGTAACTCCTTTTCATTCACACCATAATTTTGTTTAACCATAGTTGCTTACGTTTTTGCAACGTTGGACTATTTTCTAATTCTTAATTCCACATTCATCTTCATTTTTTGGTGAGAACATTCCACATCATAAATTCATTCTAAATCCATGATTACATAATATATAAAGAAATATAGAAGAGGATAGTGAGATATTTTCATTCAAATAAAAGTTTGAATAATAGTAGTATACTACATTACTCTTTAATATTTTTAACGTGTAACTTCTTTAGCAGTCACAAATAACTATCTTATAATTAATCTTAGCAACCAATATATGCGTAAATTTATTCCATCAACCTCATACCTAAACACATGGGTATTACCATTTAATATATCAACCTAATTTAAGCTCTAAACAAATGCAATTAATGTACACGACATTATTTTACATCCTCTTCTTAGATTCATGTGATGATAGATTTAGAATTACATTGAAGTAAATTGTATCCCACACTACAATAATCCTCACTAATGTCAAGTTGGCAATCCTTTCAATATGCATATTCATATAGCCTAAAATGACATTACTACACAGCACGGTCATGCCATGTATTGCACGGTTGTGCTCATTTAAAATTGAATATATTTTCTCATGAGAACGATTGTGTCTTTGTTGCATGATTACAAAAATTCATATGAATTCTAAGTTTTGATACGAGCACGTTCCAACCCCATTCTACACAATTGTGCCTAGTTTGTATGATCGTGCCCCTTTATGTATTCTAGGCTTAAACATGAACATGAATATGCCTCATGTTTGGCAAAACCTTTCTAATTCCATATGTAAAAGGTTTCATTCCTAGCATGATCATTACCTTGTTTGCACGGTTGTGCCATATTACGAAGGTCTTCTCTATTTAATTAAGCACAGTCATGCTCATCTCTACATGATCGTACCAATAGTTCTAGACTGACTTTTAAAATTTTTATTTTGCAATAGTAAATGCTTCCATGCACGTAGAAGAGAACACAAACGTCCACTTCTACTTAGTTCAATCCACCATATGGATTGGCCTACTACATTCTGACACAAGAGATTGCAAGCATGCAATTCTAATTGGATAGGTTTTTGAGCTTCTCTTTTATTCCGACCCATAGTTAGGAGTGAGAATCCTTGCAGTTGCTTGCCATTGAAGACCATGTAAGAAGTTATTTGGATAGGATGGTTGGACTATAACTACTTTCATATAAGAGCCTACTTTGGAGTTCTTTACTTCCTTCATTTGCTACCCCCTGACAGATAACATGTCCACACAGGTTGTACACTACCAGATCGATAGTCATTGATTCCAAGAGACTTTCGCCGACTTCAATATCGCTTTGGGGTTTGAGACACTACAGGATATTCTCATGCTAAAGTACCTAGAAGCCCTCATCAACCTGAAAAATGATTTTATTGAGGGGTCTTTTTGGTTCAAGATCATAGGATCCTATTCTTACAATCCACGTGTCTTAGATTCCATAATCGTTTAAGACCCAATCCTTTGTATGCTCCACCGCTGGTTCTCCCTCTGGATCTTCGCTAGGAACGACAGCACAGGGGTCATTTCCAGGATCAAGTTATTCCTCCTGTGGGCCACCGTTAGATGAAGAAGGGTTTACCCTAGAAATTTTTCATCATATCTTGCTAGGGGACTGGCCAGAGGTAGAAAACAAGGAAAATGAGCTACATTGGTATTGGATCTTACATCATAACCCTCTGTCATCATTGTGGAGTCCCTCCCATGATAGCAACATTAGATTAGCCAATCACACTAATTGGCATCAGCACACAGTTGCATATGAGGGAGATATGACGAGGGCTCTCAAGACACCTACACCTTTACACCTCAGCAGTAGCCTCAACAGAAGTTGCAGCAGGAGCCGCCACCACAGCTGCAACAGTAGCAGCAACAGCAAGATCCACCATCGTAATAGCATCAACAGGAGGTTCAAGTGACAGAGGAGCATGTGGACCTCAACATGGATGAGGAGCATCCCTAGGTCCATTCCCTCTCAACTCGTCTAGACAATCTACAACTACAGGTGGATGGAATCTACAATCGTTTGGATGTGTGTCGTTGCACATCAAGCATTAGTAGACTCACAAGACATAATTTTTGTGGGGATGGACACTTAGTTTACCATGTTACTTCATTTACTACAGAGCTAGATAGGCCCTTTATTGTCACAATGACTTGTTTATATTTTATTTTTCTTTTCTTTTATTTTTTATTTCTTAAGATTTTATATTAGGATTATTAGATATTTTAATTTTAATGTATTTTCTTTTTATTCTTTTTGTACAAAACTTAACTCTTACAGAACTATTATTATTATTATTATTATTATTATTATTATTATTATTATTATTATTATTATTATTATTATTTACTTGATTTTCTAACTCTAACACATGTTCTTAGTGTGAGTAGGTTAACTTAAAGCTCAAAGACTTCTTTCCTCATTGCTAGCACCTAACATGATAAGTAAATCTAGGACAATGTTTACCTTCAAGTTTGACGAGGAAGACCTTCTTCCTTCTAAAATCTCTTTTCAAAAAAATCATTTGTCCTTCCTCTTTATTTTATTTCTCCCCATCTTAATAAATAATTTTTCTAGCTAAATTGAGAATGTGGCATACGATTAAGTTTGAGAAGGGATATCTGTCCTTGGTTTTTTTTTTCTATATTGTTTGTACCTACAATAACCCCATTTTTTCATGGATTGTTGGTTGGTTTTGGATTCAGAAATTTCTTAATTTTTGTAACAAATACTAATTGAACATAATAAGGAAATGAGTATTTTTTATATAAATAAATGATAATTAGTGATGTTCTTTATCATTTTATTTAAAGTAGCCTTAGTGAAATCATTGAGCTTAATTGAAATAAATTGCTGTAATTTCAAGTATCCTTAGATCGAAGATAAAATAAATACTTGGGGATAGACAAGTGATCAACTAAAAATTCTAAATTCAAAGAACCTAAGTAAATGAGCTAAAAAGTCTAAGGGTTTAGGACTGCTAAGATATTTATAAAAGAAAAAGAAAACTCTTTGTTTTTCTTTTCTTACATTTATCTAACCTAATGATGTAAATTTTCTTGGCTGCATTTTAACCATATAAAGACATTTTGAGTACTGTACATACTTTAACTTTTAATGGAGACTTTGAGGTTTAAAATTAAGTCTATGATAGTGAAAAGTTATGAGGAGTAGAGTGAAAATGATTTATACCCTCATACAAAGAGACAATGTAACATTCCAAATTTTCTCTGCTTGATTTTATGATTTCAAATTTAATAATTCTAAATAGAAACCCAAAATAGACATTAAAGTCTAGAAATTAGAACTAAACTCCTTCTTTTCACCACTTGTCATTCCCAGAATGATGGTCAAACAAAAATGGTGAATAGGACTCTCTTTATCCTATTAAGAATCATGATGGATAAAAAAAGTCTTTGGAGGATTTCTTTCCACATGTAGAGTTTTTACCCTACAATAAGACTCCTCATTCTACCATCAAACATGTCCCTTTTAAGGTGGTATATAGGTTTAACCCTCTCCCTCCATAGATTTACTATCCATCTCTGACCTTTCTTAATACCATAGCAAAGATAGCGCTAAAAAAGAAAACATTATTCAAGATCTCTATGTTAAGGTTAAGGCCCCCATTATGAAGAAAATGATCAATTATGCTAGGTTAGCTAACAAGGGTAAGAAAGAGGTTCCTTTTGGACCTGGCGATTAGGTTTGGCTCCATCTGAAAAAAGAAATATTTTCATCCTTTAGGAAATCTAAATTGCAACCCAAGGGTGATGACCCCTTCTAGGTCTTGGAGCGCCTAGGCCCAAATGCCTACCATCTTGATCTTCTTGGTGATTATGGTGTCAATGTCATATTTAACATTTCTAACTTTTCTCCCTTCTCTGTAGGTATTGATATTGAAGATTCATATTCGAGGACGAATTCTCTTGAAGAGAGAGGAGATGATGCAAAGGTCACCATAGATAGATCTTACAAGCCCATTAGGCCCATCACTAGGTTTAAAGCCAAGAAGTTGAAAGGAGAGGTAAGGGCTCTACTTAGCTGGAAAGAGGACTTTCTTGAAGCCCTTACCACTCCCATACTTGTTTGATTCCAAACACCTTAGAATAGGTTTAATGCCTTTCTATGTACTAAGACTAGAGGGCCCTATATGTATATGTTAAAGGAACCATTTTGTATACTTTTTCATAAATCTTTTGGACCCATCTAAGCCCTATTAGAGGGATACATGAGGGCTTAATAAAGCATGGATGATGGCCTCATTTTAGGTCCAAAATCCAAGTCTAAGACACCAAGGTTGGAGGCAAAATTTGCACTCAGTTTTGCCCATATATAACTCATAAATAAGTGCACTTATAGCCATTTTCTACATTTTTTTATCATATATTGAATTCAAAATTCACAACATAGTCTTTTCCTCTCAAATTTTTCTATTCTTAGCTAACTTTGAAAAGGAATCCTCCATATCCTTGGAAAGGAGTAAATATGCTTATCTCCTTAAGGAGTGGCACTTAAGAATTATCATCATTGCTTCCTCATTTCAACTCCATTAAAGTTGCAACCATCACCTCCATCTTGTCCAAAATTCCACCTCAAAGTGAGGTCCATATCACTCGATGATCTCATCCCCACCAAAGAAATTTGGCTACCCATACTTACCATGCACATGAGACTCTCTTATTTATTTGGAATAGAGGTACCCATAGTTACTCTATATCTCAACTATTAATAGACTTTTGTTTCTTGTTGATGGATGGGTAATGGTTATTTGGATTCATATTTTTTTTAGAACTTAGGCTTAATAAATTTTTTGGATATACATGTTGGTATTAAAATAAATAAATTTATTTGATTTTAGCTTAGTTTAATTGATTTGGGTTAAATATTTTAATTTATTCTAAATTTAAATAAAAATCTATTAAAATTATGATTGGAGAAATTTTATTTTAATAAATTTATTTTAGTCTAATTCATTAGATTTCATTCCTAATCATGTCAATAGATAAGAAATTAAAGTCACATATTAGTAAATGAATATTTTCATGATAATTTAAATATTTAAACTAAAAATTTCTCTTTCTAAACATTTAATGTGTTATATATGTGTTTCTTTTAAATAAAAATAAAATTATTAATTTTATTATTTGTTAAATTTAAATTTATATTGTTATATTGTGCTTAATCTATATCTTTGTTAGTCTTATCAAAACTGTTACTATGGATCTCACACAATGAATCTTAAAATATGAATATGTGATCCTTTTCAATTTTTATATTTTTCTAGCATTGTAAGGGCTTGTAGTACATCAATATGTTTGTCTTAAATCTTATGCTAAATACATTAGATTTAAAATATAAATTATAATTATATCTTTTAAATAAATTTTTTAATTTTAGATTCCACACAATGAACCTTAAATTTGTATGTGACATTATCTATCATCATATATTTTCAAAATTGAATGGATCTATAGTGCAACTTCTTGTTGTCATAAATATGTGTATAAGTGGATTTAAAAATTATTTTTAAATATAAGTTTTAAATTATAAATTTTGAATAATATTTTAATTCTAGATCTCACGCAATAAATCTTAAATCTGCATGTGTAGCGTTCTCTACCATCACATATTTTCGGAATCGTATTGATTTACATTGCAACCACTAGTTATTTCAAATCTTATGCACGTGTGGATTTAGAATATTATTTTTAAATATAAAAATTTTAAATAAATATTTTAACTCTAAATCTCATATAGAAAACCTTAAATTTGTTTGTATAGTATTCTGTGCCATCACGTAATTTTGGAATCATAAAGATTTATAATGCAACACTTTGACGAAGTCACTTGTATGGCTGTCAAAATCTTTAGAGCACTCATGAATCAACTCGGTACGTGTATACATTATTTGTGCAAAATCGATAAAAATAACAAGAATTATGGGATGTAACGTGATACTTGAGCCCTTAGCTTATTCTTTGTTCACATAAGCTATGTTTCATCAAAACACTGTCAGTTAAGTTTATTTGTCTAAATCTAGATCACAATCTAAAAAATATTGATGCATTTACACTCATTATAACCCAACAAAATATCTTTTTTATAATTTATTTTATTAAAAATTTTAAAATATGTGGAGAATTGTTATAAAAATTGGTTATTTCAAAAGATTTTAAATATAATCATTATTATTATTGTTATTATTTTAAATTTAAATATCTATGTTAATTTATAATTATCATTATAATTTTAAGATATTTATAATTTATCATTAATTATTTTAAATTTAATTTATGAATTAATTATTTATTTTTACTTTAAAAATTAATTATAATTTTAATTTTTTAATTAAAAAATTATTATAACTATTTTTTATTATTATAAATTTTATTTTCAACGGTAGTAATTTTAATTTATAATCATTGGTTACATTCAAATTTTTTATATATATAATTATTTTCTATTGGATTAATATATAAATATTTCTTGAAAGTTCTGTTTTCATAAATTATTCAAAAAAAAATTATTATATCTAAAAGATTAGTCATACACACAAATTTTTTAAAAAAATATTATCATACACGTACAAATCACCAAATATTCTGACACTAAATTCAACATAATATATAAAAATATTATTAAAGATTTAATTTTAAAATTAAAAATATTTTAAAACAACTTCTAATTTTATTTGAATCTATTTAAATTGAATACTATAAAAATTTTAATTTTCTGGATACTTCTAGCTGATTAATCTTCCAATCGCGGTATTAATTTGGCCAGAAATTGATGATGAATCTTCAAACTTTTAGCGGAGGTTGTCTTTCTTTCGTTTTCAGTAATTTTCCCAATTGAATGGACTTCCCCCGTTTCTCCAATTTGTCCAATTAATGTGGGTTTGCTTACTGAATAACCTTGAATTGAATGGATTGCATGAAATGTAATTGGCACCTGCCCCACTTTTTTCCTTACAAATTTTTTCTCTAAAATTAGGATGTTACAAATGAAAACAAGAATTGTCAAAAATATAACAATAGTACTTCTTAAAAAATTGTTAGACTAAAAATTATTTAATTTATAAATAAAATAAATTACATTACATAATTTCATATTTTTCCTAATTTGTTATCAAATTATATTCATAACAATTTTGTATAAAACGTAAGAATATATTTAAACTAAATTGACTGGAATAAAATAATTTAAAAAATAATAAAAATAAAGTAATTAAAAAAAAATTTAAATTATTTATTTTTTACATAATTAAAAAATTAATGTGCAATAAATTTTTAAAATAATATATGTTGTTCAATCTCCTATCTGTTATTTGGGCTTGTTTATCTTCTTCCCGTGAATATACAGTTGTCTTTTTTGTTAATAGGTAACGTAAGCACTAGATGCTTCTTCTTTTTTACCACATCATCCTTCTCTATTTCAAAATCTAGTAAGTACCCATTTTTATCTTTAAATTTTGTTTAAGCACCTCCGTTAAAGAAACTCTTAGACATGTAATGAGGTGGTGAACCTCGATTTGATAGATACCCTTTCCATTAATGTAATTTTAATTACACAAAAAATTTATTATTGATTTTATTTTAAAATATTAATTTCTCACTTTATATAATATTTTTAAAAAAATTTAAAAATAATTAGATATCTTTATATCTTAAATTATTTTTTTAAATGAGATTATTGATCAAGAAATGTTTATTTTCTTAAGTCTTATAACTTTATTTAACTATCTTATTTTCAAGGAGATCTTTTTACTCACAAATCCATATTTTTTGTAAAGATGTTTTTTTACGTGACTTAAATTTAAATGCCCTACTTGAAATGTTAAAACTTCTCATGCTAATTTGATAATGTGTTGAGTCGTAAATTTTGTAATAAAGATCGATGCGTAAACACGTGATATAAACCTAGTTCAAATTCTATTCAAACAAAAATATATCAATTAAAATGAATTTAATCATTAATTTTTTTAAACTCCCGTTAGTATATAATTCTTTTGCAATTTTTTATATAAAATTTTTTGTTATTATTAAAAAAATATATATGAGGAGAGAGGGATAGGGATCTATCGTTTTCCCTTTTGGATCCATCCCAGCCCAGATGATGACGTATTGAATTTTTTAAATAATTAATTTACTCAAAATAATTATTTACTCAAAATAATTATTTACTCAAAAGTCAAAACTATTCTTTCCATAAATTAGTCACTCATGACTTGACTATTTTGTACAGGAATACTGACGTGTACGTAGAATCTGTGACCGCAAACATCTATGGTTACATCAATGATTACGCATTTATAATTTTTATTTAATATGATATTTCAGATATTTAAATAATAGTTTAACTTTAAGTTCTTCATATATTATTAACGTTAAAAAATGTATATTTTCAATCAATGGTATTATAACTTTTAAAAAGTTATTATAAATTACAATTTTTAATTATAATAATATAAAAAAGTTTAAATTATTAATATATTTAAATTATTTTTTAATCCATCCCTTGAATAGTTCATTTTAAAAGTTATATTTTTCACATTAAAACTTAAATATTAAATAATGAAATATATTTATTTTCGTAATGAATTTATATGCTTATAAAAATTATAACCAGATTAAATTAAGTTATAAACTCCTAAATTATAAAAAGATAGTACTTTTCTTAAATAATGCGGAAGTAAATCTCAATATTAATTAAGATTCTATTTGGTATAATTACTAGTTTAAAGTTTTAAAATTTTTAGAAATTTAAATAATTTTTAGTTTATAACTTTTAATTTTTATATTTACAATTTATATACTGATGATGGCAGCTGTCATGATTATAATAACAATAATGTAATTTTTTTTTACCATAAATAAAAATTCAAACATATACATAGATGCATAAGATTTTTATCCCCCCCACTAGAATATTCCTAACTTTAGGGAGGTAAATCCTTAACATTATATAAATAACACAAGGGAAGCTAAAATAGAGTGCATAGCGATTCTACTAGTCCTTATCCTTCACCACCCACAAACTATATTTTGTGTTATTTGAACACAAAATATCTCACATTGAAGAAAAATTAAAATGGCCCCAAAGCCTCATGCTGTATGTGTACCATTTCCAGCACAAGGGCATGTGAACCCTGCTATGCAATTAGCCAAACTCCTTCGTTGCATTGGTTTCCACATAACATTTGTGAACACTGAGTTCAACCACAATCGTTTTGTTAGGTCTCATGGAGCAGAGTTTGTTAAGGGTCTTCCAGATTTTCAATTTGAAACTATACCTGATGGTTTGCCACCTTCAAATTTGGATGCAACTCAGGATGTTCCACCACTGTGTGATGCAGTTAGGAAAAATTGTTATGGTCCATTCAAAGAGTTGGTTATGAAATTGAACTCTTCACCTGAAGTTCCTTCAGTTAGTGTCATAATTGCTGATGGGACTTTTGGATTTGCTGGGAGAGTTGCAAGGGAATTGGGTATACCTGAGGTTCAGCTTTGGACTGCTTCAGCTTGTGGCTTTGTGGGATATTTGCAATTTGATGAACTTGTCAAAAGAGGCATTATTCCATTCAAAGGTAAGGTTCTCTGTTTTTTCATTTTTTATTCTGTTGGGTATTGCCATTGTTTATAAATCAATGAATAGTTATTTTATTAAAAATTTTATAGGAAGTGGATTAAAAAATTTATGATGAAAATATACTAAAACATATTTTATATTTTTAATATTTTAATCAATATTCTAAAATTATAGTTTTTAAAAATCCAACTACCAATTGAATTATGAATTAGGTATCCCTTCAATTCATTTTAACTAGAGAATCGTTGAGAAAAAATCGGTATAAAATTAGTATAACTGCAAAAAAAAGAAAATCAATACATTAGAACCAACCAATAAAACTAATAAAAAATCAATTTGCATAAAATGATATTATTTCAATTATTTTTGAAAAAATTAAAATTATGTTATAATTTATTTAATTTTTATACATAAGTTAAATTTAAAAATTAATTTTTTTTATTTTTTATTTTAATTATATAGAAATATAATATTTATGTTATTATATTTTTAATATTTTTAACGTATTATAAATAATATTAATTAATATTAATATAATTATATTTTAATAACAATTAAAATATTAAACCTTAAAAAAAGCTTAACCAATTCGATTTTAAAAATTTTGCTAAAAACATTGGTTCACAATTACTTTTTTTCAATTTCTGGACATACAAAGTTTATGATTATTGAAAGCATTTTCAGAGTTGAGTGTACGAGAATCAAGACATCCAATAGCATAGCAACGCCTCCTTTTTCCAATTTTTAATAAAACTAAAAAAAATTACCAAATTATAAGTGATTATTGTTAAAGGAAAAGGAATAAGTAATATTGGACAAAAATTTGTTCGTAATAATGAGTTAATTTAGCAACAAATGACATGCATTTTTTTCATCTTTTCAACAATAGGTTTTTGTGTTTAAAAATAAAACACGTGATAGAATATACTTGGGAGAGATTTTTATTCTTGATTATTTTTTAAATCAGTAAAACATGAAGTCATGCAATGCATTTCCGAAATAAACCGAAACACTTTGACACTAATTTTTAATTTTTCATTTCTAAATAATATATATTTAATAAGTCTTATTGACAAGTACTTTGAAACTATTGGTTAAAGAATTAAATAACTAGTTTTTTATTAAAAAAACTATTCCCCCAACAGCCATAAAAATGAGGAAAGAAAATTTTTATTTTTTTAATTTTTAATTATTAAAACTATTAAATATCTTAAAAATCATATTTCTTATTTTCAATTTAATTTTTAAAATTAATACAAAATAAATTTATATATTAATTCATTAATTAATTTTTATTTATGCAAACAAAAAAAATATTTTTCTATTTTATCAATTTCAATAACTTATCTTTTAGTTTTACTTCAACTTTATTTTTATTCTACTATTATTATATTTTCAAATAGATCATTAGGGATGAGGAATATCCTTATTTTTGGTTGATTTGTACTTTCATTAGTATCATAGCAATTGTGATTGGGGAAGCATGATGAACTGGACCAGATAGTTTTCTCTGAACTGAGAATCAATTTCATGAATTGTCAACTGGTTTCAGAACAGACTGTAAAATCAGCACTCATCAATGAAAGCTTGACCAAATGACCTTTATAATTTATTTTCAGATACTTTGCTTCGGATTTCTTTATTTATTTTTCAAATTTAATAAAAACTATTCCTCTATTATGATCGATTCAAATTTCTTTACAATTAAGCTATTAATTCATCCATAATTAAAAATTAAAAATTAAAATAGTTTATTAGATTCAAATCTTATTATTATTTTTGTATATTGAAACTTTCCTACAACTGTCACATAAGTCTTTCTCATAGACCATTTAAACTCCAAGTCTTTCCGAGTTGTATAATTGTTTCTAGCCACTACAAAATACAGTGTTCCAGATAATTCTCAAATAAATTTTAAAAAAAAAACATAAAATATGTGTATCTCAAATAAATAACATATAAAGTAATATAAATTTTTCAATACATATAAATTTCAAATGAATTGAAGTAATATCACACGTTTTGGAAATAATAAATAATAAAACATATACATTAAATAAAATCGATATTGTGATATAGGAGTAATATATATAATGCAAAAATTTTAAACTAATACGAACAAATATTTTAATAAAAAATATTGGATAATTAATTAATAAATACTTTTTATTAAATGTTACCGTGAAAGTTTCTAATAAAAAATTTATTTTTATTACATCACATATATTTTTTATATAAATAAGATTATTATCATAAAAAATATTTATAATTTTAAAAAATTAAATAAAAAGTACTATAAATATATATTCTAAAAAATATATGATATATTTTTTATTGAAAAGGAGAAAAAGGATACGATGCTATTAATTTTTAAAAAAAACTTTATAAAAAATAGAGAAAATAAATTTTTATTTTTATTTTTAAATTTTAAATTATTAAAATTATTATATATTTTAAAAAATATAAAAAAATAAATTACATTTTTTAAAATTATATTTTATATTATGAATATATATTATTGTTTAACTATTTAAATAATTTTTTATTTTTTATATAATTGAAACATAACATAAAAATTATAAAATAATGAACAGTGGCAACACAAATTGAAATGAATGGAAGATGTGACATGTGCACTAAGGTAAACAGTGTGATTATGATTCATGACATGTGAGTTGGCTAACACAGGCTCCGTACCTGAGTTGCTCACTGTGAATCTGGGGCCATACTCTCACGCTTCCACATACTTCAATAATGTCAAAAATTTATCTTCTTTATCTTTTCTTTTTATTTCCTTCTCAACAAATAAATCTCTTCAGTATCACACACTTCTCACTTATCATTCATTCTGTTCACTTGTTATTCACTTATTCAATTGCTTCTTACATGGTAGAACTATTGTACGTTATAGGAATAATCACTGTTAAATTAAATAATTAAGATTTAAATATTTATAATAAAATATATTAATATCAAAATTTTATTTAATTAAAAATTATATATTAATTTAAAATTTAAATTATACATAAAAAATTAAATATAATATAATATTTTTAATTTTTATAAATATTAAAAATAATATTATTTTATATATAGATAATTTTTTTAATATTTTTTAATTTATCAACCTTTTAATTTATTAATTTTTTATCATTTCTATTGTTTTATTACTAATTTTTATTAAAATAATTTTATAATTTAAATAATTAAAAACTATTTAATATTACCGCCTTATTCGCCTAGTACATATCAAATGATCCAGGTTTGATTCATTTAGATTAACAAAAATAATAATTTTAAGATTTTCTATGAAAAAAATTTCTACGTACAAAAATATTATTTATCCAATTATATATTTCATTTAAAAGTTAACAATTTTTTTTTAAAAAAAAGAAACTTACTTGTGTGAAAAAATTTATTTTCTATTTGATAATTTTACAATTTTTAATTATTAAATAAATATTTTAAAGAGATTTCATATCATGTTTTTGAAATATTAAATATAAATATTTTTTATTTAATGTTTATTATGTTCGTGATATGTAGAAAGTTATTCAAGGATGTAAGAAAGTTCAAATAAAAATTATCATAGGAATTGACCGCGTTTTGCATGACACGAAGAGGGATTTGATTGGTTGACTGCCACCAAAATATAAAGAATTAGCTGCTTATAAAACATGATTGTTGCTTAAAAAAAAAAGACTACCATTAAAAAATAGTTGTACATTCATAAACACTGTAAAAATTATTTTAAGTGTTTAAAGTAAAACCTTTTTAAAAAAATTACAATTTTTAAATACTTAAAATCATCTATAAAAAAGGATTTTTAATAAAAATGGTAAAAAAAAAACGAGTACACTTAAAAAATGTTTATTATGGTTTATAATTATATGCTTTGACCAAAATAGGCTGAAAAATCATTAAAAAACTCGGTGTCGAAGTCGGAGCACAAACAAGATAGTTAACATCGGAGAAAGTGGGCATTTAGTCATTTACGTTGTTCGTTAGAGAAGTGAAAAAAAATAATAAGGGGAAACAAAAACAAAATTGAATTTAAACTAAAGAGAAGATAATAAAGTAAATTTTTTTGAAAATATGTATAAAAATGATTAAAAGAACAAAATGTTTTAAAGATATTTAATGAAAACAAGAAACAAATTGAAAAGTGAAACTGAAAAAAGAAATCAATTAAACAAACTTTAATTCAGTTAACTTTAATAGCAGTTTAATATTTTCTTAGCATACTTTTTCAATGTTTGGTGGCTTATGATTAGAAAGTAATGAATTATAGATGACAGAGTGTAACATAAACTGTAAATAACGATGTTAAAATCAACTCAAAGTTGAGAGGAATTATTTTAGAAAGATTAAAATAGAAGTTAAAGTATAATTTACCTAAAATTATAATGAAGAGCACTATTTGGTATATATCATAAGTATTACTATATATTTAGTTTTGACTAATTTTAATTAATTTTTAACAGATCCATAAAAAATAACTATAAACTGTTTTAAATATAAATTGAACTAAATATATAATAAAAAAAATTGTTGAAATTTGTTCAGCGATTCTCATTATATGATTTAATTGCCAATGATATAGGAGGTTACCATAAAGCAAGGTGCGACATAACATAAGCCACCAAAACCATGCTTTAGTATCAAGGCATACACATTTGTATATACAAGTACATATTACATAGGTTCAAGGGTGATAAATATAAACCTTTCAGATGTACTTAATAAAAACAGTGGTAAAAACAATTCCCATTGTAACGAATGAAATTATATATATGAATAAAGTTTCATCCCCAGACTCTTTCTTAACAAATGAAATTTTCAATTGTCATTTATTATTGTCTTGTTAAACAATTCTTTATCATGAATTTTCTCCTCAAAGCTGTTTATGCTTATCCGGGAAAAAATATCAAATGTTTAGGTGGTGTTTGATTTGTAAAATATTTTTTTTTCATTTATTATTCTTGTTTTTATTTATTAAAATTTATCTTTTTATTTCTATTTTCTGTTTTTAAATTTTTATACAATAGGTAATGAAAATAAAAAATAAAAAATAAAAAAATAATTTTTCTTTTATTTTTACTGTCTCTTATACAAAATTTTAAAAATATAAATAAGATAATATTTTTTAAATTAAAAAAATTCATAAATAAAATGCTAGCTTATATTTTTGGTACATTATTTTTGGTCAACTGTGTTTTTGGTACATGAATATTTACCCTTACTTTTATCTTGTGTAACTTTTACTTTCCTCAAATTTTTAGATGAAAAATTTCTCTCTGATGGCACCTTGGACAAGAGTTTAAATTGGATCTCAGGAATGAAAGATATCCGACTCAAAGACCTTCCAAGCTTTATAAGAGTCACCACTTTGGATGATATCATGTTTGATTTCTTGGGTTCTGAGGCACGGAACTGTTTGAAATCAACTTCAATCATTATCAACACATTTGAAGAATTGGACCGTGAAGCCGTTGAGGCCCTTAGGGCCAAGAACCCAAACATATATACTATTGGCCCACTTCACTTGCTTGGAAGACATTTTCCTGAGAAGGAAGAGGGTTTCAAGTTAAGTGGGTCAAGTTTATGGAAAATTGACACAAAATGCTTAGCATGGCTAGATCAATGGGAACCTAACTCAGTTATATATGTTAATTATGGAAGTATAACCGTAATGTCAGAGCATCACTTAAAAGAATTTGCTTGGGGTTTAGCAAATAGTAAGTTACCATTCTTATGGATAATGAGGCCAGATGTAGTAATGGGTGAAGCTATTACTTTGCCAGAAGAGTTCTTTGATGAGATCAAGGATAGAGGATACATAACAAGTTGGTGCATTCAAGACCAAGTGCTTACTCATCCATCAATTGGGCTCTTTCTAACTCATTGTGGGTGGAATTCTTCACTAGAAGGTATCACTGCCGGTGTGCCTATGATTTGTTGGCCTTTCTTTGCTGAACAACAAACAAATTGTAGGTATGTGTGCACAACTTGGGGAATAGGAATGGAAATTAACCATGATGTGAAGAGGGAAGAGATAACAAATCTTGTGAAGGAAATGATTGAGGGAGATAAGGGGAAGGAAATGAAACAAAAATGTTTGGAATGGAAGAAGAAAGCAAAAATTGCCACTGATGTTGGAGGATCATCTTACAACAATTTCTACAAGTTAATTAAGGAGGTTTTTCATCACAATGCTATTTGAGTTCTTTCTTATGATCAGTTTATAGTAGGAAATTAAGGCCTCGTAAGATGAAATTTGCATAATGCAATTATTTGGCCTAACTACTATTGGTTAAAGTGTTTCCCTTTATATTTAGTTTCTCGTATGTACTACAGTTTCAAAACAAACTAGAAGCATTTGTAGTTGTTCATCTACTTAGCTAATATGATTTAAGTTATTGAATAGATTAAGTTTCCATACTTTATTACTCCACCCTCTTACCTCCAACCCATTTAAGAGATGCATATAATGAAAAAAATATCTTTTATGATTTAGAGAAATAAATATTATTTTTAAATTAAATTAAATCTCTTAAAAAATATTATTTTATCACGACTGTGATCACATCACAAATGCAGAAAAAAAATCAAATTTAAAAGAAATATTTTAAAATAAAATTATTATAAATTTTATTTAAATTAAAAAAATTAGAAAATAAATTTTTTATTTTAAATAAAAATAATCTACAAAAATTAAATTGGTTGAAAAGTTGATTTATGTGAAAAGAAGGATGGAAAGTTAATTGCACAATCATTACCACATCCATCCTTAAGTAATTATTTTAAGATGAATTATGTAAATTAATAATAATTTTAAAATATTTATTTTATACCTTAATAATGTATAAGAAGAAGAATAAATTAAAGTAATGTATTTTTAAACAAATAAGTTAATGAATAATTAAATAAAATAAATAAATATTATAAAAATTAATTTAATTTCTTCTTTTACATATTATTCGGTATAATAAAAAATTTAAAGTTATGTAATTCTTTAATAAATAATTGCGTGTTATTTAATTTAATGAGAAAAGTTAATTTAATATTAGTTTTGAAGAAAGAATTATTTATAAAAAAATTAAGATAGCATAAATTATTTAATAAATCTTAAACATAAATGAAGTTAGCATCTACTACTAGATCATCCTTATTATATATTATGTGAGTTAAAACATATTCTGTTTATTTGATTTTTTGAAACAAAAGGAAATAATGATTACAAATCATTAAAAGTTAAAGAGTAACGATACTCTTACATATCAAAAATGATTTACACCTTTCTACATTCTTAACCTAACAATTGAACGTTTGAAAAAAAAAAAAATCTACATCCCTGGTCCAACACCTAATAATTTAAAAAAAAAATTCAACAACAAACCTGAGTGTAACTAGTGTAGGCTCTTGTAGATATGTGGGAGGATGTTTTACCAAAGAAAAAAAAAATTCAACAACTTACACCTGATTGTATGCCACTTTTAATACATGGGATAAACTTTTTTCAAAGTTTAATAAACATAAAATATTTTTATTAAAAGAAAATTATATTACATTAGACTCAAGTTAGTATAAAATCCTTTAATAAGTTCATATGATTAAAATGACATGAAAAATAACATAAACTACTGAATCTTTATCATTAGTTAGTAACTGTGTGAGATAAAATATTTTACTTATTCAAATCTTGAAAGTGAAAAAAAATTAATTATTACAAAGAGTTAAAATTAATAAAATGTAAATATTTTTATTATATACTCATGTTAACATAAAGTTATTTAACAATTTTATAGGATTAAAATGATAATAAAGATAGTTTAGATTATTCAACCTTTATTATTGATAATAGTATGGATTAAAATATATTTTATTTATTTAATTATATTTTTTTGAAAATAAATTAAAAATTAAAAATTTATATTAAATATATTTTTTTTTAAAAAAACTGTTATATTGGATTGAAGTTGGAATAAAGTCACTCAATAAGTTCATTCAATTAAAATGATAGTAAAGGAGTATAAACTACTTTTAAAGAATAAATTGAGAAAATAATATTTTAAATAAATTTAACAAAATAAATATAATAATTTTTAACAAATATCAATAATAAATATCACATCAGTAAATATAATAAAAATATAAATAATAGTAATGATAAATTATAATATAAAACATCAAAGAGAGCAATGATAATAATAATAAAATAAAAATATGAATTATTAAATATCAATAATAATAAAAGTTAATGAACAATATAAACATTAATAAAAATTAATTTAATATTAATTTTTAATTTTAATTTTAATTTTACAATAAAATAAATAATAATAATAAAAAACACAAGCTAATTGATTTAATTATTATTAATATTAAATATAAATAATAAAAATAAATAAAGCACACAAAAAGATAAATTCTATTTAAAAAAACTAAGGATTCAGAATTTATATATGTATAATGAGAAGATGAATTTTTAAAAAATTAATTCAATTTAAATTGATAAAAATACGAAGTTATCATCAAATATTATTTTTAAGGATAAAATTTGAAAAAATCCTAGTAAATCCTAGATTCAAGAATTAGTTATGAATAAGGAAGCTGTGAAATATTTTATTCGCTAGTTCTAAAAAACGGTATCCAAAGTAAAATGTGCAACTCTAAAATAATTTTAAAGAACTTATTTGATCCTTTTCAACATTAAAATTATAGATTTGAATTATTTATAAAAAGATAACTTAAGTTTAAAAAATAAATACAGTATTTATAGAGAATAGTCTGATCGAATTCTGATTCTCTTCTCCTATTTTCGGGTGTCATGGGAAACTCACGTAGTTCTATCTACTTAAATTGATGAAAAATAATTTTTTCTAAGAAATAATTTAAAAATATCTTGAGAAAATTGATTCGAATTTAAATTTTAAAAATGAATGATTTTGAGAGTAAATTTGATTTTTTGATAATTTGGAAATAAATTTTTGTAGAAAGTTAAATGTGAAAGAATTTTATTTGAAATTAAATTTTGGAAAGAAATTTTTATAAAAGAATGATATTTAATCAGAAATTATTTTTTCCTTTTTTTATATTTAATTTTTATATTTTGATTAATATTTTTAATTCTCATATACATAAGATTTAAAACAAACGTATTGATACATTGTAAACCCTTACAGTTCCAAAAAATACAAACAATGAAGAGGATCGCATATTTATATTTTAAGGCTTGTTGTGCAAGATTTCAAATTAAAAATAACTTTTTATAATTAATTGAAAATAATAATAATAATAATAATAATAATAATATACATATATATATATATATATATATATAAATTTTGTATTAAGAAAATATCTCAAATCCGCATATGCATAAAGTTTGAGGCAAATGCAGTGATGAACTGTAAACCCTTACTATTCTCACACGGTCATATTTTAAGGTTTGTTGCATAAAATCTAAAATTTATTTTACTTTTGTGAAGAAAAAAAAGCTATTTAATCTACGATATTATTATTTTAAAAAAGATAAGTAATTAAGTCATAATTTTTAATCATTAAAACTAAAAAAAATTCTACAATCCGTTCAAATATATATTTCACCAATTTTAATATCGATCACTCTAAGTCATTCATAACTCATATGCCAAGAATCTTATCTAAATTATGATTGGGCATACCTTTCATCTTAGGCAATAAAAAAATTTAAATTATACAATAATTACAAGTTCTTATATACATGCTAGGAAGCAAAACACCATTATTATAGGAGATTAATAGACCTAGAAACTACCATAGAAACTAGAGATGTGAAGATCATTATTGTAGGAGAAACTAGTACATACAAAGCTATTGATAATGAGTGTGTTCAGTGATTAGAAGAGAGGTGCAAACGACTCGCTATTGCCCTTTTCCAGAGGTGAAACTTTTTAGAGTGGTTTTTTCATGGAGAGAAGTTCAAGGATCTTCTTTTGTTGGGAAGAAAATATGGAGTGAGAGTAATTGTTGGTGTGTCCCGTATGAGGTGCCTATTATTGTATATTTGGGAATGAACTTTTGTAGGCTGAGAGAAGAGGTGCTATATGGAGTGATATTTTGACCTAAAAAGTGTGAGGGCTAAAATGTAGAGAGAAGAGAAAAAAAAATTATGTATGGGTGGGGAGAGAGCTGCTTGTATGAGCGATCAATGTGGGTTGAGTGAGTGGAATATTTATCTATTTAGAAGCGTTAAACATTTAGTGAAGTGAGAATCGTTGGGAAGTATGTGATGAGAGGATAAAAATGGATCTGTGAATGTGAGGAGAGCCATAGAGCGAAAAAAACTAATAGACCTCTTCATGTTAAGATGCTAAGGTTTCTTGTCCACCTTTTCTTTGACATTGGCACAATATGATGATTCATCTTTTATCTTTACTTGATTAGGTTGGACATCAGTATGGAGACCCAACTTAGTTATGGTGGCAAACGTTGCTACAACATCTACAAATTGGTTTTGTCTTGAGTCAAATGTGTAAAGGTTATTTCTTTAAATTTTGTAATTAGTTGAGTTAGGTATTTTGATATGGTATCAATTTAGGATCTTTTGTTTTCTAGTCACCATTTATTTGGTAAGTTATAAAGGTTTCATTTCCAAACATTTTTAGTAGCTTCACTTACAAATTGATTGTTACTAACAAACCATGTGCACAAGCTTCATACTCGACAATATTATTGGTGCCTTCGAAGTTCAAATTGATTACTACATGATATTGCTTGTCAATTGCAAGACAACCACTGCTCCTATTTTGCTACTGTAGAATTTAACAGCCTTATCAAAATTTATTCTTCATTTGTCATCTTCGGCTTCATTTTTTTTACTATCAATACCCCTTCATTTATACTTTCTAACATGATAGGTTGTTCTTCATTAAGAGGGTTCTCAGCTAAATGATCTTCAATTATACTTTCTTTGATCGATTTTCAATTCGTGTATTTGATATCAAATTCTAATATCACTTGTCACTTTGAAACTCTTAAAGATACGTGAGGGTCATTAGGAATACACTTTAGTGGTGAACTCAAGAAATTAGCCAAGTAATATAACATAACATGTACTATCCCAACCTTTTCACAGTCCACACAAATCCTGTTTCTCAATAGCCATGTATCAAGCCTCATATTCATTAAATTTCTTACTAAAGTAGTAAATTTCCTATTCTTTGTTTCAAGAATCATCATGTTGTCCAAGAATTTTTCCCATTGATATTGGTAAGACATATAAATATAGAATTAGTGGCCAACTTGACATCAAAGTTACTAGGATAGGAGGGTTTAATAAGTAGGTTTTTATCTTACTAAATGATTTTTGGAATATTTCATCTCATCCAACTAGTTAGTTCTTCTTTAGAAACTTAAATATAAGCTCACAGGTGCTAGTTTGAGTCTTCCTAGAAGGCTTCTCTATTTAGGAGTAGGCATGTCTCATACCATTTTCACTTTGTCAGGGTCTACCCTTATTCCTTCTTTACTGATAATGAAATGCAACAATTTTTCCAACAATGCTCAAAAAACACATTTATTAGGATTTAACCTCAACTTGTACTTTTGCTCAAAAGGTTTACAGAGTACCTCCATATAACTTTCACCCTCCTTAGATTTGGAAATCATATCATCCACATACACTTGAATCTCCTTGTGCAATCATGTCATGTAACAACACAACCATGGCATGCTGATAGGTGGCTCCAACATTCTTCAATCTGAATGGCATCACTTTGTAACATTTGGTTCCCCAAGGAGTTATGAAGGTTGACTTCTCCTTATCCTTAATGTCCATGAAAATTTGGTTATAACCTAAATACCCATTCATGACCAAATACATATGATTCCTAGTAGTGTTATCAATTGTATTTGTTCCCTAACTCTATTTTTAGGTTCTTCAACAACCTCCTTATCATCAATAGATTCAAATTTATCTTTATTGAAGGTCGTAGAGGAATCAATTCATAATTTCTAAAAATCATTTTCATGAGAAAAAATAACTAAGACATTTTGATCCATGGAAACTAATTGGTATGAAGTTTGAAAAAAAAAATAAGGAATAACGCAAAAGATAAACAAGAGAGAGATTAAAATTGAGAAAGCAAGAATATAATTAAGGTTGTGGAAACAATAGAGACAAATATAAAAAGAAGTAAGGGAAAGTCTAGAAATGCATGCAAATTCATTTAATTATCATCTTAAGCAAAATAACATTAGTTTTAAAATATGAGTGGCACTTTATTTTTTGGTGGATTTTGGTAGCATGTTCTAGGCATAATGTATCTAAAATATTAAAATACGGTAGAAAATGGTTGTCTTAAGATTTGAACTCAAATTCCTAAGTAATTTAGGACAAGTCAACTACTACGCTAAACTTATAATTAAGACTTAATGCCCATAAATTTTATTTAATTAATATCTCCCAAGGGGCTTTTTTTTGTTCTTTGGCCCATAACCTTTATTACTAAATTAAATCATTTTCCATGACCTAGGTTGGCCCAAATTATGTCAAACTTGCATATAGGGCATGTGCTATTTCAAAATAAAAGGATTCATTAGTATCCAAATTAGGGAGCTCAGGTAGAAGAAAAATTAGGATTTGAAAAGGGTAAAAGGAGAGAAAAGTGCAACCATCACTAGGTTTGAAGAGTGATTACACAAGCTACCATCAAAGAGATAAAGTAACCTATTGTTAGAGATTGTGGTTTGTTTTCTCCAAGGATGCAAGGAATGATGGTGGGGGAGGAATCATTGAGAAAATTTCACCTTTGTCAGGGATATGGAAAAGAACGAGGGAGAAGGAAGATGAATGAGAGGGGAGAGGCCAACATCATTGAAGGTAGTAATGCCCTTGCACGTGCAATTTAAGGATAAGAGATGGTGGTTACTAGTGTGGCATGGATGGCTAAGGAAGATGCAATTGTCACTGTCAAGGGGGATGGGGGAAGATAGAGGAAAGGAGAGGAAGAAGTGAGAGTGAAAGGTGTGGTGCACCATTGGAGACAAGATTGATGATGAATTGAAGGACCATCTCCACCAAATGCAATGGTGATGGAGTGAAGACGATAGAATGCAAGCAACCTTCAAGATGATGGCTAGACAAAGGTGAGGCATGAGGATGAAGGTGATGTCGTCGTGGTTGCGAGGCAAAAGGGGGATCCAACCGTGTGACCTTTTAGAGCTAAGAGAGAGAGTCACCGTCATTGGTGGTGGTGCTGACAATGATGACAAAATAAAGGCATCCTTCGGCAACGCTGATGATGGACAAAGATGGAAAACTTAAGGTGAAGGGCCAAAAATTATTTTTAATTTTTAATTTTAAACTTAAAACATCTTTTCCTAATTCTAGTCTTCTATGTTTTTTTTGGAGAAAAATTTGAGTGTTATGCATTTGGATGGTGAAATTGGTGAATCTAGTAATAGGAAAGATTAAAGGTGCTGATTGTGGTTGTTGATGACCAGAGGGGTGAAGAAGAAAAGATAGAACCCTAGTCCTAGGGTTTTATGATTTCTATAATCTTATTTGTTTCTATTAACTTTTGAGGTTGTTTTGCACTTAATTAAAATAAAATCAAAATAGACTAAACGAGAGGTAAAACGGGAGAAAATGCCATATGAGTCTTTACGTTTGCTAAGATTAGCCAATTAATCACTTTAGAACCACATTAATTTTATGCTAAACACATAATTAGGTATGAATTTAATTAGTAAAGTCTTCACTATTAGGATGCAAATGGTACTATAAGAATGGCGAGCTTTTAATCATATGAATCATTGAAAAAACATGCATAAAGACTAACAATTAAGGATCTAGTATACGAAATGAATTATGAACATGTCTTGAAGAAATGGAAGTATATAAATTAGTTGCATTCACCAGAGAACTCTTTTAGACAAGGATCTTTCAAAACCAACTCCTTTTGTTAGAAGAAAAGTCAAGTTCAATGATTAAAAGCTAATCTAATATTTTACCAATAATTGAGGGTTTTCCACTACAATTTGAATTCATCTCTTTTGGTAATCTGAGCTTTTAAAAAGTAAACAATTATTCCCCTTCCTCTTTTGCATTCGCTCCAAATGGTTTTTATAAATTGAAACTCAAACCTCACCTATTTTGAGCTCTTGTGACTTATGTATGTTGCTACTACTTTGTTTGTTGTACTCTGCTTTGTCTAGTTCTACCTTCTGTTTGCTGGTTCTACCTTATACTTGTTTCTTATCCTTACTGCTTTGTTTGCTTATTTTTATGTTTTATTATATATTTTTAACTTTTACAAAAGAATAGAAATAACGGTATTCAACTTGATTTTTGGAATTTGAGTTTTTTTATGTTATTCTCTTTCTTTTATATTATGTTAGCTCTTAAACAAAATTAATTTATTGTTTTTACTAATTTCTACTAAAAAATTTACAAATGCAGATAATTGTGAATACCTAATTTTTTTGAGTTGTTAAAAATTAAAAAAAAAACTGAAAAATATATAACAAAATAACAAAAAAAGAAAGAAAAAGAAATATAAATCTCACATCAAATAGAATATAAAATCCAAAACCCACACTAAAAGTATCACATATGTAAAGTAAGACACATTCAACCTCTCATTCTCCTATATATATAGAGATGTTTTTTACAAGAAAGAAAGAGACATTTGAGTTGAAAATCTTGTTTTTTAAAGTAGGCATCAAAATGTAAACTCATGTTACTTTTATTGTGACTTGTTTTAAGTTTGGAAGTACGCATAAAACAAATGTATAAACTCATATAGTCTTATATTAAGAGGGATGTTTATGACTTACTTTGGAATGTCTTCGAGGCAAGTGTATCTCACTTCTTTTCAATTCTTTATTGTGTTATAATTAATTTTTATTTTTATTGTATATTACTTTTTTTTTATATTTGTTGTTATTTTAAATTTGGTATTCTTTTATTTGTAATGAAAAATTTGATTAAAAAAATTGAAACTATATTTTTAGTCCGCACAATGATAAAGTGAGATAAATCAAATGGGAAATCTACCTTTGGTATTGTTTAGAACATAAAGGTTTATTAAGTAATCATTTGCTAACATAAATTCTGTAAAAATAGGCTTATTTTCTTTGAAAATTATTTTAAAAATTCAAAAAGTATTTTTTTCAAAATTTTCAAAAAGTATATAATAATCCTTACTCCAAATCCAAATTTAAAATTTTCAAAATAATCTCCTTTTCCAAAAATTTAAAAATTATTACTCTCAAAATTTTGAAATAAATAATTTTTTAAAAAAACTAAAAAAGACACCTCATATGAAAATTAAAGTCCATCTTTCTAAAGTTAAAGAAAAATATTTTTTTTAGTGTCTTTTAAAATCATCTTTAATTCATGCAATGACCAATAAATATTAATTGAGGGGTTGATTCATTTTAAATATTGTTTGATTCGTAAAAATTTATTAAATAGTCACTTGCTAATTAGAATTTTGTGTAATTTTTTTTATTTTTAAAATTAATCTCATTTGAAAAATATATTTTCTTTCTAGAAATTAAAAATATTTTTTTAAATAGTAAATTTGTGTAATAATCAAGTGAGATGAATGATAAATCCATCTTTAATCCTATCTAAGTAATAAAAATTTATTAAATAATCATTTTCTAACTTGAATCTTGTCTAAATACATTAGCGTACACACACACATATATATATATATATATTAACTCTTCCAAAATAATATATAAAAAACTTCATAAAAAAAAGTCTCTACAAATCCCAAAAAAAAATCTTATTTCAAATGAATTTTTCAAAATAAATAAATACTTTCTTTTAAAATTAAAACTATCCTTTTAAAATGAACAAAAAGATTTTTAAAATTCTCACTTCAAGCTTTAATTTTTCAAAAAAAAATCCAAAAACTAAACATTTTTTGAAAAATTTAAAATATATCAAACCTGTTTATTAAGATTTATGTGAATTTGATTTTTTATTACATCTAAAAATATATAAGAGTAGAAATCAAACCGGTAAAATCTAAATAAAATTTTTGGACTCTTTTTCATTTATTTTATCAAAAATCTAAAAATTTAAAATTTTGTACAACTTACTTCCTCTACTAATTCAAATTAAATAGTAAAGTATATAAAAAATTTATTTTTAAAGTAAAATAAACATTTTTATATTAATTATATTTACATAATTAATTGAAAGATAAATGGTAATATCTTTCTTATACATAAATAATTATTGAATCTAACTTAGTTTTAAGAATATATTTTTAAATTTTTTTTTAATAAATATTGATTGTAACTTTTTTAGATTATTATTCTCTTATCCATTATCTTTTCATAACTTTAATTAAAATGGAAAAAACATCTTAGTTATGATTTGATTACTTTGTAAATTGAATAATTTTACTTTTTTTTTCATGATAAAAATACATGAACCCACTACTACCAAATTTACTTTTTATAACATGTATTTTAAAATATTTTATAAATAAAATATTTTAAAAATAATATATAACATCTTTTAAAACATTTATAAAAAGAAATGTTTTAAAATAAAAAGTATCGCAACATTTTTATTTATGTAAAAAATAATATTACTCTTACAATATTTAAAATAATTAATATTTTAAAATATTTTATTTATTATAACATTTATAATGATAAATACTTTAAAAATTTTAAAATATATTTTTTATAAAATATTCTTTCATTAGACTTTCTTCCCTCTTTGTAGGCCCTAAATCTTTCCCCGATGCTCTCCTAATTTGTCGATTGCTTCAGTCGTAGTAAGGACTTCGAGGCCACACACGACGTTCGCTGGTGCATCGTTTTTGTTTCCTACAAGTTTAAATCTTCAAAAAAGCAGATAGATATGCTAAAAGCAGTTGCTGCGATTCCTTCACGCTTGTTTTTCCTAGGTATCCTGCATAAAACATTCAAATTCAATTAATTAAAATTTGAAGTGTTTCAATCCCTTTTTGACAGTGCTGTGAATGAATGGAGTGTTCTAAGGAAGATGAGCTCCTCCGCAGCAATTCATAAGTTCGTTTCTGTAGAAGGCTTTAATATACATTCCAGAACTAATCCTGACGGTAATGTAACCTCTCGCATTACTCTTTTAATTTTATCTTCACCCCCTTTCAATTAACTTCTACTTTTTTGCACGTGATTTCCGTTTTCTTAACCCAGGATTTAGATTCAATCTTGTCTCGAACATCATGGCTTGGGTGTGCTAATTTAATTTCACAAAAAAATCCACAAACGATGATGTATGACTAACTCTCACTGTTTCAAAACTTATATGGTTACCAATTTTTTCCGGATTTCTTTCTTTGCAATTCAGGCTTATGCGAATATTGGTGTATTACATAGCAAGTATAAAATCTCAGGAACCACTCTTTTTGAACTCATATGTATTGAATGTATAGTATTATTTTAGACCTGCATTTGAACCTATATAGAGTAGACCTCATATTTAGATAACCTTTATAGCATTCTGTATGTGAGAGATTTTAATGTTCAATTTCTTTTGTGTATTATCGATGAACACTGCATATTGATTTAGGATCTATTTGTTTTTGGACAAGAAAACATTAAGATGCAAAAGTATTAAGAAGTAAATAAAAGATACAAATATTGATTTAGAATCTATTTGTTTCAGCTTTTTAACATGAAAAATCTTTTTAGAATTTCAATTGTTGATGTTGGGTAAAAGTATGTGCTGCAGTGGTAGAGCTCTAAGACTTTAAGATGAATGTAAAGTGCAATAAATTAAATGAAGAAACACAAGAGGTAAGCTAACTGAGCTTATTATGCTGTAGCACACAATGGCTTCATGTAATAGTTGAGTTAGTTGTAACCGTGTGTTAGTTTTGACGTGGAATTTGCTTTAATTATTACCGATCAGTATTCTTACACACGACCAGGTTGTAGAACATGATTTGGGGCATCTACCATTTATACAAAAGCAAGTACTCACACCCACTGGTAACCTTTTCTTTTTCAATATTTCCCTTGTAAGATTATTGCGATGTATTTATGTGTTATTTTCACTATTTTTTATCCTTGCGGCTAAAAGTTTTAGCTGAATTTTATTGAATACCTTAGCTAACATCTTTGTTTGCAGATGCTTTCTTCTCTTCCTTTCACTTTATTAGATTTTTGTGAGTCAATAATTGTTTTCCTTTTAAAAACTCTCGTATAAAGCTGGCAAAAATAAGCAGTTATTTCTTCAAAATAAGCTGAACCGAACATGCACTTAGTTTGTCCATGCATGAATCTTTTTATGCTAACTGTTGATCCTTTTTCTCAAATGCAGGTTCTTATACACTGGTGTGGATTTTTGTAAGAGGTTATGTGGTTTCTCTATCATCAGGAGGTATTAGCCTAGTCCAAAGCTGGAGTGACTTGGGCATTTAATTGAATATTTTCATCCTTGCTTCCTCGTATTGTCCAATAACTTGCTCTCGCAAACCTTTAGGATTGCATAACATGCTTAAACATAAGCTTTTCTTAATATTTGCATAATGTGAAGCTGATTTGACTTTGATTGTTGCATGCTTAAAATAAATTATTTTTGCATGCTTAAAATTAGACCCAGAGTTGAAGTTAATATTTTCAAAATTTTAATATAAACTTATTTTTAGACACGTAACGGTGGATTCACAAATCTGTGTACCATTGGAAAGTGAGGGGTGTTCCATTTCTGTGTGTGTTCTATCTTCATTTTACCCATCTTCCGGGTAATATTAATTATTAATTAATTTTTGTTTAAATTATGCACTTCAATCTTTAAAATATATCAGAAATTATATATTTCATCTCCTATTTTTTAAACATTGTAACTTATTTCTAAAGTTTATTAGAATTTTAGTCCTTTAATTATTTAATTTTTATAAATTTATCCTTAATTTTTAACATAATATAAATTAATCCTTCATTTTTAAAAATCATTCAAATCAGTTTTTTTCACCTATTTAAAATAATACATATTAGTTTCTTTATAAATAATATAGAGAATTAATTTAAAAGATGGTAATATAAATAATTTCATTGATATACACTGTTATTATAATATATTAGATTATTAATATAAATTTACTACATATAAACAATTTAGTTTCTAAAAAGTACAGATAATTAATAATACAATTTCATTTAAAAATGAGTTTTTAGTATAATTTCCTTAAATATTGATTAAAATGCAGGTGAGATTAACATGTTAATTAGAATTATATTAATATTAATACGCAAAATAAATGTATAGAATTCTTTGCTATTTTTTTAATACTTTCATATAACTAAATGATGATATTTTTTTTATTTGAATGAACTGTTATTTTTATTTTTCACTTTATGAACGTGTTTCATTTTTATTGTTGAGTTAAAAAGATTAGTTCCTTAATTCTTCATTATGTCATTTGTATTTTATATTAATCTCTAAGGTCAATCTTAATAAATGATGTGTTGATTTCTGCTGTTACATACTACGGTGGATGTCCAAATATGCTTAAACAACATTGTATAATACATTAAGTACTTTTTCATCTCATTCATCTTACTGTAGTAAATGAATCTTCAAATGCCCCATTTTTACCATCGCAACTTCTTTGATCCTTTTTTATTGACCCTTAAGGTATATCTGAATTGACATCGTGACACTTAATATTATAGATCAACATTTTGTTTATTAAAATTGGCCTTAGGAACTAATGTGAAACACAAATGATAAAATAAGGGACTAACAACTTAATTTTTTTAAGTCAATGATAAAAATGAAAAACATTAACAAAATGAAGAATAAGAGTGACAATTTACTCTTTTTTTTTCTACAATTTATTTCGTCCTAGACTATCAAGATTAATTGACCAGATCAATTAATAGTGGTAGTCTTGCACAAAATTAGCTTGTTCGCATTCTTAAAATAGAATTGGTATTTGTTGGAAGAGGGTGGAGGTTCTATTATAACATTCGTTCAATGCTAATTTTATTCTAATGATACCATAAGTTAAGCATGCATTTATTTCTATATATTGTCGTAACCGTAATTACAACGAGACGACGAACTCGTTAAAAATTTTAAAAAGAATTTTATATAGTTTGTGGAGCCGCCACCAAATTTTTATTTAAAGGGAAAACATTTGGAAAAACCCTAACTTGAGGATGACATTCTAAGTTCGAGATTCGGTTACGAATAGGAAATGTGTTAGGCACCCTATCCGCTCGTTCCGAAGAACGGTACCCTTAAACTGAGTGTGTGATTTTGATATAATTGAAAACTGTTTGATCCTTTTAATTTAGAATAAAAGTAAATATGTTGGTAGAAAATAGTTTGACAGGACTTAATATTGCTCCTATGTATTCCCTGGTGCAATGGAAAATTCAAAGCCACATAATTCTGATTTTTGGAAGACTTGATCTTCATGAGAAGATTTATACTATATTGAGAAAGTATTTTGGATTTTGAGAGAATATTTTAGTCCACATGTGCATAGAATCCTAGACAAACGAAGGCTGCACTGAGATCCGTATGATTTCTACATATCGAACAGTAGGTATGCTACCAGTTCGTACTCAATTCATTGCATGAGACCAAATATTACGGAAGAACTTTTGAAAATGTTGATTTTTGAATGTATTCTTTGGATCCACATATACACAGAGTCTAAGACAAACGAGAGCTGCACTTAGACTCATATGACTCTCTCAATGTCGAACAGTAGGGTATGCTACGAGTTCGCACTTAGAGTTCATTGCGTGAGAGTCAAGGTTTTGGAGGAATTTTAGAAGCGTTTTGAATTCTTTGATTTTCAAATATTCTCTTGGATCCACACATGCACGGAGTCTAAGACAAACGAGGGCTGCACTTAGACTTATATGACTTTCTAAATGTCAAATAGTAGGGTATGCTACCAGTTCGCACTTAGAGCTCACTGCGTGAGAACCGAGCTTTTGGAGGAATTTTAGAAGCGTTTTCAATTCTTTGATTTTTAAATATTCTCTCGGATCCACATATGCACAGAGTTTAAGACAAACGAGGGCTGCACTTAGACCCATATGACTCTCTAAATGTCGAACAATAAGGTATGCTACCAGTTCACACTTAGAACTCATTGTGTGAGAACCGAGGTTTTTGAGGAAATTTAGAAGCATTTTGAATTCTTTGATTTTTAAATATTCTCTTGCATCCATATATACACAGTCTAAAACAAACGAGGGCTGCACTTAGACCCATATGACTCTTTAAATGTCGAATAGTAGGGTATGCTACCAGTTCGCACCTAGAGCTCATTGTGTGAGAACCGAGGTTTTGGAGAAAATTTAGAAGCGTTTTGAATTCTTTGATTTTCAAATATTCTCTCGATCCACATATGCATAGAATCTAAGACAAACGAGGGCTGCACTTAGACTCATATGACTTTCTAAATGTCGAACAGTAGGGTATACTACCAGTTCGCACAGAGAGCTCATTACGTGAGAGCCGAGGTTTTGGAAGAATCTTAGAAGTGTTTTGAATTCTTTGATTTTCAAACATTCTCTCGGATCCACATATGCACAGAGTCTAAGACAAGCGAGGGCTGCACTTAGACTCATATGACTCTTTGAATGTCGAACAGTAGGGTATGCTACCAGTTCGCACTTAGAGCTCATTGCGTGAGAGCCGAGGTTTTGGAAGAATCTTAGAAGTGTTTTGAAATCTCTTTTTTTTTTTTTGAAAACGAAATGTATTAATACTCCCTAAGTGCTAGAAGGAGCTGTAGAAATTTATGATATAAAATTGGACCCTGAGGTCAATTAATATTTAAACCTAGAATTCCTTGTTAACCTCATCAATTACGTAGGTTTTATGAGGTTTAAATTCCATATTAATGACTAACATAGATCTGAACAAGATCATTGTATAGGTTTCCTCTTATTGCAGAGGATCAGCACCTGTTTATCAAAATAGCAGCCTTCACCTTTGGCTCATTTATTAGACATACTTTCTCTAAAAATTTTTTAGTCATATATATATAGCTTCTGACTCTTAAGTTCTTTTCGATTTTCAAATTGTTGATATAACTGATTTGAGAAGATTTCCTGCTCTTCCTTTTACTTGTTTTTGTTTTTTGGCTTATTTAATTTTACCCAAGTACCATTATTTATAAGGCATGATACAATGGGCTTACTGCCATTCTCCTTTTTTATACCAACCAGCAGCAAATTCGTTTCAAGACTAAACCTTTGGTTGGGTCCATTTACACCCATTGCTAGGAATTTCCTAAACTGATTTTAACAAGGTTAATATAGGCTAGGGGGTAAACTGTTCTCTACACTGGTTTTCTGGTTCCATACTTATAATGCAAACAAACACCAATATACTGGCCATGACGTGGCCATTGACGTGACTCAAGAACTGATTAGTTTTCTACCTTAAGATGAGTATTTCCTGTAATTACTTGTTTATGACTATTCCTTCTATATTAGCCCACCATTATGTAAGATTAGCACAGTTAAGAAGTTTTGAAAGCATTTTGCAGGTATATGGATCCCCTCTACCAACATCCATACCAGTCACATTTCTATTCTCTTTCTCTTAATTCAGACCTGACTCATTCTGCAAAGTTTTACAAACTATTCTACCAAGTAAATAGATGGACTAGCTTGCTTTAATAACACATCAGTGGGAACAGTCTTTGATTATCCCACTCTCATTTTTGGCTAAGGTAGTAACTATATCAGTGATACAATCCTGCAAATTATGCCGATTACAAGGACAATGTTAATTTTGAAGTCACTATCAGGAATGGACATGCAGAATCACGCCGAGCTTATGATTACTTCCTATGTAGGTAGTGCCAATATACATTATTTGGTAATCTCTATCAATTATTGTTCTAAGCCTAGTATTCCTAGCTAATGACTCCTGCAGACAGAATCTATTACTGCGCTTGTAGCCATAACAGATCTGAAATTATGAATGTCATATTGACTTAGACTTTGTTTTGCAAATATTGATTTCAACAATGAGTTGCAGGGCTTTATGATGGGAAACTGTGTACTGGACCAGGCAGCATGTGAATGCACAATTCTTGACTAACTCTATAGCCCAGCTACTGAAAGGTTTTATGAGGTTCAGATTATATGCAACTGTCCAGGGCCTATTTTAATTCATTTTACTATGTTATTCCCAGCCTACCTACTTCATACCGGTCTAAAAGTTTTTCCTTAAAACCTATGACCTTCATTATCTCTCAAATGGGCCTAGAAGCCCCTATGTGTCAACAGCTGACTTTGGGGGTAACAGATCCACCAATCTTTGTTCATATCATGTCTTAATTATACATGATAGTGTTAAATTTCCTAATATTGGTTTGACTGTGTTTCATGCTTACTCGTTGTGATATTTGCTAAGAATGCCAGGTAATAACAGATTTCTGCCCCTTGATTTCTAAGCTTTTAGGGTTAGATGCCAAGCTATTGATGGTCAATGTGCTATCAGTTGTACTACTCCCATTCATTGAGCCCTTATTCTAGTAGATAGTGGATCTTTACACTAGAAGCATTTTCTGTTCAAGGGAACCCCCCCCCCCCCCCCCCCCCCCCCGCCAATCTTGACCTGGAGTGAATGGCATCATGACATAGAAATTGTTGGCTGAAATTTGATTGGATGCAAGGGGGAAAACTCTGCAGAATTGTGCAGATTTACAAGGTAGCATTAGCTTGCTATACACCTAGGCCACTAGATATACCAGGTTTCAGTCATCTATTTGTGGTATTTTTACCAAGATTCACCAAGGCCAACCTACTGACTCTATAATATTTGGCTGGCTGTGTTGACTTGCAGCAGTCACAGTTTTTCTGCCTTATGCCTTCCAGAACCCAAACCATAGGCCTAGGGGAACATAACCAGCCTAAAACAGTTAAAGTCTTCTCTATATGTGCTTAGACCTCATTGGTGGAGCCAGACTCCTTGATTTGAGAAGGTCCCTTTACTACTTTGCCTGTAACCTCTCTTTATATCACATCTTATCATACTTAACCTGTATAGAGCACAACCTAAGATTTATAATCATCCAATTTATAATACCAACCCAATTCAGGCCTTAGAACCTCTCCTAATCCACTAATCAGAACTCAACCCCTAGATTTAAGCTTTTACAGGTTTTTCTAGTCTTTGTTTGGGGCCAGGACGAGCAGAATGACCACTGACTATTGCTCACAGGACTAAACAACTACCATTTATTTTTCCAGACTTGCACTTCTTTAGGATTTAGACCTCAATCCTAGGTGATCCGACCAACTCAAACCAGTTTGAACCAACAAAATTTGGTTTATCTCTATACAAACCTTTTCAACTTCCATGCTGGATTTTGAGAATAATTCACTTCCTACAAGACCAAAGGTCCCATATGTGTTCAAATCTGGTATGCTTAGGTGCTGAAACTAGTCCTGATAGGCTACTGATATGGTCTTTAGTTGCACATTTGATTTTCGGACCTGAGACTCTGAATCTACCTTTGGCCTAGTTGTGTTGGTATCAACTTCGGGTGCTTTACTAAGCCTAAACCTGATACGATGAAAGCCCTCTCTTTTTGTGTCAGCTTATCTTGTTTATAAAACATAACCCTCAAAACTAGAGTGGAAGTGCTAGCCAGATTGAGCTTACTCTCATATTTTACTATATTAAGGACAGGGTACAGCTGCTGATATTATAGACTAAAATTTAACCTGCAAATTACCTAATTCCCTTGGTAGATCTTTGATCATTAAAGGTTCACTTGCTCTTCAACAAACCAAGGACTGCCAATGTGTCCCTGCTGTGAGTAAGCTCACCACTCACAGTATTCACAATACCCGTTCTTAGACTTAAGTTGCTTGTTATTGAAGCCAAAATCCCATGTGACTAGTTACCTGTGCTCTAAACCTCATCTCATTCCTAACTGCCTAGACTCCAGAATCTCCTAGCAGCCACTATCAACTCGCAGAACCAGAAGCTTTTAGAATGATCTAGCCAGGATCTACCATATCCTAAGTGGTTCCTGATCAAGTTACAGAATCAAGGTAGGCATATCTTATTGATGGAAGGAACTGAGCAACAATTCCCCCTAGTACTTAGGGTTGTGACTTACCAGAAAAATTCGCATCCTATGATACTTTGTTTTTTACCCACACTTATCTTTAACCTCTTCCTAATAGGCTAGATTCCCCAAAGGTTACCCGTTTCGAGTGATTTGTTTTGAGTTTCTGCTAGAATTTAGCTTAAGGATGGACCTCGTTTAAGGCACTAGCTTAGCTGCCAAGACAAGCCTTGTCTATTTATATGCTAAATTAAGGGTTCCAATGTCTGCTACTCATGGTTTGGCCATCTCTGTGGCAAAGATGCTACTGGAATTTTGATGACTTCTTTTCTTAGCCCTATCAGACTGTAGACAAATCTAAAAGATCAAAGTCGTGACCTGCCTACCCTTTGGACAGGAGGCATTTAACTTACAAAAAGCAGAGACTCTCTTTTCAAGCTAATTGAGACTTCCTAGGCTTCCTTTTTCCTTATCACTTGAGAAAGAGGTTCCTTAAGACGAGACTATTTCCCAAACCTGAGTAGAATTTAAGTATTAGGTAGGGAGCAGGATCAATTTACAGTAATAAAGACCTATGGAATTTCTTTACAACCAAAGGATTGAACTAGGTTGAAACGTTGGAGCAACAGGCATCCTTATCAGTTCCGATGTATTCATTTCGCTTATAAACTACAAAGCAACCAAGTAATGATCATAGTATGACCGAAATAAACATGCATATACTGCAAATGCTATTTAGTACCAAGAAGAAGCTGCTAGACTGAGACTAAGTCATATTATCATATATTTAAAAGATTCAAACCATTTGTAATCCCTACAACCAATGTGCAAAAATAAGAAAACTAACACAAAATTGAATCAAGCAAATAGAACGATATTCAACATGCAATTATCACATCCATTTAAAATTCCAGATGAGCACAGCAAGTAAAATCGGTTTGGAAAACCAACCTGAGTAGTTCCTAAGTTGAACGATGTACAAACTTTTCCAAACAAGAATGAAGTCTGTTTGACGCAAGAGTTTTGCAAAGCTTTTGGCAATGAAGACCAAACCGAAACAGAGAAAATCAAGGCATAGAAAGCAATTGTGAATGGAACCTTCCTATGAGTATTGAACCGAAACAGGAGGACGTTCGTGTCACAAACAGGGAAGGCTTTGGGAAGAATCCAAGCTAGACGAGAAGCAATTCGGCGAAAACTCCTCCAAGAAAAACTCTCTAAGAACCAGAAGAATGCCACAGAGCTTGAGTAGTTGAAGAAGACGAAGAAAACTCAGAAAACTCCAAGAGCCCTCTATCAGAGAATCCGTTCTTGTTTTCAAAATAGTGCCCTCCCTTTTTTTGGTTTTTGCAAAAAAGTAACCACCTCCTCCTTCAAATTCCTTTTATAATCCCCTCAGTAACCATGGTAGCATTAACCCTAACTATGATTACTTTCTAACTCTAACTTAATTAACTTTTAACTAACCCTAATTAACTCTAACTGAATTTATTTTCTTTTCAATCTTTATTTTTCTCTTGTTATTATTAGTTTTATTTTTATTTTTATTTTTATTTTTATTTCTATTATTATTACTTCTCTTTTTTTTTCTTTATACCATTATTACTATTTACTAATTCTATTATTTTTATTATTTTTACTATTCATTTTATTTCTCTTCCTCCTTTTTATTTATTTATTTATTATTATTCTCTATTATATATTTTTATCATTATTATTTTGTTTGTTATTATTTTTTATTTTTTTATTATTTTTTCAACTAGGCCACTCACTTATTTAGGTCCAATTATTTCTACCTTTTTTATTTTTTTCCGTCCCTTTCATTTAATTTACTTTTGTGATTAAAAATTTTTCGAACAAGAATTGATGTTTACATATATCTTCTCATAGGAGATGTTATGTTTTAAAGTTATTATTTTTAATTCTTTAACATTTAGTTATTGAAATTTGTTATGACTAATTTATCTATTTTATTTTCCTTTTTTATTTATTTTTTAATTCTTAAAAATTTATCTTAATTAGATTAAAATAAATAATCACAACAATATCATCACTTACCAGGTATGTTAATCCAAATATTTTCACTTTTATTTAGCTTTAGAATATAGAAAAAATATTTTTATAAAAAAATGTCATCATTTGAATGAATCATCTCTTTCATAATTATTAAATATTTTAATTATAAATATAAAAGTTTGAAATTATATTTTTTTTTAAAAATTACTACATAGAATTTATATCTAATTATTTTAAAAAATTAAATATTTTAAATATTAAATAAATTATAATATGTAACTCAAGTTGTGGAATATTGATAGAATAGAAAAATTGTCAAAAAAATAAAAAAGCTTTTTATAGCACTTGTGTAACTAAGTGTTGTAAAAATTTTACCAATTAAAATATTTCAAAAAATAAATAATATAAATAAGAAATATTTTACTGTGTTTTGAAAAAAATTACTGTAACAAGTAATATTTTATATCACATTAAAAAATAAATGTTGTAACAGGTAATATTTTATAGAATCTTTTATAGCATTTTTTATAACAAATGTAAAATAATAATTTTTTATAATATTTTTAAAATTTTTTAATATATTTATTTACCTATTATAACGTTTAAATATATCGTATTTGTAAAAATTGTAAAATAATAAAAATAAATATTGTAAAAGATTTTTTTAATATAATAACAATAATAAAAAATTTAAAATAGAAATATTTTTAAAACTATATTTTATTAATAGGAATGTGTTCTACAAATGATTTTCTACCGATTTCTCTATTAAGTCTCATAAGATTAGATAATGTTTAGGAAGTTTTGTGTTGGTTTGAAATATCAAGTGTAATTATGATAAAATTTAAAATTATTATGGTAATTTATTTTACAAATTTTAAATAGTTATTTTATCTCTTTGTTAATTAAAATACGCTTTCAAATACAATTTAAGCGTGTGTTTAGTAAAACTAAACAAAAAGTTAGTTGAACATCGGAAGCTAAGCTGAAAGTTAAAAAGTTAAATGAAAATGAAAAGTTGATAAACTAACAGTTGAATTAAAAGTGTTTCGTAAAATTAATTGTTAAATAATGAATTAAAATATGATAAATATAATATATTTTATTTTTTAAAAATAAAAATATATTAGAATTTAATTTAAAAAATTTATTTCTTTAAAATTAAAATATTTATTTTTAATTTTTACATAAAAAATTTTAAATAATTTTTTTATTAAGTAAGTAATTTTGTAATTTTTAATTTTTTATCAAATGATTTAATATTTTTAAATAAAATAAATAATATAATAATTAAAATAATAATTCAAAATATATTTTATAATAACATAAAAATAAATCTATCTAAATTAATAATGTTATTATAAAATATTAAACTTATAATAAATAAATAAATAAAATATTATTTTATAAAAACATATAAAAAATAAAGTAGAAAAAATATTCCATTTAAAAGTTGAAAAACATAAAAATTACTTAAAATAATTTTTCTAAAATACTATAAACTATTAAAAAAGTACACTACTAAAATATATTACTTTATTAAATGGAGATAAAATGTCTTAACAATTTTTTTAGTTAATAATCTTAATTTAACTAGCTGAAATAATAATTTACCAAACATATTTCAAGAGTAGATTAAGAAAATAGAAGTAGAAATTTTTATTAAAAATGGTAAAAAATTTATATTAAAAACATAAAAATATTTTATACTTATTTTTTTTAAAATAATTTGAAGCATTTGATAAAGTAAAGTTAATATATTTTAAAATAGTACCCTTAATGAGTTAGGAAGATCCTATAAAATAATAGACCCTCCATTTTGAAATAACTAATATGCATCATTTCAGTAATTTTTTAAAATTATATTTACTTTTATTTTATCAAAAAGATATTTTATTTTTTAATTTTATCCTTTTTTCTCTAAACTAATGTTTAATAAATTTTAAACTTTTAGTAACATACTATTTAAATATACTCTTGAATATATTTTTTATGATTGATCAATTTTTTAAATAGTTATTGTAATTTTAAAAAGTTGTTCATTTTTAAAATAAGTATTTTAACTTTAAAAAAATCAATCATAAAAAATATGTTGATAACATTTTAAATTATTTAAAAAATTTTGTTGATAATATTTCTCATATTTTTTAAAAGATAAATTATTATTAACAATTATCCTCAAGAAAATGATAATTTAATCATGTGGCCTTTTTCTTCCTAAAATTTAAGGTTTCTTAACTTTGATACACTGATCTAATAAAAAACTTATTTTAGAATGAAGATCTAGACACCATTTATTATATAAACTCATGCTCTATTATATATTGCAAGGGACATTTTACTTTTCGTGGTTTTAAAAATATTACTTTTTCTTCCTAGAATTTAAGGTTTCTTAACTTTTATACACTGATCTAATAAAAAACTTATTTTAGAATGAAGATCTAGACATCATTTATTATATAAACTCATGCTTTATTATATATTGCAAGGAACATTTTATTTTTCGTAGTTTTTTAAAAAATATTTTTAACTGTTATTATTTTTTATTATTGTTATAATAATAATAATAATAATAATAAATGAATAAATTATAAGTTTAGAAATTTTTTTTAACCTTATTTGATTGATAATGTATAAAAATCATGATCTGTTAATATCATATGTCAAATTTTAGATTTATACTAATTTAATAATCTTATATAGAATGTAAAATTTATTAATTCAACCATTGAATTATGTTATAATATCTTTATGATCTTGTATATTAAATTTTAAAAAATTTAAAAATACGTAGGTATATTATTTAAGTATTGATATTTATATATATTTAAATAATATATAAACTGTTAAAATAAAATCATAAGATGAAGTATCTATCAATTTTTATTTTATATAAAATTTTATATGTATAATGTATTTGATAATAACTTTTAAATTAATGGTTAGATTGATGAAATTTTTATTTTATATACAGGGTTATGTCAATGAATCCTAACTATATATATATATATATATATATATATATATATATATATATATATATATTGTCGCAACCGTAATTCCGACGAGACGACGAACTCGCTAATATTAGATTTGATTGTATGAATTTTGTAGATTGTGGAGCCGCCACCAAATTTTATTTTTAAGGGAAAACATTTGGAAAAAACCCTAACTTGTGGAAGAAAATCTAGGTTCGGGAGTCAGTTACGAGTAAGGAAGGTATTAGGCACCCTACTCGCCCGTTCCAAGGAACGGTACCCTTAAACTGAGTGTGTGATATTTTGAAAAAAAAACTATTTGATCCCTTAGAACAGAATAGAAAATAGGAAATAAATAGGTTCATGGAAAATAACCTGACAGGACTTGATCCTGCTCCTACGTATTCCCGGGTGCAATGGGAAACTCAAGGCTACGTAGTTCTGGTTAAGGGACTTGATCTCTTGGAAAGGAAAGGAGTAATCTTAGGTAAGAGCTTTAAAGCAATTTTTCTTAAGAAAATACAGAATTCAGGGAAACAGTCGTGCTTGCGTAATTCAAATCGTCGTAAGCCGTATTTGAATTAGCACGAATTAAAATACGCAACAGTAAAGAATGTTACTTGCCCGTATTAGAACCCGTTTGCACAATCTGAGAAAAAATAAAATAAAAACAGACGTTCTGGAAAAAACGAAAAAATTTTAGAAAGACAGACGTGCTTGCATAATCCAAATCGTCGTAAGCCGTATTTGAATTAGCACGAATTGAAATACGCAACAGTAGAGAATGCTACTTGCCCGTATTAGAACCCGTTTGCACAATCTGAGAAAAATAAAATAAAAACAGACGTTTTGGAAAACAGAAGAATTTTAGAAAAACAGACGTGCTTGCATAATCCAAATCGTCGTAAGCCGTATTTGAATTAGCACGAATTAAAAGACGCAACAGTAGAGAATGCTACTTGCCCGTATTAGAACACGTTTGCACAATCTGAGAAAAAATAAAATAAAAACAGACGTTTTGGAGAACAGAAGAATTTTAGAAAAACATACGTGCTTGCATAATCCAAATCGTCGTAAGCCGTATTTGAATTAGCACGAATTAAAATACGCAACAGTAGAGAATGCTACTTGCCCGTATTAGAACCCGTTTGCATAATCTGAGAAAAATAAAATAAAAAAACAGACGTTTTGGAAAACAGAAGAATTTTAGAAAAACATACGTGCTTGCATAATCCAAATCGTCGTAAGCCGTATTTGAATTAGCACGAATTAAAATACGCAACAGTAGAGAATGCTACTTGCCCGTATTAGAACCCGTTTGCATAATCTGAGAAAAATAAAATAAAAAAACAGACGTTTTTTATAAGATTTTATTGAAAGTAAAAAAATTTCAAAAAATTCATGCTCGTGAGATCCTAAACCGTCGTAAGCCGTATTTGGATCCTACACGAATTAAAACACGACACGGTAGAGAATGCTACTCGTTCGCGTCAAAACCCGTTTACATGAATTTCGAAAAATTAAAAGCAATCAGAAATTTGAGTTAGAGAGTGAATTAAAAAGGTTTAAGACAAAGACTTAGTGAAAACAGAATCATGAACCAGAAAAAATGAGAAAGCACAATGATATATTCTCCCATTACTTGTTTGGTATAAAACACTACTATTTCTCTTAGTCTTCCAAGTTTTATCCGAAATGCCATTGTACCTCTTAGAGAAGAATATTATTGAATCAAGCAGAGTCAAGGAGTAATATAAAACTACGGTTCCAGTCTAAAACAGAAATCTGTTAAAGTCTGGTACCTTTTGACTTTCTCAAGATATCTTAGAAGTCATAGAGTGTACGTCCTCAATGGTAGGACCTAAGAGGGGTTGCTTTGTAAATTTATAGAAGTCAGGTTCCGACAAGCCTTAAGCACAACCTGAGATTAGGTGTTGTTACTAACTAGTAGAAAAAAGAGGCTTTTAACAAGCAGAGATACTAGCATAACATACCATATCTCACAGACCTTTAGCAAGCCAGATTCTGTTTTTTGAATTCATGGTTGGTATTAGCAAGGCATTAAACCTCTAACCCACTCAGTTTGAAATATGACGTCAACAAAAGACTAATGTGCAACCTTTGTGGCTGAAACTGTCACCACAACAATAAGGTCCCAGCACCTATACTAGCCTACTGAGTCTGGTGTATTTTATTTATCGTGCTATCTTACAGTAGTTAAAGTGACCTGAACCTTATGCCAAATAAAAAAATCAATGGCCTGATCTGGTTGCAGCTAATTCAATGTCTTTGGACTTTCCTAATTTATTTAAACACATCCCCAGCCCTTAAACGCAGACCCTGACAGGTTAATATAACCTTGGTTTGACTGATTTACTTCCTTACTAACCAAAGGATTAGAGGATGCTATAGCCAAATCAGAGCCTTAGGAAGATAAAACACCAAAGTTGCTACCATCACCTCTTAATCTTCATGACAGGCTTCAGTTCTCAAATTTACGCTCTTATAGACTGATTCGAAGTCTTTTAAGATCTAATTTTACTTATTCCTGCTGATAATGGTTTTAAAGGACCCTAGGTTATTGTGAAACCAAACTATCTTACTTGGCACCAAGTGCAGCTCTCTCTATAAGGCAGGTTCTGATTTTAGTTTGTTGTTTGGTTTATGAATCATAGAACTCAAGTCCTATATTCGGCCTAATTGTTATGACAGTAGCAAACAAATGATCATGCAGATTAGATGCAATATACAGAACTGTATTCACCTTTGTTGTTATAGCTAACTCTAGGATTGGCAGTCCTAAGTTCAAACTTTTAAAGACTGAGTTACCCATCACTTTGTTCTCTACCTTTCCCTAAATATGAAATATACCTCTTAGTGTAATTTGAGCCAGGTTTGGAAGCTTTTCAATCCAATTCCTAGCATAACAGAACTACAACCAAGGCAAGACAGCATGTAGAATGAAACTGCCACTATAAACTGAAATCCTAACAGTCATGACCAGCTGCAGGGCGTTTCAGCAGTTGAAAGCCACAACTCCTTTAAATCTCCACTCGACTATTTCCTTGTTCAGACTGCAGCTTTCTATACCTTTCAATCTTCTTTGCATCAGTTATAGATGGTTAAGGGAAATTGAATTCTTACTGATCCAGTTAACCATGCACAAAGCTTATTTTAGCAGAAATCATAATGAACTTAGCTACGAACAGAGAGGACCTATGTAGGCTGACACCGAAAAAACCTATACTGAACCTGCAGAGTTCAAATTGTAGCATATGAGCCCTTCGGGAGTGTTACTGCTATGGGTAAAATTGCATTTGCAGTAATGACTCATCCCACATCAGATTCAACATCAATCACTATCTTATGACTTGTTTCTGCATTGGGAGGGTTAATAAACAAACAATTTTATTGTTCTTGGCCAAAGCAACCAGCAACTGGCCTTGCATTTTACACCACCTAACACTCACTTACTCTCACACACAACATCACCACTGTGATTATTGAATTCTGAAGGTACGGATCAAGCCTCCAACTAGTTTTTCAAATTTAAATCAGTAACACACCAAGTGCAATCCTCCAATTATTGATTTATGACATTAATGACTTAAACCAGTAATCAGCTTCTATTATAGTCCAGAACTAAACTTTGAGGCTCAAGATCTCACGCTGGTTACTTTACAGGTCATTCACTCAGAGAAAGCAACCTAGTTTGTCAAAAACTTATGAAAAGTGCATGATTCCTAAACCTGTACCAGATGCCTGACTTGGTTGTGGTTTCAGTGACTCAAGGTTGGAATCTTAGTGGCTTGCTGTCCCAGACTTGGACAAGGATCCTAAATCTGGATCTGTGCCTAACTGAATTAGAACCTGGTTGGTCAACCCAGCTGACTGCTAACTTTGATTTGTGACTGGAACCTCTGAGTATATGCCTAGTTGGCTCCTGATCAGAATAACCAATTGGTCCTTAAGCCTGCCAGTAGCTCAGAACCTTAGTAGCTTGTTATCCTAGGCCTGGACAAGGATTCTCAATTAGGATCTGTACCCAGCCGACTCAGAACCTGGTTGGTCAACCAAACTACATGCTGATTTTGATTTGATCCTTCATTACCTAAACCACTGAACATATACCCTAATTGACTCCTATTCTCAGTAATCTAACACCAATTCTGAAATTGATGTGACTCAGATCTATCTACCCAAATCTGATAGGAGTTGTCAGACCAATTTATGTTTAGTTTTAAGTATAGTTAATGGTGATTAGGAACTCTGTTCATGTCTAGGTGCCAAGATGAGACCAAGCATCTAAGGTCTGTCCTAACAGCTAAGCCCTTAGTATCCCTTACAAACCTTAATGCAAAGCTCCTACCCCTGCCATGCTCTGAAACTAGAGCCATTGACCAATTGTCTGGTTTAGGCTTCTACTATAGGTATGCAGGCCTGAGAATAAGAGATCATTATGCAGCAAGGTTGCTGCTACAATTTTAGAAAATTAAAGGGTAAAAGTTGCCTAGTCCAGAGCTCCATCAGGACTCTTATCTGCCTGACAACTCCTCTCATTTAGTGTTCAATCAGTTTCAGGTCCTATTAGCCTGATGCAAGTCATGTGTTTAACTAGTTCCTGGCCTGATTACTCTAATATAGAAGATAAATGAATCTATTTTGTAGGCCTGATTCATAAATCGATTTCAGGTAATTGAAGGCTGGAGTTTCCAGGGGTTCTATTATTGTCTAACACAGTATTTGCCACAAATACTGGAGCTGTGACTCAATGGAAACCAATTCTAGCCCATGGTTTCTAAAGAAGATAGCTGTCATGACTAAATGTCAAGACTTACAGTAACTTTGGTTGTCAGGTGGTGAACATTTGTCTGCATAATTGTGCTATACCAGGGTAACAAAATTAATACTTTGCCCATCAATTTAAATGCTAGCCTGGTAGCCCCTGGAGCTCTTGATCTCTTCCTTAGATTGAGGTTGCTTGAAATTTTAGAATAGGATGGAACTGAACAGCTCATAGACACGTGATCTCTAAGGGATACTCACTGCTTGTAAATTTTAGCACCTAAATCAGACTCATCCCTAATTCCCAGATGAACTAGACTCCCTAATTTTAAAGGTTTTCATTTTAATCTCTAGGTCAGCATCTAACTCAAAGCTCTCAACCGAATGTATAGGGTAGGAGATAAAATCATGATGAACTTCTGTATACATTTTATGGATCCAAACCTGGTTTGTCAGCTCCTATTTATCAGACATTAAATGATATGAGGCTCCACAAGAGGTGTACAGCCATAAGCAGTCTTTAGGTGTTTCTGCAGCCAGAAGTTGTGTTCCTCATAGGATACCAGGGAATTTAGGATAAGCTTACCAGTAGATAGGAAGCAAAGCCATTGGAGATTTCTTTAAATATCTCTCATCATTCAGAGCAATCATCTGATATCTGGACAGGATTACTATCTTATTTGGTTAACTAGAAACTCCTTGGTCACGGTATATGTTTTGATTCACTCATGTAATCCTTAATTGATGAATTGGTCTGGTTAGGTAAGGAATAGGATCTGGGATTTGGAGGTTCTAGGAAGCTGTGTTTTTAAGTCCAGTTACACATAGTATACAGTCAGCAATCATTTTTCTTGCTTTTCAATTTCCTTTTTGGCTTGCAAAGCAAGATATCCTAGAGTCTCTATAACAGATTATTCAACCAAGAAAATACTAGCAAATAAATGCATCATGCATTCCACAGATTCCATTACATTCGGGAATTTCTACTGTAAATAAACAACCAGCCAATTGCAAACACAACAAGTATATGGTCTCTACACTACAACTGATAGCAGATAAGGTGTGGAGGCGTCATTTATACTGATTTACCACAGCAAACAATATAAGGATCAGAGATTGAATAGAGCAAATACACATGGACCGAGTAATGAATCAGTGTATTATTACCAAGTAACTTAAACAGAAATTGTGCAGCACAGCAGAGACAAATTATCAATCACTTGCTCAGTTCCTCTCATGATTAAGCAGTTAATTTATATTTTAGGCGTACATTTCTCTAGATTTTAGATCCCAAACCTAGGTAACTTGACCAATCTAAACCAATTTCTATGCAGACTCAAACACATTCAAACTGAAGGTCAGTAGACGCATACTTGCCTTAACCTATATCAATCCTTCACCTATAATTCATTACTTTCTAGTTTGTAAAGGCAAAGTATTCAATGCTTTTGCCTATATACTGACAGACTATTAAACCTGGTAGGCCTAAACATGGATGTTGCAGAGTTTGATGAACTAACAAAAATAGCAAATCCGTTTATCACATAGTGACACACTGTTATTCGGCATGCGAATTAATTCCAAGATTTACAGCGGTGAACGATTTTCTAGCATGTTTTTTTTTAAGAGTTGCGTCTTTCAAGTGAAGAGAGAAAATACAATAGGTGAATGTGACAAATAATTTTATCGTTACCTTTTCTAGAATCCTACACGAATTTTAACCAGAATTCCTGAATCAAAGCTGAAACTAGGGATTGCAATTTCTTAGAGCTTCGTTTCATTGATTCAGTTCCTCCCTAGCCTAAACTATTCTTAAAAAGCAAAGACAGAGGATATTATGCAGCCTCTGGAAATTCGATGGATCATTAAGAGAATAGCAAGAATCAAGAATCTAACCTGATAGCGTGAAGCGGAAAGGATGAACAGAACCTGAAGCAAGAACAAACTGATTTCTCCTATACGAATACCGCAAAGTTCGACCGAACAGAGCACAATTTCCAGAATACTTGCTGAAGGAAAGCCCAAGGAACCGAGAACAGAGAAGAATTTAAGGAGAATTCTTCAAGAATCCAGCAAACGAACAGAGAGCAGAAGGAGCACTTGAGAGCAATTCCTCCAGAACTCAACCAAAGAACCGAGAGTAGAAGCAGAATTTTTCCAAGGATTCTTTTTGCAACTCTCTGAGACTTCTTCACAAAACCAACGATCCCCCCCCTTTTCTTTTCTCTACCAATTCCCTTTATACCCCTAGCTTAACCATGGTCTCTTAACCCTATGGAAGTTAATTTCTAACCCTAGCCTAACTAACTCTATAACTAACCCCTAACTGAATTTTGTTTGTTTCAGCTCTATAACTAACTAATTCTTATTTACTCATTTATTTAATTTTTTTGCAACTCCTTCTTTTTCTTTTGACCATGTGAGCTTTTATTCCCTAAAGTTATTTAATTTATTAAAGAAAATTTCTATCCGGACAAAAATTGGTGCTCACAGTTTGCCCCTCTTTACCAAGTTTTTACTAGATAATGCGAGAATGCTTCTTGTATTATCGAAGTAAGAAATGAGTAAAGACGTGAGCCAATTTTGTCCGGCCCTAGTAAACAAAAAGGAAATCAAGACCCATGGATAAACATACAGGGCCCTATGCGATAGGCCAGAATGCAAGAAAGAAAAAAATACAACGCCTGATGTGCTTAAAAAAACTTAAACATGAGGGGCCTGATGTGATAGGCCAAAATGCAGGAAAATAAAATGTAGCGCCTGACGTGATAGGCTTTGAACAAAAATTTAAACATGAGGGGCCTGATGTGATAGGCCAAAATGCAGGAAATTAAAATGCAGTGCCTGATGTGATAGGCTTGAGACAGAAATTTAAACATGAGGGGCCTAATGTGATAGGTCAAAAGGCAAGAAATTAAAATGCAGTGCCTGATGTGATAGGCTTGGAACAGAAATTTAAACATGAGGGGCTTGATGTGATAGGCCAAACTGCAGGAAATTAAAATGCAGTGCCTGATGTGATAGGCTTGAAACAGAAATTTAAACATGAGGGGCCTGAGGTGATAGGCCACAATGCAGGAAATTAAAATGCAGTGCCTGATGTGATAGGCTTGAAACAGAAATTTAAACATGAGGGGCCTGATGTGATAGGCCAAAATGCAGGAAATTAAAATGCAGTGCCTGATGTGATAGGCTTGAAACAGAAATTTAAACATGAGGGGCCTGAGGTGATAGGCCAAAATGCAGGAAATTAAAATGCAATGCCTGATGTGATAGGCTTGAACAGAAATTTAAACATGAGGGGCCTGATATGATAGGCCAAAATGCAGGAAATTAAAATGCAGTGCCTGATGTGATAGGCTTGAAACAGAAATTTAAACATGAGGGGCCTGATGTGATAGGCCACAATGCAGGAAATTAAAATGCAGTGCCTGATGTGATAGGCTTGAAACAGAAATTTAAACATGAGGGGCCTGATGTGATAGGCCAAAATGCAGGAAATTAAAATGCAGTGCCTGATGTGATAGGCTTGAAACAGAAATTTAAACATGAGGGGCATGATGTGATAGGCCACAATGCAGGAAATTAAAATGCAGCGCCTGATGTGATAGGCTTGAACAGAAATTTAAACATGAGGGGCCTGATGTGATAGGCCAAAATGCAGGAAATTAAAATGCAGTGCCTGATGTGATAGGCTTGAAACAGAAATTTAAACATGAGGGGCTTGATGTGATAGGCCAAGATGTAGGAAAATAAAATGCAACGCCTGATGTGATAGGCTGTACAGAAATTTAAACATGAGGGGCCTGATGTGATAGGCCAAAATGCAGGAAATTAAAATGCAGCGCCTGATGTGATAGGCTTGAACAGAAATTTAAAATGCAGCGCCTGATGTGATAGGCTTGAACGGAAATTTAAACATGAAGGGCCTGATGTGATAGGCCAAAGTGCAGGAAAATAAAATGCAGTGCCTGATGTGATAGGCTTGAGCAGAAAATTAAAACATGAGGGGCCTGATGTGATAGGCCAAAATGCAGGAAATTAAAATGCAAGAAGACTTGATTTGGAGAGATTTTAATCTTTATTTATTTAGCGGACTTCGAATTCACAGCTTCCCTATAGCACGATTCTTATGACCTTTAGAATGAGCTAGAGCCTGCGACTGGCCTTCCCTTTCTGATTTTGTTGGCTAACTTTATGCATCACACTGCTTATTCTGCGGAGAGAAGAATCATTCAATGTTATTAAATGACTATCAATTGCGAGATTCTCGTTCTAACCATGATTCAAACAGTCTTAGTATTTAATAATTGCTGTAGTATACTTAATTCGATACATATGCTTGATCAACAAATACAATTGAACGAATAAAATGGCTGAATTTCAAAAGTAAACAGAACGAGGAATTAGAGGAGTATGTATTTGGGGATGGAATTTTGGATGGTCTTGTGCCTTCGAGACGATCAACGCTAGTATTGTATTTCCATAACCTTTCCTGTCTTATCGCCCATGCTTATTAGGAAACAAAATTTTGCCCCAGTATCAGCCTACTCAAAATTTTGCCCCAGTATTAGCCCATTCAAAATTTTGCCCCAGTATTAGCCCAGTCTTATTCTGATAAGCTCCGAACTGATTTCAATATTGGCCTATTTCACTTTTATCCACTCCCTATCCTTTCATCAATCTGCTCCAGTATTTGCCCAATACTGGCCTGACTGCTTTTGAATCAATCCGCTTTATTCTTTGCCCCAGTATCATATTCTTGTTCCCATCTATTCTTGAGGGCCATCTTACGACGATATGAATTTTCCTCACGTTTGTCTAGGTCGCCCTTGTGGGTTTTCAACCTAGCGCATCTTTTGGATGCCCTAACTTTTGCCTAGATCGCCCTTGCGGGTTTTCGACCTAGCGGGCTTTTGGATGCCCTAACTTTTTCCTAGGTCGCCCTTACGGGTTTTCAACCTAGCGGGCTTTTTGGATGCCCTAACTTTTGCCTAGATCGCCCTTGCGGGTTTTCGACCTAGCGGGCTTTTTGGATGCCCTAACTTTTGCCTAGATCGCCCTTGCGGGTTTTCGACCTAGCGGGCTTTTTAGATGCCCTAACTTTTGCCTAGATCGCCCTTGCGGGTTTTCGACCTAGCGGGCTTTTTGGATGCCCTAACTTTTGCCTAGATCGCCCTTGCGGGTTTTCGACCTAGCGGGCTTTTTAGATGCCCTAACTTTTGCCTAGATCGCCCTTGCGGGTTTTCGACCTAGCGGGCTTTTTGGATGCCCTAACTTTTTCCTAGATCGCCCTTGCGGGTTTTCGATCTAGCGGGCTTTTTGGATGCCCTAACTTTTGCCTAGATCGCCCTTGCGGGTTTTCGACCTAGCGGGCTTTTATTACGCATAATATTTTTTTACAGCATCAGCGTTGGTTGGATTTGCCAGGTCATTCCCATCCATATCAGTTAAAATCAACGCTCCTCCCGAGAAAGCCTTCTTGACTACATATGGCCCCTGATAATTTGGGGCCCACTTCCCTTGTAGCGCTTTTTGCATAGGTAATAACTTTTTGAGAACCAAATCTCCTTCTTGAAATGCTCGGGGATGGACTTTCTTTTCGAATACTTTCCTCATTCTTTTCTGATATAGTTGTCCATGACACAATGCTACCAATCTTTTTTCATCAACCAAATTTAACTGATCAACTCGGGCTTGAACCCGCTCTGCCTCTTCCAACTTTGCGTCCATCAACACCCTTAATGAGGGGATCTCTACTTCGATAGGAAGGACGGCCTCCATTCCATAAACGAGCGAGAATGGAGTTGCTCCAGTAGAGGTACGAACTGAAGTACGATATGCGTGAAGAGCATAGGGAAGCATCTCATGCCAATCTTTATATGTGTGCACCATCTTTTGGACAATTTTCTTGATGTTTTTATTGGCCGCCTCCACCGCTCCATTCATCTTTGGTCTATATGGGGAGGAATTATGATGCTGGATCTTGAACTGGTCACACAATTCGTTCATCATTTTGTTGTTAAGATTGGTACCGTTATCTGTGATGATTTTGTTGGGCAAACCATATCGGCAAATTATCTCTCTCTTTACAAATTTTACAACCACACTCCGAGTTACGCTGACGTAGGAGGTAGCCTCGACCCACTTGGTGAAATAGTCAATGGCAACCAATATGAAACGATGCCCGTTAGATGCTTTAGGCTCAATTGGTCCAATGACGTCCATTCCCCACATGGCGAATGGCCATGGTGAAGATAATACATTCAAGGACGTAGGCGGCACGTGGATGTTGTCAGCGTATACCTGGCATTTATGACAAGTCTTAACATACTTGTAGCAATCAGTCTCCATAGTTGACCAGTAATATCCTGCTCTGAGGATTTTTCTTGCCATCGCGTGTCCGTTAGCATGGGCACCAAAAGATCCCTCATGGACTTCTTTCACAATTTTTCTAGCCTCTGCAGCATCTACACACCTGAGCAGGACCATATCATGATTTCTTTTATATAAAACTTCCCCATCAAGAAAGAAACTAGCAGCTAATCTCCTTAAGGTTCTTTTGTCATTTTCTGAAGCATGATTGGGATATTCCTTGTCTCTCAGAAATCGCTGGATATCATGATACCAGGGTTGCCCATCTTGTTCCTCTTCAATTGACTGGCAAAAGGCCTGTCGATCTCGACGTTGAATCTGGATAAGGGGCATATCCTCCTCTTTGCTTATTTTAAACATGGAAGAGAGGGTGGCTAGGGCGTCAGCCAGTTGATTGTCCTCTCGAGGTATATGTGAAAAAGTGACATCCTCAAAGTGCTCCAACAAATCCGTAATATAAGCTTGGTATGGGATCAACTTTGCATCTCGAGTTTCCCATTCACCTTTAACCTGATGGATAACTAGAGCTGAATCACCATAAACCTCCAAGTTCTTGACATTAGCATCGATGGCTGCTTGTATTCCCATGATGCAAGCTTCATATTCAGCCACATTATTAGTACAATCAAAACCTAACCTGGCTGTGATAGGTACATATTGTCCTTCTGGGGAGATTAACATGGCTCCTATGCCATGACCCATCATATTGGATGCCCCATCAAACAACATCGTCCACTTTTCTTTTACTTCCTGTACTGGCTCACTAAATACTGCCATTAGATCCTCATCCGGAAACCCTTGTCTCATCGGCTGATAATCACTTAAAGGTTGTTGAGCCAAGTAATCTGCCAACGCACTACCTTTAATTGCCTTTTGTGTAACATACATGATATCATATTCTGATAGCAAAACTTGCCATCTGGCGATTCGTCCAGACAAAGCAGGCTTTTCGAAGATGTACTTAATTGGATCCATCCTAGAGATCAACCAAGTAGTATGACTCAACATGTACTGTCTCAAACGATGAGCGGCCCATGCCAACGCGCAACAGGTTTGTTCTAACAAGGAATATTTTGCCTCGTAATCAGTAAATTTTTTGCTGAAATAGTAAATGGCATGTTCTTTCTTTCCAGTTACATCTTGTTGACCGAGCATACATCCCATGGCGTTGCCAGTTACTGTCAAGTATAGAATTAATGGCCTCCCTGGGACTGGAGGGACTAAAACCGGAGGGTCTTGTAAGTAGAGCTTAATCTTTTCAAAGGCTTCTTGGCAATCCTCATTCCAACTGATGGGCTGATTTTTGCGCAAGAGTTTGAAAATCGGTTCACATGTAGCTGTCAATTGGAAAATAAACCGAGCGATGTAGTTTAGCCTTCCAAGAAACCCTCGCACTTCCTTCTCTGTTTTTGGGGCTGGCATTTCCAAGATTGCACGGACCTTATCAGGGTCAACCTCAATTCCCCTTTCACTAACAATGAAGCCTAACAGCTTTCCTGACTTCACACCGAAAGTGCATTTAGCTGGGTTCATTCTCAACTTGAACCTTCGAAGGCGTTCAAATAGTTTTTGCAGGTTATCGAGGTGATCCTCCTCAGTTCTCGACTTAGCGATCATGTCATCCACATATACTTCAATCTCCTTGTGGATCATATCGTGAAATAATGTCACCATAGCTCTCTGATATGTTGCCCCAGCGTTCTTCAGCCCAAAAGGCATGACTTTGTAACAAAAAGTTCCCCAGGCCGTAATAAAGGTAGTTTTTTCCATATCTTCTTCAGCCATCTTGATCTCATTATATCCAGAGAAACCGTCCATGAACGAAAAGTAAGAGAACTGGGCAGTATTGTCAACCAATACGTCGATATGAGGCAAAGGAAAGTCGTCCTTTGGACTGGCCCTATTTAGGTCCCTGAAGTCTACACACATTCGTACCTTTCCATCCTTCTTGGGGACTGGTACTATATTTGCGACCCACTCCGGGTATTTTGCTACGGCCAGGAAACCTGCATCGAACTGCTTTTTTACTTCTTCTCGGATTTTTAAGGACATCTCAGGCTTCATTCTTCTCAACTTCTGTTTCACCGGTGGGCAGTCAGGTTTTAAAGGCAATTTATGTTCCACAATCGACGTGTCTAATCCCGGCATATCTTGATATGACCAAGCGAAAATGTCGCTATATTCCTGTAATAGTGACACTAATCGAGAGCGATTTTTAAACGCGCCTATTTTTACTTCTTTTTTATCCTCCTCAGTCCCCAGATTTATCAATTCGACAGACTCTTGGTGAGGCCGTATCAATCTAGATTCTTACTCAACCAGCCTTAATAATTCTCCAGATGGTTCATATTCAAATTCTGTTTCCTCATCCGCTTGATTAACAAGACAGTCAAAATTATTCAATACAATACTAGCGTAATCGTCATTAGGCGAGTTGTTTTCAGATCTGCAAATATGTGAAAAGAATAAGACATATGGATGTATTGGAGGAAGGAAGAGAGTATTTCTGAAAGAAATCAATGGCATTTATTGATCAATCATATGTACAAAATATTGTTTATTCACAAAATTTTACAGCAATTACAAATTACATGTAGACTGAATTTAAAATCACGGGAAGCTCGATGGTTTCCCAATTGTTTAGCTCATGTCCTGGTGGACAAGCTATCACCAAGTCATCCATGTTGAGCGGCTCTTCTTTATCAACTGCCGCTATCATATCCGGAGTCTCGAACCCAACACTCCAAAAACTTTCTGAAATATGGAGCAGAGGGACCCTCTTTATCTGGGGCTTTCGCTTTTCCAATCTAGCCCGTTTCTTTTCTTCCATTTCTTCCCTAATTCTCCTCCTCTCCTCCTCGGTGGGTTTGTACCACAACCCAAACCTGTGCTTGTTCTTAATTAACTGCAAAGGCTGAGTTAATCCTCCATTGTTTTGCCCCAGTTTGTCTCCTGGCTGGAATCCATTTTTCAACATTATTTTAGCCATCATTAACAGAGCTCTGGGGGGCCGACGCTGGTCCACCACTTCTCCCTCCTTAACAGTGGTAACATTAGCAATTTCTAGAGCCTGGAAGTGAGTTTCCAAGGCTTCCTCAGCAGCCTCGATGTAGGGAGTATCGGTGGGTTTACTGACCAGAAAATCCTCTTCAGCAGAGACAATTATTAGCCTATCATCTATGATGAATTTCAATCTTTGGTGAAGAGTGGATGGCACCGCTCTAGCAGAATGGATCCATGGCCTTCCCAGGAGACAACTATATGCAGGCAAGATGTCCATTACCTGGAAAGTCACCTCAAAAATAACCGGGCCAATCTGTATTGGCAAATCAATCTCTCCAATAACTTCCCTTCGTGATCCATCAAAGGCCCTAACCACTATTGAACTTGGCCTCAAGTGGGATGCTTCATAGGGCAACTTTGATAGGGTCATCTTAGGCATCACATTTAAAGAGGAACCATTGTCTATCAAGACCCGGGCTAAGATATGGTCCCTACACTTTACAGATATGTGCAACGCCTTGTTATGCCCAGCCCCTTCTTCGGGGATTTCGCTGTCGGTGAAGGTAAGGAAGTTATTGGCGGTTATATTATTCGCAATCCCTTCAAACTTCTCTACCGAAAGGTTGTGCACCACATGTGCCTCGTTGAGTATTTTTAGCAGCACCTTTCGATGAGGCTCAGAATTCATCATTAGTGCCAATAGGGAAATTTTCGCTGGCATACGGTTCAATTGTTCAATTACTGAATATTCACTTTGCCTGATCATCCTTAGAAATTCACAGGCCTCTTCTTCAGAAACAGGCTTCTTTAGTTCCCTTCTTTCTTCTTCTTTATTCGCTTCTGGCTCAGGACCAGCCAAAATTGCCTCCCCGCAGGGCCTTCCTCTCCTCTCTTCTAAGGGGGAATAGATGCGACCGCTCCGGGTCATACCCCCGATTCCAGCTATATTCACCACATCAGTAGTGGCACTAGTGGTGACTTCGGTTTTTTCTTCTTTTGTCTTACCTCCAGATATCTCAGCATCATACTTCCAAGGTACCTCTTTGTTGCTTTTATATGGGAAAGGCCCCGGCACCTTTATGGTAATTGGTCTCAAGCCGTTCGGTGTTGGGACAGCTGGCTCTTCGGAGTATCTGATAACTAAAGGCCTGGGATATCCAGGGAAGGCCTCATTAAGCATATTCACCTCAAACTCCGCCTCTAAGCAGTTCACCGTTGGCCCCCCATGATTTGGCAGAGGATTATTGCCTACATTAGGAGCATCTTTCTCAAAATTTAACCACTTGGCGTTTATCAAGTTCTGGACTTTATGCTTTAAACCTTGACAATTTTCAGTGGAGTGTCCCACAGCCCCGGCATGATAATCACACTTAGCAGCCGGGTCATACCATTTGGGAAATGGTGGTTCCAATGGCTTCATAGGACAAGGTGCGATTAAAGAGTTCTGTATTAGGCGGGGTAAAAGCTCAGTATAGGTCATAGGGATAGGGTCAAAGTGTATAACTCTTCTTTCATTATTTGACCTTCTTTGAGTTTGGTTAGTGTTTGGGCCAGGGTTTTGACTCCAGGCTTTTTGTGGAGGTTGGGGTATGGTTGGTTGTGGGTGTGTCATGAGCGGGGTTGTTTGTTGGAAAGCTGTGGGGGGTGTGTAAGGTGGTTGGTAGTTAGGTTGGGAGGCGGCCACCATCTGAGGGTAGGGTGCATACTGAGGGTGGTAAGGTGCTTGGTAATTAGGTGGTATAGGTGTGGAGCGATTTGGATCATACGTGACATGGTGAGTTTCCCCCTCCCTCTTTTTCCAGGAATTATTGGCTGGCTTCTTCACATTTACATTGCCAACCGTATTATGCACAATCCTTCCGCGACGCAGGCCACTTTCAATTCGTTCCCCGATTAATACCATATCGGAGAAATTGGCTGAAACACTACCCACCATCTTATCATAAAATGGTGTAGGGAGAGTGTCCATAAACATCCCGATCATCTCTCTTTCGAATAGAGGAGGTTGAACTTGAGCTGCTAATTCCCTCCATCGTTGAGCGTATTCTTTAAAGGTCTCATCCTCTTTCTTGATCATATTTTGCAGCTGAGACCGATCTGGTGCCATCTCCATATTATACTTGTATTGCCTAAGAAAGGCATCTGCCAAATCCTTCCAAGATCGGATATGGGTGCGTTCCAACTGAGTATACCAGCTGGCTGCAGCTCCTGTAAGACTATCTTGGAAACAGTGGATCAGGAGCTTATCATCATGCGCATGTGAAGCCATCTTTCTACAGAACATAGTTAGATGACTTCGAGGGCACCCCGTTCCTTTATATTTTTCAAATTCGGGCATCTTGAACTTGGGCGGGATTATCACGTCAGGGACTAGACACAAGTCAGAAGCGTCTACTAGTCCATAGCCACTTCCTTCAATGGCTCTAACTCTTTCTTCTAGGTGTTGCCATCTACCGCTGAGAGGGGTCTCCTGACTAGGAGTATTTGACCACTGTTCATTCACTACTGGTCCCGCTGTATGAGGCCCCACAGGTCGGATAGTCTGGCCATAGGCATTTGGTAGAGGGAAAGGGGGTTGTTGGGGGTTTAGTGGGCAGGTAGTCATAGGGATGGAATTGGTGGGATTCTCGATGGTAGTAGTGTTCATGTATGTATAGTTGGGATTAGTGTTTTGTGGGTAAGAAATTGACGGACCCGTGTGTGGAGGATAAGCAGTAGGATTTGTGTTATAGGTAGTTGGTGGATTTGTATGTGGTGGGTAGGTAGTAGGATTTGTATGGTAGGTAGCTGGTGGATTTATTTGTGGTGGGTAGGTAGTAGGATGATTTGGGTATTGAGTGTGAGTGAGAAGATTCTCAGCAGCAAGGTTTGTGGGAATACCCTGTGCTGAGGGTGCAAACCCAGGTGGTATCCCGTAAGGAGGCCACTCTCGATCAATTACCACCTGCACAGGGCCTGATGTATCTGTCACAGCTGCTGTTTCTGCCCCAGAGGGTCCCTCTGCATTCTTCTCTAACAGCTTCATCACTTTTGCCAGCTGATCCCTCAGATCAGCCACCTCATTTCTCAGTTCTTCATTTTGTGCTTCTAGCTCATTCATCATTCTGGTTTTTGAACGTGTGCTATAAGGATGCTGAGGAATGCGTGAATCCGCTATTTTGTTTTCTGGAAAATTCAATATTTATTAATTAGTATTAAAGAAAAAACATTCTCAAATTTTAAAACATAAATTAAATATCGGGGATCAGATATCTCGATAAATTTGTTATTGGATGAGCTTGCTTGTGAGACGAAGTGTGAAATGGAAATTAGTGCGACATCAAGAACTGTAGAGAGAAGTAGATTCTTTATTCATAATATTCATGGTACATCCTTTTCTTCTTTTTCAACTAGAGCAACATATCGATTCATTCTCATGATTAACTCTTTACAAAAGTTGATAAATTCTTCAACTTCAGCTGGCGTATGGAGTGGATGAAGTGAAGCTTCCGCTCTTTTGAGTAACTGAGGTACTTCGGCGATAGCAGTATTAGCCAAGCTAGCTAATCTCCCAAAACATCTAGTCCAATGATCCGCTGTGTCTTGATACCATTTCATTTCATCTTGCAGATCACTTATCCCCTTTTGTTGCATCCTAATGACTTCAATGACATTCCATTTTTCTTCATTCACTTCATTTTCGCATGCCACTAACAAGTTCTCTATTTGTTGTTTTAACTCTTCTACCCATTGGCGTAACTCATTTCTTTCGTCAATCAGTTGATTCTTCTCTGCCAACTCTCTATCCCTTTCACCCAAGGCTTGACCTTTCTCTCGTCTGATTTGGCGAACTCGACTTCTCATCTGTTCAATAGCGTCCCTCATTGCCTGATTTTCTTGGAGGGCGGCATCTCTTTCTTGTGCTCTCAATCCCAGCTCCTTATTAGCAGCTTGAAGGCTTATGTGGACCTTAGCTGCGTACTCTCGCTCAAATTTTTGCTGTTGACGAATTCCCTCGAAGGCGGTATCTTTTTCTTGGCCATCTCTCTTAAGCGCGGCAATTTCCTGTTGGGCTTTTAACAACTCTTCTTCCAACCTGCTGTTTTTGACAGTCATGCCCTCCAACTTTGCTTTTAATTCTTTGACGGCCTCATCTTCAAATGTTTCAGGCAATGGTTGACTTCCTGAAGCTACAGCTTGTGGTTTGAAGGGTAACTTGATTTGTTGCACCCGTTCCCTTACCCATTGTCGGTATTCTTCCTTTGCTGCACAACTTCTGACTCCTAACTCTTTTCCTTTTCGTGTTACCACCTCCCAAGCTTCTCGCACCTTTCGAAGAGGTTCTGCGAAGTTCCCTTCATAATATATAGTGACAGGAGTCAATAACTCTAGGGCTGGACGACTTCGAATAGGATAGGCTAATTGACGTTGCCCCAGTATGGGGTTATAGCTGATACAACCCCTTATTCCCATCAGGGGGACATTGGAGAAACCTTGCAATGATAAACAATCGTTGTCCTTTGTTGCCAAGACGGCTGCCATCTAATCTTTCCCTCTGTCAGACCAGCCAAATGTTCCGCCCATTCCCTGCCTGTCATGCTTCTAATCTGGTAACACAGTAAATCTGAGATTGGACACTCGATCTTAACTTCTCTTTTGAACACATGTGCAGTGATCCAGATGTACAGTATTGGTAAGCAACATGTTATCTTCCTTTTTTTCTTTTCATAACAAAAGTCTAGAGCACAGTAGGTGTCTGCTAGCAGGGCGGTAACCGGATTCTCAAACCTGTTTTTCCGAGATAAGAAAGCACCAATGGCCGGCATGTCAATGAAGTCCTCGACTTGAGGAAACAATACTAAGCCATAAATGCCCAAGGCAAGCACATCCATGAAGATATCCCAGCTGTTATTATCTACCAAGTACTGCAGATAGTTCTCCAAGAAGTCCCTTGTAAAACCCCTAATATGGTTTCTTTCTTGGAAATCAGAAATGAAGTGGTTTTCTAGTAACCCTATAGATTGAGCTACCGTCTTGAAGGAAGGGTTGTGCTCCAAGTGGTTGTATGGCTTACTTCCTTCCAAGGGCAAACCTATGATCTGTTCGTATTCTTCCAACATCGGAGCCAACTGAAAATCTGCAAACGTAAAGCACCTCAGGGGAGGGTCATAATATTGTACCATAGCCGTGATAGCTTCCTCTTGTACTTTTACCTCTAGCAACTTCAATATGTTCCCGTACCTCCTAACAAAGGCCATCTTTTGTACTGTCTGTAGCTTCCTGACAAAAGAATCTATACTGGACAAATCAGTCATCTTTGCCCCAATCCTTCTTTTCTTCCTCAATTCTGATCCCACATTAATTTCCATTTCACCTTCTTTGGATATTTAACCAGAATCTGATCCCCTTTAAAAAACAGAAAAGAAAGAAAAAACAACAAATAAAACGGGTCAGTTATATGAATAAATAAACCTATGCATGATAAAGAAACAAATGATGCATGGTACAAAAATATTTGAAGAAATGTTGTTCCCTTGAAAGTTTTATCTTGTATCATACTTTTGGTCCTTAAAAGCTTAGTGACGATCCCTTTTCTCTCTAGATCCCTTTATTTTGTTTTTCTCATCTTCCTTCTATTCTTTTCTTTTTCTCTCTTCCTTTTGTGGACTTTTACTCTTTTTCCTTGCTTTTCCTTACTTTTCTTCTTCTTCTTTTTCCTTTCTCCTCTTTTTTTTTTTTTTTTTTTTTATACTGGCTTTCTCAAAGCACGTTCTAAACAATATTCTCATAAATCAATTAACAACATTATAACAGGAAAGTGCCCTCCGCAGGTCCTATTTTGAGGTTACCTGTCCTACGGATCTAGGATATCTAATTTGTTTCTCACCAAGGGTTAGCCATAAGCCTATGGGATAAAGGTCACTAGAGCCAAGTTCCAATTCTTAGTACTTGCTGCAACCGTAGAGAATGCTACTGGTTACAGGGTACTAAGAAAGGACGCACTCTAGCTGGGATTTTCGTGATAGCCAAACGGGACGTGCATCCCAAGTGACACCACTAGATCCCTCTATTCCTGCGTTGCTCTCGGACCCGGGTGTAGGGCCCCTCTCATGTTCACATGCATATATGTGGTGTGTGCGGAGGGCATGCAAACCTCTTATAACTGTTGGTGGTTTTGATTTACCTGCAATTGGGGAACTTGCAACAGGTATATATAGCAATTAAAAATCATCTATCCTATGGTGGGATAACAAATAATCAAATAAATACAGGAACAACTAAATAGTACAAGGATCAATATAGCATACACACTCAAATATAAATGGGCTTGACTCTCTAAAAAGTGTCCCCAGCGGAGTCGCCATCTGTCGCAACCGTAATTCCGACGAGACGACGAACTCGCTAATATTAGATTTGATTGTATGAATTTTGTAGATTGTGGAGCCGCCACCAAATTTTATTTTTAAGGGAAAACATTTGGAAAAAACCCTAACTTGTGGAAGAAAATCTAGGTTCGGGAGTCAGTTACGAGTAAGGAAGGTATTAGGCACCCTACTCGCCCGTTCCAAGGAACGGTACCCTTAAACTGAGTGTGTGATATTTTGAAAAAAAAACTATTTGATCCCTTAGAACAGAATAGAAAATAGGAAATAAATAGGTTCATGGAAAATAACCTGACAGGACTTGATCCTGCTCCTACGTATTCCCGGGTGCAATGGGAAACTCAAGGCTACGTAGTTCTGGTTAAGGGACTTGATCTCTTGGAAAGGAAAGGAGTAATCTTAGGTAAGAGCTTTAAAGCAATTTTTCTTAAGAAAATACAGAATTCAGGGAAACAGTCGTGCTTGCGTAATTCAAATCGTCGTAAGCCGTATTTGAATTAGCACGAATTAAAATACGCAACAGTAAAGAATGTTACTTGCCCGTATTAGAACCCGTTTGCACAATCTGAGAAAAAATAAAATAAACACAGACGTTCTGGAAAAACAGAAAAAATTTTAGAAAGACAGACGTGCTTGCATAATCCAAATCGTCGTAAGCCGTATTTGAATTAGCACGAATTGAAATACGCAACAGTAGAGAATGCTACTTGCCCGTATTAGAACCCGTTTGCACAATCTGAGAAAAATAAAATAAAAACAGACGTTTTGGAAAACAGAAGAATTTTAGAAAAACAGACGTGCTTGCATAATCCAAATCGTCGTAAGCCGTATTTGAATTAGCACGAATTAAAAGACGCAACACTAGAGAATGCTACTTGCCCGTATTAGAACCCGTTTGCACAATCTGAGAAAAAATAAAATAAAAACAGACGTTTTGGAGAACAGAAGAATTTTAGAAAAACATACGTGCTTGCATAATCCAAATCGTCGTAAGCCGTATTTGAATTAGCACGAATTAAAATACGCAACAGTAGAGAATGCTACTTGCCCGTATTAGAACCCGTTTGCATAATCTGAGAAAAATAAAATAAAAAAACAGACGTTTTGGAAAACAGAAGAATTTTAGAAAAACATACGTGCTTGCATAATCCAAATCGTCGTAAGTCGTATTTGAATTAGCACGAATTAAAATACGCAACAGTAGAGAATGCTACTTGCCCGTATTAGAACCCGTTTGCATAATCTGAGAAAAATAAAATAAAAAAACAGACGTTTTTTATAAGATTTTATTGAAAGTAAAAAAATTTCAAAAAATTCATGCTCGTGAGATCCTAAACCGTCGTAAGCCGTATTTGGATCCTACACGAATTAAAACACGACACGGTAGAGAATGCTACTCGTTCGCGTCAAAACCCGTTTACATGAATTTCGAAAAATTAAAAGCAATCAGAAATTTGAGTTAGAGAGTGAATTAAAAAGGTTTAAGACAAAGACTTAGTGAAAACAGAATCATGAACCAGAAAAAATGAGAAAGCACAATGATATATTCTCCCATTACTTGTTTGGTATAAAACACTACTATTTCTCTTAGTCTTCCAAGTTTTATCCGAAATGCCATTGTACCTCTTAGAGAAGAATATTATTGAATCAAGCAGAGTCAAGGAGTAATATAAAACTACGGTTCCAGTCTAAAACAGAAATCTGTTAAAGTCTGGTACCTTTTGACTTTCTCAAGATATCTTAGAAGTCATAGAGTGTACGTCCTCAATGGTAGGACCTAAGAGGGGTTGCTTTGTAAATTTATAGAAGTCAGGTTCCGACAAGCCTTAAGCACAACCTGAGATTAGGTGTTGTTACTAACTAGTAGAAAAAAGAGGCTTTTAACAAGCAGAGATACTAGCATAACATACCATATCTCACAGACCTTTAGCAAGCCAGATTCTGTTTTTTGAATTCATGGTTGGTATTAGCAAGGCATTAAACCTCTAACCCACTCAGTTTGAAATATGACGTCAACAAAAGACTAATGTGCAACCTTTGTGGCTGAAACTGTCACCACAACAATAAGGTCCCAGCACCTATACTAGCCTACTGAGTCTGGTGTATTTTATTTATCGTGCTATCTTACAGTAGTTAAAGTGACCTGAACCTTATGCCAAATAAAAAAATCAATGGCCTGATCTGGTTGCAGCTAATTCAATGTCTTTGGACTTTCCTAATTTATTTAAACACATCCCCAGCCCTTAAACGCAGACCCTGACAGGTTAATATAACCTTGGTTTGACTGATTTACTTCCTTACTAACCAAAGGATTAGAGGATGCTATAGCCAAATCAGAGCCTTAGGAAGATAAAACACCAAAGTTGCTACCATCACCTCTTAATCTTCATGACAGGCTTCAGTTCTCAAATTTACGCTCTTATAGACTGATTCGAAGTCTTTTAAGATCTAATTTTACTTATTCCTGCTGATAATGGTTTTAAAGGACCCTAGGTTATTGTGAAACCAAACTATCTTACTTGGCACCAAGTGCAGCTCTCTCTATAAGGCAGGTTCTGATTTTAGTTTGTTGTTTGGTTTATGAATCATAGAACTCAAGTCCTATATTCGGCCTAATTGTTATGACAGTAGCAAACAAATGATCATGCAGATTAGATGCAATATACAGAACTGTATTCACCTTTGTTGTTATAGCTAACTCTAGGATTGGCAGTCCTAAGTTCAAACTTTTAAAGACTGAGTTACCCATCACTTTGTTCTCTACCTTTCCCTAAATATGAAATATACCTCTTAGTGTAATTTGAGCCAGGTTTGGAAGCTTTTCAATCCAATTCCTAGCATAACAGAACTACAACCAAGGCAAGACAGCATGTAGAATGAAACTGCCACTATAAACTGAAATCCTAACAGTCATGACCAGCTGCAGGGCGTTTCAGCAGTTGAAAGCCACAACTCCTTTAAATCTCCACTCGACTATTTCCTTGTTCAGACTGCAGCTTTCTATACCTTTCAATCTTCTTTGCATCAGTTATAGATGGTTAAGGGAAATTGAATTCTTACTGATCCAGTTAACCATGCACAAAGCTTATTTTAGCAGAAATCATAATGAACTTAGCTACGAACAGAGAGGACCTATGTAGGCTGACACCGAAAAAACCTATACTGAACCTGCAGAGTTCAAATTGTAGCATATGAGCCCTTCGGGAGTGTTACTGCTATGGGTAAAATTGCATTTGCAGTAATGACTCATCCCACATCAGATTCAACATCAATCACTATCTTATGACTTGTTTCTGCATTGGGAGGGTTAATAAACAAACAATTTTATTGTTCTTGGCCAAAGCAACCAGCAACTGGCCTTGCATTTTACACCACCTAACACTCACTTACTCTCACACACAACATCACCACTGTGATTATTGAATTCTGAAGGTACGGATCAAGCCTCCAACTAGTTTTTCAAATTTAAATCAGTAACACACCAAGTGCAATCCTCCAATTATTGATTTATGACATTAATGACTTAAACCAGTAATCAGCTTCTATTATAGTCCAGAACTAAACTTTGAGGCTCAAGATCTCACGCTGGTTACTTTACAGGTCATTCACTCAGAGAAAGCAACCTAGTTTGTCAAAAACTTATGAAAAGTGCATGATTCCTAAACCTGTACCAGATGCCTGACTTGGTTGTGGTTTCAGTGACTCAAGGTTGGAATCTTAGTGGCTTGCTGTCCCAGACTTGGACAAGGATCCTAAATCTGGATCTGTGCCTAACTGAATTAGAACCTGGTTGGTCAACCCAGCTGACTGCTAACTTTGATTTGTGACTGGAACCTCTGAGTATATGCCTAGTTGGCTCCTGATCAGAATAACCAATTGGTCCTTAAGCCTGCCAGTAGCTCAGAACCTTAGTAGCTTGCTATCCTAGGCCTGGACAAGGATTCTCAATTAGGATCTGTACCCAGCCGACTCAGAACCTGGTTGGTCAACCAAACTACATGCTGATTTTGATTTGATCCTTCATTACCTAAACCACTGAACATATACCCTAATTGACTCCTATTCTCAGTAATCTAACACCAATTCTGAAATTGATGTGACTCAGATCTATCTACCCAAATCTGATAGGAGTTGTCAGACCAATTTATGTTTAGTTTTAAGTATAGTTAATGGTGATTAGGAACTCTGTTCATGTCTAGGTGCCAAGATGAGACCAAGCATCTAAGGTCTGTCCTAACAGCTAAGCCCTTAGTATCCCTTACAAACCTTAATGCAAAGCTCCTACCCCTGCCATGCTCTGAAACTAGAGCCATTGACCAATTGTCTGGTTTAGGCTTCTACTATAGGTATGCAGGCCTGAGAATAAGAGATCATTATGCAGCAAGGTTGCTGCTACAATTTTAGAAAATTAAAGGGTAAAAGTTGCCTAGTCCAGAGCTCCATCAGGACTCTTATCTGCCTGACAACTCCTCTCATTTAGTGTTCAATCAGTTTCAGGTCCTATTAGCCTGATGCAAGTCATGTGTTTAACTAGTTCCTGGCCTGATTACTCTAATATAGAAGATAAATGAATCTATTTTGTAGGCCTGATTCATAAATCGATTTCAGGTAATTGAAGGCTGGAGTTTCCAGGGGTTCTATTATTGTCTAACACAGTATTTGCCACAAATACTGGAGCTGTGACTCAATGGAAACCAATTCTAGCCCATGGTTTCTAAAGAAGATAGCTGTCATGACTAAATGTCAAGACTTACAGTAACTTTGGTTGTCAGGTGGTGAACATTTGTCTGCATAATTGTGCTATACCAGGGTAACAAAATTAATACTTTGCCCATCAATTTAAATGCTAGCCTGGTAGCCCCTGGAGCTCTTGATCTCTTCCTTAGATTGAGGTTGCTTGAAATTTTAGAATAGGATGGAACTGAACAGCTCATAGACACGTGATCTCTAAGGGATACTCACTGCTTGTAAATTTTAGCACCTAAATCAGACTCATCCCTAATTCCCAGATGAACTAGACTCCCTGATTTTAAAGGTTTTCATTTTAATCTCTAGGTCAGCATCTAACTCAAAGCTCTCAACCGAATGTATAGGGTAGGAGATAAAATCATGATGAACTTCTGTATACATTTTATGGATCCAAACCTGGTTTGTCAGCTCCTATTTATCAGACATTAAATGATATGAGGCTCCACAAGAGGTGTACAGCCATAAGCAGTCTTTAGGTGTTTCTGCAGCCAGAAGTTGTGTTCCTCATAGGATACCAGGGAATTTAGGATAAGCTTACCAGTAGATAGGAAGCAAAGCCATTGGAGATTTCTTTAAATATCTCTCATCATTCAGAGCAATCATCTGATATCTGGACAGGATTACTATCTTATTTGGTTAACTAGAAACTCCTTGGTCACGGTATATGTTTTGATTCACTCATGTAATCCTTAATTGATGAATTGGTCTGGTTAGGTAAGGAATAGGATCTGGGATTTGGAGGTTCTAGGAAGCTGTGTTTTTAAGTCCAGTTACACATAGTATACAGTCAGCAATCATTTTTCTTGCTTTTCAATTTCCTTTTTGGCTTGCAAAGCAAGATATCCTAGAGTCTCTATAACAGATTATTCAACCAAGAAAATACTAGCAAATAAATGCATCATGCATTCCACAGATTCCATTACATTCGGGAATTTCTACTGTAAATAAACAACCAGCCAATTGCAAACACAACAAGTATATGGTCTCTACACTACAACTGATAGCAGATAAGGTGTGGAGGCATCATTTATACTGATTTACCACAGCAAACAATATAAGGATCAGAGATTGAATAGAGCAAATACACATGGACCGAGTAATGAATCAGTGTATTATTACCAAGTAACTTAAACAGAAATTGTGCAGCACAGCAGAGACAAATTATCAATCACTTGCTCAGTTCCTCTCATGATTAAGCAGTTAATTTATATTTTAGGCGTACATTTCTCTAGATTTTAGATCCCAAACCTAGGTAACTTGACCAATCTAAACCAATTTCTATGCAGACTCAAACACATTCAAACTGAAGGTCAGTAGACGCATACTTGCCTTAACCTATATCAATCCTTCACCTATAATTCATTACTTTCTAGTTTGTAAAGGCAAAGTATTCAATGCTTTTGCCTATATACTGACAGACTATTAAACCTGGTAGGCCTAAACATGGATGTTGCAGAGTTTGATGAACTAACAAAAATAGCAAATCCGTTTATCACATAGTGACACACTGTTATTCGGCATGCGAATTAATTCCAAGATTTACAGCGGTGAACGATTTTCTAGCATGTTTTTTTTTTAAGAGTTGCGTCTTTCAAGTGAAGAGAGAAAATACAATAGGTGAATGTGACAAATAATTTTATCGTTACCTTTTCTAGAATCCTACACGAATTTTAACCAGAATTCCTGAATCAAAGCTGAAACTAGGGATTGCAATTTCTTAGAGCTTCGTTTCATTGATTCAGTTCCTCCCTAGCCTAAACTATTCTTAAAAAGCAAAGACAGAGGATATTATGCAGCCTCTGGAAATTCGATGGATCATTAAGAGAATAGCAAGAATCAAGAATCTAACCTGATAGCGTGAAGCGGAAAGGATGAACAGAACCTGAAGCAAGAACAAACTGATTTCTCCTATACGAATACCGCAAAGTTCGACCGAACAGAGCACAATTTCCAGAATACTTGCTGAAGGAAAGCCCAAGGAACCGAGAACAGAGAAGAATTTAAGGAGAATTCTTCAAGAATCCAGCAAACGAACAGAGAGCAGAAGGAGCACTTGAGAGCAATTCCTCCAGAACTCAACCAAAGAACCGAGAGTAGAAGCAGAATTTTTCCAAGGATTCTTTTTGCAACTCTCTGAGACTTCTTCACAAAACCAACGATCCCCCCCCTTTTCTTTTCTCTACCAATTCCCTTTATACCCCTAGCTTAACCATGGTCTCTTAACCCTATGGAAGTTAATTTCTAACCCTAGCCTAACTAACTCTATAACTAACCCCTAACTGAATTTTGTTTGTTTCAGCTCTATAACTAACTAATTCTTATTTACTCATTTATTTAATTTTTTTGCAACTCCTTCTTTTTTTTTTGACCATGTGAGCTTTTATTCCCTAAAGTTATTTAATTTATTAAAGAAAATTTCTATCCGGACAAAAATTGGTGCTCACATATATATATATATATATATATATATATATATATATATATATATATCAAAAATATATGTTAAAGGTGCCTCGTAAGTTGTTTTGATCTTAAGTTCTAATCCTATATCATGTAGCTCATTTAAAAATAAAATTTTTTTAAATCCTAATTCATATAACACTCAATTTAAGTTGGTTTAATATAAGTTAGCTTGGGTAAATCTATCTAAATTTATTTATTTTTTATTTTATAATTTATGTGAAAGTATAATTTTAAATTTGAATACATGTAACTCCCAAGTCAAGTGGGATGAGTGTGGATTAACTCATTTTTTTTTCTATCTTATCACTTTTTATTTTATGATTTGTTTAATTCAATAATTTTCAAATTAAATGAAATGAATATGGGTTAATTATCTATCTTATAACATTCTGTTTTATAGGTAATTTAGAAATAGGATTTTTTAATTGGTAACCACGTAATCTTTAAATTAAGTAAATAAGTGTGTGCTAGTCCATCTATCTGTGTTTTGTAATCCTCTATTTTATCATTTTTTTAAAAGTAGGAATTTTTAAATTCTAATTTATATAATTATCAAATTAAATAGGATGGATGTGAACTAACTTATATAATCCTAGTTTATATTTAACTTTTTTTTATAAATTTTATATATATTTTTTAATTTTTTTTCTCTCATTTTTTAATTTTTTTATTTCTCTCTTTAAATATTCTTTTCAATATTTTTTATTATACTAAAATATTCTTTAATTTATTTACTGTTCTTTTTAGATTTTCTATTTTTTAAAATATTTTTTCATTTGTTTCTAAAATTTTCTTTTTTTCTAGTTTTTTTTTCTTTTTCAATATTTTTTATACTTTTATTTTTTTATTTTTTTAATATATTTATCTCTTTATTTCTAAACTTATCTTTTCTTTATATTTTTTACTTTTATTTTTTTATTTTTTTAATATATTTATCTCTTTATCTTTAAATTTATCTTTTCTTTATATTTTTTTTTCTAAATTTTTTATATAATTTTTTATTACTAATCCTAACTCATAAAATTTAATAAATTTTATAAATATAAACTTTTATAGATTTATAAATAATTTTTATCCTAGTCCAAGGTTAAGTTGCATCAGATAAAGCAAATTAACACTTCTAACAATAACCTATATGTTACTTTTAATTTATAAAATGAATGGTTGGCCTAAAACTGATAACGACGCCCATTCAAATTTGGATGCAGATCTCCACATGAGATTCGTGTGGGGAAATATTTGCTTGTCTCCCTCCCCACCCCACCCCACCAAATTGCAATTATTCTAAAACTTTTGAAAGTTGTCATCTTTTGTTCTTATTTGGATGCTCATTAATAAAATAATGAAAAATATATATAATAATCACATGTGACTTACAAAATTATGTCATTTTATATTTTATATCTATTCACAATGATCCATGTTCCAAGGCCAAAAGTACTCAATAACCCATCCCAATCATTCAATCTTTATCACTCCCATTGTTCCAAATTGATGCAGAATATAGTGATACAAGTACACACCAGCTAGCATCAATGAAAAGACATCTTAGAAAAATGCTATTGCCTACCCTACGATGGTTACCCGTCATGACCCCCCCCATGGCCATTTGTTACTCATAACTATCAACCACAATATCTTGATGCTTGTAGATCTAGGCATAGTCATAAAGATAGTGTTGATTTGCATAAAGTTTGACAAAAATGTTAATGGTAACTTGGTCAAAATTAAAGGTAGGCGTACATGATAAGAGGGATAAAGAATGGAAGATGAATGAAGAGAAGAATATCATTATGTGATTCTCACATGGTTACTTATATACCAATAAATATTATCTCTTTGATTGAAATGCTATGCCAAATATTAATTCTAATAGCACCTTAATAATAGTGATTTGCTCCCAAAAATAACAGTCCTGTATAGCAATTCTGTGTGTGAGAGAGAGAGAGATTGTTTTATGTGAATGGCTCTTTCACGTCAAACCCCACACAATCTTCTTATATACATTTTGCAATCAAAATCAATCACATTAAATTTAACGGTCCCAAATTCTATTTACATGAATAACTAAGTAATTTTTAAAAAAAAATTGTTTTCAAAATTTATATAAATTTTATTTTTTTATCTTTATTTATTTGTATTTTCCATATATAAAATGAATGAATTAAATTTTGTGGGGTTGCAGAAATTATTTCACTCCTCAAAAGTAGAAAAAGTAAGAAGAGGTTAATTTTTTTTATTTAAAATTATTAAATAATTTTTTTAAAATTAAAATAAATACTATATTAATAAAAAATATAAATTAAATTAATTTTTTTAAAATAATTTTTTTTTTAAATTTATAAAAATAGAAATTTATACTGTTAATATTTTTTATTTTTTTATTCTATCTAAATAATTTATTTTTTTATTTTATTTAAATTTCAATTTTTATCATTCTATTTTTTTTCTAATTCTTTTTTTTTATTTCATTCGAACAAAGCATTATAATAAAACTATTATTACATAATTGAAAGTTTTGTTTGGAAACCAAATCTACCTTTCTTATTTATTTTTTAATACTACTTTAGCTTTTCTATTTTACAAAGAACCCAATTTTAAGATTGTGGAGCCGCAAATTGAAGTTAGCATTTCTTTTGGTATACTTTTTAAACTTTTTTTTTTAAAACCAGTTGCTTTTTTATTAATATGTTTTAACTTTTAAACCTTACCTCTATATACATTAAGAAACCAACTTCTAACTCTCTAATTATATGAAGAGGAATTGATTATTTAATTAACTGTTTCACATAATTGCATTTTTGGTACTTCAGTGTACTAACAAGCAGCCTTTGCTAAAAAAAAAATAACAAAATATGAATATGAATACAAATTTTAGAAAAGAAAGAAAAATTAAAATACATAATGACTCGTTTGAAAATCATTATCATTTTGTTACCTATAGTTGTAATTTTAAATAAATCACTATCTGTGGTATGAAAAAAGATGGCAGTTCTAATAATGAATGCTTTCTTTGATAGTTTTCAAATGTCTAAAACTCAATTTTGTTATAGTGAAACTAAACAGAAGAACTATGACCTACACTATGCAAATTAAAGAATCGATTTGCATATTAAGCATTGTTGAAGGAATTCTTTATACTTTTTCCTAACAATTAGACATAAAATTTTAAACATTCAATATTTTTTCTAACACTTCATTTTTTAATCAATACAAAATATTTTTGTAAATGTATTAGTGTGAATGTGTCTGAATATTGAGTGAGTTGTATGTGTGTACCTTCGCGTAATGTATTTAAATTCTCCTCGCAATCATCAAAGTGGGAATTTATAATGCAATGAGTGAATCCTAATTGCTTCTCACCCTCACAATGGTGAAAGGTTGAACAACTATGCTGAGAAGAAGAAGATGATGAAGTGTGCAACAAATGTATGGGCTTATTGGAAATCTACATTGTTGTAGATTTGTTTAAACTTCAAATCTTACCGCTTTACACCTTCGAAGCTTTAAGAAAGATTCTAAAAAACAAAAAGAGAAGATGAAAAAACAAGATCCTGTTTACTTTCAGAATTATTTTTTCATTTTCTGTTTCTACTTTTATTTATAAAAATGTTATATTATTTTTATTCTGTTTTTTGTTTTTAAAATTTTATATCAAAAAGTGAAAATAAAAAATAAAAATATAAAATAAATATTTTATTATTTTTATACAAAATAAAAAAGTAAAAAATATATAAAAAAATATTTTCTAAAATCAAACATCACTTAAAAAAATAATATAACGTGCATGCAGTGGCAAACCTCTGGGTAAAGAAGGAGCGCTCTCCTGTAAAAAAGTGTGTTCCATCATCTTAAACTCGTAACTCAATAGACAGATAATTTTTAAAGCAAAAATGAGATACAACAATATATATTCAGATGTAACTAAGTTTAAGTCATTTTTAATATGTAAAAAAAAATTCATTAAAAAAATTGATTCCATCTTTATATGAACAAAGCATTAATAAAAATATTTACAATCATAAATTTAAAAGAGACCAGCCACATGTTATAAGAATATGTTCATATTTTTAATATTATTTTAGTCAGATTTTACTATTATAAAGAAAAAGCTAAACATTGAATATTGAAAATAAATATTTTAAAATTATTATTTAAAATAATGAATTCAAAACTTTTAAAATTAATTTTTTTATCTTATATACTAAATTTGTTTGTATAATTAGGAATGTGTTTGATAACTATTTTATTTAGATAAAAATTTAAATGATCAATTAAAAAATTTGTTAAATATTTCAGTTATATTTAGTAAAACAATTTATTTAAATAGTTACTAACTTTTTTAAACGGTTATTAATTTTTTTGAAAAAGTTATTTTGAATAGCTTTTGTATTTTCAACTCTTACTTAAAATATTTTTTTTTATTTTATTTTTAATATATTTTTATAATTAAACTTTTTATTTATCTATTTATTTTTATAAATTTAATATTATTTGATTTTTTATAATAATATTACTAATTTTGATAGATTTTTTTTTATATTATCATAAAATATTATATTTTATATTAATTTTTAATATATATTATTTATTTTAATTATTATATTATTTATTTTATTTTATTAAAAATATTAAATCGTTTGATAAAAATTTAAAATTATAAAATATTACTTTAAAAAATTTTATCTAAAATTTATTTATGTAAAAATTAAAAATAAATATTTTTTATTTTTAAAAGTAAATTTTTATTTAATTAAATTTTAATATATTTTTTAAAAATCTAACATATTTATCATATTTTAATTTATTATTTAATCATGTATTTATTTTTTATTTTAATAGTTATCAAATAATTTTACCAAACATTTTTTATTTAATGGATAGCTTCTTATTAACTTTAATTTGTCAGCTTTCATTTAACTTTTTAACTTTTAATTTTCAGGTTTTAACTTCTAACTACCTTTTAAATTTTCAGCTAACTTATTTCTTAGTTTACGAAACACATCTTAAATTAAGTGAGTTTTTAATATATATTTTTATTAGATGAAAATTTATATTGTAAATTTGATTATAAAATTTGTTAAAATAAATTAAAAAGAATTTATTTTAAAAATTTATATAAATAAATATATTGAAATAAAAAAAAATATTAAAGAATATTTTATTTTTATACACTTTTATAAATTTTTTAAATATTTTTTAAGTATTTATTTGGTATAAATTTGAGTAAATAATTAATAAAGGTAATTTAAACTGATAAATTAATATATATTTTTGTGAAAATTTTTATTTAAAGTATAATACGACATGATTTTTAAAACAAACAAGACAGAAGTGACAGCATTTTTGTCATGTACATTCGGCTGTCTAGGCTTATATAGTAACGTACCCTCACATGTAGGAACTAATGCCACATTTAAAGAAATTTTTTTTTTCTTTCTCACCATTATTTTCCATACGAAATTTTGAAAAATAATCCTGTTTAATTTATTTCGGTGAGGATTTGAATAATAATTCACAATTTTGTAACAGACTATTCCCATCCATTAGGTTCAACCATCAATACATATAAAGATTCTAAGTTTAAAGAGAATTTTAAATATTTATGATACTTGACTTAATTAATTACATAGGTAAGGGATTCAAAATTTGATGTATTTAACTTTAAAGTTTAAATTATTTATTTTTTATTATAAAGTTTGATATTATAAATGAAACAACACAAAATTGAAGTTAACATAATTGTATATTTATAAAGAATATTAAATTTCTTTTAAGTTTTATTAAATTTTATAAATATAAAATATTTTTTTACATTTAAATTTGACGTTTTTAAAAATTTATCAAATAGAATAAGTTTAAAGAATATTACCTTTACATTAAGTTATCTTCATTATATATATACATATATTATGTAATATTATTATCTATATGTTTAAAGTTATATATTAATTAAATTTAAATATTATTTAGATTATAATAAATTTTTAATTTTAATTAAATAATAATTTATCAACAATAGTTAAAATTTACTTTAAAATAAATTCAGATTATTTTATTTTTAATTTTTTATGATCGTTAAAATCGATAAAAATAAATAAATAAATAAATAAAAATATATTCGAATATACTTTTAAATAAAAAAATTGAGTAAAGGGTCAAATTAGTCCTTAACTTGTTTATGACCTTACAAATTGGTCCTCAACTTAAAAAAAGTCATCATTTAGTCCTTAACTTTTTGTTCCGTCATGCAAATTAGTCCTTCCGTCAACTTTGACTTGACGACGTGCTGAGTTAGAACGTTAAGTGCTGAAGTGGGTCGTTAAATGCCACGTAAAGGTCACGTAAGTTAATAAAACGACGTCGTTTTGTTAGACAATTTCCTAATCTTCATACCTTCGTTTCCGCTTACGTGTTTCTCCCCTGTGTTTTCCATTGGATAATAGCTCCCTATTTATCAATTTAACATTCCAAGCACTGGATTGACGAAGGAGCACAAACGCTCCTGCATTTTTCGTTCATGGTGTATTTGGAACCATAACCACTAAACAACAAGCCCATAAATAAAATTTATCACCATCTCTTTCCATCAACCTTCCTTCTCTCTCATTCGTGAAACAAAACCCCTTCCAAGCTCTATTTCTCAACCCAAATTCTCACCACAGCCCTCTCATTTTCTCTCTAAAGTCAATCACCTCCATTCTCTATCTAAACTGTGACAACAAAGAAACCAACCATGTCCTTCACCACCTCACTTGTCCTCCCCATTTCCAACGTCCAACTAGCCGCAATCGCCGCCACAACTGGGGGCGTAGTCAAAGCCCCTGCCAATAACCTTGTCTTTTGTACCTTCATCAACCAACTCTCCGCCTTTCTCCACCACGGCCTTGACCAGTGCCGCCCCTGGTCAGAGCTCGTTGACCGCTCCGTCGTTGTTTCGATCATTCTCGCCCTTTCTCTTCTCATAAATCCAGCTCAAAACATTTGTCGCACACTTTCGACTTGGGTCCATCACAATCCAGCTTAGTTTCAGATTCTCTTCCAACTCATTCATCCACTCCTCGTCCTTGCGCAAGAACTTCACCGACATCGGGAACAGCTCTTTCGATTTGAGCGCATCCACCCACAGTGGTGAGGAGAGGAACCAATTTTCTGCGTTTCGGTGCGTTTCACCCTTGACAACATGGGATTCCCCTTGTAGTATATGTCGACGGCGGAGATCAATTTCGATGACGGAGGTGATGGATGGTGAGGGAGGGGAGAGAAATAGTGGAGGGAAGGGAAGACGTCGGAATAAATGAAGCGGTAACTGCTTGGGAACGTGGAGATGACACGGCAAGCGGTGGGGTTTAAGAGGGAGGGCCACGTGGTGGCGCAAATTTTACGCCAAAGATCCTTTTTGGTGCAAAGGCGATGCGTGATAGATGCTATGAATGCAGCAGGTGCCGGTGTAGCACCGTCAAGGCGGGGCAAGATATGGGTGTAGATGATTTCAGGATGGATGATATTGAAGGTTATGGTGCTTGATAATGATTTCATGTGTTCATTTGCATTCGGTGGTGGTGTTGAAGTTGCAGTCATTACAGTGGGTTAGGAAGTTGATGGTATAGTGGATTAGTGGTAATATGTTTAATTACAAAGGATGATGCAGTAGTTGGTAAGGGATTGACTCAATGGATCTTGCACAAATCAAGCGAATGTCATTTTACAAAGGGCTTACGTGAAACAACGTTGTTTTATTAACTTACGTGACACTTAACGAGCCACCTTAGCATTTAACGTTCCAACTCAGCATGGTCAAAGTTGACGGAAGGACGAATTTGCATGATGGAACAAAAAGTTAAGGACTAAATGATGACTTTTTTTAAGTTGGAGACCAATTTGTAAGATCATAACTAAGTTAAGGACTAATTTGATCTTTTACTCTAAAAAAATTTATTGAAAAATTGCACAGGCACATGGCTATTGTACTATTATGATGAAAGGTTGCACAACTAATGTATGAGCAATTATAAATTAAGTTGCATGGTGTATAGGAAATCTACATTGTTGTGGATTTTTTTTAACTTCAAATCTTGCCAATTTACACCTTCAAAGCTTTAAGAAATATTTTTAAAAAAATGGAAAGATGAAAAAATAAAGATAATGTGATGTGGATGTAGTAGCATATCACTAGATGATGAAAAAAATAATAATTTTTCTATAAAAAAAAATATGTTTAATCATCTTACACTTCTAATTTAATGAATAAGTATTTTTTTAAATAAAAAAAATATATTTATACTTTGATGGAGTTAAGTGTAAGTAATTTTAGTATTATAGAAAAAATTTTCGCATTAAAAAATTTGATTCCGACTTCATATTAATATAATATCCCATAAAAATATTTACAATTATAAATTTTATGGAGAGAAATAAGAATCTCCTTATAATTTCTAATATCATTTTAATAGAATTTTACAATCATAAATAGGAAAATAAACATTTATTATTGGAGATAAATATTTTAAATTTAATATTTAAATGAATTCAAAAACCTTCCAAATCAATGTTAATATATACATATGTAAATTAATTTAAATCACATACTTTTATGGAATTCTTTTATTTAGAAGTAATACGAATTGATTTTTAAAAAAAAAAACAAGATAGAAGTGACAGCATTTTTCAAGCACGTTCCGCTATCTAAGCTTATATAGTAATGTACCCTTACTTGCGTGAACTAGTGCCATTATACATGCTTATACATTTAAAGATATATATATATATATATATATATATATATATTTTTTTTTTTTTACCATTATTCTCCATAAGAATTTCAGAAACAATCCTGCTTAATTTATAATCATACATATGAACATTTCTTTTCGGTGATGATTTGAATAATAATTTACAATTTCTTAACAGACTAATCATGCATATAATTTTTTTTTAAAAAAAAATCACTAGAATTTATCTAGTAATGAATAATTAAAAATTTCACTTTATATATTGTAAAAAAATATATAAAAATTTTTAAATTAAAAAAAAATATTTATGATACTTTATTTAATTAATTACCCAGTTAAAAGATTCAACATTCTAACTTAACTTTAAAGTTTACATTATTTAATATTTTTTATTTATAAATTTTATATTATATATGAAACATCACAAATTTGAAGTTTTAACAGTACTGTATACCTACGAAGAATATTAAAATTTTTTAAAGTTTTATAAAATTTTGTAAATATAAAATGATTTTTAATTAAATTTAAATTTGACGTTTTTAAAAAGTTACCTTTATATTAACTTATCTTCATTATATATATTCATATAGTATGTAATATTATTATCTATATTTTTAAAATTAAATATTAATTAAATTGAAGTTTTATGTTTAAATTATAATAAATTTTTTTTCATTTTATTAATTAAATAATAATTTATCAACATTAGTTAACATTTAATTTTAAATAAATTCAGATTATTTTATTTTTATTTTTTGTAACGGTTAAAATCGACAAAAATAAAAATATATCCGGACACATTGTAATATGCATTGGTACAATAATTATGGCTCATTTACATTAGTTGAATCTTTGCATTATATATATATATATATATGAAGCTAGAAGGAAAAGCATTGGGCATTGCATGTTCTAGCTAAAAGCCACTACACTTATTGAACATAGCATCTCATAATAAAAAGAAAGAAAAATGGTGTCAAGAACCCAAAAGCCTCATGTAATTTGTGTACCATTCCCAGCACAAGGTCATGTGAACCCTTTTATGCAATTAGCCAAACTTCTTCGTTGCATGGGTTTCCACATAACATTTGTGAACACTGAGTTCAATCACAACCGTTTGATTAAGTCTCATGGAGCAGAGTTTGTTAAGGGTCTCCAAGATTTTCAATTTGAGACTATACCTGATGGTTTGCCCCCACCCAAGTATGATGCAACTCAAGACATTGCTGCTTTGTGTGATTCAACTAGGAAGCATTGTTATACCCCTTTGAAAGAACTTGTGATGAAACTCAATGCTTCACCACAAGTTCCTTTTGTTAGCTCTATTATATATGATGGGCTTATGGGCTTTGCTGGAAAAGTTGCAAGGGATTTGGGCCTATCTGAGCAACAGTTTTGGACTGCCTCAGCTTGTGGCTTGATGGGTTATTTGCAATTCACTGAACTTGTCAAACGTGGCATTCTTCCATTCAAAGGTGATTATTTTTCTTTCTCTTTTTAATGCTTTCTTAAAATTTATAGGCCCGTCTCAGGTGTTCCAAGTTTTTTATTTTTTATTTTGAGAACAAATTATGTTCACTAAAATTCCTATTAAATTTATTTTTAATCCAATTTTAAAATATTTTTATCTAATTTTTTTAAAAATAATTTTTAATTTTAATTATCAATCTATTTTATTTTTTTAACATCTATACTCATTAAGTTTTTTATTTTTTTAAACAGTTGAGAGATAAAAATAATATTTAATAATTAATTATATTAAATATAAAATAAAAATATATATTTAATAATTATTTAATATTTATAAAAGTAATGATTATATTGAGTGGGACCAATTTTATATAAACAAAACTATCACATTTTTTTAATATTATTTTTATTTAATTAAATTTATAAAAAAATTACTTTGGTAAATATAATTATTTTAAAATTTTAAAATAAATTTTTTCCCCCAAAAGTCTGACCGATCTGATGTTACAACCCTTTTATTTGTTATGCAAACTTTTCAAATAAGAGAATATTCGCAGTTAATTGTGATGACGACATTATTTTCAGTTTTCTGAAAGGTTGGTGGAACTAGCTAGTAGGCTTTTAAAGTTCTATAATAAGATCTTTCCATTAACGGATACATCATGATTTAATAACATGATTTTAATCGAAGTTCATTCATTGCATGCATAAGTAAAAATAAAATCTCAAAATATGTCCAATAAAAAAAAGTCTTTAAAATGATAGTGGAATTAATAAAATTAAAGTCTTAATTTTCTTATGTTTTCTGGATTAAAATTTCGTATCATGTATCTAATTTCTTAAAAAAAAATTCCATCGAAAATGGTGAACAAATTAATGAATGTAAACACCTTTAGGTATAATCAATTTTATGATTGTTCCGATTGAAATTTTATTTTTGAAAATATTTTTAAAGTCATTAATACTTAGTACAGTATAGGACATTCATTTTAGTAAATATTCTAAAGAAATAAAAAATTAGATGAATTGCACAATGTGAAATTTCAATTTCCAGAACAATGATTATTTTTATATATTCACTTATTCTTTGTTACAGTCATTTATCTCATACTCTTAATAATATGCTCCATAAAACGAGACTTGAAAAAATAAACAATAATTCTTTTAACGTTAAAGAAAAAATTTAATTAAATTTAAAGATGAAAAAATAAATATGCATTATAGAGATGTACGTAGCACGTTTAGTTGAGTTTAAATTTTAAAAAAGTGTTTACTTATTATTTTAAATTTCACATGTTGACAAAAATAAATGATTACTTTTAAAAATAACTCAACCTAATATGTGAGAAGAATATTAACTTATCAAGTTTTGATTGCATCTGTAATTAATTATAAATTTATCTAAATAAGTTAGAGTGTAAAATAGAGCTATTGAAATAGGTTGATTTAGAAGCTAATTCAGATCAACCGGCTCACAGATATTTTGTGTTGTAAAAAGATAGATTCAGAAAAATCTTGGATTATAATAATCCAACTGATTCAAATCATGGGCTATAATGGATCAACTTATAGTGAGTTGGGTTCATTCCATTTTTTCATATATTTTTTAAATTATTTCAACGTTAAGTTTGTTAGTTGATAATCAGTATAGTATTATTATTTAGTTAGTAATACTAAATGGTAATGATAAAATAGTATCAGACAAATTTTTATATAATCTATAATTTTTTAATTTTTTGATTTTATATTTTTTACTTTTTTTATTTAGTGAGTCAACTTTATTAGCAACTCCACACAAGCCGAATTATTACTTATTTTAACAATTTAGTTGTTAAAAATTTCATAATCTTAAAGTCATTAAACAATTTTTCCCATTCAAACTATATTTGCTTAATAAAGTTTATGTTTAATCTCTTCTGTATAGTATAGAAAGGGGATAATTGTAAAATTGGTAATTTATCAAATTTTTTAATCATAATTAAATGTTTGATGTGTGATATAATTGAGTTAGTTTATTTATTGATCCAAATTTTCAGATGAAAGTTATGTTGCCGATGGGTCCTTGGATGCTAATCTAGATTGGATCTCAGGAATGCCAAATATCCGAATGAGAGACCTTCCAAGCTTCGTTAGAACCACCACTCTAGATGAAACCAATTTTATTTGCTTTGGTTCTGAGGCTCAAGCTTGTATGAAATCATCTTCAATCATAATTAACACAACCCAAGAATTAGAAGGTGAAGTCCTCAATGCCCTTATGGCCCAAAACCCAAACATATATAACATTGGCCCACTTCAATTTCTAGGTAAGCATTTTCCTGAGAAGGAAAAGGGCTTCAATTCAACTGGGTCTAGTCTTTGGAAAAATGACTCAAAATGTATCCAATGGCTAGACCAATGGGAACCTTCCTCCGTCATATATGTGAATTATGGAAGTATTACTGTGATGTCTGAGCATCATATGAAAGAGTTTGCTTGGGGACTAGCTAATAGCAATTTACCATTTTTATGGATAAAGAGGCCAGATTTGGTAATTGGTGAATCCACATCTTTGCCACAAGAATTCTTAGATGAGGTGAAGGATAGAGCATACATTACAAGTTGGTGCCCCCAAAATCAAGTACTTGCTCATCCCTCTATTGGGGTCTTTCTAACTCATTGTGGTTGGAATTCAACACTAGAAGGTTTATGTGAGGGTGTGCCTATGATTGGTTGGCCTTTCTTTGCTGAACAACAAACAAATTGTAGGTATATATGCACAAGTTGGGGGATAGGGATGGATATTAAAGATGATGTGAAAAGAGAGGAGGTAACAACACTAGTGAAAGAAATGATAATGGAAGAAAAGGGGAAGGAAATGAGGGAAAAGTGTTTGGAGTGGAAAAAGAAAGCACTAGAAGCTACTAGTATGGGAGGATCATCTTACAATGATTTCTATCGACTGGTGAAGAAGGTTCTACATCATGATGCTATTTGAGTCCTTCATTGGAGACCCTAATGTTGAGCTAATAGTATTCTTTGATGGATGAAACGCAAGACCATTAAATAAATATTTGAGTGGATGCAATTGATAATATATTTTCTCTATTTATGTTTCCGTACGTTTACAATTATTGTATGGTTATGTACTTTTCAATTGAATGTAATATTTTAAATTGTAAAGTGATGCTTATCTTGGATTTTGTAAGTTGTTAAGATTCTTGCCTATTTATGTACGTATCTAATATATATTTTTTATTAGTTTGTTTGTTTTCATTCTTTTGTTAATTTCTTTCTTTATTGTTCTTAAATATGATTTTCATATTTCATTACGTCACTTTTGCCTTCCCGCAATGGTTATATACAAAACGAAGCCGATTTAATTGCAATGCATGTGCTTAATTATATTAGGGAGATTTTGAGATTTATTGTGGTACATGGTGGAGCAACTGTGGTGGTTCAATGGTGAAGGTTGGTGATGGTAACAAGTGTTGAAGTTATCGGTGGTTTAGAGTTAAGTGAAGTTGTGATAGGCTATGGTGATTAAAGCTTGGGACCAATTCTTTGTGGTCTCAAGACAAAGGAAAAAACATAAGTTGAAATTCAATCACTCAATCTTGTGTTGTTTGGAAAAAGTTGATCAAGTGGTAGCACCCACATATAAATCTTGTTTTGTATTGTTTTGCATAAATCTTCAAATAACAATTTTTTTAAAAATTATTTTGGATGCAAAGTAGCACCCACATTGTATAACATTTAAGATAATAAAAATTATACACAAATTTTTACCATTCTTATAATGTAGAAAGATAAAAATATATCATATATCTTCGTTATAATTTGTTGCATAAACTTAAAAAATATACGAACTTTAAGATAGCAATAAATTATATATAATTTTTTACGATTCTAAACGTCATCTTCCATTTATGCTAATGCAGTGGTCCAGTGAGGTATAGTAATGTCATATTCCGCTGATGCCAAGTTTGGAGGTATAAAAAATAGATAAAAATTGAAAAATTAATTAAAAGTTGAAATATTTATTAATTAAAGTAAAAAATATTTGATAAAATTAAATTTTAAATAAATTAATAAATAAAAAATAAAAAATAAATATATGATCATTAAATTTATATTTAAGTATTATATTTCTTATTTATTAATTATATTAATATATTAAAATATTAATTATATTAATATATTAATTATTAATTTATTAAATTTAATTATATTATTTAATTAAATTAATATATTAAAAATAAAGATAATATTTTTTAAAATTTTAATTTTATTCGTATATTTCTATTAAAAATATTATATAAATAAACTTATAGTTATTTTAAGGATATATATTAAAAAGAAGAATTTAATGATTTTATTTATTTATTTATGATGTATTTTAAATAAATTTTGTTTAAAATTATAAAATAATTTTTTTTAAAATTTATATATTTTAAATAATATTTTTATAGAAAGAATATTTATTTATTTTATTTTTAAAATTTTTATCAATAAAAATTAAATATTTTATTATAAATAATTTAAATAAAATATTTAATAAATAATTAAAAATTATAACATTAAATAATAATATAAAAAATTATTATTTTATAATCAATAAAAAATTATAAAATATATAAAAGATAAAAATAAAATTATAACTTTCATCTCATAACTAAAATTTTGAAAACTAATAAAACTAATATTAAAAAATATTATTTATTTTATCTAAATATCAAAATGACTATTATATTAAATAAAATTAAAATCATCTTAAAATTTTTTTAATTAATTATTTCATCTTTCATCTAAATAAAATATTTTACCAAAAACACTTTTAATCAAATTCATCCTCTTTATTCGTAAATGCTCTATAATTGCTAACACATTCATGTATAACTGCATCTTTTCATCTTGCTAAAAGGGTCTTCTTTGAATGAATTTTTTTTTTTTTTTTTTTTTTTGTATTTAGCTTAGCCGGGGTGTTCTCAGTGTGATTTTGAGTTTGCAAAACCTCCTGAGGAAACCTTCTGCTTGCAATGTTTATGAAAGAATTTGCTATTTATTAAAAAATAACTTTCATTAATTAATTTTTTATTTAACAAATATCAAATTGTTAATATATATATTTTAAAAATATAAACTGATAAAGTATATTACTCTCAGTTAACATATTAATAACATATATTAATATTTTATTTTTAAAAAATACTTTATTAATATATATAATACAGTTAGTATAAATCTATAATATTTATATTAATAATTTGATTTTTATTAAAAATAAATAAATAAAGGTTAGTTTAAAATTAAATCATTAATAAATGATATTTTTTTAATATTTTAGGGAAGTCATAGAATAAGCCGTTCACATAACATTAAAAATACATTATATTAAAATTATCGTAATAATTAAATTACATAAATTTTGGATAAATTTTATTATTAAAAAACACAAAAATCCTAAATCCTAAACAGTAAGTTTAATTACGTAATTTTAAAATATGATGCATGATATTTGGGGTGGGGCAGGGTGAAGAAGGAAATTAGTTTTAAATAGTTGTCGATTTTTGTTGTTGACCATTCAATTTTTTTATTCGTACATTGCTATTGAAATCGGCCAAGAGTTTAACGAAATACCTTTTTGCACCTTTTGTAAGATATCGTTACATCAATGTTGTGTCTAATCAGTTAGAGGAAAAATTGTTAATAAAAATTTAGTTTTAATTTTTTTAAAAAAATAAAATCATCGTTACGATTTTAATTTATTTAAAAAATATTAAAAAATTTTATTAAAAAATTTTAAATTTAAATATTAGTTATAAATAAGAAAAATATTTACACATTATTTGTTGATTCCAAAAAATGATATTTTTATTGTTCAATAAATTGATCCTAATTTTAAATAAATAAAAAATATTAAATATGTAAATAAATGAAATAAAAATGATATTATAAATGAAAATCAAATGGATAGAGTATGATAAACAGAAATAGAAATAGATGGAACCGAAATAGATTTTGAGTGTTTAAGTTTGATCTTTTAAAAAATTTTAAGGTTTGAACCTAAACATATTACCTGTTACATGTTAAAGATAGATTTTTCTTTTCTGTCAAAATCAATCTTACATGATTTAAAGCCTACAAAATAAAAATATCATTAAATATACCTTATAAATAAAATATATTAAAATAAATATTATAAAAATATAATATATTAAAATAAATATATAATGTATAAAGATAAATAGGCTAAACAAGTTTTTTTTGTAAGCTTAAGCCTGGATTATTTATCTAAAAATATTTTTTAACAAGTTTGAACCTATTTATTTATTAAATAAATCAAAGTCATACTTTAAACAAGTAGAGTCGTGAGCTCTTGTCGAATGATCTTGTACACTTTTATCTTTAATGATAAGTAAGTAGTACAAAAATAATATATTTATTTACGAGAAAGAAAAAATAAAATAAATATGTATAAAACATAGACTGATAGAAATTTAGATCTATTCTGTTTAAAATTAAATTTTACATATATGATCATTTTAAATTAAAAAAAAGAAACAACCATGTTCTTGAAAAAAGTTTTAATTTTTTTTTTGATAAGGGCTTAATTTTTAGTAAAATAAATAAGAAGTATATTTTATTATTTTTATTTTTTAATATTTTAAATCCATATACGCACAAGGTTCAAGATAACAAAGAACAATTATGTAAATTCTTCCGATTCCAACAATATGCGCTAGTAGAGGCATTCTACGTACAAATTTGAGGTTGGTCACATGAAATCTAGAATTAAATTATTTTTAATAAAGAGATTAATTAAAATCTTTAAAATAAAAAAAATCCTAAATTCATATTTACACAAGGTTCAGAATAACAAACATTTGAACGGTAAATCCTTATGATTTAAAAAATATGTGATGATAAAGACATTACACGTACAAATTTGATATTCGTGGTGTGGGATTTAGAATTAAATTATTTTTAATAAAAAACTTAATTAAAATCTTTTTAAATTAAAGAAAGATCCTAAATCCACATTTGTATAGGGTTTAAGACAACAAATAGGTGCATTATAAATTCCTTACGATTTTAAAAATATGTGATGGTAGAGGTAGTACACATACAATTTTGAGGTTTTCGCGTGAGATCTAGAATTGAATTACTTTCAATAAAAAAGTTAAAATTATTAAATTAAAAAAATTCTAAATCTACATATGTACAGAGTTCAAAATAACAGATAGTTGTCCTGTAAATTTTACGATTCCAAAAACATGTGATAATAAAAGCATAACACAAACAAATTTAAGGTTTTTTTGTGTAAAATCTAGAACTAAATTATTTTTAATAAAGAAAGCATAATTAAAATATTTTTAATTAAAGAAAGATCCTAAATGCATATATGCCTAGATTTTTAGACAATAAACAGTTGCATTGTAAATCCTTACAATTTCAAAAATATGTGATGGTAGAGGAATTACACATACAAATATAAGGTTCTTCACGTGAGATTTAAGATTAAATTATAAATATTTTAGAAAAAAATATTTATTTCACTTACAAATAAATTATATTTTGTACAAACAGAAGTAAAAAAATAAAAATAATACATGTATAAGGAGGGAGAAAAAGATAAATTATATACTTAGGCATAATATTATCGGAAATTTTGATTTAAAATTTAATAACAAATAATTTATTCTAAACTTACTCTATAATTTTGAATAAAAATATATATAAAAAGAAACTTAATTTTACATTCTTTTATTTTTAGATTTAGTATTTTTTATATTTATTTATTTATTTATTTTTACAAAATTTGAAAAAAAATATCAAATTTTTTTGGTTTTACTGTTCTCAATTTTTAACAATTTATTATGAATTTTTAATAATTTATCATAACTCTATTCTACAAAAATATTAAATGGAATTTATATTAAAAAATTATTTAAATTTTTAAATTTAAAATTAATAACAGTTTATTTTAAATCAATTCTATAAAAATATTAGATGAAATTCATATTAAGAAATTTTATTTTGTAGTTTTTAAATAAAATTTGATAACAATATTTGTTTTATTCTACAAAGTATATAAAAAAGGTTTGGGTTTATTGAAAGAGAATGAACTCATTTATGCTTTGTTCAACATTGGGCCTATTTCTATTTGAGGAATTCTTGGTCCATTATTTTTTTTTTTTGCAAATTTGGGCTCGTTTTGGATGCTTGACCCAAGTTACAGAAAAATAAAATATGATTGGAAAATGGTTCTTCCATGATTTGAACCCTAAATCCATAGGTTACTCAAGGTAAGTCAAACACCAGCCTAAATCTCAAAGTTATAACTTAATGTCTATGAATTTTAAAACAAAAAAATAGTCCTAAAATATATTTTAAAATGTATGGAGCTAAGGAAGAGATGGATTGGGCCTAACAATGTTCCTCTTGAATGCCTAAGAAGGTCTTCACCTCTTCTTGTAGTTGCTTGGCTCTTATTATGATGAAGATATAATAAACCTAGTAGGTCTTTGCAGCTGCCCTTTCTCTATCACTAAGATCTCTACATCAAGTCTTCTCCCTTTGAAAGCATTCGTCCTAGAATGTATAAGCCCAACTTTTTCTGCAAACAAGGACATAAGTGATTAGAGGAGATGTTATTAATGAATGGAAACAATAGGAATGTTACAGTTGAATACTAACCTCTTGAATCTTCCAAAGAATTTCAAAAATATGTAATGATAACCAATGAGATACAAGAGGTAGTAGAGAGTAAAAAACCCATAATCCCTATGTGAGAAAATTAGAAGAACAGGAAGTGGAATTAGGTTTATGAGTTTTTGTCCCTGATTGTTTTTGTATAAGATATTTGAAGTAGTTCCTAGGATTTTATTTGATGGACTCATGTCAAACATTACCATGGGTAGGGTATGATACCCACCAATTATGGAGGGGGTATCTTGACCCCTTCATAAAGTAATCAAGATTGATGTTGTGGTAATAAATTTTTAACCAAAAAATTAAATTGCTTATCCACCAAGTCATTTATATTAAAATGTTCAATTAGCCTAGATGCAAATGGATAATGCAAGCATTGAAGCATGCTGAGGAACTAAATAGGTACAACTATATGAGACACATAAAGATATGAGGATTTAATCAATTGAATGGTTCTATTCACATTATGTCCATCATGCCATGTAACAATGGTGCCACAAGTATCTATGGTTGATTGGGAGGGGTGGGCCTTTATGAAGCTCAGTTCTTGACCTATACCTAGAGGAAAAGGTTCCTCTATTAGGGTAAAGGAAGTAATAGATCCTATTCCAATCATGAGTTTTATGGTAATGGTAATTAGAGGAAGAGGTTTTCTAACTAGGAGGATATTTCTCACTCCATCCTTCCTTACAAGTTGAATTTCACTCTTTTGTACAAGAGAGGTGGAATCCTTAATTATCTTTCTTTTGATTTGTCTTCGTTTCTTTTTATTATTTTTTAGTTTCTTTTATTTCTTCAATTTTATTCTTTTTCAAACCTTATCTCTCAGCCTCCTTTTTTTGGCTCTATGCATTTGGTCTAGATAGACTTCACTAGGGAACAAAGGTACTGCCGTAATTTTCTAGGAGTTGAATTGGAAAAAATACTTATTGGTATACCCATAATGATGGATATCCCTATCATATTATCATGATCTTCCCAAAAACATATGATTGGCCTCCATTGGAACAACATCACAGGTGATCTTGTCCTCATAGCTTCCAATTGGAAAGGTGAGGAGCACTTGTTGGTTAACCAATAAGTTTCCTTTGTTATTATGTCATTGCGGTTTATATGTCTTAGGGTATAGGTGGTTACAAGCCCTAACTTATCTACTAGCCTAATGCTAGCAACATTTGTACAACTACCTCCATCAATAATTAAGGAACAAATGTGCCCCTTGATTGAATATCTAGTGTGTAAGATGTTCTCCCTTTGAGTCTCTTCCTTCCCTTTAACGACGCTTCCTAAAAATGTCCTAACCACTAGGAGATAACCTTTGAGGGCACACTCTAAGGATTCACTATCAGATGAGGATGAAGATGAACCAGAGTCTTTGGACTTTAAGGATGAATAATTACCATTATCCTTAAAGACCATGATCTTTTTGTTTGGGAATTGGAAGCAATGTGCACTTTCCCAAACACTTGAAACATTTGACTAAGGACTCTTTTCCTGAAGGTAAGTTTGAAGTTTTAACCTTAGACTCTTTGGATTCCTTAGTATCTTTAAACTCCCTAGGTGTGAAACTTAAATCCATTTTCTTGTTTGTCCAAGTGTCTTGTGTAGATGATTGGTATGTAGTGTATTTTCCTTTACTCCTCCTATTTATTTGGATTTCTACCTTTATAGTTTGGTGATAAATATCATTAAGGCCTTATTTTGCATAAGTTCAAGGGTGCCTTTTGATTGTATTTTGTCTCAATTCTTAGGACACCTAATTAGGTCACATTAAGTGTAATTTAAGGTAGGATAAGGTGGTTCTATGAAGCTTGGCCAAATCCATGGTCTATAAGTGGACCTTTCTATGCATATTTTCACACATGTTAAGTCATTTAAATGAAAACACATTTTTGAGAGCCTTAGAGATCTAAATTCTCTTTCTCTCTCCCTCTCTCTTGTGACCCAATACTTAAATTTTCTTATCAATGGATAATGTTTCATTATGGCGGATTGAAGGTTTATTAATCTCTCTTCCATAAATATTGTGGCGCTTACATATTCATACAAATCTCTTCTTACCTTTCTTATTTTTTGTTCTTACATTTTTTCTTCAATTTTATAATTCATTTATGAATTGTGTATTTCTTGCAGCATTTCTCTATTATCTTGGAATCTAGGTTTTAATCCTTGAGGTCTTGTTCAACACCTCATCAATTAGACATCACAAAAAAGCTTGGAGAGTATCCTTGATAAGCATAGATTTCATAAATAATTATCTCTCACTTTTATCTCATTAAGACTTCTTATATGTTCAATTAAGTGATCTTTGTCATATTTTATGAGTTTGGGTTCATATGATGTTTAATTGAATTTCTTTGCTTACCCGATTAAAATGACACTATTATAGTATTTTGAGCATAATAGGAGTTGTAGACATCCAAAAATCATGAAATCTATCTTGAATGAAAGCTTAAAGAAGTGTCCATATTTACAAAGCAAGAGAAGATTCTAAATGGGATGTTTAGGACTCCGAAATTATCTCAAAAGATGAGATAGTGTTGCTGACGTGGAATTTGAACAGTGTGCAAAGATCCGGCCATATCTTGAGATATAGAAGTCATATTGAGATGAAATCAACTTTGTTGGACAGCTAAGATCCAGGGCTACAACTTTTGTTCAGAAGGCAAGCTCTAATTCGGACATGTGAACATCCGAAATTGCGGTGCAAGAAAGTCAAAATTGTTGTGCTCATTGGTGGCAAAAATTCAAAAGTGTTTTGCAATTTCAACAAAGCCCATGTGAAAGCAAGAAAAGGGTAGAAAAGTAATATCCTAGTTGGTGACTTTCTGAAGATGATGCCTCAAAAATCCTCTATAAATAGAAGGGTTTGCAAGAGGAGACACACACCAATTTTGGAGATCAACTCCAATACCATCTTCTTTCTTTCTTTCTTTCTTCCTTTCTTTCTTGTTAGTTTTGCCTCCTTCATGGAAGGCTTATGTTTTCTTTCTTGTTAGTTTGCCTCCTACATGGAAGGCTTAGCTTTTCTTTATTGTTAGTTGCCTCCTACATGGAAGGCTTAGGATTTATTTCTTGTTAGTTTTGCCTCCTACATGGAAGGCTTAGGATTTATTTGTTGTTAATTTGCCTCTTTCTTTGTTGTTAATTTGCCTCCTTCATGGAAGGCTAGGTTTGTAGTTTCAATTCGAGGATTCAAGCTATTTTCATTTTAACTTTGAGGTCTTGATCTTTATTTACATGCTTATTAAGTGGTTTCTACTCTACTTCACTATATTCTTCAATTTTATTCTTTAATCAAAGTTTGATCGGTTGACGTATTTTGATTAATGCATGATTGATTTATAATTGGTTTTTGATTGGTAAATCACTTTCCAAAAGTTTGAAGAGTAGAAATTAAGTAATTTAATTGAAGGTTTTCATTTTATTACTTACTTCAACTGAATTCTGATTGTGAAATTGGTTTAGATAAAAGATTAAGTGGTTACTAAATCTTGTTGATCATAATCAATTAAATTCTGAGAGGTTTCTCAGTAGAGAATTCAAGGATCATTGTAGGGGTTCCAGATGATCCTAGGTTGATAAACACAATGCATGATTTTAGTGATCAATGATTAGTTAAGAAAATAGCCTCTGAATTCCTTGAGTTGATTATTCTTAAGTCAAATTTCATTCTGTATTTTGCATTTATAACTTCATATCAAATCTTTCCAAAATCCCCTTGTTCTAACCTTCTCCTTATTTGCTTAAGAATCTGAAATGGTCTTTGGGAGATGACCTAGGTTGCACCTTATACTATACCAATAGTTTGGGGGAAATCTGGAAATTATTTTTGCGCGTTTGCGACGAGCGTGTCAAAATTTGGCGCCGTTGCCGGGGACCATTTTAATTTCCTAGGCTCATTTAGGAGTTTGTATAAAAATTTTAATCTTTCTAACAATTGTTTTTACTTTAGGTATATCATTCTTGGATTTTCTGTATGAATTCACCTTTTTGTGTATGACCCGATCCAATCCTGAAAATTTATATGCATATGATCCTGAGATTGATAGAACATTCCACCATTTGAAAAGAGCACATAGAAGGCATTCATCCAGTAATAACCAAGAAAGTAACAGTAGTGATTTTTCATCTTTAAATTTTGATAATTTTAAATATTTTGCTAAGAACATGGCTGATAGAACCTTAAAAGAATTAGCTGCACCTGATGTTGCTTATCAACCATTGTGCATTCAATACCCTGATGTTGATGCACCATTTGAACTGAAGTCTGGACTAATACATTTGCTACCTAAGTTTCATGGCCTTGCAGGTGAGGACCCTCATAAACATTTGAAGGAATTTCACATTGTGTGTTCCACAATGCGGCCACAAGGAATTCCAGAAGATCATATCAAGTTGAAGGCATTTCCTTTCTCCTTAAATGATGGAGCTAAGGACTGGTTGTACTATCTACATCCAACATCTGTTACAAGCTGGAATGATATGAAAAGATTATTCTTGGAGAAATTCTTCCCTGCATCCAGAACAGCAGCTATCAGAAAAGAGATTTGCGGCATCAGACAGAACTCCCAAGAAACTCTCTATGAGTATTGGGAGAGATTCAAGAAACTATGCGCCACTTGTCCACACCATCAAATCAGTGATCAATTACTGATTCAGTATTTCTATGAAGGACTCATGCCAATGGACAGAAGCATGGTTGATGCAGCTAGTGGTGGAGCACTTATGGACAAAACTCCTACAGCAGCTCGAGATTTGATTGCCAACATGGCAGAAAATTCTCAGCAATTCAATTCTCGAACTAATTCCTTGTCTAAAGGAGTCCATGAAATGACCACCAAGACAGACCATACACGATTGGAGAACAGAATTGAAGAACTAACCTCCATCGTAAGACAGTTGGCCATCGGACAACAACAGCAACTTAATGTTATTGACAAAACCAAAACATGTGGCATCTGCACTTCTGCAGATCATCCTACTGATGCATGCCCAACATTGCAAGAAAGTGAGACACATGAGGCTGCAGTAAATGGTATTTTTGGCACAGGACAACAATACAGGCCTCCTCAACATTATCAGCAACAGAAGTTTGAGCCACCTTCTGGATCATACAATCCTAGTTGGAGAAACCATCCTAACTTGAGATATGGTCCTCCACAACAACAAAGGATTCAAACATCTGACTCCCAAAATAAATACCAACCACCGCCATTCAGACAACAACAACAGCATATGCAACAATCTGTACCCTCTAATGCTTCTGAACCCTCTCTTGATGATTTGATGAAGCAATTAGCAACCAACAATCTTCAATTTCAACAAAATGTAAGTTCTACCATTCAGGATTTACAAACTCAAATTGGGCAGTTGGCTACCACTGTCAACCAATTGAAATCTCAAGGTTCTGGTCAACTACCTTCTCAACCTGTCATAAATCCCAAAAGTGTGAATGCCATGACCTTGAGAAGTGGGAAGAAAGTGCAGACAGACCCTACAATTTTAAAGCAACAAAGCTTCAATCAGACTAATCCACACCAAAAAGAAGCATTTATCTCCACACCTGGAGATATCTCTGATGAGCCATCTGAATCAGAAGGAAAGTCTGATGAAAAAAGTACACCAGCCTTCGATAAGACATCGAATGATCAACAAAAAGAAGCTTGCCATAAACGATCTGCACTTGAAGCATCTGATGAGAAGAAAACCCCAAATTGTGCTGATCAGAAGGTATCTTTACCTTTTCCAAATAGAATGGTTCAATCCAAGCCCAATGTTCATGCAGAATTGGATAAGGAGCTTCTAGATACTTTCAGGAAAGTGGAAGTCAACATACCACTTCTAGATGCTATCAAGCAAATTCCCAAATATGCCAAATTTCTAAAGGATTTGTGCACGCATAAGAGAAGACTCAAAGGGGATGAGAAGATTAGTGTGGGACGCAATGTTTCAGCCTTAATTCAACCCAGCCTCCCTCAGAAATGTAAAGATCCAGGAACTTTCACCATTCCTTGCACAATAGGAAACTCTACATTTGGTGATGCATTGCTGGATCTAGGTGCTTCCATTAATGTTATGCCCTCATCAGTTTATAAATCTTTGAATCTGGGAGAACTGAAGCCAACTGGTGTGGTGATTCAATTAGCCAACAGAAGTACAGCACATCCAGCCGGAGTACTTGAAGATGTGCTAGTTCAAGTGAATAAGCTAATCTTTCCAGCTGACTTCTACATTTTGGATATGGAAGATGAGTCATCCATCAATAGAGCAACCTTGATCCTAGGGAGACCTTTCCTCAAAACTGCAAAAACAAAGATAGATGTGCATACGGGGACTCTTTCTATGGAATTTGGAGATGATATCATCCAATTCAACATATTTGAAGCCATGAAGCATCCCATAGAGAATCATTCACTCTTTCAACTTGATGCCATAGACCTTCTTACGGATGATTATTCTATTGACAATATACTTTTTAAATTTTTTGATTTTGATTTAGATTACTTAGATAATTTTACTTGCACATGTGATGAATTTGATTCATGTATTGTGTGTTCCAGGATTAATGCTGCAGACCAACCTTCGTTGAAAGATGACATGTTAGATGCAAGTGTTGCAGACATTTCAATCTCAGATAGATCTCTTCCTTCCATAATACAACCACCTCCTTTGGAGTTGAAGCCTTTGCCTGAACATCTAAAGTATGCTTATTTGGGGGAAAATGAGAAGCTTCCTGTCATTGTAGCAAAGAACCTTCTACCACAACAGGAAGAAAGGTTACTGCAAACCTTAAAAATCCATAAACAAGCAATTGGATGGACTTTGGCTGATATTCCAGGTATTAGCCCATCTACTTGTATGCATAGGATACTGCTGGAGGAAAACACCAGACCTGTTAGACAACCACAAAGGCGTTTGAATCCAACCATCCTAGATGTGGTAAAGAAGGAAGTAGGTAAGCTTTTGGCAGCTGGTATCATCTATCCCATCTCAGACAGTGATTGGGTAAGCCCGGTGCAAGTAGTTCCTAAGAAGACTGGCATGACTGTAGTCAAAAATCACAATGATGAACTAATCCCTACCAGAATACAAAACAGTTGGAGAGTGTGCATAGATTATAGGAAGCTTAACCAAGCTACTCGCAAGGATCACTTCCCTTTGCCCTTCATAGACCAAATTTTGGAAAGATTAGCAGGAAAATCTCACTATTGCTTTCTAGATGGTTTTTCAGGTTATTTTCAAATACATATAGCCCCAGAAGACCAGCATAAGACCACCTTCACTTGTCCTTTTGGTACTTTTGCCTATCGAAGGATGCCTTTTGGTCTATGCAATGCCCCTGGAACCTTTCAAAGATGCATGGTAAGCATTTTCTCTGATCTCTTAGAAAGTTGCATGGAAGTGTTTATGGATGACTTCACTGTATATGGTTCTTCTTTTGATGCATGCTTAGAAAGCCTTTCTAAAGTTTTGGACAGATGCATTGAGACTAACCTGGTTTTGAATTTTGAAAAATGTCATTTCATGGTAACAGAAGGTATAGTCTTAGGACACTTGGTATCTAGCAAAGGTTTAGAGGTTGATAAGGCCAAGATAGACATTATTACTTCTCTACCTTACCCCACTTCTGTGCGAGAAGTACGTTCTTTACTTGGTCATGCAGGTTTTTACAGAAGATTCATCAAGGATTTTAGCAAGATTGCACAACCTCTTTCTAAACTACTACAAAAAGATACCAAATTTATGTTTGATCAAGCATGCAAGGATTCATTTGATGAACTAAAGAAGCGGTTGACAACCACTCCCATCATTCAACCACCTAATTGGACGCTTCCATTTGAATTAATGTGTGATGCATCTAATTATGCCCTTGGTGCTGTACTGTCTCAAAGAGTTAGCAAGAGATCTCATGTCATTGCATATGCCTCTCGCACACTTGATGCAACCCAATCAAATTACACAACTACTGAGAAGGAGCTTTTGGCAATTGTGTTTGCATTAGATAAATTTCGCTCCTATTTGCTTGGATCTAAAGTTATTGTTTTCTCTGACCATGCAGCTTTGAAATACTTGCTGAAGAAGACAGATGCTAAGCCAAGACTGATTCGTTGGATGCTTCTGTTACAAGAATTTGATTTAGAGATTAAAGATAAGAGTGGTGCAGAGAACCTTGTAGCAGATCATTTAAGTCGGATCCAGCAACCTTGTGAAGAAAATTCAATTGCAGATTCATTCCCAGAAGAGCATCTCTATCATTTGCACGGGAAAGATCCTTGGTATGCAGATTTGGTAAACTATCTGGTTGCTAAAGAAATACCCAAACACTTCACCAAATCGCAACTTGCCAAGTTGAAAAGTGATGCCAAACACTACATATGGGATGAACCATACCTTTGGAAGACATGCAGTGATCAAATCATTAGAAGATGTGTTCCAGATCATGAAGTTCAGTCTGTACTTACCTTTTGCCATTCCTTAGCTTGTGGTGGACACTTTGGGCCACAACGGACAGCTAGAAAAGTACTAGACTCAGGCTTTTATTGGCCTACAATATTTCGTGATGCACACAGATTATGCATAACTTGTGAGCAGTGCCAAAGAATAGGGAGTATTTCGCGCAGAAATGAGATGCCCCAACAACCACTTCTCTTTTGTGAGGTATTTGATGTATGGGGTATAGACTTTATGGGTCCATTCCCTGTCTCTTTTGGCTTTGTTTACATTCTGCTAGCTGTTGATTATGTTTCAAAATGGGTGGAGGCAAAAGCCACCCGTACTGATGATGCTCGAGTTGTTGCAGATTTTATCAGGTCTAACATTTTTAGCAGGTTTGGCATTCCTAGAGCTCTAATTAGCGACCAAGGTACTCATTTTTGCAACCGCACAATGGAAGCCCTACTCCGCAAATATGGAGTCATGCATAAAGTCTCCACCCCATATCATCCTCAAACAAATGGTCAAGCTGAAGTTTCTAATCGAGAGATCAAGAAAATCTTAGAGAAAACAGTTCAGCCTAACAGGAAGGATTGGAGCTTGCGCCTTGTTGATGCATTATGGGCATATAGGACAGCTTACAAGTCACCCATTGGCATGTCTCCCTACAGGATTGTCTTTGGTAAAGCATGTCATCTTCCAGTTGAATTAGAGCATAGAGCATTTTGGGCAGTAAAGAAATGCAACATGGATCTAGACCAAGCAGGAATCTATAGGAAGCTTCAATTGCAGGAACTTGAAGAAATTCGATTAGAAGCATACGAAAACTCCAAAATTTACAAAGAAAAGGTCAAAGCTCTTCATGACAAAAAGTTGGCAAGAAAGGAGTTTTCCGTTGGACAAAAAGTTCTCCTTTTCAATTCTCGGCTAAAGCTTATGCCTGGTAAGCTACGCTCTAGATGGTTAGGACCATTTGTAGTTACTAATGTTTTTCCTTATGGTGCAGTTGAAATAAAAAATGAGGTAACTGAAAAAATCTTCAAGGTGAATGGACATCGTCTTAAACCATTTTTCGAAGGTTTTCAAAAGCACACGGTAGAAGAAGTGCATTTGCACAATGCCACATACCTGCAATAAATTCAAGAGAAGTCTCTCTCTCTCCCTCTCTCTCTCTTTCTCTCTTTCTCTCTCTCTCTCTTTCTCCCTCTCCCTCTCTCACATTCCTCGCTTATAAGTTTCAACTAATCTCTCAACTTCCTTCTTCACCTCTTAAATCATCCCAACTATTACACCACATTGAGCTTGCAGGAATAATAACTTGAGTGTTTTAAGAAAAAAAAATGGAGAAAGCTCTCACCAGGATCAAAATTTTGTTCCCTACTCTCCCCAGAAATTTTCTTAAAGACATTTACAATTGCAGACTTGAACGATTGAGAGCATTAACACTCTTAGGCCTTCCAGAAGATGTCCGTTGGATCATTGAAGCTAAGGTACGTCTAGCAGGTGAATTTCAAGAATCATTTGTTAAAAACATGCCAGGTATGGGAAGAAGTTCCTATGCAAAGAAGAGAAGGGCAAAAAGAATTGGAGTTTGCTACAGGTGTGCAAGATGGACCTGTAACACAAGATGCAAGAACCCTGGAATGGTTTCAAGAAATCGAGAGGACAAAATTCAATTCATAAAGGATGGACTGAGTAAGGAGTCATTGGATGATATCATTCAGACTCTTGAGACGCATCCTAGTGGGCATGTACAAGGAGTCCTTCTTGATTTGTTTGAACTGTTCCGTAAGGAAAAAGCACGTTATAGTCTTGGGAATCTGACTTTAAAAGACCCTGTTGTCAGTTTACAAGAAAACTGAATGGGAAGCACATCCTCGACTCTTAGAAGGCGTTTCAGCCGTTACTGGACGTAAAACCAGAGGAAGATGTGAGCCACAATCACAACTACTGTTCATTCTCATGCGTGTATGTTTGTCATTTACATTGTCTTTTCAATTTATTGGGCCACCGTTTTTTTTTTGAAATTTTCACCCCTGCTTAAAGTCTTTCCCCTCTGACATTCACCTTTTCCTTGAACCCAAAATTCAAACTTTTGCAACCAAAATTCAAACTTTTGCAACAAAAATTCAAACTTTTGCAGCAAAAATTCAAACTTTTGCCACCAAATCCTGATCCCGCACTATTCAAGCGATCTCCTTGTCTGATATTGAGTCCCTATAAATTATCCACCTCTATGACATATTTTTTCAAAAAAAAAAAAAAAAAAAGACAGAAACACCGTATATGGATAAGATCAATACTATCTGTGTTTTTGGTGGGTCTAACCTTGGAAAGGATGGAGAATTTCAACATGCAGCTTCTACCCTTGGTAAGGCATTAGCTGCAAGAAAAATCAATCTTGTTTATGGGGGAGGGATTCAGGGTTTAAAAGGATGTGTTGCAGGATCTGCACTCACAAAGGGGTGTAACGTCTTAGGTGTTGGCTTAAAAAATGGGAGCACCTCCTACTTCACCCTGGGTACTGAATTGAAGGTTGCAACCATGCATGACCGTATGAGACACATGTTGGTTAATTCTAATGCATTTATTGCATTACCTGGTGGTCTTGGAACAATGGAAGAAATTTTTACCATTATATTTTGGGCCTATCGGAATTTTCATAAAAAACCTTTGGGCTTATTGAATATTAATGGCTTTTATAATGGTTTGATATCCTTTTTAGATCATGCAGTAGAGCAGGAGTTCATGCCACAATCCATGCGCAACATCATAGTATCTGCTTCAACTGTTGAACAGCTACTTGAGATTTTGCAAAATCCTACATCTGAGCTCAGTCAAGCAATGCAGCTGGTGAACCAACCAAATCAGGATGGCAGAGATAAAAGAGAACCAGATACCACTCTTCGGTTATAACTTTTCCTTACTTTGATGGTTTTCTTACATTTCTTTTCCTGTTATATGAAATTTCATCTAAGACATTGGGGACAATGTCTTGGATAGGTTGGGGGGAAGATGGTCCGATATCTAAAATTAAAAAAAAAAAACAAAACAAAACAAAACCCAAAAAAAAAAAAAAAACAAAAAAAAAACAAAAAAAAAAAATTAGGTTAGATTCATAAACTTGCTTTGAGTAAGATGGCTGAGTAAGGAGTTACACTTGACTCTTGATACGCATCTTATGATTTAAAAAAAAAAAAAAAAAAATTGAATGTGGAAGTATGTTTTTCTTTAGATTTCATAAAATAATTGAAGCAAAATGATTTACATTTCGAGATTAATTAGTTTGGCAACACATATTTGAACTGGATAGATTAGATTTGATAAATATATTACCTGTGAGATTTTGAGCCTTATTATTATTTTCTTTCTTGTGTGATTTTCATCCATGGAATATGTTACTTCAGAACTTGCATTGATTCTTTTTGAAGCTACATTTTCACATGATTTGTACAAAAATGATTGAGGCACTGTTTTTCTTGAACAAACCACTTGGCCAAATAACTAAACCATATAATTTTATCCTTTGATCAGCCCTTTGAGCCGATTAGCCTTTTCTTCTTTTTAGCTCACCACAAATAAAAAAAAAAAAAAAAAAAAAAAAAAAAAACAACTTTGTCTGACCATAGAAGGTGAGGAATACTGGATTTATCATACCATAAGTGTTTCAATAAGTGTGGGGGAGATTATTGTTGTGTTCATCAATATCATGGTTGAAAAAAAAAAAAAAAAAAAAAAAAAAAAACTGAAGCAATAAATTAATAAATAAACTATTATATTGAAAAAAAAAAAAAAAAAAAAAAAAAAAAAAAATTGAAGAAGTGATATCTGTTTCTCACACTTGCACTTACAATCAATTCTCAATCCTCACCATTTTCCTTGGTCTAACATTGTATCTCTTCAATATATCATTTCATCTTTCTAATCCCGTTAGAACCAAAATAAAGACCTCTTGATTTGTGCATTGCATGTGTACATAGTAGTAGAGAAGTAGAAGATATGCAAGCCTATGATAGTTCATCTTTCATGGATTGAATTTGAGAGAAACACTTACCAAATCAAACACTTGAGAGATTCAGAGTATATCATGTGAGGTTTTATCTTTCTCAATCTATGTTTTTCAAATTAAAGTTGCCTTTCTAAGTAATTTCAAAAATGTGATAAAAGGATGCTTCATGAAATTTTGTGAATTCTTGAGAAATCAACTCAAAACTTTGATGTTCTTTCAAAAAAAAAAAAAAAAAAAAAAAAAAAAAAAAAAAAGTCACCAATCCTTAACTTAAGTTTGCCCGAGACGTGCAAAAGATAAGTGTGGGGGAATTTGATAAGCATAGATTTCATAAATAATTATCTCTCACTTTTATCTCATTAAGACTTCTTATATGTTCAATTAAGTGATCTTTGTCATATTTTATGAGTTTGGGTTCATATGATGTTTAATTGAATTTCTTTGCTTACCCGATTAAAATGACACTATTATAGTATTTTGAGCATAATAGGAGTTGTAGACATCCAAAAATCATGAAATCTATCTTGAATGAAAGCTTAAAGAAGTGTCCATATTTACAAAGCAAGAGAAGATTCTAAATGGGATGTTTAGGACTCCGAAATTATCTCAAAAGATGAGATAGTGTTGCTGACGTGGAATTTGAACAGTGTGCAAAGATCCGGCCATATCTTGAGATATAGAAGTCATATTGAGATGAAATCAACTTTGTTGGACAGCTAAGATCCAGGGCTACAACTTTTGTTCAGAAGGCAAGCTCTAATTCGGACATGTGAACATCCGAAATTGCGGTGCAAGAAAGTCAAAATTGTTGTGCTCATTGGTGGCAAAAATTCAAAAGTGTTTTGCAATTTCAACAAAGCCCATGTGAAAGCAAGAAAAGGGTAGAAAAGTAATATCCTAGTTGGTGACTTTCTGAAGATGATGCCTCAAAAATCCTCTATAAATAGAAGGGTTTGCAAGAGGAGACACACACCAATTTTGGAGATCAACTCCAATACCATCTTCTTTCTTTCTTTCTTTCTTCCTTTCTTTCTTGTTAGTTTTGCCTCCTTCATGGAAGGCTTATGTTTTCTTTCTTGTTAGTTTGCCTCCTACATGGAAGGCTTAGCTTTTCTTTATTGTTAGTTGCCTCCTACATGGAAGGCTTAGGATTTATTTCTTGTTAGTTTTGCCTCCTACATGGAAGGCTTAGGATTTATTTGTTGTTAATTTGCCTCTTTCTTTGTTGTTAATTTGCCTCCTTCATGGAAGGCTAGGTTTGTAGTTTCAATTCGAGGATTCAAGCTATTTTCATTTTAACTTTGAGGTCTTGATCTTTATTTACATGCTTATTAAGTGGTTTCTACTCTACTTCACTATATTCTTCAATTTTATTCTTTAATCAAAGTTTGATCGGTTGACGTATTTTGATTAATGCATGATTGATTTATAATTGGTTTTTGATTGGTAAATCACTTTCCAAAAGTTTGAAGAGTAGAAATTAAGTAATTTAATTGAAGGTTTTCATTTTATTACTTACTTCAACTGAATTCTGATTGTGAAATTGGTTTAGATAAAAGATTAAGTGGTTACTAAATCTTGTTGATCATAATCAATTAAATTCTGAGAGGTTTCTCAGTAGAGAATTCAAGGATCATTGTAGGGGTTCCAGATGATCCTAGGTTGATAAACACAATGCATGATTTTAGTGATCAATGATTAGTTAAGAAAATAGCCTCTGAATTCCTTGAGTTGATTATTCTTAAGTCAAATTTCATTCTGTATTTTGCATTTATAACTTCATATCAAATCTTTCCAAAATCCCCTTGTTCTAACCTTCTCCTTATTTGCTTAAGAATCTGAAATGGTCTTTGGGAGATGACCTAGGTTGCACCTTATACTATACCAATAGTTTGGGGGAAATCTGGAAATTATTTTTGCGCGTTTGCGACGAGCGTGTCAATCCTACATTAAGAAAAAAAATTTGAATGGATTTTTACAAGAAATTTTCAATTAAAAAGTACTTTACAAAAAAGTCAATAACCTACTACAATTATCCTAATTCTTACACAAAGGATCCTAATGCAAAATATCTAAAACTTTACAAGAATTTATTCCTAAAGATCCTAACAACTTTTAAACAAAACAAAGACTTAAAGCTTTAATAATCTCCTTCGGCCAAATGCAACAATTCTTGAAAATTCAAGGCTTCTTTGGTCCAATTCTCTCCACTATACCAAGACAAGGCTACATAGGGGAAACTTAGTTCAAAAGAACAATTATATGTGGCCTATCCAATCCTTAAGTGTCTTAAGATTTTAATTCGCTCATTTTAATTTTAGCCTTAGGCTTTTAAGCCTATACTAGCTCTCTTATCCTTTTTTTACTAAATTCATTTTTTCACACTTTTAAATGATTTAAAAAGTCCTAAATTCATGTAATAAGATAAAATTAATGTTACCACTATGTAGAAGATAAATGTGATCAATAAATTACACAACCAAAGGCAAAACATAAGAAGTTTATAGAACGAGCAACAAAGAATCATAATAAAATTTAAATTCAAAGGATACATATTGAACAAGATTGGAAAGAGGTCAAAGATGATAAACTAAAATTAAACCTATAAATAAGGCACTCAAAAGGAAAAATATAACAAAGATTTTGCCTTAAATCCAAAAATTACAATCTACACTAAGTTAGGTTCTAAAATGCATACATGCTTTAAGTTTGAGTTTGAACCATTAATTGAAAGAATCAATTACAAATGAAAATTAAAATTTAAAAGGACAATTACAAAATGATATTATAAGCTATTGTATGTAAAATTTTCTATAATTTTTTATTTTTTTAACTTTTAATAATTTACACTTAAGTTCCTGCAACTAGTAGAATTTGTAATTAAATCTTTATCATTTTTTTAAAAATTTTAAAATCTTAACACATTTTAACTTATACATAAGATTTTCACAAAATTAAAATCTTCTTATACACAAATTTACACAAAAACATATAAATCAAGCATAAGAATTACAAATTAACTTTTCATGCACATAAAATTTGATTGATTTATTTGAAGACTTTTCTCTTTAAATTTGAATTAGCTTTTTTGAAACAAATTAATGTACTTTCATAGATCTTTCCAATGCATATTTATTTAAAAAAATCTAATTAAATCTAAAAAATATTTTGGATCAAACTCAAAGCATTAAATAGCATGCATAAATTATGATGAAATCATACAATTCTTGGTTTTAAAAAATTTCAAACCAATTAATTTTTATACAATGATGTTAGGATTGAATTTTACTATTCCATAAACATCAAATTTATCCTAGATTATCCTAGATCATAATTTTTTTTATTAAGGCAAGTTTTGGAGGAAAACTTTAAGTTTGAAAGTTGAAGTGTAATCTAAGCGAATTCCACCAAACAAATGGATAAAAATGCAAGATGCCCTCATATTAGACACTTTTTAATTTTTTTTCAAAATTTATGTGTTTGTGCCAAATTAAGAACAAGTTTGAATGCACATTTTTCTTATGTTTTGGTGAATTTAAGTAGATTTGATTGATTATTTTGATGAAAGCACTTACATGCAAATAAGAACAAGATGATCCATCAAGGATCCAACCAAAGAACCACAAATTTGATGCAAAATAAAATATAAAAGGAAGTGGAGTAGAGGAGAAGTTGATCAAATTTAGAAGAGGATTTAATGAAGAATCATACCTTCAATTTCAAGAAGCTCTTGATACCACTTTATGTGTTCATACTATGATAAACACCATTCAGATCTAGGACTTGAAAGGTAAAAAGAATATAGAACCAAATAGCAAGAAATATATGCAAAAAATGTTAAGAAAAATAGCATAGAATTCATAGATTAAAAATGGAAAAGGATAAAGAAATAATCTATAGAGGTTGTGCCAAAGCTACTCATGGAAGGAGTAACTTATGAGATTTTTCTTCTCCATATTTGCTTCCATCTCCAATGATGAGGAGAGCTTGAGCAATAACTCAAGGCTTAGGTGTTCTAAGGAGGAGACTAAGAATAGTGAAAATTCTCTCTGAGGGAACTCTCAAATTTAGACAAAATGACGTGATTTCTAAAGTGAAAATTTATAAATGATGAATCTTTTATATAGGCAAGTTAGCTCATCCATTTGAGTGAAAATCCCATCCCTAGAAGTGAGCTCCTAATTGGGTTCTACAAACCCAAGTTTGAGAAAAAATCTGCTTGGCTAGCTAACCAAAATTACAAGTAGAAAATGGTACTCTAAGTGCTATACATATAGGGCACCCTAAATCTAAGATAAGCAAAATTATAAGCCTAATTTTAAAATGAAAAAGAATATAAGGAAATTAAAAGAATGAACCTCCATAAATGCTCAAGACATGAAAAATAAGACCTCAACTTCCTATAACGTCCTTGCCTTGGACCTAATGATAAGCCAATAAATGATCATGGATTCTATGGAATTACCCCTACATCAACCTACAACTTGCACTCCATTTTATATCTTGAATTTCATACTTTGATTTTAAAATCTTACATTATAAACTCTTTTCTCTTGTCAAGAATCTCCATCTTTATTTTCTCAATAAAAGTAAACTAAAAGTTTCAAAATCTCTCACCTTCAAATTCACAACCTTTTTTCTTTGCGGACCTTCTCCTAAACCAACCAAAAACAAAAATTCTTAATTTCATTTTAATTTAGTTCCTATTCATATAGTTATATATTATTATTATTATTATTATTATTTTAATTTTTTCTTAATAAATCAAATGTCTCATGCAATACATGAGTACACATCAAATTTTTATAAAATTAAATATGAAATCCTACACATCAAATTAAACAAGATAAAAATTTGTAGCAAAACCTATTTAGTTTATTAAAATCTATTTAAATATATAAATTTATTTTAATTTTATATTATTTTAATATATATTATAATATATAAGATATTAGATATAAAATATAAATATATTTATATAATATAATATATAAATATTAATATATAATATACAAATATATATAATAATTATTTTAATATATTAAAATTTTAAATTATATATATATATATATATATATATATATATATATATAAGTATTAAACATATATATATATATCAACCTTTTTATATTATAAATTTTAAGTACATCCTACCTTTTTAATCATTTATATATTTTTTATTTTAGATTTTAACATCTTTCTTGTGTTTAAAATTTTGTAATAATTAATGTTATAATAATTAATTAAGATCAATTTTTATTAATAAACTATGAGAAAATAATTATTTCATGTCATATGACATATATAAAAAATTATTGAAAAAATAATAAAATATATTTATTAACTAGTAGGTATATAACATTGTACAAAACTTATTATTCACACTCTCGTTGAATTATTAAATTTTGTGAATAATGTTAATCAAAATCCAAAGAAATATATCAAAATATTCATCTTATAAATTAATATAAAATAATAAAATAAACTTATCTATCTTTTTATCATGAATAAAATATTTGCACAACGCATAGGTTTAAATATTATAATTTTTTTTTTATCTTAAAATCAATTCACGAACTCCCTTATTAATGAATAAAATATCACGCATGGATTATCTTTATATCAACATTGCATTGCAAAACAAAAAATAATTATAAAAATTAATCAAAGCCAAAAATTCCATATGTTTATTTTAACTATTCGAAAAACAAAGCATCAACGATACAACTAGTAATTCAACTTGTTTGAGTTTCATCACGTTTGTTGTCAGTGTCTAGTTCACCTTCTACAGCCTTCATATCTTCGACCTTTAATACTCGGAACATAGCCAAATGGGTATCTCCTGAAAATGATAATGACAAGACATTGAGGATCTAAATTCATATCAAATCTTCAAAGATTCATAAATTAATCACTTATAAAGGCTAGAATTTGTAGCACTTTGTTTGCATGGAGTGTATCTAGTAAGGATCAAATTATGATTTTGAAACTCTCTCCAATATGTAGTCTTGTAATGACAAATAGAATATGAAAGTCTCTTTTAAATAAAATTGTATAGAACTGAGGTGGCAAGTTTTCATACTTCACCATTAATTCATTTAAATCCTTTGGTTTTGTTTCATTTTAAGTTTCTGGTATATCTCTCAACAGATTATAGGATACTTGAACCACTTTTCAAAAGTTTGCCTTTGGTTTGCAACAAGAAGCCGAAGAATAAAGGTCATATATTAAGTGTTTACTTTGCTTGTTTCAAAGTTTCCTTATAAAAAAGCCTCATTGTACACTATAGACTATTTTTTGAGATGTATATCACAAAATAAATAAATAAATAGTATTCAGTCATAATATTGTTATGGAACTGTGCAGCTATAAGTGACAGAATTTATCTTTGTGAAGTCGATGAGTAACAACATCATCACTAATCAGTATATATTAATATATTATTGCATGATTTATTAGAGCCAGTGGTATCCATTACAAAAGTACGAGTGAACAGCACCCAATGATTTTTATTTATTTATTTTTAATTTAATTTTGATATATCATAAGTATATAAATTTTTATACTGTCAACCAATTAAAGATTATGACAATATAACTTGTGAAGTAATTATTATAGAAGTCAATGATTTATAATGATATATCAATTTATGATTGGATAATAATGTAAAAAAAATCTATAATATTGATGAATTCCATATAATTTTTTTATAGACAATATACTAGCTTCTGGAGATGCATTTTGATAATACACTTCTATATTTTTCTTTCCAATTAACATATCCTCTAATCTCAATCATTCCCATCACTATATATTATGCAATAATAACAAAGCATGATTCAGCGAGATTGAAGCCAGAAGATTACTAGTACCATGAAATTTAACTGTGTATGACAGGAAAAGATGGAATTTAACAATCTACATTGTGTTGGATATTTTATGAGTATTTCAAAACTTTGAACAGGATCAAGTGTCATATTGAGCTAATAAGGAATAATCAAATAACTTTACCTTACTTTTACAAATTGTTTTATTTTATCTACACAACTTCTTTTGGGTAAGTTTTAACCATATCTATCTATCCTTTTTTCCTAGTCAAATGGTATCTTTTATAACTAACCATTTTTCTTCTTTTTCTAATACACCCATTTTCTTTTCATACATATGCACACTTTTCTCTATCCTCTTCAACCATCTTCTTCTACCTCTATAGTGATTGGACTAAAAAATTATATCTTTTACTCGTTTTATTATGGCTTCAAACCTACTGGTTTAAACTTTTATGTCAAAAGCTTAGAGGGGTCAACAGTACCAAATTTAATAATTGAAATATCAGCATAAAATTGTGTCCTGTTTCAGTGCTAGCCAGTTGAGAGTTCGTAAATTGTTCATATTACAAACTGTGCTTGAGTATGAGTACAATTATGTTGGATTTGAGTTCCAAGATAGCTTTTAAGATCTTAGTACAATTAAGAGTATCTAGTTATGTACATAACAGAAAAAAACTAACAGAAAAGGAAAACAACAAAATACAAAGAAGTGTGTTAGAGTAAGTAGTAGGTACCAAATGTGATACAACTTCCAGATGATATGGTGGCAACAACTCCAGGTCTCAGCCGCTTGTCATCAATGAATGTCCCATTGGTGCTATCCAAATCTGTGACAAGAAGATTCCCTTGTTTCTTCTGAATGCGTGCATGCACACCAGACACTGCCAAAATATAAGATGAAGTTTATAATTGAAAATATGTTTCCTGTTTTGGAAAAAAGAACCAAATAGGCAAGGTTTAAATATATTTTTAGACTTTACATTTTGACGAGTTTTTTTTTTTTAGTCCATCCAAACCTTTTTTTATGGTTTTTGTTTCTAACTTAGGTGTTTTGGTCCATCTTTGTAAATTGTTCTTAACTGAAAAGTGAGTCTTGTTGTTAGTCATGTCATCATGTAGTGATCACTAGGAACTCAAAATGTTGATTCTGAAAAAATCGTAGACTAAAATGATAAAAAGAAGTTTGAAGGAACTAAAATAAAAAGGTCATGAAAATACAAGGAAACTATATAAGCCATGTGAAGGTTGATTGAGAGATTCCCCAAAAGAGAAACAAATAAACTAAGAATAACGAGGTTATCCAAATTAAGTATAAAGAAAACTAACCCTATGAAAAATGTGCAATCAACAATCTTTATGTATTTTGAAAAAACAAGGTTGGTGACTTATTAAATTGAGTATGTTTGTAATTGTAGGCAAAATAAAATGTCAAACTACATAGCAAAGTATCAACCAGAGCTTTATACCTGTTGCAACTGGGATTACCAGATCAGCTTTCTCAGGAACACGTCCAACAGTCACCTCACTCTAAATCATTCAAAACCAAGCTGGTTATTCTGAAGCATACTCAGCCACAACAAATATTACAGATGCTAAATTACTTACAGAAGCAATTTCATATGCACCTGGCATCTCAACCTTGAAGCCTATATGCCTTGAATCACCATCTCCTATCAAATAAAATAGATTATGTTTCCAACATGATAAAGCACCTCATCAATCTTAGGACCAGAAGGAAAATGAAATTATAACAAAAACTGTGGATTACTGAAGAAGTCCTATTTATAATATCTCAAAGGATTGATCTCAGTTATATAGTCCGTCAGGATTAGAAAAAAAATTGCATCATGATTCATGTAGAAGTTCCTGTATTAAGTTATCTAGTAAGATAGTAGAGATGAGGATGCAAAAAGCACTTCCAATATCTACTTTTCATTTTTGTTGTAAACCAGTCAGCATAACATTTCAGTTTTTTGAATCTGGAAATCCTGTACTCTTGCTATTGTGTGCATGTTCAGCCAAAGTAAGAAGCATGATCCAAGTATCATTTTATGTTCTTTATGATATGGTAGCTTACCGGCACCTAGTTGTTAAAATGATAAAAAGCTTGCTATACCACTGGGCACAGATGGCCTAATCTTGTAAGGATTACACTTATCGTCAGTATATTTGAATCTTTTCTTGGTACTAGTGACAAGGTTTGAAAGCACAACAGCGTCTGATTAAAAGTTCAAGTTTTCCTCCAAAAATATTTAAAATACTCCAGAATGTTGATTCAGGACTATATTTAGCAGGAAGGCAGGATCAAAGAACTTCAAGGGTAAAGGAATTGTGAAACTGTATTTTCTTTCAGGACAGAAGAAAAGTGTATAATATCAAAAGAAAAAATGATGTATCTCCAATGACAACCCGAGCAAATCATAGTACCAGAAACATGCCTCTTACCTTCAACCTCACACTCCATTTCTATATTACTGACCCTATCAAAATAATAAGTTAAATCATTTCTTTCTTATGTAATGCTTGATTATCACTTTATTCACTATAATCTAAAATTTGTATTCAAAGAAGCAAAGACTACTGATATATTGCCAATAAGACAATCTAAGTAGTTTCTCTGTTAGTGGACAATGTCTTAGCCTTAACCAGCCCATGAAAGCTAAAAACATTTATGCAGATTAAACATATAGGATAAAACACCAGAGGTATATGGAATGAAAGTTCAGTAAGAACATGCAAACACTAACTTGGAGAGAAAGATTGCAGATCATACCATACTACAAGTCACATTTTAGGTATCTTGAACTACCATACAAAGTGACGGAGCAATAGAGGGAGATGTAAATCATAGGATTTAAGATGGGTAGATGAAGTCAAGGAATGCTTAGGGTGCTATTTGTGACAGAAAGGTGCCCTTTATTGTAATGAATGTTGAGAAATAAAGGGCTGCGAGGAGCATAGCAAAGATGAGAATGTTGCATTGGATGAGTAGTCAAACAGGCGAATGTAAGTTTATGAATGAATTATTAAAGAGAAAGTAGGAGTATCCAATGAGGAAAAGACCAATAGAACCCAGCTAAAAGAGTTGATCAAACCAAGGATAGCCCAATAATTAGTGGTAGAGGTAGACCAAAATTGACTCAAAATGAAACCATAAGAAAGGCTCTAGAATTAAATGGGCTAGTACAATTAAACCCCCCCTTCCCCCCTACCCCAAACAGAGAAAAAAAAAAGGGAACAAAATTTCCATATTTATCTACATTCCTACATGCATAGCATTTAGCTCTATTCTAAGCACTTTCTATGCAAGAATATAGTCTTTAAAAATACCCAATTATAGAGAAGAAAAACCCTTGACAGTTTTTCAAGTGTTACTTGTAGGTTCTAGAAGTATCACATTGAGGAGAAAGATGAACTGACCAATTGGTTCAAGAAGCCATCTTTCTGATTCATTGGTTGTTGGGCTTGCAATCTCTGATGCATGTACAATTGAAAGGTTGCGCTTTTCTTTTGCTTTGGGTCTAACACCACCACCACCACCACCTGGTAGCTGAAACAGAAAGCATTTGGGCAAATGATGATGATGATGATGATGGGATACTGAACAGAAAGTTACTGAAGTGGGATTAGAGCGATGTAAGAATGTTGAATTCAACAGAGAAGAAGAGCAAATTTGAGACTTTGGAAGTTTTGCAAGGGAGAGAGACTGTACAAACATGCTTTCCATTTGAGCTAAAGAATTGTCAAACACTAACTGAAAACTAGTTGTTGCTTACTCATATCATGTTGATCTTAGTCTGTAATTACATGGGACGTGGAGTGGAGTATGTGGCAGTCATTTAATGCTTGAAAAGAGATTGGATAACTATATCTTCACCAACTAGTTGATGTCATCATTTTCCTTTTGTTTTATTTGTTTTTTATATTTTGGAAACTACAACTGTTTTGCTAGGTTGTTGAATAGTGGATACCAAGTGATGTAATTTAACAAAATTTATCCATGGTAAAAGTTTTTTTTTGTCATCAACATTCATAATTCAGTTCTTCTTTAGGAATACCTTAATTTCAGTATATATAGGAGGAATTTGAGTAACTTAATTATTCCAAATATTTTTAAAAGTATAAAAAAAATTAAAGAGTTAAATATACTTTTAATCTTTTTGAAAAAAATTCATTTTTTGTTTTTAAAATTTTTGCTTTAAATTTGTTATTTTATAAAATATTTTGAGTATAGTTTTTTATATTAATTTAAGTAAAATTAAATTAATTATGATTAAAAAATTATTTTTAAAAATCTTAACAATAGTTTTTGTAATCATAATTAATATAAATTGATTTAATTTAAATTGAGTTAATGTTAATATTTTTAAACTAAAAATTTTAAAGTTATAAGAAGAAAAATTAAAATTTAATTATTTTAAAAATAGTAAAAAAATATATTAATCTTAAAATAAAATATTCATGTTCATAGAGAAAACCAAATGTATTAGCATGATATTAATATGATTTGGGCGTGCAGCTATGAGACATGAACATTTTTTGAACCACAAGACATGAGCATTTTGAAAGCATTGTATTGTACTGGACTTGGCCCATATGAAGAGTAAACACTTTTATCCTTTGATAAGATTGTTCCACCACAACATAACATTGTATTACACAAACTGAGTTTATCTCAATTCTAAAGATTAAACGTGTCTGAAAATTTGAATTTATCTGAAGTGTGTAACAGAAATATGTATACTAAATTATTTTATCTTAAATAACAAAATTAATAACCTAATCTCTCTAGTAGGTATCTGAATTACTCAACACTATTTGATTTGATTAAAAATTAAATTTTCCAAAATACTATTCACCCAATCCTTTTAAATTTTTAAGAAAAAATGCATGATAACTCAAATTAATCTCCAATGATTCTTGAAACAATCACAAATCAGGTCTAGTTGCATTGCATGAATCTATCTAAAAACTTTGCGTGCCACGTGTACCGATCAATTTTAAATTTTAAAGGAAGGAGATTTTTTACTTAAATATATTTTTAATTTATAAAAATATAATACTTTAAGAGTTTAATTTTTATATGCTGTTAGTATAAATTTAATTTACATTATTAACCAATTAAAATCACTGGATATAATTTTTAATTACATGCTAAAAATAATTCATGACAATATAAAACTTTAATATTATTAATATATTTCAATTTTTTAAATACTTATTTTTGAAATTTTATTTTATTTAAAATTTTAAAATTACAAAAAATCATGTTGCACTCTTTTATTATATATAGGAACTGAATCAATAAATAAAAATAATAAATATACATCCTTATAATATTTAACTTCAATACACTGTATTTATTTCTTTATTATATCATATATTAAATTTTATCTCTATCTTTTTCTTTCTTACTTTATTTTGAGGTGTGGAAATATTATTGTGGATAAATAAACAAGAGTATAACAAATTCTATTTGTTGTCCATGCGCATGCTAACATCATCCTTTATTCCATTTGCAGTGAAAAAAAACTTGAAATTTTGAAAAGAACAGAAACAAGAGGAAGATTCAAAGGCATTTCACAGTCCTTGATCTCACCCAAAAGGAAGACTTTGTAAATGAAGATTACAGAACGCAGCACCAATTTGTTGTGGGTAATGTGCGTTTGAATTTTTTGAAAGAAACAAAAAGCAAACATAAACAGTGCATCTTTGTGACATCTTGTACCACAAAATTGCAGTTGCTGGGTCCACCAATGGTAAAGAAATAGAGAGGAATTATTTGAGTAAAACCATTAAGGTTTAAAAGCTAATAAGATGTTTCCAAACTGTCAAGTTTCTATGTTAAAAACTAAATCTACTTTGTAGGCAAGAAAAGCTATTTCATATATATATATATATATATATATATTTTAATGTTTAAATTATTAAAAAATTAAAAAATATTATATAAATAAAAAAGAACATAATAAAGTTATTTTAATTTTTAATTAACATAAAATTTTCATTTTCATTTTTTTATTTTTATTTATTTAAATAAAAAAAGAATTTTTTTTATTTCAATCTATTCAAATAACTTATTTTTCTATTTTATTTTTATTTTATTTTTATTTTTTTATTTTTTTCTTAACCTATTTTTCACACGTCATTTAATCAAAATATAAAAAAATTGATATTAGAATTATTTTGTTCAATAATCCTTTTAAATTGTTGAATTTTATCAATTCGATCATCGAATTAATAATTTTTATTATGTAAATTAAATTTATAAAATTTTATAAAATTTTAAAAAATTAATATTTAATTAAATGAATTTAATTTAATATATAATATATATTTTTTAATATACATTAATTTAAAATTATTAATAAAATATTTAATTTTTTTAAAATTTTATAAAATTTATAAACTTAATTTATATAATAAAAATTATAAATTTAATAATTAAATCGATAAAATTTAATTATTTAAAAAATTATTAAATAGAATAATTTTAGTATAATTTTTTTAAAAATAAATGAAATTTTCTTCTTTCTTCACACTTTATTTATTTATATATATATATAAATAAGTATTATATAAAAACATATTTAATTATATTATAAAATAAAAAAAAATTAAGGTATACCTTACATTTTATTTGAATAGTCAAAATTAAAAGAAAAATACACATAATATTTTAAAGTAATTATTTTATCATTAATTAATTTATAATACTAATCATTTATATATAATTATATAATCTAGATTTATCATTATTTTAATTAAATATTCTTATAAAATATATCTATTATATATATATATATTAGTATATTTATAATATAATAAATTTCAATGACAAATATCTTTTAACTTTATTTTTTTTAATTGTTATGTCGTTTTGACATGCAAGAGCGACGACGATAGAAAATATGAAAGTCAATTTCAAACATTAGGTTTACTACTACAGCTACACAAATTTAAATAACAGAGACTGAATGGCTGGCAAATGTAAAAGTTCTAGACACCTTTGCAAAATTTTCAACCAATTGTTTACCTTCTATTAGGGAATAAACAAGAAAATTTTCATGCATGTTTTTTACTCTTTACCTTATTTACCTTTTCCTTTTTATCTAATCTTGAGCTTGACTTTTGAAAATGTATTTATAAGTTTCTAACCTTATTTTCGTAAAACCTGTGTTAAAGAAGACTGCCTGAAAGATTAAAACAATTGTTTCAGAACTTGCAGATATTTATTTGTCTTTACTTTAAAATTGGTGGAACACTTGTCTCGGTGAAGAACGCTTTTTGTCACTAAATTATCTGATCAAAACAAAATACGAGAATGTTTATTAATTTAAATTTTGCTTCATATATTGGATTAAAGGTATTTAGCATTAAAAAATATATATGCATGTATTCTATTTGATTAGAGATATTATAATTAGATTGAAATTTAATTTAATTTAATTTAATTCTAAAAGTTAATTTGTTAGGTTTGTTTAGATTTAATATACATTTTTTCATGTTTAAAATTGAACCTACCCGGATTAATATTTATGGATGATTTATTGATTTTAAAATAAATTTTAATATCATATTAAATTTAAATTTTAACATATAATTTAATTTTAAAAATTATTTTAATCTTTTATATAATATATATATATATATATATATATATTTTGATTGATCTTATTTTAAAAAAAAAATATTTAACAAAAATACAAATAATTTAAATTTTATTCATTTAGATGATATGAATATTTATATCTAATATTTGTTCAAATTTAGTTCATTTATTCATCATAATTAATTTTTTTGTTTTTTAACTTGTATAATCAAGTAATTTTTTTAACTAGAAATATTTATATCTAATATTAATTTGCGGGTAAATATTTATAAATAATCTATTAATAATAGATTTAAAATAGATTCTAATATCGTATTAAATTTAAATTTTAATATATAATTCAACAGTTTATAAAATAAAAATTATTTTTACTTTATATATATTTAATTGATCTTATTTTTAAAAAAGGAACTATTTAACAAAAATACAAAATAACTTAAATTTTATCCATTTGGATGATATGAATATTTATATCTAATATTTGTTCAAATTTAGTCCATTTATTTTTTAGTCATCATAATTAATTTTTTAAAGTTTTTTAACTTGCAACAATCAAGTTCTTTTAGCAATATTTTATATTTAAAATTCTTAAATTTATTTCTTTTGAAAATTTGGATGACCCCAGTTCATTACACTATTTCAGATCATCTTTCTCTCGAATCCATTAAATGACCAAAAGTGCACATTAATATTACAGTGACAATCAAGACTTAATATTTCTAGGATGCATATTAATTCAAATTATTTAAACTGAAATCATTTACATCAATTAAAATAATTGGTTCAACTTTTTAAAAAAAGTTGTGGAAAACCAGATTATTTTTTCTTTTTGATAAATTAAGAACCATATTTATAAATTTAAAAATGAAATATAAACAAGTTTTCATGGTAAAAAAACAACATTTACTCATTTCGTCACATGAGTTCTTATATTATAAAAAATATTATATTAGTCCTTTGCACATTTTGATTATGTTAGTCTTTCTTATTAACTAAGAATGGTTAACGTTAACAAAGTTGTTGATTTGGCACATTATATACCACATGACTTTCCACTGTATATATTATTGGGACACCTAAATAATTTTCAAAATTCTTTATAACTAAAGTAAAATTGTCTCTCGTGGATGATACGTCTGTTTTCACACCAAAAAACAATATTAGCTTTATAGTTCATATTGCAAAGAAAAAAAGACAAAAAAACTTCCTAAATTGGTTAAGGACTAAACATGAATTATTCATTAAAACATTGAAGGATTAATATGATTCATAGTGAAGATTAATATGAAGTAATTTTATTATTTAGAAACTTATATGACTAATTTTTTAAAACCTAAGTGACTATTATGATAATCATTTTAATATATATACAATAATTCCTGCATTGCAAAAAATAAAATGTCTCGCACTCTGCACCAGGACACAACCTAACAATGAGGTACAACAACCCAATTGCATTGTCTAATTTGCTTATGATTAAGTCTCACTAACACTGAATGAGCTTGATTTCTTCTATTTTTCCATGCAGCCACTAAGGGTAATACAAAATCTGCATAATTATCAGAGTACTTAAAACTATTGTATCAACAACACCTACTGCACCAAAATATACCAAGCCATACAGATCAAGATGAGGTTAACCTCTCCTGCATAATTTTAACATATCAAAACCTATTACTCACAACATATTAATAACTACCATTTACTTTTTTGGTGTAGTTAATTTTTGTTGTTCAAGCACCTATCTCTCCTCATGCTTAATTTTTTTAAAGTTTAAATTAAATAAATTTAGCTTTCGAATTGTTTAATGTATCACGTGACTGCTTGTTAGGATAGAAAATGAAAATTACATTTCAAATGGAGAGGATCCAAACTCGGATTGGGTGCCATATAAGCTCAAAAAATTGCTACCCAACTCATTAGTGAATCAGATTAGATTGAGATACCTCACAACTTAAAACCCAACTAATGTAACCAATACATGCAAACTTTAGGGACTAATTCTATGTTTCATACCGTAAACGCTTACGAAATGAATAAGTATTTGAGACTGATTTGGTAATTTACTCAAACATAAATTAATATAAAATTAGTTTGAAATTCTTGCATTGTTACAATATTTAAACCGCTCATGAAACATTTAATTTTTCATCTTTTGGGTACCAATTAACTCACTTGATCCCTTGACCAAATATTCAAATGATCATGCTATTTTAGTTACAGGATTTTATTAAGATTCTAAAAAAAATGCTTTTAAGAAATTTGAAAATAGTGATTTATTTTATAATTTTTTTTTATAGAAAATAGAAATTGTATTGTCTGTTTACCTTTAAGAAAAATAGTTTTTATTTTAAAAAATAATTATAAATTTACCTTTTTTTAAAAGCTATTCAAAATAATTTTTTTTTTCAAATTATAATTTTTAAAAAATTTAAACAAAAAAATATAATATTGTCAATAATTTTTTATTTACAAAAAAGTGTTTACGTGTACTATAGTTGAATATACCTTTTCTTTGGATAGTGTAAAAAAATAGAAAAAATAACTAGAAAGGTAAGATAAAATAAAAACAGGATAAAAATAAATTGTTTAAATAGATAAAAATATAAAAAAAAAATTATTTTGATGATTGATAAAAAGAATGGAAAAAATATACTAATAATATAAATTTTATTTTATATAATTTAAAAATTAAAATTTTTATTATATTATTCTTATATTAATATTATAATCTTTATTTAGTTTTTTATTTAATTTTTATAATATTAATAATTAAAACACTAAATTTTTTTTTAAAAAAACTTTCCCCTCAACTTTCTTATGTGGAAGATTAAAAATATGTAAATCCTACAAAAATTAATTTTTTCTTCTATATAAGATAAATTGATTCAAATAAAAGATAAATTTATTTTCATCCCTTTTCCTACCTCACCAATTCCTTCTCTCCTTATTCCCTCATCCAAACGTACCATAAATGGTGAAAATTTTATGAAATTTATAAAACTCACTTTCTAATTTTATTGCCCCCAGTTTAAAGGTACCCTAGACTAATTAGTAAGGACAACTTGCCGAATAAAAGGCACTTAGGGGAATAAATTTCCCATTTGGTAAAAAAGAATAAAGTAAATATTCTTTACTTTAAAAAATATTGACAAGTATGGCATTACTCAAGGGCAGTATTCTTTCTGATGGCCATAAAAAAAAGGGCAGCGTTTAGGAGATTAATCTTATCAAGGATATGGCTCTTTCACACATGGCATTGGATCTGGCAATAACTTCTGACCAAGTGGCTTCAAACCTCTTCTAGACCAGTATGTTACAAATGAAGTTTCTAGCTTCCTCACCTATCATCACAATTATCAAAACAAGGGTTATCAGAAATAAGTGTTATTGCAGTAATTGACTCATTTCTTCTTTCAACTGCATGTATAGTGATAAAACATGAAACATTAATCAATCTTCACAAATTAAAATTGTGCAAGGTTGAGTAAAGCAATGTCAATTAGATTTCACACACGACGACTGTCCAAACATGTTCTGCGAGAGTTACAATCTACCATTCCAATGGTTCTAATATTATGAGACATCCCTGAAGAGTCACTCTCACTCTTGTACCTTTCCTCTCTCCAACCTCCCAAAAAAATATAATAAAATGAGGAAGTCTTTTTTACTTACAAGAAAAGATGCGATTAATTGAAAAAGTAGCAAGACATTGAGTAGGAAGCACTCCCAAAGACACTTTTGGACAGATGAAATGAACCAATGAAGCTGGAGTTACACTCCTTGTCCGGTAAGGTAAGTATCAAGTTAGACACATTACAGAACTACTTGCTCCTGCTTCCGTTATCATACAAATTATAAGACTACCATGAACTAACACATTCATGATCAATGGATCCGAACATCAGAACTTCAAAAAAAAAAAAAAAAGAATGGGAAATCCATTGATTATGTCTTTAAAACTTTTAACAGATAATAATTTGACCATAAATGAAAATGCCAGGTACGTATTGATAGGCCAAGTTCTGTATTAGGCAGTTATGCTGTGTTAATTCTGTAATGGGCTATGTTTGACGATGTGACAGTTGTAGTGTCATACATATGGTTTGACAGACTTGTAGGAGGGAATTAAGGTGTCAGTTTGTATGTTTTGAAGGAGGAAATTTCTTGTACGAAGAAACCCTTGTGGCAGAATGCTTGTAATGCAAATCTGGTCACTAAGTAGATTGCCTCTGTAATACATTCACTTTTTTGTGTTTCTATTTCTTGAGTCCAATAGGTATCCAGAACAATTAAAAGGGACCACGAAGAGCTAATGATGACATTTGATCATGATGAATTGAACACAAGAAATCTATTAGGACTGTCGACATCAATACAAATGGGATATGACATGATGTTAGAGACTTGAAGCAGAATTTAGCTTGGAATTATAGAAAAAATCTGAAATTCAGGAAGCCAATGAATACATAGGAGAACGAAGTTGTACAAACATGCTACAATGAATTTCCACCACAGGCACATAGAATCGTATCAGTTATATAACATTTGCAGTAGTGACTGGGTTGAGCTGGTTCAAAACAGAAATTTTTACAATTATTTCCTACTCGAATGCTTTGAAACAAGATAAGCATTCTGTAAATTTTTGCGGAAATGTGTTTTTTTTTCATTTTTTTTTACTAGAATTGCATTAGTTGTCTCTAAAAGAGGTGTGGGGGCTTCAAATCTTGATGATTTTATCTGTGTTATCTCTTTCTCTCTCTCTCTCTCTCTGTTTTTACTTTTTCTTTTTTGATTGGCAAAGTTATGTTTTCTCTTGTTGTGGGATCTGTCAAATTGAAATTCTTATCCTCTTCTATTAACGGAATTTCTCCTATTATTGAGAAAAAATAATCACACCAAACACTTGAAGCACCCAAAAGATAAAATGAAATGAAAACAAACCTGCTTAACAATAAAAGGCTCCTCAGCAAGACTCAATGGCTCCGTCAAAATAGTTAGAAACCCATTCCGGTTGCCATAAACAACATCAGTGAAGGGCCGATCACCCACCTGCCACAAACATCAAGGTTTAACATAGATCTGAATCAAACTACAAAACAAGCAGATGATAGAAAGTGAACGCCACAAAATTCCTACCATGATTAATTGTGAAGCTTCACAACCAAAATGCTTTTCAATTTCTTCAGCTGTACCAGCTGGCTTCTTCACCCCTGAAGCATACATAGACATGTCAACATCACTATTAAAGTCATTTCTCCCAACGGAATATTTCACACTCCAAGCATTTGAAACACAGCAAAGGATAACAAGTGCTTTTAAGTTTCAAGGTAAAGAAATATTGCAGAAATCATTAAAGCTCTAAAAGAAAAGGCAACACTCACTATGTCTAATGACCTTAATTCCAACTGCACCTTCAAGCATCCTAGCTTTTGAACCATCATGGTCATACTCATGAAGGCCTGATTCACAATGCCAATAAACAACCCAAGATACATTCAGTGATTGTGTGAGCAACAATTACCATAAAATTCAAAACAATTTCACAATGCTTCAAGCTAGAATTACCAGCAGAGTTACTAAATACAGCAACATCAGGACCAAACTCCAATTTACAACGTTCCAATGAAGACTCAAGTGGAGGCCAGGGCTTCAAGGAGTAAGGTGCTGTAATAGTATTATCCTTGTCAAAGACAACACCCTTAAACCCCTTTCTACGCAGCTCAGCCCAATCAATGTATCTTATATCAGGAACAGAAATATGGGGCAATGCCAATTTCTGATCTTTTATGATCACCATCGTTGAACATAGAATGCCCTCCAAGTTGATTCTTTGGCCAAGTGCAGCTTTCACATCTACCCACCACATGTTTGTGAAAAGTAACCTGGCTTTGTTGTTTTCCTTGAATTCTCTCTGTTTGTCTACTTGATGTTGATTGTGGTTTCCAGTTTTTGGATTTTGATTATTAGTGTCATTTGTGTCACTCTCCGGGAAGAACTGTAGAAAGAGTAAGTGTTTGTGGTTCTGATTTGAATTGGAATTGTATCCAGCCCTGTTATTGATTTCTTGCCCTATGCTGCAATTCTGGGTCTGAGGAAGACTTAGGTTGTAGAAGTTTTCGAGGGGAATTTGGCTATCTGCATTGGCAAGTGATAGAATGGTGAGTTTTCTCTTTTGTTGACTATGATGATGGAGGTTAAGATGGCTGGGAATGCGGTTCCAGCAACTTGGAAGCTGAGCAGCAGCAGTAGTTGACAGCATTTTATAGTGTTTCCTGCTTAATTAATGCCATGCCCGCATATTGCTACGGTTGTATGCTTCACTATTTATAATAACAGTGATTAGCTTAACTACAAATTTAAGATAAAAAAATTCAAACTTTGGATTTTAATTTAAAGATTAATCACAAATAACAATGCAACATCAACGAAAGTACAATGACGATTAGCATCTTACATTGAAGATTCTGAATAAAAGAAAAATGAAACACAAACACCAATACAAAAAGAATTGGTCATACAAATTAAAATGTTATGAAACACAAACACCAATACAAAAAGAATTGGTCATACAAATTAAAATGTTATGAAGCCTTCTCATCCTAAAACCTTTCACGTTAGCTTAATATTTTATCACTCATTGCTTCTTGGTCCAGCTATTGCCAAAAAAATATTGAATGTGTATAGGAAAAGTAAGTAATAATTTAAGAAGCTCAGAACTAAAACACAACTTTCAAGGTTATCTGCTTTCATATCCACTCAAGATTACAGATCAAGAACCCTAACCAAAGGCAAGATATTTTATTTTATCCATCGGAAATAGAAATGATCAATTTACTAGCCATCACCATATGCCAATTACAAAAGTTTATTTACATACGTTCACAAACATGGGACTTGAACTCCATTTATTAGCACTTCTCTTCACAATTAACACAAAAATCATAGAATTACATATACAACGCATGTCAAATCATGAACAAAAACTAACTTAGCAAGTCAATGAATCCTGTATCAATCATCTGCCAAAAAAAGAAAATTTGGTAGCAAGAATGAAGCCCAGAATGTTTTAAGAATTAAATTAAATACTACATCAATCCTTAAACAACTGACTTTTAAGTTAGAGTTAGAAAAAGATGTTCTAAGTGCAGATATGAAATTATGAATCATGCAAGAGAAGGCACTAGCCTGCAACCTGCATTACTAAAACATTATGCTATCCTACCAAGCTTGGCATCAGGTACAAACAAAACATGGAAAGTGGGAGACGACCCTACTTCTTTATACCTCTACCCCTCCTCCTCTGCAATTTCTCACATATATACTAAAATCAATTCATGTGATACATTGACAATATCTTTCACGGAGAAAATAAATTTTTGAAATTCAACTGCTAAGGTTCCTTCTCATTTCAGAAGATAGAAATAGGAAAAGCAAGCCATATCACATCACCCCACCTACAGACCAAATCAACCCCCCCCCCCCCCCCCGGGAAAAAAACATAGAAAAGAAAAGAAAGACCTTAACGAGTGCAGCTTATTTTCGAGGCACCTTGAAATTTTAAAGCCTATTTGGTTTGTAAAATTTTCAATTAATTATAAAAATGTCTCATTGTTTTCACTCAGCTTCCCATTTTCAAGGAATTTTACACAATTTCTTATGCAAATTTTAGAAAACAGAAAACAAAATTATATATGAAAACAGAAAATAAAAACAATTTTTTTTTTTACACCAAACTAACCCTTCGCTTACCTTTTAAGTTTTGTCCCTCCTCCTATGCCATAAAACAAAGTGAGATACCCTAAATCTTTGACACTTTCATTTCAACACTATCTGATACTAGGTAAAATCCTACGCTAAACTTACTAATAGAGAATGGGCCCAAATTTAGCAGAGTCAAAAAATTTCAAATTGCAATAGTAGGAGAATATGAATACTAAAACTGAATTGAAAATGATTTTGCACCCATACTAGCAACAATGAGCGTAAATCAGAACTCTTTTATTTTCCCATAGAAATTGATATTTTATTTCCATCCCATATAATCCCAATCAGCATAACTAACAAAGACAAGAAACAATAGCAGCAGAATTTATTTGGTATAGTAGAAACAGCAGCATGGCACCTTGCAAACACACGGGGTACAAAATTCTTCAGTTTTAAAAGATGCATAAAAAATGCATATTCTGAGAACTGAACCTGTTAATCTCATATTATTCTTACATCCAAATTCGGAAAGGAATAATAAATAAGAATAAAAAAAAATAAAAAAATAAATACCTTACTGAAAGGGGATGGTGAATGATTCGGAAACGGGAATAGCAAAGAGTGATGGAGACAAAGAGCGAGTGAGGATTTTGGGTTATTGTGTTTTTGCCGCAGCAGCGTTCTGTTGCGCTGTGGATGGAACGAGGAACGATTGACAGTTATATCTATCACCTCGTATTCCAGAACCTGCCATTATCAATATTTGAAGGTTAAGAATGTTTCCTTTTATATTTCTCTCTGGCAAGAGGTCTAAATTTTCTTCTTATTTATTTTTTATTTTAATTTTTAGAAAAGTATTACTTATTTTTTATATTTTTATATTTATTTAATTCATAATAATAATAATAATTAATTAAAATAAATAAATTTTTTAAATAATTAATAATATTAATTATATTTTTTAAATAAATAAAAAGAAACAGAAAGAGTAATAATTAAATCTTTTACCTTAGATTTGAGCTTATATACGACTTACATTAAAAAACTTATTTTTAGTTATCATATATATATACATATATATATATATATATAATTAAATACGGTTTTAGTTTACTATAAAAAAACAAAAATATATAGTTTTATATAACATATTTCTGTAACTACTTAGTAATAATGTGTTATTAATAAGAAGTAACATACAAATTAATTTTCAAAACTATAAATATCAATCAATATAATTTTTAAAACTATAAAAGTTATTTTAGTTTTTGTTGATGTAATTTCAGAAGTTAAAATAATTGTTATTTTATAATTTTTGGATTAAAATAACCATTGTTTAATAGTTTCAGAAACTAAAATAATTTTATAAATATAATCAAAAATATTTTTTTACAAATATAGTTGAATATATTTGTAGTTGATACTATACAATATATATATATATATTATTTTTATAAGTATGATTAAATTTATTTTTATTTTAATTTTAACTTTTTATTTTTATTTTATATGAATTTTAAAATAATTGAAAAGGTCTCTGTAAGTTTTGACGATGATGTGTTATTAATAAATAGTATGATATGTGCATAACTTATTTATATTTTCCATGTAAATTTACATTAAAATAAGTTAAGATTTCATATTTTTCTGACATTCTAGTATGCATTTTGTTTCTTCTAGTTCAAATGGTTTTTTTCTGGAATTTGGTGGTATAGATAAATGAATTTGGAACTTAAAAGTTTAAAAATAAAGAAACAGATAGAAAAAGAGACCATCAAAACACTTGTTTAGAAAAGATTGAAAGAAAAATTGTACAATTAAAAAAATAATCAGTTTGTTTGGGATGGAAATCATGGCTGGGAATCCCGCTCAACATGGAGCTGAACATTCTAGAATTCTTTTTTATGCATTTTAAATGGACTTTGGATTTAGATCACATAAATAAATATAAAAAAAAATATTTGGAGAGGAATTTGAATGTGAAGGAAAAGTGTCATCTCTACGAAATCAAAGGTGAACCCTGAAAAATTATAATTGACCTTTAGAACTTAAATCATGAAAGTAGTTTTAGATCTCTTAAAAATTCCTAAATATCATATAAGTTAAAGGATTTGGTTTAAATTTAATTTCATTAAAATAAGAATTATTTTAATCCGCAATGTGTGTGTATTTAAGGAGAAAACATATATTACATTTAGATTAATTTACTTTTAAAAATGAATTTGTCTTATTAAAATATTAGCATTTTTATTGTGGTGAAATTTTAAAAAAATAATTAAATATAAAAAACTGAATTGAGTCTTTATTTTTTAAAATATTTTTAAAAATTAAAAATCATTTATATTATTGGAAATAGACACTTAAATGTATTTATTAAAAAATTTATAAATAATTTATTTATTAAAAATAAAATATTAATTCAAAAATCTTTTAATGTGAATAAAATAATAAAGGTAAAGAAAAAAAATATATAAATATTGTATTAATTTATTTTTAAAATTTAAAAATTACATTTAATCATTGATATTCGATCAAATTTTTTATCAAAACAAGTTTTTTTTACATGCAATAGATACATTTAAATATTTTTTAAATATTTTTATGTAAATTTTTTTAAATTCAAAAACTCAATATTTTTAAACAAAATTTTGCAAGTTAACATATTCTTAAAAAGTATTTAAATTATTTAAAAATAAATATTAAATAAACAATGATAGAAAAAAATCTAGAATGTTGGTTGTAGGTTTATTGATTGGTGTGATTATTAAGATGTTTATTTATATTCTTATGCAGTTTTTTAATGGTTATGTTTTGGATTAATTTTATATATTTTTTATTTAATGTTCAAAACATTTGATTCATATTTTATGTATTATATTAATTTTAATTAATTTGTAATTTTAAGTATTTGTCTATGAGAAGATTTTTTTCTTTTAGTTTAAATAGAAGTTCTATAGAAATAATTTTTTTTATATTGAAAATATTTTTTAAATTATTAGTCTCTTTATCAAAAGGCACAATAAAAAGTAATTTTGATCTTTTTTGTTTGTGAAAAGATACTTTTTAGGATAGTATTTTTATTTTAGATCTTTCCCGCTAATAAGAAATTTCACACCAAGACGTTTTATTTAGGTATTTTTGACTTTTAAGATACTTTGTGAAAAAATAATTCATCTTAAATTCTCTCAATTTATAAGAGACTTTTTACATAAAACACTTTAAAATATAAGAGGCTTTTTACATAAAACACTTCAAGAGACTTATCAAAAGTTATATTCAAAAATTGTTAGTGCATAAGACGTTTTGTTTAAGTTTAAGTTTTTTAAAACATCATCAAATTTTTTGGGTGCCAATCATTTTGATTTTAACAATATTTTCCTTTTTATGATGTAAAATCATTATAATTTGATGAATTATCTTTTCTAATAAAACATATACCTCTTCCTAAGATCATCGTATAAAAGCATAGGGGTATTTATAGTGTGAGAAAAATAGTTATATCATGAATTGTATCAAAGGATAAATAAAATCTTAATATTCATAAAATAACCATCATAATTTGTTATGAAAAAATATAAAATATAATATATATTTTATTTTCCTCTTTGTCATCATTGAAAACAAAAATTCATATAAATAAAAATATCATTTCTTACTCTTTTAAACAAGAAGCTACAAAATCTCTCGATCCTTTTATCATGCTATATGAAGATTTAAGAGAATAGTCTTAAAACTATTAACCTTAGTAGTTACAAATGATTTTATTCCTTGTTGATTCACTTTGGGTTTTGAAAGAATAAAATCTTATGGTTGATCTTCGATAATAAATTTAGAGAGTTTAGAAAAATTAATAATAAACCAAATAGGAAGGAGTTTGAACTTTATGAAAAGGAGAAAATATAAGTACCTAAAATAAAAATACATGTCAAACAAAAGTTTTAAAAATAGAAAAACAATAATAATAAAAACTTTTGGGTTCACAGATGAGTGACATTTCATGAAAAGAAGAAAAATAGAAGGTCAGATAAAACAAGAATGAATGCTTGGAATAGTAATGATTTGAGATTTTTCTAGTAAAAAGAGATTTGAACTCCCAACATCCTTCATCATCCTAGCTATATGGTCTTACATGTATATTGAGGCATTAATTTCATCTTTATAGAAATATAGGTTGTAAATCAAGATTAAAAAGAGTATGATTGAACTTGATATACTCACTTTTCTACATATCTGAATTATAAGAATCCATGTTAGATGGTAAACAATCTAAATCAATAAGAATATGTGCCATAGTCGAGTAACCATCTCACTAAAGGAGACTTTTGATGTTTGCTCATATTTGGATTACCTTTATACAACAAATTTATCTTCAATCAAGGTCTTGTAGAGGTTTTTATCATAGGTGGCCATTAGTCATATGTTGCCTAAAATGCCTTCAACATCTACTTTTGGGATAGGAGGTTGATTTCGTCTCTATAATACAGATGCAAGATACTTTACACCTTAGCCTTCCATGTCCTTGGTCCTTATATACTTTCTCATACATAGGATCCAATTTATCCTTTGGAATGTTTCTCGCAAAGCTATCTAAGCCCTACATGGTTGACATCACTAATGAGGTTGAAGGAGAAGAAAAATTAGATTAGCTAGGAAGGAAATTCATTCAAGGTTCAAAGATTTCCAATTGTGTTCTTCCTTCATATAGTAGAATCCAAGAAGGATGAAAAAAAGGAGAGAAAAAAAAGCAAGTACAGAGCCTTATTGCTAATTTATACATTAAGAAAAGAAAACTTACATCATTTTGAGGTGCAAAAGAAGAAGAATACAAAAGGGTAAGGGAAATGAATAAACTGCTACTTATAGAAGAAGATGAAGAAGAAAAGATTGTTGGATACCAATAATAAAGAAAAGAAGAAGAAAAATAAAAATTTAAAGAGAATACAACTAAGAAGAAGGAAAGTCATGATGTTGATAAGACTAAAGTGGTTGAAGGGTTAGTAAGTCTTAATATCAAGACTTCTAAAAATTCATGCGCTCAAAAATAAGCCAATGATGATAGTAAGAAAAACTCATCCTAGATGGTGCAGTTGGAGGTGCCTTCATGAGCAACAGCCTTGAAAAGGGCTATAACCTAATAGAGGAAATAGTCCAGAACACCTATAATGATCATCTAAGGGAAATCAAAACATCAAAACTCCAAGTAAGTACAATGTTGATGTGCTTTCTCTTATTACTGCTAAAGTTGAAGCGTTAACTCAATATATCGATAAATTGAATATAACAAGTTTTACTAGCATGGTCTGTGAGTTACGCTGTAATGTAGGACACAATGCATCATGTTTCCAATTGAGTCTGGCCAATGTACCTAATCAAGAGATATAACAAGGAGATGCTATCAAAATCTATGGTGAAAACTATAGCTTTAGGTTTAAAAGATCCTAACATTTTCAAAATAGAAACTAATGGATGCAAGGTGGACATAGTAATTACAAAACTTCTCCAGATTTCTATCCACCACAAAAATCCAAGATGGATTCACTTATGGAAACCATTATGGCATTTGAAAAAAAAAAGAGAAGAATTTTCTAATGCCATAAAATAACTAACCTCCAAAGTCGATTTTTTAGTAGTTCAGAATAAAATGCTACAAAACTCAAATTGCTTAATGTGAATCATCATCCTCTATGCCTCGTGGTACTTTTCCTATACAACCCAAAAGAAATGTGACAGACCATATAATGGATACCTTAAAGAGCGAAAAGCAACTGGAACCTCTAAGAACTTTATCTAAGGATAAGCAAGAGGAAAATATAAAACCATCAGCCGAGAAAAGAGAAAACAAAATAAACTGGAGGAGGCGAAGCAATGCAAACCAACTAATACCATTTCCACAGTTCCTAGCTAAGGCTATGCTGGACAAGTAGCTTAAGAAGATTTTGGAAGTCCTGAAGAAGTTGTGCATCAATTGCCATTCAAAGAACACTCCAACAAATGGCCACTTATGCAAAATTTCTAAAGGATACCCCATCCAACAAAAGGAAGATGGAAGAAGATAGGATGATGGTACTTATTAAAGAGTGAAACGCCTTAGCACAAAACAAATTACTATCAAAGTTAAAACACCCAAGTATCTTCTTTATAAACCTCCATTCTATTGATTTATTGACACGCTCGTCGCAAACACACAAAAATAATTTCTAGATTTTCCCAAACTATTGGTATAGTATAAGGTGCAACCTAGGTCATCTCCCAAAGACCATTTCAGATTCTTAAGCAAATTAGGAGAAAGTTAGAACAAGGGGATTTTGTAAAGATGCGATATTGAGTTCTAAACACAAAATACAAAATGAAATTAATTTGACTTAACAATTATCAACTCAAGGAATTCAGAGGCTATTTTCTTAACTAATCATTGATCACTAAAATCATGCATTGTGTTTATCAACCCAGGATCTTATGGAACCCCTAAAATGATCCTTGAATTCTCTACTGAGAAAACTCTCAGGGTTCAATTGATTATGATCAACAAGATTTAGTAACCACTTAATCTTTCATTAGATCTAAACCAATTTCATAATCAGAATTCAGTTGAAGTAAGTAATAAAATGAAAACCTTCAACTCAATTACTTAATTTCTACTCTTCAAACTTTTGGAAAATGATTTACCAATCAAAAACCAATTATAAATCAATTATGCATTAATCAAAATACGTCAACCGAACAAACTTTGATTAAAAGAATAAACTTGAAGAATATAGTAAAGCAGAGTAGAAATCACTCAATAAGCATGTAAATAAGGATCAAGACCTCAAAGTTAAAATGAAAATAGCTTGAATCCTTGAATTGAAACTACAAACTTAGCCTTCCATGAAGGAGGCAAACTATCAACAAAGAAAAACTTAGCCTTCCATGAAGGAGGCAACTAACAACAAAGAAAAACTTAGCCTTCCATGAAGGAGGCAAACTAACAACAAAGAAAGAAAGATGGAAAATGGTATTGGAGTTAATATCCAAGGGTGTGTTTCTCCTCTTGTAAACCCTTCTATTTATAGAGGATTTTTGAGGCATCATCTTCAGAAGGTCACCAACCAACTTTTTTACTTTTCCATCCTTTTATTGCTTTCACATGGGCTTTGTTGAAAATGCAAAACACTTTTGATTTTTTGTCTCCAATTAGCACAACAAGTTTGACGTTGATTGCAACGCAATTTCGGATGTTCACGTGTCCGAATTAGAGCTTTATGTCTGAACAAAAGTTGTAGCCCCGGATCTTAACTTTCCAACGGATCTGATTGGATCTTAATATGACTTCTGTATCTCAAGATATGGCCAGATCTTTGCACACTGTTCAGGTTCCGCGACAGCAACACTATCTCATCTTTTGAGATAATTTCGGAGTCATATACATCCCATTTAGAGTCTGATCTTGCTTTGTAACTGTGGAAACTTCTTTAAGCTTTCATTCAAGACAGATTTCATTATTTTTGGATGTCTAAAACTCCTATTATGCTCAAAATACTATAATAGTGTCATTTTAATTGGTTAAGCAAAGAAATTCAATTAAACTCCATATGAACCCAAACTCATAAAATATGAAAAAGACCACTTAATTGAACATATAAGAAGTCTTAATGAGTTACAAATGAGAGATAATTATTTATGAAATTTATGCTTATCATTTATCTATGAAAAATTAGATGTAATTACTATATAATAAATTATTATTTTATCGTAATTCCTTTTTATTTTCCTTATGTTTTTCAAGAATGGTTGCGCAAGCAGAGAATCAAAAAACTAGTGGATTTTGAACCAAAAAAAGGGGAAAAAAAGATATAAAAAGATGAAGGAGTAGGAAAAGAAAAAAAATTACCCTTGAAGGAAACCAATACAGGTGTGCTAGTTGAGCACGCCCTTGTAACAAATCAAGATTTTTGACATGGATGTATTGACTTGAGTAGGACCGTGTCAAACTTAGAGATGCTTGAAATGAACCAAGTTTGTCCTGATGATGTAGGAAGGGATCCCATTCATCCTTAACTACAATGTAGGTGACCTAGAGCAACCATGAGGGTTGAGGAGGAAACTCAGGCAAACCCAATTTGCAACGAAAGAAACTCTAATCCATGAATATAAAAAAAGAGGCTACATCTTAGGAGAAAGACACCTCTTGATACTTTCTACAACCCCCTCCACACCACCTACGACTCTCAACCTCCTACATACATTTCACATAAGGCCGTAAGCTTCACCCCTTATTTTTCATCTTCAGTCTCCCATTCCATTTCTTCTTCTGATGTTCTCCCATAGGATCTTGGTGGGAGGAATCCTTTCACAATGCAAGTTACAAAGTCTTTTACCAGTCTTGTTGGCAATATAATTTTTTATTTCTTATCTTAAGATTATGATTATGGATTTTGTTGAGATGATTTGTTCTTTATCATCTTTTTCTATGTAACTAGCCTTGAAATTATAGGACTTCGATGAACCTTATGATGAAACTATTTGAATTCCAATTTTCTTTATGAATGATTTTATTCCTTCATTATAAATGAGTGCATGGTTCCTTATACAATTTTGTTGCTTTGTTACACTTAATCCATTAACAAGAATTAACTACTCTTGTTGATCTTTAAGTTAGTTGGGAGGTAGGTGATCATACCATCTCCTAACTAACAAAACTATAAGTGATGTGAACATGAACATCACGTTAAGCAAAAAAGATCATCCAAAAGATTCTCTATAAGGAATGGAAGGTCCTATGACAAGAAATAGGACTAAACATATAAAAAAAACACTTCAACGTCTCATCAAGGAAGTTCAAGAAAAAGACTACATGGATCTAAACCCAATTCCAATATGGATTAATTTATGTAATCATATTATTGAAGATCTTAAGTGATAAGGTTTATGATTTGCTATAGATCGCATTAAGATTTGATATTTACAAGTTATTTGTTTTAAATTAATTGCAAATCATATTACAATCTAATTAGGATTTCATATTTGTTATCTTTTTACGGATTGCAAATCAAATTGCAATCTAATTATAATTTCATATTTGTTATCTTTGTAATAGATTAGTTCTATATAATAGGAGTTAGAGATTTAATGAAAAGATAGATTATGATGAATAATAATATTTCTCTTTGAGAATTTTCATCTGTGTGAATTGATTTCCTTGGTTCTTGGACAATGAACTATCCTTGATAACGTTGGTTCTTTCGGCAAGTCATGATAAACGTCACGTTTCTCTTCATAACTTTGATGCTCTTTGGTAGGTCGCGGTTTATGTCAGGTTCCTTTATCTTATCCTATCCTGATTCTCAAGACATTCTATTATCATTTTCACATTCAAATTAATTCATGTAGGATGAATCATATCATTTGACATCAGAGCTTCGACTCTTAAAATCAAGTGTCATCTATCTTTATTTTATTTTATTTGTCTCTCTCTTATTTTTCACTATCCTTCTTGTCTTTGTTCATCTTTTGGTTTATCTTTTTTTTTCCTATTACATACTCCATTAATTCTCTAAATATATATATATATATATATATATATATATTTCTATCTCTTACAGCATTAAAGTTCCTATTTACTAAATATTTTGTAGATAAGTGAAAAAAAAACAGAAGAAACAAAGAAAAAAAAAGAAGTTTTGATAGATAATAGAAAAAAATAATTCAAGATAATTTGATAATAAAAAAAACTTTAGTCTTCGTTTAATATACTATTTGAGTTCTTTTCTTTAACCAGTATTCCTTACCCTATTCATCTTGTGTATTCGTAACTCTTTCATTGTTTGTTGGAAAATAAACTTGTGAAGTTCTTGATTCAAGGGCTTATAAGGAGAATCGAGAGGTAAAAAACAATAGTTGGTGAAAGCATTATAAAAAAAGTCAATTTGAGTGTAAACACAAGTGAAGATTGTCAATATTGAGGGTAAACACTAAGGAAGTGATTGATGATGTTTTCTTATACTAATTTATTTATTTATTTCAATTTGCAGCATTGCCAACATGAGTGGTGAACTCCATCAAAATGAAACGAATCTCAAAACATTCATAAAATTAGTTCAATATCAATTCCAATAGTTGAACAGGAGGTTGGAGGATATGGAGGGTTGGTCAAGGAAGAGGTCTCGAGTTTCTCGTCAAAGTAGTCCCTAAAGATTACTTCATCGTGATGAGGAAATAGATTGGGGGAAGAACTTAGAATCAGACAGTGAAAGTTTCAAAGAAAGAAGACAATATCGAGAAGAAAAGGATAACAATTTGGGGAGTATTAAATTATCCCTTCCACCATTCCAAGGAAAGAATGAATCTGAAAGTTATCTTGAGTGGGAGAGAAAAGTGGAGCATGTGTTTGATTGTCACAATTACTTGGAGGAGAAAAAGGTAAAACTAGCCACTATATCTTTTCACTATTATACTAATATTTGGTGGAATCAGTTTATGCTTAATAGGAGGAGGTATGGAGAGAGACCTATTCAAACGTAGGAAGAGATGAAAGTATCCATGAGAAGAAGATTTGTGCAAGTCACTATCATAGGGACTTGCACCAAAAACTATAAAGTCATACTCAAGGCGCCATAGATGTTGAAGATTATTACAAGGAGATGGAAATTGCCATGATAAGAGCCAATGTGGAGGAGGACAGAGAAGCCACTGTGGTAAGATTTATTATAGGACTAAAAAGAGAGATAGTTGATGTGGTGGAGTTACAACATTATGTGGAGATGGAGGAATTAGTTCATAAAACTATTTAGGTGGAAAGACAACTCAAATCTAGGAGCACTCACAAATATGCTTCTGGTTCATCATGGAAGTCTAATTGGTCCAACAAGAATAAAGGTCTTAAACCAAAGGAGGAATCTCATGGAAAGTCAACAGTACCTATTTTCAAAGGTAAATTTGAAACTAAATCCTCTAATAAGTCAAGTCACATTCATTGCTTTAAGTGTCAAGGTTTAGGACATATTGCTTCTCAATGTCATAATAGAGGACCATGACAATTCTTAACAATGGTGAAGTAGAGAAAATGTGAGCTCGAAGGAAGAAGAAATGCTGAAGTTGGAGGACTGTAGTGATGTGGAGGTAGCAGAACCTATGCATGGAGACATCTTGGTCACAAGATGTGCATTCAACCAAAGGATGAAGGAGATTTAGAGCTAAGGGAACGTATCTTTTATACTCATCATGTGAACAAGGTATGTAGTATGATTATAGAAGTGGCAGTTACACCAACGTTGCTAGTACCTGCTAGTAGAGAAATTAAACTTGCATACTAAGAAGCATCCCAATCCTTATAGGCTACAATGGATGAATGATTGTGGAGATGTAAGGGTTAGTAAGCAAGTCTTGGTGTCCTTTTCTATAGGAAATTATAAGGATATGGTGTTATGTGACGTTGCTCCTATGCATGCTAGACACTTATTGTTAGGATATCCTTGACAATACGATAAGAAGGTTACATACGATGGATTTAAAAATAGATATTCTCTTGTATTAGGTAATCGAACAATTGTATTGACCCCATTAAGGCCTATTGAGGCTTATTCTAACTAAATGAAATTTTTTTTTAAATGTAAAATGAGAGAAAAGAATTAGAAAATAAAAAAGAGAAAAGAGATAGAAAATTGAGAGTGAAGAAAAAGGAGAAAGTAAAAAGAAAGAGTGAAAGTGAAGAGAAAGAAAAATAAGAAAATAAAGAAAAAGAAAAGAAAGTTTGTGTATTTGCTCATAAAGGGGAGGTCGAGAGTGTTTGAGGGTAAAAGAGCAAGTTCTTGTACTCATGTACAAGGATATTTATTTTACTAATAATCATAACTCTTCTTTTCCTAGTGTGATTGAATCTTTGTTGCCGGAATTTGATGATGTATTTCATAAAGAATCACAAAAAAGTTTGCCTCCTATAAGAGGCATTGAACACCAAATTATTTTACCCACAATGTTGCTATTCCAAACCGACCAGCCTATAGAACTAGTCCTGGAGAGGTCAAGGAGATTCATAGGCAAGTCTTAGCTCGTGTGTGATTCTTGTTATCTTGGTATCAAAGAAGGATGAGACCTAGCGCATGTGCGTGGACTATAGAATCATCAACAAGATTACGGTAAAATATCGATATCCTATTTCAAGGTTAGATGATTTACTAGATGAATTGTATGACTCTTATTTATTCTCTATAATTGATTTAAAAAGTGGATATCACCAAATTTGTATGAAGGAGGGTGATGAGTGGAAGATTGCTTTTAAAACAAAATATGGATTATAAGAGTGGGTTGTCTTCTCATTTGGTCTTTCTAATGCATCGAGTACGTTCATGAGATTAATGCCTAATGTCTTGTGAAATTTTATTGGAAATTTTGTTGTTGTTTATTTTGATGATATTTTAATATATAGTAAGACAATGCATGAACACTTACATCACTTACGTGTTATGTGTACTGCCTTAAGAAGCCATGAATTGCATGCTAATCTTGAAAAGTACACTTTTTTTTTGTATAGAATTGGTTCCCTTCTTAAGGTTTATTATAAGTTCTCATGGAGTTAGTGTTGAGAAAAAGTTAAGGAAACTAGAGAATGGCTCATGCCTACAAATGCTAATGAGGTAAGGAGCTTCCATGGTTAAGCAAGTTTTTATATAAGGTTTGTACAAAATTTTAGTTCTATAGCTGTCTTTTTAAATGAACTTGTTAAAAAGAATGTTAATTTTAAATGGGATAAGAAATATGAACAAGATTTTAATTTTCTAAAGGATAAGTTAACCAATGCCCTTGTATTAGATTTACCTAATTTTGATAAAATTTTTGAGATTGAATGTGATATCTCTGGAGTGGGTATATGAGTTGTTTTGATGCAAGATTCCAAACCTGTGGCATATTTTTAGTGAGAAACTTAGTGGAGCACTCAACTATCTAATCTATGACAAGGAGCTCTATGTTTTGGTGAGTGCCTTACAAACTTGGCAACATTATCTTTGGTCGAGGGAATTTGTCATCCATTCTAATCATCTCAGCTTAAAGTTTTTAAAATCCTAAGGTAAGCTCAACAAAAGACATGCCAAGTGAGTAGAATTTATTAAGAACTTTCCTTATGTTATCAAGAATAAAAAGGGAAAGGAAAACATTGTAGCTAATGCTCTGTCACAAAGGTATGTATTACTTACGACTCTACAAACTAAATTACTTGGATTTGAATTACTAAAAATCATGTATGCTAATGATGTTGAATTCGGAAAACTGTGGGAAGTGTGTTTTGACCATGGTTTTGAACACTATTTTAAGCAAGATGAACATTTTTTTAAAAAATTACATTATGTGTACCTAAGTGCAGCGTAAGAGAAATTCTTATTAGAGAGACTCACGGGAGAGAATTGATAAGACACTTTGACATTCAAAAATCTTATAATGTTTTACATGAACTTTTTTTGGCAAAAAATGAAGCACGATGTTAAACTTATTTGTGATAAATGTATTACTTACTTACAAGCAAAATCTAAACTAATGTCTCATGACTTGTATACACCCTTACCTGTTCTGGAATATCTCTGAACTGATATTTCTATGAATTTTGTACTAGGGTTGCCTAGGACCTCAAAATGAACAGTATTTTTATCGTTGTAGATAAATTTAGCAAAATGACACATTTTATTATTTGTTCTAAAACTAATGCTGCTTATATTGCTGATTTATTTTTTAAAGAGATTGTATGTTAGCATGACTTATCTAAAACTATTGTAAGTGATCGAGATGTTAAATTTGCAGTCATTTTTGGAGAACCTTATTTGGTAAGTTGGGCATTAAATTGTTATTCTCTATTGTGGCTCATCCACTAGATGGACAAACTGTAGTTGTGAATAGAACTTTAAGCACCTTATTACATACTATAATTCAAAAGAATTTAAAAGATTGGGAGAATTGTTTGCCTCATGTCGAATTTTCAGATAATAGGGTTGTTCATATATCTACTTCCTTTTAACCTTTTGAGGTTGTATACGGATATAATCCTTTATCACCTTAGATATTTTACCTTTTCCTACTAATGACTCTCTTAATTTGGATGGAAAGCAAAAGGCTGAATTTGTGCAGAAATTACATGCCAAGGTTCATGCTAGTATTGATAAGAAGAATGAACATTCTACTCAGCAGGCAAACAAAGTACGCACCAAGGTGGTCTTTGAACTTGGTGATTGGGTGTGAGTTCACTTGCAAAAGGAGCGGTTTCCAAGCCAAAGAAGTTCCAAACTACATAAAGGAGATGGTCTATTTCAAGTGATTGAAAGGATCAACGATAATGCTTACAAAATCAACCTTCTGATTAGATACGATAATATGAGTGCCACTTTCAATGTTTCTGATTTATCCTTATATGATGTACATGACTTTCAAGATTTGAGGAGGAATCCACTCGAAGAATGAGGGAATGATATGAATGTGAGCATCACATTAAGCAAAAGAAATCATCCAAAATATTTTTTACAAGGAATAGAAGGTCTTATGACGAGAAATAGGACTAAACGTCTTCAAGGTCTCATCAAGAAAGTTCAAGAAAAGGACTACGTGAATCCAAACCCAATTCCAACATGGCTTAATTTATGTATTCATATTAGTAAAGATCTTAAGTGATAAGGTTTATGATTTGCTATAGATTGCATTAGGATTTGATATTTACAAGTTATTTATTTTAAATTAATTGAAAATCAAATTGTAATCTAATTATAATTTCATATTTGTTATCTTTTTAACAAATTGAAAATCAAATTACAATCTAATTAGGATTTCATATTTGTTATCTTTTTAACAAATTAGGTTATCTATATAATAGGAGTTAGAGATTTAGTGAAAAGACAGATTTTGATGAATAATAATATTTCTCTTTGATAGTTTTCATCTTTGTGTGAGTTGATTCCCTTGGTTCTTAGGCAAAGAACTACCCTTGATAACATTGGTTCTTCCGGTAGGTTGTGGTAAGGGTCAAGTTCCTCTTGATAACTTTGGTGTTCTTCAATAGGTTGCAGTTTATGTCAGATTTCTTTATCTTATCCTATTTTGATTCTCAAGACATTCCATTATCATTTCCGCATTCCAATTAATTCACATAGGTTGAATCATATCAATAAGGTAATTTGAGTTTGAGTTTTGGAGGAACCATTGGAATCCTAGGCTTTTAACTAATTATTTACTTGATTGTACTTAACAAGCCTCATGCTCTTACTTATCTACCTTGCATGACTATTCAGGGTAGGATTTAGGGGAAGATTTTAACACTCACAAGTTAGAGAAATGGGATATTTTTAGCAAATGATGAAAAATTCCCCTGTGAATAAATGCTTAGGAAACTAATTTTTTTAAAATACATTATAAGATATTAGAATCCATCAGTGATGGTTAAAATATCATAAAAGAAAATAGAAACAAAGGAGGACGAAAAAAACATAAAAAAAAAACTCTAAAAACATCCTTAGAAAGCTTTGTCTTCTATAAGGGATAATTTGTTCCTAAAAAAATGGAAAATGACATAAGAATGATTTAGAAGTAAACCAATAAGTGTTGGACATATTGGAGGAACAATTTGAAAATTTTCCGAAAAATTCTTAAAAAATTTACCAAAATACTCTTGGAAGATAACTAGGGTAAGAAAATATGAAGTAAAATGCAAGATGTGGGCCCCAACCCTTGAGCATAAAAATGAATATGTGAAAAATAAGATGGTGAGTCACCCTATAAGTCATCATTTCATTAACGCCATATAGGATAAAATATATTAAATAGGAAAGATAAAATTAACTATAATTAAAGTAAATTAACCTTGCTTAAATAAATTAATCTTGATTAGTGAAAAATTCAGAATAATTAGTATTAAAATAATATTAAAAGGATAATTCCTTACATTTACATTTATTTTAGAAAATGGAAATTATATGTAAATGTACAAAAATACCCTTAAGTTGGAAATTAATTTCCAAAGACTCCCTAAATGACCGAATGGTATCCTTAGCTATGGAGGGCTCATTTGCTTCATAATAAACCTTTTAAACAATTAGACAAATTCTCTAAACTTTCTCTAAACTCAAACTACTCTTAAAACACCAAAAATTCACTTTAAGTTTAAACTTCCATCTTTGATGTTTAGGTTAAAACAAAATCAAACCCATCAAGCTCCACCATCATCACTAAGAGATCTTATGTGGACCAACAAGAAGTAGGGAGATCAACCTTAAAGACCCACCAAAACTTTCACAAAAGTCTTCAACAAGTAGGGTTTTTACCATATATTTTTCTAAGCTTTTAATCTTATACTTACAGTTTAATTTTTCTTCTTTTTGGTGGAACTCTAAGTTTTATGGGTCCTTTTTGATTGAGTTTGATGGATATCAAAACCACCTTTAATGGTTAAAAATGATCATCACAAATTTTTTTATTGATTTTTGGAAGTTAAAGGAAAGTTTTGATGGATTAAAGTACTTCTAGCAACCTTTGAAGCAATTTAATCGATTAAAATTTCTTAAAATAGATTTTTTATGCTTTGGGGAAGATTTGAGAGTTTGTGAGAAAAATTTTGATGTTCTCAAATTAAGGGATGAATAGATCTTGGAGTAGATCTAGTAGATCTACACTTGTGTGTCTTGAAAAATGTTTTCTTTAAGATTTTTGTGTTTAAAGTTGGGAGCTTATTTATTACTTTTCTTAAAAGCTTTAATCTTAAAGTTTGATTTTAATAAAATTCCAGATCTAGACTTATATGTTAAATATCTTAAAATAATAAGAAAAATGATATCATAAAATCTACAAACTTGGACTCAGACTTAAAACTCTTAAGAGAAAAGGTGAAATTTTGGACCAAAAGTTGAACAACTCACTTAAGACCTTCCATGACCACAACCAAAGCTATAGAGTAAGGAAAAATTATGATGGATCTAAGGACATGTGATGTACCAAGTGCTAAAATCTATAACAAAAAGTCCAAGTGAGGAGAAATTGAGAAAATGACCCTTGTTTTGGTCACCTAGTGAATTCGGCCACCTTTTAAGTAATTAGGGAAATATAAGTTTAAAATTTTAATTAAGGTGCAAAGAGGATCCTAATCAAGTATAAGAAAGAAATTAAATTTGGAATATAGTTGGAAATGGTGGAGTAACCATTCAGCCATATTGGTTAAATTGGCAAAAACATGTTAATACTTTTTTAGAACTTAAGAATGAACCTAAACATGCTTAAGATGGTGATTAGAAATTAATTATTGAGGGAATAGAGGATGATGGGCATTTGACCATACACATTAGACAAGGAGGAAAAGCTAAAAAATTTCTAAGGTTAGTGGGAATTGATAGCCTAAGTCTTAACTAGTGTAAATCACCTTTTAAGAAAACAAAAACAATGAACCATAATATCTTAGAACTAAGCAATGTAGAATTGGCCATTTAGGGAATAATTAGGAAAAGTATGATAATTTGGATGTTTAAAGATAATTATATAAGACATGAGTAAGAAACTTTAAATTTATGAGTAAGGGGACAAACAAGAAAGTCCATTAGTGGGTCAAACTTAATTAGCCAAGTTATTAGTCAAAAAGAATAAAAATTCTAATATTTAAACTTGAATTAAATAAGTTGTGCGTAAAACATTCAAATTAATAAACACAAAGAGTAAGCAACCAAATAAGTCATCCAGCCAACAAGATTAGAAATTCAACATTTCATAACCTTATACTAAAAACTTTAAGAAGAGTTTAATATTTAAGAAAAGGAAAGATGGGGAGGTAACTTAAAAGGATGAGTGGACTAGGATCCTATGAGAGATTTAACATAAATCTTATGAATAATGCAGGATGGACAAACTATTGGAGGAAACGTACATGCTATCCAAGAAAATAATATCAAACCTAATTAAAAAAAATTATTTGAAGATTAATTTCTAATTAGAAATATCATGCTAACTTGTTGTATGGACTTATGAGTATACAAAGATGAATGTAAAGTATATGGATAATACTCTTGATTATTTAGAGCGTGATGTATTACATGATTTTCATATATGGATGTTGATGTGAAGGCAGATTCAAAATAAAGACTTAATATGCATGGCATATTGGTTGGATTGTTTGAGTGTGCATGTTATTTGGAATCTTTTAAAAGGAACCTAATTAACTAAGAGATCACTGAAAAAATAATTTATGTGAAAAGTTAATACTACTCTTAATGTTTCTTGTGCACATTAAGAAGGAAAAAGGTCTTTCTAAGATGGAGACAAAAGGGTTCTCCAAAAATCCTTCTATTATGAAGCATCAGGTCTTCAATGTTTATGATGGTGATGAGCATCAAGGAATGAACTTATGTCCTAAGAATAGAAGATAGAGTAGTAGGGCCAGTGAAAATATATTATTTGACTTAGTATTATATGTCTATGACTTAGATTATTATTGAGAGAGTGATAGAGAAATGAGAACAATTAGGTTAAGGCATGAATGAAATGATAGTCAAATGATATATGCGATGTGATTTCAAAGATATATGAGACTTATGTAATTTAGACTATGTAACATGTATATAGAAACTAGTTCTTTTGTATGTAAAAGAAATCCACTTCAGCTAAAATTTTCTAAAGATTAAAATAAACTTGTATGCATGTTAAGTTTTTTTAATAAATTGAAGTGGGTGGGTTGAAAGTGTGGTCACTAACCCTCAGGTAGAATCCTATTAAGAAACTTAGTTTCTCACACCCTTTCCCACCATTTTCTTCTTAGACGCTCCAAATAGCGTTCATAACCACTATGGTCTTTGTGGAACTCATTAATGTTAAGTAGTCAACAAATGCCAATAGACTAGTCATTACCGCTCAGGCCAACGTGTAGGTTTAGTTTTCTTTAGGCCACTTATTCTTATCTTTTGTTGTGAGCCCAAACTTCTCAACCATAATGTTTGGCATTCCTCTGGAAGCTTTCCACTTCAATGTGGTGTTTCCACCACCACCTAACTACCAGACACCTCCAGCTGCACTTGTAGAAGATTCCTCCTTGTCTAAATGGGAGAACGACCCATAAACACCATCCCATTAGTATAGTACTTCTCATGTTAGGTCTTCACAGGGTAGTTCTCCATTCAGGCCATATCCATTCCAGGAATTTCAAGAGATGGCATTGGATGAAAGCTTATGACTACAATGTTATAACCCTCATCCCTAAAGTGTTTGCATGGTTGTTTTTGAGGAAAATGCTTGAAGTCATACTTGTAATGTATATTTTGTAAATAGTTGAATAACTGTATTCTAATTAACTAGTATGTAGTTTGTATCATAGTAGATAGTAGATGTGATATATGTATATAGTAGTAGTAACTGTACATGTAATTAGGTGTGTAAAGGCCTAAATGCCTTTTTCTTAGCCTAACTTATCCGAATTAAGTATGTATAAATATGAACGCTAACTATAAAATTTCCATGACTTTTGACATGTCAGTATTTGTGATAAGTTGTATTTTTTCTTTTTAGAAAGAAGTATAAAACAATAAAATCAAGATAAACAATCAATTAACTAAACATGAGTGAGGGAATTTGTTTATTTATTTTTCAATACGAAAACTATTCCAGTGAGCCCTACATTTTATAAAAAGGTGTTTTAAAATTCTTTCTTATCGTATTTTTATTCATAATAATTTTCTAAAGATTATCATGAAGTAACAATCTAATAAAAGAACTGTATGTGTGACTTAAAATAAAAACAAACTTCATTTTTAGGATTTTACAAAGATTATTACTCTTGCATGATCATTGGAAAGTAATAGCATTAAAAAGGTGGTTAGCAATTGATGTTTAAATCATTCACAAGTGAAATTGGGGATAAAAGTACGTAATGTTATAAAGGGATCTAAAGTCTCATACTTATCCATAACTTTGCACTTTTGTTCTATGCTTTTTATTTTTTCTTTATTTTTTAATTTCTTATTCTTCTTTTACACACAAAACAAAATCCTTCTTTTGGTGAGCTCAAAAGTTAGAATTTAAAATTCTTCCATAGATTGTTAGTATAGTTTTTGTGGGATCAACATTAGAGGTCTAAGATACCTCCTTTCTAAACTAGCAGGTATATTTGCATGTGGGTAAAACTTAACATATAATTTCATACGCATATTTTACACGCATGATGTTTTTGGCACCGTCGTCAGGGATTATTCCCCAATAGTCTTAAAAGTTTAGATTTTTATTACTTGAGACTTGTATATAAAATTTAAAAAAATAAAATAAAATAAAAATAAATAATTAAATTTCTATGATATCCTTGTATAGTTATTCTCTTTGTGTATTGTAACTCATTCTTGAGCCTCTAATTTTTAGTATAATCAAGATATAGAAAGAAACTCGAAGGTTGATGCAAGAAACCAAATCAAGGAAGATGCCTTCACAAGAACATAGGACATTGCTGGATTACATGCCTTCCACTAATGAGGGTCTAAGGAGCAATATATTTATCCCAGCATTGGAAGGTATTCCAAACTTTTAATTGAATCCATTTCTTATCAATGTGATTTAGAACACATTTCAATTCAGAGGGATGCCCGTGAAGGACCCATATCTCTATATCAGAAAGTTTATAAGGATAAAGAACACCATTAAGATGAATGGTGTTGCGTAAGACTCTATATGGCTACAATTGTTCCCCTTTTCTATCATAGAGAAGGTGAACGATTGGTTGGACTCTTCACTAGAGGCATCCATTACTATCTAGGACCAATTACATCATCTATTTTTTAAACGCAATATTTTCCACAATCCATGTAGTCCTTAATCATAGTGAAAATCGTCGGCTTCACCTAGTTTGAGACTAATACCCTGTTTGAGGCTTGGGACCATTTCCAGAACTTTTTTTTAAGGTTTCTACATCATATTTCCACATCATGGGTACTAATTGCCCCATCTTGTGAAAATATTCTATAACATCCTTTCCTATGATAATAGAGTTGTTATTGATGTAGCTTTAGGTGGGGTATTCCACCTAAACCCTTAGAGGACACATGAACAATCATAAGACACTTGGTTGTTAATAGAAACCAATGACAATCTATGGATAAACATGTAAAGAGGAATGATTCTTAATTGGAAGGAATATATCAAATGCATCACACTACCATGATAGCCAGTCAAAAAGAGGCTTTGAATAGAAAGATGAAGGCACTTATGTAGACAAAGGCATAGCCTACCCCACAGGTCCAAACACTAGTTACGCTTAAACCTAGCCCCTGTAACCTTTGTGGATCCATATGCTATAATGATGAAGAATGTATGATTGAAGTTTCTGTCGCTCAACAAAATAAGAAGGAAAAATTTATGAGGAATACCCATAACCACATATAGAAGAATCATCCTAATTTTTCTTGGGAAGAATGTCAAGATAATAATTTTCCTAACAGCACTCCTAATGTTTACAGCCTCTCTCATATGAAGAATCAAGAAGGTTACAAGCAAGAGAGAAAAGAGCCAACTTTTACAGAATCTCTATTCCAAAATGTAGAGGTGGGGCTCTAACATAAAGACACAAATGTCCTGGCTTCAAAACATGGAGGACCAAATGGGACAAATCCTTAACCTTTTCTCACAACAAGCACCTAAGATCTTGCCTAGCCAACCTGAGGTAAACCCAAAGGAACAAGCTAATGAAATAATTTTAAGGAATAGAAAGGAGTTGGAGATACTTATAAGAAAGGAAAAAGGAAAAAAGATATGATTACTAATGGTAACCTAGAGGTTACAAACAACCTCTCAACTCGTCTTGAATAAAGTTCAAAAGAAAAGAGGAAATAGGTAGTTGAGACAGTAGAAATAGCTCCAAAGAGACCTCACATTGATCCTTATCAATCAACTATAGTTTTTCCTCAAAGATTAACTGAAAATAAGAATGATCATTAATTTGCCAAATTTTTGGGCATCCTCAAACAACTGAGGGTTAATCTCCCCTTTGTGGAGGTCATTTTCTAAATTTTCAAGTAAGCAAAATTCTTGAAGGAGATTTTAGAAAAAAAAAAGAAGCTTCAGGAATACATAACCATCAAGCTCAATGAGGAGTGTTCCACCATCCTTCTACGAAAACTACCACCAAAGCTTGAGGATCCAAGGAATTTCATTATACCTTGTACTATTATGAATCTTATTTTGATAAAGTTTTGTGTGACTTAGGCATTAGTGTTAATCCAATGCCTTTGTCTGTGTTTAGAAGGTTGGGTATGAATGAGCCCAAACCTATTATTATCTCTTTCTAGCTTACAGATAGATTTATTGTATATTTAAGAAGGATAGTAGAAGATATTTTGATAAAGGTGGAGAGGTTCATCTTTCTTACTGACTTTATTGTGCTTAATATGGAGAAAGATGAAGAAATTTCACTAATCTTTGAAAATCCTTTTTGGCCAGTAGGAAAGTTATGACTGATGTACAACAAAGAAAGCTCACTCTTTGAGGCTTGATGATAAAGAAATAGTGTTTATAGTTACAAGATCATTGAAACACCCAAATATTCTTTCTCCTTGTAATTTTACTAATTTCCTAAAATTCTTTAAAAAAATTCATTGTGTAAGAATAACATAGAATAAAGGCATACAAAATCCTCAAACTCTAAGGAAAATAAAAAGAGAGGAAACCTTAAACACATTCAGAATCATAGGTTGTGGATAGGTAAGAGATTGTCAATTTATAACTTAAGATCTCAAGTATTTGCAGGAAATGACCATCATATAGTACTCTGTTATGGTAGGAAGGAACCCACAAAAGAAAATGGGAAGGCGTTCAAGGAGAAAGGGTAAAGGAATGAGAATTATAAGAAAGGTGTGATTGAAGGGCGCATCATTATACCAATGGAAGGATCACAGGTAACCATCCATAGTTTTACTTAGCCACTAGGTGCAAGTATGTCAGATTTATGACGTAAAGCAAGCCTCTTGTGGAAGAAACTTGGTCTTCTTTTTTTAATTGTGTGTATAATTATTTTATACATTTAAATTAAATAAAAATAAGAGCGACAGTGAGCAAAACTATACATAGTGATCAATATAGTCGTGCTAACCTTCGAGTAGCTTTAAATAGGAAGGAAGGTAAATTTACACGTCACTTAGTTAAAACATTTTTTCTATTCACTTTGACCACTATTACTTTCCTTTGACCTTTCTATAAGTCAACTTTCCCTCTCTCTCTTTCTCTCTTAATCAGACATGTCATGTGCTTTGAATCAAACATTTATGAATTTTTAATTTTTGCACAGTTATGCTCCTACTTGCATGATCGAGCATAATCATAATGACAAGACTAACCATGAGTTTAGCATGATTGTGCCCTGTATTGTATGACCATGCTTGCTTGAAATTAAACATGCTTGCCCAAAAGCACATTATATTCCTGTTGCACGACCGTGCAAATTCATTAGATTCTAACTTTAAAATGTGCATGATCATTCCCCAGTTTGTACAGCTGTGAAAACTTGTACATCTCTGGGCTCTCATAATTAGCACAATTGTGGCCCAGTTTGTACGATCATGCAAGATGATCATTTTCTAGGTTTACGTCATGAGCACGCCCGTGCTTCCTATTTAGCATGACTGTGTCCTTACTTAGCATAGTTGCTCATATTTTTAAAATATATGAGTTTGGAATTATAGCATGGTGATGCCCTTATTTGCACAACTGTGCCATATTGTGGAAGTCTGTTTAATCTTGATTAAGCATGATCATCTAGTTACAATTAGAGAGACTACTAGGTATAAAGAACCGTATGACAAGCTTCCTTGACGGTATGGGATGGATGATGGCTGACTTCATAAGCGAGCCCTTCTATAGGGAGTTGACTTTGGAGATTCTGACCTTCCTTATCTGCTACCCTTTAAAGGATGAGACATCGATGCACATCATTCATTGCCACCTCAAAGCTTGTTGGTTCCAAGAGACCTTTGCCAATTTTAACATCACACTAATGTTCTACACAACATAGGGCATTCTCACTCTTGCATATCTGAAGGCCTTTATAGACTTTCTAAATGAGTTTGTTGAGGGGCCTTTCTTGTTTGAGATGACAAGGTCTTACAACTATGACCCCTGTGTCTCAAAGTCCACCACCATCTGAGATCTTTGCCAAGAATGACAATATCAGGGTTATCTTGAGGATACAACTATTTCTCATATATGCAGTTGTCAAAGGTATAAGGGTCGATCCTGGACTATTCATCATCATGTATTACATGGGAATCAAATAGAAGAAGTAGAAAAGGTAGATAGGATACATAGGTATCAACTCATGTGTACCCTCTGTAAACACCCAATTATGTCTGAGGCCCCTAATGTCTAAAAAAAAAATTTAATCAAAAAGCCAACGCTAAATTAAGACAATAAAAATAAATAAGCAGAAAACAGAAAAACGAACAAAGAGTGAACAAAAATATACAAAAAGCAGGAAGATAGACAAACAGAAACAGATAAAAAATATATAATAACGGAAATATTAAAAACCATAGTTAGAAATGGTTAAAAAGTAAAAGAAAATAGAAAAAGTATAAAATCAAAAGGAAAAAATAATAAAAGATAAAAGTGAATTGAAAATAGTAAAAAAACTAAAAATAAATAAATAAAGAAAAAACAGATTTTAAAATTAAAAATAAGATATAGTAAGAAACAAACAAAAATACACAAAAATAAAATTATGAAAAATAAAGAAAAATTAAAATCAATGAATAGAAATAATAAATAAAAACAGAAATATATAATAATAATAAATTCAGAAATAAAAAAACGAAATTGAAAAATGATAAATAATAAGAAATACCAATTAAAAATAGGAAATTGAAAGGGAAATAAAGAACATAAAAAGATAAGAAAAATCAAAATAAGGAAACAAAATAAAATAAATAATACAATAATAATAAAAAAAAGAAAATTAAAAATCTAAAAAAAGAAAAAACTAAAATCTGAAAAAATACTAAAAATAGAAAAATCAAAAAATAAAATAAAAATAGAAAAGAAAAAAAATTAAAAATACACAACAAAAATATCAAAATCAGTATTAATAAAAAAAAGAAGGAATTGGGAACAGATTTTAAATAATAAAAACAAAAACAAAATAAATAAAAGCAAAAAAGAAAACGGATTAAGGAAAAGAAAAACGGAAAACGGTTAAAGATTAACGAAATTAACAAAAAGAAGAAGAGAAGGGGGAAGATGGGGTTTTTCTTTTGAAAAAAGAAAGCCAAGGCATTCTCAAGGGTTCGAGAAGGAGAAATTATGAAAAGAAAAGGGAAGATTTTGAGAGAGGAGACAAAAAATTACAAGAGGAAATGAAGCTTGGGGTTTTGATGGTGGGGGATCTTCTCACAGGATCCTGAAGAAAGGTGGAAAAATCAGAAACTCTGCGTGGCATTTCATGCATGCACTAGGCGGTGGCTTCGTACAGGTGAGTCCTGATCCTTTCCTTTTATGGTTTGTGAATCAAGAAATGGGTGGCTCTGTAAGAAACAAAAAAGCTAAAAATTGCATCTTATATTTTTTATCAGTGTTGCTAGAACCTAATTCTTGATACGATTTCATAGTTGGTCAAGAACTGATTATAATTGCTAGCTTTTACTCCTGACTGGGATTTGATAGTAAATCTGGCCTAATGGATCCGCTGGCCATTAATTGTATCAATTGAAGGCTTTTCGGAATTCTGAATCTTCAAGATTATGGTTAGGATCTTAGTTCACATTTCATGCGATTTGCGGGCCTCCATCTCTTCAATGGACGTTAGTTCGCTCAATATGCCACCTAAATGCAACACATATGTTGCTCTTCGTTGTACCCTCTATCATGATGCCAAAGAATACAAAATAATGAGAGAATACTATAGGGTTATCTAGCAAACTAGGTTTGACCCGTCGATAATAATATCTTGAACTCATAAATACCAAGCTTGATCTTGCCTAATTGTCATGGACACAAGGGCAGCTGTGTGTGGTTTTTGTGATACGAGTTTGAATGGCTTCCCTTCCATCTCATTAGTCCCCTGAGGTCCTTCACTCTTGCTCAACAACGGGATAAAGACACTCTGAACATGAACATCACAAAGGATATGGGTGTAGCCGCAAGTACACGCTTGAATGGGTCTCCTCCGTTGCACGAGGAGAGTGATATCAATGGGCTTATATTGGCAGATGCATAAGGAAGTTTCAGAAAAGCCATGCAGGGTCATGCTCAATCTAGCCTACCTCTATGCATGCATGCAAAATCCCAGGGTGAGAGGGGTTGGACTTCTTCACTGTATGGGAAAGCACCCCCATGCTTGTGTCTGCCACGTTGAAGTTCATCAATGAAAGAAGGTTATAGAATGGATCACCTATAGCGATTCAACGCACTGATCAAACGCGGAGTTCAAAACTGGCTCACTATGTTAGAGACCCAGCTAGTTCAGAGGTCCTACAAAGAACCTCAAGGCAAGCCGTGCTATACACCGTTTGAGTCTTGATCACAGGATGAGATTGTGCTTGGCTCACCCATTGAATTCTATATGGCAAGCAATCAATAGGCCAATAAAATCTTGATCTATCTACCAACGAGAAATCAAAGCATGGATCACTAAGTACTTGACTTGAGTTCTTGAATTGAGACAAACACAAATGTGCACAGAGACATACTGCAGGGGAACCGGTTAACATTCATGCACCAATGCCTAGAGGGTGCCATGCTTGTCCTTTTGTTACCTGGTAGCATGCATAACCAAGCCTCGGGCCCTTGATTTGAATAAGCATCGCGTGTACATAACCCTTCGTAAAGGTTTCTTTAACCTCAACAAAGTAGGTACTCCGAGTAGCACAGGCTAGGATTATGGCTCAACAATACTGCCCTTCAACTAGCTGAATGAACACCCATGTATCGACGGGGAAAGGATCATCCCATACGAAATTCGAGCATATACCTTGACGAACAAAGGAACAGTAGTTGTTCAAAGCTAGGCTCGAAAATCGCACAAACATACTTACTGTAGGTATAGGTCTTTTAGTGTGATTGACCAATCCTAAGTCACATGTAACTTTGAGTACATTTTAATATCACGCTAAACCCTTATGATTTAAACTTGGAAGGATAAGACATAATCACAAGCTCGGTTCAGTGGCTGAGAGTGCAACCCCAAGAGCCCTACAGCAGGGGTTCGAACCCCACATTCAACATATTTCCATTTTGTCTCCAAAGGCCCCCGTCCAGTCGCATGCGCGCCACGTGTCCGTGGCCAAACTACCCCAGCAAGTCATCCGCATGCCCACAATTACCATTTTACCCCCAAATTCATAAAAAATACAGAAAATTCACAAAAATTCTAATAATTCTTAAATAAATCATAAAAATTCTAGAAAATTCACAAGAATTCCAAAAATCCTAAAAAATTCACAATAAATCATAAAATTCTATAATTCCTAAATGATTCATAAAAATTTTATAATTCCTAAATAATTCATAAAAATTCAAAATTCCTAAATAATTCATGAAACATAAAATTCCTTAGTTGATAGATTCGCCCATAATTTCTAATAATTACTTGTGACTTGCCCTTTTTTATTCAGTGGTTTCAAAAAATAAAAATCTTTTTTTTGCAACTCTTAATCTCACGCGATGAGCTCTAAGCACGAACTGGTAGCTTTTTCTGCTGTTCGTTGTTTAGAGATTCGTATGGGTCCAAGTGCAGCCGTAGTTGTCTTGGGCCTTGTGCATATGTGGATTAGGGTTGCCCTTCCCTTTTTACAAAAAAAAAACCTTGCTCATTTTAATCATCGTTTTTCAAAATAAAAATCTTGTTTTGCGATTCCTAATCTCACACGACGAGCTCTAAGCACGAACTGGTAGCTTTTTCTGCTGTTCGTTGTTTAGAGATTCGTATGGGTCCAAGTGCAGCCGTAGTTGTCTTGAGCCCTGTGCATATGTGGATGAGGATTGCCCTCCTAAAAATAGTTTTCAAAATAGTCAAGCTATTTTTACCTTCCAAGTAGCTCCGAAGGTCAAGCCTTCGAGCACCTTTCAAACACTCTTTTAAACGCTTTTAAAAGTTAAGCTTTCAAAACATAACCAGAACTACGTAAGCCTTGAGTTTCCCATTGCACCGGGGAATACGTAGAAGCAGGATCAAGTCCTGTCAGGCTAACCCCCATCAATTTTTTATTTTCACTCTAATTAAAGGGATCAAACCATTTTCAAAATCACACACTTAGTTTAAGGGTACCATTCTTTGGAACGGGCGAGTGGGGTGCCTAACACCTTCTCCACTCGTAACCGACTCCTGAACCACAATCTCTTCCTCGAGTCAGGGTTTTTTCCAAATCTTTTCCCTTAAATAAAAATTTGGTGGCGACTCCACACATTAATAAATCAAAATCATTTTAAAATTTTAGCGAGTTCGTTGTCTCGTCGGAGTTACAGTTGCGACAGATGGCGACTCCACTGGGGACATTTAGAGAGTCAAGCCTGTTCGATTGAGTGTGTTTTGTTTCGATCCCTTCCCATTTATTTGCACGATTTACTTGTTTATTTTTCTATCTGTTTATTTATCTATTCTCTGTATAACCCTAGGATAGACAAACGATAAATTGCTATATATATGTACAATTTCCCCAATTGCAGGTATCCCAAAATTGTGTGCCCTCATACATTGCATATGCATTTATCATGAGTGGAGCCCTATGCCCGAGTCTGAGTGCAACCCAGGACTAGAGGGATCTAGTGGTGTCACTTTGGGGCTTACGTCCTGTTTGACTATCACGAAAATCCCAGCTAGAGTGCGTCCTATTCGTAATGCCCCACAACTGGTAGCTTTTTCTGCTGTTGTGGCAAGCATTGTGAACTGGAACTTGGCTCTAGTGACCTCTACACCCCAGGATTACATACCACCTTTGAGAGGTTCATATAAAAGGCCATAGACCCTTAGGATAGGTAACCCATATTAGAAGCAAAGAGGGCACACACACCCCTTTCAAGATACAAGGTTCACCGCTCACCAGCACTTATTTGAACCAAACCATCTGAAGTGGCAAAAGGGACTTAAAAGCTACAATTAGGGATACAAAAATCAAATCAAGATAAAAATCAAGAAAACCAAAATAGAAGGAGAAAATTCCTAGGAAAAATTAGAAAAAATAGTTTGAAAATATTGAAAAGTTTCCAAGGAAAACTTAAAAGGACGTTTTAGAAGTAGGAAATTAGGAAAATAATCTTTTGAAAATACTGAAAATATAAAAAGATTCAAAAGAAGGGAAAACAAAATTTCGAAAATCCAAAGAATGCTTTGTTAGGTAAAATTTTAGCAAAACTAAAGAGATTTTCAACAAAACCAAAGGTTTTTCCAGAAAACACCAAAACTCATAAAAAACATGAAATTAAGGGCAAATAAAAGAAGCAACACTCCTTTATTTTCAAAACTCTCAAGTGTCTAAAATTATTGATGCATAACATGCATGCATTCATTCAAAAATTTATCAATGAAAGAAGGAGATTTTGAAAATCATCCCGTTCACGCTCATTTTGCATCAACATTTTTATCACTCATGATTTTTGCATTCAAATTATTTCTCAAAATTAATTCTTAAAATTTAACAGAAAAATTGGAGAAAGAAAGCTTCCTCGACATCCTTATAGAACTCGAGCACAATCAAGAATCATGGATGAGCTGGAGAGACAAAACGAGAAATTAAGAAATGAGGTCAAGACTCTAAAGGAGCAAATGACCAAGATGATGGAGGCCATCCAACAATCTAAACAAAAGGAGGCAAGGGAATCCCTTTCGAGAGAACCAACTGACCCGTCATATCCTCCTGGCTTCACTCCACCATTAACCATACCTCAGCAAACCGAAAAGGTTCATTATGGATTTCCTCATGGGCATGCACCCTCACACAACCAAACACAAGCCCAGACACAACCCAAACACATAACCTACCCCCAAACACCACTTCACAGGCTTACCAAACAGCTGTTGGGGGAACAAATCCTATGTTCACCCAAGAGCCTCACCCTATGTACATACCATTTTCTCAACCTCACCCCATGCCTGAGGAATACCCAGGTCAACCTTAGTATGAGGATGCTGAAAAGTGGAGAATCCTAGATGATAGAATCCGGGTAATTGAGGGAAACACTTATGAAGCCAAAGATGCATCTGATCTATGCTTGGTCCCAGATGTGGTCATCCCTCCTAAATTCAAGGTTCCTGAATTCGAGAAATATCAAGGAACCAGCTGTCCAAAGAAACACCTGACTATGTACTGCAGGAAGATGTCTGCATGTACTTATGATGAGAAGCTGCTCATCCATTTCTTTCAAGACAGCTTAAGAAGGGCAACTGCAAACTGGTACACTCAACTTGAGCGGACACGCATCCGTTCATGGAGAGACCTTGCTGAGGCTTTCACGAAGCAGTATCAGTACAACGCGGAGATGGCCCCCGATCGAATCCAACTCCAGAATATGGTCAAGAAAGAGGATGAGACCTTCAAGCAGTATTCCCAACGCTGGCGAGAGTTGGCCACTCAAGTACAACCTCCCTTATCCGAAAGGGAATTGGTCAGCATGTTCGTGGACACACTCCAAGATCCTTTCTATGACAAGATGATTGACAGTGTGACTTCTAGCTTCTCCGATGTCGTCATCATTGGAAAGAGGATCGAAGGTGGCATGCACCGTGGAAAGATCGTGCAAAAGCCCACGAGCGCAGTCAACGCTTCTAGTGGTTCTGGGAGAAAGAAGACAGACGAGACTCACTATGTGGCTTCTAGTCAAGGCCCGTACACTCCTCAAGTGGCACCCTATGGTCCAGTTGGTTACCGACCACCACATACTGCTGCACACCAGGTGCTGACAAACTCACAAGACATGATCTTTGCAAGGGTGGATGCTTAGTTCGCCATGCTACTCCAGTTGCCATAGGGCTAGATGAGTTAAGCACTATTTCAATGATTTATTTATATTTTCCTTTTACTTTATTTTCTCTTTCTTAGGATTTTATTTTAGAATGACCAGATATTTTTAGTTTTGATTTATTTTTATTTTTCTTTATGCATAAAACTTATTTATGTATGCATTGATCTTATTTTTTATTTTATTCTATCTATGATTCATTGACTCTAACACATGTGTTTAGCATGAGTAGATTAACTTAAAGCTTAGGAACATCTTCCCCAATTGTTGGCACCCAATGAGAGAACTATATTCAGGACATTATTGACCTCTAAATTTGAGGAGGGAGATATTCTCCTACCTCAACCACTACTTAGAGAAGTCCTACTTTTCTTTTTTCTCTACTACACACTTGGATAATTTGTGTGTATGTAGACACTTAAGTTTAAGGAGGGATACCCTCTCGATACCTTCTAAAACCTTAATCCACACTGGGATGCCTTGAGAGAATGACACCTCTTGATACCTTCTACAACCACCTCTACACTACATAAGACTCTCCACCTCCTACTTAGGTCTCACACAAGGTCGTAGGCCTCACCCTTCATTTTTCATCTTCATTCCCTTATTTCATTTATGGTTTCAGAATCTTTCCATAGGATCTTGGTGAAGGGATCCCTGCACAATACAAGTTACAAAGTCTTTTAGCACCTTTGCTGGTACTATAGTTTTGCATTTCTTATCTTAAGATTAGGATTATGAATTTTATTGGGATTAGGACTAAATACATCCATATGCAATAATTCTAATGATATAAAAATGGAAACAAAATTCTTACTTTTATAACAGGTTTTATCTTGTTTTTCATTCTCACATATCTCGTATTAGTTTATATCTTGGGAGGACCTTTCATAACTTCTTTCTTGCAAAGTTTTGAAATATGTTTAAATTTAGCTTATCCAAAATCATTGTGCGAAATCCATTTCTCATTATTGCTTGAGAATAAACATGTTACATTTTAGATATTAGTTCTTTCATATAGATCTTGTGAAAATTATTATGTCTATTTATAGAAAAGATTATTAACTAGTTAATCTTTTTTATTATACACTGGTCTTTGTTAAAGGAAATGATACAACCGTTATCGTAAAATTGACTTATGCTTATTAATTTAGCCTTAATACCTTTGACATAAAAGATATCATCAATAGTGAATAGATTGATCTTAAAATTTACCATTTTCCATGATCCATCCTTGTTAATTTCCTCCTAGGATTACTATTCCTCCTTTAAGTGGATATAGGGTCTAGGAACTTTTTTCCTATCATGTGTTGTGAACATCCACTATCCAGGCACTATTTTAAGGGTTCCTTCTTCCTATTAAGAATATATGCAAGAGAAATAATCATATTTTTAGGTACCTAAGTTATTTTAGCTCTTTACTTGTTAGTTTTAGATGCTTTATGTCTTTGTTTACTTTTATGATAGTATCTGAATGCAAATTTGTCATTTCAATTTCTATCGCTCTTTAACATAAAATTTAAATTGACAGTTCCATTCACAAAGTTTCATAGATCACCAATAAGTTCCCCTATCTTCTTTTGAAACTTTAACACTTTATAAGACAATTAGCTTTACTATGATTTTTGGATTCCTTTAAAGAATTAACAAACAAATGATTCTCTTTCATGAATTCCAATTTGGGTTCTTTAATGTTTCGAACTTCTTCATTCTTTTTTAGTATCTTTTAACTTTAGAATATTTAATTAGGAGAACATTGGAATCATTAAGGAGGTTCTCATAAGCTTCGTCTAATTCACTCAATTCAAAATTTACCACTTAGTTCATGTATGCATCTTCTATCAAACAAATATGACCAGACTTATAGCTTACTATTCTTCATCTAACATGTTACTATCAAGATCTTCCTAGGTGGAAAAAAGATCTTTCTTCTTATTCTTTGTGAGTTTTTTAGATTTTTTCTTTAAATTTGGATATTTAAATTTAATATGACCTATTTTTATGCATTCATAACAAATTGCATCATACTTTTAAAAATTTCCTTCCTTAGAAAATTTCTTAGCTCGATGTGAATACTTGTAGGTTTTACTTCTTTCTTATTTCTCTTTATGATAATTTTTAAATGTCAGGACATGAGAGACAACACATTGTCTAGTCCTTTACCATCATCTTTAGACTCATCATAACATTTTGAAGATTGTTCATTCTTGATAACTTTTGTTGATGAGCTTTACTTTTTAGTTTACTATTTAGACTTCATGGCAATACCTTTTCATTTCTTGTCAGAATTAGCATGCTTACCCTTTCATGAATCTTAAGGGATCTAAGAATTTTATCTAGCTTGAGTGAACTAAATCCTTAACTTTGTCGATGGATATTACTTTAGGTCTCTGTTATATAGGTGGACTCTTAAAAATATTCCTACTTAACTTTATCTTCATGCTCCTATTCTTTGCCCAAATATTTTCAAACCATTCATGACAGTTTGGAATCTTCCAACCATTTCGTTTATTGATTTGTCTTTGTTCATCTTGAACATCTTATATGGCTAACTAGGAAGGTTATCTTAGAATTTCTAACTTTCTTGGTTCCCTCATGGATAACAGATAAGGTATTTAAGATCTTTTTAGTAGATTTACATTTGTATACTTCATCGTGCTTATTCCTACAAATAGCATACGTTAGTAAAAATTTGACTTTGGCATTATTTTTTATTTTTGGGTTTGATCAATTATCCATAGTTCTTCAAAAATCTTATTCCTTTGAGCATTGTTGGAATATAATTACCATTTTTTATGACGTTCTAAAGACTATACTAGATAATCTTAATAATTATTTTCATATAGTCTCTCGATTAAAGATAGTCTTTCATAAGAAATATTGATGGTTTGATGATTGAAGCTTCTTTAGGAATAATTTGCTTGCTTAATTTTTTCATAGCTGCTGGATCATTTATTATCTACACTTATTAAGGTACTCAACCCAAGAAGCTGAACTTTGATACCAACCAGGAAGGAGTATTGAATTGGTTTCTCTTCCTTTTAAAATTAGAAAGATATCAGCAAAAGTTTAACTAGACAAGCAAGTAATAGACACTTAAGAAAAAGGAGAAAAGATATTTACACTAGAAAATTATACTAGTTCACTTTTATAAAACAAAGGGCTAAGTCAAATTCTTGACTACTATCAAGAATTTTACTGTGCTTACCCAAAAGCTTATAGTTATACTACTCCCAAGTATTCTTCATAAAACAAACATCTCTAGGATTTAAACCCAATTATTCTTTAACAAGCATTTTTAGGATAAACTCATAAAATTTATAAGTAAGAAAGGAATAATCTTAGGGTATAAAAAAATAGACAAAGTTTGAATAGTGAAGCAGAAAAAAGAAGATGCATTGGATTATTGGTAAGTGAGATTTATAAGTAAGATTTGAACTGAAGATTATTGGACTATTGGTGCTTCTTATTACATGTAATTAATTAATGCTCCAAGCTATTGGTGGAGGCGAAAGACTACCTTTATTGAGAACCAACTCTTACAGTTTGACTTATCATCCTTGGATGCTTCAATTGCTCGATTCATCTCAGCACAAGTTCTATAAGTTCAAAATACCTTTTATGGTATGACTTTTTTCTAATATATCTAAATACCTGATTAGATTGTTGTATATTGGTGGAGGCGAAAGACTACCTTTATTGAGAACCAACTCTTACAGTTTGACTTATCATCCTTGGATGCTTCAATTGCTCGATTCATCTCAGCACAAGTTCTATAAGTTCAAAATACCTTTTATGGTATGACTTTTTTCTAATATATCTAAATACCTGATTAGATTGTTGTATAAAAAGGTGACTTTAACTTTATGATATTTTTGAACACCTAGTGAAACCATGCTTTGTAAAGGTGATTTAGAATTAATTAGTTGTTATATTTGGATTTGAGCATGAATTTCTTAGAATATCTTGAGTCTATTAGATCAAACATTTCTTCAATAGAGTTTTGATTGTGCAAGATGTTTTTAAACTAAATCGCACATTAGAATTTATCTTATAAAATAATATTTTATTGTTGCTTTCATTGCTCAAATATAGTGATGTGAATGTGAGCACCACGTTAAGCGAAAAAGATCATCTAAAAGATTCACTACAAGGAATGAGAGGTCCTACAACAAGAAGTAAGACCAAATGTATGGAACAAGCACTTCAAGATCTCATCAAGGAAGTTCAAGAAAAGGACTACATGAATCCAAATCCATTTCCAACATAGGTTAATTTGTGTAGTCATATTATTGAAGATATTAAGTGATAAGATTTATGATTTGCTATAAATTGCATTAGAATTTGATACTTATCTACAAGTTATTTGTTTAAAATTAGTTGCAAGTCAAATTGTAATATAATTAAGATTTCTTATTTATTATCTTTTTACTAGATTGTAAATCAAATTGCAATACAATTAGGATTTTACATTTTTTATCTTTTTACTAGATTGTAATTGCAATCTAATTAGGATTTATTATTTGTTGTCTTTTTATTAAATTAGGTTATCTATATAATAGGAGTTAGGGATTCAGTGTAAAGATAAATTTTGATGAATAATCATATTTCTTTTTGAGAGTTTTCATCTCTTTGTGAGTTGATTTCCTTAGTTATTGGGTAAAGAACTACCCTTAATAACGTTGGTTCTTCTAACAGGTCACAGTAAGGGATGTCGTTCCTCTTGATAACTTCTGTACTCTCTGGTAGGTCGTGACTTGTGTCGAGAGTTTCTTTATTTTACCCTATCCTAATTCTCAAACTATTTCATTATCGTTTCTGGGGTGAATCATATTACATAGTTTATTATTAACCTAATGACTATTCTTTAAATCTTATTATTTTTTAAAATTATCAAAATTTTCAAATACCAACCATTTTAAATCTAACATTTTTAGATCTGTTGATTCTCGTATAAAAGATAAGAAAGCTTACAAGATGTTCTAATTATAATAATTTATGTAAACCTTTATCCAAAAATTGCATGCTCATATTAATATATTCTTATTTACTTAAATTTGATAGAACTTTAAATTTAAGGGAAGTGTATTAGATTTAGGGTTAAATTTCTAAATCATGTCTTTAGAATATTTATAATTTTTGCTATAATTCCTTTGTCATAATATTCTTAATTTTTACTCTAATTCCTTTGTCATCATATAAAAAGGATAAATTGTTGAAAAAAATATGAATTTTTATTATTTTAATAACTTCTTATCCCATATAAAAATTATTAAAAAATATAAAATTTAAAAATTAATAATAAATATAATAAATGAGTAAGAGTTTAGTTAAAAAAAATGAATATTCAAATAATTAAAGAAAAAAAATCAAAATACATTTTAGACTGGTATGAAGAATGCCTCTTAGTGATTGGAAATGTCTAAATGAAAGCATTCTCTTAGAAGAATAAAAAATTATTTTTTGCTAAAGTAAATTGATAAAAAAAATCATGGAATAACTAAATTTCTAAAAGAAAGATGAAAATTCCTCAAAAAATTCAACTGATTCAACAAGCTACTCTAACGGTACAGGTTATGAAAATTGAATAAATTATTAACTTAAAAGATAGCATTTAAGAAGTTAATTAAAAACTTCTCAAAAAATATATATGTGTGTGTGTGCTTGTGTATATATGTTCATGCGTGTATGTAATTATATAATTGGTGATTTGTCATTCCAGTAGTTCTTTAGTTGAGTAGGATAATAGCTTCGGTCGATAACTTTTTGTTTTGAAACACTTCCTGGGGATGTCCTTTTATATAGATAGGAGCCCTTCTCCTTTCAGTTGAGTAAATACGCACCTACATCACATAAACAATTGTCATTGCATTTTGTAGTTGGTAAAAAATTAACCAATTACTTTCATTGAAAAGTTGCAATTATTTAATGGAAATAGGAGGGGAATAAAGCACCTGAAATCATCATCATAAGTAATCTTTTGAACTTTCCACTTTTTAATTGGCCATTTGGATAAGATAGCAGTTCCATATTCAAGTGCCCAACTCTCAGCAAACACATATTTCATCCCTAAGGCACCTGCCAAATCAGAAAGAGGCTTCATGTTCTTCTCTTTCTCTGCCTTAACATCTTGCAAGGCCAACACATCAGCATCAATCTCCCTTAGAACTTCTAAGATGCTTCTGCTACTTGTGAATTTCTCAGTGTCTTCACAGTAATTCATAATGAAAGGAAAGCACATAGGAGACCTTGTAGGAACTTAATGTCTTCTAAAAACATTGCCAACAATTGTTTCTGATGTACCCTCTTTGTTCTCCATTGAATCAAGCAATCTACTATTTGCTAATGAAATCTCATTATCAGAAAGATTAATGAAAACCTTTAAATTTGATCTTGGCAGAATCCTAGAGTCAAAAAGATTCTTAGCCTTATGCATTGAAGCATGCAATGGAGATTGCTTTAATATACTCTTGGAAAAATCACCCTTTGTTGGATTTTTCTTGTTAGACCCTTGTTCATGATTGGAAACAACCCACTCATCAAATTTTGAAACAGCAGGTGAAAGAAAAAACATTGCAATATTGAATGTAGCAATCCTAATAGGCCTTCCAGATTCAGACTCGACTAAGAGACCATTTGAGCGACTTATAGATTTCTTGTTACACAATTCTGTTCTAGAGTGAGCCTTACATTTCAATTTCCTAAACCTTTTGACAACAACTTTAGACCTTGGTCACTTCCATAGCAGCCACACTAGTCTTGAATAAAGGTGTCTGAGTTTCCTTCTAATGATACTAAGCATCTTGACACACACGAATTGGTTATTCAAAAGGAAAATGAAAATTCAATGTTTCTGATCGAATACTATCATGCTTCTAATGCTTTCTTTCACCACCATAATTTTTGGCACATCTTACATAAGTGAATCAGGTTAATATATGCCGTAAGAGGAGACAAAATTAGGTTCTAACTACCCCATAATTTTCTTTTCCAACTCAAGAAAATATGGCATACTACTACCACCAACAACAGATAACTAAAGTCCCTTTTAATATTAATCAATAATAACAACACTAATTTAAAATAAATTAACTAATTATTTTTAAGTAGGGTCAGCTGTTGTCCAATGAAAGCTTCAATGATGCATCCCGTGAATCACAGTTGTTTTTGACTGCATATATAATAGTCATTTTGTAGGCTGATGCAGATTTATATTTATATAATGTGAGAGTTGAAATCTAGCATCTGCGAATGTATTATAGAAAGCTCTATAATTTAGTTGCAATTGTTGTTATTTACATTAATTATACATTCCTCTTTAAGCTTATCTTGGAGCTATTATTATATAAACATTAGATCCCACTTACCCTTTTCTAAAAAATCCAAACTTTACATGTAATAATAATTTTGTATGTGCAGAATGTTATTATCATTTGGATATAGTTATTCTAAGTTTCCATCCTCATAAGAATAATTGGAAAAACAGAGATTTTTTAGGATCCTTTTTACTGAACCAAAAGTCACTAACGTAGGTAGAGAAAATGAAAGGCAATTAGACAAGAGCTGAAGAGCACCCCAAAATCATTATTCATGATGCTTTTACAAGTTATATAAAAAGAGGTTTTATGACCTTTAAGGTGTGATCATTATACTAAATTTTCAGTAAGGAACCTTGCTAATAAAAGTAGAGGTTTGGATTTAAGAATTTTATTGAACACAATAAACTTAGTACTCTTAAAAAAAATTATCTCACACTTATAACATGTGTTAGTCTTTAACTTTTTATCTCTCTGATTTCAAATTCAAATTATCTTTTCATTCAAATAATAAAAAAATCATATAATTATTAATAAAATAAAAATAAATATAATTTATTTTTTATCCATAGAATAATAATTTTGCTATTCAATACTAACCACGGACAAAGAATGGATGTTGCATAGACAATTAGAATGGTATTTGTATTTGCCTAAAGACCAACGATGAAAACAGGGCAATGATGTTGACATTTGCATATATGGACTTGACCTTCATTGCTAAATACCCAATCCATTTTTACTTAACAAAAAGTGCAAAAGTTACTTAATTACTGATGGAAAAGAAGTGAAAATGAATAAAATAATGAGAAACAGGAATAATGGATTATCAACAAAACTAATACAGCATACATAGGGATATGTACATATATATTAAAATACAGGAAATCAATTAATTGGATTTTGTATTTTCTATGAAACAATTATATATTATATATATATATATATATATATATATATATATATACTAAACAAAAAAAAAGTTTTTACAACATTTAGTTTTATTATTTTATAGTATTTTATAAATGCTGTATCTTTAAACGTTTTAATAGATAACAAACTTATTAAAACACTTTAATAAGTGCGGTAAAAAATTATTATTTTAAAACATTTTTTTAAAATGTTGTAAAAATATTATTTTTTATAATATTTATTTTTTAAAAAGCTGTAAAATATATTGTGAACATCATTTATTACAATATTTATTTTTTGAAATGCTGTAAAATATTACTTATTATAGCATTTATTTTTTAAAACGTTTTAATAGGTAACATAAGTAAAATTTTAGGAAGCGACATGGTTTGGATGATTAGTAGGATATGTTGAACTTTTTATAACTTCACATTGTGTCAACTGATGGGTTACATTAAGTGATTCCTTATGGGACCTTTTTTCGATCATAAATTAAAATTTGGGGTTCACTTATTATAGTTAATATGAGTGTTGTTTATTGAATTTTAATTTAAAAAAAAGGTTTTTAAATGAACTTCAATTATATACCTATAATTTTTTTTAATTTGCCAAATTTATCATAAAAGAAAATAACAACTAAAACCTCAACTAACACACAATTTTTCAAAAGGCACAATGCAATGACAGTATTGAATTTTTAGAATATTCTATATAATTTAAATAATATAAAAAATAAAAAATAAAAATAAAAATTATATAACTCTGGCAAAATATAATTTTAATTTTAAGAAGGTAAAAACCAAGTATCTTCGAATAGAATATCCAATTTTTGTAGTTTCTTGTTTCTTCACATAAAAATAATCAAATAGAGCTCCTTCAAAGAAGAAAAAAGCCATGCCTTCTACTGCATTATTTGAAACTCATCAGTTAATAATACACATAGCATCACCTATATATTGAAATAAAAGATATAAAAAATTATTATAGTAAAATATAATAGTTCAAATATAAGGTTTAATTTTGATCATATGAAAGATATATAGAAAACAATAATGATAAAATATAAGGTTCATTAGTTCCATTTTTATATCTTTCACTTATATGACATGACATCCTTTTATTATTAGGATAAATTACATTTAAGTTTAAGAAAATTTTGAACTATATCCTTCTTTATCGACAAAATAAATAATAAATTATTTTAATTCTAAAATTAAATTAAATTGTTAATTAATTAAAAACTTGATAAAATAAATAAAATCTATTACTTATTAAATAAAGATATTAACAAAAGGATAAAATTATGAGATTTAAAAAGTTTAAAATTATTAAAATAAATTAAGAAGATCAAAATCAACAAATCTAGGAACTAGAAGAATTAAAAATATAATTTTTTTAGGTAATTAAAATATACTATCTATTTACGGATGAAAAATGAAGAATCAATTTTGTTGAAAAAAAAATTTGAACTGAGTTAGGGGTGGTTAACAAAGCTACCTAGATAAGAGGTTTAAACTATTTTACTTTATATATTTTGGTAAAAATATTAATATTACTTTGCTTTTTAATATTGAATAGGTTCCACTAAAATAGCCCAATAAAGCTATAAAACTTTGATTTAAAGTCTTCAAACTTTAACTACCCAAAAGAAAGAAGTCTATCATGAATAAGACCAAACATTGTTTAAAAGCATGGAAGTGAAAATGAAAGCCAATATTAGAATAATAAAAAACTTAACCATAACCATTTTGTGCACATGCCTAGGCTTCCCATGTGCTAACTCCACCAACGCCATTATGACCAAACTAAACAAAATAAATTAAACAATAAAGATCTGTCATTTGGATCCAATCAATTATTCTACCGGTGTTTAGTAACATTCAACCGAAATATATCAACGGTAAACATTTTCCATAACCACATATATATATATATATATATATATATATATATATATATATATGAATTATTCTTCATCAATCAACTATTTTCAATTATCCCAAAAATGAGGATATCAAATCAAAAGAAATAAGGCTACTAATGAGATGAGAAAGAACTAAGAAAATCATCATATGATATTGTTGGTTGTGAACTATAGATACAGTGGAAAAAAAAAAAATAGGGGATGCAAATTGTAAAGTCATAATCATATTTATACATAATTACAAAATAGAAGTGATCACAAAAGATTATATAATATTAATTTTGCATCCATACAATAAACAGAATAATATAAAAGTAATTCCATGTACACACAAGTCTTCTAAAAAATACAACATAAAGATTTTCCAAGCTTTATTGAAATAGAAAAATCCTGTTTGAATAATTTTTATTGCTTAAGAGAGTTAATTTTTTACTGTTAATTAAAAATATTTTTTAAATTTATTAAAATTATACACATTAATACATTTGAGTGGCATGGAGAAGAGGTTACTCACATATGCTTTTGCACTACCAATTACTTGGCGACCAACCTCTATTATTCTTGTAGGTCACATATATTTATATGAACTGTATCGAATTTTGTTAATAAATAATTATTAATATGACATATAGTAAATATAACTTTAGATAACGTGGCATGTAAGTTGTCGTCTAGTTCGAACTAAGTTTCATTTTACCATTCTATATATTACACCAATTGTCTGTGCACTGTATTATGATATATTTTGGGTATTCACCGCAAAAACATCTTAGTTAATAATAATAATGAGCATTGGTTAATGGACACAAACACGAAGTACTGGGACTTTTTGCATAAAATTAATTAAGACATAAATAATATATAAGATGGAGTTATGCAGCTTATTATACTTAAGGTACCAGTTAATATATTAATAAATATTTTTTATTAAAAATTACAGCATCTAATACATTTATAATACTATTAAATGTTACATTAGTTATTTAACAAAACTTACATTTTTTTTATCTTTAACAAGTACTCTTAAATATTTATAGTTTTATAGTTAGTATATTCGGTTGCTCGTTTATAAAAGTCAATTTAATAATTAATGTTATTTAAAATAAAAAAATTTATTTAATAATTTATTTAAATATATAAAAATTATCATAATATATATTTTTAAATATATAAAAATAAGAATATTTCAAATATATATTATAATTTTTTAATTTTAATAAAATTTAATTTCAATAATTAAAATATTATATAATTATAATTAAAAATATAAAATTATTAAAGTGAAGGTACTAGTAATTCACAAATGATTCTTGGTACATATATAAAAAGGTTTGACTAAGGATCTAATGTGTATAAAATAGTTTTACCACTTGAAGCTATACTTAATGTAAAAAGGATAAAGTTAAAAAGATGTTATTAACCACATCATTATTGGTGCATATGAAACTAAAATTGAAATTGGGAAGCGTTCTTCAAAACCATGAGTGGATTGTGTATCTCACTTTGTATGCCTTGGATTGTTATTATGACTTTGCATTGATGTGAAATTCACTTTTATATAATCAATCGCTACATAATAGTTGCTACTATCAACTGTTCACGGCAGATCAAACTTTCTTCTGTGTGATTTACAATTATTTGGATCCAACAAGGAACCAATAAGAAAGTTTGGAAGAAGTTTAACACTTCAATTTAGCATTTTCACTAGCAAATAAACTCTTAATCAGATATGTTCTTTCAAATTAAGTGCTTAACTCAAACAAATTTTATTATCTATTTAGGATCTCAAATATTTCTTTTTAGATTTTAATTGAATACTATCTGGTTAGTTTTGGTTTCTAATTGTGATCATCTACCTACATGTTTAAGTCGTGTTACTTAGAAACTAATGCAAAATGTTGTTGAAATTTTTTTAAGTATAAGATCTATTAAGAATTAACCATTAACCAAATGTAGAAAAACTTTCTTCTTGAATGGGATATGAATGAGATGGTGACTTTTGAATAATACTTGTTTTTATTAATATAGTTACTGCCGATGGAAATTCCTGAAAATCAACGATGGATGTATAATAGGTTGGATCATAATAGACATGTGAGGCATGAATTTGTAGAGGGAGTAAATGAATTCATTCAATTTGCAACTAACCAAGAAAGCTTTCAAAGCTATCCAAAAGTGAGGTGTCCTTGCAGGAAATGTTAGTGCAGACGATTTTGTTATGCAGATGATGTCATGGTACATCTTTGTGAGAAGGGATTTATGAAAAATTACCATTATTGGATAAATCATTGGTGAAACAATGACACTACATCCTCCTGCTACAGTGGAAGAATCATGTTATAGTTATGGTCAAGAAAGGGTAGAATTCAATCCATTTAAGCAATTGATAATGGATCATGTTGGTCCAGAGATTGGTAATGTCATACAACAAGATGATCGTGGAATGAGATCCGAAAACTTGGAGGAAGATTCAAATCCAGAGGCTAAAACATTTTATGATATGTTAGCTGCTGCACAAGCTCCATTGTATAATGGCTGCGAGAATTACACAGAACTATCAGCTTGTATGGAAGCATTGAGTATAAAATGTGATTCAAATCAGTCTGAAGATAGTTTCAATCGATGGGTTCAGTTTATAGGCAGGGCCATGCCTAGCGGAAACAAAATGCCTACAAATTTTTATCATGCTAAGAAATCAGTAGATGGTTTGGGATTAGGTTTCATAAATATTGATTGTTGTCCACGTGGATGCATGATCTATTATAATGATGATGCAAATGAAAGTATTACAAGTTGTAGGATTTGCGGTGAAGACAGATATAAGATAACCACTAGAAGGGGAGTTCAAAGAAAAATCTCTAGAAAAAAAATGTGGTACTTCCCGATTACCCCAAGACTGAAACGATTATACTCTTCAATGGCCACTGCATCTCATATGTATTGGCACAATGAGAACCAAAGAGAGGTTGGTGTCTTATGTCATCCATCAGATGGAGAAGCTTGGAAGCATTTTGATAGGATGTATCATGAGTTTTCTCATGATCCCCGAAATGTAAGGCTTGGATTATGTGCAGATGGTTTCGTCCCTTTTGGTCAATATGGTAAGACATACTCATGTTGGCCTATCATTTTAACTCTGTACAATCTTCCACCTGGGATGTGCATGAAATGAGAGTTTATGTTCCTTACAATCATTATCCCTGGTCCAAATAATCCTAAAAGTAAGATTGATGTTTACATGCAACCTCTTATAGAGGAATTGACAAAATTGTGGAATGACGGGGTAGTTACATACGATGTATCATTGAGACAAAATTTCTTAATGAAGGAAGCTTTAATGTGGACAATTAATGATTTCCCTGCTTACGGCATGTTATCTGGATGGTCAACTGCAGGAAGACTTGCTTGTCCAATATGTATGGAGCGATCAAAAGCTAGCTGGTTATACCACAGGCGCAAGCATACATTTTTTGACTGTCATCGACAATTTCTTCCTACTGATCATCCGTATAGAAGAAATAAAAATGGTTTTAAGAGAAATTGTGTCGATACCTCCTCCTCTCCCCCTCGTTTGACTGGAGAAGAAATTTGGCAGAGAACCTGGCAATTGCCATTCATATGGGAGTTTGAAGGACAAAAATTACCTGGTTTTGGTGAACATCATAATTGGACTAAAAGAAGTATATTTTGGAAGTTACCTTATTGGAAAACACATCTTCTTCGTCATAACATTGATGTTATGCACACTAAACGTAATATGTTCATGAATGTATTTGACACGGTCATGGATATTAAGGGTAAGACAAAAGATACAGATAAAGGAAGAATAGATTTAGCCAAAATATGTAGATGACCGGAGCTTCACTTACAAGAGGTTGGAGGTGGGGAGTATGTAAAACCCAAGGCTAAATATGCATTTGACAAGTTTCAAAGAGTAGCTATTTGTTAATGGGTTCAACAACTTAAGTTTCCTGATGGATATGCTTCAAATTTAAGTCGATGTGTTGACATGGGGTCAGCAAAGTTGCATGGAATGAAAAGTCATGATTGTCATGTATTCATGCAACGATTACTTCCTATTGCATTTGATTCTTTACCAAATGTTATTTGGAAGCCACTTGTTAAACAAAGTCACTTTTTTAGAGAACTTACTTGCACAACTTTATATGTAAATAAATTGATGGATATGGAATCTACTATTCCTAT